>CM057453.1:679467500-680717500 GCA_016271365.2 Neoceratodus forsteri | reverse complement strand
GAGGCGTAAGGAGTTGAACATGTACTCACTGGACAATAGAAGAAGGAGGGGGGATATGATAGTAACATACAAATATATCACAGAGAAGAACAAGGTACAGGAAGGTAGCATTTTTCAAAGGAAAAGATGCTCAAGAATGAGGGGGCATGCTATAAAATTAGAAGGGGGAGATAAAGAGAAAATGTGAGAAAACACTTCTTCATGGAAAGAGTGGTGGACAAGTGGGACAGCCTTCCGGCGGAGGTAGTTTGGTCAGAAACAATTATGGGATTCAAGAAAGCATAGGATAGACACAGTGGGATCATAGAAGTAAGGGGGGGGGGACCAGTAACAGAATAGATTATGGCGATAGAGTAGATAGTAGATAGGAAGTGGATAGAGTAACTAGGGCAGACTAGGTGGACCAAGATGCCTATATCTGCCAACACCTTCTATGTTTCTATGTGTATATCTATATCTATATCTACAGTTTATCTACATCTATATCTATCTATATCATAGGGGTGCAGTAGCACCCCATAGCTAGGGTTCAGCAAGCACTTCAATGTTAACCCCCAAATTTTGCACATTAATAACTTTGCAACCGTTCAATGGATTTACACGAAATTTGGAATCGATGGTGTTGGGTGACAGATCTCTTGATTTGCCAAGTTTCGTTGTGATTGGATTTGCAGATTTCCTGCAGCAAATCATCAAAAAACATTTTTGTTTGCAAATTTTTGCCAATTTTCCCTACTTTTTTCCTCATCGCACTGTGCCCACACCGTCTGGAATGTTGGCCTGAAATTTTCAGAGTAGAAAAAAGTTTTCCTAAGGGACAATCCAGTATTGGTATGGTGAAAAAATATAATCCATTCCAAAGTTATTAAATTTTGAAATGTTGGGTTCTGAGCATGCTCAGTTCAGTCTTTGGGATAGATGCACACTTTCGATCAAGGATTCCTGGTCATGAACGGCTGGTGAAGAGGGATTTGGAAATCTCACAAATCCCTCTTCGCAAAAGAATTCATCTTCGTCCACCGCCATTTTGTTTTCTCACTTAGCGAGGGGAGAAAACAAAATGTCTAGTGGCCCCCCACCCTCTAATGCCTCCTATGTTTTGTTTTTTACTTTTTATGTGGCTGAAAAAAGAAAACATTCCCTGTCTTTTTTTTGATGCAGAATCCTGCATCAAACTGCCCCACCAGTTCTTTTGCCGACATCGGGGTGCCCAATTCTCATGTCGGCAGGTATCCCCCCACTACTGGGGCACACTGGGAGCCCACCCCAGTGTGCCAAAATGTGCTTAAAAAAATAAACCTGTGGAAAAAAAAACTGTCCCCCAATGTCTTTGTTTTTTTTTTATGCAGAATCCTGCATTGAAATTTATGATGCAGGATCCTGCATTGAACTAGTCTGTCCCTATATAGTCTTTTTGCTGACATCAGGGCACCCAATCCCCATGTTGGCATGTATCCACACCCCCAATTAATGTGGCACACTGGGAGCCCACCCCAGTGTGCCCAAATGTGTTGTTGTTTTTAATACCTGTAAAATAAAGAAAACTGTCCCCCAACATCTTTTTTTACCTGAAAAAAGGAAAATGATCCCTCATAATTCCTGCTGCTACCCTCCCACATCCTGACCCCCCTCTGTGCACCCTCCTCCCCGCACCCCCCCTTACCTATACCTACCTCCGGAGGTTGGGCACTGTCATTGTCTGAGGACCAGGACATGTCTGCACTCTTCAAAGCTGAACCACAAACTAAAGAATCAAGGTATCCACTGTATAATGGCAGTCAATGGGGCTTTCAATATCTCAGCCATTTTTAGGAATTTTGACCCCATATTTTCAACATGGGTTCTTGGGATCCCACCTCATGAACACTGGCACTGTCATTTTTTTACTCAGTCCCAAAAGGTGATATTGTGGTCACTGTGCAGAATCACCTTTTGGGATTGATTAAAGAAACAACAGTGCCACTTTCCATGAGATGGGGTCCCAAAAAGCCCATGTTGCAAATTTAGTGAAAAAATTCAAAAAAATTACTGTGTTAAGAGCATGCATTGTGTAGTTTTTATGCACGCTTGTAACTTCACCAATTTTTAATATTTTCACTCCAGATTTTCTACATTGCCATTTTTCACACCTCCTTATGAACAGCACAGCTGTCATTTTTCACATCCTGCCTGAAATGTGTTTTCACACCTGTGGCGCAGAATGATGCGGTCGCAGGGCAAAATCAACTTTTGGGACAGATTAACAAGATCAAGGTGCCACTGTTCATGAGGGGAGGTCCCAAAAAGGCTATGTTAAAAATTTGGTAAAAAAATTCTGAAAAATAACCGCGTTACGAGTGTGCATTGCTCAGTTTCTACGCACGCTCATAACTTTGCCAATTTTTCATATTTTCACTCCAGATGTTCAACATTTTCATTTTTCCACATCACCTTATGAATAGTGCAGCTGTAATATTTCAAATCCTGACAAAAATGTTTTTCCTCGCCTGAGGCACAAAACGCCGTTACAGTTGCTCAGAATTACATTTCAACAAGGATTGGAAAGTTTTCTGTACTGGGTACATGTGGTGAGATGATAAGAAGGTTATGTTGACATTTGGGGTGAAAATTATTTAAGATGGCACAGTTATGACTATTTGTTGCAATTTTGCTATGCCTGCTCTTAATAATGTGTGGAAGCGCAGGGGCCAGAGACCCCTGTGTTTCCACAGCTAGATACAAATGTGCATCTGTGGAGGGATGGGAGCACAATATGTGCATCTGTGAAGGGATGGGAGCACAGGATCCGAAGGACACTGCACTCCCATAGTAAAATAAAGATACTATTATACTATCTCAAAAAGTGAGGCAATAAATTGCAAAAAATCTTTGTTAATGCATCACTTAGGGTTGAAACAACAAAAATAGAGAAATGAGATGTCAAGTTTGAGCCCCTAACACCCCACATCCAACCCCACCAGGCCACCCCACACCCACCCTCCACAGACCAACAGGTGTCAGGGTGTGCCTTGGGGGTGCTGGGCCTAACTGTCACCCCATTCTCCTATACTGTGCCATGTCAAATTTCTTACACATGGAATGGGGTGAGAGTTAGGCTCGATGCCACCAAGACACACCCCAACACCTGTTGGTCTGTGCAGGGTGGGTGGGGGGTGGGTTGAATGGGGTGTTAGGGGCTCAACCCTAATGTCTCATGTCCCTACTTTTGTCGCTTCAACCCTAACTGATGCATTAATGACACTTTTTGCTAGTTATTTTATATATATATATATATATATACACACACACACACACACACAGTAAAAAACTCCATTAATGCATCAGTTAAGGTTAATATTACAGTGACAACAGTATGGAAATGTGGTGTTAGGGTTCCAACCCTAACACTCCATCCCACCCCCTATTTCTGGCAACTATTTTTAAAAACTAAGGGCAGAATCATATTCCTTGGGCCCTGATTAGGTAAACACAACAGTTGGTGTTTACCAGGGGCAGTAGTTTTTGAATTACAGCATTTTTCCCCTGTCGCTAAATAAAAACAAGATGGCGCCATCACGACACTACTGATCCATTTGTGACAGCAAAAAGTGCTTTCGCAAAAACAGAAACTGTTTTTGCACAGCACTTATAATTGTTCCCTTAGGCTATAATGGGAAAATTGAAACTTGAATAACTTTTGAACGGATTGATATCTTTTCACCAAACTTTCAAAAGGCATACCTGTGACCCATGCCCGATATACCCTACAAATTTCAGACCAGATCCCCAAGCCGTTTCAGAGATACAGTGTGGCAAAGGATTTGCACCTAAATGGTAATTTTCACATTTTTTTACACTACTCATCTTCGCAACTGCACATCTGACTGGAACAAAACTTGCCATGTCAAAAGATCTGTGGTACCTGACGGGGTATGAAAAAATTTGTCTGCAACGGTCATACGCTTGCAAAGTTATTAAAGCGCAAAAGTTTAGATTTAACATAGAAGTGACTGTTGAACCCTAACTATATTGGCACTACTGTGCCAGTATATATATTGCAAAAAACTCCATTAATGCATCAGTTAGGGTTCATATTACAGTGACAAAAGTATGGAAATGTGGTGTTAGGGTTCCCACCATACCTCACCCCCACCCTCCACACACCAATAGTCATCGGGGTGTGCCTTGGAGTCATTGGCCCTAACTCTCATCCCATTCCAAATGCAAGGAAGCTGAGATGGTACATTATAGGAGAATGGGGTGAGAGTTAGGCCCGACAACCCCAAGATACACCCCGATGCCTGTTGGTGTGTGGAGGGTGGGGGATAGGTTTGGGACCCCTAACACTACATTTCCATATTTTTGTCACTGTAATACGAACCCTAACTGATGCATTAACAGACTTTTTTTTGCAATGAATTTCCTTACGTTTTGAGAAAGTGAAATCTTACCTTTATGTGGTTGTGGAAGCACAGGACACTCTGGCCCTGCACTCCCATCAGTCTATAGGCAGCTTTGAGTCAGTATAGCGCAGTGATTTAGGGCTCTGAGCTGCAAATCTGGAGACCGGGGTCTGAATCCCACAGCCCCCACTTGCATACTGTGTCATCCTGAGTAAGTCACTTAACTTCCTTGTGCTCCCAGGTCGCACCTGGAAACAAGCTTCAGCTTAGTGTGCCTTTCCTGGTTAAACAATTTCCCCTTTCCATTATAGCATGTTGTGGGAACATGCATGTATATTGTAATTAACTCTGATTTTCATGTGAGAGCACAGGGCCTGGAGGCCATAAGTGTAGAGACATTGTAATTAACTCTCATCTCCCTGTGGGAGTGCAGGGCCCCCATTACTGCATCATGGAGGGCCCTGTGCTCCCATTACTGCATAATATCCATATGTAGCAGTGCAGGGCCATCTGGGCCCTGTGCTCCCATCTACCCATAAGTGTAGAGACAGAGCACAGACCTAGGGACATTCCAAGTAACCTTTGTGCTGCAAATGTCACAATATCACAGTAACCATAGGAACACTGGAAAAAATTCCACCACAGTTGTAATCATGGCCTGGCAACCTGCATACCTGCTTAGTACTGCATTTAGCTAAAAATCCATATCTCGAAGTGTTTTTGAGATATAGCCACCAAAATGTACTGCAACTGCCACAATGTTATCATATGGGAAATTGTTTAAACTTCAGAATGTTATAACTATGGAACCAATGTAAATTGTATCACCAAAGCAGCAAAAGGCACATCTGTGGGGCAAGCTCTTAGTACCCTGCAAATTTCAGCTCAAAAGTCCTGTTTATTTGCAGTGAAGTGGCACAGAAACAGCAATTTTTTGAAAGTAGTGTCATAAATTTGTGAAACTTTCACAAATTTTGCGAAAGCTTTCATAAAAACTGTTACAGATTTGCGACACTACATTTGCGAAACTTTCACAATTTACGAAAGTTTTGCAAAAGTAGTGTTGCAAATTTGTGTCACTACCAACGGCCAAATTAAACGCCAGTTCCTTGTGCCCTGATTAGGTAAACACAACTGCTGTTCTTTACAAAGGGGCAGTATTTTTTGAATTACAGCATTTTTTACCCATCGCTAACTGAAAAGAAGATGGTAGCAGCATAACACTTCTGAACCCATTTGCAGCAGTAAAAAGTGCTTTCGTGAAAACAAAAAGTGCTTTTGAGCCGTACATACATTTTTTTACATAGGCTATAATGGGAAACTTTAAAGTTGTATAACATTTGAATGGATTAATATATTTTCACCAAACCTTCAAAAGGCACATCAGTACCCAGATCCCATATACCCTAACAATTTCAGACCAGACCCCCAAACCGTTTTGGACTTACGGATGAGCAAAGAATTCACACCTAAATGGTGAATATCACTTTTTTTGGCACTCCGTAGCTCCACAATCACAGCACTGACCGGTACAAAACTTGCCAGATCCAGAGATCTGTGGTACCAAATAGCACATGAAAATGTTTGGGCACATCGGTCATATAGTTGCAAAGTTATTAAAGTGCAAAATGTGGGGTTAACATAGAAGTAGCCAGGCAACCCTAACTATAGTGACACCACTGTGCCACTATATATATATATATATATATTTATATATATATATATATATATATATATATATATATATATATTGCAAAAACTCGTTAATCAACAAAAGTAGGAAATATGGTGTTAGTGTTTCCAACTCAAACTCCCAACCCCCAAGCAGGAAAAAGAAAAAACATTACAGTTTTCACTGTCTTGACTGTTGGTGAATCAAGGATGGGGTCCTCCTTGGGGTTCTCAAACCTAATACTCACCCCACTGTGATATAGTCTTGAAACATACAAGAATGTGTTCCTCTGCATGTTACCAACAACCTTTAGGCCCTCCCTGAAGAAAACATATCACATCACCTTATTTGGTCATGGAATGGGGTGAGTGTTAGGGTTGAGAGCCTCAAGGAGGACCCCACCCCTGATATGCCATGAGGACAGTGAAAACTGTAATTTTTTTTCCTTTTCCTGCTTGGGGTTGGGGGTGGGCAGTTAGGGCTGGAAAACCTAACACCGTATTTCCCTACTTTTGTCAGTTTAATCTGAACCCTAACTGGTGTATGTTTTTTGCAAAGAAATTCCTTACTTTTTGAGATAGTAGAATCATATCCTCATTCATGCAGGTCCCTTTGGGACCTGTGTGAACAGATCCATCTGGTTAGGGAAGCGCAGGGCCTCCACAATTTATGTTCTTGGTTATACCTGTTTTTTGTGGGGCTCACTTCAAAGGGAAAAACATTTTAAGCCTCCCTCTTAAGTGCCAGCAGTTGATTGCATATGGGCAAACATGCGTTCTCATTTGTTTACTCATAAGTCAATAACTTTTTGCCGGTTTGCTCTGAACATTGCTATGGTTGTAGTTGAAAATGAGATACACCTTTGGTGCACTTTTGAAGATGGTCAGACTTTCATTTTGGATTTGGTACCATGGAGAAGATTGGAGGTAATTTTGGGGCGCAGTGTGTACCCCATGAATGCTTAGGAGGAGATTATGCATTACTCTTTTAGTACTCATTGAAACCTTTTTTATATGCACATTGTCCCTTAACTCTAATTATTGATGGACTTATGGCTTGTTAAAGTTTCAGTATTATCCTATGGGCATTTTAATTTTTCAATTTTTATGTTTCTTTATATGGCCCCTATTTTTTTTTTTTTTTTGGTGGTGGGGTATTATGTGTTATTGTTGTAGTACTCATTTCATTGATACCTTTATTTTTATACATAGATGGTCCCTTAACTCCACAGAGTGACCGAGTTATGACTTGTTAAAATTACAATGTTATCCTATGGGAATTTTCATTTTTTAATTTAAATGGGTATTTATTTGGCCCTAAACTTTTTGGGGGTATTATGTGTTAGTGTTCTAGTACTGACTGAGGGTAACCCATGAGGTGGGCACATGAGGAAGGGCGCCATCCGTTACAGTGACTCCTTCCTGGCACAATCCCTCACAGCGATGGGGAGGGTAGGGTGACCGGATGAGGCTGTGGGCTAATTGGGTGACAGGATGTCACTATGTGTACATGCACGGGGGTGTGTGGGAGCGAGCATGGTGAGCATGGGCTGGGAGGGGTGGAAAGGCTGTAGAGGGTGGTGCTGCGGTGGCTAGCCGAGCTGCGTCGTGGCACCAGGGATTGGCAAGTGGATGCGGTGGGAGAGGTACCAGGTTTGGGTCCAGGCACTGGTGCAATTTTATTACGCCCGGCATGAAAATTTTTTTCCTGCTTTCACCCCCCACCCCCGACATGCACCCCTCGGAGTTGAGAATGTATTGAATTGGTGTGGGGTGAAGCCCCCTACGAGGAGTGTGTGGGGGTGCATAGCCCCCCCACAGAAAGCAGTAAAATAGTGTCCTGGCACCGTTGTCCTGAGGCGCCAGGGTTGTCAGAATGCCAAAAATGTTTTTGGCAATCTGACTGAGTGATAACGGTAATCACCTTTAGGCGTTCACCATTATCACATAAACCCCCCGACTGAGATCCTTTTTCTCATATATAGATTGTCTCTTAATTCCAAAGACTGACAGAGTTACAGCTTGTTACAGTTGCAGTGCTATTCTATGGGAATTGTAATTTTTTTAATTTGTATGTTTTTTATATTTTTTTTTTTATTGAAGTATTCAGAAAAGACCTTTACGCCAGAGACTCATTTACAAAGGTTCCACGTCATACATGAAAGGTACAGTGACAGCATTTGAAATACAGAAATTACATAGAGAATAATGCATATGTAGGGAGTTGATATGGGGTTTTTTTACACAGCCAAGTTGTGTGATATATGTAAACCTCGAGGCGAAGCTCGGGGAGGTTTCTTCATATCACACAATGATGAAAAAAACTCCATTCTGCTACATATGTTTTATTTTATATAATAACTGGTACAGGAGGCGCGAGGCCAAGCAGCTCCTACTTCCTTACTAGTAGGCATGCCCCCACGCTGACATCACATAATGTGCTAGCGTAGGGGCATGCCTACCACTAAGGAAGTAGAAGCGTTATGGCCACGGATCTCCATGGTGATTTTTACGAGTGATCTTAAAATATCTTAAATAAATGCTGCACAAATACAGATCTAAACTGGAGGGTAAGCTACAGAATCGGGGAAGGGGGAGGGATGTGTTTTAAGTGCAAACCTGCTCTGTTCATTTAAAATTATTAAGCTCTCATTTGGATCTGTAAGTTGCGATATTATTTTGAATCTGTTTACTCTGGAATGCGAGTGCTGCAGGCTTCTTGGCGCGAGGCTGTAAAAGTCGTATCAACCCGCGGGTTGATACGACTTTTTTCGCATCAGCCTGCGGGTTGATACGGCTTTTTACAGTACTCGAAAATGAGTTGATAACAAAGATCACCAGTTATTATAGCACAATTACAAATAACATTCAAGAGGTTACATAGTTGTTCAGTAGATGGCTAACAGCAGTTTAGGTACATTAGCACAGCCAGAAAAGTTACAGAAGGTTCTGTAGTAGGCTGATGGTCATATAGTTTCATAGGGGCTTTTTTAGGTACAGGGACCCGATAATAGTTTGTTTCAAAGCGGCAAAGTCAGATCAGGTGTCGGGGCAGTCACATCAGTTTGAGGCCCGAAGGTATTCCTTTAGCTTGGATTTATAAGGGCCAAGCCTTATTTCATCAGTTATATGGCTAGGTAGGGTATTTGTCCAGGAAGGGGCTCTGAAACTGGGTTGGTATTTGGAGGTCCAACCATGGGGTACCCATAGTAGCCACTTGCTAGTACTACAGGTTGTTTTGCCTGGTGGTGTTAGGAGGATAATTTGGTCTAGGGTAGGTGGGGTGAGGCCTAGCAATACCTTTTTGGTCATAAGGCAGGTGTGGTACCTGATTATGCTGTCCAGGTTTAGCCAGTTTGTGCTACTGTAAAGGGAGCAGAAGTGTGTGAAACGATCAAATCCAAGGATGAGATGGCAGGCTTTGTTTAGCACAAGTCAGAGTCTGTTTAGGGTTGTAGGAGGTGCCTCACTGTATATTAGAATGCCATAGTCTAGCAGGGAGAGGATTGAGGAGTTTATGGTACATTGTAATACTTCAGGGGTGAGGCAGTGTTTATACCAGTACGTATGCCTAGTCTGGAGCTAAGGGCAGTTGATAGGTGTAGGATATGCTGATTAAAGCTGAGGGTGGGGTCTAATGTGATCCCTAAGTATTTAAGCTGCTTACTTGTTCTAAGGGGGTCTGATTGCCAGTGAGAAGTTGGGAGCAGAGGTTCTTGTGTGGCTTCTGAGGGTGGGTGAAAATCATGACTTTAGTCTTATTGCAGTTGATAATAAGATGCTGAGTGGTGAGCCAGTCCTCAATTTCATGGAAAGAGTGCTGGAGAGATTCGTGGAGTTTGAGGAGTGCCGGGTCAGAGGCGAACAGGACCGCATCATCCACGTAGAGGAGCAGGTTTCTGGGCCATGAGGATGGGAGGGAGTTAAGGTGTAGGCTGAACAGTAGAGGGCCAAGTATGGAGCCCTGTGGGACACCGGAGCGGATTGGGAGGCAGGGTGACAGGACAGGGCCTACCTTGACTATCTGCATTCTATCGGAGAGATAGCTGGTGAACCAGTTTAGGGTGTCATTGGAGAAACCCGTGTAGGCCAGAGTGTTCAGTAAGAGGGCATGGTTTATGGTATCAAAAGCCTTAGATAGGTCCATGAAGATGGTGCCTGTGAGGTGGCCACGGTCCAGGGCACAGTGGACATGGGAGGTAAATTCAAGGAGGGCGGTAGTGGTGCTGTGACCCTTGCAAAAACTGTGCTGTTGTCTGGATAGAAGGTTATATTTGTTTAGGTGGTCAGTGAGTTGGTCAGCGACTATGCGTTCTAGTGCCTTAGACGGGGGGTAGGATAGAGATGGGGCGGTAGATGTTTGTGGATGTGTGCTCACCACTTTTATGGATTGGTGTGATGTAGGCCAATTTCCAGTGGGTGGGGAATTTCCCTTGGCAGAGGGAGTGATTAAGAATGTGGGTGAGTGGGGCCAGGGCTTCCTGGAGGGTGAGGCGGAGAAGCCTGAGGTCCAGGGAGTCGTGACTGTAGTGATTTTGGCTGATAGCTTTGGTGAGGTAGGGTTTGGCTGTCTCCAGGGTAAGGACTCTTAGGTAGAAGGGTGGAGCAAGGGGGGGGTGGAGGGTGATACGGGCAGGCGGGGGATCGAAGAAGTTTGGGGGCAGCACATGGGAGAGATCAATGAAAGCTGTATTTAGGGCCGAGGCTATCCTGAGAGGGTCGGTGGAGAGGCTACCATCTATTTGTATTTGGTCAGGTGGCAGATTTGGGCCGTTGCCACAGAGTTCCTTTATGTTCTCCCAGAACTTGCGTCCAGTGCCCCAGGTGGAGGTTAAGGTGGCTTTGTAATAGTTCGCTTTGGTGGTGCGTATGGCCCAGGTGCATTTATTACGTGCCTTCCAATAATGTTGCCTGTCCTGAGGCCGTTGGGTCTCATTTGCAAGGTGCCATAGTGCATCATGCTGACATAGTAAGCCTTGGAGGTGGTCCGAGAACCATGGGGCATGATTCCCTTTGGTCATAGTTTTGGTAGGGGGGGCGAACTTGTCACAGGCTGTGTTAAAGGTGTTGATAAACAGTTCAAGGGCTTGGTCCAGGTCGAGGGTATTCATTAGGGGTGTCCAGTCCCATTCTCTGAGGTGGGCCTTGAGATAGGCTAGCTTACCAGGCCATAGTTTGCATTTCGCAGTAATTTTGGGAGCGGCTTTGAGGGGGGTACCAGACCAGTTGCAGAGTACTGGTAAGTGGTTGCTTAGGGTGTCAGGAAGGACTTGGGTGTTTGTTATTTTGTGGGGGTGGTTGGTGAAAACAAGGTCTAGTAGGGAGGATGTCCCCGTGGGGGTTTTGATGATCTGAGTGAGATCGAGGGCAGCAGCCTCGTTAATGTATGGGCCGGCTGTTTTGGCCAGCCAATTTATGTTGAAATCCCCCAGTAGTATTTTTTCATGTTTTGGGGGTAGGGTGGAGAGGTAGGACATGATGGCTTGGAAGGCTGGCTTCTGGTCCCTGGGAGGGACATGTCCGTGGTGAGGAGGAGAGGGGATGTAGACTTACCTAGAGTTAGTTTCAGGGTGAGGACCTGTGCCCTGGTTGTTAGTATGGGCAGAGGGAGTAGGTGGGCAGTGAGGGAGTCCTTGAGGTAGACAGCACAGCCACCTCCTCGCTTTCCCACTCAGTCGAAGCGATAGAGGTGGTATCCTGGGAGGTTAACTGCCGAGTTGGAGACAAGGGGGAGAGCCAGATTTCACTCAGGGCAAGGATGTCTGGGTCATTCTGGAGTACCCAACCTTGAAATGAGTCCCATTTTTTTTGTAGGCTGCAAATGTTTAGTGAGGCAATGCATAGGCCGTTTCCAGTAGATGGGCAGGATGGTGGTGAATTTAGGGGGCCGGAGTTTGGGTGGACATTGCCTGTCAGTAGAAGAAGAAGAATGAGAGACCTGAGGTGGTAGCAGTTTGTTCGAGTAGCAGGTCTTTGGCATTTATGTTGTGTGTTGCCAATGGCGGGTATAGGTAGTTTCAGGGTGAGGGGGCAGATAGGAGTAAATGGGGAGGGTTTGCTGTGTTGTGGATGTGGAAGGAGGTTGGCAAGAGAAAGGGGGGCTCCAGTTGGTTACATGCTGTGGGAGATGGCATCCAGAGGTGAGGGTGGAGGTGTCTATGTAAATGTTGTATTGAGGGGGTTGTTGATGGTTTTTCATTCTGGGTTTGTAGGGGCTTGGTGTTCATGTGTGGGGGGCAAGGCTGGGAGTGCCAGCCAGCAGGTTGATAGAGGGTTTCATTTTTGCTCCCCATTTTCACGTTATGAGTGTGAGGAGAAGGTGTCTGAGGGAATTGCAGGAGTAGAGTGATGAGGGCAAGTGGGAGCATGGTAGGGTAGCTAGTTAGGAAGTAAGTGACAGGACAGGAGAGAAGGGAAAAAGTGAGAAAAAAGTAAGGGGGCCTCTAGTGGTGGCAAAAGATAAGCTGCAGATGGGAAAGTGGCCTGATAGGTTATTTCATGATCATGTGATCAGAAATCAACCTATATATTGGGATGCCAACCAACGGTGGTGGTGGGGGCAGTGAGGAGCCTAACGCATAGCATTCGGCGTGGCAAAAAGCTAGCGTCCTGGACAAACAGTCATGATCAGGTGAGCTGCTTCTTTAGCGAGGATAAGTACCTGGGCAAAAGTTTCTTGCAGGGCTCCGGTTTCTGAAGGTGGGGGAGAGCTAAGCTGTGCAGCCCTCTCAACCGGTGGGAAGCTGTGGAGGAGAGAGGAGAAACAGAGGCAGTTAATATAGGGCTAAGGAGGGAGTTTTCACTGTGGGGGGTGGGGGCAGGGTAGTATCGGGATACCAGCTTTAACTTCAGATTGCAGATTTAAGTGGCCTAAGTAAGTTAACCAATCAGCAGCTAAAATAGTTTCATTCAGTAAAGGCAACAGTTTTAAGAGTAAAAAATGTCTTAAAGGGCTTGTAATGGTCTTTAAAAGGCAGTCGGTATGCAGGGCTAAAAATACAGCAAGGCTAAGGCTACACTTTTAATTATTTCAATCAGTAAAGGCAACAGTATTTAGAAATAATGTCTTAAATGGCTTAAAATGTTCTTCAACAGGCAGCTGGTATGCAGGGCACACTTACAGTAAAGGTGAGTCTACATTTATGAAGAAATAGCCTATCTCCACTGTTGGGCCGATAGATATTACAGCCTCTTGAAAAAGGCGCCAAGGAATTCAATTTGAAAAAAGCTAGCATCCTGGACAAATGGTCGCAATCAGGCGAGCTGCTTCTTTAGCGAGGATAAGTACCTGGGCAAAAGTTTCTTGCAGGGCTCCGGTTTCTGAAGGTGGGGGACAGCTAAGCCGTGCAGCCCTCTCGACCACCGGAAAGCTGGGCAAAAGTTTCTTGCAGGGCTCTGGTTTCTGAAGGTGGGGGAGAGCTAAGCCATGCAGCCCTCTCGACCACCGGGAAGAGTAAAGGTGAGTCTGCATTTATGAAGAAATAGCCTATCTCCACTGTTGGGCTGATAGATATTACAGCCTCTTGAAAAAGGTGCCAAGGAATTCAATTTGAAAAAAGCTAGCTTCCTGGACAAACGGTCGCGATCAGTCGAGCTGCTTCTTTAGTGAGGATAAGTACCTGGGCAAAAGTTTCTTACAGGGCTCTGGTTTCTGAAGGTGGGGGAGAGCTAAGGCATGCAGCCCTCTCGACTGCCGTGGTCCATGAATTCTTTTGTAGGGTATAATGTATGTGTTATTGTCGTGGTACTCATTAAGACCCTTCTTTTAATATATAGAATGTCCCTTAACTGCAAATATTGATGGAGTTATGCCTTGCTAAAGTTGAAATGTGGAAAAAAACTAAGACCAAATTATTTTTTCATATGAAGGAATCCTTTTTTGTGAGATTGTATTATTCTCATGAAACAAGATTGGTTCATACAAAAAAAAAAGAATGTAAAAAAACACTAAGTCCAAATTCTTTTTTTGTATGAAGGTAATCTTGTTATGTATGGCCCTGTTACTGTTTCATATGACCATATGAAAAAAGGAAATCATCTCATGAAAAAGATTTTAAAAATGTGTTAAAAATAAATTTCTGGGTCATTTATCCAAATATTAACTGCAGAATCCAACTAATGTGGTCCCAATTAGCAAGACACATGTGTTGGTGTCTTTCCACGATATGCTTTTATGAGTTTTCAAAAAAAATTTGTTTGGAAAAAAAAATAGAAACAAAACAAGAATTTTTCTCACAAAACAGGATTACCCCTCAAATGAAACCAATTTTTTTTTTTGGTATGGAAAAATTATTTTCTTGTATGAAACATCTAAAAGAGTGTACTGAGCATGCTCAGAACTACAATTTCAGATCCTTATAACTCTGGAACACATTAATATTTTTTTTCCAAACCAGCAAAAGACATCACTCTGGCCCAAGCCCTTTCTCCCCTGAAAATTTCAGACCAAAATTCCAAACTTTCTGGGCACTAGGCGATGACAAAAAACACCCCAGCAAAAATCCCCCAATTTTTTCACTTTTTTCACTATCCGGATCAAGGAATCCACACATCCAGCTGGAATTAAATTTTGTACATCAAGAGACCTTCCCACCAAGACTGCACATGCTAATCTGTTGAATAGGGGTGAAGCTACTAAAGTGCAAGGTTAAGGGTCTAACATTAAACAGCCGATTCAACCCTAACTATAGTAGCACTACTGTGCACCTCCACATCTCTAAAAGGACATAGATAGAGTGGAGGTGGTCCAGTGGAGGGCAACTAAAATGGTGCAGGGTATGCACCAAAAGCCCTAAGAGGAGAGAATAAAGGACCTCAAAATGTACACCCTGGAGGAAAGGAGGGAGCGGGGTGATATGATAGAGACTTTCAAATACCTCAAGGGTATAAATAAGGTGCAAGAGGGAAGCATTTTTCAGAAAAAAAGATGCTGAAGAACAAGAGGTCATGCTATGAAGCTGGAGAAACATAAGAAAGTACTTCTTCATTGATAAGGTGGTGGATGCATGGAACAGCCTACCATTGGAGGCAGTGGGGGCAAAAACAGTAACAGAATTCAAAAATGCATGGGATAGGCATAAGGGAACCTTAGTGGTTAGAAAAGGGGGATAATTCCAGGGATCACATAGGGTCTGTGGTATTACAGTAGGTAGGGAAGATGGAAAGACTAGGTGGACCAAGCAGTCCTTATCTGCCATCAATTTCTCTGTTTCTATGTTTCTGTTATTGAGTGGTGTTCAATGTTAAACCCCTAACTTTGTACCATAATAGCTTTGTCAGCATTTGATGAAAACAGCTGAAATTTTGCATGTGTTGTCTAGGAGGCAATATGTAAATCTGCGGAACATTTTGTGATGGCAGCTTGTGCAGTTTCTGAGATATGCATATGTAATTTTTCTGTAGATGTCTAATTTTTTTCCCTATACTTAACGTAGGATTTCTCTGCTCTCACCTATAGCCTACATGGAATTGCACTTTTTTCCCAAACTTTCAGGATACAGGCATGATGTCCTAAGGTAGAGTCTTTGAAAAGTTTCCTGAAAAAAATATTAAATGGTTCCAGGGTTTTAAGGCTTTAAGATTTTGTGTTTTTCTGTTCTGAGCATGCTCAGTAGGGTTCTTGGGATAAGGTCCTGATATGACACCAACAATTCTGTGTTTCATCACAAAGCATTTTTTGTGCCATGAGACTCACTATCTTATTTCTTTTCTCCTTGAACTAATAAGCACTGAAATCATATAAAATGCCATCAGACACCAGAACCTAGCTAAACAGGACCCGTTAGCTAGATTCTGATGTTTGTTTCTTCAATTAATGGCCAGAAATACCTTTTTTGGGTACCCCAAAATCCTGGGTGCCCAGCTTAGTGAGGGGAGTCATTGATCTGCATTCTCTGTTTGAGAACAGCAAGACTTTCTTGAGTTCTGTAGCCGCAGCTGGAACTCATGCTGAGGGCTACTCTGAGAGCAGTGAGTCATTTTTTCCCTGGTGTCTAGTGGTGCCTCCACCCCTCATCACTGTCTCCTTATATATAGAATATTTTCCTGGTGTCCAGTGGTGCCCCCACCCTGTGATCACCATCCCCTTGTGTATGTTGTTTCCCTACTGTCTAGTGGCACCCCCCAACCTCTGATCACTGTCCCCTTATGTATGTTGTTCCCTGATGTTTAATGACACCCCTCACCCTCCAGTCACTGTCCCCTTAAAATATGTTGTTGCCCTGGTGTCTAGCAGCACCCCCCACCCTCTGATCGCTGTCCCCACATTAAAGTTAGTTGTAATAAAGAAAACTGTCTCTCAATGTTTTTAAACCTATAAAAGAGAAAATGGTCCCTCACCAATCTGACTTCATCACCCCAAACTCCCACTCAACACTCACCACAAGACACCCCCACTACACACCCTACACACCCTCATTCACCTGAACAGGTCCCATGGTGTAGATCCACTCTCCGATCAAAGACACGCCTTGCTGCTGGAACTGCCGACTGCAGTATGAGAAACTAAGGTAAGTGCATTTTGGTGTATTTCAATAGATTTTTGAACTTTGATGCATAACTTTGTCATTTGTGCCTATTTTCACCTAAAATGTTCATCATATCCTTTTTGGGAGCCCACCTCATGACCAATGGCAGTGGAATTATGCCAATCTGGCCCAAAAGGCAATTTCATGATCATTTGGTGAAACCACCTTTCAGGTGGGATTTGAACATTTTCACTGCCATTGAGCATGAGACAGGATCACAAGAAGGCTATGTTGAAAATCTGGAGTACAAATATGTAAAAATGGCAAAGTGATGAGCATACATTGAAATGTGTCTACTCGTCCTCATAACTTAGGTAATTTTAAATATTTTGACCCCAGATTTTCAACACAGCCATTTTTTCACACCACCTCATAAATATGAAAGCTGTCATTTTTCAGATCCTGGAAAAAATGTATTTTTGCACTTGTGGCGTGGAATGACATTTTGATGGCGTGGAATCATGTTTCAGTGGGGGATTTAAAAATTTCACCTACCGATTTTATAATGTGGGGTAACAAAAAGGCTGTTCTGAAATTTTGGTGTACAAATACAGCAAAATGCCCAGGTTATGAATGAACATTGCAGTATTCCAACATTCACTCATAACTTTGCTAATTTTCAATATTTTGACTCCAAAATTTAAACATAGCCATTTTCCTCACCACCTCATAAACATGATGGGTGTTATTTTTTAAATCCTGGACGAGACATCTTTCCACACTTCTGATGCGAAATGACATTTTGGCCAATATACTATAAATGCTACATGTCATGTTTATAAGGGCAATCTTAAAAGAACTATATTGAACATTTGGGGTCAAAATAAAAAAAAAATAAAGACTGAATGTGTGAAGAGTGAATGTGCAAAGAGTGAATGTGTGAAGAGTGAAGGTGCAGAGTGAATGTGCCAGGCCCTGCACTTCTGTAGGCAGATGGATTATTCCCGTGGTGCAGGGACAAAAGGGCCCTGCGCATCTGCACTTGTTCACGTAGGTCCTGATAGTCTAATAGGAAAGGTCAAAATAGTACAAGAATCATTCAACATTTGAAAAAAAAAACATGCAAATTGGCCTATAGGTATATTTTTGTATGCTTTTTCATATACGAGCAGGACACAAGTGATCCAGCAATGTTTAAGGATTGCCAGTGGGGGGTTTATTTAAGCATACCCCAGCTGCAGCTGTTAGTGCCAAAGGTGTGTTTGACCAGCAGCTAGATTTATATATCATATAATCTTCATGTTAGAGATTTGATATCAGTGGTATCAATGGTAGGATGTTTGCATTTTCTTGTACTTATCTTGTTTACTAACATTCTTGTAGTTATCTTGTTTAGTAATCTTCTTGTATTTACTTGTGGGAAAACTATGGAAGGTAGAAGAAAAATCATCTGATGAAACCCTGTGGGGTAGTGGCTTCAGTGACCCAGTGCTGGTGCTGTAGTCTACTAATTCAGATGTGACAATGTCTAAGAAGTGTAAATCCTGAGGTGGGAACTTTGAAAATGCAGCATCAGTCCACAAAGCATGTAATGGATAGGTGCCATTGTGCTTTATGTCAGATAGACAGCGGTGAAACATTTGTGAACCCAGGAGAAGCAAAATTCAGGAGCAGTGGAAAAGAATCTGGTTATAGAGTTATTGCAGAAAACATCCTTCAGTTTGAAAAGCTAGGCTGTGTACCACTGGACATTGACACAAGAAGACTTGATAATGGCAATGGCATAGAAATGACATTCCAAGTAAATAAGGCAGTGTGGCATAAAAGTTGTAGAAATAGGTTAGACAGACAAAAGCTCCAACGTGCTCAGAAAAGGAAAGCAAATGCTGACAAAGAACCTGAACATAGTCCAGTCAAAACAAGAATGAGTGCAGGTCGAGAGTCTTCGTCAAGAACAAACAAGTGTTTTTTTTTTCCTGTGGCAATAATGAAAGTAGTAATGCCTGCACAATGCCTGCACATTAGCACTAGATCATCGAGTTTGTGAATATGCACAAATTTTGCAAGACAGGAAGTTAGTTGGAATGTTCTCTGAAGGAGATATGCATGCTTTGGATGCCAGATATCACCTCTTTGACTGCTTTGCACAATCGTGTTAGACAACACAAGGCTGGAGGAATGCAACAAGGAACAGAAAAGACATTAGAGAGAATAGTTTTAGATGAGCTGGTATCTATACTTAGAAGATCAGATGTATGCAAAAGGAAGACAGCTAGAACACATTTCTCCGACTCAAGCTGCCTTAGTGAAGCACACAAAAAGAATTGCATATCAGGGAGGTCATTGCTGGGGGAAAACACTAGTAGCACAAGAACTGCCAAGCCCAGCTAGCTATGGTTGGAAACAAGACAGTGAGAAAGATTGGATTCCCATTTGGACAGTCCTTCCGGAGGCAGCTAAATCAGGGAAAGAGTTGATCAAATGTGGTGGCAGAAAGGCTTGCAGACCACCATGCGAATATTTCAATGCCTCACTTCCATGTACCGAACTGTGTGCATGTGCAGGATCATGCTAGAGAGACAATGATAGTGATAACTAAGCATTTTGGTACTTTCTGTAAACAAGTATGATAATTTTAATTTCATTCAGCCCTTAACTGTAACAGGTATTTATTATAGATCGATGGAGCGCTCTCTACAAATTGGTATGTTCCTTTCTTCTGCGCATAAGACGCTCTTATTCCGTGAAGTGTGTCTCACGCGCAGATGCCCTGCAAATGGACATGTTCCAGGACAGGTTTTTTTTAAAAATAATATATTATTGATTGCGCTTGATCAATAATATATTAATATGTACCCCATCTCCACTCGTTGTTGTATACGAGTGTTTTCATTTGCATTCAGCTTGAGCCAGAACAGGTCAGTTTCGCTTCGCTGCTCTTGCTCCAGTCGAATGCGCATGAAACCACTCTTATACAGCAACAGGTGGTTTCAGGGAACATATTAACATGTAATATTGAAATTTTGTAACCTGATAATGTGAGATCACAGAATGTTATTTGTGTGAAGTACACTTTTGTGAGATAATAACTGTAAACATCCTGTTTTCATTTCATTGCCATTTCAAGCAGTCTTTTTAAAAGTTTATCTTTAAAGCTATATCTGTAATACATATTTTTGAAGATAACATAATGAGTGTTTGCTTGTCTTTAGATGACAGCACATCTCTACATCTCTACGCCAATCAAGGAATTTATATATGAATAATATCAGGAGTGTGAAAGAAGATTGCTATAAAGAAACCTTTGATGAAACTAGGAATCATCACCCAAAAAAGTTTTGGAATGAAATGAATAGATTGTCAAACAAACATGATTATTGTTTACCATAATTCTTTGATATAGATGGACAACACACCCCAGTGGGTACTATTAGAAGAGTTTAATAAATTTTTCATTAATGTGGGATATGAACACCTAGGGAACAAAATTGGGCCAACTGTGACTGAATTTTCTAATAGTGTACAAATGCAAATATTTTCCATTAAATTTAATGTTATGCATATTAAAGCAGAAGATGTAATGAGGGAATTATTAAATCTGAATACTAATAAGGCTACAGGTCATGATAACATCCCATCAATAATGTTAAAGTATGCTGCTCCAGTGATAGCCTATCCATTAACTAAAATATTTACTTGGTCACTTTTAGAAGAAGAATTTCTAATGGCATGGAAAACTGCCAAGGTTACCCTTGTGCTTAAAACTGGTAAAAAATCTGATATACATAACTACAGACCAATTTCATTCATACCAATAGTGTCTAAGACACTGGAGAAATTTGTGAGTATTCAACTTAGATCCTTCTTAGAAGAAAATGATATCATGAAGGCATCCCAATCAGGATTTCATCCAAAGCATAGTACCATTTCTGCCTTAACTAAGATGGTTGGAGAGGTACAATAGACTATATATATATATATATATATGGGGATGACAGTGGAGGCCATTTAGACCTCTCTAAGGCCTTTGCTACCATAGATCATGATGTACTTCTGTCAAAATTATATCAATTAGGTTTAGTTTGCCAGCCCAGTGGTGCTGAGGGTTGAAGTGTTGGATGCCACACCTCATGCTATGCCAGCGACCAGGGTTTGGGTGCAGACTCGGATCATTAGGGGTCTGCCAGGGGGAGGAGGATTAAGCATCCCCAAGACTACTGTCTTCCTCCGGGAGGGTGGGAAGGGACTCCTGTGAAGGTGTTGGCTCCTGGCAGTGGCTAGGGGGTAGCACAACTTGTGGCACAATGGTGGGGTTGGTGCAGGCAGACATCTGACATGCGGTACATGAGAGCATGTGCCACAGCATCCTTGGCATCATTGCATGCCTGCGCTGTGGGGGGAACTCAGGGAAAAAAACTGCCCAAATCCTCTGGCGCTTGCGAAGGTTTGTCCGTGATGCTGCACTGCATGCTCCTAGGTGCACCCTCTGTCCTGACCCCTTGGTCTTCCATGCTGTGGAGGGCATGATGTGACCTAAGAGAGGGTGACAGAAGAGATTGGAGCTTTGGCACGGCACCTGGTGAAGGAGCCTCCGAAATAGACTGGAAGGGGAACCATAGAGAATAATACCCCAGCCTAGGAGGTAAGGCACAAAAATAAAGAAACAAAAAAAATTAGGTTTAGTTTCAGCTGCTCAAAAGTGGTTTCATTAACATCTAAAAAAACTGACAACAATTGGTATCTGTTAAAAATTATTAATCAAAAGTTGCTAAAATAAAATCAGGAGTCCTACAGGACTCAATATTAAGTCATTTTACTGTTCATCCTATGCATGAATGATCCTTCTCTCGATAATAGAGAAATGTAACTTCATCTTTATGCAGATGACAAGATTATGATGCCTCTGGGGTTCTCTAATGCAGATAGAGTTAAATTTACAATCTGCATTTAATAAAGTTCAAGATTTCTTTTTACAGAATAAACTAGCACTTAATGAAAAAAATCTCAAACTATAGTATTAGGAGTAAATTCTGATTGGAGTGCCCCATGTGAGCCATTACAAATTCAAACCTTTGAAGGCATAACATTGGACCAGGTTAATTCCTATCATTATTTGGGCTTATGGTTGGAGATGACCTGTAGTTGGAATATTCACGTTGAAAAAGTAGTGGCAAATATAAATAAAACATAGGTATGCTATATAGAGTAAAAAAAAAAAGTGCCTTTCTATTAAGGCTAGGAAACATTTTGTAAATACAATGATAATTCCAGTTTTGGACTATGGGGACATATTATTCTCCTGGGAATTGGGGAGAGAGCTGGCAAGGGTAGACAGACTGTATTATAGATTGAGGGAATGCTCCCAACCAATTGGACCACTCCTTTCCTTTACGTGTGAGACATTCTTATTCTATGAAGAGTGTCTCATGTGCAGATACCCTGGAAATGGGCATGTTCCGGGACAGTTTTAGAAAAAAAAAAATAAATATATATATATATATATATATATATATTCATCGTGCTCGATCAATAATATAATAATATGTCCCCTGTTGCCACTCGTTGCTGGATAAGAGTGGTTTCACTTGCATTCTGCTCTAGCCAGAACAACTCAACTTCACTTCACTGTTCTCTCTTGAGCATAACACACATGAAACCACTCTTATCCAGTAATAACTGGCTCTGGGGGATATAGTAATATATATACAATAGCCTCATCCACTTTATCCTTGATGCGCCTCAGAAACAACGCCATTGCCGCATGTATTCCTAACTGAGATGGTTACATTTACATAAAAGAAGGGAGTTTCACATAATCAAATATATGGATCAATGCCTTAAAAACAGAATACCAAGATATATCCTGGAAGAATTGGAGTTTAGAAACATAAAGGAGGTCCTAAGAGTTTCTCACAGTATAGAATTTATTTTACCTAGAAAAAGAACGAACCATGGAAGATCATTTTTTTTCTATCTTGGCCTGAAAATTTGGAACTCCATACCCTGCCAATTGCAACCAGCTAAAGGCCCAATATTATTTAATAGACTCAAATGATGGTTTTTTGATGCCTCAAAGTTCCCAATACAGCGCTGTTCCAATTTTGATGTCCCATAAATAAACATTTGTTGGTACTGTAGCAGGTGATATTTGCCACACCACTTGACATGACCAAGAATATAGTCTAGTACAATAATGGTGCATCTTAAATGATTCTATAGTCTTAGGGACTTCTGCTATATGTTGTATGTTGTAACTCATAATCCATTTTTCATTCTGTACTTTTACATTTGGAATTTGTATTTGTATTATAATTATGTTTGGTTTGATTTTTTGCTTATTACTTTGCCTTAGTTGATTTGTAACCTTATAGATTTTTATAATGTTTGGACCCCATTGGAAATGAGCTTCGGCTCAAATGAGTCATCCACATTCATGGAAATCTTTATGAATGAATGAATGAAATAAACTACTACTACTACATCAGTCATCTGTATACTTCAAATTGTACAATAATTTTGAACAGTTTTCCACACGATACAAGATGTCATTTCAAACCAAAGGTCTGCATGCTTGGTTTAAAGTAGTGATGTAAAGTATAAAAGGCTATTTGGTGTAACATATTTGTGAACCAGTGAGTCAAATGTATGCATATTGTTGGTGTTTTTCATGTGATTGTACATTAACTGTATTTTGACCCCCTTAATATCATCAGATCATGTGTGTCCTGTTTTTACTTTAAAGAAAACATACAAACTTACTTATGTTCCAATTTTCATGCTTTTTTCACATTTTGAAAAATTTTTGCAAAATTTTGCTAGACTATGAAGGGACCTGCATGAATGAGGATGCAATTCCACTATCTCAAAAAGAAAGGAAATTCTTTGCAAAAAAATTTTTTTATGCACTAGTTAGGGTACCTTAACACCACAAAAGTAGGGAAATGTGACATTAGGGTTTCCAACCCTAACTCCTCACCACCACCTCCCAACCAGCAAAAGGAAAAAAATCATTATGCTTTTGGCTATCCTGAGTTTTGGCGAATCAAGGGTGGGGTCTTTCATGGGGTTTTCAACCGTAATGCTCACCCTATTCTATGAGCAAATAAGGTCAGATGTGATCTATTTTCTTCAGGCAGGGTCCACATGTTGTTGGCAATGTGTGGGGAGACACAGTTTTGTACTTTCAAACATTATATCAGAATGGGGTGAGTATTACAGTTGAAAACCCTAAGGAAGACCCCACCCCTGATTCGCAAGACTCAGGACAGTCAAAAGCGTAATGATTTTTTTCCTTTTACTGCTTGGAGTGTGAGGTTGGGGTGTTAGGGTTGGGAACCCTAATGTCACATTTCTGTACTTTTGAGGCATTAAATTATCCTAACTGGTGCTTTAACGAATCCTTCTGTTGCAAATGTAATAAAACCTATTACCTTGATATCTTTCCCTGTCATAAGGTTATTAAAGATTATAATTATGTTAACAACCCCACAGTATTTGCAGTTATCATGTTTTGCACACAAGCCAGACACATTCTCGGTTTCTCTCCTTGCACCCCTACCGTATACTGGAAGCTGATCCCTTTCAAACTCAGTCAATCATCACCATATGGTTTCTGAGTGCATAAAATTCACCACCCTCAGGTCATCCTTCATCATTCCCTCCATGTGATTAATTAAGCAACATACCACGACAGGGGATGGGTGATGCCAAGATTTAGCCACACCTGGTGTGCTGTTTGGTCATGAGGCTGCAGGCCGAGTGAGCAAAACACACCAGGCATGGGTAAATCCTGACATCACCCACATCCTGGAGTGGGATATTGTGATAATACAATGTCCCACTTTCTTGGTTTGAAGAAAAAAAAATAAATTAAAAGACTTTTTTGTATTTTAAACTATTTTTATTCATTTTATTGTTCTACTAGAAGAAATAGTTCTCTGTTGCTCGGGAGACTCTGTGCAGGGTTTGTCATTTCTGCAGTGTTCCACACACCTGATACCATCTCAGAAATACACCAAAAGTGTGTAATGCATTGCCCATTCCAAAATACTTTTATGAAACTGAGCACTATTACTGTCGGAATTTACTGTTTGAAAATTCAAGACAATAATCTGAGCATGTGCAGTAGTGCTGATGCTACTGCGCATGTCCAAATTTTTGGGTTGCATTTTGAAACAGTACATTTCTACATTAGTAGTGCTCGGTTTGAAATGGGGATAACTTTATGCAGTTCAGAAAAGTATTTTGGAATGGGCAAAGATGTCAATAGGCTTTTGAGCGGACAGGTAGTGTTTAACTTGCAGGTAGTTTCCACTTTACTTTTGGAGTGTGTTCACAAGTCGGAGTGGTGACCGGAAGGATAGTCTAGGAGGAAGGTTGGCACCAATGTATTAGAGGTAGTGTTTCTGTTGCAGGAGTTTTGTTTACAGCAGAAAATATCTGTTAAAGTTTCTCAGAGTCCATTAATTGCAATGAGGTGTCTATTTTGGTTTTTTTTAATTTCTTGCTGTGCCGTCTTTTGGGCTGTCATGTTACTGGTAAACAAGTTGGTGGCAAATTAGTCTGATGTGGGGGGTTGGAGGAATACAGTTCTGATGGGCACCAGATAAAGCTGGCTGGCACCTTTTTCTGTTGGGTGATACTAGGATTTACAACACCTAGAAGGTGCCAGCCAGCCAATCGCAATGCTTCAGTTTCGAAGCCATTGTATGATACACAGTCCCACCTAGCTAATTTAAGCACCATTGACTGGACACCCATCTCAGATTTGGATCATGCAGTTGCATATTTCCAGACAAATTTCACCTCTGTTTGGGACACACATGCCCCTCTTAAGAGGGTTAGTGTCAAAGGCTCCCACCTCCCATGGATCTCAGCAGAGTTGTTCGACTGCCTCAAGGCTATGTATGATGCCAAGTGCCTACATAAGACCTCAGTAGCACAAGAGGACCTTTTCAGGTACAGGCAGCTTCAAAACACCTGCAATCCACTTAGCCAAAGTAGTCCTTTTTGCTTTCATCTTCCAGAGCAACCCCCAATGCTCTACTAAGTTTTGAAAGGTTGTTCACTCCCTTTTTGACCCCCTCCAAATCAAGTCACTTTCCCTGACGCTCACCATTGGCAGTTCTCTGGTCTCTAATTCCCTAGAGGTTGCTTTCTGCCTTCAATGACTTATTCTGTGATGTCTTTCTCTACCCCCATTCTCCTTCCTCTCCCCCTGCTCCCCCTCCCTTCTTCCCAGTCCCCTGTTTCTCATTCTCCCCTACTGCACCAGCTGCAAAAACAGCCTTGGGCCCAATGACCTGGATCCCAACCTCTTCTGCCTAGCTGCTTCTGCTATCACAGCTATCCTATCTCCACCCTCCTGAACCTATATTTCTCCTCTGGGTAGATCCCCATCTCCTGGAAAAATGCTATAGTCATTCATCTTCTGAAAGTTGGTGACTCTACATCTCCAGGCAAGTGCCCTTTCCCCGTCTTTGGATTTTTAAAAATTTTAGTTGTGTTAACTCCACAGTATTTGCAGTTGCCACATTTTGCACAACTCAGCCACATTTTCACTCTCTTCTCCTTGCCTTATCCAAGCTATTCATATCCAGGAGAAAATAGAAGTTTCTCAACTAAGCTCCTTCTTTTTACTCTACCTCCTTTCTCAGACACTTCCAGCTGGGCTTCATGGAGACACACTCGACTGTCTCTGTTCCCCTCTCAGGCTCAACAACTCTGTCTTGCAGGGGATGGAGCAGGGATGTCTGATCACTGCACTCTTTGTTGATATGGCAAATACCTGTGTTAACTGCTGCAGGTGTCTCTGACCTCCCATTAGGCTGATTCTGCACCTACCAAGCTGACAGAACTCAGTCAGTTGGTATAGGTAGCTCCCTTCCCACCCCCAATAGTCTCTGGCTGGCTTCCCACAGGGCTGTGTCCTAGGTCCCCTATTATTCTCCATGTTTCTAACTGACCTTCTACAAGCCTGTGTATCTGTGCACATCCACATGTATGTAGATGAGTTTGTGATCATCCTAGGTGATTCATCTGCCCATAGCTGGAAGCTAATCTCCAGCATGACTTTAACAAGGTCCACGATTGGTTCTAATCCAGACAGCTCACCTTGGATGATAAAAATAGCTTCACTGGCCTCTGGAAGCAGACAATGCCTGGTGACATCCTCAACTACCTCAATATTCAAGACTTTGGATGGATCTCCATTGGAGGAAGTCTCTCACCTTGACTTCACCAGACACATTAACACGATACATTCAAAACTCCTCCCTAAACTAGGTCCACTGTACAAGAACAAATGTTATATCCCCATCCCTGCTTGTTGTGAGATTGTTCTTAAAATGATCCTCTCAGTGTTTTACTATGGGAGTATAATTTATGGTGCCACTCCCAAGTCCACCCAGCCTGGCTGGACTCTCTTATGTATGCATTCTAACGCTGTGCTCTGGGTTGCTCCCAGCCCATGTACCCACCAATACTCTCTTTATTCTGATCTTTCCTCCCTCTCCCTTGCTGGCTGGCATCACTAGAGCTTCACCACCTTTATTACCAATTTCTGGTTCTCCCTGCTCCCAGACTTTCTCTTCTCCTTCCTCTTCTGCTCTCTCCACCCCATACTTATTCCCTCAGAAACTCTGTTTTTCACTCTTTCCTTCACCTTCTCCTTTAAATTTCAGCTGGGTAGGTCTCCTTCTCCTATTGACTCTTCTCTCTGGAATAAACTCCCATTCTCATGTTTCTGGGTCTACTCTCTACTCCTTCTAAACCCATGCTGCAGCCAACACCACCCATTCCTGCTCCTGCCTCTAATCTCTATCCCCTTGACTATAGGTTATAGCTATTAGTTACTTGGTGTCCCTCAGCTGCTGTCTCTTTAACATAAAAAAAAACAAAATGTTGCTGTTAGACCAAATTTCAGTAATCTGAGTTTGGGTGTCCAGAGTGGGCAGAAAATTCATCACTGTGTTTTTTAATCAGTTTCCCCACATTTACCAGTTCCCATAAGAGGAAAGTTTTACCTGCATACAATTTCAGCTTTGAAGTTTGCTGCAACAAATGTGAGATCCCAGATTTACTTAATGTGGCCTCCCAATAGAGGAAAAAAAAACTTTCTTCTCTCTCTGATTGTAAAACTGAGATAGGGGAATACAATATATACATTGATTCCCTTGAAGTTTATGTCAATCTGCCAGTTTCCTTTGCTGCCTGAATGGCTCAAACCCATTCATGCATCCCTTCAGCAATTATCAGCAATTGAAAGGGTAGGGTATCCTTATTCTGCTTCTTCTTCTGGTGAGCTTGTATGTCCTGCAGATAAACAGTGTTTTTTTCCAAATGGAGAAGCCCATGTAAGAAATCTTAAAGGAAATATAGCTTATCTGGATATTCATCCCCCTTTGGCAACCCTAACAGGAGTAGTTAGAGGGGTCTTAAAAAAGTTTTCCAACTGCTTCAGTCAGGACTTAAGTTAATTTTTATGGCTGCATAGCAAAGCTATGCTGATTTCTTGTTATTACACAGAGACAGAAGTGGGTCTGGAAGTACATGACTGGATACCTAGACTATGTCCTTTCACAGTGAAGTTGAAGCACATGTGGTCCTCTCCATTGACCACAGTGCTGTTCCTTCCCCATCCCCTGCCAGGTGCACTATTCTCCTGCTCCGCGTTCACTTCCAGTTTACTTCCGGGTTTGGAGATAGCACTTGTATGTTTCTTTGCGTCTAGTGGCACCCCACCCTCCGATCGCTGTCCCCATTATATATGTAATGTTTCCCTGCTGTCTAGTAGCACCCCCCACCCTCCAGTTACCAGCTCCATATTTATATAATGTTTCCCTGGTATCTAGTGTCACCCCCCCAGACTCCAATCATCATCCCTGTATTTATATAATATTTCCCTATTATCTAGTGGCACCTCCACCCTCCGATCACCGTCCCCCTATATGTGTAATGTTTCCCTGGTATCTAGTGGCACCCCCACCCTCCAATCACCTTTCCTGTATCTGAATGTGAGCTGTAATAAAGAAAATCATCCCTTGATGTTTTTCCCCTCTTTAAACATGTAAAAACCTGTAAAAAATTAAATGGTCCCTCGCTGATCTGACTACTGCCACCCTGACCTTCCACTTAGCAATTGCCAGCCCTATTACACTCCCCACACACCCTCACTCACCTGAACATGTCCAGTGGTACAGATCCACTGTCTGATCGAAGACACATCTTGCTGCTGGAACCGGCAACTGCAATATGAGAAACTACCGTAAGTGTGGTTCAGTGTATTTCAATGGGGTTTTGAATTTTGAGGCATGACTTTGTTATGTTTCATTTTTTCACCCCAAATTTTCAGTATGGCTTTTTGGGGGAGCCCACCCCATGACCAGTGGTGGTGGAATTAGGCCAATCAGGCCAGATAGGTGATTTTGTGGTCACTTGGTGAAATCTTCTTTTAGGTGGGATTTGAACATTTTTACGATCATTGCTCATGATACAGGTTCATAAGAAGGCTATGCCGAATATTTCGGGTAAAAATGACAAAGTTACAAGCATACATTGAAATTGTTCTACGCTCACTCAGAACTTCAGTAATTTTAAATATTTTGACCCTAAATTTTCAGCATAGCCATTTTTTCACATCACCTCATTAACGTGTAAGCTGTCATTTTTCAAATCCTGGCCAAAATGTGTTTTCACACCTGTGGCATGGAATGACGTTTTGGTGGTGCAGAATAACATTTCAGCAGAGATTTGAAAACTTTCACGTATTGGGTTCATGAGGTGGGGTAATAAGAAGGCTATGCTGAAAATTTGGTATTGAAATACAATATCCAGGTTATGACTGAACATTGCTGTATTTCAACGTTCACTCATACGTTAGTTAATTTTCAATATTTTGACTCCAAACTTTCAACACAGCCATTTTTCCACACCATCTCATAAACGTGACAGGTGTCATTTTTAATTTAATTTAGTTGTTTAACCAGGTATAGCACACTAAGCTGAAAGCTTTTTTACAGGAGCGACCTGGAAGCACAAGGAGGTTAAGTGACTTGCTCAGGGTCACACAGTATGTAAGTGGAAGCTGTGGGATTCAAACCCAGGTCTGGTCTGCTGGATGTCACCAGATTTGCAGCTCAGAGCCTTAGACCACTACGCTATACTGCCTCCTTTAAAATCCTGGTTGAGATGTCTTTTCACACTTGTGATGCAAAATGACATTTTGGTCAATATACTATAAATGCTACATGTCATGTTTATAATAGCAGTCATAAAATGACTATCTTGAAAATATGGAGTCAACATTAAAAAAAAAAGTGTGAATGTGTAGAGTGACTGTCTAAAGAGTGAATGTGCCAGGCTCTGCACTTCTGTAGGCAGACGGAGTCTTCCCATAGTGCATGGCCTACAGGGCCCTACACATCTGCACCTGTTCACGCATCAATTACATCTTAAGCTTTCCTCAGGTCTGAAGCAGCCTCTCACTTTTTATGGCTGCATCAGTACCATCATTTTGCAACCATATTAGTTCTGACCAAAGTTTGTGTTTTTTAATAATCCCTGTTGTGACTGTCAAGGCCTTATGTGTCGTTTGTGCTGTCTCCATTGTCTCACTAGCCACATTGTCCTCTCTGGTCTCTATAAGAATGATTTAACTTTCTTATAGAGTTCTCTGATGACTTTTAACACCATTTTGATTGTCATCTCTGGTTTTCCCCTTACTATTATCTTCTCTCCCACTCCTGCTCATGCTACTACCACTAACATTATTCATGGCTTTCAATTTAGCTGCATCATTTATTATTTGTCTTGGGTACCCTATAACCACAAAGAATCAAAAACTGCTTAGTTTAGTGGTAATCCCTACTATCGACTAAACTGTGCACAGCAAGGTTTGGCTAACATGTAATGCTTTAGTCTATGTAGGCATGGCTATCTCTGAATGTATTCTCCTTCATCAGCTGCAGGCTCTGTCCCCTTTCTACAGGGTTTACAGTGCATGTGTTTAGCTAAAGTTATCTTAGAAAACAACTGCAAATGGTTTGCAGTCTTGTGAGCTTGAGATAATGTACTGTGAGTGTGCATGCTCTTCTAGTGTTGGTGCACTTCAGTGCACTTGTTCAGCCACTGGCAGTGCCAGCAGGCTCATTCAGAGCAGTGCTTTCCGGTTGAATGTGCACTTGCAGCAGTCACTGGTCTATGGATATTGGGTGTCTTCAAATGCATTGGAGAACTGGGTTGATGTCACTGCAAATGCTTATGTAAGCAATAAGACATGACAGGGTGTGTGTTAGACACTTTAGCACATGGCTAGGAGGGGTAGTGAGGCACGAGACCGCAGGCCGAGTGCGTCCAGCCTCCTAGCCATGTGTTAAAGTGTCTAATACACACCCTGGAGTTGCTTATTGCACTTATGAAATGGGCACTTTAGCTGGTAATAAGAGACAAAATTAAAATTAAATGACTAAGTAGAAAAAAATTATAGTTTTGTGATCATTTGAAATAAAATTGTTCCTCTGCCTGCATCATTGTACTTTTTTTTAGTTGAGTTGAGGTAGTTACAGGATTCTATGGCACTAGGTCATGTGCCCCCCCCCCACACACACACACGCTTTGTCAATGCTTGAGTTGTTTTAGTTGTGTCGTTTAGCTGCATGGGTGAGGAGAAGCCGCCGATGTGTGTAGCGGTCCGGGGCATGCAGAAGTACAGAAGGTGCAGTCTCTGCACTGCTGTTTCATGAATGACTAAGAGAATTGGAGTGCAGTATGAACATAAAATAAGGTTAGTGATTGTTGTTGAAGCAGTGAATCGGTGGGAGCGAGGGAGCAGCCGGCTGGTAATGATGAGACAGTGGGAGAGCAAGCAGATGAGCAGCGGGCAGGCTGGCTAGTGGCTGACATTGAAGCAAAAATGAGGAGAGCGAGTGGAGTGGACAGCATTACAGATCGTGGCAATCTGATTTTACTTTTCCTGTTTGCTACTTAACACCAGAGCCTAAGGGAGGGAAGTATGGAGCACCTGTCTAGTTGGCAGCTGATTAGGAGAGCGAGCGAGATTTAGGTTGGCAAAACAAGATGGCTGCTTTAGCTTTTATGAACATTCTGACTGAGCAGCTTTACCAATATCAGTGCCCACTAGGCATTGCCTGGTCTTATTCCTGTGTTGTTAGACACTTTAGCACACAGTCAGTGGCCAATGAGAAAGCTTGAATTTCAATGCCCATTTCATAACGGGTATTTCATTTTCACTAAAATCACCTGTCCGGCACAAATTGAACAGTACCATATAGTACAGTAATATGACTAGCTCATATAGCATTGTACGGCATTATCCTGCATGTCTCTCAGTCATCTTTCAGGAGCATATTATTTTTGTCTTTATAAAGGGAATATATTTATCTCTAAACATTCCCGGTACTCTTATGATCATAAGAGGTTATCTCTAAAAGTCTAAAGTTCTGGGTTCACTTGCCATAGTCCATTGCACAGACAAGGGTTTCTCCAATGTTCTGTAAAGTAAACAATTTGATTTTTTATTCCCATTTACTGGTATACTTTTGTTTTGATGCTGTAGTTCAGGTTGGTTGTACTATTAATACTAAAACATGTAACTTATGTGTAACTGCTCAGCTGCAGTCACTGGTCCCTCAGCATCATGTGTTAACATCTGCCATTATAAAAAATAAGATTTTTAGAGCTTTATAAATGAAAAGACAAATCCAAAGAACATATTTAACACCAATTTCTGCAATACAAAACTTCATCAAAAATCAGGCCAAGGTGCTTAAGAAAGTGATTAGCTAAACAGTACAGTCTTCTGTACTGTATATTATATGAAAAGTTTGGGGAGGAGTGAGTGGTCAATGTGAGAATGTGAAGCACATACATATGCAGGGAGAGAGATGCTGAATGTAGGATTGTCTCTCACTGCTGGTTGTTTTGTAGGCTTTAATTACAATACCCACTGATTTTTTTGGTATGTAGAGAGAATTATCTTTCCCATAATTCCCTTGATGGTCACACATGTGCATTTCTTAAAGGGATGGTCCCCTTGGCCTTTTATTCTGTTTACCTGTGTAGTTCATAGGCATGAACAATGATTGTCTCTATTGCACCTACCTAATTTCATCAGGATTTAGATATAAATGAAGGTACTTCTGATATGTATGGTGTGAAAACCTGCTTGACTCCATTTTAAAGATCATGACCTGACTCATGTAAGGCATTATGAAATTTTATGATGTGTTAGTGCTAAAGCCTGCAGTAGTTATACTGTATTAGTCTGTGCTGTTGCTCTCCTCTGTAGTCCCTGTGTTCTTGTCTTATGCTGGCCATGAAATTTTCAAGGCATAATAAGTGCTGTGCTGTTTTATGTAGTTTAAAGTGTATCTGAGTTAAAAAAGATGCTTTTGGGGCCGGCCCACTGGCGTAGAGGTGGGATTTCCATCTGCAGCATTGGTGACCTGAGTTTGAGACCAGACTCAAGGCATCAGTGGGCTGGCTTGGGGGGGGAGGAGAATTGAGCATCCTTGGGACTGCTCTCCTCTTGGGGCAGGGGAGAGCATCCAATGCGTGATTGACCCCTGGGGTGGTCAGGGGAAATGCAGCTGCCAGAGCTGAGCTGTCAGGGAGGCATGCCAGACATTTGCACATAGTGCACTACGTTATTGCATGCCATGCCTCCTGGGGAGCCCATTATCAGAAAAACCTGCTGGCAGCTCCGTTTATGATGCCCCAGCTCTCCGGCCCCCACGCCACCCTCCGTGATACTTGGCCAGAGACTGAGTGAGATTCTCCATTGGTGCAACTCATCCCTGTGGCCCCGCCTTAGAGGGTAAGCCAGGGAGGCCTCCCGGTGGTTCTTCCACTGAGAACCTTGTACAGTCTTCTGGTGGTGGGCAGGGGTCAGAGGAGTCGAGGGCTGAACTATTGGAGGACTGGCACCCAAAAAGTGTACTAGAGAAAAAAAGAAAAATTGCTTTTAAAGAATACAGGAACTTCACAAGACATGTAACAAGACTGGCAGAGAGTATAACGTCTGCTGGCTTGTGCAGATACACATCATCAACTCCCATGATGCTTTGCCTGAGTAGGGTCATGACCTTTGCAATGCAGACAAACAGGGTTTCACACCGGGGCAAAATAAAGTGAAACAACCTCATTTATATTTAAATTAGAATGAAATTAGGGAGATACAAGCAAGGGAATCATTGTTCATGCCTACAAATTACACAAGTATACAGTAAATAGGTTGAGGGGACTTTTACTTTAGGCCACAGCATATGTTAAGGCAAAGACTGTGCAGCCTAACACTGCCTTAATTCAAAAGGGGGATAACCAGTGTAACACATCCATATATAGTAAATGAATTTGAATCTCAGTGTGAGGTGGGCAGTGTCAGTGTCTCAGTTGCCTGTTATTTGCGTTTTATTTTCCATACAGCACTTTACACACATATCATTGTGTTCCTTATTTATGGCATATTGTTGAGCTCTTTAATTCTTATTTCCTTTTATAATATTGTATTAATTCAATGATTGTTGGTGCTGCAATAACAATTTCTTACTGCTACTACTTTATCATAAACCTGTACAGCACATATTGTGTGCACAGTATCCTGTAGGGGTGCAGGCCCACTCAGACTGTGATTAGTCTCATGGTATGCTCGCTATAGTACCTCTTTCAAAACTGCTTTTCATGCGCAGTTTGAGTTCCCCTACATAGTCATCTCATACTTTATGTGGGAAATTATGTATGCACTAAGACACACCAGGGTGTGTAATTATGGGTCAATAATTGCACACCTCAAGTGTGGTGTTAGGCACAAGGCACTTGCACCTACTGACTTTAAATACACAGGAGGAAAGTGTGATTACTAACCATAATTATACATCTCTGAACTGTTTTGTTACACTTATAACATGGACTCTACTTAAAAATGTTTTTTTTTAGTCTGAGAATTTTTAATAATATATTGTCTATGAAATAGGAGTAGAAGACAACAATATAGTTCCAGTGTATGCATATTGATACTGTAGCAGAACCTGGTACACAGGCGAAACAATTACAGGAGTGTAATAATGCCCAGATAATGACACTCTTGTAGCATGACTTTTAGCTAGTCAGGTGGCTAGAATATTCTTACACATACAAGTAAAAAACTGTGCAGTGTAGTTTAGATTCAGGTATGAAAGAGAGGAAAAAAACACCAGTGTATGAAATCTCTAGGAACCCAGTGTTCTGGATTGGCCTTTTTTCTCAGGTATACTGTGCTGCACCATACCATTATTACTTTGTTTTCAAAAAGTGAGGAGAGCCAGAAAGAACTCAAAGATCTATGACCCAGTCTAAGTGGAATGACCCTGTACAGTACAGCAGCACTGTTTACACCAGTTTGCAGTGGAGATGTGGTCATTGAAAATGGAACCCGGAAGAGGTTGCTGAGCGAGATACAGTACTCTAAACAAATTAAAAAATCAAATAACTATTATTACAAATATACAATCATAGAATAGAAACATAGAAACATAGAATTTGATGGCAAGTAAGGACCGCTTGGCCCACCTAGTCTGCCCATTTCCCTACCCAATGGATAAACTGCAGATTCTAGTTAACCAACAGCTTACTTCCTCCTACCCCCCACTAGAATTGCCTTATGTCTGTCCCATGCATTCTTGAATTCTCCCACTGTTCCTGACTCCAGAACCTCCTCATGAAGGTTGTTCCATGCATCCACAACCCTCTCCATGAAAAATATTTAACATTACCTTCCATACCATTACCCTCTATCTTCAAATTATGCCTCTTTTCTTGCACATCTCTTTTTCTGAAAGAGGCTACCCTCTTGGACTTTGCTAATTCCCTTGAGGTATTTGAAAGTTTCTATTATGTCCCCCCCCCCTTTCCTCAAGGGTATACATATTAAGCTGCTTTAGTATCTCTTTGTATGTCTTCTGGTGCAGACCCTGCACCATTTTGGTTGCCATCCTCTAAACAGCCTCTACTCTGTCTATGTCTTTGCAGAGATGGGGTCTCCAGAACTGCATGCAGTACTCTAGATGGGGGTCTCACCAACTGTCTGTATAGAGGGATGACAACTTCCTGTTTTCTACTGTTGATGCCTATCCCTATTTATTTATTTATTCTAAGTTCAGAAAAAGTAACTTTGAGTCAAAGACTCATTTACAAAGGTTCCACGTCACATATATTGAACAATACAGAGCTTAGTTAACATACAGAGCAGGGAACATAGCAATCTTGATACAATGGTATAGGTAAAAAAATAAAAAGTAAGGCTCAAACAGTCTGGACCTGACACACCTATGGTGGCTCAGGTAAGCATTCAGTAAGAGGAAGGAAAGCCCTCCTTACTGCCTTCTCACATTGCTTGCCTACCCTTAGGTCATCTGATATAATTACTCCCAGGTCTCTTTCAATTTTTGTTGTTGTTAGTCTCTCACCCCCCCCCCATTGTGTACTCTTCCCTTGGGTTTTTGTTTCCCAGGTTCATTACCTTGCACTTCTTTGCATTGAATCTGAGCTGCCATACATTTGACCATTCCTCCAACCTTGCCAAGTCCCTTTTCATCCTTTCCACCCCACCTTGTGTATCAACCCTGTTGCAGATCTTTGTGTTGTCTGCAAAGAGATATACTTTTCCTTCCAGGTGCTCTCCAATGTCACTTATAAAGACATTAAAGATGACTGGTCCCAGTACTGAACCCTGTGGTACCCCGCTAGTTACCCTCCTTTCTTCACTGTGGACTCTGTTTACTATCACCCTTTGTGTCCTGTTGTCCAGCCAATTTTTTATCTAGGCTACCACCTTGGGACCCACTCCAAGGCTGGCTAACTTGTATATTAATCTTTTGTGTGGGACTGTATCAAATGCCTTGCAAAAATCTAGGTAGGCCATATCCTCAGCCCCTCCCTGGTCTACTACTTTGGTCACCCAGTCAAAGAAGTCTATTAGATTTGTCTGACACGACCTTCCCACTGTGAATCCATGCTGCCTTGGGCCCTGTGCCCCACTGGCCTCTAGGTACTCAACAGTTCTTTCTTTCAGAAGTGATTCCATCATTTTCCCTACCACTGAGGTCAAATTAACTGGTCTGTAGTTTCCTGCCTCTGCCCTGCTCCCACTTTTGTGAAGTGGAATCACATCTGCCCTCCTCCAGTCTTCAGGTACCACCCCATCCTCCCATGATTTGTTAAAAAGCGTAGCCAGTGGTGTCACTAGTTCTACCCTTAGTTCTTTTAGAATTCTGGAGTGAATCCCATTGGGCCCCATTGCTTTGTCCACCCTCAGTTTCAAGAGTTCTTTCAAAACCCTTTCTTCTGTGAATGGATAGGTATCAACCCCCCCCCCCCATCCAGAGTGTTTCTCTTGTTTGGTTTAAGTACCTCCCCCTCCTCTTCCGTTGTGAATACTGAGCAGAAATATTTGTTCAGTCATCAAAGTAAGGGAGTGTACAGTCAAAAAGAGAAGCAGAGAAATGTCTCTAAGCTGCAGTCGGTGGTGGAGGCAGGTGAATTGCATTTTATTTTAGTCCAGGCCTTGTTCAGGCTGAGTGCTGTACAAATTAAACTAGGTACAAAAACAAAGCAGCCATATAGTCTACATTACTGCCATAATCTCTCCTGCAGTGGAGGGAGGGAGAGGTAGAGGAACACTGCTACAGTGCCATTTATTATAGCACATTACTTTAGTACAAGATGTACCCTGCCTGTTATTTCAGTGTCTCTCAATATAATGAACAGGGAGCTATAACAAGCACATGTTATGGATCCCATTCTGTTTATTATAGTGAGGGAGCACTGTACTTGTGCAATTCAGTAATAATACAGTATACAGTTCATCACATTCCAGGCACATGTTCTTGTTTGACACTAAAAACTGGAAAGACTTTACTGAAATGCCCAATATATCTCCAGTACTCCATACATGTTACTATCTTCTAAAATAACTTTATTCCAGCTATCAGTTCCTGCTTTGTTCTAGCTTTAATCTTTCAATGAATATTTATTTATTCATTTATTGAGCATTAGGATTACAAATACCTTTGAACCAGAGCTTAATTTACAAAGGTTCCGCGTCAGCAGGAGGGTAAAACAAACAGTGGGGAGTGCAGTACAAAAAGTGAGTTCACAAAGTTATACAAGAATCATATAAACAAATAGTTAGTACAGGGAGAGAGAAACAGATAAGCCAGGAGAATGTACAAGGGAACTAGACCTAAGTGGGCAAGGGGAGTCAGGAATGAGAGGAGGTTGAGTAAAGAAGGCAGTCAGGAGCTTGACTTTTCACAAGTGCGTGATGTCAGAGAAGTGCTAGGTGGGCTGGAGGAGGGAGGAAGGGAGATGACAAGGGGTATGGAACTGAGGGTAGGAGAGAGGGGGTCGGGTGGAGGAAGGAGAGGTGGGAGGGAAACAAAGGGTGAGAAAAGGTGGGCAGGGACTAGAAAGGAGAAAAGGGGAATGTTAGGGGGTGGGCATGGGCTAGAAGGAGGAACAGGGAGGAGGAGGAGGAGGAGATGAGGGGGACGACTAGACTAGCAGGAGGGGGAGGGGGAGATGGAGAAGGCAAAACTCAGGCCTATGTGGGGCAGTCACAGTTGCTAAGATCAGTAAAAGGTGCTGTTGAAGTTTACATTTGAATGTGCCAAGCTTGTTCTCAGCAGTGCAATATGCAGTTTCAGTGCGTCTTATACCATCTCAATGTGTTTGTATCTGGAGATGTGAAATAAGAGGAAAAGACTGAAATACTGAGTGACAATAAAGGATGGTGCCAGACAGTACAGTGTACTTTAACATATAAAAATATGGTTTTACCCATACTCAGGAAGTGTGATAACCAAGGCCCCTGGAATTCCACAATTTCACTGCCAGGGAATAATCTGAAAAACCTGAACCCTGCCAGACAATAAATGTAGTGCTGTGGAGTTCATTTTTCTTGGGATTACTCACTAAAATGTACAGTTTTTCTATAGTGCCTGACTCTTTTCTGCTCGTTGTTTATCCCAGAATCCCTCCTCTATGCTTAGCATGAGATATCATTGATGACATCAGTCATTTTTGAGCCAGTGGCAGGACTGCATTCTGTCACAGGAGTGAACAGTTCATCCCATAGAAATGAACAAATCAACTGTAGGGGCCAGATATTCAAACTACGCTCAAAATGTGCGCAACAGCAGAAGCAAGCACAAATCAATTGCGCATATGCGCAACAGACGCGATATTCAAACATGGAGCAGAACAAATTGCACAAGCAGCCAACGTCTGAATATCACACTAACTGCGCCATAGCGCAACCAGGAAGGGGAAGCTGAGCAGTAAGGTTGCGCCATAATGCAACAAGGGCAGCCCAGCTGAGCAGTCCAGAGGTGCCATAGCGCAAGCACAGCGCCCCCCCCAGCAGAGCAATGGAAGTGCACAACCAGGGAGGCAGGCTGGGACCCACCGCCAGCCATGCCACACATGGGCACAGGAACACACTGCAGAACCAACAAGACACCTACACACCCCAAGCACAGCATCACTGGGGGTGGGACAGATGATCAACTGGCCCATGGGGACAAGCCAACAAAGCACAGCAGAGCCATGACGCCCCAGCACAACCACTGGCAGGCTGAGAGTGCCAAACACAGGGGGTTGACAACCACAGTGCACATCAGCCCCCCGTGCGCACAGCACACCCTGCACCATGACCCCCAGGCCACCACCCATGTGCAGTGACTGGCACTGAAACACCATGCATCCCCGGCACCACGTCAACCCGTTGCAGCAGAGAAGCATACAAGCCAGACCCACCCTGTGCACTCAGCAGTGGGTGGCAGCAGCACAAGACCAACAGAAAGTCACTGCCATGCTGGAGATACCCCCATGCACACACGCACACACACACACACACACACACACACACACACACCCAGGACCATACCACCCCAGATGGCATGCACCACTGCAACTGAGCAACCATAGCCAGCTGCAAATCAGAGACCAACACAGTATTCATAACAAAATATAAATGTATTATAAAATGTAAATCACAAAACTATCAACACCATAACTATTTACAAGGGGGTAGGGGTACAAGGTAGGGGTGGGCAAGGGGTGGGAAGAACAACTTGGAGAGGAAGGCAGGGTGGGAGGGATGGGTGAAGTGGGAAGGGGAATCTGGCCTAAGGCCCAGCAGGCTGGTCCTCCTCCACCTGGTGCCGCTGTGCCTGGCGATGCCTTCTCCGCAGGCCATGCTGATGGATGTCCCTGAGGATGGCCTGGTTGTCCAAGGACACTTGCGTCAGCCCATGCAGTTCCCGCTGTATCCTCCTGAGAACACTGAGGCCTAGGAAAATGGGAACACAGTCAATGGCTGTGACTGACCACAACCCTGAACACCACCCAACCTGCAAGCCATATAGGCCAATGTCCCGCACCTGTGATGGCATGCACCCACCCACAGTGAACATGCACATGGCCATCACAAACAGGCGGCACCAGCTATGTGCACCACTGCACACACACACACTGCCCATGTCCATCACAGCACAAACAAGGCTGTCAAGTGACGTGGCAATGTGGTGCGATGCCAGTTACACAGCCATGTGCCCAGTGCATGCATGGACCACCAGTGATGCACACACAGACGTGCAGTGACACTGGACAGTGATGAATGTCGCCTGTGTCGCATGACTGTTGTGCATGGCTGGTGGTCATGCCCACCCTCCAGCATGCATACAGCATCCATGATGTAATGATACTCACATTCCACAAGAAGGTGTGTCTGCTGCTGCTGCTGCCGCTGTTGTGGCCCACCTCCTGCTGCACCACCAACTGGCACGGGGCCCTGTCGAGCCCTCCGCAGCATGTGCCGGCATCCTCACATCCCGCCTGTGGGAGACATATGTTGAGAAAACATCAGTGTGACTCCAAAGCTGACTGCCCCTGCCCCAGTGAGAGTGCCTGCCCACACAGCCAGCCCATGCATCTCACACCTGCACACACTGACACAGCCAACCATGTCAGAGCCATCACCTATGCACATCCACAAAACACACTCCACACCCCTACAGAGAATACAGGTGCATAGGCGGTACACCCACCTGGCCTAGGCACCGTGCCCTCCTGCACGTGAGCACGCAGCTCATGCAGCTCAGGCTCCCTCCTGCGGAGGTCACTGTATCTGTGTCAGCACTGCTTAGCAGACCCGGCGCGCCAGTGACCCCCACCAGGTCACTGGCCACTTGCTGCTAGACCTGGATTCTAGCCATGGTGAGGTCACCTCACCATACAGTGTATAGTGGGGCTGCACAGGAGCCCTGGGTTGGCCACCTCCCCGGGGCTCCATTGCACTGCCCTCCTGCGTGCCATGCTACCAAGTTTATAGCAGGCAATATGGCGCCCCGCTGCGCGGCAACCCCACGTGGAGATGTAGCACAATAGACCACCATAGGTTTCAATTACGCTGTTCGAACAGCGCTGTCAGTCCACATAGCGCTGTCACCAGACAGCGCAATAGGGCCGTACACATGGCAGCCGAACAGCAGCAGGGGCCAAAGGTTGGACACCAGGTCAGGGGTCTATGACGCAAGGCCACGCACAGCGCCATCTGACATATACGCATCCTGCGCGACTGACCACCTGTGTACCAGTGCCACAGTGGACTATTGCGCAGTAGTGCCAGAGCGTCATATAGTGCCCAGTGCTGTGGCGCCACTGGCACAATGGTGGCCATGGCCTGAATTGCCGATCGCGCACAGCATGTCATCAGCGTGGCAGATGCCTGCGTAAGCTACCTGGGCATGCGCAATGCAGTGTACCGCGCAGTCACAGACCTGCGCTATTGGCTCAGCCGGATCAACCGTCTTGCGAAAAGCGCAATGACGCGATATTCAGCCGACACATGCAAATCATCTGATCAGCCATTCAAGGGTCAGTGGCGCGATTTGCATCTCATTACAGTTGCTCCTCTCCTAATTTGCATGCATTGCGCTATAAAAGTGCGACAGTGGGCTGTGCTGGACAGAGTCGGTTACTGCAGGTGAGAGGTGAGTTGCATGCTGTGGGATGTTCTGGACAATGGGCATGGGATAATGCTGTAGACTGCACAGTGACAGGTGTCCACTTACACCCATACAGATCACCATGACCGAGCAGAGACAAGGTGAGGGTGAGGATGGTGGGTGAAGGAGGAGGCCCAACTTCACCACGGCTGAGACTGAAGCCCTCTTCCAGGCCTACCTGGAGGATAAGGCACTACTGCGTGGAAGCCGGGGCACCCCTCAGGCCCGTGCGGCTGCATGGGAGGGGGTAGCCCGGGCAGTGAACCTGCACGGAAGCCACCAGCGCTCCGTGCAGGAATGCAAGAAAAAGATTGGGACAGACCGCAGGAGGGTGAAGGAGAAGGTGGCGGCCCTCAGGGCGGCACGTGCTGGCACTGGCGGGGGCCAGCCAGCAGTGATGGAGCTGACCCCAGCTGAGGACCGACTGGCTGCAACTCTGCAGCGCAATGTGATTGAGGGCGTACCAGGAGGTGGATTCCAGACAGGTGGAAGCCCATCACTGCACGGTATGACATGGTGGTGGTGTTGGGGGGGAGGAAGGTTGGGCACATGCACTCACATGTCCTCTCTTTCTGTTGCATATCTTGTTCATCTCCAGGAGACAGTGGTGGTGGGACCAGGCAGTGAGGATGACCTGCTGGACATGGAGGAGGGTCCATCCACCTCTGTCGCCAGCCAGCATGCACTACACCAGCATGCACGCAGGGCTGTCAACCCTGGTGTCGGTAATTCGGGTGTGGGGGGTGCACAGCCTGTGTCTCAGCAGTCTGGCATGCAAGCATGCCAGCACGCTGTGACTGTGGCTGTAGCACGTCCCTGCACCATTGATGATGCAAGGACTGCAATGGGCAGTGACATGTGTGTGTCCCATGACGGACACACAGCAGGCCATCACATGCCCCTGGGCCTTGCTGGTTCCAACTTGTGCACCAGCATGTCGGCACAGTCCCAGGCTGTGCCTGTCAGCACCAGTGGGGCAGCACCGGTGGCTGTGCAGGTGTCTGGCACTGTTGCGGCCACAGCGGTGGAACAAGTGGACTCTGTGGCACAGCGGTTGGAGGGGCAGCAGCAGCAGTCACCCACCAGGTCTGGGGGTACAGTGTCCAGCGGTGGCACATGCCCGCCGCCCTGTGATCGCCATTCCTGGTCCGCTTGTGAATAGCGCCCACCCTCAAGGGTGTTGTGCATCAAGCCTTCAACACCCTGGGGAGAGGCTGCCGATGTGGTAGAGTACCCATTGGACGAGCACACCCGCCTGCTGTGGGAATCAGTACAGCAGCAGAGGCGGGTTGCAATGTCCGTGGAGGCACTGTGTGTGGCTGTGGAGCGGCACAGCAGGGAGTGTGCTCTGGACCGTGCAGAGATGGTCCACATGCGGATGGATGTGACCGCCGCCATTGACAGGCTGACCCAGGCAGTGGTCTCTGTCGTGGACGCATTGGGCACACAGTCAGGTGACCTTGTACCACACACCCCACACAGTTCACGCTCCACTCCCCGTTCCCGGGGTTGTGCGACAACAGGCCTGTCGACACCAGGTTCTGCTGTGGGCATCCTGAGCACCCCTGGTGCAGATGTGTTCGGCATGCTGCAGACCCCTGTGTGGGCAAGGTCGCGTTCACACAGCGGGACCCCTGGTGGTCCAACAGTGCCACCCCATGTGGCCCCTGCTCAGTCTGCCAGTGCTGTTGGTCATGGCAGGGCCGCCCACGCATCCGCAGTGGCCATGGGACAGTGCTACATGACTGACCTGTCTCCCAGTGTGGGCCCTGTCTGGTGCTGCCCTGTGTGCAATGTGTGCCATGGTGGGCAGTGCACTGCTGGGTGCTCTGCTCAACACGTCGACACACGGACCACCTGCACACCCTCCCAACTGTTGCCCACAGATGCATGTGCATGATGATGCCTGCATTGTACTGTGCACCAAGGTGCAAGGGTGCCCAGCATCTGACACATGTACTTGGACAGTACAGGTGGTGGGGGTGGTCGGTGGTGCTGCGTGTTAGCACTGTCAGTTCTGCTGTGCTGTGCATCTGCCCATGTACACTCTGTGCCTGGTGTGTGTGTGTGTCCATATGAGTGCTCACCCCTCCCTGATGGTGTGTTTGTATGCCTGGACCCTTCCACTCCCCTGGCCGTCATGCACCCCTAGTGTGTTACCCTGTGTGCCTGTGGTTTGCGCATGGACAGTGTTGGTTGCACATGTCCCCTTGACTTACCTGTGTTGTGCATAGTGCTCCTCTGTGATGGTGTACCGGTGCAGCTGGGCCTGCCGGATCAGTCGGGGGTCCCTGCCGTCTCTAGGGGGCTGCTCATCAACATCAACACTGGTGCCACTGGCGCCCCATCACTGTCCCCCTCTTCAACCTGTATGGCTATCCCACAGTCCTTGGCCATGTTGTGCAGGATGCAACAGGCCAGAAATATCCCACAGGCCTTTGAGGGGCTATACTGTAGGGCACCGCAGGAGGTGTCTAGGCATCGGAAGCGTGCCTTGAGCATCCCAAACACCCACTCTATGATGTTGCATGTGGCAGCATGTGCCTCATTATAGCGTTGCTGCGATGGGGTCATGGGGCGCCGTTACGGTGTGAGCAGCCAGGGACGGAGTGGGTACCCGCTGTCACCTGTGTGGAGATAGTGGAGATCAGTGTCATGTTCAGGTCCATTTTGCCCATATCCCTGTGTGCCACTACCATGGCACCTGTGGCATTCCCACCCTTGCCCCAAGTTTGCATTCCATACATGTGTACTCACCCACTAGATGTCCTGTGGGGATGTCGCCACTCTCAAATCGATGGCACAGTGCGGACTGATGCCATATGAAGGCATCATGTGCTCTGCCAGGGTGTGTGGCACAGACATAAATTATTCGCCCAGTGGCATCACACACCACCTGGCAGTTGACACTGGAGTAGCCCTTTTGGTTCCTATACGCTGCCCCATTGGGGCCAGGTGGTGTGCGAATGGCCACATGGGTGCAGTCTATGGCCCCTAGCACACCAGGCATACGTGCTACCCTGTGGAACTCCCGCGATGTTTGCTGTACGCTCTGCTCGCGGTGCTGGGAAATGGATGTGCTCCGCAGCATGTGGCAGCAGTGCGCTGAGGAATTGGGTGAGGATGCATGACGTGGCTGACTGTGTGATGCCTGTGGTGTCCCCTGTCAGCCTCTGGAAGGTGCCCGTGGTGAGCAGGCACATGCAGGCTGTCATCTTGGTCTCCACTGACAGAGCGTGACTCCATCGTGAGGGTGCCTGCATCACATCACTGCACAGCTCACAAAGCCGCCTCAGTATTGCCCTGTTCAGGTGGTACCGGCCCACGATCTCTACATCTGTATACAGCTCATAGCTGATGCGGGCACGGTACTGCCTGTTGGGGGCGTACCGCCGACGGGCCTTCCACGGCCTCGCCCCCTGCAGCTTGCATTCTCACCCCTCATTACAGCTTCCATGTGGAAGCTGGCACTGTCTATCTCCCTGGCTTCTGCCCCCCCCGGCTGGTGTTGCTGTGTTACCCCAGCTGTCCTGACTGCTACTTCCACTGCACCGGGCACCCCCCGCTGGCCTCTGTAGCCTATGGCCCACAATGCTTGCCTTGCCTGCCCTAGCCTGTCACTGTCTGTCTGTCTGTCTGTCTCTCTCTCTCACCCCACTTGGCATCCTTGTAGTGTTCTTGCGCTGCTTCCTTGAGCCTTTTTATTTTGGCTCATTTCCGCTAGTGCGCAATTTCCAGCAGTTCCACTCTTGCGCAATGCGCAAGTCTTTCAATTTCTCATTGCGCTCTTTATGCATGGCTCCACCCACGTCGGTTGCGCATGCCTTCCTTTGCATTGCGCTGTTGCTCAGCATGTTTTCGGGGGCGCATCTGCCTCCTGCTGAATATCGCAGAATGGCGCACTTTTGGTCTTGCGCAGGCGCAACCCTATTGCGCATGGCGCAACCCTTTTGAATATCCCACCCTAGATGTCTAGGAGCCCTGCCACAGAAATCAGGATAAAAGTGTTTGAGAGAATAGGTCCCTGATTATAGTTCAATTTATCCAATTATTAGTAATGAATTTTTCTGTACAGTTTGTTTTGGGGCATTGTCCTGGAAAAGCCAGTGGCCATCAGTAAACTTCTTTCTTACAAACTTTCCAGTAGCTTCAGCTATAATTTTCTCTCTGAGGAATTCCCAAGCCATCATTCCTTGGAGAAAGTAAGGCAACAAAGTGTAGTACAGCACAATAGCATATGATTTACTTAGCATTTATTGTTCGCATAAATTGTGCTCACCATCACAAATACAAGCCACACCACAGTTTCACTTGGAAATTGCATGTCTCATATGCAGCTTGACGGGAATGCTTTGGGCATGGTTTTATAGAACACAGTCTAATTTTCCTAATTTTTTTTTTTTATTTCTATTTATACTCCCGTACCACTGGGCATCCTTCAGGAGTGCCCACTCAGAATTCACCCTAAATCCTAGCCTAAACCCCCTGCATCTCCCAGGATCTCCTCCCCTGAACAACCTCAGGCAGGCCTGACCCCCGGTATCACCTCCGGGGCTGGTTCCGCCCTTCCCTGGTGGTTGGCTCCTAAGTGTGAGGTGCCTTACCTGCAGCTGATGGGTCAGCCATGGAGAGAGATCTGGGTGCATCTGGGCCAGTGATTGGGCTGTGGGTGTTCCCCTGGGGCCACCGTCATCTCACCAGTGGTATAGGAGGCTTTTTCCTTTTTCCTTTCCCCCCGAGCGCAGACGTGCAATGGCGTCAGTACGCAGGCTACCCTCATAGACACCTGCTGCGCTCATCCTTGATACTTGTTCCCATGCAGGTAGTACCCCTGGTCTCCACTGGGAGTCACTACTGCACTGGGAAGACCCCTGGATCCCTCCCTGGGAGAGGAGAGCAGTCCTGCAGATGCTCAATCCAACTCTCTCCCTTGCTGACCCCCAGTGCCCGGGCTCGCTTCCAAACCTGGGTCACTGGTGTAGCCTGAGGTGTGGCATCCAGCACCTCAACCCTCAGCACCACCGGTCTGGCCACCTAAATGTTTTTGATGTTAAGTGTTCTACTGACACAATTGTTTCTTCGGTAAACATAACATCATCAAATGACACCGCGGTGCCACCAATTTTCTAGACTGCTCCAAGGACCTTGTTTATTTCATGGATCAGTTGAAAATGACTGTGAATTAGTGCTGCAAGTTATGTCCACTGAACAGTCCAAGAAAGTGTCAAATGTGCTTGTGCATACCGAATGGTTTGGTGATACCTAAGTTCACACCCTTTAAGAGGTGCCCAAGAATATCTTTGGGTAAAGAGGACCAAGGGGCTCAGAAGATGACAGCAATCAGCAATTCTTCTCAGAAGAAGCCAGAAGGGGAAGGAAGGAAACATATTCAATTCAGTGCTTTAGAGTAACTGGTAATTGCTATTTTTCTTTTAAACTTAGATTGTGGGCTTTTAGTGACACTGTAGTTTCCTTGTTGTCTTTACTTAGAATTGTTTTTGGGCTGTTGAAAATTTAAAATGTTGTGGTGGTGTAATTCTGTGCTGTCTTTAATTGCTGCAAATTTTCACCCCCTTCCCTCCCCTTCCCCCAACTCTTAATTATATGCCCTGTTAAATCTGATTGACAGGAGCTAAACACAGGGTATAGTAAGGGGTGTGAAGTAGGAGGGGCATAAGGGGGAAGAAGCCCACCCTCAGCACAAGTGTTTTGACTCATTTATTTATTTATTGGTTTCTTTTCTTTTTTTTTTTCTTTTAAAGAAAATTATCTGAGGATCAGTGGCAGGATTTTTGGACAGTAAATTAACAAAAGGAACTAGGAGAGCTTCGGTAGCAGACAAGTAGTGGAATAGCAGTATAATTGCAGTATAATGTGGGAGTGGTGCAATGCAGTGGCTGTGGGGCAGCCATATTCAGGCAGACCTTCTGGACACTGAGGTGCTGCCCCTATCTGCATCATCTCTGGACTGCAGGATGAGGTAGCCAGACTCAGAGCAGAAGTAAACTGGGTCAGGAGTACCATCACCCCTATCCAGAGACCACCCAGTCCAATGCAACTGGCTCCAAAGGATGCCAAGAACGAGGAGCACTTGGATGACAGTGGGCTCAGGGAGGGTTAGAGCAGTCAGGCAGAGGCACATCCCAGATCCTATTCCACTCAAGAACTCATATGCCACACTGGCAAATGAGGACAACTAAACAGAGGTACCCAGAGAAGTGGAAGGAAAGGATGTGGAGGTTAGCCAAGAAGGTGACCTCAGCGGGGAAAGCAGTGGACCCCAGAGGAGGAGGAAGTGAATCCTGGTGGGGGACTCCATCATAAGAGGGATCCAGCTAGGAACACAGGAGGGGGAGGATGGGGAGGTGAGGTGCCTACCAGGTGCCACGGCATGGAGGGATGGAAAGAAGATCCTGGGGATCACTGGGAAGGCAAGATGGGAGGGTGATCTGGATGTCATTATCCACCTAGGTACTAATGACCTGGCAAATGGGGAGCCAAAGGAAGTTCAGGAAGAGTTTAGGAAATTGGGGAGGGGTCTCAAGCAAGTAGCTACTTCTGTCACTTTCTCAGAAGTACTTCCTGTGAGAGGCAAGGGAGAGCATAGCAGTGCATGCACCAGGAACTTTAACTCATGGTTGAAGAACTGGTGCTGTGAGGAAAGGTTTGGATTCATTGGTGACTGGGGACCCACCTGGAGGGATGGAGGTTTGTTCAAGCCTGATGGCCTGCATCCATCCTGGAGGGGAATCCAAGCACTCAATGATAAGTTTAAATGCTACATTGACAAGCATTTAAACTAGCAAGGGGTGGCAGGCCAGAAAGAGGGACCTACTTGCTCACCCCCACAGCTAGCAGGGAACCAGTGAACCAGAGGAGTGGCTATCTCTGCAAAGCAGTGTGCAAAAGATGGAGATTAGTGCCCAAGAGGTGGATAGGCAGAAAAGGGCAAAATTCAGCAGAAAGGCAGACAGCAAGGAGAACCAGGGATAAAGGACAACCAAGGAAGGGGCTGGACTAGAACAGCGAAACAGTCTAGGGAGGTCAAATCATGGAAAGCCATGTGTGCAGATGCCAGGAGCCTTAGCAACAAGATGGAAGATATGGAGGCTGTCATGGTGCAGTCAGACCTGGACATTGTGGCCATCACTGAAACCTGGTGTAATGATAACCACGACTGGGAGATGGCCATACCTGGCTACAACATATTCAGAAGAGACACAGCAGGCAGGAAGGGAGGAGGAGGAGTGGCACTGTATGTGAAAATGACATAAGGGCCACAGAGATCCAGGGGAACAAAATGGGGAGAGATACTGTGGGTTAGCTGGAAAGGAAAATGGGGACAGCCAATCAAGACAGGTGTGGTCTATAGACCACCAGCCCAGAAGGAAGAAACAGATAGGAGTTGATGCTAGCCATCCAAAGGATGGCAGACAAGGGTGAGGTAGTACTGGTTGGAGACTTCAATATTCCAGACGTGGACTGGAGCATCCCAGCAGCAGCATCAACTAGGAGCAGATTTATCCTGGACTACCTTCAGGGTGCCTTCCTCAAGCAACTGGTCATGGAACCAACTCGGCAGAAGGCAATACTGGACCTTGTGCTCACAAACAGGGACAGTGTGATGGGGGTAACAGTGGGGGAGCACCTGGGGAATAATGACCACCAGTCATTGTGGTTTGAAATCACAGAAAGATCAGAACCAAACCACACAAAACACGTATCCTGGACTTTAGGGGGGAGACTTTGGGAAAATGGGGAGGTACTTGAAAGAGGCATTAAGGGAATGGGACAGGAATCAGGGGTTGAGGAACAGTGGGCAGTATTTAAAATGGGGATTACAAAACAACAGAATTATGCATTAAGCAGGTTAGCAAGAGGAAAGGAAGAGGAGACCATTATGGTTTCCCAAAGAGGTAGCAAAGAAAGTGAAAGCCAAAAAGATTACATTCAGGCAATACAAAAAGACACAGGCAGAAGGGATAGGAGAAGTACCAGGAGAAACAAAGGGAGGCAGGAGGTCAGTAAGGGAAGCCAAAGCTCAGACAGAAGAACACATTGCAAAATCAGTGGGTAGAGGGGACAAAACCTTTTACAGGTACATAAGTGAAAAAAGAAAGACAAAGGAAGGGATAGTGAGACTGAAGGGGAGGATGGGGGCCACGTGGAGGATGACAACAGTAAAGCTGACATATTGAACAGGTATTTCTGCTTAGTCTTTACTGAGGAAGAGGAGGGTAGTGGGTCTGAAGGGAGTACAAGGGACGAGAATGGTACAGAAATGGATACAAGTCCCTTTACACGAGAAAGGGTCCTGAAGGAACTGGAAGTAATAAGAGTGGATAAAGCAATGGGGCCAGATGGGGTGCACCCCAGGGTCCTTACAGAACTAAGAGAGGTGGTGGCTGAACCTCTGGCTATCCTGTTTAGCCGATCACTGGAAACAGGGGAGGTACCCAAAGACTGGAGGACAGCAGATGTAGTCCCCTTATACAAAAGTGGGAACAAAGAGGAAGCAGGGAACTACAGACCAGTCAGCCTCACCTGGTAGTGGGAAGATCATGGAAGCACTACTGAAGGAGAGATTGGTGGAACATCTGGTTGTCAATGAACTACAGGACCCAAGGCAGCATGGTTTCACCAGGGAGGTCATGTCAGACCAACCTCATTGAATTTTTTGACTGGGTGACTAGGGAGGTGGATCGGGGAGGGCAGTGGACATGGCCTATCTGGACTTCAGCAAGGCCTTTGACACTGTGCCACATAGAAGACTGTCACACAAACTGAGGAATATGGGTGTGGGCAGGACAGTAGTGTGGTGGGTAGGTAACTGGCTGGGTGGCAGGACACAGAGGGTGGTGGTAAATGGCTGTCACTCCACAGAGGGAAGAGTGACCAGTGGGGTACCACAGGGATCAGTGCTGGGACCGGTCCTATTCAACATCTTCATCAGTGACATTGTGCAGGACCTAGAAGGCAGAATTTCACTGTTTGCTGATGACACAAAGCTCTATAACAGAGTAGACACACCAGAGGGTGTAGACAGAATGAGAAGGGACCTGCAGAAACTTGAAGAATGGTCAGGGGTTTGGCAGTTGAAATTCAATGCAAGGAAGTGCAAGATAATGCATATGGGGCACAAAACCCTGGCACAACATATATCAGTTGGGGGTGAGGATATAGCATGCACCAAGCAGGAAAGAGATCTTGGGGTTATCATCCTGATGACCTCAAGGTAGGGAAGCAGGGACAAGGCAGCAGGTAAAGCAAATAGGATGCTGGGATGTATAGGCAGGAGCATCACCAGCAGGAAAAGGAGGTCACAATTCGCTATACAAGACACTAGTGAGGCCCCACCTGGAGTACAGTGTACAGTTCTGGAGACCAAACCCACGTAAGGACATAGACAGGGTAGAGAAGGTTCAGAGGAGGGCAACAAAGATGGTGCATGGATTGCATCACAAGTCCTATGAAGACAGGTTGAAGGAACTGAACATGTACTCCCTGGAGGAGAGGAGGGAGAGAGGGGATATGATAGAGACATACAAGTATCTTACAGGGAGGAACAGGGTGCAGGAATATACTATTTTTAAGCGAAAAAGATGTTCCAGGACTAGAGGGCATGGGATGAAGTTGGAGGGAGGACGATTCAGAGGAAACATGAGGAAGAATTTCTTCACAGAACGGGTGGTGGACAAGTGGAACACCCTGCCAGAGGAAGTGGTGGGGGCTGAAACAATCACAGGATTTAAGAATTCATGGGATAGACATAAAGGAATTCTGGAGGTCAGGGGTAAGGGACAACAGACTTCTAGGAAAACAAACTGAACTTACAAGCTCAAAAGGGCAGACTGGGTGGGCCATAGGCCCTTATCTGCCAACACTGTCTATGTATCTATGTATCTGTGTATCTATCAAGACAAGGAAGAGGGAGGGGAGGAGGATGTACTCTGATGAGTGTATCAAGAAGGGCTAGAACCACTGTCTTTTGCAGTGGCAGGAGGTACAGTGTTTTTCATGGGCTGCTTGGTGAACCATGGCTAAAAAAGCCCTTTCTTTCACTGAACAGTTCACTAAATAAGTTTAGTATGCTTGTGCATTCTGAATGGTTTGTCAGTACTTAAGTTCCCAACCTTTAAAAGCTGCCCAAGGATATCTTGGGCTAATGGGAACTAGGCTGCCCAAAAATTGTGACTGTGAACTGACACTCTCGAAAGTCACCTATGCACAATGAAGAGGGGAAAATGTGGAAGAAACGTTTGGGGATGCAAGGTATTCATCTGCCATCTGTCCAGGCCTTCTACAGACTTGAGAACATCTTTTGGGCCAGACAAAGTTCTTCCACAGAATTCTGAATGTTGGCTTCAAAACACGCTGATGTCCATCTTCTGAGTGTCTTGATGATATGATCTGGAATTTTCTTCTTAGAAGCCTTGGACGCTGCACTGATTTTGAAGGAGTGTTCTGGGTAATCCAGTAAAGTGAAACCTAAAGTTTGAATCCTGGAGATGAACCAGTGAGAAGGTATGACTTTATTATTTTCTGTTTGCAATAAAGGCTGTGGCAGAGAAGTAGACAGGCAGTGTCTAGATAAGCATCAACAGTAGCAACAGAACATAGCTCATTGTTTGTTGTGCAATGTGAAATGTTCACCCCTCTTTTCAGTCTGTTTTAGATGAAGATAGATGAAGACTGTATAGCACTTGAGCAACTTTGTAGAAATTATATGCTTTCAAATGTTTAGATGGGTCGAATACTAGTGATGAGAAATCAAACATCACAGAGCCAGAGAAATCCATGAGTCAGAAGAATAGCCATCTAAAGAAGCAGATCCACATGAGGCAACAGAAATCCTGCATGCAGTTGATGGGTCATATCTTTACTCACTGCAAGACAGAGACAGCTAGACTTTCAGTTGATTGAAGGAACAGGTTGACTGCTCCTAGGCCTTGCAGAAATGCTTTCATTGGCCGCTATTCATTATGGTGTGGGTGTCACATGTGAAACGCATGTAAACCAACCACGCAGCACCACACCCATGGACAGGTACACCCTGCCAGTAGTCACCATTGCCAGCTGCCTGTCAGCAGCCCAACACCCCTGGCACACATGATCATAGGGCAGACAGGTGCAGAGCAATGGACCCAGGCAAGCATCAAAACAGATGTCCTTCCTGGGTCACTGAGTGGATCGGGTGGGAAGGTGTGGTCATGGCACATGGCAAAGAAAGGGCACTTGTCTGAATGGCCACCCTCAACACACCCAGATGGCCCAGTGGGGAGGCTGTTTGGCAGGGATCTAATGGCCGTCTGCCCCCGGCTGGTGTCTGATCGGGTGGTGGCACAGGGGAACACATCCCAGTTACGTTGGGGTGCATTTCACGTATCCCAGCCAGGCACTTCATGCCACTCCACACCTTAGTGAATGGAGTGGAGTGTGGGCACACCCCCAGATCACCCCTGGCATGAAGCCACATGGGAGGCTGAGGGATGCTACAAGCAAGGCACTAGCATGCCTGTGGTGAATGCCACGGGAGTCCACTGGACTCCCACTGCACAGCTTTCCCATTTAGGCTTGCCTATGCACCTCTTTTACATGGCACGTAGTCTTCTGCCCCCCCAGGAGTGAGGTGTGTGTGTTGCCACCTTATCTGGCAATCCTTATACACTTTTACAGTATGACATTATTACTTGTGAAGTTTCTAGAACTAGCGCATGCTCAGAGGGAAAGAGGAAGGTGCCTAGTTGGACTAGCCAAAACTAGTTTTTCTTACTCCAGAAACCACAGACTGTCTGACAGTAACCATCTCCTGACCCTTTTGTCACCCTCAGGCTGCCTCATATAGGCAAAGCAGAAATCATGCCATTTTGCAAAGCTGTTCTGCAGAAGCCATATTGTATAGGCCCATGCTGTATGCATTTGTCTCATGAACTCATATCACATCAGTATTCTTGTCTTCTCTTTCCTGCCTCTTGACACTAGCCAGTGTTTTCCCCTATGACCAATGCTGAGTACCAGCTTAACTATGAAGACCAGATGTGTGCTACCTTGTCTTTTTCTACCATGCTTCCTCGAAATCATTAATGTTCAGCTGCAGCACCCCACAAGGGGATATGAACCTATTACTAGAGTGGACTGTTTGGGTACAATGGGAACCTTAAAATTCTGTGCTTGGGTACTTCAGTTACCCAAACTGGAACCTTTAGTGCAGATACCATGGCGGATTGGAACCCTATCTGGGAGACCCCTTGAACACATGCCTCCCTTGTCATTGTTGGTTCCTCAGCTCTCCTTGTCCCTTTCAGCTAGGGTTCTTGCTTATTCATTATGCGCCCTTGGTTTCTGCCCCAGTGACCCTCCCAACTTATGGGACTATCCATGTAAGCAAGAACAGATTAGAGCACATAAACTAATCCTACTCCTAGGGGCCATCAAGAAACTCTTGCTACTTTTATTATTGTGTTCTGGCAATGTAGAGCTAAACCCTGGTCCCCCAGCAGCTATCTCATCCCCTGCAGACTTGGCCAATATCAGAGGAGTGAGTTTCATGCACATCAATGCGTGCAGCCTATGAAAGAAATTTGTTTCTATACAGGCCTGGATTTTTCAGACTAAGCCTGATATCATGGTGTTCTCTGAGTCCTGGCTTAGACCTGGTACCTCAGACTTTGAGGTGAACATACCATCCTATACCATTTTCAGAACAGATAGACAATCAAGAGGTGAAGGGGTTTCCATGTCCTTGACAAGTTGTCAGCCTCTGTCATTAACTCAGCTTCTATTCCCAAAGAATATGAAAGCCTGTCCCTTAAAATCAACCTCTCCCCATCTGTCTCCTTCTGTGTCATAGGATGCTACAGGCCCCCATCAGCTGGTATGCTACTCTTATGCCATCTAAATAGCATTCTAGGGTCTATAACCTCAGAAGTAATCATATTGTGTGACCTTAACCTGGACTGTGTTCTAGCATCTCCAAACCTCTCAAAAACCTTTGTGACTCTTTTGGACTATCCCAACTTATAACCGAAGTAACACACCCAAACAGAAAGAACCCAAATAATAACACACTGCTGGATCTTATTCTAGTAAGCAAACCACACCTGTTTTCTCATGTGGGTGTGTTCTTCTCTGACATCAGCAACCACTGTTTCATACCCTGTGTGAGGTCTGCCACAAAAGCAGCCTCTACATCTAGATTTACTGTCAAGAGGAATCGTCATAACTTTGACCCCTATGCATTTCTCTCTGACCTGCAGGACTCCTTGAGTTGGCAGGATTTCTATCTTGCTAAAACTGTAAACATGGCTTATGATATTTTTCAAGAAATTGTGCTTGGCGCACTTGACAAGCATGCACCCCTGGTTAAAAACTGCACCAAGAAAAAAATCTTGCCTGTGGTTTACAGCAGAATTAAAAGCAGCCCTACTCTATAGAGATCTGCTTTGGAAAAAAGCTTGGAGAACCAAGCTGCCAGTGGACTGGACTTTAGGAGGGCTAGGAACCATTGTACTAAGATGGTCAGAAAATCCAAGGCAAGCTATTTTAGGGCAGAACTTGACGCTTCCTTTAGGTGTTCGGCTAATTTCTGGAAAACCCTCAAGGATATTGAGGGTTTTGCATCTTCTAACTCTTTACCCACAACAATCACCAATGGTGGTATCACAGTCACAGATAAACAGTCAATCCTTGACTATCTTAATCATTTCGCTACTGCTGGGCTTGCCTTCGATACTTCCCCAGCCAATAACCTCCATTCGCAACTAGGTACACCGGACCTAGCAGCCCTGGTCATTAATGCAGCATTTTCCTTGCAGCCAACATCCTTGAAGGAAGTTGAAGAGCTACTTTTACACCTGGATGCCAGGAAGAGCACCAGAGCTGACCTTATAGATCCCTATTTCCTAAAAATTAGTATCCACTTCCTGGCTGTGCCAATTACGCATCTCTTCAACCTATCTCTCTTCATGGTGATATTCCACCCATTTAGAAAACTGCCCATGTGATCCCTTTATTCAAAGCTGGAGACCCTTGTGATCTCAACAATTATAGACCAATTTCATTACTTTCTATACTATCCAAAATGTTAGAGAACATAGTGAGTGCACAGCTCAGGAATTATTTAAAATCCGCAAATTTGCTAAACCCTCTACAATCAGGATTTAGGCAATGCCATAGCACAATTTCAGCCCTTGTGAAGGTCACTAATGACTGGCAAGGGGCCCTGGACTCAAAGAACTTCATGTGTGCAGTTTTTTTGGACCTAAGCAAGGCGTCCGAAACTGTCGACCACAACTTACTATTGATATACCTCCGCAATATCGGCATGGACTCTACATCCCTGAGATGGTTCTCAAACTACCTATCAGGACGCCAACAGCAGTTGAAAGCTGAAGGGAAGTTCTCACCACTGAAACCCCTGCTGAGGTGTGTACCACAAGGCTCCATTCTGGGTCCGCTGCTCTTTGGAATTTATATAAATAATATTGACTTAGGAATCAAGTCTACCAATATTTATCTCTTTGCTGATTATATGGTACCATACATCGGCAGACCTACTCCTGAAGCAGCATGTACAGATCTACAACAGGATTTTAATCAATTGCAATTACAACTACTGCATCAGAAACATCTACTGAATGCAAGAAAAAAAGAAAGGCTATGCTTTTTCACCCTTTATTAATGTTAACAACCCTGCAACACAAGGAACCATACCCCAGATTACCACACTTCTAGGCGAACCATTAGAATGTGTATCCAAATTCAAATACCTGGGGGTGTGAATCTATCAGAAACTGTCATTCCTGTATCACATTGAGGAGCTGATGAAAAAGCTCAGGCAGAGGCTTGGCCTCTTTTACGGAATCAAAATTCCCCTCACTCAGGAGGCCAAAAAGAGGTTGGTGCAAACCACATTCCTATCCTTGCTGGATTATGCTGACTTCCTGTACTGCCAAGGCCTTGACTCTGCACTAGCCAAACTTGATACACTCTACCATAGAGCCATACAGTTCATCACTGGGGCGCCATACTCCATTCATCCCTGCTCCTTATATTCTGCAGTAGGGTGGCCTTCCATCAAGTATAGAAGGCAGAGAAACACTGTGTACTGGACTTACAGAGCTATCACTGAAAAACTACCCCAATACATTTCGGACTGTCTTCCACTAAGTGTGGTAGGTAAATATGCCCTGAGAAGTGCCTCCTGTATCTCCCTTACTGTACCTAAAGTCAAATTGCGCTTTGGTAGGTCTTCCATAAGCTATGTGCTACCCAAACTATGGAACGACATGCAAAAAACCTTGAAATTGGTCCTCTCTATCAATTTCTCAGCTTTCAAAATGCTTTATGCTTGTTCCATCAAGGAATCTTGTAATTGTTTTTCCTAAGTAGTGACTTGTCTCTTAACACAAAGTAACAGAATCACCCTGACACCTGCTACCTATTAGACCCTCTTACCTTCCCATAACGTTACAAGGGTGTTCAGTCATGGAACCCTGTAACTATATCCTACTGATTGTTGCCACTTGTGCCTTGCATTCCTAGTCTCTCTATACCGGTCCTCTTCCTCATCAAGCTCTTCATTCCTGCCTACCCTTTCCCCACTCTGTACTGCTTCAGGCCTGCCTTACACAATATCCCTCCCTGTTCGTACCTTGGTTCTCATCATCCATGGTTTTCATTCAATCCCTTGTATATGCTGTACATATTATTTACCAGGTATCTGCCTTCTCCATTCCACCTGTATATTGCATATACTCCATGGTTATCCCCCCATTGGACATTGCTCCAGTGCAAACTGTTTTGAGCATATTGTACCATGGGATCAGAAAATAATACTATATATATAACTTACTCTGTGTGTTGGACATATGTACTGTGAGTATAATTTATTCTGTATTTTGAACATGTAAACTGGTATATATCTTACTCTGTTCTTGGAACTTGTATGTTGTGTATATAACTGTCCTTGTGTACTGTATATATTTGCTGTTTGTGTACTTTGCACTGTGTTCTGAATACGACTATTGTCCAGGTCCATCTTGAAAATGAGCTGCTGCTGAACGATGTATCCACCTGGTTAAATAAAGATTTTGATTGATTGATTGACATCAGTAGGGTAAAATGACAGTATGAGACAAATGCCAAAAACAATGTCTGCAGATTCAAGGAAGGGTGAAACAACATGCTGATGTGCAAAAAAAATGGAAAATTTCATCCATGCAGTGAGAGATGCAGGTTCTATGAAAGATGCTAAAGATTGCCATACAGAGTCTTGCACATTCAAAATGTAGAAGTATAAGTCTGGAATGATGGAGATGATGTCATAAGAATGTTGACCTCTAAATATGAGTTCTAGAAGTCCTGGAATTGAAAATGGGAATGTAAATTAGCATCTGAATTTGCTATGCCTAGGATATAAGATGCCCTCATTCAGAAGTAAAACTGCAGAGAAAGTTAAACATAGAAACATAGAAGTTGACGGCAGATAAGGACTGCAATGCCCATCCAGTCTGCTCATTTCTTTTTCTACCTTATGAATATGCCATCGCCCTTTGCTCTGTCAATGGCCTATATAGTCATACTCATCTGTATTGCAAGATGTATTAGTTTGAAAGGCCATTGTAGATGGAACTGGAGATCTGCTTTTGTTTATCAGATGAACTATAGATAAATTGCCTCTAAAAACTATTACAATCTTGGAAGACCAAAGATTATCCCTAGTAGCTACTGCTCTGATGATACGGTAAACTTTGAATAAGGCAGATGTGGAAGTTGCTCAAGAGAAAGTCAAAAACTCTGCAGGTCAGTGGGCCACAAACCAGGATGTTTTGAAAATGTCGGCATAGCTATAGTTAGGTGTGCTGTGAGTAAATATTTGAAGAGCATGAATGGAAGCTTCATCAAAGTAAAACATAAAAATGCAGTTCCACTGAATAAGGAACTTAGACCACATTAACAGATCTAATTTAGCAGCTTCTGAAACAGTAATAGATTGATCTAGAGTCTCGAGAGGTGTGAGCAGTTGAGGAAGATAGGCTCTGAAGGAATATCCATGAGGAATAATTAATTCTCATAGTGAAACTAAGATATCCAAGTAAGGGGAGTAATTCTCATTTGGAGAAAGTATTTATTTGGCGGAAGGAGGAAAGTATATCAATTTTTTTATGAAGTTTGGAAGGAGGCAGACTAGCTTCCATTTTATTTGAGTCAAGGATAATGCTCAAATATTGTAGTGAGGTAGAGGGTCCACAGATCATGTCAGGCAATAATGGAATTCCTAAAAAGAAAAAGAGATCTTTGAGAATACCAGTACCCATAGCTGGTGGAATTGATGAGTAGTCAATGAGAAGAAAAGTATCTGATTATTGGAGGACAAAAGGCTGATGTCAAACACTGAGTAAACCAGCATAAAGCTTCAGAGAAAGTATTGCATATTTTAGGACTACTCCAGTTCAACATGAGATGCTTTGTGAAATAAAACAGGGAATCCCACTGGAAGCTACAGAGCAGCTACAGGTCTGGATAAGCTGGTATGATTTTAAAGGCCTCTGTGATGTCAGCTTTTAATAGTCATGCTCCAGATCCTGCTAGTTTAAGAAGGGCAGTGTTGTCATTGATTTAGATGTAGAATAGAGAAAACTCTTATGCTGGAATTAGAGAATACTTGGGGTAGTTGAGTTTCAAGGAGCAGAGCGATTGGTAATAAGACATTTCTTCAGTGTGAATTTGTGAGTGGCTATGCCATTAGGGCTGACATGCAAAACTGGAAACAGATGGCTGGAAAAGGGACCAGACATAAGCCCTTGGCTTTCAAAAGAAATAATGTCATATCTAGTTCTTGGAGAGCAGACTGTAAATTGAAAGAAATCACAGAAGGAGTTAGGATGGATTGGATTCCAGTATCAAACCCATTTAGAAGTCCATGGATCCTAGCAGAGCAGAAACAACATTCCGGATAGTGAGTGAGAAGCTCTTCTAGGTGACGTGCATCAACTGTTGGCAATCATTCATGATTCATGAAATTCTGAGGAATCTGAATCATTAGATTGAAAGATGACTTGAATTGTGAGCAATAGTCTGAAGAATAGATGAGTTTCAAGTGCTACACTGGCAGATTAAATACTGAAGAATACTCCAGAATGGAAAGAGCTGAGAGTGTTTTGTTCGGGCTACAAGCAGTAATTACAAATTTGGAGCTGCTACTTGGACTTGGTGCATGCTGGAGTGCTGCTTCTGTTGGAGGAAGAATGTCATAGTTCAAGTGGTGGCACAACCGCATCATCCTCCATTCATAGGTTTATTTAGCCGACTGACTTGGCAGCAAATCCACATCAACATCTGCCGCTGGGGCAGAAAAAGTAGAAGTCAGACATTTCTTTGGACCAAAAAGAATGAGCCAACTATATCTGGTCCATTCTTTGGAAATGGGACAAAAATATAAACTCAACTGGCCTGAGGCCATAAGATTAACAAAAGCGATTATTGAAATACTAGTCACTGATTTACTTCTAGTCTCCTTTGTGAGCAATGAAGGTTTTCTAATATTAATGCAACTTACAGCATCAAAATACTATGTGCCCAGCTGCATATACTTTTCCACAGAGGCACCTCCAGATTTATATCAGAGTGTCTGCAAGACTGGCACATGCCCTGAGACCATCCATTGTGCCAGCAGTTCACATCATCACTGACGTGGACAATTACACAGTCCACATATTACAAGGCAGTAAACACCCACTGAGTCAACTTCCCCTAATATTTCTCTTTCTTCTCCCCTAATGTAAGTGGCAGCAGCAGCAGCAAGCAAGTCTTTGCAAGCAGGCAGTTGTATGCGTCTATAGATTTGATAATGACCATTGTTGGGAAAACCTCCTAGAGTGTATTGAGCAGTAGTTTGCAGAGTGTCTAACACTGCACTTGCTAACAGCTGATTTTATAGCAGCAGGTAATGCAAAAAACATTGTAAGGACAGTCAGGATGGGAGAGTATAGATACACACTCTACACTTTATTTACTGTATAAACCTGGTTATTCATAGATTCCTAGATGAAGAATGTGGCAGTGTGCATATTTGTGTAGGGCTGGATAAAAATGTACGTGGTTATTTTAGTCATTCTTTTAAGGAGCAGAAGCCACCAGATTGAGCAGCAGAACCACACCCCTTCTATCACCGGAAACAAGATAAGCCAAAAAGGTGACATTCCACTTACATGATGCAGCAGATGGGAAGGCCGTCTGCTAGTATGTAGCTGAACACGGTATGGCAAAGGAGAGATAACTATGAGCCCTAACCAGTGGCGGCAAATGAAAACTCTCAGCTGTCTGACGAAGCCCTTTGAGGAGGCAACAATTAGTAAGAATTGGGCTCACTTCATTCAAATACGTTGCTCTAACTTCTTTTTATTGTAACAGGCCACAAAAGTAAAAACTGGCAGTGTTTTGTGGCCATGGCACTTCATCAAGCCCTCATACTGTGTTCTTTTTATATGTTTCTCCACTTTTCTTATTATTTCTGTTGTGGTTTAATTTTCTTCATAAAATTTCCTTTTCAAATTGTATGCTTTGCCTGGCTGCTTGGTATCTTCATGTTTATTTCATTGTATGGAACTCACCATTGCCGGTAATTCAGCTTTGCGCTGCATGGCAATTACCAGCACAGTGATACCGGATGAGTACTGTCAGTGCTGTGACTAGGTATTTTGGAAAAAGCCATTGATATTGTTGGTGTGAGGTGTCCTAACTGCCAACGCCTTTTTACCCATGCACTGTGCTGCCCCAATGCATGTGCTCTGACCAATCAGGATGCAATATTTCCCCTATCCATTTTATAAGCTGATGCAGCCACCCACCTTGGTGTGTAGCTAGGCCTGACTCTGCAACAGAGGGCCATACACCCTCTGGAAGGAGAGTTAATAGGCAATAATACACTCCATGTCATGGGTTGTGTTAAGTTTACTGCATATACAGGGGGGGTTTAGACAAGAGGCCACAAGCCAAGTACCTTTAATTAACCCTTGGGTGTGCAATAAACACATGCCCCAAATGTTTTATTACTGATATAAAATGGATTCCTAACGAAATAAAAATAAAATAATAAAAGTAATAACTTTTAAAATCTAGCTAGAATTAATTTAAATTCTTAAAAATAAGGGGCTGGATATTCAAACTGCCCCCAAAAAGTGCGCAACAGCAGGAGCAAGCGCAAGTCACTTGCACACATGCGCAATCGTCGCGATATTCAAACATGAAGCAAGGCCAATTGCGCAAGCAGCCAACGTCTGAATATTGCACAACCTGCGCCATAGCGCAACCAGGAAGGGGAAGCTGAGCAGAAATGATGCGCCATAGCGCAACAAGGCTAGCCCAGCTGAGCAATCCAGAGGCACTATAGGGCAAGCAAAGACACCCCCAGCAGCATAGCAATGGAACTGCACAACCAGGGAGGTAGGCAGGGACACCACCCATGCTACAGATGGGCACAGGGACACACTACTGGAACCAACAATGTACCCACACCCCAAGCACAGCATAACGGGGGAGGGATGGAGCAGCTTCTGGGCCATGGGGACAAGCAAACCAGCACATCCCGGTGTGCTACTGCGCTTACACCACCGTCCAGCGAGACTGGCACACAAAGGGACGGAGCACCCAGTGCGCCCAGCGCCCCCTGCACAGCACACCCAGCACTGTGACCCAAAGACATCACCCATGCGCAATGACCAGCACTGCAGGAATCCCCAGGGCCCCCCCCGGAACACTGCAACCTCGTGAACCACACAAGCCAAACCCACCATGACCACCTAGCAGTGGGTGGCAGCAGACAGCAATACTGACTGGAAGCCTCACCCACACCAGAGACACCGCCCCACACACACGCACACACATACCCATGACCATACCACACCTGACGCCAATGCACACCACTGCAACTGAGCACCGATAGCCAGCTGCAAATCAGAGACCACACAGCATTCATATCAAAATATAAATGTAATTAAGAAGCATAACGAGAACAACAAACACAAACATATGTACAAGGCAGGGTTAGGGGTATGGTATGAGGTAGGTGGTAATGGCAGGGTGAACAACTGGGAGAGGGAAGGTGGGTCCACTGATGACTGGCTACCACCTGGCAGCCTGCCCTCCTCCCGCCTGGTGCTGTGCCTGTGGCATCCTCTGGCGCCGCATGCCATGCTGCTGTAGGTCAAGGAGTAATGCATGGGTGTCCATCGCCACTTGTGTTAGCCTCCGCATGCCCTGCTCCAACAAGCACAGGATCTGGATACCTAGGACAAGGGAACAGAGTCAATGGCTGTGACTGTCCACATCCCTGAATCCCACCAATCATGCATGGCATACAGCCAAGTGCCCCGCTCCTGTGATGGACTGCACCCACCCACAGTGACCGTGCACAAGACAAGCCCAACCAGCCAGCAATGGCCATGTACCACTGCACACACACACCACCCATATCCAGCACAGCACAACCAAGGCTGCCCAGTGATGTGGCTACGCAGGGATGCTAGTGCCACAGCCATGTGCCCGTGCATGGCTGGACCACCAGTGAGATGCACACACACACATGCAGTGCCACTGGACAGTGATGACTGTCACATGTTGCATGCATGATAGTGTTGTCCATGGAAGGTGTCCGTGCCCCCCCAGCATGCAATAACATCCATGATGTAATGACACTCACCCTCATCAAGCTGCTGCAGCAGGAGCTGCTGCGGCTACGGCTGCTGCTGTTGCTGCTGCTGTGGCTGTTGCACACCTCCTCCGCCAGCCACCCTGGCACCGCCATCCCAGGCCTCAGCCTGTGCCCGCCTCTGCTCCTCCATGCCTGTGGAGACAAGGAAGAGAAACACATCAGTGAGATCCCAAAGCAGACAGCCCTTGCTCCCATTGAGTGTGCCTGCCCACACAACCAGACCCAAACAGCACACACCTGCAAACACCCTCACAGCAAACCACAGCCCAACCCACCCCATGCGCAGATTACATTACACAGTCACCTATGCAGACAATACCGGTGCATACACAGCACACCCACCTGGCCTGGGCACAATGCCCCTCCTGGCACGCGACCTGAGGTGCGCAAGCAGAGCACGCTTCCTCCTCTGCAGGTCGCCGTAGCGGTGCCTGCACTGCTCAGGGGTCCTCCTCCACCCAGTGGCCTGCTCCAGGGCAGCGGTGACCTGCTGCCACACATGGGTGCATGGCACCTGCAGGGGCACTCCCTCAAACAGTGAGCCATAGTGAGGCTCCACCACAGCCACCAGGTTAGCTAATTCCAAAGCCCCCCATTGTGGTGCTCTCCTGCGTGCCATTTTCAAAATGTACAGTGGCAATATGGCGCTCCGCAGTGCGGCAACCCAACGTGGAAATGTTGCACAATACAACTCCATCACTGCCTATCACACTGTTCGGACAGCGCCGTCAGTCCACATCGCGCTGTCACCGAACAGTGCGATAGAGCCGTACACATGCCAGATGTACAGTGCCAGGAGGCAAAGGTCGGGCACAAGGTCATGGGTCAGTGGCGCAAGACCACGCACAGCACCATCGGACATCCACACGTCCTGGGCGATCAGACACCTGTGTGCCAGTGCCACAGTGGACTATTGCGCAGTACTGCCACAGCGCCATATGGTGACCAGCGCTGTAGCACCATTGGCACAATGGTGGCCGTGGCCTGAATTGCTGATCGCGCAGAGCACGTCATCAGCGTGGCAGACGCCTGCGTAAGCTACCTGGGCATGCACAATGCAGTGTACCACACAGTCACAGAAATGCGCCATTGGCTCAGCCGGCTCAACCGTATTGCGCAAAGCGCAATGGCGCGATATTCAGCCGACATGCAAATCATCTGATCAGCCATTCAAAGGCGCGAGTCGATTAGCATGTCATTAAGGTTGCGCCACTCTAATTTGAATGCATTGTGCTATGAATACGTGATACTGGGCTGCGCTGGCCAGATTCAGTTACTGCAGGTGAGAGGTGAGTTGCATGCTGTGTGATGTTCTGGACAATGGGCATGGGATAACGCTGTAGACTGCACAGTGACAGGTGTCCACTTCACCCATACAGACCGACATGACCGAGCAGAGCCAAGGTGAGGGTGAGGATGGTGGGCGAAGGAGGAGGGTCAACTTCACCAAGGCAGAAGCAGAGGCCTCTCCAGGCCTACCTGGAAGAGGAGCCACTACTGAGTGGACGACGGGCACCCTCAGGCCGTGCGGCTGCATGGGAGGGGTAGCTCGGGCAGTGAACCTGCATGGAAGCCACCAGCCCGGTGCAGGAATGCAAAAGAAGATGGGGACAGACCGCAGGAGGGTGAAGGAGAAGGTGGCAGCCCTCAGGGCGGCACGTGCTGGCACAGGCGGGGGCCAGCCAGCAGTGGCGGAGCTGACCCCGGCTGAGGACCGACTGGCTGCATCAATGCAGTGGAGTGCTATTGAGGGCATACCAGGAGGTGGATTCCAGACAGGTGGAAGCCCATCACTGCACGGTATGACATGGTGGTGGTATGGGGGGGAGGTTGTTCACATGCACTCACATGTCCTCACTTTCTGTTACAGATCCTGTTCATCTTCAGGGGGACGGTGGTGGTGGGACCAGGCAGTGAGGAAGACCTGCCGGAGTTGGAGGAGGGTCCATCCACCTCTGTCGCCAGCCAGCATATACTGCATCAGCATGCATGCCTGGCTGCCACCTCTGTTGTCGGTGAGTCAGGTGTGGGGGGTGCACAGCCTGTGTCTCAGCAGTCTGGCATGCAAGCATGCCAGCACGCTGTGACTGTGGCTGTAGCACGTACCTGCACCATTGATGATTCAAGGACTGCAATGGGCAGTGACACGTATGTGTCCCATGACGGACACACAGCAGGCCAGCACGTGCCCCTGAGCCTAGCTGGTACCAACGTGTGTGCCAGCATGTCGGCACAGTCCCAGGCTGTGCCTGTCAGCACCAGTGGGGCAGCACCGGTGGCTGTGCAGGTGTCTGGCACTGTTGCGGCCACAGCAGTGGAACGAGTGGTCCCTGGGGCACAGCGGTTGGAGGGGGGCAGCAACAGCAGTCACCCACCAGGTCTGAGGGTACAGTGTCCAGTGGTGGCACATGCACACCACCCTTTGATATGCCCATTCCTGGTCCTGGTGAGCATCAGGACCTTCCATACCCTGGGGGGACAGGATGCCGTTGTGGCAGAGTACCCATTTGAAGAGCACACCCGCCTACTGCTGGAATCAGTACAGTAGCAAAGCTGGGTTGCAACGTCCGTGGAGGCACTGTGCGTGGCTGTGGAGCGGCACAGCAGGGACTGTGCTCTGATCCTTGCAGAGATGGTCCAAATGTGGATGGATGTGACTGCCGCCATTGACAGGCAGACCCAGGCATTGGTCGCTGTTGTGGCTGCATTGGGCACACAAGCAGGTGCCCCTGTACCGCGCACCCCACACAAGTACGCTCTCCACTCCCCATTCCAGGCATCGTGCGACACCCAGCCTGTTGACGCTGGGTTCTGCTGTGGGCATCCCGAGCACCTCTGGTGCAGGTATGTTTGGCATGCTGCAGACCCCTGTGCGGACAAGGTCACGATCATGCAGTGGGACCCCTGGTGGTCCATCGGTGCCCACCCCATGTGGCCTCTGCTCAGCCTGCCAGTGCTGTTGGGTCATGGTGGGGCTGCCCATGCATCCGTGGTGGCCGTGGAACAGTGCAACATGACTGACCTGTCTCCCAGTGTGGGCCCCGTCTGGTGCTGCCCTGTGTGCAATTTGCATCATGGTGGGCAGTGCACTGGTGGGTGCCCTGCCCAACTCGCCGACACACAGATCACCTGCACACCATCCCGACTGCTGTCCACAGGTGCGTGTGTATGATGATGCCTGCATTGTACTGTACACCAAGGTGCAAGGGTGCCCAGCATCTGACACACGTACTTGGACAGTACAGGTGGTGGGTGTGGTTTGTGGATCCGTGTGTTTGCCATGTCTGTTCCTGCTCTGCTGTGCACCTGCTCATGTACGCTTGTGCCTGGTGTGTGTGTGTGTGTCCATATGACTGTTCACCCTCCTGATGGTGTGTTTGTGTGCCTGGACCCTTCCACCCCTTGCCATCATGCACCCCTGGTGTGTTACCGTGTGCCTGTGGGTGCGCCTGGACAGTGTTGGTTGCACATGGCCCTTGGCTTATCTGTGTCATGCATAATGCTCCTCTGTGATGGTGTCCCGGTGCAGCGGGCCTGCAGATCAGTCGGGGTCCACGCCGTCAAAGGTTGCTCATCACCATCATCACCGCGCCGCTGGCCCCCATCGCTGTCCTCTCCTCAACCTGAATGGCTATCCCACAGTCTTTGGACATGTTGTGCAGGATACAACAGGCCAGGAATATCCCACAGGCCTTTGAGGGGCTGTACCGTAGGGCACCGCCGGAGGTGTCTAGGCATCGGAAGCGTGCCTTGAGCATCCCAAACACCCGCTCGATGATGTTGCGTGTGGCGGCATGTGCCTCATTATAGCATTGCTGCGATGGGGTCATGGGGCGCGGTGCACAGTGTGAGCAGCCAGGGATGGAGTGGGTATCCGCTGTCACCTGTGTGGAGATGGTGGAGATAAGTATCATGTTCAGGTCCATATTGCCAATATCCCTGTGTGCCACTACCATAGCACCTGTGGCATTCCCACCCTTGCCCCAAGTTTGCAATTCCTACATGCGTACTCACCCACTAGATGGCCTGTGGGGATGTCCCCACTCTCGAGTCGATGGCACAGTGCGGACTGATACTATATGAAGGCATCATGTGCTCCACCAGGGTGTGTGGCACAGACATTGATTATGCGCCCAGTGGCATCACACACCACCTGGCAGTTGACACTGGAATAGCCCTTCCTGTTCCTATATGTGGCCCCATCGGGGCCAGGTGGCGTGCGAATGGCCACATGGGTGCAGTCTATGGCCCCTAGTACGCCAGGCATACATGCTACCCTGTGGAACTCCTGCATGTTTGCTGTACGCTCTGCCGTGGTGCTGTGGAAATGGATGTGCTCTGCAACATGTGGCAGCAGTGCGCTGAGGAATTGGGTGAGGATGCGTGACGTGGCCGACTGTGTGATGCCTGTGGTGTCCCGTCGGCCTCTGGAAGGTGCCCATGGTGAGCAGGCACATGCAGGCTGTCACCTTGGTCTCCACTGACAGAGCATGACTCCGTCATGAGGGTGCCTGCATCACATCACTGCACAGCTCACAGAGCCACCTCAGTATTGCCCTGTTCAGGCGGTACCAGCCTGTTGGGGGTGTACCGATGGGCCCTTCCACGCCACGTCCCCTGCAGCATGCATTCTCATCCCCTCATTACAGCTTCCATGTGGAAGCTGGCACTGTCCATCTCCTGGCTTGAGCCCCCTGGCTGATGTTGCTCTGTTACCCCGCTGTCCTGACTGCTACTCCACTGCACCGGTACCCCGCTGGTCTCTGCAGCCTATGGCCCACACACCTTCCCTTGCCTGCCCTGTTCTGGACTGTCGCTGTCTGTCTTGCTTGGCATCCCTGTAGCGTTCTTGCGCCTCTTCCTTGAGCCTTTTTATTTTGGCTCATTTCCATGTAGTGCACCTTCCGGCTGTTCCGCTGTGCGCGTGCATGAAACCTTTGAATATGCTTGCGCTTCTTTGTAGAGGATCCACCCCCTTCGGTTGCGCATGCCTTCATTTGCATTGCGCTGTTGCTCACCCTGTTTTCAGTGGCGCAACTGCCTCCTGCTGAATATCGCAGAATGACGCAAATTCGGACTTGCCCATGCGCAACCCTATTGCGCATGGCGCTTCCCTTTTGAATATCCGGCCCAGGGTATTTTTTTCCTCCTCCTATTGGTGCCACCAAGGGATACTACATGGTTTGCCATGTGCTAGATCGTCACAGGCTGGGCCAGTTTACTTCAAGTTCAAGTTCAAGTTTATTGCAGGAAAACTCCATTGAGCAAGCTCATTCACAAGGAGGTCCTGTGACATAAACACTTAAAGTACAAACATAGATGGGTAATAACAGTATATACATGAAATGCACGTTACATGATACAGGCTGGATATACATACAAGGGTACATCATAGGGTGACCGCAGGTGGTAAACATTAATATGACACAATATTACTTACTGCATCACTGGTCCTTTGCACACAATCAATTTTCAGAATGAAACCTTTATAAAATGTATTAGTTGTGCTGTTAATTGTGAAGTATAGGCAGGGGCAGAAGTGCAGGATTGTGAGCTGCAAAGCACCGTGAAGATCGCTTCCAGTTTTGGGAGTGAACTGCAGTTGCAGTGGACGACCAAGAGTTACATTTTAGGCGACAAAGATTTATTTATATCTTTATTTCAAAAGTTTTACCAGGAAAGACCTACAGAGCTGGTAACAGCTCATTTCCAGATGCATCCTGGCTGAAAGTGGAGTAGAATATGATACCGCAAAAACAATAAATTAATACAAGGTGCAGATTAACATAACAAAACTTAAATGTATTTGACCAACAGTAGGACTACATGAGCAGAGTAAATCACAAGTAGCACCAATACAACAGGTGCAAAGTAAATGCAGCAAGTGGTCAGGGTAGACACCTGGGTGCATGGTAGTCCCAGTATCAGTACACTGAGATTGCCCGCAAATAAGGTGCATCATGAAAGGGAGTGGCCCTCAGAGAGCACAGTAGGACTTGGAAGGGTCAGTAGCAGCTGCAAGGATGAGTTGTGAAGTCATGGAAGAGGGTTTTAGAGATGAAGGGCTGGAGGCAGAACAGACAACAGAGGTTAGATCAGAGTTCAGAGAATCTCAGTATGACTGAAGATCACTTTTTTATTATGCTGGCTTGCGCATGCACAAGCAACATCTTGCGGTAGTAGCACATTTCAGAGGTGTGTCAGTGTTGTGGCCAATGCAGGGGATGCTTTAGAGCATGCTGGCAATGACAGCAGTTTCAAAGAGAGCCAAAACCTTGAAAGAAATGTTCCAGTCCAATGAGGTGCAGTTTCCTCATTGCAGCAGCAGATGACAACACTCCGGCCATGCTCATTACAGCGCACAATAATGCACATGGCCAGAGTTACCAGCGGAGTTTCAGTGTGCCTTTCCTGTTGAAACATTTCAATAAGTAAAACAGCCACAGCATGGCTTTCCACAGTGATGACTCCTGCCGCCTGACACACACTGCCTGGAAAGCTGACATCGGGGTGCCCAATCCCCATGTTGGCATGTCCCCCCATTATGTGGCACACTGGGAGCCCATCCCAGTGTGCTGAAACATGGCATCTCCTGCCGCCTGCCACACAGTCCTGCAAATCCAACATCAGGAGTGCCCAGTCCCCGAGTTGGCATGTAATCTCCCACCCATTAATGTGGCACACTGGGAGCCCACCCCAGTCTGCTGAAATAATTGTTTCTGACACTGGGATGCCCACTCCTGGTGTTAGGTGCTCCTCCACCCCAACCCATCTATGTTCTTTGCTGACAACGGGGTGCCCAATCCCCATGTCGACAATGGCATGCACCCCTCCCTACTATTGTGGCACACTGGGAGCCCACCCCAGTGTGCCTACATTTTTTTTATTGTTTTCCCCCCGTAAAATAGAAAAAATAATCCCTCATAGTCGTCTTATTTTATTTAACCTGTAAAACAGAAAACGGTCCCTCATGGTCATCCCCAACCCACACCCTCCATCTGTGCACCCACCTCCCCGCACCCCCTCACCCCATACTTACCTCCAGAGGTCGGGAGCAGTGATCTTCTGAGGTGTGGGACATGTCTGCACTCTTCAAAGGCCAACTGCAAACTGAAGAAATGATGTTAAGCTTTATAATATGACAGTGGGGGGTTTCAACTTCGGTTGATATCTCAGCCATTTCTGGGAATTTTGGCCCCAAATTTTCAACATGGTGTTCTTGGGACATCTCCTCATGAACATGTTACTGTCATTTCGTTACTTGGTCCCGAAAGGTAATTTTGTGTTCGCTGCATGGAATCACCTTTCAGAATTGAGTAATGAAAGGACAGTGCCACTGTTCATGAGGGGAGGTCCTAAAAACCCATGTTGCAAATTTTGTGAAAAAATTCCAAACAATGTCTGCGTTATGAGTGTGCGTTGCGCAGTTTCTACGCACGCTCGTAAATTTGCCAATTTTTTATATTTTCACTCCAGATTTTCAACATTGCCATTTTTTCACACCTCCTTATGAACAATACAGCTGTCTTTTTTCACATCCTGCCCAAAATGTGTTTGTACACCTGTGGCGCAGAATGGCGCAGTCGCTGAGGGAAATCAACTTATGGGATAGAGTAACAAAATCACAGTGTCACTGTTCATGAGGAGAAGTCCAAAAATGCCCATGTTGAAAATGTGGTGAAATCATTCCAAAAATGATTGCGTTTTAGGCGTGTGTTGCTCAGTTTGTACGCACGCTTGTAACTTCGGCAATTTTTCATATTTTAACTCCAGATTTTCAACATTGCCATATTTTCACACCACCTCATGAACAGTACAGTTGTCATTTTTCACATCCTGCCCAAAATATGTTTTCACACCTCTGGTGCCAAATGGCACAGATACTATGCAAAATAACCTTCCGGGTAGCGAACTGATAGTGCCACTGTTCATAAGATGGGGTCACAAAAAGCCCATGTTGAAAATTTGGAGTGAAAATACCAACAAACACCTGGGGTATTAGGGGTTTCAACTGTAAAGCCCTACCCTGTAGAGACCGACAGGTGTCAGGGGTGTGACTTGGGATCGCTGATTGTAATGCTCATGCTATTCCACCCCTAGCCCCACCCTACAGCCAATGACAGGCATGGACGTGTGCCTTGGAATCTTCGGCCCCCAAAGTTCACCCCATTCTCCTATACTGCACTCATCTCAGCACATTTCCTTATGGAATGGGGTGGGTGTAAGGCCCAAAGACCCCAAGGCACACCACGACACCTGACAGTGTAGGGTATGGTGAGGTGAAATGGTGTGAGCGTTATGGCTGATGACCCAAAGGCACACCCCTAATGCCTGTCAGTCTCTGCAGGGTGGGGTTGGTGTTAGTTCAATACTTCACTGCCATTCCGATTATGCATCTCTCTAACTCCTGCACTACCAATGCCAATGCCAGCAAGCCAACATTCGGCATTGACAAATACTTGTCTTTTCAGATGTGAGAGAATGTGAGGGAAATGGATCAAGTGAACAAGTGACATGGAAAACAGAGGTCCAGTAGTAGTAAGTGACTGACATATTTCCAGTGGGGAACAAGTGGTAGTTGTGGCTGTTGGCAGAGAGATGCATAAAAATGTATATTCTTTGGCCGGTTAGCTGTCTATGAGATTAAACACCTTCCAAAAAATAACGCACTAGTTAGGATCGAGTGGGCCATGGACAGCAAGTGGACAGGGCAGTAAGCATGTCATGACTGGGTGGGTGGGGGTGGGAGTGGGGCGGGGAGCGAGTGGCCAAGCATGTTGGCTGGGAGCAAGTGAGTGAGCTGTTTGGTGGCCAAGAGGTCCTTCAGGAAGCAGCACAAAGAGAAAAAATACTGCACAGAGAACAAGACAGTCTTTTTGGGAGAAAAATGCAAAAGGATAAGAACTGTGAAATGGATGGGGTGCATAATACTGCAGGTATGTTTAGGGGTCGAAATTAAGTTTTACATCCACTAGCCAGCAGGGCTAGTGACTGGGAAAACCCACTAGTCCCACAGACTTTTCCACTGGCTCAGCTGGTGTGCTTACTGAAATGTTGCCTTCTCCAGTACAAGACCACAGGGCTGGCTAAAGGAAAATCTTACTAACTCAATACAAAATCTACCAGCCTTTGGTTAGTGGGCTGGTGCCAGTTTTGACCCCTGATGTTTTGCCTTTACAGCATGTGGAGTAGCTGTATAAGAAAAAAAAATGTCTGGCACAGAAAAAAGCATTCCTTTCAGATGGCATATAGATATAGAATGTGCTATGTCTAGGTTGGCAGGGGTGTATTAGAAACATAGAATTTGTTGGTAGATAAGGACCTCTTGACCCACCCCATCTGCCAAGAAGCTTTTTGTTTTTGAATGTTTTTAGCCATGTATTTTTCTCTCCCATGGCCATGACTATAACCAAGTGCCATCCAATCAGGATGCAGAGATTTGCTCACCCAGTTTATATTTTAGCCTAACCCACACCCTGGAGTGTCTTATTGTGCTAATAAAATGGGTAAACTATGGAACAATTGAAATACTGTGACATAAAAACATTCCAACTTTTTAAAATTAAAAACAGACACTGAATTGTCTTTTGTTAAAAGTAACTAGTCAAAGTAGCACCTCCCTACATTTTTATCCTCTGTCATTTCACTTAGTCAATAGATGGAATGTTTATTTTGGATATAGGAATTCAAACTTATGCAGAGTTTCTCTGGCAGAATATTCACTCCTCACACACAATAGAAGACCTCATGTGGAGCCAAGCTCTCAAGTTTATCAATGGCAGGGTAAGTAGCAGATACTTACCTGGCAAACTGATAAGGATAGAAGGGGGACTTGTAATTGATCACCTAAGAAACACCAGAGATAAAACTGAAAAAACACTTAATTTTTTTTATTTAATGTGTGTAAGGAGGGGTTCATGAGAGGAATTAATGCTTAACTTTATTTTTTCCCTAAATTTAAAACCTCATTCAGTTCATTGCGGCTATTTTGAATCATGTTGAGCATATATAGCCCCCATAAGGAGTTCTGTTCCTCATTTCAGTCTACTAGGCCTGTTTAAAACCATGTAGGTCTGTGTGACCTGGATAAATTCCATAAAGGGTTAATTCCCTGGAGGAACAGGAACAATCAGAGGAATAAAAACTCAATGCACAACATGAAGTTTTATCATTTTTGTATGTACTTTTGTTTTATGCCCCTGTTTGAGCATTCTGCATAATATGCGTTTATACTCACACACTGGGTTTTGGGAGTTTTATTTATTTATTTAGTGTACTCTATGATTGACACCTATGAGTTAAGTAAGCAATAAGGCATGAAGGGGTGTGTGTAAACCATATTTTATAACACCGCCAGGGGTGTAGTAAGGCATGAGGCCAAAGGCTGAGTGACTTCAGCTGCTGGCTGTGCTGTAAAATATGGTTTACACATACCCCATGTGCCTTATTGCGCTTATAAAATTTGTTCTCTTTTTTTTGGACTTTTGACTATTGGGAAAAGCATGTTTATATGTAGAAAAAATAGATTTACTTGTGGACATTTGTGATAAAATAATCCTTCTGCCCTCTGCAAGTGATGTCATTGATGATGTAATTGTATTATTGCCTACTTTCTTCTTCCTGTTTTTTTTTTTTCTGTTGTTCTCCACATTCAAGATATGAAATGTTTATCATGGAATATTTACCATGGAATGCATGGATTCAAAATTCTGCTCAGTTCCACTGCCAGAATGTTTCCTCTCCCAACACACTGTACACTGTACACATAGACAACACAGGCCTTTGTTACAGCCAGAGACTCCGTTATCTCACTGTCAGGGCAAGAAGAAGAAGAGAGTTCCATGATAAGCAGGTAAAGATAGAAGAGAGATTGTTCATTGTGAGCAAAGAAACAGTTGTAGTGAAAACTATAAACAATACTTACTGTTTCTAATTTGTTTATGCATGTAAGGAGAGTGTGATAATCAGGGAGACAGCATTTAAGTCATTTGTCTTATTTTTTATTTAAAGTAGTTTTATTTTTAGGGCCCAGTTGAAGTTCTTTTACAGTGTAAAGGTAGCAGCCATGTTTGTGGTGGAAGATCAGTTTTGGCTGTGGTGGCTAAATGAAATGCCTGTGTTCCAAATGCCCATTGATCTGTGTTGCAGAATCTTCACTGCTGAGCAGTTCTTTTTTTAACCATGTGTAAACCATATTTTACACATATATAAGAGCCAATCAGATTACATGATTTTACCCTGCCATTTTATAAAAGCTCCTTTACATAGGTTCCTTGTCAATAGGTTTACACATAGGATGAGAATTTAACAAAAGATGAAATTGTTACAAATAAAATAAGTAGCTAAAACAGTCTAGGTAACAAGCATTGTGCAATGTATGCCAGGCAAAAAATCCATAAATATATAAAATAATGTTAGGTTACAGTCACTTGTGTGTGAAGTGCAGCATTGTAACCATTTCCAGTGGGTCCACACACCGGGGCTGTGGAGTAGCGCAGAAGCTGTGGAATACCAAATGGCAACAGTTCGCCTTTTTGCCAATTAACTTTATACCCTGATGCGGCCCCAAACCTGCCACAGCTGTGGAAGTTTTGCAAGCAGCTTAGTTCCCTTTCCATTCCCTGTTGGCTTTTAATACTGCGTGTGCACCACTTCAGGTGACGTGGAGTGTTTACGCTGGGACTTAAACTTCCTATACCATTTCAACTCCCCACCACTGCAGGGTTTCACAGGAACTTAAATGGATCAGCTTATAAGGCTCCAAAATGTGTTTACACTTATCCTCTGGCAGCAAATCAGCTGTTCTATACCACTCTCACCAGAGCGGAATGCTTAGTGTAAACAGACCTTATGTTACACGGTGCTCCTGTCCCAATTATGTATGTGGGAAGAACTACCAGACAACTGAAAATCACAATCCAGGAGTATATCAGGGCCATTAGAAGGGGGTGAAGGAAAATGCCTGGGCAATCCAAGTGCCTTGAGTTCACTGCTGTGGAACATTTCCAGTGAGCTTGAGGGGTGCTGAAAGACTGAAACTGCTGCTACAAAAGGAGTATAAATGAATTTATAGATGAAACCCTATGTCGCCAGGGGGTCTCAATGAAGTCACTCAGTCCATTTTTATAATGTGATTGTGGTTAACATCAGTTTGCTTTGATTCCTTGGTATGATTTATTTTCCAGTAACTAATTACCCTCTGTACAGACAGTTGGTAAGACCACATCTGGAGTACTGTGTACAGTTCTGGAGACCCCATCTCTGCAAAGACATAGACAGGGTGGAGACTATCCAGAGGAGGGCAACCAAAACGATGCAGGGTCTGCACCAGAAGACATATGAAGAAAGACTAAAAGAACTAAAGAGGTATAGCCTCAAGGAAAGGAGGGAGAGGGGAGGACATGATAGAAACTTTCAAATACCTCAAGGGAATCAACAAAGTCCAAGAGGGTAGCATCTTTCAGAAAAAGAGATGTGCAAGAACAAGGAGACACAATTTGAAGATGGGGGGGTGGCTCAGAGGTAATGTGAGGAAGTATTTCTTCTCAGAGAGGGTTGTAGATACATGGAACGGCCTTCCTGAGGAGGTCGTAGAGTCAAAAACAGTGGGGGAATTCAAGAATGCACAGGACAGACATAAGGCAATTCTAGTGGGGAGTAGGAGGAAGTAGGCTGTTGGTTAACTAGGATCTGCAGCTTATCCATTAGGTAGGGAAATGGGCAGCTTAGGTGGGCCAAACGGTCCTTATCTGCCATCAAATTCTATGTTTCTATGTTTCTAATTCCTAACATTTTTTAAGTTTGTCGTAATTGCTCACCTCCCCTGCCATACATTGCATTTGTTTCCAGGTGCTGCTGAGTGGAGACCAATCAGAATGTAAGTTTGGAGGATGGTGTCACTACAATCATTTTAATGACAGCTGAATTACTGTTCTGAGCTCTCCACAGTCATTTTCTTGACAATAAAATGACGGTTGTAAGGTTGCTGTGGAATAAAGTGGTTTTAAACTCTGACTTGTGATTGGAGGAGAGGGTCTGCAATGCACGTTACGTAACAAGGCATACCACACTTGGACTTTTATCTCTTGAGAAAATGCAAAGCGACCTGTGCAAAACATAGGGCTTTTCTTCTGAAAGTGCCTGCATTTTACATTCAGGCTGCAGTATGTCAGTTTTTACCTTCACATTTAATAAAATTATCAAATGCTACATTACAAGAGCTGTGGCATTCTTGTGTGGGTAGTGATGAGTGCTATGTCTCTCTCATGAGGTGGATAACAAGTTGCCTGTCAGGTAGGAAGCAGAGAGTGGTAATGGATGGTCACCGTTCGGAGAGGAAGGATATGCTGAGTGGAGTACCTCAGTGGCTAGTGCGGAGTCAGTTGCTCTTTGACATATTTATTACCAATCTGGAGGAGATGGTCAGCAGCATGCTAAGGCAGGAAGAGTGGGCACAGTAGAGGGAGGGGGTACACTATAGGGGAGCTACACACATTAGAAGTGTGGGCTGAGAATTGGGGGATTCAATTTATTGTGAGGAAGTGCAAAGTACTACACCTATACATGAGGAATCTGGCCCACACGTACACTCCTTCTGTTGCAAGAGTTGCCAGCACAACCAAAGAAAAGGATCTGAGGGCAACTATGGACCATAAGCTGAAGCCAGACAGGGAGTGTGCTGCAGCAGTCAAGAAAGCAAAAGCAATGCTGGGATGTACAAGGGGGAGTGTAAGGAGTGGGATGTACAAGGGGGAGTGTAAGGAGTGGGATGTACAAGGGGGAGTGTAAGAAGCGGGATGTACAAGGGGGAGTGTAAGGAGTGGGATATACAAGGGGGAGTGTAAGAAGCAGAGGTACAAGGAGGAGTGTAAGGAGTGAGATGTGTAAGGGGGAGTGTAAGGAGCAGGATGTACAAGGGGGAGTGTAAGGAGCGGGATGTACAAGGGGGAGTGTAAGGAGCGGGATGCCAAGGGGAGTGTAAGGAGTGGGATGTACAAGGGAGAGTGTAAGGAGTGGGATGTATAAGGGGGAGTGTAAGGAGCGGGATGTTCAAGGGGGAGTGTAAGGATCGGGATGTACAAGGGGGAGTGTAAGGAACGGGTCATATGTGGTGATCCTTCATCTGTGCAAAAAGGGTAACCTGTGAAGTGGGCACATGAGGAAGGGCACCATCCATTACAGCAACTCCTTCCCGACGCAATCCACTCACGGCGCCGGAAAGGTAGGGCGACTGGATGAGGGGGTGGGTGAACTAGGCAACAGGATGTCGCTATCACGTATGCACACAGGGGTGGGTGGGAGCGAGCACGGTGAGCGTGGGCTGGGAGGGGTGGAGGGCCGAGAGGCTTTAGGGTGGCACTGCAGTTGCTGGTCAAGCTGCGTCTGTGGCATCAGGGATACTGGGTTGGGTCTGGGCACTGGTGCTATTTTTGTGCATTGGCCAAACCTTTATTTTACGCTTTCACCTCATTCACTACACCCCCTGGGGTTGAGAATCCTTAAGTAAGGGGTGCAGGGGCAAAGCCCCTCGCAGGGTGGGGGTGCAGCCCCCACAGAAAAGCAGTAAAAATCTGTCCTGGTGCCGTTGTTCTGGTGCGTTGTTGTCAGAGTGCCGAAAATGTGTCTCGGCACTCTGACGGAGCGATAAAGGTGATCGCCTTTAGGCATTCGTTGTTATTACATAGACCCATGCAAAAGCCATGGTTTGACTACACATGGAGCACTGTGTCCAGATCTGGTCACTGCAGCACTGAAAGGACAATGTACAGCTCAAGCTGGTTCAGCACAGGGCTACCAAGCTGACTAGTGGCTTAGAAGATAAGACATACAAAGACTGATAAAATGGGTAGGGACTATCCTGTGCCTGATTGGTTCCCACCTATGACTTAAATCTATCTAATGCACATGTAAATAAAAGTATTGGCAATCAGAACACAGAACACAGCACACTTAACAATATAAATGCCTTTTTAAAAATTCCTGATTGCCATTACAAACATGTTGCCATTTTTACTTATGAAAGAAATACTTTAGGTCCTAAAAATAAAACTCTCTCAAAACAAAAACAACACAGTGATTCTTTTCCTTCATATTACCCTCCTTATACACATACTGTACACAAATGAAAAACAGTGAAGCACTACTTAGGTTTTATGTTTTTGAGCATCTTTTCTGACCATGGAAGCATCCGTACCTGCCTACCTGGGAAATCTTTGCTGATTGTCATGCACAGATACAGTTGAATCACTGGCTTTACTCAGGCCTTCTGTTGTGTGTGCTTGTTAGAGGGTAAGGTGAACATTTAGCCAGTAGAATTCTCCAGAAGCTTGAATTCCTGCATTCTATTACAAACAAATATTACATCTGTTGACTGTGTGGATTGGCAGCTGATAGGCAGGTGGGGAGGGACTTCTTTTTACTAATTAGAAGAAGAAGAAGAATCAGCATTTGTATAGCACTTTTCATACATCCAAAGCACTTTACAAGCAATGCTAGACTGGTAGTGAAGTGACTTGAATGTGTGGTGGCAGCCATATCGCACATCATCACCCACACACAGCCTGGATAATTGCATGAACCGGTTTATGGGAAGGGGAATGTTGGCCAGGACACCGGGAATGTTCCCTACTCTTTGCGAAGAGTGCCCTGGGTTCTTTTACTTCCACCTGGACACCCACCAGGACAACACCAGGATGGGTAGAAGGGACCTCGGTTTAACGTCTCATCTGAAGGACAGCACACCCCAGCAGTACAGCACCCCCCAATACTGCACTCAGATGCCAGTGATTTTTAGGTGCAAGTCCAATCCCGGTGTGGGACGAGAACCCACAACCTTCTGGTCCAGAGGCAGATGTGCTATCAACTGAGCCATGCTGACACGCTGACAGGTCAATTACTTTCAACAAAAGAAAATACCTGTTTTTAATTTATAAAGTTGTCATTTTTTTTTTCAGTTTTCTCAACTTACTATTTTGTAAGTGCAATAAGATGCTTCAGGCTGTGCATTATGCTGATCTAACCATGCTTCCAGGAGTTGAAGGCACTCCATCTGCACCATTGTGCCTCACTACACTCCTGAGCATGCAGTTAGATCAGCATGATGCACACTCAATCATGTCTTATTGCTTACAGATTGGACATAATGAAATTTTTTAGCGTAGAAAAGAGAAGGCTGAGAGGGGACAAGATCACAGTTTTCGTAATACTGCAGTATATGGTGTTAGAAATGGTGGCGTGTAAACAAATGTTTAAGCTGGTAAGTGCAAGCAGAACCATAGGGCATGCCCTCAAACTGGTGGTGGGGAGGATAAGGGAAATCATTATTAAACATGTCTTCATATAGGTGGTGGGTGACATGTGGAATAGCCTACCCAAAGAGGATATAGAGGAAACTTGCACTGTACACGCTTTTAAAGCAGGACTAGACAGATTTCTGAAGGAGAATGGCATTGAGAGTAAATGGCATGATTAAGGCAATGTTCTAATTGTTAAGCTTGGTTGTGTGTCCATACTCAGATTGCGACTTGGTTATAGTCAATGATATGTGCCAGGAGGGGCAGACAAAATGAATGCCATAGTAAGTCCCTTCCGTCATCAACTAATATACTACTATGCTTCTACATTATTAGATGTGAAATATAAGTAGATTTGTATATGATTTTTTTTGTTATAGATTTTGTTTATGCACCCACTTGTCCTGACCCACTTCCCCAGGTCAAGTTCAGCCCCACCCTCTGGCATTCTTTTCACATATCCCAGTCTGACTTCCAACTCCATGGGCTTGTCCCCCCATAGCAGGGTACATCCATGCTGAATCCTTTCCCAGGATGTAGCTGAGCAGGTAGAAGCTGCAGTCAGGGCTTAAGCGCACTTGCGTTAAACCTGCATGGGTCAAGTTTTTTCCACTTTTTGGTCCCAGCTCCTGGGACACCGGTACACTAGGAGGGTCTGAGCTGATGCATGCTAAACATGCCTCACACATGCCCTGACCAACATTCCACCCCCCCACTCATGCTGCCACTGCACTGCCAACTGTGGTCACCCAGGTGGCAGTGTGGTAGTGGCAGTCACAGCCCTCCATACCCGGAGGAAGAGAGCATCATCTGAGATGCCCACTCCTCCTCCCCCTGTCCACCCCCCCAACAGCTGAGCTCATTCCTTTTTTTTTTTTTTTTGTTAATTTACTATACTTTTTTCCCACGGGACCAGCTCCCATCGACTCTACCCAGTGCCTAGTCCCATCATCCACCACCCTGGGACTTATCCCGATCTGGAGTTACACCCTGGATTACCCCTCAGGGCAGGGCCTTCAGGAGGGGGCCCTTCCTCCTGTCAGATGTTGGGATGTGGCTCCAGGGGTACTACAAGTAGTAGTGCAGGAACTGTGGCACGGGGCGGGCAGCATCCTGCATGGCCCTAGTTTTTTTTCTGTTTACTCCTGGGAGGCAGGACATACAGTGACATCAGGAGCATGCACACCAACATCTGCTCCACCTCCAGCAACTACTTGCGCCAGCTGTCAGACCCTTGGCCTCCACCAGGGATTGGGCAAGCACCGGGAGCTTCCCCACCCTCCCTCCTGGAGGACGACAGCATTCCATGGAATGCTCAATCCTCCTCTCCCCGGCTGGCCATCTGATGCCCAGGCTCACTTCTTAACTCAGGCGACTGGTGTTGCAAGTGGTAGCGCTACTGTTGTGCCGGAAGACCGGCCTAGTGGAGCTCATACCTAAACTCAAGTCACCGGGGTCATGAGCAGTAACTCTTCCGCTGCCCTGACAGACTGACTTTTAATTTTTTTTTAGACATTAATGAAAAGTGCTAGATTGACACAGAACAACACAAACTGCTGCACTCAGTTAGAATTGCAGGCAAAAAGTAATAACTTCAGTTCCAGACATAGATGTAATGAACTTTGACCCAAGGTTATGTGTGCTTCTATAGAAGAATGAAGCACAAATGACTGATAGCACTCACCACATCCTGTATGTGAGAGGGTAGTTTATTTTATTTGTACTCCCCACTATAGGAGGGCCTTACCTGGACTGCGTGACTGTTGCTCGCCCACTGAGCTCCCAAACCTGAACACTGTATTGGAGATGCTGGCACTTTTTAGCTCAACTGTGTGTGTGTGACATAGAGAGAAAACCAGGCCACTGCAAAGCACTGGTGCCTCCTACCTCCTTTATCTGCTCTGCTGCAGATGTATTTCTTCTACTTCAGTCCCCTGATACTGGCAGTGAGGATTGGGAGCAAACCAGTGTGCTTGTCTTTGGCACCACAAGCAGCAGCAGTCAGACTTGCCACTACCTCTTCAGAGCAGGAGCGCATGTTGCCAGGGGCTCCTCCCCAGAGCTCCCTACTCACCCGATCCTGCCAGCTGCAACTTGGGATCCGCCACACCTCTGATGATACTAGACCTACTGGACGTCAGCCAGAGGGGCTGCAGCAAATTCCCTGGGGCCAGCATTCAGTTTAGGTGAAATAAATATATATAAACAGGAAAGGTATATTTATTTTTAGGCAGAACAGCCACTAATATATTCCAGCCGTTTCCAAAAATATTCCTCTATAATATTTAGTAATGCTTGACATTGCATTTCAAGAGCTGTAACATTTGAACTGTTAGTCGTAGAAACATACTTTTTTTAAAATGAAAGCTTAGAGTATGATTAACATTCTTAAAAATACCGTTGTGTGTTGTTACATGTCTATACATGTCAATATAATATGTTGTTAAAAATATCAGGATTTTAAAATTTTAGTAAACCAAAAAACAAGAGGATTTTAAACATTTTGTAAACTATTTTATGTTTTTATACATTAATATATGGTAGCTAAAGCAATATGTTATACTGATATAGTGACTTAGCTAACTACAAGCCTTCATTTTGAAAAATGAAGTTTCTAGTCCAAATGGTTCCAAAGTTAGGTCATTTTAAAGAATAAATCTTTAGAAAGGTTTAACTTTGGAAGTGTTGTTTGTTGGGACTAGAAACTTGTAGTTTCCTTGTTAATGAAAGCTTGTCATGTAACAGCGGAGAATGTATTTACTTATTTGAAAACTGGTGACTGGGACAGGCATGCTGAGCTGAGGATTGTTTCCAGGTGCGACTCAGGAAAAGAGTTACAAGGGGTACAGTGAACACAACACAATATATTTCATGGTACTGACAAAAGTGTAGATACAGTACAACATATAAATCTTCGCAGGCAGAAAACGTGGGACAAAACTGAAGTGCAATTACTGGACAAATGTCATGCCTATACAAGTGCAAAATAATGCCACTGAGGGGTCCAAAGGCATGCATTCCAGTGCACCAGATACTTGTTGGTTGGGGGAGTACCAACCCCCTGCTCTACCAGTGTCCCCAAAGAGGGCTACCTGTGGAAAGCAGGTACAGGTAGGACCTCGGAGGAGTTTCAGCTGGTGCCAGAGAGAGCCAGGGGTGGTGGAATGGCAAACGGAAGAGGGGAGCAGGTTCCAGAATGTTGGAAGTCAATAGAAGAAGGCAGATTACCCAGAAGAGGACCGGCGTTGAGGAGTGGAGAAGGTTTGATGGTCCTGGGAGTGGAGGGAGCATGGAGCAGGGGGGACTGGAGCGAGGAGTGAGGAGAGGTAGCAGGGAAGAGAACCAAACCAGAATTTGGAAATGAAAGCGGTATACTGTGAATGGCAATGTGAAGAGGGAACATTGGTACATATGAGGAGGGCAGTTTGTAGCGAAGTGACAAAAGACATTGCAGGGAGTGTCCAGTCTGGCAAGGGAAGTGGAGGGGTTGGCACCATAGACCACATCCACAAAGTCAAAAAGCAGGAGCACCATTTTGGTGATCAGCTCCCAGCAGACCAGCAGGGGTAGGCAGACTTTATTGTGGTATGGGGGCACCCAGCTTAGGGCTGAGTTTCACTTGGATTGCATCAATGTGGGCTCAGAGGTTGAACTTGCTGTCAAGCCACACACCGAGGTACTTGAAGGACTGCACCACTTTGTGGAGGGGTTGTGGGATAACAGATGGACCAGACACAGAACTTCAGGTTCTACACACAATCTCTGTGTGATGTTTATTTAAAACACAGTGGATAACCTTAAGCAATGGCATATCTCTTCTTCAATACATCAGTTTGCAGCAACAGATTATGCATGTCTGTCTTCTGCACTTAGTCAGCACCTACTGACCCATTGATCTACTGAGCTATCTCTTTAGTGAAAATTATTTTATTCCCTATGTTGGTCTTGTGTGTTTGGTTGATGGGGAGCTCAATAAAGAAAAAAAAACCCAAACAAGCTAAAGACAAAGAACCTCAGTGCAGAAGCACTGAAGCAAGGGTTACCCCAAAGGGCACTGGCACTAAAGCCTAGTTTCCAAGAAACACAAAATCACACACACACCCATAATGCAAAGCATCATGGAATGTATATGCAAATCACCATGAAATTTTAGGTTAGTTCAGCTTAAAGCAGGAATGCATGGTGCCAAAGAGACTCTCAAACAATCTGCAATTTACGTGCATTTTAAATAACACAACATGTTTTTTTTTTATATCTCTACACCGGTAACTTAATTTTTATAATACAGGCGTATTAGTAAAGTTTTACGTTTATCAAAAACACCTAGTGCCGCGGTATTTTCAACATTTGTAGGTTTCATACACATAAGGCATATACATCAAGGTATTTTATGACATAATGCTATTGCATACTAAATCCAACAATGAGGAACACAGCCTGTTGTTTTACATCAGCTCAGAGGTCACCACAATAACCTCCCTGTACAAGGACCTGAGAGGGAAAAGGAAAATTAAAGAGGACACTATTGCATAGTCAAGAAAGTGGAGGGGGTGCCCATAGGTGGCCAACCTTATGGACTATAAATTGTAAAGGACAGATTAGGCTAAGATATAGGAGAACTTTTGCAACAAATTTAAGAAAAGGTCGGTCCTCAAAAGTGGCAGGATCTCCCTGTCACATATCCCCCACCTTAAGAGTGAAGCAGTTATTTCAGACTGCTTACCCCATTTCTGTCCCAGAAAGGGATGGAGCTTCCACCCATCCATCTTCAGAAGCTCCATCTCAGGGTCCCTATTAACAATAAACATTCCATCATAAACACAGTGCATATCATCATTCTTTACCCTGCGGTGTTAAAGGGACACTGTCAACCCCCTTAGGCCTCAAAGTATCCCTAGTTTAGAAAACAAATGTTATGATTGTTCACATTCTATAGAGACTGTTGATGCAGCTGGTAGTTTGATTCAGATCCCTTTATTCTTTTAAAAAGTGAAAAACTGAGTGCCCACCATACTGGTGTTACCACACCAAATCAAGTTTGTTTACATTTATTGACCAGCTCCCACTGTATCATGCCTGGTTTCAGGAACACCCCCATCACAATCTGGCCACTCATTATGCAGTGGAAGTAGATAAGGCTATTATATCGTGAGTGGCTGCACTGTTTGAGGGTGTTTCTGATGTTCAGGAAGTGTGCACTAAGAGTAGTTCAATGATTTGAAGCAAAACACGGCTGGGTACAGCCATACCTTACCATGCATTTCAGTTCTAATAAGCAAAGAGACAGATAAAAGAACCAGCAACATCAATAAATTTTAGAGAAGGTAAGCAGTCATAAAATGTGGGTTTTTACCTAAAAATAATATGATACAAAAAAGGTTGACAGTGTCTCTTTAACACATTTCTCAACAGAGACTAGTGGTGCCTTCCCTGCACTATCTCATTCTAGGGAAAGTCTGTCATATTTCATTGACATTAATTCCTGCACCATATCTAAACATGAAATCAGCATTTACATGTTTTGTCCCTGCCCTGTGGGACACAGTAAATCGATAGAGCTGAAGAGCTAAGCACTACCACTACGAGGCCGTCAGTCTGTGGGTGGTATCGGGAAGTATGCACTGGTACCATGTCCAGGAGATGGCACAATTCTTTTAGCGGGTGTGCATTAAAATTACTCCCCTAATCAGCAAGTATTTCCTGGGGGATTCCCATGTGGCTAAATACCTTTGCTAGCTCCTCTGCTATCCTTGGGGCTGTGACAGTTCTCATGGGGCTAGCTTCTGGGTAGCGGGTAGCGTAATCACATATGACCAGTACGAATCTGTTATTCTTGGAGCTCTTTTCCAGGAGGCCCACTACGTCCATGGCTATCCTGTCAAAGGGGTTAGTCACTATGGAGATGGGTTGTAGTGGTACTGTATTCCTTTTTCCTGCCTGAGCTACCTTCTGACACTCAGCACATGCTTTACAGTACTCAGCTATGTTCTTGTGGATAGAGGGCCAATAAAACCTACGTAATTTCCTATTCAGAGTGCTACCTCTGCCTGCATGACCTGCTAAAGGGATGTCATGTGCCAGATACATGATTTGGGAGTGGAATTTTTCTGGAACCGTTAGTTGGTCTACTACCTCTCCAGTTCTGGGGTTAGTGTATTCTCTGTACAGTATTTCCTGTTTTACAACAAACTGAGGGGCACCTTTTTCCACTCCCTTTCCCACCTGTGGAAAAAAAAGTTTAGTGAAGGATCTGCTTTTTGCTCATTTGCATATCACATTTAAAAGTGTGTCATAAGTCTGGCTGTACACCAGCATGAGTATCAGTCAAGTCCTTCTTTAGCTTCCTCTTCTCCGCCTTAGTTTTATGGTCCTTGCCAGGATCCTCAAAAGCATCATCAAATGGGAACTCATATGGTAAATGTCCCTGCTTCACTTGGGCTCTGGTGGTTACAGCACCTACAGCAGTGTCCTGTGCAGCATGACAATGTATAAATGAAACAATGCCTGGGTGGTCATGCCCGATAATAACTGGCATGGGTAGGCAAGGCACCAACCCCACTTCTATCTCATGTGTGTTTTCCTGAACAGTCATTTGTATTGTGGCTGTAGGGTAGCAATGGGTATCTCTATGCACACAAATGACTGCTGTATGCAGCCCTTTATTATTTCCAGTCACCAGATCTGCTCGCACAAGAGTCTGGCAACTATCTGAATCAATCAGTCCCATCATCTGCTGTGATCCAATCTGTACAGTAGCCATAAAGCGATCCCAGTTCGTTAAGGCTAGGTGAGCCATCTCTTTCTTTGTATTAGGACAGTTTCTTATGTAATGTCCCTCTTTTGGCACCCATGACATACAATCTCTGCTACAGGAATTCAACCCCCCCCCCCCGCTCTCCAGTCTTGTTTTACTGGAGCTGGATTTGACAGTTTATAAGTAAAAGAATTCCTTACCGGATTGCTGGTGGTTGCAGCTGCTGATGTCCCTTGGAACCCTCTGGTTCTGGATGGTTGGGCTGCTAGGAAGTCTTCTGCCAACAGGGGTGTAGCCAGGATTTGGTGTGGGTGGGGGTTCCAAATATTTCTAGAGTGGTCCAGGAGCATGATCCCCCAGAAAATTTAGAAAATTTAGGAGTTAAATGGTTTAGTTTCATGATTTTTAGGCAATAACTGGTTGAGTTACAAAATGGATCAACATTCAGGTTGTTAATCTCATCCCTCCCCAGTCCCAGGTCTTTTAGTTGAACTCAGGATTCTTTCCTCCCTTTTTAAACTTCTGTCTTTCTCTTCGGTAGATAAATTAACCCACACACTGCAGAATTTCTACATATGTTGGAATCTGTATTTCAAATTGCAACTGTCCTTAGCAGCAGCCCCCCTCCACCACCACCACACCTCAATGTTTCAAGGAGGCTATGTCAGTAAAATGTTATACAAATAAATACAAGGACTTCTTGGCAACAAAGTCTTAAATAATTATATTCAATTTTGTATATGCTTTGATGCACACAAACTTAGCATACCATAAAGTCTAGTTTTCATGCTGATAAATGTATAATAAACTGAGTATAATGTTCCAGGACTCTGATGCTAGGAAGTCCACCATGTAGTAATTTTATTTGTATTAAATTTTAAGACAAGGTCCTTGGTCCCTGAAGAAGCCAAAGTGGTAATGTGTGTTAGAACATTTATAATAAAAACAATTGATTGCCACTGGTGGCTTATTCATAAACTGTGATCACAGCACCCCTCCCCACATTTTTTTCATGAGCACTAATAACCTACAGGATTAGCTCTGATCATATGAATGAAGGGGCTGCATATAACTGGTGCAGAGAGGGCTTTTGCAGCAGTCCTCTGGCCACAATAAATAAATATCTCCAGATTTGCCATTTAAGACCTTCTACACAACCACCCCCATAGTTCAGGCTGTATTAATGGCATCAAGGATTTAATAAGTTATTAAAAATGGGTTGATCCAATTAATAAGCTTTGTGCATATGCTGTATTTCAACTTGTATACTTGCTTACCATACACAGGTATGGCAAAAAAGGGTTTTGCCTCAGTCCACCAACCAAGTAAAATAAAATTAAGTTAATTAATAAAAATAGATAATATGAAAAAAACTGGGTTTGTAAGCTTCTGTACAGACTTTGCTTCCCTTATATTCAATACACACACTGTGGCTCAGTCAGTGTTTACCCTGAGGTATAAGACATTGTGATTAATGGTAACATCCTTTTCAGTCTGACTGTGTAAGGCACAATGTCATCTTCTAGATGACCCCTATGTGCAAGTAAAGAACTTTCCCTTACAGAGGAAGAACTGACATAGTACATCCTTTATTTTGTCATATTTGCTTTTTTTTTAATTCCCACTGCCTCATTTCCTTGACTGACAGGCTATGGCTTATATTTGTTTAACTGGAATTGTGGACTGAGACAAGTCACAAATTTGGTCCTTTTCAGCCATTTGTTTTCCTTTTTTTCCTTTTCCCAGTCCCAAGTCATCTCCATTCATGTGGCTCTGCTTTGACTTTTGCCACTAAAGCACTGCCTGGAGTTAAACCAGGGTGAATGCTGCCACGGTCCTCAGAGATTACAATATGGTGGGGACACAGTCAGGCTCTAAGTTTCCAGCTTGGGACGCAAGGCAAACTTTTCAGTCCACCTTGGCCCATGATAACCACCGAGACCCTAGTGCAGCAGGAGGAGTGACAGAGTTGCCCGCCAGTCAGATTATTTATTTATTGCAGCCACCATGAAAAGCAACAAAAATGGCCCAGAGCAGAGCTGTGTTGATCAGACAGACACCACTACTTGTCTCTCACACTGACTAGCAGGAAAGTGTGAGTGTCACATGAGTCTGCGTGCTCTGGCTGCTAAGAACCACGTGAACACTCCTTTACAGTCATCTGACCAGACTCATCAATCTGAGGCTCCTTGTCTGTCCCCAGTGGGAGGCAGGGCTGATTGCTGCACATTCATAAGCCAACTCCTGCCTCCCATCTCGCTAGTGCTGCGGTACTTTAAATGGATCAATCATTAAATTTCCGACACTGACCCAGTGGCTACTCAGGCTGTGAGTAAAGGAATGGGGGGTAATCAGACTGTGGCAAGCCATTACAGTTTAGGCAATTGGGGGGGTTACAATAGGCATTTAAGGTGGAGGGGGTTCTGGGCACCCAGGAACCCCCCTCCGGCTATGCCTATGGCCAATGTGACATTTTTTTCCGTGGAATCAGGCTTATGCTTTTGAACCCAAAGTTGTACATACTGGGGTAAAACTTTAATAAACTGTTCAATAATTACCACCTCCAGAAGTTGGTCCTTGCTCTTGTTATCTGGCTGCAACCATTTGTAGCAGAGCTCCTTGAGACAGGCATAAGTCTTTCTTGGGGCGGGGGTATCCAGTGACTACATTTTAAGAAACCTAAACCTCTGGCGATAGGTTGCAGTGTTTATGTCATAGTGCCTGAGGATCTTCAGCTTCACATGGTCATAATCCTCCGCCTCTCGGGAGTCCATGAGGCTATAAACCAGCTGGGCACTGCCTGTCAGGTGCGGTGCCAGTTGAACAACCCACTGTTCCCTTGGCCATGTGCATGTTCAAGCAATCCTCTCAAACGTTGTGAGGTAGGATTCAATGTCATCACTGTCCGATAGCTTGGACATTTTAATGTCTTTTGGGCTACTGGTTCTTTCAGTTTGCTCTGCATTGATGGCATGCAAGACCCTCATGGTATCTGCCCATTTGGCATCTTGTCTTTTACACTCAGTGTCTCTGTCTCTTTCCATATGCACCTGCTTTATGCAGAGCCATTTCAACACCTCCCCTACATCCCCAGGTGAAGCATCTTCAAGAGAAGGCAGTTCCCTCAGTTCTTGTCTCCTTGCATCTCTTCATCGTCTTTAGGCTTGGCCTTCCTCCAAGCTCCCAGGTCCAGTCCAGGCATCAACTTCTCTCCCAGTCTGTCGGTCATAGTTCTGGTCAGAACTCCACGGACTTTCTTCTCTGGGTTCTCCTCTGGCAACTCCTGATGCATCGGTCTACCTGGGATATCTGGACAATATCCACCAGAAAACATCCCCCTAGCCCAGTCCAGATGCCTCCAGCTACTTATCCCACTTCTCACACCAAGTCTGTGGAGGGGTTGTGGAATAACAGATGGACCAGACACAGAACTTCAGGTTCAACACACAATCTCTGTGTGATGTTTTTAAAACACAGGGAATAACCTTAAGCAATGGCATAGCCCTTCTTCAATACATCAGTTTGCAGCAACAGATTATACATGTCCTTCCTCTGCACTTAGGCAGCACCTACTGACCCACTGATCTACTGATCTATCTCTTTAGTGAAAATTATTTTATTCCCTATGTTGGTCTTATGTGTTTGGTTGATGGGGAGCTCAATAGAGAAAAAAACCCAAACAAGCTAAAGACAAAGAACCTCAGTGCAGAAGCACTGAACCAAGGGTTACCCCAAAGGGCACTGGCAATAAAGCCTAGTTTCAAAGAAACACAAAATCACACAAAACCCCATAATGCAAACCATCATGGGATGTATATGCAAATAACCATGACATTTTAGGCTAGTTCAGCTTAAAGCAGGAATGCATGGTGCCAAAGAGCCTCTCAATCAATCTGCAATTTACATGCATTTTAAATAACACAACAGGGGTTTTCTGATATCTCTACCCCAGTAACTTAATTTTTATATTACAGTCCCCTAGTAACTTTTTACCTTTATCAAACCACCTAGTGCCGTGGTATTTTCAACATGTACAGGTTTCATACACATAAGGCATATACATCAAGGTATTTTATGACACAATGCAATTACGAACTAAATCCAACAACAAGGAACACAGCTTGTTGTTTTACATCCACTCAGAGGTCACCGCAATAACCTCCCTGTATGAGGACCTGAGAGGGAAAAAGAAAATTAAAGAGGACACTATAGCATAGTCAAGAAAGGGGAGGAGGGTACCCATAGGTGGCCAACCTTATGGACTAGAAATTGTAAAAGATAGATTAGGCTAAGAAATAGAAGAACTGTTGCAATAGATTTAAGAAAAGGTTGGTCCTCAAGAGTGGCAGGATCTCCCTGTCACACACTTCAAGGGGGAGAGCCATCCAGCATGGAAAAAACTGGACATCGGCAGAGCCTGGCCAGTTTCTGACTGCTACCAAAGGTCATAGAAACTGTATTTTTGGTGTTGACCTGGAGATGGTTGGAATGGAACCAGCACAGGATGTGGTGGAAGTCCTGCTGAAGCAGGTCTTCCATGGCTGTGATAGAGTAACCAGGGATGAAGACTGCAGTGTCATCTGCATACATCTGAATATGTGAGTTGGCACAAGCAGAGGGGAGATCATTCAAGAAAATGTAGAAAAGGATGGTACCCAGGATTTAGCCTTGTGGGATCCCAGCCTAGATGGGAAGGGGTGGTGTTAAGAGGCCTCCAGCCTGTACTGACAATAGATGGTCCATTAAACAGGAATTAGCTCTGTCGATACTGTCCGTGTGTGTCGCTAATTAAGCAATAAGGCAGGACATGGTGTGTGTCGTTGTAATAATGTCACTCTTGGGGGGGGTTGAAACACTAGGTGAAGCTGAGTGCTTCCACCACTCCAGGAGTGACATTATTACACAATAACACACACCCTGTCATGCCTTATTATTATTATACAATGGCTCATTTTAAAATAATAATAAAGAGTTTAAACAAATTGTTTTTTAGTGACATATTTATTGTTGGGTTTTTTTTTGTGTGTGGAAGGCATATATTGGAAGTATGAAGAAAAAGTAGCCCAATAGGTGGTGCTGGTGCTTCATGCCCCCCCCCAGTCTTTATGTGTATTTGACTGTTTGTGTTGCGTCCCCCTCCCAGTCCCAGCCACAGACAGACATACACGATTCTTGGTGGCCACGTAGATTAATTGAGCCAGTTTTGCTGCAACAGTAGCTTTTAGTGGGTTTTGAATGACGATCTGTGGGGGAATGAGCGAGCAGTGAGGACCGAGTGAGCATGTGCTTCCACAGCCACAAAAGTGAACAGCAGTACAAAGTCTGAAAACTGTATCACAGCGTGTCCCATTCTTCTGTCTTGTAGGACAGAAAGTGAATTTAGTGTTCTTGTTTGCATTTTTTGTTATTTTATCACTGATGTTAAAGTGGATGACAGGTTAGGGGCATTTGAATTGAGCAGCTTCAGTGAACCAAGCGACCAGCAGTTATGATCTGCAGAGCTCAGTGAAACCACTCGCTTGGGGAAAAAAAAAGAAACAGGCACGAAAATGAAATTAGTTTTGTGTGGTACACTATTATGTTTGCTTTGAGCGCCTCGATTGTCAGTTGAATTTCTGTTTTGGGGTGCTGAGATACTCTGGGGGCGGGGATGAAGCTGTGACGGCTTAACAGTATGATGTTTGGTTGTGTGGACATGAAGTGGGCAGTGATTCCTGTTATGGTCATGTGGTCATTTTGCTGTCTGCCTTAGATACATTGATGTTATCGTGAAATAACATTACTGTGTCTAGGGCTCATCAGCCAATTAGCTTTCTAGATTTCTCCTTGCCATTGTATAATAGAAAATACATAACAGTTTAGAAAAATACATTTTTTATTAAAAATATATATTTATTTTTACTTTTTCTAAATATTGGTAATCAGAGTTGAACTGGCCCACCTGGATACCTGAAAATTTCCAGGTGGGCCCCCCTCAGTGGGGTACTTGCCCACCTTTTCAACTCTGAAAATATTTGCATATATCATCTATTTTTTAATTCAATGGTCTACGCAGCCAGCATAGTGTTATACCTGTGCAACTGTGTTAGTTTGATTTTGGCCATTCGCACTCTCTATTCCAGAGGAATTACCACCCTGTAGGGGTACCAAAGGCAAGGAACCCTTGAAGAGGGTTCCACCCCTAGAGGTGCCACAGGATGATTCCTTTGGCTAAAGATACCTTAGGAAGGATCCCAAGGAGAGAAGTGCTGCCGCTGGACGAGGAGGGAAGGGGAGGATGGTGGGGCAAAGAAAAAGTGCTTCAGAAGGAGGCTGAGAGGAACTGCTTATATAGCTCAGAAAGTGGGAGTGGTTGGCTGCTTGTCCACCAAACTACAGGCCAAGCCTTCAAATTCAATGGCCTAAGCAGCCAGTATAGTGTTATGCTTGTGCAACTGTGTTAGTTTGGTTTTGACCGTTCGCACTCTCTATTCCAGAGGAATTACCACCCTGTAGGAGTACCAAAGGCAAGGAACCCTCGAAGAGGGTTCGACCTCTAGAGGTGCCACGGAACAATTTCCATGGCTAAAGGTACCTTAGGAAGGATCCCCAAAAAGAAATGTAGTACAAAGCATATCCCAAAAAGAACGAAGTAGCACAAAGCACATAAGCAAGCAGTAGCTGTGTCGGAGGAGTAGATAAGTATCAGGCAGCTTGATAACAGAATGAGATGCTCAGGTTGATAACATGAAGAAATGCCCACATTTGCATGGCATGATTCAGATGGTTTGCATGGAGTGTGAGGGGATCTCCTAAGGAGAGAGGGAACGGCAGGAACACCATCCACCTCCATCCAACAGCAGAACCTACCTAAAGAAACTAGGGGACACAGCTATGCTAACTAACAGTTATGACCTGAGGCAATGGAGGAGAGGGGGGAAAAAACCCTATGAGGAGGAAATCTTTGGGGATCCAAGGCCTAGGTCACCTTCCCTCCAGGCTTGGGATATTCTGTTTAGCGGCGGCTCAGTGGCTGCAATTTGGAAAACCCAATCAAAGGGAGGTGGTAAATATTCCAATTTGGAGGAAGGATCTCACTCAATCCCTCTAGCGGGAATGCCGTGGAAGGTTGAGAGAGAACTCTGCAACACGATGGACAACCAAGGTGGGAGGAGGAGAGCAATGACTGCTGAGGCACTCATCTGACCTACTTGTCCTAAACTCAAACTAGGTGAACCAGAGGCAGTTGTAGGGAGAATGCGGTGAAGGTGCCTTGCTAGGGAAACCACTAAAACCAATGGATAACCATGATAGTGGAACACTAGAGCCAAAGGAGGTAACTTTTTCCACCCTTCACAGCTAGTCTTAAATTCTACATCAGAAGCTGCTGTCGCGTAGTGAACAGCTAAAGCAAAGCCCAGAGCAGGACATTCCCAGCTATAGGCCAGGTGAGAAGGACCCACCCCAAGTCAGGAACGGTCAAGATGCGGACTAAATGCAGGGCAAGACCGTTGGCTGCAGGGCCCTGTGCCAGAATGGTATGGCTGGCATGCCCCAGAAACTGATAGAGAGCTGAAAAGCTGGTGAGCAGCTGAATGAGCACTGGTGTGCTGAGACCTTAATGAGCATTGAGTGCCGAGACCTTGCAAAGGTCGAATGCAGAATTGAGTGCAGCAGACATCCCAGAGGCTGAAGCCGAGGGGATGGTGGTAGACATAAAGCAATGATTGTGTAAGCAAGAGTGGACCTGCACGTAGGTCAGCAAACAGTGTAGTAATAGATGGACCTGCACGTAGGTCTGCATAATGTAGTAGCAATAAAACAGCACTGTGAATAGTGGGGCAAGCCAGCCAGTCATCCAAAAAGCCAGTAAGGTGACACATACTCTGAGGATTTATCGGCAGCGGAGACAGGATTTAGAATAAAAATAATTAGCCACATGGGGACACGACTCCCCAAACACCTCCAAGTCCCCGCCATAGGAAAAACAAAATAGTGACAGAAGGGCTGAGACCCACATGCAGGTATTGAAACTAAACTACAGCATTAGCAGTAGCCTTAGCTGACCTCAGAGTATAACAGGGTATACAAACATAGAAGCAACATCTGTACTGAGTACACTGAGTTGTAAAACTACAATAAACATAAAATAAAAGGAGGCACAATGCTCTGAAAGCAGTTGTCACCAGGCAGTGCAATGAAACTGCTGCAATGAGGTAAGTAGAATGAGTTGAGAGAGCATGATTGAGCTGCATAGCTAGGGTTCTGAGTAAGCCCGAGTCAGGTGAAAACAATTAAGTATGCAACATGGAATCAGCTATAGGTGAGCTAAAACACACAGATTATGTTTGCAGTTGCACTGCAAGTAATTCAAGAGTTGTGAGTAACTGAAAGCAAGTAGTATGAGCTCTGGAGTAGCAGTATGCTAGGAGCTTAGGAAACAAAGTCCCAAAAGACAAAACCAAAGACACAGAAACAGGGAAAACAGGGAACAAGGCCCCAAAACAAAAAATAAGACTCACAAAAACACAAAATCAAGGACAGAAAGAAGCATACAGCCGGAGGTAAGATACAGACCAGTAGATGGAAAACAAACACCAAAGTCCAGCAGAGACAAACAGAAACAGCAGACCAGGTGGCGGGCCACCAGCTCAGATGACAGACCAACAGAGCCTCCGGCCGCAAAGAAAAAGTGCTTCAGAAGGAGGCTGAGAGGAACTGCTTATATAGCTCAGAAAGTGGGAGTGGCTGGCTGCTTGTCCACCGAACTACAGGCCAAGCCTTCCAATTAAATGAAGTATTCTGGTCACTTCAAGTAACTGTAAGATCCAAACATAGAGCCAGAATACAAAATTTAGTTGGAATACTGATATGATTGTCAGCCCTGGGCCCTCTCCTACTGGTTTTCCAGGTGGACCCCTGTATCACAGTCCCACCCTGTTGGTAATACTACACATTTTATAATTAGAAACTGTGTAGTTTATAACTTTTCATTAATTTATTAATTTGTCCATTTTATGCTCTTAATATCATTGCAAACATTTCACTTACCCCGCTAGCAGTCCCTACACTTCCTAGCTTTTGTAGCTTTTGCCTGTGAAAGTGCTGGAAGAGAATAAAGACTGCTTGGTGTTAGACTCCTCTATGAACATCGCTGTAGCTATTTTGATGCCCTCAAACCTCTGCAACCAGTCAGTCTGAGGGCTAGAAAGCCCAGAGTTGAACAGAAGGATTTATGGGAAAAATCAGACAAAAGACACCTCCTTAATGTTCTGACGGGCTCAGGAGGGTGTATAAAAAACAGGACAAGGGCAAAAGATTGATGGACAGCCCTGTTCAGTCAATTAGGCAATAACCTGAAGAAAGAAGTTTCCTGGGCTCATGAGGAACATGTGGCAGTCTGGCCGAGACACTGAACAGAACATATCTGCTGTCGCTGTGTCACTGTGAGAGAGCTGGGGACCTAGCCAGGCCTGATCCTGAGAGCTGCTTTAAAGTAGAAGTATTTGTTAGTCAGCAAAAAAGGTCATCATATGGGGGAACTGAATGGCTCAGAGGATTGGTAGCAGTCTAAGGAGCTTTCACCTGTAGGTCACTAGTTCAAATCCAGCAGAGGTTGATAGCAGTCAAAAGCCATTATCACCAAAGGGCTGTTTAGTGGCCTATGTGAAATGAGTTGTGGTGGTCTCAGTCCAGTTCCCAGTGGACAGATGCCCACATCATAAAAATAGCTAACACAATTGGCATTAACTGGCACCACTGTTGGCAGACTCGCATGAGAGGCCAAGGACTGAACAGGCATGGAATCTGAACTACCATCTCACCCACATGGCAATCCCTCAATGGCAGGATTGAGGCACATGGGGGGGGTAGTGTGGGGAAGCTTGCACTGTGATTGCCCATGCTGTACCTGTCACGTGGATAGGCAGAGGACTTCAGGTCCCAGTACTGTCAATCCACCCCCTTTCATGAGCACTAAATTCACACACAGAAACAACAACAACAACAAAAACAAAACTTAAAAAAATAAATTCATCATATTGTAACCCCCTGTGGGGGCTTACTTGCAGTGCCCCAGTTTGTCCCTCATTGTTCCGCCAGTAGGCTGCCCTTTTTCAGCCCTTTGGGTGTAAATCCTCTGTTGCGAGCAGCCAGCATGCTGTTTGGCTGGCGCTTACTTAAGCGCATTGGAGCGCTTTGAAGTGCTCACCACCATTTCGGTCGGGGAAAGCGCGGAGACTGTCCATGGTCCCAGTGCCCCTCCTGATATCTTTGGGGACTGGAGACTCAAAGGGAATGGGCAGAAGTCTATGGGTGCCACTGGATGGGAATCCAAATAACGGGGCCACTCTGAGCTTGTGAATATTAATGAGTGGCACCGTAAATAAAGATGAGATGCTGCCTGCCGTCTGGGGGGACAGAGTTATGGTGGCAGTGACAGCTGAATGGCTGGGGTAACATCCCTGAGAGTAGGCTCCTTTGAAAGAGGACTGCTTGGGCTACAATCCAGTGTGATGGTGGTGCAGCTAGGGTGAAGTGTTAGGCTGCACTGGAAGGTAGAAGGGGAGAGATTGTATAATCAGGAATGGACTCCATGAAACTATGGAAGCTGACATGTTGGTGACACTTAACCCCACTATTTTAACCAATCAGCGATCTAGGCGCCCAAAACTCTGACAGAGGGACTCCTGGGAAAAGGAGTGGACTAATTCTGGTGCTTAGATCATGCCCGAATAAACAAGCAGGAAATACTGATCACTATGGATATCGAAGAGCAGTATAGCGCAGTGGTTTAAGGCTCTAAGCTGCAAATCTGGAGACCTGGGTTTGAATCCTACAGCCCCCACCTGCATACTGCCAGACCTTGAGCAAGTCACTTAACTTCTCTATGCTCCCAGGTCGTACCTGTAAACAAGCTTTCAGCTTAGTGTGTTACTCCTGGTAAAACAACTGAAAAAAAAAATACTGAATATTGAAAGGCTTCACCAGCCAATCAGGACTTGGGGATTTCATCTGATACAGTGAGGATTTACTGAGATTTCTTCAGTCTGTTGCTGGGCTCTGTATGAGTCAGAACTGTGGTGTGAGAGCAGACTGTGGACTTCAGGGGCTTATCCAGGCCCTACTCCGAAGTGTGGGGTCGTTGAAGGAGTCCCCGGGTGCTGAAGCAGGACTGGATTGAGAAAGGGAAAAGAGAGACAGAGAGACAACCGAAATACTGTTTTCCCAGGTACTGAGAAATTGCTGAATGAGTGTTTGGAGACACCAGAGGTGGCAGATACCCTGCACTGGGAATTAAGTTAACTGAATGGACTGAGCAGATTTTTTGAGCTTTACAGTTGCTGCTAAAGGTTCCCTTGCTTGGGTAGACTGAAATTGCATTTTCTTCAAAGGAGCAGACTGTCTCAGGTCATGGGGTGCTAGCCAGAAAGTGTGTGTTCTGAGTGAACTGGTTAAAGAGGTTGGAATTGGCAGACTTTCTGCAGCCCAGTAAAAGAGTTGAACACTACTGAGCCGAAAGTGCGGACATGGATTGAATCGGAAGCTAGCACCTATTAAAACTGGCACTGGACTTCAGTGGAGTGACTGTCTATAATTTTTCCTTGTGAGAGCTTAGTGCAGGGACTGCAGGACGACCCCCACCATTTGGGAGTCCTCACCCAGAGCCAGGGGGAAAACTCGCTAATCCCTCCCAAGTGAGACTCTCTGTTTCAGGAAGTCATGGGCTTGCACCCGAGTGCTAGGGCACTCTGATCAGGGAGCCAGGCTGTGGAGCCACTCCCCGGTCTGGGCCTTCCAGGGCTGGTGTTGTCCTGCCACAGTACTCTGCACTGGGCCAGAAGTGGATGAAGGTGACAAGCGGCCAGAACTGCAATCAAGGTGACCAGCTGCAAGATCCTCGAGCAAGTTCCATCTGGACAGAGGGATCCTGGCCAGCCTGTTTCTGTGTCGCTGCACTAGAAATCGAGGAGCTCCACTTTCCCTTGGCACAGAGGTCAACTAACTGTGAGTACCCAGGACCTGGCTCCTGGGAAGGGTCAAGGGGGAAATTGTTTTATTCAATTTAAAGTTTTAAGCTTTGCTGTTTCAGGGCTCCAACAGCCGGCCACCCCATGCTACCGATCAGGCCTGCAACTAGTGGGTACCCCTAGGGACAATTCAGGGGAGCACTGGTACCAGTGGGGAAGGCCTTGGTCTGCGGTCCCACATGTTTGAAAATTGCATACTTCTCTAACAATTTTTGCCTTCACAGCAGTCCCACATCCAGGTACCCTTTTCCCTATTCCTTACCCCCCAAATAAAGCTGTGAATTTGATGTTTGAATCTGCTGTGTTAGTGAAATTCATTGCATGCACTTGTTGCTGAAACATATGGTTTATGGTGGAACAAGGTATTGGGGGGGACAGTGTGCAGAGTGATTGGAAGGTGAGGTGGGTAGATACAGCATCCCAGGGGGCTGTGCCAAGCATACATATATGGCCCACTGACATTCTACTCTGGGTGGAGACACCATGCTATTTTAATTTCCTCTGGGAACAAACCCCCAATAGTCACTGTAGCAGAACCCAGGCCCCTTGCCGGGTATCAGAGACAGTCAGCAAGGGGGAGTAGCCCACAGGCATACGGTGCCAAGGCTGCAATATAGATTTTTTTGCAAAAATGTATGTGTTTCTGACATCCTAAGATTCATGCGCGGTATATTTTTAGTTTTCTCATATATTGTTAAAACAGCTTTTGCAGCTCATTTGTACAAATGACACACGTCATTAAAGGTGGCTGCCACTTGCAATTTTTAAGATTCTCTTCCACCAAACATAGAAACATAAAGTTTGATGGCAGATAAGGACCGCTTGGCCCACCCAGTCTGCCCATTTTCCTACCTAATGGATAAGCCGCAGATCCTAGTTCGCCAGCAGCCTACTTCTTCCTACCCCAACCCCCTAGAATTGCCTTATGACTGTCCCATGCATGCTTGAATTCCACCACTGTTTTTGACTCCACAACCTCCTCCAGAAGGCCGCTCCATGCATTCACAACCCTCTCTGTGAAAAATACTCTTAAATTACCTCTGAGCGCCCCCTCTATCTTCAAATTGTCCCCTTGTTCTTGCACACTCTTTTTGAAAGATGCTACCTCTTGGACTTTGTTGATTCCCTTGAGGTACTTGAAAGTTTCTATCATGTCCCCCTCTCCTCCTGTCCTCAAGGCTATACATATTAAGCTCCTTAAGCCTCTCTTCATATGTCTTCCGGTGCAGACCCTGCACCATTTGGATTGCCCTCCTCTGGACAGCTTCCATCCTGTCTATGTCTTTGCGGAGATTGGGTCTCCAGAACTGCACATAGTACTCCAGATGGGGTCTCACCAGATGTCTGTACAGAGGGATAATAACTTCCTGTTTTCTACTGGTGATGCTTCTCCTTATGCATCCCAGTATCCCCCCAGCCCTCCTTGCTGTCCTCTCACATTGCTTGCCCACCTTTAGGTCATCTGATATGACTACCCCCAGGTCCCTTTCCATTTTTGTTGTTGTTAGTATCTCACCCCCATTGTGTACTCTTCCCCTGGGTTTTTGTTTCCCAGGTGCATTACCTTGCACTTCTTAGCATTGAATCTAAGCTGCCATACATTTGACCATTCCTCTAACTTGCCAAGTCCCTTCTCATCCTTTCCACCCCACCTTGTGCATCAACTCTGTTTCAGATCTTTGTGTCATCTGCAAAGAGACATACTTTTCCTTCCAGTCCCTCTGCAATGTCGCTTATAAAGACATTGAAGAGGACCGTCCAATACTGAACCTATGGTACCCCACTAGTAACCCCCTTTCTTCAGAGTGGATTCCATTTACTATTACTCTGTGTCCTATTCTCTAGCCATCCTTTACCCAGGCTGTCATCTTGGGACCCACTCCCAGGCTGGCTAACTTGTATAGTAATCTTTGTGTGGGACTGTGTCAAATGCCTTGCTAAAGTCTAGGTAGGCCATGTCCACAGCCCCTCTCTGGTCTACTACTTTGGTCACCCAGTCAAAGAAATCTATCAGATTCGTCTGGCATGACCTTCCAGCTGTGAATCCATGCTGCCTTGGGTCCTGTGCCCCTCTGGCCTCTAGATACCTGACAATTCTTTCCTTCAGAAGTGATTCCATCATTTTCCCTATCACTGAGGTTAAACTAACAGGTCTGTAGTTTCCTGCTTCTGCCTTGCTTCCACTTTTGTGAAGGGGAATCCATCCGCCCTACTCCAGTCCTCGGGTACCACCCCATCCTCCCATGATTTGTTAAACAGGATAGTCAGTGGTGTCACTAGTTCTACTCTTAGTTTTTTTAGAATTCTGGGATGAATCCCATCAGGCCCCATTGCTTTGTCCACCTTCAGTTTTAAGAGTTCTTTCAGAACCCTTTCTTCTGTAAATGGGCTGGTATCAGCTCCTGTATCCAGAGTGTTTCTATTGTTTGTTTTAGGTACCTCCCCCTCTTCATTTGTAAATACTGAGCAAAAATATTTGTTTAGTATCTCTGCCTTTCACAGTCACCCTCTGCCCCCCTTATTAAGCCTCACTATCCCTCCTTGGTCTTCCTTCGCTCCTGATGTACCTATAAAGGTTTTATCCCCTTCTTAACTGAGTTGGCTATCTTTTCCTCGGTTTGGGCCTTTGCTGTTCTAACTGCCTTCCCAGCTTCCTTTTGCTTTAACTGATACAGTTCTCTGTCCTGCTCCTTCTGTGATTCCTTGTACTTCCTGAATGCTTTCTTTTCTCTTGAACCTTCACTTCCACTTCCTTTGAGAACCATAGTGGTTTCTTCATCGTTTTGTTTTGTTTATTTGCTTCACAAAGGCTTGTTACCTCTGTGATGGCAGTTTTATTATTCCCAATTGTTCTTCGCCCTCCTTCCTGCCCATTTGCTAGTGCATTCCTTAGGCACTCACCCATTTAGCAAAGTCAGCCTCCTAAAGTCCAGTACTTTTGCCTTTGTATGGCTTGACTCTATTGCTGTGTTTATTGTGAACCATACTGTTCGATAGTCGCTAGTTCCCAGATGGCTACCCACTTCTACATCTGTGATCCTCTCTCCATTTCCATTTGAGAGAACCAGGTCTAAGATTGCTCCCTCTCAAGTGGGTTCCAATACTAGTTGTCTAAGGCATGCCCCCGTAGGGCACCTAGAATAACCCCACTCTCCGAAGTGGCTGCTGCAACTCTACTCCAGTTAACATCTGCCATATTCAGATCACCCATCAGCAATATCTTCCCTTTTTCTGCCATTCTAAGTATACTTTCTATCATTTCCTTGTCCATTTCCTCCCCCTGAGAGGGGGTTCTGTATACAACCCCTGTGCGGATTGTGGTGCCATTGCCTGTCTCCAAATTGACCCACAATGCTTCTTCTCCTCCCTGTTTACCCTTTTGTTCTGTTGCTTTGATGCCTTCCCTTATGCAAAGAGCTACTCCTCCTCTTTTACCCTCCCTGTCCCTCCTGTAGATAGTGTATCCTGGTATGTTTACGTCCCAGTCATGGTTTTGTGTGTACCATGTTTCTGTGACTGCCATGATATCCAGATGTTCCTCCTCCATCAAGGCCACTAATTCAGGAAGCTTGTTACCCAGACTACGGTGTTGGTACTCATTGCTCTCCATTTTTGATGGCTTTACCTTCTGTTGCAGCATCCCCACTGACCTTTCTACCTCTGTCTTTTTCTCATTTAGTACCCTGTTTTGTAGGGAGAGCTGGGATTTTCCTGCTTATCAGTGCCTCCCCATGACTAGTTTAAAAGCTTGCCAATGAAGCATTTAAACCGATTGCTCAAAGACTTGTTCCTTCCTGGACAGATGCAGACCATCCTGCCAGTATGGGCTGGTGTCCTCAGTGGAACCCCTGTCCCCAATAAAGCCAAACCCCTGTGCTCCACACCATTTTCAACCATTCATTAAACTGCATGGTGCAAGTACCCTCACCTCACCATGCCATTGACAGGCAGCGCCTCTGAGAAAAGGATACTGTGTGTGCTACTTGTCTTAGGCCCCTCCCCAACTCTACAAAGTCCTCCTGCACTGCTCTAATCTCATGATGAGCCAAGTCATTTGTCCCTAGGTGGACAATGACGTCCAGCTCAGATTCCCGTGCAGCTGTTCTCATGATCCTGAGGATGCGCTTCCTGTCCCTCCAAGCCATGGCACCAGGCAGGCACCTTACTTCAGGTTTCCCTGCTCCCCCCAGTTCAATCCCCCTAATAACTGAGTCCCCCACCAGGAGCTGCTTCCTTTCCCTGTGGTGTCCTCTGCCTCCTTCCTGTGGGCCTCCCTTGTGACAGTTGTCCTCAGCCTCCTTAGTCTCCTCTGTGGGTGCATCCATAGGGGAACTATGCTCCCCCAGAATGGTGCATGGATTGTGGAGTGGAACAACTGACTGGCTGTGCCACTGTTCCACCATCCTCACCCTCCCTGAGCCCACTGTGGTCCAACTGCTGTGCTTTCTTCGCAACCTCTGAGGTAGTGGTGGTGGCTCTGGTGCTCCCTGGATGGGGGAGGTTCCCTTCCTACTGTCCAGTGTGGCCTGGGGGAAGGTTCCCTTACTACTGTCCAGTGTGGCCTGAAGACGGGCAACTTCCTCCCTCAGGGCAGAGAGTTGTCTGCAAATAGGGCAGCATCTCAGCCTCCAGGAAGACTCCCGGAAGACTGCTGCTCCACAGCCATTACATTGCACTACTCCCCACATGTTTATCCTTTTTTTTTTGTGTGTGTTTGTGATTGGTTTGTTATATAGAAATATATATATTATACAATGTGTATGCTTTTATTGTCAGTGCAGTGTGCTAGAGAGGATATGACAGTGATATGCACCTTGCATTCTTGAGGAAATGATGTCAGAACCCCAGGTATAAAGGAACTATTTCCAGGGGGGTGGGTGAGGGTGGGCAGGGTTGGGCTCAACCAGCCTCACAAAACAATCAGCTAAAAGTTCTGACCCACCACTGTGATGAGTGCCTTCCTGTCAGCAAGATGCCCTACACAACAATTTGACAGAGAAAATACCCTGCTAATCAAACATAGAAAAATCCAGACATCCAAGTCAGACACAGGTAAATCTCCCCAGCCCCAAAACAGCCTGGTGACTTGTGCTCTGAAAGCAGTCAGCCCCAAAATAAGTCAGCTGTGCTCCAGGACAGACACAGTAAACAGTATTCCGTCCCTCAGGGTTTAAACTCTTCCTGCACTGAAAATCTTAACAATTGTAACAAAATTAAAGCAAGATCCACCTCCCCTCTGTTGCTGGAAAGACTGTCTTTTCTGATAATTCTAAGTTCCTTATTTCACCTTTCAGTTAGAAGTAGCCTGCATCTGCAGAATACCTGCTACAAACCAAAGACAATTGTAAGGTTCACCTCCCTCTGTTGCGAGCACAACTCACTTTCTTGCAAATTTTATGTTCAGTATAGCAGCTTCCAGCCAGAGGTAGCAACACCTGAAGAATATTAGCTGTTCTGATGAGTTTGCTATAAAACACTTGCTTATAATACTGTTGTTATCAGCTCTGTAAGGCTCTTCCAAAGCTATTGGCTGATAAGTAGCTATGATGTAAGCACTTCCTGACACAGTCTGGCCTGGCCTTTTAAGGCACACACAGATAAACACAAAAAACAGTTTCCACCTCCCGGGGCACTGTCTGGGTCAAATACACAGCCTGTACCTGCACTTACTTCAGGACTTATGACAAATTCTTAGCCCAGGGTTTAAATTCTTCCTGCACTGAAAATCTTAACAATTGTAACAAAAGTAAAGCAAGATCCACCTCCCTCTGTTGCTTAAAAGACTGTCTTTCCTGATAATTCTAAGTTCCTTATTTCACCTTTCAGTTAGAAGTAGCCACCACCTGCAGAATATCTGCTACAAACCAAAGACAATTGTAAGGTTCACCTCCCTCTGTTGTGAGCACAACTCGCTTTCTTGCAAATCCTATGTTCAGTATAGCAGCTTCCAGCCAGAGATAGCTTCACCTGAAGAATATTAGCAGCATGCTGGTGGGAGGGGGTCTGATGTTCGGGGGACGGGGCTGGGAGGATGGCCGTTGGTACTGGTCCAGTGGTGTGGAGTGCTGAGGCATCATGTCTTACCTCCTGCCATGCCAGCGACCCATGTTTACAGTGCGAGCAGGTCATCGGGGGTTGACCAGGGTGGGAAAGGATTGAGTGTCCAGAAGATGGCTCTCCACCTCCCAGGGAGGGTGGGATACAAAGACCAGTGCTTGCATGACACCTAGTGGTGGCTGGGTGTTGGCACGCCCGGTCTCGAACACTGGGGCATGGGGGAACAGCCAACCTAGCATGCTGCGTCATGAACACGCGGCGCAGCTCGGATATTGCTGGCACTGCCTGCCTCTGCAAGAAAAGCGGAAAATGTGGTCCCAGCCAAGCAGTATGACAGCCACCCTCCACAGGTGCCACCCCAAGAAGACACCTCCCTGACACTGGATCTGGACTTGGTGGGTCGAGTCGCTCCCTGCCACTCTGCCATGGAGGGCAAGCCATGGGGGTAAAATGGGAGGGGGTCTGATGTTCGGGGGACAGGGCTGGGAGGATGGCAGGAGGAAAGGGCTGGCCAGGAGGGAGGGAGAAATCGTCATAAAAAAAGAAAAAGAAAATGGGCTGTTGGTGCCTCGTAGGTGGATAACCTAAGAGGGACAAAACAAAATAGAACTGGCACTCAAAGGAAAATGCCACAGGCAGGCAAGATAATGCTGTCTGTTTAATGGGAGTCCATACAGAAAATGCCTACTGGCCATTCCAGCACTTCGACTAGAAGGTCTTCGTTGGGGGGGGGGAGAGATCGTCAGATCAGAGAAACAGACCACTATTTATAGTACAAGTATATGTGCTTAAATTAATTAAACAAAAAAAAAGTGCCAGTCAATAAAATACCATTATAAAGTAAATTTGGTCCTTCCTTTTTAGAGTCTCATTTTCTTACTGGACTAATACTGTCACTTTGTTTATTTGCCTGTCTCAGAAAATGCACTACTAGGAGAAAAAATTAGAAAATGAAGTTTCATAAAGGTGGAGCCGGAGGAAGGAACCATGGCCTCTCCCATGTTACCCAGCTGGGCTGGAGTTTGCTAAGTCCTTCCATTATTTTTCTCCTATAGAGTTAATTAAGTTTGAATCATTATTAGTGTGTATGCTGTAGATACCTTGCTTATACGAACATACGAAGAAGTCAGCAAAAGAAGCCATTTGATCTATCAAGTCTGCTCGTATTGCAGGATCCACAGCTTGAGCTACTGTCCCTGCCCTCCCTCCCCACTCCTCCTGCCATTCCCCCTACCCATGATCCTTACTTTCCCCATGCCTATCCCAGCCTCTCTTAAAGCTGACCACTGCCTTCAACGAGATGACCTCTTCCAGCAGCGCATTCCAAGTGTCCACCACCCTCTCTCTGAAGAAGTGCTTCCTGACCTCCCTCCTAAACCTCCCACCCTCCAGCTTAAGACTGTGCCTCCTCATGTTGTGGTTGCCACTCAGCTTAAAGAGACTCTCCTTATCAACCTTATTTATCCCTTTCAAGTACTTGAAGGTTCCAATCATGTCCCCTCTCTCTCTCTCCTGTCTTCCAGGGAGTACATGTTCAGTGCCCTCAACCTCTCCTCATATGTCTTATCCTGCTGACCCGCTATCATCTTTGTAGCCCTCCTCTGGACCTTCTCCAACAGGTTAATGTCCTTTTTGAGTTGTGAGCACTAGTACTGAACTCCATACTCTAGATACGGCCTTACCAGTGACCTGTACAAGGGTAGTATAACCTCCTCTCTCCCACTACTGATCCCCTTAGATATGCATCCCAGCATCTTGCTTGCCTTTGCTGCTGCTTTCTTGCACTGTGTGGAGTGCTTCAGGTCACTAGTGATCATTACTCCCAGGTCCTTCTCCTCTTCTGATGCAGATCCTCAGACTCCACCCAGGCAGTACTCTGTCCTGGGCTTCTTGACTCCAATAGACATAACTTTGCATTTCTTGGCAATGAAGCCAAACTGCCAGATCCTGGACCACCTCCCCAGCTTTCCCAGATCTTCCTGTAGGTCCTGTATCTCTTCAGCTGTGTCCACTCTCCCATAGAGCTTGGGGTCATCCGTGAATAGGCACATTTTGCTCTTAACACCATCACCAATGTCATTGATGAAGACATTGAACAACACTGGTCCCAGCACTGAGCACTGCGGGACCCCACTGGTTACCTCTCTGGTGCCAGAAAACACTCCCCCAACAACCACCCTCTGGGTTCTGTCCATCAGCCAGTTTTCCAATCATCTGGCCATCTTTTCCCCAACCCCAAGATCCACCAACTTCCTGATCAACCTTTTGTAGGGCAGAGAGTCAAAGGCCTTGCTGAAATCAAGATAGAGGATGTCTACCACTTGGCCCCTTTCTACTGTCTTAGTGACACAGTCAAAGTCAATCAGATTTGTTTGACATGATCTCCCCCCCCCCATGAACTCATGCTGCCTTGCATCTTGGACACCATGCTCCTCTAGATATTCTGCCAACCTTTCCTTTAGGTGACAGGTTTAAATGCTTCATTGGCAAGCATTTAAACTAGTCAAGGGGGGAGGCACTGAAAAGGAGCAGGGAAATCCCAGCCTCCCCCAACAAAGTGCAGTAGTTAGAGAGGTAAACACCAAGGCAGAGAAGTCAGTAGGGAACAGGACAGGGATAAATGCAGAAAAAGGTGTTAAGGACAGGGATGGGGTTAAAAGGGGTAAGGCCATAAAAAATAAATGGAAGGTGATGAGTACCAATGCCTGCAGTCTGTGCAACAAGCTCCCTGAACTAGTGGCCTTGATGAAAGAGGGATGCCTAGATATTGTGGTAGTCACTGAAACATGGTACACAGAGAATCATGAGTGGGAAGTCAACATACCAGGATACACAGTCTACAGGAGGGACAGGGTGGGTAAAAGAGGAGGAGGAGGAGTAGTAGCTCTCTATATAAGGGAAGGGATTAAGGCAACAGAACTAAAGAGTAAACAGGAAATTGATGAGTCACTGTGGGTCACCCTGGAGACAGAAAATGGCACCACAATCCGCATGGGGGTTGTGTACAGACCCCATCTCAGGGGGGAGAGAATGGACAAGAAAATGACAGAAGGCATCCTTAAAATGGCAGAAAAAGGGGAGCTATTGTTGATGGGGGACCTGAATATGCCAGATGTTAACTGGAATACCTTTGCTGCAGGCACATCCAAGAGCAGGGTCATTCTTGATGCCCTACAGGGGGCATGCCTCAGACAGCTAGTGTTGGAACCCACTCGGGAGGGAGCAATCTTAGACCTGGTACTCTCAAATGGGGAAGGATTCGGCTTGCAGCTACTAGGCTGGTAACCCCACCCAGCACTCTGCCGACCGCGGCAGCAACGGACGCTTCTGCTCCCTTCAGGAGCCCTCGGATTCGGCTTGCAGCTACTAGGTAAAGGCTTCCTCTGCTCTTTACCTGAAGACTGCTGTGGGGTGCTAGCCCGACGACACTGCATGTCATCTGCGCCGCCTGCCCCAGCCACCCACCCACCCAGGGCCGGCCCTCAATTTATTGGCCCGCCCCCATTACATCACTTCCGGTTTGCTGAAATACTTAGTCCCCACTTTCCCATTTTGCAGCTTATACCCGCTAGCCACTAGAGGTCACTGTGCCCCCGGCTGATAGCTTCTTCCCAGCTAACCCTACACTATCCCTGTGTTGTCCACCCCCTTATCCCACTTCTCACCTCTCCCGTCCAATCCACCCCCTACCACCTCCTCTTCTACCATTTAAGTCCTCCCATTCTTCACTCACTGTTCTTCCCCCCTCCCAGTATTCCCTGGGCCCCTGAGACCACCTACCCCTCACCAGCCTACTGCCACTCTTCACCACTAGGAGTCGTCATTTAGCACCCCTGTTGTGGGCCGTCTCAGTGCTGTTGGACTGCTCCTGGACTGTGGACAACGTCTCTACCCTCAGCATTCCCCAATTATCCCTGGTGAGTCTTGAACCTGGCACCTTGCACACCAGAGGCAGGGACTCTATCCATTGTACCAGAGTGGCACTAACACTAGGGACTGACTACTCACCCTTTTCTCTCTTTCTTATTATCTGCCTCAAGCCTTCACTGATCATGCCTGCTTACCTCTGGCTTACTTGCCTCTCTCTCCTCCTCCTTTTGCCTTCATCTGACCCTGGTGTCCCTGTTACCCCTCAGCCTCACTACTCTAGTGCTCCCACTTGCCCTCTTGCTCTCCCCTCCTTCTGAGCCACAGCTCCTCCCCCACCTTCCTCCTCCACTCACCCAATATGCGCTACTCCACCTCACCCCCCACCTAGACACTACCTTACCTCCCCCCTTTGCTCCCTCTGACAACTTATCACTGAAGCCTTCCCAGCTTGTGCTGCCTTACCCACCCCCTGTGTTCTGAAACCCCCTACTCTTCCTATCTCTCCCGGCGTAAACTCTCCTTCCACCACCCTCTGTCTAGGGCGGTTCTCATCCTTCTGCTCCTGACTGGTAACATACATCCCAATCCTGGTCCAGCCATAAAGCTCCTCAGTGGAATCCTCTGGACTTCATATTGTTTCTATGAACATCTGTAGCCTCCCTAAAAAATTTGACTCTCTCCATTGCTGGGTTGCTGTTCATAAACCTGATGTTATCTCAATAGTGGAAACCTGGCTGTCAGACTCTACCCCTGACTCCCTGGTCTCACTCCCTGGCTACTCCCTTTATCGGGAGGACCGTGTTGGTAGGCGAGGTGGGGGCAGTGCCATTTATGTCAAAGACTCTCTCATTGGACTAGCCCTCCCAGCCCCTGTCCTTGACTTCAGGGCTCAGGCCCTAACCCTAAAACTATCTCCTGATCCCTCTAGGGGTCCCATCTACCTGACTTCAGCTTATATACCTCCAAAATATCAAGCACAGGCACTAGGCCCACTAATTGATTATCTTACCTCCCTACCCCACTCCTCCGACCAAATACTTGTGGGGGACCTAAACATCAATTGGCTCAGCCCTTCATCCACCTCCTTCCGTGACACTTTTGCAGCTATTGACCTAACTCAACTAGCTACCCAACCCACTAGAGTGAATCCTAGAATGGGCTCTAGCACACTCCTGGACGTGGTCCTCACAAACCGCCCTAACCACATCCGCAATATCCAAATCCTTCCTGATGGTCTTAGTGACCACTCCCCTGTTCTCTTCTGTTGGTCAACCTCCTCGCCCAAATCCACAGCACAAACCACCCCTCCCAGTGGCTAAGACCTGGTGGGCTGAAAGGCCTTAAGCAACTCCTACCCCATACTGACTGGTCCCCTATACAAAACGCCCCAGATATGGACACGGCCCTAACCCTTTTTTACCCATACCTTTAACTCTGCATGCGACAGTTTTGCACCATTAACTGCACGCTGGTCCAAAGTAAGGCATGCCTCCTGGGTTACCCCCTCCCTGCACCAACTTCTTAAGCATAGGGACAGTCTGTGGCACATTGCCACTGAAACCGACCGCCCAGCTGACAGGCAGGCCTATGCTGCTGCTCAGAACAAATGTACCTGGGCCATCCGCAAGGCGAAGGCTGAACACTATCAAGCCTCGTTCACCTCCTCATGGGGGAATGCCAGGAACGTCTGGGACAACATCAAGCAGCTGAATGGGGGCACGCGTTCCCCCCACCCTCTCTTATAAACATTGATGGCTCTGTCTCCACAGACCCAGTCCTTATTGCCAACCACCTCAACAAATCTTTCACTGACCTTAGCCCTGTGTTCCCAGACAAATTCTTCGCCCCCCTCCCTTCCGGTCTGTCCCTATTCTCACACACCCCTTGTTCTACCTGCACCGTGTTACTGCCCAGGAAGTCAGACCTTACCTACTCAAGGCCTTAAAGAGTAACACTACTGGCAGTGACTCCCTCGATCCCAGTCTCCTCCATCAGGTTCTGGATCTGGTTATCTCACCAATCACCAGCCTCTTTAACAAATCTCTCTGCCTAGGGCAATTCCCCACTGCCTGGAAAATTGCTACATTCACCCCAATACACAAGGGTGGGGATAGGACTCTTCCTGGCAATTATCGGCCTATCTCAATCCTCTCTCCTCTCTCAAAGGCCTTAGAAAAAATTGTGTCCTCCCAAATCTCTGAATACCTCGACAAATATAGCATCCTCTGCCCTGAACAACATGGGTTCAGAGCTGGCCACAACACCAATACTGCCCTCCTGAGTTCTCTAACTTTCTTCACTCCTTGCTGGACTCTGGCTCCTTAGCGGGTGCAGTGTTCATAGACTTATCAAAAGCCTTCGATACTGTCTCCCACCCCCTCCTGCTGGTTGCCCTTAGCCACTTAGGCTTTGCCACTGGGCCCATCTCCTGGTGCTCCAGCTATTTGTCTGCCCGCTCACAATGTGTTAAAATTAATGGGACACTCTCCAGCGCCTGCCCTATCCGCTTTGGAGTCCCGCAGGGCTCCATTCTTGGGCCCTTGCTCTTTTCACTTTTTCTCAACTCCCTGCCACGTGACTGTACCAGTAAAATCCTACTTTACGCAGACAATGCTGTACTCTTTGCCTCGGACCGTAATCCCATCTCACTTCAGGACTCTCTGCAAGTATTCTACAATGACGCAGAAGCCTGGTTCACCAAGCACAGACTCGTAATTAATCTTAAGAAAACCAAAACCATGCTCTTTGCCCACCCCCAAAATAAATCTAGTAACTATCCACTCTTAGTCCACTCCTGCTCAAAACTCCCAATTGAGCTAGTTCACTCGTATAATACCTAGGTATAACTTTTGACCCTGCCCTCTCATTTCATGCCCACATCTCTGCCCTTGCCTCAGCCTCTAACACTCGGCTGGGTATCCTCTATTGTCATAAAAACTGTCTCCCCACAGATGCCCTCGACTTACAGTCCACCTCCTGTACTATCCCTAATAGACTAGCTTACCTATATAAGGTGGCGACCAGACTGCCCTACAAGATCCGCCTCACAAACAAGGCATGCAGGCTAATAACTGAGGCTCAAGACCCTCATGCCTGTCGTCTTTACACCAAATCTACTCAACCTAGATGAAGCATACTCAAAAGCAAACCTGCCTCCTAACTAAAAAGTCACTCCTTGGTCTATCCACACCTGGTCTGTCTGCCTCTATATCCACCGAGCAAACCCTACAGTGCATACCAGTATCTCCTGCAAAACTGCACTGATAGTACCGAGGGCAAGAACCTCGCAAGGTCAAAGGGCATACCCTACAGAGCCCTTTTGGTATAACCTCTCCCCACCGTATCACTGATGCCCCCTCGATAGCTCATTTCAAAACCAGCCTTAGAAATCACCTGCTGTCTACATGCAGCTGTAGCTGCCTCTAAGCCTCTTCCAATTCTTGTCCAGACAAAGCTCCCTGAGTGGCTCTCTGACCTCCTGACCATCTCTACCTTTATTGCTACTCTCTTCCCCACACTCCTCTACTCTGATTTCTTCCACCCAGCCTTACCTATGTCAGCCTACTGTACTAATCGGCATGTATCAACTATTTACTGTCAGTCTTGTAATGCTCACCTGTAATCTTATGGAATACCGTGTTTTGACATATGCTTACCAATTTGCCTTGTCTCTTAACAGTACTCTGCTTTTCTGTCTTCTTTGGATGTTTGTTGTTTGCGCTGTTTTGTCCTCTCTGTGACGAGGTACCTTTGTAAATGAGCCTCTGGCTCAAAGGTTGTTAAACTGATGTTCCAATAAATCAAATCAAATCACTGTGGGTCACCCTGGAGACAGAAAATGGCACCACAATCCGCATGGGGGTTGTGTACAGACCCCCATCTCAGGGGGAGAGAATGGACAAGGAAATGATAGAAGGCATCCTTAAAATGGCAGAAAAAGGGGAGCTATTGTTGATGGGGGACCTGAATATGCCAGATGTTAACTGGAGTACCTTTGCTGCAGGCACATCCAAGAGCAGGGTCATTCTTGATGCCCTACAGGGGACATGCCTCAGACAGCTAGTGCTGGAACCCACTCGGGAGGGAGCAATCTTAGACCTGGTACTCTCAAATGGGGAAGGAGAAAGGATCTCAGATTTAGAAGTGGGTAGCCATCTGGGAACAAGTGACCACCAAACAGTGTGGTTCACAATAAACACAGCCATAGAGTCAAGCCATAAAAAAACAAGAGTATTGGACTTTAGGAAGGCTGACTTTGGGAAAATGAGAGAGTGCCTTAGAAAAGCACTAGCAAACGGGCAAGAAGGAGGGGTGGAGGAACAATGGGGAATAATCAAAACAGCCATCAGAGACAACAAGCCTTGTGTGAAGCAAATCAAGAAACAAAACGAAGGAAAAACACCATGGTTCTCAAAAGAGGTGGCAGGGACTGTTATGAGAAAAGATAGCATTCAGAAAATATAAGAAAACACAGAAGGAGCAAGACAGAGAACTTTATCAGTTAAAGCAGAAGGAAGCAGGAAGGCAGTCAGAACAGCAAAGGCACAAACTGAGGAAAAGATAGCCAACTCTGTTAAGAAGGGGGATAAAACCTTTTATAGGTACATTAGAGAGAGAAGAAAGACCAAGGGAGGGATACAGAGACTTAATAAAGGGGAGGGAATGTAGGCAGAGGGTGACAGTGAAAAAGCAGGGATACTGAACGAATATTTCTGCTCAGTATTCACAACAGATGAGGAGGGGGATGTGCCTAAACCAAACAAGGGAGAAACTCTGAATAGGGGGGTCGATACCAGTCCATTCACAGAAGAAAGGGTTTTGAAAGAACTCTTCAAACTGAGGGTGGACAAAGCAATGGGGCCTGATGGAATTCACCCATGAATACTAAAAGAACTAAGGGTAGAACTAGTAACACCACTGACTACCGTCTTTAACAAATCATGGGAGGATGGAGTGGTACCTGAGGACTGGAGAAGGGCAAGTGTGATTCCACTTCACAAAAGTGGGAGCAGGGCAGAGGCAGGAAACTACAGACCAGTTAGTTTGACTTCAGTGGTAGGGAAAATGATGGAATCACTTCTGAAGGAAAGAATTGTTGAGTACCTAGAGGCCAGTGGAGCACAAGACCTAAGGCAGCATGGTTTCACAGCAGGAAGTTCATGTCAGACAAACCTAATAGATTTCTTTGACTGGGTGACCAAAGTAGTACACCAGGGAGGGACTGTGGATATGGCCTACCTAGATTTTAGCAAGGCATTCGACACAGTCTCACACAGAAGATTAATATACAAGTTAGCCAGCCTTGGAGTGGGTCCCAAGGTTGTAGTCTGGATAAAAAACTGGCTGGACAACAGGACGCAAAGGGTAACAGTAAACGGAGTCCACAGTGAAGAAAGGAGGGTAACTAGCGGGGTACCGCAGGGTTCGGTACTGGGACCGGTCCTCTTTAATATCTTTATAAGTGACATTGGAGAGCACCTGGAAGGAAAGGTATGCTCTTTGCAGATGACACAAAGATCTGCAACAGGATTGATACACAGGGTGGGGTGGAAAGAATGAAAAGGGACTTGGCAAGGTTGGAGGAATGGTCAAATACGTGGCAGCTCAGATTCAGTGCAAAGAAGTGCAAGGTAATGCATCTGGGAAACAAAAACCCAGGGGAAGAGTACACAATGGGGGGTACAACAAAAATCGAAAGATGCCTAGGAGTAATTATATCAGATGACCTAAAGGTGGGCAAGCAATGTGAGAAGGCAGTAAGGAGGGCTGGGGGGTACTGGGATGCATAGGGAGAGGCATCAACAGTAGAAAACAGGAAGTTGTTATCCCTCTCTACAGACAGTTAGTGAGACCCCATCTGGAGTACTGCGTACAATTCTGGAGACCCCATCTCCGCAAAGACATAGACAGAGTGGAGGCTGTTCAGAGGAGGGCAACCAAAATGGTGCAAGGTCTGCACCAGAAGACATATGAGGAGAGACTAAAGCAGCTTAATATGTATACCCTTGAGGAAGGGAAACTACAGACCTGTTAGTTTAACCTCAGTGACAGGAAAATGATGGAATCACTTCTGAAGGAAAGAACTGTCGAGTACCTAGAGGCCAGAGGGGCACAGGACCCAAGGCAGCATGGATTCACAGCAGGAAGGTCATGCCAGATGAATCTAATAGATTTCTTTGACTGGGTGACCAAAGTAGTAGATATGGGAGGGGCTGTGGACATGGCCTACCTAGACTTTAGCAAGGCATTTGACTTAGTCCCACACAAAAGATTAATATACAAGTTAGCTAGCCTGGGAGTGGGTCCCAAGATGATAGCCTGGGTAAAGAATTGGTTGAGAATAGGACAGAGGGTAATAGTAAATGGAGTCCACTCTGAAGAAAGGGGGTTACTAGTGGGGTACCGCAGGGTTCAGTATTAGGATCGGTCTCTCTTCAATGTCTTTATAAGCGACATTGCAGAGGGACTGGAAGGAAAAGTATGTCTCTTTGCAGATGACACAAAGATCTGCAACAGAGTTGATGCACAAGGTGGGGTGGAAAGGATGAGAAGGAACTTGGCAAGGTTAGAGAAATGGTCAAATGTATGGCAGCTTAGATTCATTGTTAAGAAGTGCAAGGTAATGCACCTGGGAAACAAAAACCCAGGGGAAGAGTACACAATGGGGGGTGAGATACTAACAACAACAAAAATGGAAAGGGACCTGGAGGTAGTCATATCAGATGACCTAAAGGTAGGCAAGCAATGTGAGAGGGCAGTAAGGAGGGTTGGGGGGATACTGGGATGCCTAGGGAGAGGCATCACCAGTAGAAAACAGGAAGTTGTTATCCCTCTTTCCAGACAGCTGGTGAGACCCCATCTGGAGTACTGTGTGCAGTTCTGGAGACCCAATCTCCGCAAAGACATAGACAGGATGGAAGCTGTCCAGAGGAGGGCAACTAAAATGGTTCAGGGTCTGCACCAGAAGACATATGAAGAGAGACTTAAGGAGCCTAATATGTATAGCCTCAAGGAAAGGAGGGAGAGGGGGGACATGATAGAAACTTTTAAGTATCTCAAGAGAATCAACAAAGTCCAAGAGGGTAGCATCTTTCAGAAAAAGAGGTGTGCAAGAACAAGGGGGCACAATTTGAAGATAGAGGGGGGGCGGCTCAGAGGTAATGTAAGGAAGTATTTTTTCACAGAGAGGGTTGTGGATGCATGGAACGGCCTTCCGGAGGAGGTTGTGGAGTCAAAAACAGTGGTGGAATTCAAGCATGCATGGGACAGTCATAAGGCAATTCTAGGGGGTGGGGGTAGGAAAAAGAAGGCTGATGGTTAACCAGGATCTGCAGCTTATCCATTAGGTAGGGAAATGGGCAGACTGGGTGGGCCAAGTGGTCCTTATCGGCCATTAAATTTTATGTTTCTATGAAAGGGGGGGACATGATAGAAATTTTCAAGTATCTCAAGGGAATTAACAAGGTACAAAAGGGTAGTATCTTTCAGAAAAAGAGATGTGCAAGAACAAGGGGGCACAATTTGAAGATGGGGGGACGGCTCAGAGGTAATGTTAGAAAGTATTTTTTCAAAGAGAGAGTTGTGGATTCATGGAACAGCCTTACTGAGGAGGTTGTGGAGTCAGGAACAGTGGGAGAATTGAAGAATGCATGGGACAGGCATAAGGCAATTCTAGTGGGGGGCAGGAGGAAGTAAGCTGTTGATTAACTAGAATCTGCAGCTTATCCATCAGGTAGGGAATTGGGCAGACTGGGTGGGCCAAGTGGTCCTTATCTGCTGTCAAATTCTATGTTTCTATGGTCTCCATGAGCTTGTCCACAATGAAGGTCAAACTGACTGGTCTGTAATTCCCTGGGTCATCCTTGGGACCACTTTTGTGGAGGGGCACTACATGTGTTGTTCTCCAGTCCTGCGATACCACACCTGACTCTAATGAACTATTAAATAGGTCTGCCAGTGGCCCTGCCAGCTCCTCAGCCAGTTCCTTTAGTACCCTTGGATGGCCTGGTGATTTATCCACCTTCAATGCCAGCAGCCCTTCCCTCACTCTATCCTCCTCTATCACTACAGCTGTGTTTCCTTCCCCCCACTCCTCTTTTCCCTCCTGAAGGCATTGGTCCGCCCTTCTCCATGGTGAAGACAGAACAGAAGTAATCATTTAGTATCTCTGCTTTTCCCCCATTATCCTCCACCCACTCCACCAGTTTCTTAAGCCTAACAATCCCTTCCTTCTTGTCCCTTTTCTCACTTATATAGCAAAAGAAAGCCTTCTCCCCCTTCTTAATTCCTTTAGCTATCTGCAACTCTTTCTGTACCTTTGCTTGCCGAACTTCCTTACTTGCCACACTAGCCAACTTTAGGTAATTTTCCTTATCCACCTCTCTCTTGGACTTCCTGAATTTCCTAAAGGCCAATCTATTTTCCCTTACTGCCTGGGCAACCCCAGAACTGAACCAGCTGGGTGCTTTTGCCCTTGTGTTCTTTCCCCTGAGCCTGACTCACTCATCTGTGGTAACTAGTTTTCCTTTCTTAATGATGGACCACCTCTGATGCCCACCAGATGACTTCTTAGTACTTTGTCCATTTTCCTGAAGTCTGTCCTCCTGAAAGCCCAGATTTTGATTTTAGTCAGGATGCTTTCCCTGCCCATATCCAACTGGAACCACGCTGTGCAATGGTCACTTCCACCCAGTGGCTCCCTGACCATTATTTCCTGCACATGCTCCCCATTTGTAAGCACCAGATCAAGAATTGCCTCAGCTCTTGTTGGTTCAGTGACACCTTGAGTCAGGAACCCACTCTGCAGTCCTTCCAGGATCACCTGACTCCTAGCACATATTGTGGATGGTATGCTCCAGTCCACCTTGGGCAGGATGAAGTCCCCCACAATTATCACCTCTCCTTTCCCCGCAGCTTCCAATATTTGTGAGCTCAGTTCCCTGTCCCTCGCCTCATCCTGATTGGGTGGTCTGTAAACCACCCCCCACCTCACGTTTCTCCCCTTTATTGGACATTCACTGAACCCATAATGCCTTCACCTCCCCTTCCTCCGACTCCTCCCTCGTGCAAGTAATTCCCTCCCTGATATAAACTGCCACCCCTCTCCCCTTCCCGACTACCCTGCCCGTCCTGTATAGTTTATATCCAGGGATCGCAAGGTCCCAGTCATGGTGTGATGGTGCCCAAGTCTTGGTTACTGCAGCTGTGTCCACCCTCCTGTCTGCTAACAGTGCCTGCAGGTCATCCATCTTGTTTCCAAGACTCCATGCTTTCAGAGACACCACCCTCCACCTAGAATCTGACCCTTCTTCTCTTCCCTCTGTTCTTCTATTCACGTTTATCCCCTCTGTGTGCACCCCTCCACGTATCCTTGTTATGTGTTCCTCACCCCCTCCACCGTTTGCTGTGTTCTTGCCCCTTCCACCTCCTCCCTCCAGATCTCTTCCATCACTGTGGGGGGAGGTTCACTGACCTCCTCCTCTTGGAGTCTGTGGGTCTGCGTGCCCGCTGCCCCCCCTCAGTAGTTTAAGTGTAGTGGTTACGAATTCCCCCAGTTTGGCCCTGAGTACCTTGAAATCCTCCCTACTGAGGTGTAGCCTGTCTGGTGAAAATAGTGCTTTGTTTGACCTGGTCTCCTCCCAGTCCCCAATACAGATATGTAATCCCCCTACAAATGGGGGGTTCCCCGAAGGTCTCTCCTTGGGTGTGCCTAAATGCCCACTGCCAGGCTGGTATCCTGTGTCTTAGCACTTTAAAAGTGTTTGTGTGAGAGTGCCTTATGCCTCTGTGCTCTGTCTCTTTAAGAGCTGCCAATAACATGGTGCTTATTTAATCTGGGAGGGGGCTAAGTGTTTCTATGCTCGAGTCCCGCCCGGGCTGTCAGATAATAGCTCCATTCTGCCATCGCTATTTGCGCAGAGGGAGCTCTGTTAGAAGCTGTACCTATGTACTGATTCTCTATTAGCATGGCAATAGTATTGTAGTTTGTTTAACCTGCCTTCTTTGCAGCATGGACTTTATGTATTGCACCACTATTTTGGTTTTGGACTGCCAGTCAGCCCAATCAGTACCTTTGGGAACTCTAAAATAGAGCCTGTCCCCAGGGGTCTTGTAGGAGCAAATTTCTGTAGGAATTGTAGTTTTTACATTTTGGCACTAAAACAGACCTGGAGGGGGAGCCCTTGCTTTGACAGACAGATGGATCAACCAACCAGAACCTTTTGGACCAAAGGAAAATTCCCAAGCTGCCTGCTGCAGTCAGTCAGTCTGGAGTTAGAATTTGCAGGGTAAACAGCTTGAGTGATTCAAGCAGCAGCTCCTGCGTAGTTCACGCGGGAGAGTAGTGGAAAGGCCGAGTCTGGCCTGTCTGCCTGCAGTCCCTCAAGAGGGAATCCTTTGAAAGGCTTAATACTCCAGACTGTATCTGAATTGAGTGAGAGGAAAAGCCACTGAAGTGTGACCAGGCTTAAACCTGAAGAAGACTGAAGATTTGCTGTATGTAATCGACCTATCAGGACATCCATTCACCACAGAACTCCCGGTTTTGCTCAGAGACACTGATATTTGCTGCCAGACTGCTGTCCGCTTTGTGGTATGGTGATTGCTTTACTATAAATGTGCTGTGTGCTGTTAGTGGGTCGCGATTTGGTTCCCCACTGTTTAATTGTGCCACGCTTTCTGGAAGCTGCATCCAGCCTTCCCGGACTGATTTCCAAACTGTTTTACCCAGCCTGGGCCCTGCCACTCTGGCCCAGCCAGCTACTTCAGGCAGAGAGAATACCTTCGATGAGAGACTCACCCGGGGATCAGCCCCCTGCTCAACATCTCGAACAGGAACAACACCTCGGTGATTCGTGTGGGCCCTGCTTCTCCTGGCATACCAGTTGTCAACCTGCAGTCTCCATCTTGTCCCTCCTGTGTCTTGCATTGGGTAGCGCGAGTAACAATCAGGGTAGCTCCCTGCAACAACAGCTAAACCTCAAGTGTTGTCATCTGATTGCATTGTTGCTTTTTCTTTCACAAACTGAGCCTTCTGGCTCTGGATTACAAATTGTGTGTGGTTATTCATGCTTTTCCTTTTCATCACAGGGCCCCAACCAGCTGCAACGCCGGCCTACCCTGGGCAACGTTCCAGGCTAGCCCACCTTACTTCCAACTGGGTACCCAGAGCGTGTGACTGTGTAGGGACTAAAAGTGCATGCACAATTGCCTGACTAGATCTGTTTTCTAATCAATCAACCTGATTACGCCCCTCCCTTGTTCAGTTCCCTGGAATAAATCAGATCTAACTTTTTTTGCATTTAATCTGACTGTGGTTCCAGTTTGTACCAAATGCACTGCACTATTGTTATTTGCTGTGGCTAACTTTGTTTTACGGGGGGTCTCCAGGGTCAAACTGGTGGAACCAGCCCTGGTGGTAAGTGCAAACAGAGTGGGGAATTGTATGCCAAATAGAGGCTACTGTGAAAGTGTTTGTTGCATGTTGTCTAGGCCACTAGAGGGGAAAGAAGGGGGTTACAGTGTCCCGGAGGGCTGTACCCAGGTTAGCCTTGTTACTAACAACCCTGTTCTCTGGGCGGAGGCACCCATTTCAGTACCCAGGCCCCTTAACCTGCAACTAGCCAACCAGGTGGAGGTTACAGATGAACATCTCCTCCCTGCACTATTTCCTCAGCTAGTCATTAAAATCCTTTATTCTTCTTTTCCTGGCTGTGCTGGCCCTTGGTACTGGTATCACCTCCGATAAGGCCAGTGAACTTCCTTCCTACCTGAAGATCTTCCCATGTTCCCTAAACCTACTTTGCACTACCTTAACCTCCTCCCCAGCTAGGTCGTTGGTTCCCAAATGTATAACTAAATTAGGTTTTCCTCCAACCTCCCTTACTATTTCCCTTATTCATAAGCCCACCTTCCCCACTGTCATCCCTGGCATATAAACTACCCTCCTGCTTGCATTTGGGTCCTCTTTCCTTCCCCAGTGAATACCCCTAATTATGGAGTCCCCTATGATTGCCACCTTTCCATCCCCTGCACCCATGCTCCCTGTCCTCCCTTTCTTACCTTGGGTACTAGCTGCTTCTCCACCTAACTGCTCCCTCTGTACCCTGGTGAACTTATCTCCATATTCACAGTTTATCCCCTTAATTGTTTTTCCATCTACCACTCTGCCCTTCCCCTTCTGACTATCTGTATCTGCTTTCAGTTTTCCCTCCCCTCTTCATTTCCTTTTCTCTCCCTCCCCCCATCCTCCACTCCATGTTGCCTCTTCCCTGCCCATCCTGATTAGTTCCCTCTCCTCTCCTCTCCCCTGTACTACTACTTTCAGCCCTGGCTCACACTGACCTTCTACCTCACCTCCTGCTGCCCCCTCCCAGGCACTGGTGCAAATCTATTCAAATAGGCACACCTTTAGAATTTCCAACCCCTGATGCTACTCTCACATTCCAACCCCTTCCCCTTACCACTTGCCATTCCTCCACCCTGGGCTCCCTAGTCCTCTGAGGAAGAGATACTCCTATATATTGGGTGCTTCTCCCCACTCCCAAACCCTGCCTGATGACCTCACTTCCCTGGGCATCACCCCTCTGCCTTCCCCTCTGCTGCTCTGCTCTTCTGATTTCCCACACCATCCTCCCCAGCTCCCATCTGAGCAGCCTTATTTCAGCCCTTAGCAGCTCCAGGATCTCACACACAGGACATCCCCCTTTACTCCACATTACCCCCAAAAAGACTGCTGTCCCATAGCTAGTGCAGTTTACCACTCTCCTGCTTCCCATACATGTACCTATTCCCCCACATCTTCCCAGCCCAGCTTCTCCTAGCCCCCAGTTATACATAACTATAAAATAACTATACAATTCAAAAATATATAAATATCTATCTCACTTTACCATCAAAATGTAACAACAATCTCAATAAACTAGGACTCAGTAGGCTGTTACTAACAGTGTTCTATCAAAACTAGAACACTATGCCAATGAAGCTGTTTCTTAGCAACCATCTGATTCTAGCTAAAAAAAATATTTTTAATAAATGCCTTTTAAATCATCAGCCCAGAAATCCCATGAAACAGTGACAAACAAAGTCACAGTACCACCTAAACAATATACCACCACCCAGCAACAAGCCAGCTAATCCTGGTGACAAGGACAACCCCACAAAAATCTCAAACAAATTGCCAATCTACTGTTTCAATTTGTGGTGCATAGAGTAGTGCTTGTGTATACATATGAACTTCGAGGTTATGAGTTTAATTTGGCTTTTCTCTGTTCCCACCCTTGCTAGTAATGCTGGGTAGGTGTAGGAATAGAGGCCCAAAAAGATGGTTATCGGTTCAATTACCTTCTCCAACTCCAGAGAGTATGACTAGTAACATGCAGGAGAGGAAAAACACCCTATGGAGGAAATCTCTGAAGACCCATGGCTACGGACCTGCCCGTCCTCTGGGCAAACTATGAGAAGATAATCCTAAATGATGTGGACTGAGTTTGTTTCTAGTTAGGTTGATGAGTCATAGCCTCTGAATCTCTGACGGTGCAAGTAGGAAGGACAATTCTGGAAGATGAAGGAGAATTTGAGTCAGCTGGATATTCAGATGACTGAAGACGGGCGATTAGACAAAGTCCAGGATTTCTGTGGTGGTGGTATTCGATTAGTGGAAGTCTGAAGCGAGAATGGTGATAGGTAGATGAGTCATATCCCAAATCCTTGACGATGAAATTAGGAAGGTCGATTCAGGAAGACGAAGGAGAATCTGAGTTGGAATAATATACAGATGAAGGAAGATGGTGGTTAAAGCAGCAGTACTAAGAAAAAAAAAATTGTGTTTTTTCGACAGTTTATTCCCTGTACTCTGCTGATCATATACCTAATACTCTTTCCCGCTGGCATTGTACTATCACTGAGTAATTTGCTCAGTTATCCTCTGCTTTTGTTTACATTTCTGGCACCAAAAATGTTGCACTGTAACCCCCTCTGCTGCCAACTGCACATGTGTATGACTGGCAGGGACATCAGGAATGGTCAGCACAGGCTCCCACTGCTATAGTCAAAAGACGTGATGCAACCTGAAGGAAAAGCGCAGCCGAAAATTAGTCAGCTGCCATATTTATTGTGGCGCCACAACAATTCAAACAAACTGCAAATATCTAAGAAACTAAAGATGACTGAAAAAAAATCTTTACAGATATGGAAACTGGAACTATGGCCGCATGCTTACAGCCAAAAAGCAGAATTTTGATAAATCACTTCCTGATATGGTAGTACTGCTGCTTTAAATGATGATTGGGATGTCTTTAAAGCATCCATTATTAAAGTCCTGGAAGTATACATATGATTAGATAGATACTAACATATGGATGATCATGAGCTTTATATCTGGGTGCTGGCTGTTAGTACTTGAATATGATGACATGAGGGGTTCTTAGTCGAAGGTAGTGATTATGGGAAGTAATAGTGTTTGGAGCAGCTGAAGTTTTATTATAGCAGCCAGATCGAGAAATGACAGTAGATTGGAAGGTCTTGATTGGATGCCAGAGATGCAGTTAAGGTGGCGCTGGAGCACTGGAGTCAATCGATGGAATAGTGGAGGACTGAGAAGTGGATGGCAGAACTGTAATTCCACTGATGATGTGAATAACTGATGGAGAAGAGATGGTAGGATGGGGAAATGGTTACTAGAAGCCTGAAGTGAGGATGGATCCAAGGAGCACGATCAATGGATAGTTGAGCATTAGACAGTGGCACATTGGAGGTTTCTAAAGGAACTTATGGCTGAAGAGCTGGAGCTCAGAAAGAGATAGTTGAGCATAGTCAATGGGTTTGAGTGCAGCAATGCACTATATATCACTATAAGAAAACTTATAATAGTCTGATCGATGGAGCAGTGAATAGATGCTGGCAAGTGGTATGACGGAATGGATTAGACGATGAGGATTTGTCTTCTGAGTCTTTGATGCTTAAGAAGGGTTGATCCTTGAATATGGCAGAGAATTCCAAGTCGGAGGAATATACAGTTGATGGAAGATTGGTTGGAGTTGAATGATCTCCAGGTATTAGGTTGAAGTGTGTAGTGTGAAGGTATGGATGTTGGAAGTTTGAGGCAGGGATGGATGAAGTTAGGTAATCGAATGAACAGGTGAGTACTAGACAGTGGTGCACTAGGGAAGCCCCAAAAGGAATACAGAAGGGGGATGTCCAGGAGGTAATCCAGACCCAACCAAAGGCGAGGACGGAGACAGGTTAGGTTAAAGAATGTCACTACGGATCACCAGGAGGAATCTGAGTATAGTACGATCGATGGAACAGGAATTACCCGTAGAAGAAAGTGCAGACCAGAATGGACAAAATGAGGAGGACCTAACATCCAAGTCCTTGAAGATGTATAAGGGAAGTCCTGGAATCCAGTGAAGAAATCCAAGTCAGGGGAATATTCCAGCGACAGAAAATAGGATGGAGCTGAAAGTTGACCAGGCTTTCAATGATGGCAGGCAGAGAAAGCCGACCATCAGTGGATTCCCCCTAAGCAGTGCCACAGATGTAGCTGGAGGAAGACTGTAGACAAACCAGGATGGGAAGGAATGATAGAAAATGGAGGAGCAGTACCCTCGACCCTGGCGGACAGGACAAGCCCACCATCACTCGATACCACCAGGTAGAGCTAGGGACAGAGCTGCAGGTCTAATAATGGACAGACCATGATTGGAAGGGATGCCAGAAAACTGAGGAGCAAGACTCCCAACACTGGCAGACAGGACAAACCCACTGTCGCTCAATACCTCCTGGTAGAACTAGGGATGGATTTGCAGGTAGAAGGCAGATATACCGTAATGGGAAGCAAGGATTGAAAAATGGAGGAGGGAGGACCTGAAGAACAATTGAGCAAAGAAACTTGTCCCCAGAGTCCATGACAAGATCCAGAAGGGCAATCCAGGAAGGCGAAGGAGAAATTCAGTATGTCCCCAGAGTCCTTGATCACATGTGCCGGAAGGTCGATCTTCGAAGCTGAAGGACAAATCCAAGTCAGAGATAAGTTGAGATGATGGAAGATGGACTGGGTTGGAATGAAGACCAGGAATTCTGTTGTGGCAGGCGGCATCATAGTAGCGGAGGCATGTGAATGATGAGAGAGTCGAATGTTGGAAGAGCACAAGTCTTGTAACTGGGATGCCAGACATCATGAAGGGTAATGGATTGCTATGAAGCAGAACGGAGGAATCCCAGAGGCAGTATGCAAGGAGATCAGGTGATGCAGCTGCCAACGAGATGAGTGAAGATGGAGCAAGCAGAGGAGAAGAAACTGAGAACCAGATGGAGTGGCAGACTTAGCACAGAGGAAGGCATCGAGGATAGATGATGGAGTAATAATTGCAATACACAGGTTAGGTAAGTGAAAGTCAGTAAGGACGAAGACAGCGGGTGTTGCATGCATCACACAACACAGCACGAACAACTCCATGGAAGGAGCCATAGCAGACTGCAAGGTAGTCGATACATATGTAAATAAAGCCAAGCAGAATGCAAAAAGGTGTAGAAAGGAAGGAATTAGGACCAGGCTTCTGACAGAGGAAGCAATGGGGATCTGCTGTAGGATAGCCTAGAGGTTAGAGGAATGAGGTGTGAACAAGCTTGATACCTCCAGCAGACCAGACCTGAGTTTGATTCTCACAACCTCCACTTGCATACTGTGTGACTCTGAGCAAGTCACTTAACCACCCAGTGCTCCCAGGTCGCCCTGTGGGCCTTACCCATTTACCAAAAGACTAAAATAAAATAAAAAAAAAAAGACACAATTGATTGACCAGAACAATGGTATAGACTGATGAATGTCTGACAGGGTGAGAAACTGGAGGGAAAGGAGAACCTGGTCCGATGTAGGCAAGTGAGATTTCCATGTGAGTGGCAGTTGCTGTAACAGATATGTGTGGGGTGATATGGTGACTACTGGAATTGGAACAATCCATAGGAAGGTGTTAGGTGAGCTTGGTGAATCCTGAAGATGCAGTAAAGTCAGGGAGTTCGGAGGAGGCAAGGAGAGCAGGATAGCCATGAAGTGAAGAGGCACAGTGCCTAATTACAAGGTATTAGGTGCAAGGAAAGTCCAGAAAAGATACCCAATGGTAATTTTAGGCACACACAAGTGGGAAGACAGGGCTGGGCAGACATGCTGCCGTAAAAGAGTAGATGAGTAGGTAGATGTCAGGACCCAAAAGAGCGAGTGGCAACTGTAGGGTATGGCAGACCTCCGAAGAAGCTGCAGAGTACAACGCTGGTTGGGTATCCCAGGAGGAAGATAATGCAAGTTTCCAGTGTGGATGAGGAGGGTCAAAGATGGTAAGAGTAAGGTTGTTCGAGGAGAAGATCAGGAGGAAAAAGCTTTCAGGAATCTGAATCCAGTGACAGGTCTGAGGAAGGAGTCCGTGGAGGAGATGGAGAAGTAAAAACCTCCACAAGGACTGATTCCAAAGGGATGGTCAAGCATAAGGTGGTAGTGATCGATGACAGGGAAAGGGGCTTCCAAGCTGTCCACTGAGTCCGGAGTGGAGGGAGAGCCATGTCCTCTATGTCCCAATTGCCAGCCGGAGAGGATGAAGAATCCAGAAGATGATGGAGAAAACAGGTTGCAGGAATGGTCAGATGAGAAAAAAAGGATGAGATTGAATAATGTCCAGGGTGAAGAAGAGTACCGTAAGGTGGCTTAAGGGTAAGGTCCTTGAGTAGATCAAGTGAGGGTCCTAGAGTTGGCAAAGGAGAAAGAGCCAGTGGATTGTGCATAAGCATGGATCTGAGAAGAAAGAAGAGCTGGAGTAAATGGGAACAGGGAAGGCCTTCTGGAGCAGGAGGCAGCTCAGGGGTACTGCAGATGAAGGAACAGAGGATTATGAAGTGGAACAGATGAGGCAGCTGGGCAAAGCCAGCGGTGGCCAATTAGGCCATGGCAGACAGTATGATACCTGGAGATGACAAACTCAATGGACTGATATGACTGGTCGATGAGACTGATGGATAGGAATGCAGAACATGTTGGAGTGAGAGGAGTAGAGCCAGTGAAGGCAAGCCAAACAAATCCGCTACAGAAGCCAGAGTGATGATGCCATGGAGGGTAGGGGATAGAGCAGTGAGAGGCCGCGAGACCAGTAAGCAGAGAGGGACAGTAAGGCCAGAAGTAAGGCAATGAGGTGTAGGAATTGAATGGAAAGGTGAAGCAGTGAGTGCTACGGTTGCAGCAGAAATAGAGAAGTGATAAGGAAGGCATGAATGGTCAAGCATAAGGTGGTAGTGATCGATGACAGGGAAAGGGGGTTAATGACTGGCTCAGGAAGTGGGCTGAAGAGAGTGGGTTGGGGGTCTTAGGGAACTGGAAAGGAGTTTGGGAGGATAAGGGACTGTATGCCAAGGACAGGCTTCATCTTGCCCCGTTAGGGAAGGGAAGTCCTAACAGGGGGTGGCTGACTACATTCAAGAAAGGTGGGGTTTAAACTTGTGAGGGGAGGGATATGGAGGCTGACTAGAAGCCTCTCCTCCAGATGAGGGAATAGCCTTCAAACCCAAGGGGAGGAGGGGGAAACAGACTGGGGGAGGAGGTTTCAGGAGGAGCAGGGAGGATGGAAGTATAAGGAACCTGGGTGGGGTTCGACAAAGGGGATCAGGGATAAGGGGTGGGGGGTGGTGGTAGTAAATGCCAGGAGCTTGGGAAACAAGTTGCCAGAGTTCCAGGCCATACTGTTTTGGGGGGGTGGATGTGGCGGAGGTCACAGAAACGTGGGCCAACAAAAACCATGACTGGGACCTAAACGTGTGGGGGTACACTATGCTTAGGAAGGATAGAAAGGAAAGCAGAGGGGGTGGAGTGGCTATGTTCATTAGAGGTGACACAGAAATTGCTAGGGTAAAAGAGGCAGAGGGAAACGTGGAGGCCTTATGGGTCACCTTAAGAACACCAGCAGGAGGTAAGGCCAAGCTGGGTGTAGTATATAGGCCCCCCGGGATGGGTGATGTTCTGGAGGATGGTTTGCTGGACAACATCATTGCCCAGTGTGGACCAAAAGGGGAAGGAGTGGTGTTGATGGGGGACCTTAATATGCCAGGTACAAACTGGGGAACCATGTCCTCTAAGGTGGCCAAGGAGCAGAGGCTGCTGGACGCCTCAGGATGTGTTCTTACCATAGCATGTGATGGAGCCCACAAGGGAGGGCATGTCCTGGACGTGGTTCTGGCAGATGGGGATCTGGTAGGGACCTGGTTGTAGAGGATCCCCTGACTGGGAGCGACCACAATACTGTCTGGTTTCAAATAAGCATGGGGGGGAAATCTAGGACACTGGCAGTGCACTTCAGGGGGGCAGACTTTGTGGGCATGGTACATATTCTCAAGGATCACTTGAAGGGGATTACATCAATGACAAATATGGAAAAGAGATGGGAGGTCATAAAACGGGGACTTCACGAGGCAGTCAGGACCTATGCTAAGGTGAAACGTAAGGGAGCAAGGTCACATAAACCATGCTGGTGGTCCAGTGAGATTCAGGTAGTGGTCAGAGAAAAGAAGGCAGCCTACAAAAAATATAAAACAACAAGAGGGGATAGGGATAAGGAAATGTACCATCTTGCATCTAGAAAAGTCACCCGGATGTTGAGGGGGACAAAGTCCAGTAAACAGCAGAGGCTGGCACAGGGGATACATGGAGGGGAAAAGGGGTTCTTCCGGCACATTGGGGAGCAGAGAAAAACTAAGGGCCATCTCAGCAGATTGAGATCAGAAGGAGGGTGGGTGGAAGAGGTGAGGGACCAGGCAGAGGTATTAAACGAGTACTTCGCCTCTGTGTTCACTAGGGAGGGGGATGGGATATCTACAAAGCAAGGCACGATGGGAATAGAAGCGGCAGTGAGTGGGATCAGGGGAGCAACAGAAATGGAGCAAGAGGAAGGGAGAGGTACCCCAGGGGTGTCACATCAGGATAAGGATAAAAAGGCCAGTAAGGTGGAGAGGACGGATGATGCTAGCTCCACCGAAAGGGTGTGGTTAGCCCTCAAGGCCCTAAAGAAAGACAAATCTCCTGAGCCGGATGGCATTCATCTGAGAGTACTATGGGAATTGACAGACATACTGGCTGCACCCCTGGCAGAGCTCTTCAACAGGTCGCTTGAGACAGGGAGAGTATCTAAGGAATGGTGAGAGGCACATGTGGTGCCAATCCATAAAGGGGGTTCGAGGGAAGTACCAGGTAACTATAGACCCATCAGTTTGACCTCAGTGGTGGGAAAATTAATGGAGAGTATATTAAAGGAACGATTGGGGGTGTACTTGGAGGAGGAGGGAGGGAGGTCTGGATAGTCGGCAACAAAGGTTTGTGACAGGTAGATCATGTCAAACCAATCTTGTGGAGTTCTACGAATGGATAACATCAGAACTGGACAGGGGAAAGCCTGTTGATGTATTATTCTTGGACTTCAGCAAGGAGTTTGTCTCTGTCCCCCACAATGGTCTGGTGGAGAAACTGATGGGGGTTGAGAGTAGGCCCTTTGATGGTCAGATGGACTGAAAACTGGCTAGCTGGATGCACCCAGAGAGTAGTGGTTGGTGGGCAGCTCTCAAACCCTAGAGAGGTCGGTAGTGGGGTACCGCAGGAATCGGTCCTGGGTCCGATCCTGTTTAATGCATACATATCGGACATCAGGGAGGGTATAGGGTGTGAAATGAGTCTCTTCGCTGATGACTCCAAGATGGGAGCAGTAGTTGAGGGGGAAGAGGGGAGGTTGGCCCTGCAAGGGGACCTGGACACCCTGGAAAGCTGGGCTCACACACGGAAATTAAATTTCAATATCACCAAGTGCAAGGTGTTACATCTTGGGCAGGGAAACCCTAAACACAGGTACACCCTGGGAGGGGAGGCGCTGGAGGCCTCAATAGGGGAAAAAGACCTAGGGATCATGGTGGAAGCATGTATGAATAACTCTGAGCAGTGCAGGAGAGCGGCTAGCAAGGCAAACAGGATGTTGGGATGCATCGTAAGGGGAATCACCTCTAGGAGCAGGGAAGTGATTCTGCCGCTGTACAATGGACTGGTTAGACCACACCTTGAGTACTGTGTACAGTACTGGAGACCACACTTGAAGAGGGACATACAGCTCCTGGAGAGGGTACAGAGGAGGGCAACTAAGATGATACAAGGACTAGGGGATTTGACGTATGAGGATAGACTTGAGGAGCTCTGCCTGTTTTCATTGGAGGAGAGGAGAGGAGAGGCGGGGACATGACTGAGGTCTTCAAGTACCTCAAGGGAATAAATAGGGTAAACATGGAGGGATCTTTTAGACTAAAGCAGGAGAGTATCACCAGAGGCATGGTCTGGGTTGGAAGGTGGAAGGGTGAGGGGGAAGGAGGAGGTTTTTCACTGAGGGTGGTGGACCCTTGGAATGCACTGCCTGGTGAGCTGGTTCAGAGATCCACAGTGGAGGGCTTCAAGAGAGGGTGGGACAGACACAGAAAGTGGATGTATCAGATGATGGCCTGGCCCAGGGGGGTGGAGATGGATGATAGGGGTTTCTGGAACACAAGGGGGTGGGGAAGGGCCTCGGCACCCAACTAGGGATCTGAGGTTCGAGCAGACTCGATAGACCATAAGGCCTAATCTGCTGGCAATTAGTATGTTAATTCCAATAAGGCTGAAATGGTTTGAGAGCTACCTGACAGGGCATACACAAAGATAAAGGGAGTACCACAGGGGTCAATACTGGGCCCTCTCCTGTTCTCACTGTTCACTAACGAGCTAACGGAGAACTGTGGAGGCAGCTCGGTGGTACAGTATGCTGATGATGTGGTTATCTACCGCTCCCTGGATGACTTGGCAGACCTTGGCCACCTCCTCCAATCTGACTTAACAGTGCTAGAGAACTGGCTGATAGAGAACAAAATGGTCCTTAACACTGCCAAAACCAAGGCCATGCTGTTTGGACCAAGATCCCTTGGCCAAGACAGAACACAAGCACTCCAGCTTACCCTGACCTCTGGGAATGGGACTGAAGTCGTGAACTCACTCAAATACCTAGGGCTCACAACTGACCAAGGTTTTACCTTAAAAAAACATGTCGACCAAGTGGCCAAAACTATCCATAACAAACTTGGTTCCCTTTATCGCCTCAAGGACCAGCTGATCCCCTAAGCCCGGATCTCGATCACACAAAGCATGCTCTTACCCTCACTGACATATGCTGACCCTGTCATGCACAGCTTGAGCAAGCTAGAGACCACCAGACAGGCAAGTCTTGTACAACAAGGTGGCTCGATTCGCCACACAGGTGCACTCCAGAAGCCACCACTGTGACACTCTAGCAACGCTAAAATGGCCCTCTCTTGAAGTGCGACTCCAGTACCAGCAGCTCATCCTAGCATGCAAGCTCATGGGTCCACCATCCTCCCAGTCTCACTGGGCTCATTGCCCCCAAGCACAACCCACGGAACCTCCGGACCTTCATGAGAACCCTTCTCAATGAACTGAGTCTTAGAACTAAGGCTGGTGAAAGGTCCTTCTCTTACATGGCCCCTCTACTGTGGAACAAACTTCCCCCCACGGTGCAGGAAGCCCCATCCACAAATACTTTCTGCACCAGACTCAAGGCCCACTTGTTCACACCTAGCCTATGCCTCTGCCAGGGCACCTGACACCCCCCCCACCCAACCTAAGATTGGAAACCCTTCCTCAAGCTCCCTTCCCCCACCCCCTACCCACACTCCTCCACTCTTCTCCCAACTTCTAAATGATGGTTTATATTGTATTACTGTGAATAACTGTATATACCTCTGAATACCTTGTATATGTACAATAAGTACAGTAATCAATGTAATTTTCTGCATCTGTATAACTGAATTGTCCATAATATGTAATGTTTCACCTGGGTCGCCCCTGAAAAAAGGACCTCTGATGCCCAGCGGGCCTACCCGATTACCAAAATGAATAAATAAATAAAGGCAGAGTAGAGGTAATCCAACAAGGGGCAGTTGCAACAAAGCAATGGAATGGAGGTAAAACATGAGTAATGGAACTCCAAAACTGGTAGTTCAGCCCCTAGAATCAATGACAGCAAGTAGGGTAGGGGCAGCGACAGAAGTAAAGTCCAGGGCCAGAGATAGGAAGTGCAGGTGATGCACCTGGTGCAAGGCAAGGAGCAGGAGATGCTGGTAGACTGGCAAGGACTGTCAGGAGTCAGAAGTTGTTGTTTTTTTGTGAGTGTGTGGACTCAGGCAGAACTCTTCACCATTCAGCAGTAATCATCGGAGCACTAGCTTTTGAAAATCATAGGAAGAGGCCAGATAAGCAGCAGATTCCGAGTAGGACAACAGTGGGACCACAACAGTGGACCCCCGACAGGTAGAAAGAAGGAATGATATGATCTGGTAGTCTTGACCAAATCAGCGATGGTGCTCAACAGATTTGCATAGAAAATGGTGTGACATAGTAGATGTTAAAAGTACATTGTAAGGTTGCACAAATATACTGCTGAGCAACGTTCAGAGAGTGAGTTAAGAAGCCAAAGTAATAGTTTAAGATGACTGAAGAAGTCGCAGAAATAGACTACTGCTAGGAGATGTGGGACACTGCACAGCCTGAAGCCGTAGCTCCATAGCTGCCCTGTTAGTATGACTCTCATGTTCAAAACGTTTAAGCCACGGAGGGCATGAGACAAGATTACAGGTGTCCAGAAAAAGCAGAACATGCAGTAAGACCAGCAGCGGTAAACCAAAAAGGTGCAAGGGTAGAAATGAGTGGGGGGGGGGAAGAAAAGATTAAGCGCTATACGAAATTCATAGCAGTGGAGAGGTAGGATTCGAGGAGCCTGTCCGTTTAAGAACAGTAGAGCAGTCTCAACACGGAAGCGGAGAACTGATGAGGGAAATACAAAGCCCTCCAAACGATAAGGTGAGACCTGTTATGGTGGAGAAAAGAAAAGGGGGGGGAAGAGGATGAGTGGAGGAAGGAACAAGGATGGACGACAGAAGAAGTGAAGGCAGTACCAGCCAGGGGAGTGGATGAGGAGAACGAGCGGTGCTCCAAGGACAAGGAGGGCAGTCAGAGGTATGGAGCAGGCAAGGCAGCACTGCAGGGTGGTGGGAATGTGGAGAGCAGGTAATCAGAATCCAGGAGAGAGGGGTCATAGCAGATAGAGGCAGAACAGAGGAAAGAGCTGGACAAGCCAGGATAGGTCGGCAAAACTGGAGCTCCATTGTGACAAACATGGTGGCGACTCGAAGTAATGACTCAAGTGGGAGCCCCTCGATGAAAACAAAAATATGGAACGTGGTGGGAGACAAGGGGACTAACCAGGGGGGAGGAATAGGAAGCAAGAGTAAAATGAGAGAATGCAGGATCCAAAGAAAGAGCAGCAAGGCAGCACACCAGATGCCTGTTGATTTGAAAAACTCAAAGCTTGAGCAAGCAGAAGTGCTATGCTTAAGTATAAAGCTACCAACAGTCCCTATTTTCCCAGGACAGTCCCTATTTTAAGCAGCATGTCCCAGTGTCCCCACAAGTTTTGCAAAATGTCACTTTTGTCCTGGTTTTTGCTTACTTGTCCCAGTTTTGTCCCTTTTTTTTTTGTGCTGATTGTTAATCCGTGAGTGACAGTTATTTCAGCACCACTGTGGCGTTGCTTGGGCTGGACAGCAATTTGCAACATCAATCCCTGCGCCTGTGTTGCACCGCAAGCATGTCAGTGGGAGCACAGTAAAGCATGTTCCTTCCTGTTAGATTAGACTGGGTAGTAGAGCAAACAAGCTCATGTGGACGTCTGCCTGCCAGCAGTGAGAGGGACTGCAGACAGAGAAGAAGCCAGCAGCAGTGAGCTAAGGTACCTGAACCTGATCAGCTTTAGGGAAGTGTGTGAAAACAAAACAATCTGGTGTGGCGGTGGGAGTCACTGAAGTGAAATTTGCTCAGCAATTGAGGTGAATGTAAGTGGGTGGGGATGGGACTGTCACTGGGAGCAATACATGCAGCTCAAATGTCTGATCACAATTTAATGCAGGTTTGCTTCTAATTAACTTTCTGTACATCATGATTTGGAACTTGCTGCAGCAGAATGACGTATTGTTTTAATCTGGATGTTTGCTACTGGTGTTACTGTGAGGTAGCATGGCCAGAGCAAGCAGGGAGGCAATATAACACAGTGGTTTAAGGCTCTGAGCTGCAAATCTGGAGACCTGGGTTTGAATCCCACAGCCCCCACTTGCATACTGTGTGACCCTGAGCAAGTCACTTAACTTCCCTGTCTGTGCTCCCAGGTTGCACCTGTAAACAAGCTTTCAGCTTAGTGTGCCACTCCTGGTTAAACAAGTGTAACCCCTCACCCCTGCCTTTTTACTAAACCAACAGGTGGCATGCTGTTGGCGTTGGCAGCAATACCTGGTGGGGACCTGGGTTCGGAGAGGATAAGGTTACCTGGCACAAGGGACCTAGGTTTGGCTACTCTGCACAGGGGTACCCATGTAAATCCAACTACAGGAAGCAATAACTGTAATGTCCAGAACCAGGATTGGGATTTTCAGGTGGCTTTTATTCATAAACTAGCTGAACATAACAAAGCATAGATGGACCCCCAAGGGCTACGTTTACTGTAAATGCAGATAGAGACTACAAGGCGTACATAAAGAATGAACCCATTTCTACTGTTGTCTGGCCTGGACCCATCAGGCACTCAGCCCGGACTTGCATCGCTTTGGATACACAGCCAACTGGCCAGCTCCTGCAGCCACTTGACTGACGGTCCATTTAAAGAATGGACCCAATTTACTGTTGTGGCTCCCCACACCACTTAGAGTCTACGACTCCTAGAGATTTGTTTTCTTACTTCCTTCGGACTCCCATCAAACAAGGAGTATATTTTCCGCTGTGGCTCCCCACACCACTTAGAGTCTCGATTCTATACAGATTTTCCAATTTATGACATACGTCTAGGTACCTACCTACATCACACAACCCAGGCGCATGAGGCAAGTAGCAATCACAGTAGAAATCTGTGAGAGGTGGACCTGTACATAAAGATGGGGTGTTCCCACCTCCAGCTCCCACAGCCCATACCCGCCATTTCTCTGACAAACAGAAACTTAAACTTTGAAATGTAGATTAAACGTGGATGACCTGTAGCACCTCTCTACAACATAACTTGAAATCATTCAGACTTTAAATTTTAAACTACTCCATTTGTTTGTCCTAGTACAATAGGCCTCCCAAATAGTAGTTCACATCCCAGCTTTTCATATTTTCCAAACTGAAGAAACATATTGTTTGCCCTCTCAAATAGAGCAAAACACTCACCCTTTCGATGCAGGTGCCCCACAGGCGAAGTACCACTTCTTTCACTGTTATCAAACCAGAACAGAAATTGTAAAAAGGCAGATTTCTTCTGTAGTGGAAATTAGGGGATTGCCCCTGGAATCCACAGAGGGACTTTTCTCCCCCCCCCCCGGGAGGGAGGGGGCACTGAGACCTGGACAGCGGTCTCCACCACTTAAAACTGGACTCTAACTTTCTCCCAAGGAGGTAAACAGAAAACACTTCCTTCCTGCTTGTAGGTAAACAGAAGACTTCCTGCTTCTTCAAAACAAAACAGAAGACTGACTTTTAAAACTCCCAAAGTTCTATCTCACTCCCTGTGCTGCAGATTCCAATGTGGCTTATGCAACTGCAACAGTTCTATGGTGATGTCATCTCTCAGTCTCAGCTGTGACTGAGAACAGAGTGAGACAGTGTGAAACCCATTTAACTGGAGTTTCACAAGCTGCCTTCCCTGCCTACCACTAGGTCTTACTGGGATTCTAGTAACCCCGGGTAACAAGGGGTTACACAAGTGAAGGAAAAAAAAGGCAGTAAAATTTAATTGATTGTGTGCAGCATTGTCTGCCGTGGTGCCCGTGGGGGGGGGGGGGATCATGGTCAGGATGGACCGTCCCAGTTTTAGGCCTCGAAAAGTTGGTAGCTTTACTTAAGTAGGGGACGTGGGAGAAGCAACCCCCGCCCCCCATTGAATCTCGGGCTTTTTGCCCACCCAATATAAACAAAATCAAAATGAAAACACCACAAGATATGATTCACTACAGAACATGCTAACTATACTGTTCCCAACTAACATGAAACACACACATCCCCCCACCTTCCTGTAGGCAAGAATGCCCTCCTTCTCAGCCCACAAACCGTACACAAAAAAATATTAAAAAACTAAAAAAAGTATAGAAAACTTTCGCTTAGCTATGGGAGCTCCATATAGACACAGCCGCTCTGCTGCCAGCATTCTAGAATTCTAGAATTAGAATTTATAGTTACAGAGATGCTGTATGATACAGGTACAGATTTAAAATTGACTGATTTTACTTTGTATGGCTTACTTTACAGTATATGGTTATAAGGTGAAATGGGTTGTTTTCCTTCTCCCATCATGACAGTGATAGACATATGCTGTTCACCGAATGTCATTCCCATATATATGGGTATTGTTCAACTAATCTGCTGCACACACATTTTTCTTAATTGGTACCTCATGGCATTAAACCAGTTTACAGCTTGGTACTAGATTGTTTCTAGTTTAAACAACTATAACTTCCCAAGCTAAGTGGTCGGGAAGCAGTACATATCATTTGGTTCATGTTTGTTAGAATTGGAAGCCTATGGGAACTAACATTTAGCTTTAAATACACTATTGGGGTAAAACCACTTAGCATTGGTGGATCCGATAAGGGAATATGATGGTTTATCTCCTGTTCATTTTTACCCCACGTTTGGCTGCATGTTGGCTCATCTTGATAACCTATTTAGTAATGTTAACATCTTGTTTTCCCCCATATGAAGCAACACTAGAAGGGAGACTGACAACTACTGTTTTGCTAGCATATACATGTATAATGAATATTGAATGACTCTCTGAAATTACATACATGTATTATATTGTATTATGAAAATAATAATATACAAATAAAAAAAGGTGAAATGGGTTCTGAAGATTTTCGTTCTTGTTTTCTTTTTCATTCCTATTGTACAGTCTTTATTATTTGTACTGTATGCTTTCTGGGAACTTTTTACATTGACACCTGTAGGCCACTTTCTACTATTCTTTTTCTAATACTCTTATCTACAACTCCATGCATCTTCCACTTTTCTTTTTATCTCAAGCCCTTCTGCTTTTCCCTTCCCTCTTTTTTCTCACCCCTGCCCCATCTCTCTTTAAGCCTGTTTTACATACTTCCCCCCCTTTAGTGGCCTTTAATTGATGGATACACTGTCGCCCAAACTACATTTTTGATTTTTTGATGTGCATTAGGTTTTATTCACAGATGGTCCCAATTTTGGATAGTATATGCAAATTAGTTTTTTAGGACTGTCTGCTAGTCATGGATGTATTTAAAGGAGAAGGCTTGTGAAAAATGAACAAACACTGTAATAGGTTCAATAAAACTGTTTTTTGATACCTTGTGGTGTGGTTTCCTGAAGTAGTTCATCACCCCCTGTCTCACTTCATGCAGATTTTTGTATTTTCCTCCGTAAAAATCATTCTGTTCTGGCTGGTTATTTTGAAGCCCGCGCCATCTTTACTGGGTGCATGCGCACTAATAACTTTGGCGCCTTGGAAGCGCATCATCGCCGCAACAGCGATAAGAGGCGTCTGAGCAGTGCACCATTCATGTGATGTGTCATAGTGGATCTCGCAACTTTCTTTATAGAAACGAAACGGTAAAACAATCTGTGTGTAAATGTTTGCTGTGTGGGAGGACTGTCTGTGTTGTGTGAAGCCTCCCCACCCACTGTGACACTGGAGATGAGAACAATATCTGGTCAAGAAGGCGACTGCATAGCAGCGTAGTGTCTTGTATTAAACATCTGCATTCTTTGCATCCAAACTTTAACCTCAAGCACTTTTAGATTCACACTGTGTTTTTGCTCAGCAGACAGTGAGATCTAGGCAATCAGGGGAAAATGCAGAATGAAAATAGTTTGCATAACTGGCACTAGAACACATTGACCCATTGTGGCTATTCTGTATTTGCCCTGCCGTGCGATGCATCCACTGCCCATCTTTCTGCCGGTCCGCTCATTAACCAGACATAACATAGGTTTAAAATGACTTCTATTGACAAAATCCACCATACTGCTATAAAAATACTTTTTCCAAACTCAGTGCATCGCACTGACAAGCACTCTCAGGCTGTATACTGCACTACAGCAGGTGTGTATCACCTGTGTGTTTCCCCATTACTTGAACGGAACCAAAATTAAACGCTAGAGTTGTGCTGGGACACTGTTTATCGCAACACTGCTGTCATCCGTTGCGCCCATGACGCATTCGGAAGCCCAGTAAACAGCAAACATGGAGGAGAAAGGCACAATTTACTTTGCAGCTTTATAAAAAATTGATTCAGAAACACGATTTTGGAGAAAAACGGAATCGGGACATCAGCAGGAGCTGAGGAACGACCCCACATATGCAAGTAGGGGAAAAAATAAACTGAATCTATGCTGGACTTCTCCTTTAAATCTAAAGGCACCTTTTTAGGGCTGCAGTGGGCAAAGCCCTGCAGACCTCTTGCTATGAAAAAAGGACTCCGTGCATTCCTTCCAACTGAATAACAAGTTGGATTTGCACCACATTTGCCTCCGCATCCATGGAGCACTCCACTCATTGTCTCGGCTGAAAGTTGCACTGCACTATTTCTTGACCCCTCATCCACTACAGCACATGCAAGGTTATTTGTAATTTATAGTTCCTCCCCACCTAACCCTCCCTCTCAGCACCCACCACCCCACTCCAGAATGTAACTGCAGACTGGGGTCCAACTCTGTGTAGGATCAGCAAATTATTTTTCTTTAAAATGATACATACTCCTTACCCAACCCTCCCTCCTCTCTCAGCACCCACCACGCCACACCCCCAGAACATAGATAGTGACACTGGGGGTACCTAACCCCAGTGTCCCAATCAAACTTACTTCCCCACTTTCACTACCATAACTGCTGCAGTTATTTGTGATATTTTTCTTAATATATTTATTGTTCTCCCCTCACCTGACCCTCCCTCTAAGCACCCACCACCCCACTCCCTCCCTCCCAGAATGTAACAGTGGCACTGGGGTGCCCAATCCCCAATGCATGAATCCTCTGTTGTTTTTTACCTGTAAAAAAAAAAATCCATCGATGTCTTTTGTGCTATTACACTCCCCACCCAACCCTCCTACTCAGCACCCCCAACACACACCAAGCCCTTACTTACCCATTGGAAGGTCCAATGCTGTAATCCTCTCTGGACTGCAGACACATCTTCACTCTGCAAAGCCAGACTGTGAACTGAAGAAACAGGTATGCGCGTCATTGTATTTCAACGGTGCTTTGAAGCTAGTGGCATAACTTGGCCATTTTTTTCATGTTTTTGGCCCAAATTTTCAACATGTCTTTTTTTGGGACCCCACCTCATGAACAATGGCACTGTCATTAGGCACATCTGTCCTGAAAGGTGAGTTCACCATTCCTGCATGAAATCACCTTTCGGGCAAGAGTTGAAAATTTTCTCTGCCCTTGTTCATGAGGTGGAGTCATAAAAAGGCTATGCTGAAAATTTGGTAATACACAACAAAGTTATGAGCCTATGTTGAATTCTGCAAATGAAGACTCATAACTTTGGTAACTTCCAATACTTTTACCCAAAATTCAGAACATAGCCATATCTTTAAAGCACCTCATGAATGTGACAGCTGTCATTTTTCAAATCCTGGCCAAAATGTTTTTTCACATCCTGAAAGGTGATGTTGCAGTCCCTGCATGAAATCACCTTTGAGGCAGGAGTTGAAAATGTTCTCTGCCCTTGTTCATGAGGTGGAGACATAAGAAGGCTATGTTGAAAACTTGGTGTAAAAATGTTAAAAAAGGAAAGTTATGAGCCTACACTGAATTTTGTGAACACAGGCTCATAACTCTGGTAATTTTCAATATTTTTACCCCAAATTTACAGCATAGCCACATCTTTACAGGACCTCATGAATGGGACAGCTGTCATTTTTCAAATCCTAACCAAAATGTTTTCTCACATCCTGAAAGGTGATTTTGTGGTTCCTGTACGAAATCACCTTTGGAGCAGGAGTTGAAAATGTTCTCTGCCCTTGTTCATGAGTTTTCCCAGGAGATCTCAAATCATAGGGGGAGCTGCATAGGTGGCAAATAGGGTATAGGCTTCTTCAGCCACATCAGCGGCAAGTGCAGGGAAGGATCTACTCACTGCATCGGCAGTAAGCGCAGGAGAAGTTCGGCTCACCACATCGGTGGTGTTAGAGGAGGATCAGTCTACAACCGCATCAGCAGTGAGAGGGCGCAGAATGTGCACAGAGGGGCTATAATCAAAAGGGACATTTTTCTTCTTTTTTTGGCCACTTCAGCAGTGAAGAGGGTGATTGACTGCATTAGCAGCCAATGGAGGACTTTTCATTGGCCACATCAGCAGCTGAAAGGAGGCCCTGTAGCCAGTCAGGGCCCAGGGCACCAACGGCTAAGCTAGACTAAAATAGCCCGACAGCCCATGATCAATGTTCCTAGGACAGGGATTGTGTCCTGCCCACCCACCGCCCTGACCTCTATTAAATACAGGTGGGAGGCATAACCAGCAGCAAGGATGACTTGAACTGGCCCTAAAAAGCTGCATTATACTTTCCACAGAAAGGCTGTTCACTTACAGCATAAAGAACATTAGAGAATCTGTTTTTATGTAGCATGCTTGACAAACAGGGTATTAGGGCAAGAGGGAAAGTATACAGACTGCGGTAGGACATTGTTTAAAAAAGGGCTGTTAGGAAGTGTGTGTTTCTAGTGCTGGCATAAAGAATGTGTCTCTATGTGGGGGGTGCTGCAGACTGTGGGTAGCAAGAGTAAGGGCAACGAGGGTCCCTTTGGTAGTCCATCAATAAGGGTGTATGGACTAAGGGGCTCTTATAGTCAGGGCAGGAATTAGAACATTTGAAATTAATCTGCAAACTCAGTAGTCTTGTCTATACTGGTTGACTACTGGCATGGGGCAGGATGAAAAAGAAAATGTGGAGAGCTAGTGGGGAACTGGCTAGGCCCAATGGGGAGGTTCATGGCAGAAGGAGCTGGCAGAGAGACGGGCAACAGCAGTTAGAGCTGTCATGGAGGGGAGGCAGGCAATTTTCCAACTGTAAGGCATATGCCCATTTTTGTAACATGGATATACATATGTCTCTACGGGTTTGGGGAAGGATGAGGTTACCTGGCACAAGAGACCTAGGTTTGGCTACTCTGCACAGGGGCACCCAAGTAAATCCAACTACAGGAAGCAATAACTGTAATGTCCAGAACCAGAACTGGGATTTTTCAGTGTGGCTTTATTTATTAACTCACTGAACATAAACAAAGCTCTGTATGGTCCCCCACAGGGCTACGTAACTATAATGCAGATTAGAGGTTAAACACAGCGGTCCATTTGGTGAATGAACACAATACAACAGTTGTCTGGCTTTGGACCCACCAGGCACTCAGCCTGGACTTTGCATGTGCATTGGATGCACGGCCCGACTGGCGGCTCCCCTGCGCCACTCGACTGATGGTCCACTTGAAGAATGAACCCAAACTTTTACTTGGCAAGACATCCTATCAAACAAGGAGGCTCCCAAGCTGTGGCTCCCTACACCACTTGAAGTCTCGACTTCTAGAGAGATTTGTTTTCGTATTCCAATTGAAACTCCCATCAAACAGGGAGACTCCCATCCAACAAGGAGTAATGTTCCCATCCTGTGGCTCCCCACACCACTTAGAGTCTGCGACTCCTAGGAGATTTTCAAGTTGCAACCCACATCTGGGTACCCACCCCATCACTGGCCAAGCGCATGAGGCGAGTAGCAAAACAGAAGAAACCGTGAGAGGTGGACCTGGTTACTAAAGATGGGGATTTATCCACCTCCAGCTCCCACAGCCCATACCCGCCATTTCTCTGAACACACAGAAACTTTAGGACTGTAACATGTAGATTGCATGGTGGATGAACTGACGCACCTCTACTGCGAACTCTAAATCCATTTAAATCTTGAACTGACTGCTCCGTTTGTTCGTCCTAGTGTATATAGTCCTCCCAAACAGCAGTCCCCAATAACATTTCCTGACTGAAAAACAGTTGTTTGCCCCTTAAACTGGAGCCAAACACTCACCCAATTGTTGCAGGGCCCCACAAGCGAAGTCCTTTAACCTTTGCTGTATTGTAGAACAGCCAACACAACATCAGGCAGCTTCTTTCCTAGGTGAGTGAAGGGGATTGCCCCTGGAACCCACAGAGACCTTTTTCTACCCCCCCCCCGGAGGGAGGGGGCACTGAGACCGAGGGGACGGTCTCCACCACTTTATAAATGGTGAAACACAGAAAAACTTCCTTCTGTGTGGAGGCAAAACTCAGACTACAGACTGATGCTTCCTTCTTGCTTAAGGACAAATGGAAGACTGACTTTTGAATTCCCAAGGTTCTAAGAACTCTCTGAGCTGAAGATTCCAAATGTGGCTCATGCAGCTGTAACAATTCTATAATGATGTCATCTCTCCAGTCTCAGCTGTGACTGAGGACAGAGTGAGACAGTGTGAAACCCATTTAACTGGAGTTTCACAAGCTGCCTTCCCTACCTACCACTAGGTCTTACTGGGATTCTAGTAACCCCGGGTAACAAAGGGTTACACAAGAAAAGAGAAGAAGCAAGGGATCTGGGGGTGGGAGAATAGTAGGCTGTAATGGCTGCGGAGCGGCTGTATACATGAGCACTCTGTGGAAGCTGGGGGAGTGCCCTATCTGTCAGAAACTGAGGAGTTTGGAGGTTGAATTGGCAGTGTTAAGGAGGGACTTTGCAAGGAGAGAGAGGGAGAGGCATGGATGGGAAGATGGAGGGGGACTGGGAAGAGAATTGTGAGAGCAGAGGTGGGAAGAGGATGGGGAAGGGGATAGAGAGGCTAGAGCAGGCAGCGGGCAAAGTGTCTACAGGCAGAGGGGTGATGGGGAAAGGATACTCAAAAGGGGTCACACAGCAATGTCAAATAGATATTGGCCCCTGGCTGAGCTAAGGGAAAAGGAGGATGTAAAGGCAAGAGGGACAGAGAGTCCTGCAGGGCCAAGCCCAGGATGGGACAAAGAGGGCAGAGCACGAGAGAGATGCTCATGGAGACTGCAGTGGAGGACAAGCAGGGGGAGAATACAGACAGGAGGAACAGTCAAGGAGTGCCAAGGTGAAGTTGCAACATGGGGGGAGGGCAGGGAAGAGGGCCTGGAAATAGGTATGGAGTTGGGGAGGGGGAGGCAAGATCCAGGATAAAGAGCTGGGAGGAGGGGCAGGGAAGAGGGGGTAAGGGAAGGACAGGCGGGGAAGGAAGGGGAGCACAGGCAGGCATCTGCACCATGGGGAGGGGGTGAGAAAGGTCAGGACAGTAGAGGGCAGGGGAGATGAAGCAAGCTCAGTGTTAGAAGCTACAAGGGCAGTTGTAGTGTATGGTGATTCGATCATAAAGAGGATCCATTGGCAAAGGAGTATTTTAGCTTTTAAAGGGAGATCAGTTTTTTTGTGATCTGGGAATGGAGGCCAAAAGGGCGCTCACTAGGTTTAAGGACTGCATAAATCTAGTGGGAGGTAAGCCACACCTTCTACTGCATCTAGGAACAAATGATTTAGCTTGGGAGGAGATGGAGGTGGTTCAAAGTAGGTTTAGGGAACTGGCAGAGGGATGTAAGGGGTTGGTCAGTTCCCTGGCCTTCTCAGAGGTGCTACCAATGCATTGTGCTAGCATGGCCAGGCAATTCAGAGTAATGGAATTTAACCTCTGGCTAAAGCAGTGGTGCATGGGGGAGGGCTTCACATGCCTGGGAGACTGGGGGGATACGTGGGTGGATGAACAGCTATACGCAACAAACAGGTTACATATAAGTGATGCAGGAGCTAGAATGCTAACAGTGAAATTAGAGGGGGTATATTGACAAAAGAATGGGGGTCGACATAAATTTAAACTAGACAGGGGAAAGTGCAGCACTAGGGCAAAGGGAGACTCTAGGACTAGCAGAGATAGCCTAGTCTGCACTCTCCCACTGGGAGCAACAAGGGACATCGGGAGGGTAGCGGATCATAAGTGCAGGGGGTGAAAGGGTATACTGGCCAATGCCAGGATCCTAGGGAATAAAATGGCAGAGCTGGAGGCGGTGGTGGGAGTGGACGACCCAGACCTAATTGCAATAACAAAAACGCAGTGGACAGATTGCCATAGCTGGGAAGTGGAGTTACCAGGGTACAATCTTTTAGAGGGACAGGCAGGGAAAAAAGGTGGGGTAGCCCTGTATGTGAGACATGGATATGAATGGTGGAGGGAAAGAGGAAAGAGGAAAAGGGATATGCCAAGATCATTTGAGTCACCTTGGGCAGGAGGGAGGAGGGAGGGAAAATATGGTAGGGTGGTCTACAGACCACCACATCAGGGTACGGAAGTGGATAGGGAAATGGCTAAGGACATACAGGAGAAGGCGAAAAGGGAGATCCTAGTGGTGGGGACCTGAACCTAAACAACGAGACTAGCAAATTCCATCGGCCACATCAGATAAAAGTAGGGACTTGTTAGAATCCTTGCAAGATGCTGCTCCTACACCAGCTAGTAAACAAACCCACTGTGGGTGAGGCTACACTGGACATTGTCTTGACCAACTGGGACAGCATGGGGAGGGTGTCAGTGACCATTGGATGTTCAGGTTCTACATCTGGGCAGGGTCAGAATCGAGCAGGTCCATCACCAAGGTACTGGACTTCAGGAGGGCAAATTTTGGGAGAATGAAGGCCATCTTATGGAGGTAACTGGAAGGAACTCAAAACCTAGGAGAGGTAGAGCAGTTATGGGGGGCAATAAAGGATGGAATCCTGAAAGCCCCAGAGCAATGCATCCGTGAATCTGGCAAAAGCACAAGGGGGAGCAAACCCCTGTGGTTCATGGCAGGGGTTAGGGAGACCATCAGGGAGAAAAGAAAAGTGTTCAAAGCTTTCAAATTGTCACAAGGGTTAGAGGAAAGGATCTACAAGAACACACTCAGTGTCGCGGGAAGGACTATTAGAAAGGCAAAAGCATGTATGGAGGAGAAAATAGCAAGGCAGGTGAAAAGGGGGACAAAGATTTTTAGGTATGTAGCTGATAGAAGGAGAATCAGACAAGGATTCCAAGACTTTGGGGGGGGGGCAGTAATAGTAAAAGGGGATGTGGAGAAGGCAACCCTACTCAACAAATACTTTGCATCAGTTTTCATGGCTGAGAAGGAAGGCAGTGGGCCTACATTAACTAGAAGGGGAGGGTGGGAAAGGAGATAGACATGAGTCCCTTCACAGAGGTGAGGGTGTTGGAGGAGCTGGAAAAAATTTAAACCGACAAGACCATGGGCCCAGATCAGGTACATTCAAGGGTACTAAGGGAATTAAGGGAGGAGCTAGTGCGGCCTCTCACCAAACTGTTTAATCTATCCCTTGAATCGGGAGGGTCCCAGGTGACTGAGGCAGGCAGAAGTGGACCACTATACAAGGGAGGGAGAAAGGATGAGCCTAGCAATTACCACCCAGTCAGTCTCACCTCTGTGGTGGGTAAGCTAATGGAAGCTCTCATAAAGGAGAGACTGGTAAGCCACTTAAAGGAAGAAGGGTTAATGGATGACAACCAACATGGATTCACAGGTGATAGATCATGTCAGACCAACCTGACTGAATTCTTTAGGGGTGTAACAAAAGTGTATAACCCGGAGGGAGTGGTGGACGTGGCCTACCTAGATTTCAGGAAGGCATTTCACTCCGTCCCCCATGGTAGGTTGGTATGCAAGTTAGATAGCTTAGGGTGGTACTAAGCTCACAAAGTGGGTGGAGGATTGGTCAGGAGGAGGAGACAGAGAGTGGTGGTCAATGGGAGGCACTCCAGAGAGTTGGGGGTGATGAGCGGGGTACCACAGGGATCGGTGTTAGGTCCCATATTGTTCAATGTGTATGTGGGGGACCTGGCAGAAGGTCTAAACAGAAAGGTGTGCCTGTTCGCGGATGACACGAAAGTCTACAACAGAGAGGACACTCCTAGGGTTGTGGAGAAAATGAGGCAAGATCTAGCAAGGCTGGAGGAGTGGGTGGAAAAGTGGCAACTGCAATTCAATGCGAAAAAATGCAAAATAATGCACATAGGATGGAATAATCCTAAGGCTAATTACTGCCTGGGGGGGGAGACACTGCGGGCCACAGTGCAGGAAAAGGACCTGGGGATTTGGATAACTAACAATCTCAAGGTTACGTACCAGTGCGAACAAGCGGCTGGTAAAGCAACAAGAATGCTGGCATGCATTAGGAGAGGCTTCACAAGTAGGAGGAAGGAGGTGATTATGCCACTATAGAAAACACTGGCCGGATCACAGCTGGAACACGGGGTTCAGTTTTGCAGGCCCTACTTGCAAGGGGACAGGGACAGGCTGGAAAGAGTCCAGAGAAGGGCGACCAGAATGGTCTAGGGGATGCAAAGAAGGCCTTATGAGGAGAGGCTGGAGGAGCTAAGTCAGTATTCACTGGAGATGAGACGGGAAGGGAGACATGGTAGAGACCTTCAAATACATGAAGGGAATAAAAAAGGGAAAAGGGGATCGCATCTTAAAACTAATTGAAAACAAAACCACTAGAGGTCATTTACTCAAGCTGGAAAGGGGCAGATTTGGGGGACACAAGGGGGTGTTACTTCTCACAAAGGGTTGTAGGTCCATGGAACAGGTTGCCGGAATGGGTTGTGGAAGTAGATACAGTGGAAAAATTCAAAAGAGCATGGAATATCTACATGGGACTTGGCCGGGGAGATGAGGGAGGGCAGGGGAGTGTGAGGTAAAAAAGGCAGAGGAAGGTATATCTCTTACAGGTAGACTAGATGGGATGAATGGCCTGTTTCTGCTGACAGGATTCTATGATGAGGTGGGGTCATAAGAAGGCTATGTTGAACATTTGGTGTAAAAATATTAAAAACCAAAAACATTACGGGCCTACATTACACTTTGCAAACACAGGCTCCTAACTTTGGTAATTTTCAATATTTTTACCCCAAATACCTTGGCTACAGCCTTATCGGCTTTGGCAAGAGTTTGTTATTAGTCAGAAGCACTTGCCTCTTACTATAAAACTATAGTGTAGGTTTATTGTTAGGGTCTCTGAACCCTGATCAGATTCTTGGCAGTCGTAGACTAGTAAAAGAGAAATGGACAAGTGGCATATTTGGTAATAAACTCATTCATTACACAAAAAATAATCAGTTGCCCTAAGCAGGTCCTACCATTAGACACTGGGAGCCAAAGTTTCCCAAATACCCCTAGGAGTGAAGAAGGTCTCGAGGGGAAAACGTAATACAGTTGCTTATTTAATTCTGATTATTATCATAGTTACCAAAAGACTAGATACATAAAATAAGCCCTATTGACCAAAAGTCAGGTGACTCCACAGTGTTATGTATCATTATACATTATTCGTAAAGTCAGCTAAAATACAGAACAAAGAATTCATACAAGGTACAAGATGTAGTGCAGTATTACATAAATCTGTATAGTGGCAGTGCAGGCTGTATCATGACTTCTCAGAAAATAAGACACAAGGGGGCTGGATATTTAAAAGGGTTGCGCCTGCACAAGTCTGAAATTGCTCCATTCTGCAATATTCAGCAGGAGGCAGTTGCGCCCCCCAAGTCATGCTGAGCTACAGCGCAATGCTAATGAAGGCATACTCAACCGGAGGGGGAGGAACCATGCATAAACTGCACAGCCCATATTCAGTCAAGCAAGAGTTGTGCATGAGCCCCCAACCTGCGCCTGCACAACTTTGAGCAAAAAAAAAAAAAGGAGAGTCGAGGGGCCACCCAGGTGAGCTGCCGCATTGCAGGATGCAACACAGCAGCTGCTACCTGTGGGTGGCCCACCCTCTTCCCTGTGCCTCTGCGCCCGATTATGGGCATAATAGTAACTTCCATAGCCCGATGGCGGGCAGAACATAACTGAACAACCTCTACTGGCCCGATCAAGGGCAAAATAGAAATGAACCCCCACTAGCCCGATCGTGGGCATAACATTATTAACCTCCCACTGGCCCGATCAAGGCAAAACAGAACTGAACCCACCCCCCACTAGCCCGATCACGGGCAGAATGGAGTTCAACCCCCAAAGACCAATATCCCTGGTGGTCCAGTGGATCGACAAGCCCGATCGCGGCATTAGAGTCAACCCCCAAGGTCCAATACCCTGGTGATCTAGTGGCCCCCACCCACCCACCCATGGAGCCCCACCACCCGCCTCCTCCCACCTCCGCAGTCGGGGGCAGCACCCCACCCACCTGCCGCCCCACCGCCCGCCGACTGACTGCTCGGTAGGGCTGTATGCCCATTGATTCAGAGCAAGAGCCAATGGGCGTGCAGCCCATACCGTACAAGGCAGTCCAGATATGTGAATGAATTGAATGAAGTGAATGTACTCCCTGCGCCTTGCATGAATTATGGCCCCATTTGCATGTCACCTTTTGAATATCGGAAATTTGCGCATGGCGCAATGGAACTTGCACCACCGCATCTTGAATGCTCAACTCTGACCACTTGCGGTGGCGCAAGTTCCACAGCGCCATGCACAGTGGCTGTGGCCAGGGGGGCGATATTCAAAGGAGTTGCTCAATAGCGCAACTCTGTTGAATATCGCCTAGCCACACCCCAGCTCAACTTTTGAGCAGCGCGTGCTTGCGCCACAGAATGGGCGCAGTTTGAATATCCAGCCCATGTGTCTTTTGGCATATTACATGCTGTACACTTCATAACAAAGTATTATATGAATCAATATGTCCCTGGCTACTTATTCTTATATAGTAAGTGCCAACCCACATGTTAGTAGTGATTTGTCATAGTATTTATATAACATAAGGTTTGTCTAAGGTGCACAGTGGAGAACAATTAGAGTGTGGGGACCTAGATAACATCCTCCATTGCCTCACCAAAAGGCAACAACGCTATGAGAAAGTAGTGGGAACAATCTCCACTGTTTACAGACCCGACGCACGAGCCTTGTAAAGGAATTTGAGTTGTTCACAATGTTGTTTGAGCATGCGCCATAAACAGCAAAGTGTTAGTATCAAAAAGACAATTAAAAATGCTTGTATAATAACAAAACCTTTAAAAGTTAATTCTAACCAAGTATTGGAAAGTGCAGCACTTAGATCACCATCATGGATAAGGGTGTTAAGGACATCTCTAGCTGGGAGATATTATTACTGATGTAGATGAGATGGGTATCCTTTCTATCTAAAAGTGTTTTCAAAGTTAATGTCAAAGGGTCAATGTGGCCATTAAAGATGGGTAAATACTCAGAGCAAGCAAATATTCAGGGTCACTGTCAGTAACATCTGGTTCTGTGATAGGAGCAGGCGTAATCACTGTATGACCAATAACGTAGTTTGATGAGGAATAAAACAAAGTTAGGGTACTGTATGTCACAGGTTTTATCGCCACAGGAAAAAGATTTATGGTTAGTCACAATGCAATACTGCCCATCAGAATTATATGACATTTTAACAATTGGTACCTCCATTTCTGCAGTTGAATTGGGCAGGTGAAAGATTGATTCGTAAGTCTGGTAGTCAGGCTATGAACCTCTTCTGCATAGTTTTTGTAATGACATCCAGTGTTGCCCACTGGTGGCGTTGCTGTTGATGGTGCCCTTAGGATATCAGTGTTATTGGAATTAATGCCCAAGTCCATACTGAATGACCACCAGTCAATGCTGTCCGGTGAATAACCACACACCGGCTTGATGACGTTGAAAATGTCACAGCGACACAAGTAGTGATGTCCCTTTTTAGCACAACAGTCTGTATGAGGTGAAATCCAAGCTTCTAGGGTTGGATGATAAATCAGAAGAGGTGGAAGATCAATGCGTTCTCTGTAGATGTCCTCGTCAAGATGTCCAATGGTGTGAATGGAAGCAAGTCTATCAAACATTGTAGTCTCTGGATCAAAGCGGGGCAGAGACACAGTAAAGGAAATAAACATGGTGTCCCAAATTGTGCAGTGATGAGCAGTATAACAGGGACCTCTGTTGGGGTAGCAGGTGACATAACCTAAGCTTCTAGCAGTTGATAACAGAATGGAAACAGATCTAGACATACCCATTGTAATACAAGAAAGAATGGTATGGATCAGATTTTGAGTGGGCCCTTACTTCATGAATGAACAGCTTGGGTTGAAAGTGTTTAGTCAATTTGTGAATGTAAACAGAGAGTGCTTTGTACTTCACAGGGGTGCCATCAGAGGATGCAAAGGAGTTCTTCTGCCAGAAAGGTAGAAATTCAGTCAGAGAGCAACAGACCCAGTTAGAGTCTATAAAAATGATGGTGTCCTCAACGCCATGTTGTATGAGTTCGAGGGCATAGGCCACAGCTGCCAATTCTGCATACCAAGATGATGATGCAACACTGCAGCATTCGGAAGAATGAACAGTGTTACCATTAGGGTACATAATGAACACTCCAAATCCAGCTACCTGTTCTCCTTGGTAATATGAGTCAGAGTCATCAGTAAAGACATGACACAGGAGGTGTCAGAAAGGAACTTTGGAGTAGTGGGAAGAAAAGGGTCTGGTTCAGGCAAATCAGGTGGTTGGAGTGTGTGCAGTCATGTGGGGCTCCTTGGTACAGAAGACCATTGGCTAAATTGAGGGCATCTTAGCAGGGTGGACCTGTATGGCACGTTCCTGGAGAAACAGAGACCAGTAGATCAGTCTGGTGTTGAATACTGATCCATCCTTTACTCTGTCTGATAGCAGAACAGTGGTGGAGGTGTGGTTGATGTTCAGAATGATAGGTGAGTGCCCAATGATATACAGAAAATGCTTGACAGCCCAGTAGGTAGACAGAAGGTTTCTTTCACAAAGATGGTACTTCTGTTCCACTGGAGACAGCATTTGAGATGCATGAGTAATAGGTCTCAAAGTACCATTCACCTTTTGAGCAAGGACTGCAGACATAGCTTTGTCTGAAGTCACTGATTCCAAATGGAAAGGTAGAGATGGATGGGGGTCACTAAAGCTGGAGCAGAGGCCAAGGCCTGCTTCAAAAAGCAGCTTGAGTGTGGATGAGACCCCAAGTCCAGGGAATATCCTTTTCAGGAGCTCATACAGAGGGGCAGCCTTCTGTCTAAAATCACAAATAAAGTGCCTGGAATAGTTGATCATTTCCAGGAAATGTCTGAGTGTTGCCACACTGGTTGGCGTCCCATACACTACTTGACTACTCTTCCCCCTCGTGTTTTCTATGCCGGCAGAGGGACCTCTTGAGCTTCGCTCTCGAGGCAATCTACCATCATAGAAAACACTTGGGTGAAAATTAACCTTGTAGTGTATGGCATGCCATACACTATCCTATATGTGTTTCCATCTCAGGGTTGAGATAACAGCACGGACCTCTCGAGCTCCATATGCTGTTATCTTTATTCTTGGATGGAAACACAGACTTGATGTGTATGGTCACCCATACATTATTCCTTATGTGGATGTATTAGGATGGTGCTGCCATGTTTCTAATGGTTAACAGCACAACACTGTATCAAGATATTTAATGTCACGTGGGCATGGGATGGAGGGAGTGAGAACATTTCAAAACTTCAAAATCCTGTATATTAGTTCAGGAATAACAGAAAACAAACAAACAAAAAAACTTGCATTTTTGTTTTGACAGGAGAACATTATTGCTGGGAAAAAAAGTATATATGGTTACTAACAAATACTACTGCTTTAAGTCAGACTTTCAGTGAAGTTGGCGAGTTCGGATTCCATATCCATTCAATTGTTGGTCTCTCACATGAGACTGACAGCAAACATACCACATGGTATCAACTGTGACAGTGGATCCCCTCACTAAGCCGGTTGAGGTAAAGGGGGTAGGTTACGTAAGCTACAACCCACAACAGACCGTGGAGAAGACGTAGCATTAATCACCAACCTGAGGAGGGTTTCATTGGTGGATTAATGCTCTCGCTGGGGGTTGGTGCAGGGCTAAGCCCGAGGGTTCCAACCACCCAGCTGGCATTAATCAACAATCCACAGCCCCGACTCTGGAGGTGATTATCGCTAGGACATTGGCTCGCTATGGGGCAAGGAGCCAATGTTACTGGTGTCTTACGGTTGCACTCGGAGACGGTTTCTTGTGTTCACTTACCACTGGATTGCAACAGTGGACAGAATTAAATCCATGCCAACCTAAGACTTCCGGATACACCAATGACAGCTACACCGATTGGGGAGTGGACCAACTGGACTGACTACAGGTCGCGAGGTCCCACCCACTCCCTCTTGCAAGTCAACTATTGGTCTGCTAGACAACATAGTACCAGCCTCCTGCCACTTATTGGCCGTTGTTCATTACAGCGCACTTCATGAGCAGAGCGAACCTGTGGCCAAACCTCCGCGAAACATCCCAAACTGAGGGAAGAGAATAAACGATTGAATACAATTTCAGCCGCCAGTTTCTGTCACTCAGACGGTGGGTGAATGCAATAGTGTAAGCATTAGATTCCAGCTATGCTGCACAGTTCCAGACTACCCACTCATCCGGTCAGACAGCAAGAGAGTGAGTGTATATGTTGATGTCAAAATAAATATAAAATATATGCATATGATACATAAACATGCAATCTGCTATTGTCACCCCAGATGTGTGTTTAGATTAGCATTCCTGTTTCCCGGCATGTTTTAACATGTTAGCAATCAATTTGAGGGCTGCTGACAGACTGCTACATACTCGGCGGTCACCACCACGCTATGCCTTATGAGCGCCACGGGTGGCGTGGAGGAGGTGGTGACCTAGCAAGCGGGTCCCCCTCTTCTGCTGCGGTGGCCACAGGTGGTACTAACCGAGCGGGCGTTACCTGTGGGTTAATCACCGCTTGGTTAGTGTCACCTGACCCGTTTCAGCCAATGCCGTGGCTGTCTTTGACAGCTCTCTGCAGTGCCGTGTTACAACAGGCATTAATGCACACCCCAGTTGCGTTGTGAGGCACAAGAATGCAGCTGGGAAGTGCATTAATGCCTGGTATATCCATGGTCTGGAGTGGGTTATTGCACTTATAACAAGCGGTATGTTTAAACAAGAAAAAAATATCAAAAAAGGTGTTTTTTGCTGTTTAAACACAAAAAGGGGTCTGTATTCTGCCACAGGGACAAATAGTCCCTAACTAACAATGCATGACTCACTTGTTTTATGCAAAGACAAATGTCAGAAACTAGAACTGGCATGATTTCTGACATTTGATGTGCACAACACTCAGTGGAGAAACACAGAAAGTGAAGCTACTTATGTGCCGGTGTTGGGTCCTGTTTCACACGTTACTTGCTTCTGTGTGAAACATCTTGTGACCTCAGTTTTACTGTCTCTCCCCAGCATGGTTAACTGTTCTGTCTCTCTCGCATGCCCGTGCACTGGTAGCAGCTCCCACATCACTGTCATTGGCGAAATTTGATCACCAACCATGTCTATGTCTTCATAAGCTAAAAAGTGTCACTTTACAGCTTTAATGTAAACGTGTAACGTGTCAGAAGAAACCCAACATTTTCTCCAGCAGTTCCTGTCACTGCAGATTATCAAAGGGAATAAGGTAGCCTGTGATAGCGATACCTTTTTCTTTGGACGCTAGACTGGAGTGCATAAGTAAACAACTAGCCAGGCCATCTAAAATGCAACTTATGTTTGAAGCTGACTCAGTCATTGTTGGTCTTTTGTGTTTAAAATTAAGTAAAATAACTTGATAGTATGGAGTCAAGATACGAGTATCCAGAACATTTGGTAGACAGGAACCGCGCTGGAGAGAGAGAGAGAGCAACACACAGTGACAGGGAGAGGTGAACAAGTTTCCTCCTGCAGTCCCCCTCCCTCTCTGCACTATGAAAGAGTCCAGGTGGTGTGGTTCCACTGAGGTTTCCTGCATGCGCTCTCTGTGGGAGGGCATGGCCAATGACTGCTGTGAGTACAACAGCCAAAGAGACATACATATGCAACCCCCCTACAAATGGGGGTTCCCGAAAAGTCTTCCTTGAGCTTGCCTAAATGCTCACTGCCAGGCTGGTGTTCTGTGTTTTAGCAGTTTAAATGTGATTGCCAGACAGTACCTGTATAGCCTTTGTGTACTGTCTCTTTAAAAGCTGCCTGGATTGCAGTCATAAGTAATCTGAGAGGGAGCTCTGTTGAAAAAATGTAACTGCTGAAAATCATTTAGAGTGATAATGCAGTTTGTCTAACCTGCCTTCTTTGCAGCAAGGACTGTTTTGTTTATCTCCACTATCTTGGTCCTGAACTGCCAAATTGGACCAATCAGTACAGGTGGGACCTAAAATGGAGCCGTACTACAGGAGCTGTCTGGAGTCAAAATCTGTAGGAATTGTAGTTTTGGGCTTTTGTCGTCTTTTTGCACCTGAAAGGGGAACCTTTGTTGTGACTGACAGACAGATCAGCCAACCAAACCTTTTGGATTTGAGGAAAAGTCCCAGGCTTTCTGGCAGTTGAGTCAGATCTAAGTTGGGAGCTGAAGAAGCAACAGCTTGAGACAGTCAAGCAGCCGTCTGAGTAGTTTCGCGCGGGAGAACTGTGGAAAGGCCTGAGTTGTGGCCTGCATGTCTGCCTGCTGCCCCTGAGAGGGAGAGAAGAGAATTATTTCGGACTAAATCCAAGTTTGTCAGAACGAAGGAAGCCACTGATTTTTTACCAGGCTCATACCTGAAGAAGACCGAAGATTTTGCTGAATGCGATCGGCCTGTCAGGATTTCCAGCTGCTTTTGAATCCCCAGTTTGTGCAGAGACTTTGCGATCGTGACCGTTATGAGTTGTTACTGGGTCGTGATTTGGTTCCCCACTGTGTGAACTGTGTTCTGCTTGCTGGAAGCTGTATCCAGCCCAAAACAGACTGTATCTGAATTTATCTCCATTTGGCCAGGGCCTTGCCACACTGGCCCAGCCAAACTACCCGCTGCACAGAGAAAGCCATCGACAAGAGACCTGCCTGGAGATCTGCTCCCTGCTCCACGCTTGAACAGGAATGATGCCTCAGTGATTCATGTGGGCCCTGCTTCTCCTGGCACTCCAGATTAACCACCTGCTGTCTTGTTTTTTGTCCAGCCTGTGTCCAGTCTTGGGTATCGTGAGTAATCATCAGGGTAGCTCCCTGCAACAACAGCCTAATCTAAAAGTGTGTCATCTGATTGTCTTGTTTTTTTTTTTTTTCTTTTCACAAACTGAGCCCTCCTGCTCCGGAGTACAAATAGTGTGTGTTGCGCATGTTGTTTTCTTCCATCACAGGGCCCCAACCAGCTGCAACATTCCTGGCTAGCCCACCATTCTCCATCTGGGTACCCAGAGTGTGTGACTGTGTATGGACCTTGAAGTGCATGCACAACTGTTTGATTGATACAGCCTTTAAGCAAATTAACCTGATTATGCCCCTCCCTTGTTCAAGTCCCTTAAATTAATCAGATCTAACTCTTTTTTGCATTCACCCTGACTGTGGTTCCAGTTTGTGCAAGAGTACTGTACTGCTGTTATTTGCTGTGTATAACCTTGTTTTACAGGGGGTCCCCAGGGTCAGGCTACAGGAAAGCCCTAGTGGTAAGTGCAAACAGTGTGGGTACTTGTGTGGTGTATCAGGGGTATTGTGAAAGTGATTACTGTGTAGTGTTTCGGCCACTAGTAAGGAAAGAGGGGAGGTTACAGTGTCCCGGAGGGCTGTGCCCAGGTTAGCTTGACCACTACCAACCCTGACCTCCGGGTGGAGGCACCCATTTCAGAACTCAGGCCTCTTAACCTGCTACTAACCAAGCAGGCAGGGGTAGTAGCCCTTGGGATAGCGCCACCTAGGGGTTACACATACACACACACACACACACACACACACACACACACACACACAACAGACTGTGTCGGTCTCTCTCAGCACTCCTTCTTCCCAGTCACAGTTGTCTCGGACTTATGCGGGGCAGATGGGTGGGGAAGACGGTAACTTTCGCTAAGCTGCCTAATACAAATGCCGGCTTTTTATGTTCAGTCTGTAAGAACAAAAACAATACCTGCTTTGCCCACTGATACTGTTAACCGCCTCTTTAAAACCATCTGAGCATATATTAGGGATTAATCAATGGCCACGCTTGCAGGGTCTCAACCAATGGGATCTCGTGCTTTCACCAACTTTCTGTAACCCATGTTATAATGTCCTCCTGAGAACCCGGTTGAGGCCCAACACTACAGATGTGCTGTGTGATGCTGATGTACTCCCTGCATGCGTCATAAAAATACAATTATGAACTGGAGATAGTAAATGGAGAAAGCTGATTGGCCGAGAGGTTTTTGAAGCCGTGATGATATCGGGCTACATCATCACGGCTTCAAAAAAGCTCCGGCCACCAGCCTTCTTACACTAAGTGCAACGTTTCCCATCTCCCACAGTTCGCAATCACCCACTATTGAAAACAAAAAACAAACTTTGACAACTATCCCCCCTCCACAATTTACCCACAGTACCTGCTCTCCAGAAAAAAAGAAAACTCCTGCTCTCCTTCAGAGCGCCATGGACTGCAGTACAGAAACAACAGCTCCTCACGCTCGCCACTAATCCTGTCTCCTGCTGATGGAAAGAAACCGCTGCCGACTACCACGCTAGCACCTCCTCAACCCACCCGCTCCTCTCGCAGACTACGCAATGACATATTCCAGTCACTTGTAGCAAGTGCCAGCTACTCCGGTTTATTTAGTGAATGGCTGCTCCCTTCACTTTATCCCACGGCTCAACCACTACTACTTTTAGCTGCATTTACTGACATTCAGTTTGTAAGGAGGCGTGCTCCAGAACAGCACTCCAATGTTTAACCAGCATATTTTACATTTTGCAGACCACCATCTCTCGCTAGACCTACCAGATTACTCCTTCCTTCTTTCCAAAGCCCTGAAATCCAAAATAAACTCAGCGATGGGGGAGGGGGAGACTAACTCATGGAACAGTACACAACAATGGCTGGTACCAAACAGCAGCACACCATGCTGATAGGTAGCAACAAATGAAAACAGCACCACCTACTGCCCAAAACATGACATACACAAACTTTTTTTTTTAAATGTCTACCTACACTCATATAAAACAGTATTAAAATATTTAAAAACGTTATTTTTTTACATTAAATGCATAAAATATCAATTGATCCAGTTCATAATAGCAATAAGGCACTCCAGGGTGTGGTATATCATGGGATATCGTCACTTCTCGGCCTGTTGGATGCACTCGGCCTGCGGCCTCGTGCCCAACCACCGGAGGCGTGACGATATCCCATGATATACCACACCCTGTTGTGCCTTATTGCTTAATTATAGAATGGTACTTAAAAATCAAGATTATCTGATTGGTTGACTGCCACCTTTACAGCATTGTAAAATTCAGCATTACCAATGCAAAAGGTGCCAGCCAGCTGCATCTCAGTAACTGCCAAAAAAAAAATTAAAAATCATTCTGAGCTACCATCTTATTTACCTTGGTAAATGTTGCTACCTCCGCCTGTCACCACTTCTCTCTTCACTGCTGTACCACTTTCTCTTACTCCTAATTCCTAAAAAAATAAAAACACCAATTGTGGGACAAAAAAACCCTTTACACTTCCCTACACCACCGTTCTGGCCGCGACACCGTAATCCAAACACAAAACTACGTATCTCTGATGTCAGACTCGCAGCACTGAAGACACCCTGCTCTCTGGCTGTTTCAACCCGACACCTGCTCGCAAACACGTTAGCAAAGCTGAGACCCACAAACTGTCAAAAACAAACCATGAAGCATGAAACCTTGCCTTTCTTCTCTAATTTTAACACTGCTCTCTCCCTTCAGTCGAGCAACAGAAACTTTTTAAATATACAAGCGCTACAGCCTCTCTCGCTTGCAGAGCTCCACCTGGCTGACCTCTCGTTTGCTGTCCATTACACTCCTGTCTTTCTCTTTAATACACAAATTGTTGTCTCTCAGAATATTTTTTAAAAACAAAGCTCATGTCTTTCGCTTCTGCAGCATGCTCCAGTTTATAAGCTAGCACAGATCAAATGGTCTCCCTAGGCTACCATTTTTTTTTTAACTCAAATACACTGGACTATTTTATCTAGAGTAAGAGCAAATTAAACACACAGTTTTAAAATGAACAATACTTATTTTTCTCTTCATTTTTTGAACAAAAAATTAAAAGGGACATTGTATAATCGCAATAAACCACTCCAGGGTGTGGGTGATGCTGGGATTTACCCACACCTGGATGGTTTAGTCACTCGGCCTGCGGCCTCATACGCCAGGCGTGGGGTAGCCCAGCATCACCCACACACCCTGTCCTGGTTTATTGCTTAAACAATTAAACCTTGTCAGCTTTGCCAATTCTTGTTCTATATGTAACGAAGTAATTTAAAATAATAATGAGGTATGGCCCCCGTCGTGACATAGAGCAGTTGAAACAAAAGGTACAGGCGTGGTCTCCCCCCCGCCCCCGCAAATGAATAGGTGCTGCAATTTGCACACGGTCCCTGGGCCAGGAGCTGGTATTTCTTGCACGTTAGAGGCGGCGGGTGACTGCGCAACACTGGACATAGAGGAGTGCGGGCGAGTTTTTTTTTTTGTCACGGGTGGAGAATGACGGGAAGCAGCCGGCAGACACGCCAGCTGCGCCCGACACGTTTTTGGAGCCGCTGAAACGGATTTATGTGGATTAAAGGGAACGCTGAACTGGAACTGAACAGGTGTCGGTGTTGACAGATTCTGTGACTGGTAACGAGTCCCTTCTCACTCGCCAGCATGTCCGCTTGTGGTTTCCTAGTTACGCGCATGTCGTTCTGAGGGGCACCCCACCTGTGTTGTTTGGTGTTACTAGTGGAAAATACGCAACGTGTTTTTACTCAGGAGTTTCATTCAAACAGGAAGGCTGGATTGTCCTACACCATGGAGGAACCTAGGACCAGGAGGTTTAATCTGCTCCTTTTGGTGCTAACAGGTGGGTGCAACTGAAACGGGTTAGGGGGTGCTAAAATTAGACATAATTACAACAAGTTGCTCGTGTAATTGCATATGCAAAAAAAAGTAAGGCAATCTGGAGGCGGTGCTGGTTTTCAGCCATTGAAGTTTACCTTTTTGACAAGAGCTTTCTTTTTGTTGATTCCTTTAAATTGTGTGAGGAACCTTTTCAGTTGTGGGGCCCGGTTTAATAATAGCCGCATGATGTAGGTAGAAAGAGTTGCAGAGGGTCAGCCGCACTGTCTTCTGGCTATTTATACCTGTAGGAAAGCTTCATGTACTGCCACAGACTTCAAGCAAACGGCACCTGCTTCAGGCTGCCCGATGAACTTCATAGTGTGTACTCGGGGTCAATTACTGTAACAGTATCGGAATCGGTTTCGCGTATACAACACTGGTTAACAGTATCGGTTTCGGGTATAACATGTGGGCCCAGCAAACGGTACCGGTAAAAACCGGACCGGCAGCACCAGCGCACCGTGGGCGGTCCGAATTTTATCGGTTTTGTGCCATTTGGGCCGTTCCAGCTGGTCCGGATAACAAATCCCCCAAAAGTTGGAGGTTGGTGGGGAAGCCACTTAAGGGGACCAGTGGCTGGTCCGTTAGGACAAGGTGACGTTAGTTCCGGGAAGCCAGTCCGGAGGTTCAAGGACTGGTAGGATTCGAGGAGGTGGACAGGGGCAAGGTGTAGCTACTGATGCTCCAAGTAAGCCGTGGCATACCAAGTTTAGTAGCAGGGGGAGCAAACAAACTGGACAGCACTGCTCTGCCCTCTCTAGTCCATTGTGTTTAAATTCCTTTGGCTTCACAGCTTTTTCTTTTCTCTTCAGCTTTGTTTTGGGGAGTGGCAGAGTGGACTGTGGACTTTGAAGCTGAAGGTCTCAATTAGGGCTGCATGGTCTGCTTGCATAGTGATTGGCTGCGCATCTGGTGTGTGTGTGTGTGTGTGTGTGTGGCAAGTTTAGGGCGGTGAGTTTAAATACCCCAGCAAAGTTAGTAGCCATACTATTAGTTCAATTGTATTGGGAGCAAGAGAAACCGAGAAGAACTGAGGAGCAGCAGATGGAAGAACAGACTCACAGCCAGGTAAAAGAATGAAGACTTCATGTGGAGTGGCAAATAGAGTGAATCTGCCTACCTGGGCGGGTGGGGGGGTGGAGAAGAAATTTCTGCCACGGTCTTGGACTAGTGGTGCAGCCAGTGGCGCTTACCAGTGGGCAGTGAGCACCGCACTAGCAGCAGACAGACAGTAGGTCTAGTGTGGAATCATCTGATTGGAACCAGGAACCTCAGACTCTGAGTTGTGGGGAGGGTGCTAGGGCTGTGCATAGCCGAATATTATTTCCAATACCATGAATAATGCACTATTCATTATTCAGATCCTGAATAACGAGTAGTTCACTATTTGTCTGGTATTCAGGAAACACTATTACAAAAAAAAAAAAAGACGCACAGGCCCCTCCCGCCTCTCCTTGCCTATGTAAATAGCAAAATCATGCCAGCCTCTACCTCTATCAAAAAAGCATACCTCCCCAGCTACCAAAAGTTTGTTTTGTTTTATATTAAATGGCCTGATAAAATATTAATAACTGTGGGTGACCAGCTCTACTCACCTGTTTCAACAGTCAGTCTGTAAAGTTCTGAAGCTTTGTCTGCATCATGAACCACCTCCCCCACCCACTCACAGCGCCCGATCCTGGCACCCACTCAGTCAAGCATCCAGGCAGTAATCCAAATTGAAGCTCAGAAGGTGCCTGCCGGCACAGCCCTCCCTCCTCAGTGGCCGGCTACCTTGTCATGAATGGGGCACTCGCGCACTTGAGTTGCTATAGTAACATCAGCTGATCACGTGATCAGCTGGTTTTACTACAGCAAATCAAGCGCATGAGCACTTCATTCATTACAAGGTAGCCGTGGAGGAGGGAGGGTTGTGCTGGCGGGCACCTTCTGATCTTCAAGTTGGATTACTGCCCGGGTGCTCGACTAGATGGGTGCCTGGGTCAGGTGCTCTGGGTGGATGGGGGTTCATATCAGCTGGTGTTACTTTCTATAGCAACTCAAGCACACAAGCGCTTCATTCATTACAAGGTAGCTGGACGTGGAGGAGGGAAAGTTGTGCTGGCAGGCACCTCCTGGGCTTCAGTTTGAATTACTGCCTGGATGCTTGACTGGGTGAGTGCCAGGGTTGGGTGCTGTGGGTAGGGGTAGTTCATGATGCAGACAAAGCTTCAGAACTTCACAGATTGACCATGGAAGCAGGCGGTAAAGCTGGTCGCCTGCAATTTTATTAATATAAAGAAAAAACTTTTGGGTGCTGGGGAGGTATGCTTTTGACAGAGGGTGGAGGGCTGTTGTTTTTTTTTTTTTTTCACTGCTTACATGGCTGGGAGAGGAGAAATGGTGCTAGTTCTTATTCATTATAGTTAATGACCGAATATTCAGCCAAATATTCGAAAAGGTATTCGACAGCCCTAAAGGGGGCAGGCATGAACAACGGGGGGAGGGGGGGGCAGCAATCTGGCAGGTTGGTGTACAAATCTGAAATGCCTGGCTACACCCCTGGACGGGGGAGGCCAATTCTTGGGACTAAAGGGCAAGGGTTAGATTGGGCAGGAGCCTACAGGAACTCGGCTCTTAAGAAATGTTTGTGGAACTATCAATCTCTGTCAGCTTTCAACATTAACTAATATTGGAGAGTTCCACCTCAGAATGACAGTACCACCACCACCTAGAAATGTAGGGACTGTAGAGGAATCTTCCTCCCCCTTCACAAATTTCCAATTTATCCGCTGCCAAAGTGTGTCTGGTTGGGGGACTGTTGGAAGCTGGTCCTGGGGCAGATTTCTAATTTGGGTGGAGGAAGAGCGATGTAGGTGTGGTGGTGGTATTTTCTCTGCTTGCCTGGGTGCAGTAAGGGGAGAATGTAGTTAGGGAGACCTGCTCCAAGGGGTCCATCTGGTTGTCCGGATTGGGGGGGGAGAAGGTTCTATGTGGGTGGGAGCAGCATGGTCTGGGGAATGAGCCCCTGGGAGGTACAGGTGAGGGGAGGAGGGGGTGCTGTTGCTAGGGGAGCCAGGTCTGGGGGGTCTACTGTATGGTCCAGATGGGGATCAGTGCTGCAGGTGGGTGGTGGAAACCAGTTTCAGGTGCTGTTGGTGCTGGCCCGGGAGGGTGCAGAAGCCACCTGACAAAGCCTCATTTTTAGAAGGTGAAGCATGGGGTAACATGTTTGGCAGTACCATTATTTGGTAGATAAATAAGTTTTTCAACATTTCTTGATGATTTTGTATTGCTTTGCTGCATCGTACTCTGTGCTTTCTGTTTCAATGAATTTCCATGGCAGCATGGATCTGTCCAAATGAATACTTTTAGTACCTGTGTTTGGGAGCAGAGGGGTGCAGGTCAGTGTTGGAGCCAGGTCTTGACATGGCAGTGGGTGGTCCGTATGTGGAAAAAAGGTGCATTTGTATGCAAGACCCTGTCTGAGGCCCTTTGAGTATCCTTGTTGAGAGATAAAGGTATGTGTAAGAATCTAACTGTGGTTAGAAGGCCATAGGCAGCTCGAGTGGGAGATGCAAGTACAGGTGGGTGTCAGGGATGTATGCGGTGGGAACCGGGCATGGATATTAGTATGAGATTTGTTCTCATGGGTCTGAGGGCTGGTCCAAGTAGGAGATAAAGGAGGAGGAGGTGGAGGTCTTGACACCCATCCAAGGGATCTCCTGGTGGTTGTAGGGAGAGTATGCTATTGGTTGTGTGTAATTCCCATCTGGTGATCCCACAACTGTTCTGGTTAGAGTTGGGTGTTGGACAACTGTCCATGGGACCATTGACCAGTCCTATTGGGAGTAGAGGATGGAAGTGACTGTCAGATACCCATCCAGGTGGTGGTGGTGGGCTTGGAGAGGGAGGGTGTTCCAGGGGGACTGTGAGGGTGGTCCAGTAAGCAAAGATATTGGTTGTCTGGGAAGTGGAGGCTGGTCTGGGGGATGTGAAGGTGGTACAGAGGCAGGGATAGTGGTCATCTAGGGAGGAGAGGCTGGTCCAGGGACTGTGACAGTGGTTCATCATCAGGGATGTTGGCTGGATGAGGGAGGCTGGTCCAGCGGCTGTTAGAGCGATCCACCATTAGGGATGTTGGTTGGCTGTGAAAGGGGGATCCAGTCCAGGGGCTATGGGGGTGGTCCAGCATTAGGGATGTTGGTCAGCTTGATGGAGGAGACCAGTCTGAGGAATGTGAGGGTGGTCCAGCAGCAGGGATGGTGGTTAGCTGGGGAGGCTTGTCTGCAGGCTGCCCCCCATGGAGCCTCATAGGGAGGTGCTACATAGGGTAGATTGGTGGTTTATGTCCAGCCATCTGTAATAAAAACATACATTTTATATATTTTAGCATGGTGTGTGCATTGCCTTTTATTCATTTTTTTTTTTTTTATAGCCTTTTGCACTGGCAGGGATGTTAGTCTGCAGGGAGGCGGTTGCTGGTCTGAGAGCTGTGAAAGTAGTCCCGTGGCTCGGTAGTAGTCTACTGGAAGGGTAAACTGCAGTCCACCACTCTGTGCAGTCAATGAAATAACTGGAGTCCAGATGGTAAATATTAAGTCCAGTTTATTGTAAAAATAAGAAATGGATAAAGCGAGTGAGAGCAAGCCAGACATAGCCACACTGTCTTCTCTGGTGCTGTGGGTCACAAGACCCTTCCTCAGGGAATATTACTGGAAGGGGTAGGCTTGTCCAGGGGCTGTAAGGGTGGTAAAGTGGCAGGGATGGTCGTTGGCTGGGAGAGGGTGGCTGGTCCTGGTGCTGTGGTGGTGGTCCAGCAGCAGGGATGTTGGTTGTCTGGGATTGGGAGGCTGGTATGGTGGCTGTTGGGGTGGTCAAGCTGCTGGAAGTATGGTCGGCTGTTGGTCGTTGCCTTGTGTGGGGCTGGAATGATGGTTCAGCTATTTAAGGTGGTCTGAGTTTTTTTTTTTTTTTCTTCTAAAGGGGTTGGAATGGTGATCCAGTTACAGTGGGTGGTTGGATGAGGATAGTTACTTGTCCAGGGTGCTAGATTAGTGTAGATGGTGCAGAATGGGTGGTCAAAGGAGGGGGCTTTGAATAGGAGGGGCAGCACCTTTCCCAGTTCTTTTGACTTTCATGCATAAATTACCCCTTCTTGCACTGGGATTCTGGAATTGTATTTTTCACTGTTCTCTGCAGTTAGTTTTTTGCATTCTGAGCTGCTAAAAACTGCAGGGTGTACCAGCGCTTCTATAGCAAGCCTGGTGTTGCTGTGGATCCAGGGCTGTACTGCTGACATCACTGTATGGCAGAGGAGTGACTCACACTGCAGTACAGTGAAGTCACAGCAGTTTCGCAAGGGAAAACTACACTGCTAGGTGTACATACTGTGGTCCCTCTTCACCAAGATATCCTGTTAGCAGTGCATTATGCCCAAATCCAAATGCCTTGTCAGTATGTTTATTCATAAAACTGACTTCTGTCTCTAACAAAGCGTGGGAGTGAGAGAAGATCGAATTTTGTTGGCTGAGACAGCTGTCAGTTTATCGTCAGTGTGATTAGTGTCTTTACCTTGATCATTTGAAAAGCAGTAACCTCCTTTGCCCATGCCATACTGGTGCCTTCCATGTCTTTCTGTGGTAAGGCACCTGGCAGTCTCCTCCCGATTGAAAATCCATTACTGCTTCTCCATCCTGCTCTTCAACATCATGGCACCGCAGAATGCCGAAGACTAATTTTGGCACCGTATAATACAATGGTTGCTAATATATTAATATATAAAAAATATGTGCTATGTGCATTGTAGAGGTGGTTTTAAAACTGAGGGCTATTTTCAGAGAAATTCTTGTTTGAAAAGTGAAACCAGGATTCTCATGCATGCCAGATCAGCGTGTATTATATGGCACCCTAATTAGTCTTTTGGCATTCAGCGCCATGCTGATGTCGAGGAATCGTGGGACAGAGGGAGCAGTAAGGGATTTTTGATCGGTGGGGACTGCCAGGTGCTTTACTACAGAAAGACATGGAAGGCACCAGTATGGCATGGGCAAGGAGGTATTACTGCTTTCAAAATGATCAAGGTATAGACACTAATCACACTGATGAATAAACTGACAGTTGGCTGTCTCGACTGACAGCAACTTGATCTTCTCTTAATCCCCATGCTTTGTTGCAGAGGCAAAGTAAATCGGTTTTACAAATGAAACATTCTGACAAGGCATTTGATTTTGGCATAATGCATTGCTAACAGGGTGTTTAGGTGAAGAGGGACCACAGTATGTACACCTAGTAATGTAGTTTTCCTTGCAAACTGCTGCAACTTCACTGTACTGCAGTGAGTCACCCTCTGCCATATAGTGATGTCAGCAGTACAGCCCTGGGTCCATAGCAACACCAGACTTGATACAGAAGTTTGGTGCACCCTGCAGTTTTAGCAGCTCAGAATGCAAAACTAACTGCAGAGGACAGCAATGAAATACAATTCCAGAATCAATGCAAAAATGGGCAATTTATGCATGAAAGTCAAAAGGACTGGGAAAGGTGCTGAGAACAACTCTTTCACTCAATCCCCATGTTTTGTTACAGAGGCAGAAGTAAATCGGCTTTATAGAAAAACATACTGACAAGACATGGATTTTGGTATAATACATTAACAGGGTGCCTTGGGAAAGGGGAACATACAGATATACTAAAAGCCAGCAGAATAGGCCTCATGGTCTGTCGTATCTGCTTGGTAGCTAGCCACCTAATGGGTACTGGCCCCCCCCCACCCCCAGAGAGGGTCTTCTTTGGCTTCAGTTTCCCCTTGTACCTGTCCCACCCTTTCTTGAAGCCCTCCACTGTGCCATCTTCCACCAGACTCCTGGGCAGTGGATTCCATGGCGCCACCACCCTGTCAGTGAAGTGTCCCTATGTCTCTTCCCCCTGTAATTCCCTCCTCCAGCTTCCACGTGCCCCTGGTTGTTTCCCCCACTTCTTTAGCCTGAACATCTCCTTGGTGCCACCCTTATTTATTCCTTTTACATATTTGAAGATCCCTATCATTGTCCCCCCTTGATCTCCTCTTCTCCAATATGTATAGCCCAAGCTCCTCCAGTCTCTCCTTATAGGGCCCCCCCCGCAGTGTCCTGAATCATCCTGGTCGCCCTCCTCTGGACCCTCTCCAGCAGTGCTGTGTCCTTCTTAAGTTGAGGTCTCCAGAACTGCATACAGTACTCAAGATGCAGCCTGAACAAGGCGTTATACAGAGGGAGGAGCACCTCCCTTCTCCTGGAAGTAATTTCCCTGGCTGTGCAGCCCAGGAACACAGTATGTACACCAAGTACTGGTAGGTTCCCCTTGCAAAACTGCTGCAACTGCACTGTACTGCACAGTGTGAGTCACTCTGCTGCCATATAGTGATGTCAGCGGGAGCTAGCAGCTCATCAGCAAGGGCAAGTGCAGCAGGGCTCAAAAACAGATGCAAAATATGGAAGGCCGTGTAAACTTTGGCCAAAAATAACAAATGCACACACCATTTCAGGTCAAGTACTGCATATGACTACAAGCTATAATTTTTTTGGACCATCATGAAAGGTGCTCTTTAAGGCTTGTTTCCTTATAGGAGAGAGATCAGTCCTATCTCTCTCTGCTTGCTTTTTTGTTCCCCACATCCAGACCATAGAACTAATATTTTTGTCACCGATACATATACTGGGTTCATGCAGTTTTGCAGTGCATGATGGGACTCAGGAGGACGAGTGTTCCCTCTCTCTCTCTCTTTCTCTCTCCTTTTTTCTTTTTTAACTAAAATAAAATTTCTATACTCACTGCGCTTTTGAAGTATTATTGAGGCTCTGTTTAGGGGATTTGTAATCCAGAACTGATGGAACGGGACACAACTGGTAAAACCAGACTGGCCAGTTTGTCTGGAACAGCTGGACAGCACAAGTTGTGCTCGGTCCGGTTGGACCACTCTGTCCAGTTTTCACAGACTTTCTTTTTTTCCTGTAATTCTGGTGGTCTGGTTTTACCAGGTGCCCAGCTGACCTATACCCTTACCAAATTAGTCATTGTCTCCACCATAAACCCTGTATTGCCTATTATATACTGTATATTGTCTTCCCTTAGCAATTCATGTATTGTAGTGTACTTAATTCACAGAACCTGTGCCTTTACTCAGTTAATTTTTTGATGCTCATTTTCATTTACCTATTCAATTTTATTTGTACCTCATTGTTTCTACTCCGCCTTCCTCTCCCCTCCACCCAGGGTGCACTGCAAACTAGTTGTTACCAGCTCAGAATATCTTTCCTGGTAACATTTTTGAAATAAATAGTGATTGAAAGTGATTTTGCAGTATCCAGGAAAATATTTGAAAGGGTAAAATGCAGTCTCAAGTTTTTAGCCAGGGGCGAACCCTCCTTGGTTGCTGTACTGCGGGAAGACCCAAGGCATTGTGAGCCCTTTGGGGCTGGCTCTTGTAACCCTGTTTGTGTCTTCTCCCACTGGTGTTGCAGCAACCTAGTCCCGCCCCTTACAGATCCTCCCGAGACCTAAGTATCTCCCCTACTTGGGACCCAGACTTCCCTTCAGGATCTAGACTTGGTAGTGTACAGCCCTACCGGCCGGTGTCATTCGGCAGGCGTGAGTGGTGGTGCTGCCGCCCGCCGGCTGACTGGGGAGGAGGCGGGCGGTGGGGCTCAGTGGGCGGGTGGGAGGGGGGTACCTAGACCACCAGGGAGATAGACATAGTCCTATTTTTAATTACAAATGCCCACGATCGGGCAGATGCGGTCCACTGGACCACCAGGGATATTGGAAGGACGAATTCTTTTAATTTTACAGATGCCTGTGGTCGGGCTGTGGAACACATTGCTGGCTGAAGGGGGCGTTGGTCCCCGACGGCTGCTGCCTGGCAGGGTGCCAGGTGCAAGTCGCCGGGGATTGGTGCACCTGCATGCAAATGGGACCATCATGACATGCAAATGGCCCCATGTGCGCCTTGCATACATTATGGCCCCATTTGCATGTTAACTTTTGAATATCGTGGTTGCTTTGCATGGCGCAATGGAACTTGCGCTAGCACATTCCCATGCTCCACTCTGGCCACTTGGCGCTGGCACAGTGCCACTGCGCTTACGCACACCGCGGGTGAGCCAGGTGCGATATTCAACGCTGCTGAGCTATGGCGCAGCTCCGCTGAATATCGCCCAGTCCACACCCCTGCACAGCCAAGTTGAGCTGCGCCTAAGCTTGCGCCACAGCCTGGCTTAGTTTGAATATCTGGGCCCCTGTGTCCAAAATGCAATGCTAAACACTCTGAGCTTCTGTTTGGAGGAGTTTATATAGTCCCTCTTGCAGTCTGTAAAACCCTCTGGTTTAGCCAGTGGCCTTATCTTTTGGGCCAGCAGGGATCTCTCTTGCACTTTCCCTATTCCCCACCCCCACACCCATAGAGCTATTTATAGCTTCCTGAGCCTGGAGGTGGCTCTGGTCCCTCCTCGGAGGAACTGTGTCTCTGTTCACACCATTTCCCTGAGCCGACACCCCCAATCCCATGGTCCCCCGTGGCAGGGCCGGGGATGGGGTGCTAGTTTTACTACCACCCCAGGAGCAAAATCCAGATATTTTGGGGTGGGGAGTCGGTCAGGGTTGTGGTGCGCCATCATGGAACTCTTGGAAAAATCATCATTAGTAATATTCCAGGTGCCCCCCAGCCCAGCCCAGCTTCCTGCCACTCATTCAAATGTAAATACACTATGACAGTTCCTAGAAATACCTTTGCTTTGAAGTGAAAGTTAATGATCATAAGAGATGTTTTCTATCCCCTGACCATTTATGACTTTTCCTTTGATTAGCCATCCCAAGCCTCTTTAAAATGTAATTTTCAAGTTGATGTTAGCAGCCTGTTCTTGGGTCATGGAGGAATGTCAGATATTTTGCAATATATTCTCTCTTTCCTGTGATCTTTTCCGGAAATTATGTATCCCATCTGTCAAATGTCATACTCCTGGCCTGCTTAGGAGTTTATTTGTAAACAATATCACAGAAATATATAACAGTATGTCTGTAATATTCAGCAGTGGCTAAATCGCCATAGTAAACACAGAGCATTAATGGAGCGTAGGTTGCATTGTTCTTGAATATTATATTTTGAAATGTTTTCCAGGATTTTGGAGAATCGTCTTAAGGTTGGAAAGGACTTTATATCAATCAAGAGTGTAGGCACATAGTTTTATTTATTTATTTATTTTTTAGGGCATGTCCCAAATCTTGGGCCATTATCATTCCAAAAGTTGGAAGTATGGGTCAGCAGCACATCCACTTCTCTGCTTTAGTCATGTAGCAACATTGGATTTTTACCACAAACACTGGCACTTGAGTGCAGTGCTAAGGGGATTCTGTATGGTCTGATGTTAAAACGAAGTCCTGTCTGCCATTTCTGGTGGTGTTTCAGGTGGATGATAAAAACCCCATGGCATTCTTTTTATTTTTTGGGGGCTGATGGCCCCCTGGTACTCCACCCACAGCCTCCCCGGATCTGCCCATCCACTGGACCACACCACTGCTGAACTGCCTTGGCTTGCTTGAAAAAGTCTTGAAATTTCTCCAGTGCCCTGGCCACATTTCCTTCATTCACTACAATACCACCAGCTTAATCTGGTTGAGTTTCAGTTGGTTTTCACCTTTATTCTCTCCTCCCCACTGACGAGGCTGAAAATATGCAGTGTTGTCTAGCCCACCTTTCCCGTTCCTAATAACCACAAACTGAATATTGTGAACGGAAAGAGGCTACTGCTGCTGAGTTTTAAAGTGGCTACTAGTTAGTGGTTGTGCCCACTTAATATCTGCAGTTTGGGGCTTGATGTACTATAAGTATGTAACTTGATGTAGTGAGATTAGTTGAGACGTGATCGCATTCAGTTCAGAAAAATAAGAAAAAATCTTGCACAATCAGATTTTATATTAGACTCTGTTTCTGCTGTGTATGTGAAATTGCCCGCTGATACATGACCACACAAAACATGGTGGAGGGTGGGGAGGTTGATGGTGTGTACAAACCTGAAATTTTGACTCTGTCTGCTTATCCCCCCCGCCCTTACTTCCCGGCTTCATATTATGCAAACTTACTAATTTATAGTAAGTAGCAGATCTCATGCAGCGTGACTGTGAAGTGGATGGTGAAAAACACCGAACTGTTAGCATGCTGGCAATGAAGAACAGTTCAGAATTTGTCTTGCTGCTCCTGATGCGTTTCTCTGTCTCATCTGTGAAGGCTCCTTTTCTGATACCCACCCTACTACCTAGGGTACCTTGACCTTCTCTTGATAAGTAGACATTTGTCCACGCTACTTTGAAGATCTGTACTGGCTTCATGTTCATCTTCTCTGCTGGCAGACTTTTCCATAGGTTCACTACCCACTGGGAGAAGTGGTTTAACGTTGCCCTTAAAATTACTGCCTCTGAGCTTTAGTGTGTGTGTGTGTGTGTGTGTGTGTGTCTGTGTCTGTGTCTGTGTCTGTCTGTCTCCGTCTGTCTCCGTGTCCCCATCCCCACCTCTTTCTGTAAGACACCAGATCAAACATCTCCATTTGTTCACTCTTGTCAATACCCTTGAGAGAGCAGAATGAGATCATGCCCCCTGTCAGCCTCCTTTTCTTCAAGAGGAACCTATTAACCCATCTGCATCTCCCTGTAGCTTTTATTCCACAACACCCTCACCATTTTGATGGACTTCTTCTTTTGTTTGTTCCAGATGAGTACACTGGTGCCAAAGGCACTGTCATCAGGCACAAACGTGTGTACGGCAGTGCAAGCCATAAAGGACCAGACTTAATAAAAACATTTAAATATTGCAGTCCATGCATGCAAAAGTTACTCATAATAGAATTGTACAGAACAAGTGCAAACATTTGTGTTAAGATGGTGGGTCGGATTTTCAAAGGCCAGAGAATGACGCAGGGTGCTTGCATCAAAAACAACTGATGCAAGGAGCAGGATGCGTCAAACCTTGCACCAGTTCTGATTTTCAAATGGTGCTCGTGTCAAAAATAGGTCTGCATACGCCAGTGTGGCTTGCCCCATGCTTGCACCAAAAAAATGCCTGTGCCTTGTCGGAAGGGATGCCTGCGTCACTGAAATGATGCACCATCCCTTTATTTGGGATTTTCAAAGAATGCCAGTCCTGTCCTTGTGCCTAAGATGCATGTTGCTGTTAGACCAGCCAGTGCTGGTCAAAGGGACATTAGAGTGTATATACAATGAGATCCACTGTAGGTGGTCAGACATGACTATACTACTATTAAGGGACAGTATTCTCCTGCAGGACTAGTTAAAAACATTTTGGGGCTTAGTCTTGGCCATTTCATCTGCCGTTTACTTTACTTAGCTGTGTCATTTTCGCTCTTTGCTATTTTTTGCTCAATTTGCTCCATTTTTTTTTTTCTTACTCCCTCACCATTTATTTACTCCATTTGCATCATTTTCATTCCTTGAGTCATTTTCTTTTTTACACTATTCAACTTGCACCATTTTTGACTCTGCTTGCACCATTTATTTTGGTGCAACTTGTATCATTCTCATCCCTTACACCATTTTGTTGATGCAGGGACAGTTTAGTTAGTGTGGGGACTTTGTCACAGAGAACACTTTTCTTTGCAAAATATAGCACACAGTGTTTGGCACCCTAGATCTGACTCTGTTGGTTGTTTGACGCAGCTTATGTGGATCTAAGGACCCTTTGAAAATCCGCACTGTGACTTTTAAGAATTGTGGAAAAACACTGACTGATTTATGAAAATTTTATAGGAGTTGAAATGATGCCCAGAGTGAAGTTGTATGAAAACTGAAAGACTGTACACATCGTTGGAAGTTTTAAGTGATTACTACTTGTAGATCTGGAAGTGAAGGCTGTTTGTGACACAGTTTGAACTGTTTTGACTACTCATTGAGGTTTGTTTTGGTACAGACCGAACTAGACCACACAGCTGCGGTTTGATTAAGGTTGAAGCCAGTTAAGCCTGTCAGAATTAAGCCAGAGGTTTGGTCCTGTTCCTTGTGACATTGCAGATTAGGTGACTTTATTGTACAAAGCTCTCTTGATGCCTAAACAGTTTTAGGAGCAGCATCAGTATATCAAAGAGCTGCATTCAGTAAAAGGCAACAGGTTGCTTTGTGCAGTTTTAACGCTAGACTCTGCGGTTAAGAGCTTTTGAACTCTGTACAATTGCCCAAGTTTCTGATGTTATCATTGTCATATTTTTATGTTTCTATCAAAGGTAAAGCATGGGTCAATATATACAATTTACATATATGAAAACATTGACTGCTTTCTAGCTTGACACCACCCAGTGTTGTAAACTTCTTGAGTTTAGGAGCAAATTCAATAAACGTGGCTTATGTCTTGGGTACACTAATAATTGAGTTTTTGTTTTTTTTTTGTTACGGACTAGTGTTGTAAATATAAATTGTAGGGAGGACAGTATTATTCTCATGGATCTCTTTGGAGAGAGAGTGTGTGTGTGTATATATATATATATATATATATATATATATATATATATATATATGTGTGTGTGTGTGTGTGTGTGTGTGTGTGTATATGTATATGTATATGTGTATATGTATATGTGTATATGTGTGTGTGTGTATGTGTGTATGTATATATATATATATATATTATATATATCACAGCATTGTCTACATAGAGTAATGCATTTGCTGCGCTTGCAGACCTTGGACACACGAGAAATCATTTTCTTGAAAATCTGAACCTAATTTAAAGAGCTAGTGGAGCAAAATAGGCAGACAGGAAAATTAATGCAAGTTTTAAGTAGTAGTCAGTTGTAACTTTTTATTTCTGAGGTATTTTCCTTTTTCCATTTGCTCATCAGAAAGTCGTCTGTGTGATAATATTGTCCTGGATGTGTGGAACAGCTCATAGCCTGGCTGCTGACATATCTAACTCTACTGCCCCACACTACATCATCAGCATTGTGATCTCACTGACTGTGACATCACAGATGAATGACCTGGCAGTCACTCACTTGCCCTTCCTAAGTAGCAGTGATGTCGCAGTCAGTGAGGTCCCAATGCTGCTGATGTGTGGGGCAGCAGAGCAAGATATGTCAGCTGCCAGGCTAAGAGCTGTAATACACATGACACCTACTAACATCGGGTAAAAAATCTTCTAATTAAACAAAGGGAAAGAAAAAGTACCTCGGATATCGAAGGTAATGGTTGGTTGCTTTTAAAATCTAACATTAGTTTTAGGCAGTACACTAGCTCTATTAAACACATTTTTTTTCCTATTATGTAACTACCTGGAGAACCAGGAAATTGTTGAGGAACGCAGTCCCACATCGTGCTACTTCTGGAAGGCAGACTATAATCCACAAAGTTGAAAGCCTTGGCCAGGGCCACGAACGCAGCACCCGGCATCATGCCATTGTCCATGACTCAGTAAACGGTGTCAGAGAACCTCACCAAGGCAGTGTCTGTACAGTGGCCCATTCAAAAACCATGCTGCTTGTCACACAACAGATTAAACTGATCAATATAACAAACTAACTGGTCATGCACCAGCTATTACTGTAATTTTGATAGGACTGCTGTAGGTCTGTAGCCCCTTCCCCCCTTATGTGCAGTGGCGCCACTTGGTCAAGCCTGCCAGGATGAAGCGCAGTGTCACAGGTTTACTGCATGACAAAAGGGATTTAACTCCCATTGAAATTGCATTGTTTGCTGCAGTAACTCTACTGCACAATTCTGCAGCACTGCGCTTCATCCTGGTGTGCACCACTGTAGGTGAGTTTCCATAAGTTGGGAATTTTGGTCTCAAAGAATAGGTTAAAAACTTTGAAAACTGGCTGAACAGTTTTAGGTACTGCCAGCTTCAAAATTGTAGGAATCGACCCATCTCTACCATCAGATTTGTGTGTCTTTAGTCCATTTCATCAGCATGTGTCACTTTTATATATATATATATATATATATATATATATATATATATATATATATATATATATATATATATATATATATATATATATATATATATATAAATGTTGGTTGAGTGGCTCAACATTAAAATGATTTGTGGAATTTATATTTTCTCCTGTATTTGTGAATACTGTTTTCTCCAAGTTGCAGAAATGGACATTAAACATATCTGCACTTAGTTTAGAATAAGTATGTCTGTATGCAGTTAGCTTCGAGTCATGCAGGTAAGGTCTAGGTAGTGAGATTAAGGCATCTTCAGAATTTCTTTTGGATTGCAGTCTGCTAATTTTTTTTTTTTTTTTTTTAAATCAGTAATTTTAGCCAATTTAATTTCATTTTTACATCTGAATGTAATCCAGTCAGAGTAAACATTGTGTGTGTGTGTGTTTTGAACAAGCCCTGCTGTGTCCCTTTCTTAAACAAATATTTTTGTCAACCAGACTGTTTTAAATTTACTTTTTGTTAGAGAGGCATGCATGTGTACCAGTTTCAAAAATTCAGCAATGAAACATCCATACTGCACCCACTGAACTACCAGTAAAAAGTTTTTTTTTTTTTTTTGTGTTCGAAGGCCACAATTGCACATAGTACTACTAAGTGGGGTCTGACCAGGCACATGTAAGGTAGAAGTAGGACTTCTGCAAGACAGTAAAACAGGCTACAAACAGTCACACGTTGACTCATGATTAAGTGCCCATTTTGGCACAAAACGTGGGCTGCAACACTTCTTGTCTGTGTATCACTTTGTGTGCTGCTGTAGTCTAGTGAGCTTTTGCATTGTGCAACGCTGGTCAGCATATGACTTTTTGTGATAAAGCTGTTCGTAGCCAGGTTTATTATTTTGCAGTGCATCACGCCACATGCACCAGAGTGTTTCTCCTTTGTTCTGGAAGTAGTACTTCCCCTACATTGCTTTTCATGCCCGCCCCCACACAGCATAAATTCACCCGGTTTCTACTGGCCCTCTTGACAGCAGCCACACACTGCTTGTCCTGCTTCAGTTCCTCATCTATTATGACCCTCGGAGCAAGAGACATATTTTTATTTTTAACCAGTGTTGCCTCGAGGCAGCACTTTACTGTTGCACTTATTCTTGCTGACATTAAAAGTCCTTTTTCCTATATATTTTCCTATTCTAACTCACCACTGCCATGGATGACCACTTTAGTGAAATTCTGACAAAAGAAAGTTGAGGGGACCATGCCTGGATTCAAACTCCTAGTCTCTTGGTTATCAGGCTGTAGACCTGTCCACTATCACCAAGCTAACACAGCAGTGAAGCTCCACTTTTAGCTATAGAGGTTGAAGCCTTGCCTGGCAGGCAGCTCTTTCTGTAATATTTACCGGAGGTAGACCTGCCTTGGTGGGAATGTTGGTTTAAAAATAGCTGTCTCTTGCGCCGCCCCCCTCCCGTTCTTTTCCTCCTCCCAGCAAGAGCAGCATCCCACAGGTCCTACCTCTGCCTTTTCTTAAAAGCAGCAGAACAAGACAGCGGTAAAAATCTTGACCTGTACTTTTTAATCTGTTTTAGATTGTGCCTTATGATCTTTTTTTCCCAATTTTGAGTCTGCTTTACCACTTTTTTTTTTTTTTTTTTTTTTACTGTTGAAATAATAAATGGACTGCTCTTTACTATGGCTCAGACCAGATTTCCATCATTATTCTTTCTGTTCGTTAAGATCACTTTTTGTGACTATAATGAACTGTCTTGCAGTTGACACTGCTTCCTAACTTTATAGGACAACTGGTGAACAGAAACGCAGAGAATACTGATGAAAACTGAGTGCTCCCTCTTATTTTTTTAAATTAGGAAAAAGTGCTAAAGCAGACTCCAAAATGGGAAAGAACAGTATCATACAAGTCTGGATATAATGGGCATTCTAAAATGGAATAAAAAAGTATCTGTCAAAATTGTGACCACGGTCATGCAGTGCTGCACCACATTGACTCTGAGACAACAGGGGTCTGAGCTATCACCCAGCTTGTTGCAGTGCTCCTGAAGTTTGTCCCCATCCTTCGTTGGAATCCCGCACCCTGCCCAGCCTTGCATCATCCATGAACTTAAGCAGGCTGCGCAAGACCCCTGCATCTAGATTTGATGAAAATGTTAAACTGCATTGGCCCTAGCACAGAGACTGAAGGTAGCTGTTTCTGTGGGACATATTCCTGATGTATTCAAAATCTGGCAGTCACTTGTTATGGTTTTAGATGCTGGTTAGTTATATTTAAATTGGAGTAGAGCAGGAACGGACAGTTTTTATTGATTCAGCAAGCTCTGCAGACAGATAAGATGGTCACCTCCAGTTCCTGTGCGTGTGCACACTATATAAAGCTTCACAAAGGACTGCCCTATTTCTTCAAGGAATTTTTCTAATTACGCTACAGTTGAAGGCACAACACATTAGGCTTGTAAAGACAAACAAGGAGTAATATTTCTTGGAGAGCAACATGTCGTAGCATAACAATAGCCACCTTATCGATACACGTCGGCTCAACAGTAGGGGCCATTACTAAGACACTGTTGTGTCAAAATGTTGTCAGTGTGATGCTCACGAACAAGGAGTAGTTACTGGTGGCTGTGTTTTGTCTTTACAGGCAAGATGTCCTGCTTTTGATTGTGAACAAAAGGTTTCTTCAGGTAATGGTGAGTCCTTTTTCACTATATAGTGTGCACTCCCATTACATGCTTGGAGCTGCGGGTCAGGGCTTACCTTCTTATTGCAGACTGATTCAAAGAGTGTAACTGTGTCGCTTCGGTTTTTGGTTCTGCTTAAAGTGGGTGGCCTGTTTTGGTTTAATCATTCCTTGTCCAGGTGTTTAAGATTCCATCTTGGTGTCTCAATAGTAAAGTCAAAACCCTTAAGTAGCCTGCGCATGCTACTGGTCTGAAGAAAGTGAGGAAATTCTTTCAGAAAGAAGTTCAGGACTGGCCGACCTCTTAAAGTTTTTTTTTTGTCCTCTGGGCTATCAAAAAGGGCTTGCAAGTGTGTGTTGCTAGGTGCCATTACAGATTATAAAACTGGTTTAAAAAATGGTGAAACCTGATTAGCTGAGGACTGTCTTTACCCATGTTGATATGTCACCACAACAGCACTGGGTAAAGATCCAACAGCGTCTTCACAATAAAATCAATAATGACAGTATTATATTGCTTACTTACTGGAGATTGTGTGGCAACAGTGCCCTCTATATACGCCTGAAAAATGGGAAAGATATTTTGAATATTCTTATTTGGCAAGTAAGTCATTTGGAATATGTAAAAAGGGTAGCAGACTACAGGCATTTTGGGAATATGCAGTGAGCACAGTGAGGCATTTGGAACATACTAACATACTATTCATCGGCGCAGTTCCTCGAGCTATTCGAAGCTGACAGAGTAAAAGCTTATTTGTAAACCTCAGTCCTATTGTATTTTCTTGTGGTTTTCCTCTCCCCTGTCCCCTGGGTCGCACCTGGAAACAAGTCTTGGCTCAGTGTGCCTTTCCCAGTTACCAATTTTTAAATAAATAAAGCTCTCCTAAAAATTTTCAGTTCTAGGGACATGGATATGTTGTTCATCCACACTGTCTGGCAGGTTTCTTGCCGCTTTAAATCTTGCTGGAAGGTCTTCAGGCTGGCTCCTCCCACCCACCCAGGTGGTAAACTCTCAGCTCTTCCCCATGCGCCAGATCTTTCTTACAGCTTGGAAGCTCAGGTTCCCTCCTTAATGCTCTGCATATAGACTGGATCCTAACTCTTGGTTCACCCGAAAATAATTTTAAAGTTTTCCAGACTTCGGTCTACCTCTTCCTTCACGGCTGCGATGGACAAATAGACTCCCGGTTTTCGGCGGTGCCCATGCAGGCAGAAGATGTCCAGGATGGATCCGCACTCCACGTGCGTCTACCACCTCGGGATTGACCACGACCCGCAGGCCTGCGAGTTGTGCAGGTCTTTTTGCTAACGTCCTGAAGACTGTGCGCCCAGCTACAACTTAGGTGCCCGAAGCGTTATCCGATGGTGAAGTCCAAGGAGGCCGTTGGGCGGTGTCCTGGCGGTTGGCTTGGCTGAGCAACTCCGCGCAGATGATCGCCCTCGAGGAGGAGGTGGCCCAGGCATCCTCATCTTCCTCGGTCGCGGCATTTATCCCGCTCTTCGGATCCTCCTCACAGCTTCTTTCAAGGAGCTTTGCCAGTCCTCGCCACGAAGGGTAAGGGCCATCGGGACACTCCTCTCGGTCAAAAGAAGGACTCGAAGGTGGGGTCCCACCATCGACATTCGTGGGAGCAGGAGCAGGAGAGGTCCCTTCCCGGACAGTCGACACTCTACTTGATCGAGGTTGCAGTTAAGGCTGCTGGCTTCACGGTGTCCCGGCAGGTCAGCCGGCCGAGACACTACGACGCTGTCGAGATTTTTCTCATTTGGTCGGACGGGCTGTCGACTGGTGAAGCCAACAACCCTTCATCACCGGGTTCCCCGGTGGAAACCGAGACTTGCCTGCGCCTCCTCTGCTGGAGTCCTGGTCAAGGCTCCCGAGCCGAGGGAGGAGCGGGTTTCCCACGCTCCCTCCCAGACCCACCCTCGGAAAACCGAGGTTCTCGGTCTTGGACCTCGTCTCGGTCCAGCCGATTCTGCCGACAGCGGTCTCGGCACCGAGGAAGCGGCGGCGCCGCTCGTCCTGATCTTCCTCCTCGGAAGAGGAGGCTTCCAGCGCAGACCCAAGGAACATTTACCTTGCTGAGGTTAAGTGCCTTCAGGGCTTTTAGCACCTCTATAGGGGTGACCATGTGAAAGGTGAAGCCTGGGAGTGTGTGTGTGAGGAGTGGGAGTGGGTGGGCTTGGGTGAGCTTGGGGGAGTGAGGAAAGAAGAGAGGCTGTGCAGCTGGTGAAAAAGGTGTTAAAGACCGAGGCCACTTCACCTGGGTCAGTGATGGTGGAGAAATCAATATTTAGGGCTGGGGTGGGAGGCTGGGCCAGGGGGGTGAGAAGTGATTTGATTGATTTCCAGAATTTTGCAGGATGATTTAGGTTATAGTGGAAAGAGGCCTTGAAATAGCTTGCTTTGGCCTGCTGTAGGAGCCTAGTGCAGGAGCTGTGAAGTGCATGGTAGAGCTGGAGTGCTTCCAGGGTATTGGATGCCTTATAGGCTTTCCATGCTTGGTCCCTGGCATGTAGTTGATGATAATATTGGCTGTGACCCAGGGCAGGTGGGCACCCCATACATGGGTCCTTCTCAGCGGTGCATGGTGGTTCTATACGCCGAGGAATTTAGACTTGAAAAGGTCAAGAGAGGCATCGATGGAGGAGGCCCGAGGGATGAAGGACCAGTCCAAGTTGGACAGATCATATAGAAGGGCTGAGAGGTTGAGGGATTTGTAGGACCTGGTGAGTAGTATACGGAGGGGAGGAGCTTTGGGCCTGAATATTCTCCTTACCACATAGATCATATGGTGGTCACTTAGTGAGTCCAGAAGGAGTCCTGATTCAAGAATGTAGTGCAGGTGTGTGGCAAGGGCCCAATCTAGTAGGGAGTGATTCAGGGACTTGTGATTCAAACGTGTGGGTTCTGAAATTTGTTGGGACAGATTTAGTGCAGCTACATGGCTCTGAAGCTTGGAGCTTGCACTGGAGAACCAGTTAGAGTTGAAGTCTCCAAGGATAAGGAGCTCTCCCCCAGAGCCTAGCAGTTTAAGGGTGCTCAGGTGATCCATTATGAGAGGCATGGGGTGTCAGTGCACAGTAGGACCCAGCTATATATATAGGGATTGAGTGTGGGAGTGAGAGCTTAATCAGCAGGGAGTCAATTGAAAGCATGAGCATGGAAAGCTGGATAGGAGTGAACTGAAGGTGATCGGCAATGCCTCTGCCCCTTTTGTTTCCCTGGCGGTCATGCTGAATTAGTGTGTAGCCAGGGATTGTTAATTCAACATCCAAATTGTGAGGCTTCAGCCATGTTTCAGTTATAATCAGAATATCTGGGTGCAGTGTAAGGACAATTGGTTGGAGGAGGGTGATCTTGTTCAATATGCTGCATATGTTCAGATGCATTAGTTTAAGACCCCTAGGTAGTTTGAGATTTGGGGAGGGGTTGGAGTGAGTTGGGCCAGGGTTATGCTCAACATCACCTGTGAGAAGCAGCAGCAGTGAAAGAAGCAGTTTGGTTTTGGGCATGAACCCTTGAGACTTGTGGGAGGGCATGGAGTGGCTGGGAGGGTTTTTGAGAATTATATGGATGAGAAAAGCATAGTGCAATTTGTCCAGCATGGAAGGAGGGTAGCAGGATGGAAGCACCAGGATCCCAGTTTACCAAGAGATAATGAGGCAGTAGATCTGTGATGGAGGTGGCCTGGAAGGGAAGTGGAGATGCTCTGCTGCCTGATAAATTGGTGTGTGGCTGTGGCTGTGGGTGGGAGTCAAGTGGGAGGGCTGTTAAGGGTGTGAGCAGGCATAGTATGGTGAACTGCAGTGGGAACATAATGAGAATTGATGGTCTGTTTATGCAGCTCAGAATTATTTTTTTTTTAGAGTGGCCACTAGTGGTGAAAGCAGATAGCCTGCTATGGGAAAAGTGGGCTGATAGACAAAATCATGTAATCCTGTGAGCCTATATAAGGCAGAGCCCACCTAGGGTGGTGGCAGGGGTGGTGGGGCAGCTGGTGTGTAGCGCCAGTGGGGCCTCAGTTAGCTGTATGCAGAGCTCTGTTTTAAGCAGCAGCAAAGTGGTGTGTCATACCTGGAGATGCCCATAGAATCAGTGGGGATTCAACTTGGGGGACAGCAGGACCAGTGAGGTCCTCACGACCTCCTCTCAGACACTGGAGATGACCATAGGATCAGCGGGGGTTCGGCTTGGGGGAAGGCAGGACTAGTGAGGCCTTCATGACCTCCTCTCAGACACTGGAGATGCCTGTAGGATCAGCGGGGGTTCAACTTGGGGGAGGGCAGGACCAGCGAGCCCTCATGACCTCCTCCTGCCATAGTTATAGTTAAAAATGCAGTAACTCATGCAAAACTAATATCTACATTGATAGATACATAAACCGTAAGAAACACCAAAATGGCCATACATCTCATAGACATTTTCAAAGTAAATGAAAAATGCAAACTTCAAAATGGCATACAATCCTATTTATATTTGAAAAGTAGATGAAAAGTGTGAAACTTCAAAAAAAATCTTTCCTAAAGTTTAAAAAAAAAATGAATAAATCAATGCAAAGTTAACCTTCCTTATGAAATTTAGACATGCTTAGTGGTCATTAACTCATTCAGGCCTAGACACACCCATGGGTGACATCTGAAAGCAAAGCCACTCAGGGCAATAGCTCCTGTAGATGTACTCAGCTGACTTTCACTCAGTCCTGGAAACCTCTGAGGAAGTCAGCAGTTGTTACCTAAATATTAAACAAACTGAATTGCCTAGAATTGATTGCATAGCACTGTTAGAAAGGTAAGTTTGAGCTGAACATATTTGCTGCTGATGCTTTGTGTCTATCACATATACTGTAGGAGTTATTTGCATTTGTTTAAGATATGGTGTGCATGGCTGACATTTATCTCTCAAGTCTCACTTAAGCACCTTGAATAAATCTGAAAAAAAAACAAAGATTTTTTTGTATTTCAACTAGTATAAAATAGAAAACAAATTGATTACAATTGATTGCATAGCACCATTGGAAAGTTAATTTTGTGCTGAACAACTTTGCCACTTGTACTTTGGGGGTAGCACTTACAGTTCAAGAGGTATTCGCATTTGTTTGTGGCATGCTGATTATGGCTTGATTTTGCTTAGAAAGGCCCAGGATGCAGTGTTAAAAGTATACAGGACACAAGTGGTGGAAGTCTTAAAGAGCTCGTGTGGTGCGAATGAGTTAATTTGAAAACTTCACAAACACTTAAAAGTGATGGAGAGAGAGAGAGAAAAAAACATTGGGAACTTACCAAAATTAAGTAAGCTGCTCCATATATGGTCAGAGACCAGACAACAGACAGGTCTAAGGAGACAGCAGACACAGCTGTGTACGTGACAAGGATCAGATTCATCTAGCATCCCTTACTCTAAAATGAAAGTAAAAATAGATATAAGCATGCAATAAATGATTTGAAATAAAGGCAAATTATAAAATACTTGAGAAATAAAATAAAAGCTTCATAAAGAAAATAGAGTACAATACACTTAAACTTAAACACCCCATGCCCCAAATGTATATTTTAGAACTCCGAAAGATACATTGAAAGCACTGAAAGTCTGGAATGTGCTTCTACAAAGAAAGTAACTACTTTTTAAAGCCATATAAATAACAGACACCCTACCCCACTAAATTCCATTTCATCTGATAAACCAAGGGGGGGGGGAGAGATAGAGAGAGCGAGAGAGAGAGAGAAGCAGCAACAGAAGCCATTATTTTCTTTGAACTTTACTTGAAGACTTTATTTTAAAAACAAATTAATTTAAACCTTTTCTCAAACCTTTTTTTTCTCTAATTTTGTGGGTTTTATTTTTTGGACTTTGATTTACTCATCAAATTGCACAAACACATGAAGGTGCCATGGTCCTGGCATGCAGAGGAGACCATAGAACTGGTAAAGAGAGCGGAGGAGCATGGCAATCCATATATAGTTAAGCGGGCTTCCAATCTGACCAAGCAAGATTTGTGGTGAGATGTATTGGAGTACCTCTCAAAGGCTTGGCTACATCAAACTACAGAATCCTGCAAAGGTAAGTGGAAGGTGACTAGGCAGTTGTTTTATAAGCACCCTTACTCTACACAACCAGTTCCAGTGAGGTATCAGGACTGGTTTAACATCATGAAGTGGATGTGGAAAGTAACTAAGAAGCCTGAGTATGGAGAAAGAACACATCTGAGTAAGTGTTTCATTTCATTTCATTTTATTTGATAGCATGAATATATAATTGTTACTCCATAAAATAGAATACAATACTGATAAACCTGAATTATATAAGACAAAAAGCATAACTCATGTAATAAATCTGTATACCTTTTTCACATTTATCAGATCCAACCCAAACAACATCCACCCCAGCAACCCACCCCACTGAAACTGAGAAACCCTAGTAAGTGTATTACATATCCATTAACCTATCATACCTTGGAGTGGTTTATTATAATTAAGAAGTGAAAAGTACATTTTTGTAAATGTAAAACATTTTATGTTCCATAAATTCAGTTACTACTAGATGAAATATGTAACTTTGGTAACAAAGACTGAATACATTGGAATCAACTTCGAACCAGCATTTAATTTGAAACAACTTAAGCCCTGTTTAGAATTTGTTTTAAAATAAATGAAACATAACTGCATTTCATGGAAATAGATGATATGTTCCTTTACTTTGGTTGTTGCTAGGTAAATTAGTGCAGGTTTGTCACCAGTTTTGCAATTTCTACATAAATAATCATGAACCAAATGCTGTTTTAAACATCAGTTTACTGCACATGTAATGAATAATTTAATAGCTAAATTACATCAAAATAAAATTGTTAGTGCAAAGATTATGAAGTTGCTGCATGGTAAAGCAACTGTAAACATATAAAAACTAAATTTTTATTTATTTAATAAATATTATCAATTGAAGCAAAAAGGCAACTGCATAAAGATTAAAGCTAGTGCCACAATGAAACTGCAAAATTCAGAAAAGCCAGAGAGTTGGGCTACTACAGCTGCTGAATAAGGAACCTTGTGCTAGGTCATGTTAAAACATATATTTAATGAAAAATATTGTAAAATACTGGTTCAAAGCAGCACCAACCTCACATAAAACCAGTGCAAATGTTTCACATCACACTGATACTTTTTCAATGCATTTTTTTGCATTGCAAAATTGTTGGTACAAAGATTATGAAGTTGTTGCATGATGTAGCAACTGTAAACATATAAAAACTTAAAGTGTACTTATTTAATAAATATATATACCTTTTGTATCTGTATCAGAACCTAACCAAACTGTGCCACTTCCAACCACCTACCCAACCTGACAAACCAGCCTCAACCCAACCTAGTAAGTATATTAGACATAATTTTTTTTTTTTAGTTTAGTTGTTTAACCAGGTATAGCACACTAAGCTGGCAGCTTTTTTACAGGAGCGACCTGGGAACACAAGGAGGTTAAGTGACTTGCTTAGGGTCACACAGTATGCAAGTGGAAGCTGTGGGATTCAAACCCAGGGCTGGTCTGCTGGATGTTACCAGATTTGCAGCTCAGAGCCTTAGACCACTGCGCTATACTGCCTAAATTACCATACCATAGAGTGTGTTATAGTGCATATACATTTGTTTTAAAGAAAAAGCTTTTCGTTTCCTAAAATTAAGTTATTGCTAGGTAGAATAACTCAGTTTAGTAACAAATACTGCATACCATTCAATGAACCATGTATCTGAGTGTCTTTTAAAAAAACTAGGCTCTCTTGCAAGTTTTAATCTTTAATAAAAAATGAAAAATAAATGTCTTTAACAATGAAAAGGTTATACTTTCTTTTACTTAGGTTGTTGCTAGGTAGATTATTACAGATTAGTTGCACATACTACATCACATACTGCATTTCAAACAGTGGTTTCTTAATATGTAATGAGCCTTTTAACAGATAACTTATATTAACAATGAAGTTGTTCAAAATACAGTTTTTTTTTGTAAAATCTTTTTATTAATTATAACCACACACAACATTTCATAACAAGTAACGTGATCAGGTATTTGTCTCAGAAACACACACACACATATACAGTTGAGTACAGGAATCTTGAAACATAATAAAAAATAAAAAAAATGTGGTGGTAACCAGTTCCTTAGTATGTTTATACAATGCCATCAGGGTATACACTCATGCTCTAAGCAGAGGCAGAAGACAAAGAAGAGAAAGGAAGGCTGACATAGGAGGGTTAACAGAGCATGGAATTAGCCAATGACCAGGGCAAGCAAGTAAAGGAAACAAAGAGAGTGTGACAAAAAGATAGCAGTAGCGAGTACAGAGGTCAAGAACTGAATTACCATGCTGTAAGAGTGTTCGAGCACTAGTACTAAATTCCAGAATCTGGGAGCGTTACAAACAAAAAACTCCTCCACTATTTCAGTATTTAACAACCTATGAATACAAAAGCATAGTAATAAACAGATATTAATAATGTACATATATAAGAACTAAATCAGAACTTATTGAATAAACCTATATAACTTTTTTCACCTTTATCAGAACCAGCCCAAACAGTACCCAACTAAACACCAACCCAACCCACCGAGCCTGTAAAATCTGTATCAGTCCAACCAAGTAAATATATTACATATTGTAAAAGTATTTTCATAAAAGGAAAAACTTTTTTGTCTTTTAAATAGGTTGCTGCAAAAGACATTATATGATTTTGGGAACAAAGGTTATATGCTGGCAGGGCAACACCTATGAGGAGTGGCTCAGGGACTCAACATGTACAGTACTCTGTCAAGGAAAGAAGGGAGAAGTGGACATGACTGAGACCTTGAAGTACCTTAAAGGTATAACCAGGGGGAGCACTGAAGGCCTCTTCAACCTTAGTGGGAACAAGACCACTAGGATGCACAGACGAAAGCTGGTGGTGGGTAGATTCAAAAGGGAGAAGAGGAGGAACTTTTTTACAGAGAAGGTGGTGACCAAGTGAAATGAGCTGCTAGAGGAGGTGGTATTCCCCCAAATGGTGGACAGCTTCAAAAGAAGATGGGACAATGAGAAGAGGAAGTTGTAGATGGGGGGCATTTGTGGAGGATGCTGCTGAAGGAGGTCAAGGGGAAAATGGGGAGAGGGCAGTTCCATCTGTAAACATCTTGGGAACTACACAATTGAGTAGACTTGATACCCCATAAGGCCTTTATTTGCTGTCATGTTCATAAGTATGTAATGAAAACATTGATATCCGTGACCATGCCCAATGTTTCACCCTCCATTAACTCCATTATCCTTAATGTTAAGGATTAAGTATTTATCTACAAAACACGGAAACCCAGGTGTGGGTGTGAGAACTTTGGGTCTAGATAGGGTCACTATTGATAATGTTATTTCACAGTATGATCACTTGGATTATTATAATTAAGATAAAATATATTTTAACTCTACATGAAAATTTTATTGAGTATATTAAAAGGACTGTGGGAGATGGGTGCTGTATAAAGGGCTAGCTTATTGTATAGGGAGATCATACTAGCAGCATGTATCCTATTGGTTTGTGTATACATATTTTGATGTTAAGTATTTTCTTAAAAATAAATGTTTTGTATCTAGATCCTTGCCCCGAAGAAGCCCACAGAGGGTGAAACATTAGGCGTGGTCAGGCAGATTGTGTGTGCAAAGACCTTGAATAAATGACACTGGAATTCATATTTGGAGTGGTACTGTTTTTCTTTGATTCACATATTGGATTATTCCACTTCTTCAGCCCCATACTACTAGCACTGATTGAACTTTTTAGAAGGGAACCCACCTGCAACTGGTTTGGTGTGTAACACAAACATACATTTATTTTGCAAAAAACTATGCTTAGTTGGGTGGATTTACATTTAAAAACTGTAAAATAAATGTCTTTAACTAGAAATAGATTTTATTTTCCTTTCCTTAGATTTTACAACAGAAATAGTGCAGCTTAGTTATGAACTGTGTATTTCTATGTAAAGATTCAACAGTAAGGTGCTATGTTTTAACAGATTAAGTTATTATGATAACTTTATTATACCCTGTATCACAACATCATGTACTTTTTTGATAGTTGTAAATATTAGCATTGCTAAGCAATAAATGGTTTTATATTATATGTAACATATAAAATAATTAACTTTTAAAATATAAATAATAGAAAACAAAGTACATTTCAACAATATGTCTTAACAGCAGCTTAACAGAATTATACTTATGATGTTTTTATGACCAAAGAAGAGATGTTTTATTTATTTATTTATTTATTTATGATCATTCAGAAAAAAAAACTTTGAGCGTGAGCTCTTTTACAAAGGTTCCACGTCAGGGTGGACAAACATATAAAAACACAAATCCAGTGGTTATAGGTTTCGGAACATGTTCAGTTACAAAGGTTCCACGTCATGGAGGACAAATGATACAGAAACACCAGTACAGTAAATACAGGTTTCAGGTCATTACAGTTTTTTCAGGATTAGCACAAATGCAGTGGTCACAGACAACAGAAGGATACAGTCATACAGGTTCATCACATTAGGCAGTTCAATAGTCACAGTTTCAGTGCTGGGTTTAAAGACGGTAGTGGGAGAGTCTAACAGGTCTTTCCTGGGGGCACATGCATTGTGAGATAGACTGTAGGTGCAGTTTGAGGCCGGTTTTGAACTGAGGCAGGCTGTGTGTATGTAGTTCCTGCGGGAGTTCATTTAGCCAGAGGGGCTCGGTAGGCAAAGGTACGCGGACCAAGTGAGGTTCGCCGGAATGGGGTGGACAGTGCACCATTTTTCTTCCCCCTGGTGTTATGTGATGAGGAAGAGGCCTCGAGCAGGTTTACTATGCAGGGTTGTGTTTTTTTGAGGAGAGCCTTTTTACCCAATAGACAGGTTTGGTATTTGACCCTGTCTTTTAGGCTCAGCCAGTTAGTGCTTTTATACAGAGTGCAAGTATGGGTATAATGGTCTGCACTCAGGGTTAGGCGGCATGCCTTATTTAATGCAATTTGGACCCTGTTGAGTACAGTGTCAGTGGCAGCTCCATAGATCACAAGCCCGTAGTCTATCGTGGAAGTATTGAGCTGGAGACCGAGAGTCAGAGTGTTTCCGGGTGAGGGAGTTCTTATGTCTGTAGAGGACCCGATCTTTGTGTTAACTGACTTGACAAGGAGTCAACGTGGTTTGTATACATGAGAGAGTCGTCAAGGATGACCCCTAGGTACTTAAATGATTGAACCTGCTCAATCTGCTCACCTGCATTATTGAAGATATTGAGGGGAGGGAGCCTGCGCTTATTGTAATGGCTGGAGTGGATCACAGCCTTGATTTTCTTGTAGTTCAGTAGCAGCCTTTTCCTACAGAACCAGTCCTCGAGTTTGTTGAAGGAGGTTTGTAGTTCTGTTTGTAGTGCTGCCTGGGAGGTGCCACTGCTTAGCAGCACAGCATCATCCGCATACAGGATGAGACTGGTCTCACAGGCCAAGGGCAATTCATTAATAAAGAGGCTGAAAAGCAGGGGGCCAAGGATTGATCCCTGAGGAACTCCTAGGAGTACCTCACTGGAGCTGGATAGTGTCTGCCCGATTTTGACTCGCTGACTCCTTTGTGATAGGTAATCATTTAGCCAATTTAGGGCGTTTGGTGCCACTCCCATTTTTTAGAGCTGGGATATCAGTAGAGGGTGGTTGACAGTATCGAAGGCTTTAGTGAGGTCAATGAAGATGGAGCTCACCAATTTACCTTCATCTAGTGCCTTGTGTGCGAAATTGGAGTATGCAAGCAATGCAGTGGTGGTACTGTGTTTCTGCCAGAAACCGTGTTGGTTTGGGCAGAGCAGATTGTACTTGTTTAGGTATTCGGTGAGTTGGTATGCTATGATTTTCTCCAGTGCTTTAGATAGTGGGGAGAGGATAGATATTGGCCTGTAGTTAGATATCATTGCCTTGTCACCATTCTTATGCACTGGGGTTACCAGGTCTTGCTTCCAGACTTCCTGGAATTGGGCTGAGCCAGGGATTTGTTAAATAGCATCAGAATGGGTTTGATCATAACATCAAGTGTCAGAGATAGTATCTTCATGTCTATCCCATCACTCCCCAGCCTAGTTTTTCCCAGGACTTTCCTGACCACTGTTAGGACCTCCCTTTCTGTCACCTTCTTAAAGTAGAAAGTTGGGTGATTTGTATTGGTGTGGTTTTCACAGCCTTGGTTATCCACCAGCAGAAGGTAGCCTGAGGGAGTACTGGGGATAGGTCAGTGAAGGCCTGGTTGAAGGCGTCCGCAATGGCTATAGGATCTGTGAAGGGTGTGTTGTTTATATTGAGTGTTTTGGACTCGACTTCTGGTCTTTGCCGAGGGTGTTCTTGAGATTATCCCAAAACCTCTTCCCGTCTCCCCCGGCGTTGTTGAGCTGAGTCTTGTGGAAGTTGGCCTTTGCAAGCCGGACCAATTTTGTGCACTGATTTCTAGCAGTTTTGTAGCTTTGTAAGTCGTGCTTGCAAACAGAATTTAAGGCTTTGGCCCAAAGGCAGTCCCTTTCGTTTAAGAGAGAGAGGAGCTTTCCATCCAGCCAGGCGTTTTCGGTTCCACTGACTTTTCGTTTAGTGCGTGGGGCATAAATGTCACAGATGGAGTTGAAACCCTCCATAAAAAAGCTGAGTGCCTGGTTCATGGTGGGCGCCTTGTGTATGGGGGACCAGTTGTAGGCAGACAGTGCTGATATGATGGAACCAAGTTTGCCCTCCACAACCCAAAAAGTCCAACCACAGAACCCACACCCAAGAAACGTAAGTAGTAACTCTTCTATATTATACTGACACAGTAAACCAAAACTTAAATGGAGTTGAAGAAGATGCTACAGAGGAATATTATTCACATGAAAAGATGCATGAAAACAAGGACATGAAAGACAATGAAGCTGGAAGGGTGAAATGCAAGAGATGTAAGGAGTACTTCTTCACTGAATGAATAAGTGGTGGATGCCTGGAACAGTCTACCAGCGAAGGTGGTGGGGCAAAACAATGGTGGACTTCAAGAATGCATGGAATAGGCAAATGAAAATCTTAATTGGGAAACTTGGGGTGGGAGCAGAGATCAAGTAAGTTCTGTGGTGCTACTATAGGCAGTGTATAACTACACACACTTGCACTAACATGCATATCCCACCAATGGAAAAGAAGAAAAGTAAAAGAAAACTGCATGGAAAACACACATTTATAACACTGTGCACCAATCCTACATACACAATATCATGCAAAGTGCAAATCTCTAGATTTGATCTCGGGGGTTAGAGGAGGAATAGGAGAAGAGAAAACAAGCTTTGAACCTTCTGGCACTAGCATGTTATGCAATGTAATACATAACTTGTAAGTCAAATAACTGCCAGGGTTGTAGCTGTCACAGAAGGAGAAACAAGCATGTAAAATACATAATTTAACATGCAATATATGTTTTAATATTACAGCCAAACCCAGAAGCAGTGTGATGTTCCTGCTCTCCTTGAAGTTAGGAAAGGCCCCTTATCATAAGACAAAGAAGATCTGTGATATGGGTAAGTACCATCATATCTGAACTTAATTTTATCCTATTTTCTTTTGTATTATTTTATTTTGTTAACTCTGTCAGCATTGATAACAGTAAGATTTAATCTGGTCCAGGTACAATAGCAGAGTAGTGGAAATGAAATTAAAAGTTTGAAAGAAAGCAGACCAGCTTCCTTGTCAAATAATTGCAATCCTTTTCTCCAATCAGAACAAGCCTGCAGTAGGTTAATGAAGGTGCTTCAAAGAACCCAGTCTTTCCAAAGATACTGTACTAGCAGTGCTCCCAGATCGGCCAAAGCATTTTCCTCTAGCAGACCCTCATTTTTCCTGTATTTTCCCTGTAAAACCTTGGTGAAATTCCTATAGATTTTCTTGTATGCTCAAGCCAATTTATTATTGCAATTGGCGTCACTATGATGGTAAATAAAATCACTACAACACGTGTTCTGGCTGTTTTATAAGCGTTCTTATTTACTTTAAGGATTAAAACTGACCTAAAAACATCACAAAATTACATGGCAACTAAAAGATATTTACAAGTAACATGAAAACAACAAGCAATGGTGGGGGAAGTACTGATGTAGAAGGGAAACACTGATACTGAACAGTGGTATAAAGAGATAAACACAGGCATATATATGAATATGTATAAAGTCTTAAAATGTGCATCTGAGGAGTCATATTGTGCAAAGTTACTCAGGGTAAAATGAGGACCTGAGGATTGATGTGCAAAAGTTTCTTAAAGTTACTTAGGATCCATCCACTATGCAAATGTGTTCACCCTTAATATTTGTCTTTGCTTTTACAGCATTCCAGCATGGTCTTAGTTGGTCAAATTTAAAGCAGTCTTCTTCCATTTTATCGAAGGAAGCATGCAGCAGTGCATTGAGTGTGTTTCCTTTCACACAGCTTCTGTCCTTTGTATTGGTATGGTTCAGATCACTAAATAAGTGCTCCACATTGGCATTTCCATGGGGCAGGATTAGCTGTGCAGATGTACAAAACCTCCAGCTCACTGAGAACAATGTGAATATTTTCCTGCTGGAAAAGAAGACTGAACTCTAGAAGCACAGCTTTACTAGACTGGAACATAAAGCAGTCTGGATTCCCAAAACTGTTGCACTTCTTTCACTTGAACTTTCAAAATAAATCTTCAGAGCCTGAAACTGTTCCACAGTTCTCCCAGCCACTTGGTGCAGACTGAGCCAACTGGTCTGACACGGTTTCAGAAGATTGTATGGTTTTGTGTTGATGAAGTCCTGAAAGGTCTGAAAGGTTTGCATTCTCTTGGCACTTTTCTTAAAATAGTACCAGATGTCTACAGGTAGACTCTGTACTTCATCAGGGAACACTTTGCAAGAGTCATTTGCTACAAGGTGGGCAACATGGCAGATGCACTGAGTATTGAAAATGTATGGCTGCTCTTTTTTCAGCCTGAAGAGAACACTATTTCTTATTCCATCATTACATTGGCTTCATCAGACCCAAACCCTACAATGTATTGTAGGTGTTCTGCATTTTAGCAGATTAAATGTACTGCCAGAGTGCCTGTATAGCCTCTGTGTACTGTCTCTTTAAGAGCTGCCTGGATTGCAGTCATAATTAGTCTAAAAGGGAGCTCTGTTAGAAGATGTGCATGTTTGCTGATCATTTGTTAGAGTAGTAATAATATTGCAGTGTGTTCAAACCTGCCTTCTTTGCAGCATGGACAGTTCTGCTTGTTTCCATCATCTTGGTCCTGGACTGCTGAAATGGGCCCATCAGTACATTTGGGGACTCTAAAATGGAGCCTGCTACAGGGGCTTGGTGGAGGGCAAATTCTGTAGGAATTGTAGTTTTTGCATTTTGGCACCAAGACAAACCTGGAGAGGAAGCCCTAGTTGTGACTGACAGAAGAATCAGCCAACCGAATCTTTGGATCCTGGGGAAAGTCCCAGGAGGCTTGCAGTTTCAGTCAGATCTGAGTTGGGAAGTGAAGAAGTAACAGCTCGAGATAGTTCAAGCAGCAATCCATAGTGGAAAGGCCTGAGTTTGGCCTGCATGCCTGCTTGCTGTCCCTGAGAGGGAACTTGTATTTTTTTTGGACTGAATCCAAATTTGGAGAGCGAATTAAGCCACTGAATTGTGACCAGGCTTTAACCTGAAGAAGACCGAAGATTTGCTGAATGAGATCAGCCTGTCTGGACTTCCAGCTACCTTTGAACTCCTGAATTGTGCAGAGACTCTGTAATTGCAACTGGAGAGCCATTTGCCTGGTACAGTGGAATTTCCTTACATGTGAATGTGCTGTGTGCTTATAGTGGGTCGTGATTTGGTTCCCCACTGTGTGTCTGAATTGTGTTTTGCTTGCTGGAGGCTGTATCCAGCTCCATGGACTGAATCTGTATCCATTTCTGTTTGACTGGGCCCTGCTACACTGGCCCAGCCAGAATACCTGCTACTCAGAGAAAGTCATCAATGGGAGACCGGCCTGGGATCAGCCCCTGCTCAATGTCTTGAACAGGAATGATGCCTTGTGATTCGTGTGGGCTCTGCTTCTCCTGGCACTCCAGCTCAACAGCCTGCAGTCTCGATTTCATCTTGCCTGTGTTCAGTATTGGGTATTGTGAGTAAACATCAGGGTAGCTCCCTGCAACAACAGCTAAATCTAAAAGTGCTGTCACCTGATTGTCTTGTTGCCTTTTCTTTACAAACTGAGCCCTCCGGCTCTGGATTACAAATAGTGTGTGTTGTGCATGTTGCTTCTTCCATCACAGGGCCCCAACCAGCTGCAACGCTCCTGGCTAGCCCACTGTTTTCCTACCTGGGTACCCAGAGTGTGTGACTGTGTAGGGGCTCTGAACTGCATGCATAACTGTCTAATTAATATAGCTTTTAAGCAAATCAACCTGATTACACCCCTCCCTTGTTCAAGTCCCTTGAATAAATCAGATTTAACTTTGTTTGCATTTAACCTGACTGTGGTTCCAGTTTGTGCCAAAAGTATTGTACTGTTGCTATTTGCTGTGCTTAACCTTGTTTTACAGGGGTTCCCCAGGGTCAAGCTAGAGGAACCAGCCCTGGTGGTAAGTGCAAACAGTGTGGGTAATTGCCTGGTGAATAAAGGTCGTTTGAAAGTAATTATTGTATATTGTTCAGGCCACTAGAAGGAAAGGTGGGGTTACAGGGTCTCGGAGGGCTGTGCTCAGGTTAGCTTGACCACTAACCACCCTGACCTCCAGGTGGAGGCACCCATTTCATTACCCAGGCCCCTAACCTGCTACTAGCCAAGCAGGGTAGTAGCCCTTCAGACAGCACCACCTAAGGGTTACATCTACGTGTGGAAAAATTATCCACTATTTTTTATTTTATTACAGTAATAATTTTGAAAAAGTCATAGCTCATTGTCTGAGTCATTCTTGAAATTATTCAAACCATACACATCTTCAAAATGAAAACAAACATAACTGTTAAGTTGTGGTTGAAAGGGTAAATTCAAATCAAAATTTGAAACAGTTGTGGTTGAACGTATAAATCAAATGAAGTTTTTAAACCTAAAAATCAAGTTTCCTAAAAGTATCCACAAAACACATACACATTACCTTGATTAATATGAAACACATATATACTTTGTGTTTTTAAATGCAAAGCTCACCCATTTTAACATGAAAATCATCAAGCAGCACAAATATTTCAACAAAGACATTTTACTGCATGAAGATACAGGTACAGAGGAGTCGGCCATATTGGAGCTGAACGGAGGAGGAAGTGAATTTATTTTCTACTGCTTTCCAAGTGTGGGCACTGGATTGATGGGTGGGGATTGAGTGTAAACATTTTTGGGGCTGCAACGGGGCTTGGGAGGAGGGAGGAAGGCCACAGAGGAAGGGTTTGTAGCAGGGGAAGAAGGACAGTCATGTGACTCCAGCCAGGCCAATGGGGAGGCTGGGCCTGTATATATTTCCCAGGGGCCAGCGACCCTCATGAGAGCAACCCCAATGCATGAGTGCCAAGAAGCAGGAGTGTGGCATCTGACTAGGTGGTGTCTGCAGGGCATCTGCAGAGAGGCTGCAGGCTGCAGGCCACACTGGTTAATTACAGATGCAAGAAGGAGCACTAGGGATGAGAAGGAAAAATACATAGAAAACAATACGATGGTAGCAAGTAGGGATACAGTGAAGATGTGGAGGCTGGTAAATGGAGGCAGGCAGATGCGTGGGGGTTTTGAGGGGTAGGGATGGCTGGGAATGGTGGGCTAGGGAGGGCTGGGAGGATAGTGAGCTGTAGTGGATGTTGAACAGCAGTTTTCCTGGGGACATGGTGCAGGGTGGGAGGGTGTCTGGTGTGTAATCAGTTCAGACAACTTAGGCAGGAAATAAAAAGCTTGAAATGGGAGCTGGGGAGATGAAGCAGGTATGACTGGGGTGGGCCGAGGTGGCCAAGGAGACAAGGAGGGCTCCTCCACAACATACACCAGGCAGCCACAGGTTGAAAGGAGGAGGTCAGACAATGGGGCCTAGAGCACCAACTCCTCAGGGACTTGGGGACATGTGGATGGGAAGTTGGCAGGTGGTAGGGAATGATGGAAGAAGAAAAAGGGTTAGGAACATGTCCAGGGAAGGAAGAGGCATGGTGGGAGAGCATGGGCAGTGGGTTGAAGACTAGGAATAGGTTCTCAGTACTGGCCTAGGTAAGGGAGAAGGAGGAAGGGGTGGCACCATAGGTCAAGGGAAGGGGAGCAGGAGTAGGGGAGAGTACAGTGTACAAGGGAAGAGAAGTACTGTAGTGTAGTAATTGGTGGGGGCATGGAAGCAGATGGTGTTGTTGTGGAACCAATAACTAGAGGGGTGGGGGCCAAAAAAGGTACAAGGGGGTAGATGGAGGTCACAAGAAAGGGGCAGAGAGGAGGGGTATGTTTAGAGTAGGGGAAGGGGAATGGGCTGGGAGAGGAATGCAGAAAGGCTGGGGGAGGAATAGCACAGGTGGAGGTGCAGTCAGGGGGGATAGAGTGAGGAAGAGACAGGGAAATGGGGGAGGGAGCACTGAAGGTAAGGGGTCCAAGGTAGGGCAAAACATGGGGGAGGCACAGGCAGTAGAGGAAAGAGTAATCATACTGGGGATTCAATTTGAAAGGGTGAGATGGGGAGGTAAGGAGCGAGGAAAAGCAGGGCCTGGGTGGAGTGTATGCCAGGTATGAGAGCAGGAGGGTAGGACAGTTCATTCAGAACTGTGTGGAGAAGGGGGGTAAACCTCATATTGTAGTACATCTAGGTACAAATGACCTTGAGGGAAATAGGGTGGAGGAAGTGCAAGAGAGGTTCAAGGAGACAGGAAGAATCTGCACTCAGGCAGGCAGGTCGGTGGCATTCTCGGAGGTACTACCAGTACCTAGGGCAAACCACACTAGGAAGCAAGAATGAGAGTTCAACAGCTGGCTGTGTTGGTGGTGCACAACAATGGGTATGGGGCAATAGGAGGGTGGGACATGACATGGAATAAGAAGGATTCTATGCACAGGAGAGGCTGCATCTCAGCAATGAGGGTACAAGGTTTTGAAATGGGCTGGAGAATTACATTAAAATACATGTAAACTGAGGAAGGGGGCCTGGGGGTTAAGCACCCAGCAGTCACCAAGCAGGGAGATTGAAGGCCTCACCCCAGACAGGGAGGTGGGAGGTAGGGGAATCTAGTAAGAACAAAAGTAGGGTAGCGGGATGGGAGAGGAGGCAAGGTACACAGTGGACTGTGGGTTCCTTGAATGTAAGGAGCTTGTCAAACAAGGTAGTGGAATTCCAGGCAATAATGGTGGTAGGAGAGGTAGATATTGCAGCCATCACAGAAACCTGGGCTACCCAATACCATAACTGGGACCTCATAATCCCTAGATACAAGGTGTACCACAAAGACAGTGAGGGGGGAAGGGGGTGGCTATTTATGTGAGGGATGGGATACTATGTACCAGAGAGCAGGAGGAAGAGGGGAAGCCAGAAGCCATATTGGTACTGCTCCAAATTTCCAAAGGTAAGAAGATCAGGATCGGGGTGGTGTACAGGCCACCCACACAAAATGAGGAGAAAGACAGGGAGTTGGGGCAGCAAATCAGAAAGGTCAGCAGCAGAGGGAGTACCATCATAGTGGGTGACTTCAACCTACCTAGGATTGACTGGCAGACCATGACTATAAAAAATGCCAGGGAACAAGTAATACTTGAGGCTATCCAGGACAGCTACCTAGAGCAGGGAGTGTCAGAGTCCACCAGGGAGGGAAACATACTGGATATTGTGTTAGCTAATGGAGGCCAAGTCCAGGATGTGGTCGACATGACCCACTAGCGGGAAGCGACCAACGCTCAGTGTTGTTCTCCCTCAACACAGGGAGTCGGCTAAGACCAGGACAAGAGTGGTAGACTTCAGGAAGGCAGATTTTGCCAGGATGGGCTGAATCCTAGGGGTTATCTTGCTGAAATATTTCCAAGGGATGGATGCTGAACAGAAATGGTCAATCATAAAGAAGGGTCTGACAGAGGCCACAAACACATGTGCTAAGTCTCAGAGTAAGCAGTCCAGGTAAAAAACCTAGCTGGCTCAGCAAGGAAGTGATGGTAAAAGTGAGGGAAAAGACAGTGTCCTTCAACAGTTGTAAGAACTCTGGGTGAGAAGAAGACAAGGAGGGGTACGTGAAGATATCTAGGGAAGTAAGTAGGGAAGTCAGGGTAGCTAAAGCAGAAAGGGAGTTGAGATTGGCTCAAGGGATCAGGGAAGGGTATAAAGATTTCTTCAAGTACATAAGGAGAAGAGGAATTGTAGGATAATTGTAGGATTGTCAAAATCAAGAGGGAGGAGGGATGGGCAGAGAAAGGGTATGACCAGGCAGAGGCACACAATGAGTACTTCTGTTTGGAGAAAGGGGCAGAGGGGTGGCAGAGGTAATGGACGGGGTCATCCAGGAGGATAGGGTTCTAAAAGGCCTTAAAGCCCTCTGGGTGGACAAGGCACTGGGACCTGATGATGTACATCATAGAGTCCTGAAAGAATTGGCAGAGGTACTGGCAGGCCCTCTGGTAGACCTGTTTAACACCTCCTTGGAGACAGGGAGTGTGCCTAGGGACTGGAGGATGACTCAAATAGTGCCCCTCAAGAGTGGGCCCAAGGATGAATTGGGCAATTACAGACTGGTAAGCTTGATGTATACATGTGTGGGGAAGCTGATGGAGACCATTCTGAAGGAGAGGTTGGTAACCTTTCTGGATAATAATGACTCCAGTATGAGAGACAACATGGGTTTGTCTCAGGAAGATCATGCCAGCTCAACCTACTCCTTTGATTGGGTCACAAGAGTGACTTGACAAGGGCCATGCTGTGGATATCCTGTATCTGGTCTTCAGCAAAGCTTTCAACTCTGTGCCACACGGAAGGTTATTGGGCAAGCTGAGGGACCTGGAGGCAGGAGAAACTAGTGGGGTGGGTTAGGAGTTGGCTTCAGAGCAGATAGCAGAGGGTCATTGTAAGGATCGGGGTGGTGTACATCCAAGCCAAGACCCATGACTAGTGAGATACTGCAGGGTTCAGTGCTAGGTCCTGTTTTATTCAATGTCTTTACAGGCAACATTGCAGAGGGGATCAAGAGTAAGATCAGCCTGTTCACTGATGACACAAAGCTATGTGAAAAAGTGGACAATGAGGAAGGGAGGCAGGCACTCAGGGAGGATCTAGCTATGCTCGTGCACTGGTCAGATGTGTGGCAATTGGGGTTTAATGCTAGGAAGTGCAAGGTCATGCACCTCAGAGCCAGAAATCAGAGGACCAGTTACTGGCTTTGGGAAGTGCAGGTATCAATCTCAGAGGAGGAGAAGGGCCTGGGGTACTAGTCACAGGGGACATGAAGGTATCAGCACAATTCAGAAGGGTGGCAGCAAGGACCAATCGGATGCTGGGTGCATTGCCAGGGGTATCACCTCCAGGAAAGAGGAGGTTATCCTGCCTTTGTATAGATCACTAGTGAAGCTGCACGTGGAGTACTATGTACAGTAGTGGTGCCCTTACCTAAAAAAGGATGTGAGATTGCTGGAGGGGGTGCAGTGTAGAGCAACACAGATGATCAAGGGGCTAGGGAAAAACCATATAAGGAAAGATTTAGGAGTTCAACATCTACTCCTGGAGGACAGAAGGAGAGGTAGACATGATAGAGGCCTTTAAATACTTAAAAGGCATAAACAAGGTCAGAACAGGAGGATTGTTCCACTTAAAGGGAGGCAGAGGCATGGGGGCATAGTCTGAAGTTGGAAGGGGAAGATTCAGGAGGGAGATGAGGAGGCACACTTCACAGAGAAGGTGGTGGCAGGGTGGAATGCACTGCTGGAGGAGTTGATCGAACTGAAGACAGTGGGCAGTTTTAAGCAGGGATGAGACAGAGTCAGGGACAGGGTAAGTACAGACAAGAACAAAATGGGGAAAGTACAGGAGATGGATGATGGGAAGGAATGGGGGAGGGGACAGCTGCAGGAGAAGTAAACTGTGAGCTTTACACTGGCAGACTTGATAGACCTATGGGCCTTTTTGTGCTGCGACTTCAGTATGTTCAGTAAGATACTACATGGTCTAAATCATCACAAAATAAGCACAAAGATGTTAGAAACATAGAAACATAGAATTTGACGGCAGATAAGGACCGCTTGGCCCACCTAGTCTGCCCATTTCCCTACCTAACGGATAAGCTGCAGATCCTAGTTAACCAACAGACTACTTCCTCCTACCCCCCACTAGAATTGCCTTATGTCTGTCTCATGCATTCTTGAATTCCCCCACTGTTTTTGACTCTATGACCTCCTCAGGAAGGCTGTTCCATGTATCCACAACCCTCTCTGTGAAGAGATACTTCTCACATTACCTCTGAGCTGTCCCCCTCTATCTTCAAATTGTGCCCCTTGTTTTGCACATCTCTTTTCTGAAAGATGCTACCCTCTTGGACTTTGTTGAGTCCCTTGAGGTATTTGAAAGTTTCTATCATGTTCCCCCTCTCCCTCCTTTCCTCGAGGCTATACATCTTTAGTACCTTTAATCTTTCTTCATATGTCTTCTGATGCAGACCCTGCATCATTTTGGTTGCCCTCCTCTGGACAGCATCCACCCTGTCTATGTCTTTGCAGAGATGGGGTCTCCAGAACTGTACACAGTACTCCAGATGTGGTCTTACCAACTGTCTGTACAGAGGGCCAACAACTTCCTGTTTTCTACTGGTGATGCCTCTCCCTATGCATCCCAGTATCCCCCCAGCCCTCCTTACTGCCTTCTCACATTGCTGGCCCACCTTTAGGTCATCTGATATGACTACCCCCAGGTCCCTTTCCATTTTTGTTGTTGTCAGTATCTCACCCCCCATTGTGTACTCTTCCCCTGGGTTTTTGTTTCCCAGGTGCATTACTTTGCACTTCTTTGCATTGAATCTAAGCTGCCATACATTTGACCATTCCTCCAACCTTGCCAAGTCCCTTTTCATCCTTTCCACCCCACCTTGTGTATCAACCCTGTTGCAGATCTTTGTGTCATCTGCAAAGAGACATACTTTCCTTTCCAGTCCCTCTGCAATGTCACTTATAAAGACATTAAAAAGGACCGGCCCCAGTACTGAACCCTGTGGTACCCCACTAGTAACCCTCCTTTCTTCACTGTGGACTCCATTTACTATTACCCACTGTGTCCTGTTGTCCAACAAGTGTTTTACCCAGGCTACCACCCTAGGACCCACTCCCAGGCTGGCTAATTTGTTTATTAATCTTTTGTGTGGGACTGTGTCAAATGCCTTGCTAAAGTCTAGGTAGGCCATGTCCACAGCCCCTCCCTGGTCTACTGCTTTGGTCACCCAGTCAAAGAAATCAATTAGATTTGTCTGACATGACCTTCCCACTGTGAATCCAGGCTGCCTTGGGTCCTGTGCCCCACTGGCCTCTAGGTACTCAACAATTCTTTCCTTCAGAAGTGATTCCATCATTTTCCCTACCACAGAGGTCAAACTGACAGGTCTGTAGTTTCCTGCCTCTGTCTTGCTCCCACTTTTGTGAAGAAGAATCACATCCGCCCTCCTCCAGTCCTCAGGTACCACCCCATGATTATTAAAAAGGGTAGTCAGTGGTGTTACTAGTTCCTCCCTTAGTTCTTTTAAAATCCTGGGGTGAATCCCATCAGGCCCCATTGCTTTATCCACCTTCAGTTTTAAGAGTTCTTTCAGAACCCTTTCTTCTGTGAAAGGACTAATATCAACCCCTCTATCTAGAGTGCTTCTATTGACCGGATTAGGTATTTCCCCTGCTTTTCCATTGTGAATACTGAGCAAAGTATTCATTCAGTATCCCTACTTTTTCACTGTCGCTCTCTGCCCAACCACCTTCCTCTTCATTCAGCCTCAGTATCCCTGCCTTAGTCTTTCTTTGCTCCCTAATGTACCTATAAAAGGTTTTATCCCCCTTCTTTACCGAGTTGGCTATCTTTTCTTCGGTTTGGGCCTTTGCTATTCTGACTGCCTTACCCGCTTCCTTCTGCTTTAACTGGTACAGTTCTCTGTCCTGCTCCTTCTGTGTTTCCTTATACTGCCTGAATGCTATCTTTTTTTCCCTTACCTCCCCCGCCACTTCTTTTGAGAACCATAGTGTTTTTTTCTTTCATTTTTATTTGTTTATTTGCTTCGCACAAAGACTTGTTGCCTCTGTGATGGCAGTTTTGATGTTTCCCCATTGTTGCTCCACCCCACCTTCTTGCCTGTTTGCTAGTGCTTTTCTGAGGCACTCTCCCATTTTGACAAAATCAGCCCTTCTGAAGTCCAGTACCTTCACTTTTGTGTGGCTTGACTCTACAGCTAAGTTTATCGTGAATCACACTGTTTGGTGGTTGCATGTTATCTGGTCTAAATCATGACAAAGCACAAAAACCATCATGCAATACGAATATTATAAAAAACACTTTATAACCTCACGATGAGTTTAAAATCTTCACAAGGGCAAAACACCTGATCAGCATGGTTTCCATCATGAAGTATGAATCTTCTAAGAAATACTTCATGACCTCACAATGAGTCGGAGAAGTGTCGCAAAGGACATAAACCGACAATCAGCAAAATATTGTAAAAACCAAGTTCCAATAATCATGCTACATGTAGATTTAACTCAACAAAAATAATATTGGTGAAGAATTCCATTGCAAAGTATTTCATTTTTAATTAAAGATAATTGATTGCTATTAATTAATTTGTCCCGGATCCCCTTACACCCAATAATTTAGACCACACCTAGCATTTTGGATGCTCATTCGGCCATATATTTTATTCACACACAAATCTTAATTTACATTCTCATTTTTCATCTGCAAACCAAGATAATCCTTATTACCATTATTCAATTTATTTTTACAAATTTCAGATCCTCCCCCCCCCAGTGTACACATGGGGTCCTCTTCTTCTGGTATTCCTCTTCTTCTGTAGCCCCTCTGGGTGTACACCCAGAGGCACCTATCCCCCCAGCCTCGAAGTACATCCAGGCTGGGTTTGCCTACCCCCCATCCCTCCTTTAGCATTTTCTTCCACTAGCCCATCCCCAGCTTGCGAAAGAAGATCGCTTCCCCACCCTCTTGTTATGCCCCAAAAACCTCTTTCTTCCAAGCCTCAATAGCTGTCCCTAATTCTGAGTTAAATAAATCTATCCCCGCATCAGACAGGTGTACCCCATCTGCTCGATATAAACCTGGTTACTTCTTCCCTATTCCTGTACATATTATGACCTTCCCCCTATAGTCTTGTTCCAAGCGGCGATCTTCCTGTTCATCCTCTTTCTTGCCTTGTTTATGGCCTTATGCTCCCTCGCATACCTCCATACCCTTCTTGGCAATATTTCTGACCACACTATTATCACATTTGGCCACCATTTTTTAATCTCCATAATGTCATGTTTTATGCGAAAGAAAATATCCAGCCATGGTCTTGTCCCCAGGTCATTTTCCCACAAACGTATGAAAAGCAGATGGGGTTCTGGCCTTGTTCCTTGCATGTCCAATAAAAGAGGCAGTAACTGTGCCCAGCGAATGCCCTGAACTCTTCCCCTATTTATTTTGATGGTGTTTCCAGTCCTGGTATAATTACCTTTTCCAGCTTTCGCACGTTTAAAAGTTTCACCCAGTGTATGAACTAATGGCCACAAATCCAAACTTTCAAATGTTCCTGCGACCTGTGATCACAAAGAAAGAAATGTGAGTCTTTTTCATGGAAATAAACCCATTTTGACCCCCCCTTACCAGAAACAGTCTGTTTCATGCCCATACTCAGGCCACTCTTTCCAGCAAAGCAAAACACGACATTAGCAATGTAAGTTTCTAACATAGGTTTTATAACAATTCTGAGGTCCATCTCCCTTTCTCTTTACTTCCTCCTTGATCCCCTAGTGTGCAATCTCCGATACTTCCTATCCTAAATGAATTTAATGAATATTTACTTGGGTCCTCATCCACAAACTTTAAGACCTTCCTTAGAACAGCTCTCATTTATTGATTTGTCATCGGGGTTCTGTCCCTGTGCTTGAAAAGTGATCTCCCCCATGGGTCTGATCGCTGCATATCCTAGTAACTGTTTAACAGGGCATATTGTCAGGTTGACATGCCTTTTTAGCCTGATCGTCATCCCCAACCCCATTTGGTCCATCTTAGACCTCTGCAACTTTAACTCTACTTCGTCCTTGTGCAATCGTGTATCTTCCCAAAGTAGACCTCTCCTACCTCCTGCTCCCCCCTTGTCCTAAAACCTCACTGACCCTAAAGGCCCCTTGAAATATTACTGTGACTATAGCCCCAAACAGCTTTGCTTCATACCCTGAGTGGTATATATTTGGCAGTGCTCACACTAAACTAACAGTCTTTTCAAAATAGGACGCCTGCTATCTGGTTCTTTCCCTTGCACCTGCAGTCATCCCTATATCATTCTCTTAACTATCTTCCCTCTTCTGAGGTCCCCCACCTTCAAGGTACAAACCAGGCTAATACCTCCAGATGGACCCCTAGTAGCATGTGCCATCCCTTTTGTCACCCATTCACTATGAATTTTGCTATCAGTTCTTCAGTGACCGCCCACTACCTGTATTCCTTGATTTTCCCAGAAAGCATGGAAAACTCTCCATAAGCCCTCATAAGTCCTCAGGGTCCATGTTGCCCAAGAGTTCTGAAAGAGCAGTTCAGCTCCTTCCAGAAAATTTCCCAAGTGTGTGCCGGCACCGCTGTCTTTCTGTCTTCGGCCCCTGGGGCGATGGCTAGGAACCTGTCCAACTGGAGATGGGAGAGGCTATCAACCACTGTTTTCTGTATCCCCTCAATGTGCCTAGCCTGAAATGACATATTAAGCCTCAAACCCTGTAGCACCAGCTGTCTCAATACCCTATTCACAGTCTCAGGCATGGCACCCCTCTTGTTCAGTGCATCAACCACTGCTCTGTTGTTGCACCAGAATGTCACCTTCTGGTTTCGTGACTCCTCACCCAATACCAGTGTGGCCACCCAAATTGGAAAGATTTCTAAAAGGGTATTGTCCTTCATCTGACCCATTCTAACCCATATCTCTGGCCTCTGTTCTGAGAATCATTTTCCCTTGAAATAGCCCCCCCATGCCCAAACCCCCAGCCGCGTCTGTATGTAACTCCAGGCCCATATTGTAAACCCATTCCTCCTGCCAGAATGTCACCCCATTATAAGACTTCAAGAACTCTTCCCAAATTTCCAAATCCTCCCATAATCCTTTTGATATGTCTACCCAGTTGCTCCTTTCGTGGCTGTGGCCAAACACGTGTAAATGCTCTTCTCTGTGCTATTGATCTGCAAGCAAAGTTTAGATGCCCCAATAACTGTTGTACCAGTTGTGAGGATACTCTTCTACTATCCTTGATAGAGTCCAGAAGACTCCCTTACCTTTTGGATTTTGTGCTGGCAATCTATAAAGCCCTTCCCTGCATCTATTTAAATTCCCAGAAATTCCAATCTCTGACTCGGCCTTCCATCTTCTCTTCTTCCAGGGTACCCCTAGCTCTTTGTACATATCCCAAAATTGTTGGAGCATGGTACCTTCCCCCCCCCACTAAAAGGAAATCATCTAAATAGTGTGTGACAGTCTTATGCCCATCTCGCACTCCAAACACCCACTGCAGCCATGTTCTGAATGTTTCACATGTAGCACATGCCACTGAACAGCCCATTGGCATGGTCTTATCAAAGTAAAATTTCCCTTCCACCTAAAAACCTAACATATCCCAGTCCTCTGCCCGTACTGTGAGCAAACGGAATGTTGCCTCAATATTATTTTTGGCCAACCATGCCCCTTTTATGGCCCTAATATTCTCACTGCCTCTTCCAGTGTTGAGTAGGACACCCTACTGTCCTCCTCGCTAATATAGTAATTTACTGATCCCCCATCTGGGTATGAGAAGTGATGAATCACTAGAAACTCCCTGGGCTGTTTTTTGGGTATGAGGCCCAGGGGAGACACCCTGAAGTTATTAAATGGGGGGATGGAAATGGACCTTCCACTCTCCCTGCCTTGATCTCTTTTTTGATTTCTTTGGCCAAGACCCTTCCTTGCCCTTATGGACCCCAAATTTTTGTCCATTGTACTTACCCTGCTCCTTTGGATGTGTAACTTGAAACCATTCATAAAACTTTCTATCAGTACCCTCCCAGCCTCTTGGTCTGGGTAACCCACCATCCATTCCCACAAAACCTCTGCCCTAATGGGTGTCTTTGTCTTCTGGTACCTATGGTCCCTGTTTTGGTCATTCTCCTTATGTTTTGCCACTCTGTCTAAATCCCCTTCCCCCACTAAAACCTCATCCCTTCCCTCCCTGTCCCAATGTTGTCCCTTGAAAATCTGAATGACCGGTCCGAAAGGACTGACACCTGAAATTCATCCCATTATTACCTTCCCTGTAGGTCCTGCATCTGGAGGCTGGGTGGGACCCATCACATTTTGAGCAGGCATGTTTAAACCGACAATCTGGCCAAGAGCATTGTGCCCTACTATATTTCCAACAGCACTTTTGTAAGCCCCCTATGCCCTTAGCCCATTCACCTTCCTCTCCCGCACTGTCATGGTCTCAACCAGGTGTCCGAGTGCCTTGTGTCCCACCGCACATCCCTATGCGATGCTATCCTCTGTCTAAACAAGTCATCATATTGTGTCAATTATTACCCCACTCATCCTGTACGCTACACTATGAGGGAATAGGCTAGTGGGGTGTTACCAGTTCAGCTACCTATGGCATAACAGCACTGTAGGCAGGCAAACCCACAGACCACGCATCCCATGTCTTACTCCCCATTATTGCATGCCTCCTCTCCCTTGCCTAGCAGGACCACTGCGGCCACCATATCTTTTTCTCAGAACTCTCCTTCTCAATATTTGTTTACAGATTCTTTATTAACTAACGAGAATATATCCACATATTGCCCTTCCAAATGTTTTCTTTCATGGCTAGAGGCACATAGTCCCGATTCTTACTTCTGGGGTACCTATGTCCATCCTTGATCCTTTAAGCTAAAGCACCCCTGCATCTTTTCCTTGCTCCCTGTTTTCCCTTTTAATGCCCCCAAAACTTTTTGAATTCACTTATGCCATTTTTCTCCATGGAGCCTATCATTTGCTCCATATATTTTTTTATGCTGCTTTCCAGCGTCACCTCTACTATACTTGTCTGTGCTGGGCCTGTGGCAGCACCAGCATCAGTTGTACCAGTTGGTCCAGTATTCCATTGTTTTGTGGTGGGGCTGGCTGAGGTGGTGTCAATAATGGGAGCAGTAGAGCTGGCAGAGGTACCAGCACTGGGAGTCGTGGGGTTGGCTTTGATGGAGCTGGCAGTGGGAGCATTGGAGTTGACTGCGGTGGTGCCATCAGTGGGCATGGTGGTAACCCAATTGGGGCCTATGGTTCCGGTGGACCAGGCTATGGCTGGGGTGGTGCTGGAAGTGGCGGCAAGGGGCTCAGCAGTGGTGTTGGCTGAGGGAGGGGCTGTGGCAGCTCTGGCTAGGGTCTCCTCAGCCTTGTAGGCATCAGTGCCTCTGGACCTGCCCCTCTCAGTTGTTTCTTGCTGCCTTTCCAACCCCCTGCACTGCTGTCCTTCCACTTCCTTCCCCACCCGCTGGGCTCTGATGTCTATGGGGTATCTTTGAACTCATTCAACATTTTTGTGCCTTTCACATGAGCTCCATCACCTGATGTACCACCTCCTCCTTGAGCTCTTCCGTCTCTTGGTGCCATGATCTACTGGGAGCTGTAAGACAGAAATGAGAGTAAGTGTTCCATCCAAACCCATATTTATCCCTTTCTTCTTTTTTTTGTTTGTACTTCTCTGACCCTGGTGTTCCCAAGGCCTTCTTCCAGCCACCATTGAAAACCCTGCCAATGCCCACTGCCTGCCAGAGCCCCACCCCGCCTCTCACCCCACCACTCAATTCAAGTCATTCTTTAGTCCAGCATTTATTCTTTTTTTAAACTTTACAATACAATCCACATTTGTTTTCATAAAACTGTCCTTTGGGGCAGGCCTGACCTCTCTTGGGTCATGGCTGCTCACCACCGCCAAGAAAACTGACTTCCAAAATGGCAGCCATCCCTGCAGCCAACCCATTCACCCAAATGGCATACCACGCTGTCACCAGTTGCTCCCTACCACATGGCTTCCTCCTCTGAAACATCTCCCTTTACCTTTTTTCTTTTATACATAAATTTTTCTTAAATGCCTGTGCCCATCAAACCATGTCTACATTGCACCAAATAGCAGACCACCTCTAAACTGTGTTAGTTACAAATCATCATGCTGTATCAAACCAAACATGCCCCTACCTATCATCTTTTAGTTCCTTCTTTGTTCATGGACCCACTAAAGTACTGAAAATGCCCTGGCAGCCCACCCTGCAGCCCATCTGCTCTCTATAAAATTGCAGCCACACCACACGGTCTGCATGCAGCACCATAAACTGCCATGTCTGGTGGCAGGCCATGTGCCCCATTTTTTCATCTCAAATGGTGGCCACACCACATGGCCTGTGTGCAGCCCATACTCTGCAATGTACTTTTGGCTGGCCATGCAACCCATTTTTCACATCAAAAATGGTGACTGCAACACACGGCCTACATGCAACTAAAACACGGCCTATTGTGCACTGCTACCTTTCTCCAGGATCCAATGGCTCTTCTTAAACTGGCGTCCTGCACCACATGGTCTGTATGCAGCTAATCACAGCCACTGTGCAGCCGCCACCTTTTCAGGATCCACTCTTCCTTAAACTGGCAGCCTGTGTTTAGCTAATCTGCCCACCATGTGGCCACTCCTTACTCCTTGGTCCTGTGTGACTGATGTCTGTGGTCTCTTGACCATGCTACCATGCTTGTTCCCCCTCTCCATGCCCTGCATATGTGGGCCCATCCGTCTGGTCATCCCGGGCATCCCGGGTTGTGCCTGACCCAACACGCCAGTTTACCTTTCTTTCTTATTTCTTGCTCCTTAACATACCCACAATTTGCGGTCCTCCCCTACCAAACCACGTGCTCTCCTTCTGCTACAAAAAATGAACATCCACAGCAAAGTTATCCTTACAAACAGGGCTAGTTTTCATGAGAGTCACCAGCATACCAAACTGTGCCCTCACACTTGCATCTCGGCAACCAACCAGAAACATCATCTCATATCTAAATCTCCTGGATTGAACCCTATTTCTTCCATTGGTTTTTCTAAAACAGCGGTCTTCCCATAAACCCCACCAGCTATGCGATATATAAAACATTTTGTCAGACTCTTTTCAGATGCTACTCAGCTTACCCACAATTTTTTTTCTACATTTCTGCTGCAAAATCTTTCCTCCACAAGTATTTTACAATGTAATACTTAACCAAAACTGATTCAAAAACCTTGATCTCACCCAAAAAGTTCAAAAATCTATTTTCTTTTCCCCAAATATCGCTGACTGATGTGCTTGCTAGTAAAATTCTAGCTAGCAATAGATTGTGAGGGAGAGCTGACCTGTGCAGCTCCTTTTAACCCCCCTCTCTTGCTCTAATTATCTCTAGCCAATCCTCATTTCCTTTCTGACTCCACCCCCTCCTTGTGTCACTCACTTCTAGCTCCTCCCCCTTATCTTTTCCATCTTTCTTTCCTTGGCCCCTCTTGTCCCCTCCCTTTCCTCCCTCCCCTCCCCTCCTTCCTTTTCTATCCCTTCTGTCATTAAACTGAGCCCCTTACCCTGGGTAGTACCCTGAGACAAATGGGCCTGCTTTTCATATTGGCAACCTTTGTAACTTGTACTAACCCTCCCTCACAAACACTACACTGTCACCCTTAACTTTCAGAAAATTAGAAAGTTATCTCACCTTAAAATTTGTGTTCGTGTTGAACTTTAACATGAAAAAGCCTATGCATAGTTTAGCCATTTTTTTTGGATAGTGCTTTTGGGATGTGCATGTGTGAACAATTAATTCTAATTAACTTAAAAACAAATTGAGTTTTTTTACCCCAAACCCCCAAAGGACTTACTCTTAGCTGAGTGCAACAACCAGGGTAGCAAATCAGGAAAAAAAATACATAATTTCAGCCCTTAATAGTTAAAAAACCTATACAACCAATCTTTATAAAATTTGGGGGGCTATGAAACCCTAGGACTGAGGAGCTGCATACCAATTTTTTTAGCCCTGGGGTCTAACGCAGTTGAAATAAAAGGCTCATATAATGGCTATTTTGAATGAAACCCCAGTGCAACCCTAATTCACAGATGCTACTGTACCTGTATAATTATAGTGTCATGGTAGTGCAATTATAGTTAGGATTAAGCAGGGGTTTCTGTGTTAAACCCCAAATTTTGCACTTAAATAGCTTCACAATTGTTCAACAGATTTGCACACAATTTTGCAAGTGTGGTCTTGGGTCAAGGTCTCTTGATGTGCCAAGTTTTGTTCCAGCTGGATGTGTGGATTCTGAAATACACCTAGCAAAAAAGTGAAACAATCTGGGCTTTTTTGCAGTTTTTTTGTCATCACCTAGCACCCAATTGGTTTGGAATTTCATTCTTAAATTTCCAGCGTAGAAAGGGCTTGGCCCTCAGTGGTACCTTTTGCTGATTTTGTGAAGAAATATTAATCTGTTCCAAAGTTTTAAAATTTTGAAATTTCAGTTCTGAGCATGCTCAATACAGTCTTTTGGATAGCTGTTTGGAACAAAAACAGAATTTGGTCCATACAAGATGTTATCCTTTTCCATATGAGGTAATCATTTTTCATGAGGAAAAATTCCATTGTCGTGTGGTTACCATCTTATTTCCATTTAAAAAAAAAATGTAAAACCCATAAAAATGAGATCCTGCAGATACACCGATACATGCATCTTGCTAATTGGGACCCCGTTAGGTGGATTCTGCAGTTACTTTTTGGAAAAATTACCTACAAATGTATTTTTATACATTTTAAAATATTTTTTTCATGACTCCGTTTTCTTTTTTCTTATGGCCATAAAAAAAGGAATTGGGCCATATTAAAAAGGATTCCTTCATATAAAAAAAAATGGACTTCCTTTTTTCTTTTTTTGTATGAAGCAATCCTTTTTCATATGGTTCATATATGAAAAGGGATCTCTTCATATGAAAAAATCATCAGAATAAAACTAAATTTGAATTATTTTTTCATATGAAGGGATCCTTTTTTGTATGTTTTTTGTTCATTCAAAAAAAGGATGCCTTCATACGAAAAAATAATTTTAATTTCATTGTTTTATTCTTTTTTTCATATGAAGGGATTCTTTTTCATATAAAAAACATGCGAAAAAGGTTCCCTTCATACAAAAAAGAATTTGGATGTAGTTTTTCTCCTGATTCTTTTTCATATGAAGGCATCCTTTTTCATATTTTCTTTTGGTTCATATGAAAAAGAATGCCTCATATGAAAAATAATTTGGACTTAGTTATTTTTCCCCACATTTCAACTCCAGCCAGCCATGACTCCCTCAATATTTGCACTTAAGGGACAATCTAGATATCAAAACAAAGGTATTGCACTTTGTACTGCAAGAATAACACCTAATATCCCCCAACAATTTAGGGGCCATATAAAATCATACAAATCTAAACATCAAAATTCCCATAGGATAAGCAAGAAAAACACAACAAGGTGTGGGTTATCTGGGCATGTTTTATCAGGAGATAACCCACACCTCGGAGTGTGTTATTGCGCTTATAAAATGGGTCCCACTGTAAAAAAATTAAAAAATGCCCATAAAAAGTGCAGATAAACATTTAAAAAAAGATATCACAGATAAAAACAAAAAAGTAGTCCTTGTCATTCAGTGTATTTTAATGGACAATTGGACATCTTTGATTAAAATTATGTAGGGAACTACAGTGTCTGATTGTTCCTTGTCCCCACCCCACCCAAACAAAATTCTTCACAAGATGATTTTTGTGTATTTTAATGAGAGAGTATCCGAGTTTTACTTAGATGTGGAGGAGCGAGCCTGTTCCTAGCCAGTCTCTATTTAGCGCTTTACTGATAGTGCTTTCCCAGTCTCATTTCCGGCTGCTCGTTCTAACATTTTATTGAAAGATGGGTTGTGTTCATCAGGAATGTGTATAAAAAGAGATACATACCGTTGTGTGTGACAGCTAGTGGAGGAGTGGGTTTAAACATAAATGCCCAGTGAGTTGTACTTCTAGCCGTGGGAGCGAGCATGTGCCTCACTAGCCACCGTATTCTGCAGTTTTGTTATACCAGTTGAATGATCGTGGTTTTGGCTGCTCATTGCAGCGTAATCTGCAAAATCTATGATACGTTATGTTTCATATTTTTTTGAAGCAGTTTGACAACTTTTTTTTTACAACGGCTGGTGGAGGAGTGGGTTTATGGTGAGATTTGAAAGCCGTGTTGTGGCGGCATGTGATCAACTCTATTGGATCGGGGCGGCTTTCATAAATGAAGAGGTGACAGTTTTATGTATTTAAAATGAGCCACTGAAATCGTTTTTTTTTCCCATGGTGCTAGTAGGATGCTGTGCAATGTAAAGTGGGTGTATTTGAACACAGTGTATTTTTGGGGAGGGGGGCTCCAGCTCAGGTAGTACTTTCAGGAGGGCTCTAGCTTGGCTAGCAGTTTCAGGGCTCCAGCTCTGGTTGCATTTTCGGGAAGTGATCTGTTGTGTGGTGAGTCTTGGCTGGCTGAAGAGGTGCTGGTTGGTAAAATATCAGCTGATAAGGACACGGCCAAACGTACCTCTCAGCTGATCAGGACGAAGAGAGTTCTCGACCCATTTTATAACATAGGATGTTTAACAAGTCATACAGCCAAACACATACAGTACATTGCTTTATGGCAGAAATGGAAGTGCAGGGCATGGAGCTCCTGCACTCCCATAGGCAAATGGATATGTTCATACGGGTCCCAAATGGACCTGCATGAATGAGGATGCTATTATACTATCTCGAAAAGTAGGAAATTCTTTGCAAAAAACTTTGTTAATGCACTTTTAGGTTTCAGATTAAACTGAGAAAAAGTAGAAAAATAAAGTGTTAGGATTCCCAACCCTAACATCCCATGCCCACCCTGCAGGCAGCAAAAGGAAAAAAAATTACAGTTTCACCTCTCCTAGGTCTTTGCAAATCAGGCCTGGGGTGTTCCTTGGGGTTCTTAGCCCTAACACTCACCTCATTCTCATATAGTCTACACATATCAGATTCTTTACTGATGGAAATGGGTGAGCATTAGGTTTGAGAACCCCAAGGAACAACCCAAGGCCTGATATGCAAAGACTCTAGAGAGCTGAAACCATAGTGCTTTTTCCTTTTCTGCCTGCAAGGTGGTAGGATACGTTAGCGTTAGAATTTCAATATATTTCCTTTACTTTTGTTTGGGTTAATCTGAACCCTAACTGATGCATTAATGCAGTTTTCTGCAAAGGAAATAATCTGTATATATATATATATATATATATATATATATATCATCTATATATTGCAAAAAATGCATTAATGCACTAGTAGGGTTCAGCTTAATGCCACAAAAGTAGTGAAATGTGACATTAGGGTTTCCAACTCTAACTCCCCACCTCTTTCAAACAGCAAATGGACAAGACCACACAAGCAACCATAGACAAACATCATCAGGTAAGACAAACAACATACAACTATTTCCAGATGGCACAAATGCAGTAGCACTGATGTGCTACCTTTGTGGATTTATATTTGCAGCTGCAGAAGCAGATGCACCACAAGGCCTGTGCTTCTGCAGCCAGAACTGTGTATGTGTATGTTTTACGGCATGCATGATTACCTATGGTTGCAGAAGCACTAGCCCCAGACCTGCACTTCTGCAGAAAGAAGCACTGTTGCAATTTGGTATCATGGATTTCTATATACATCTGTTTAAGTACACATCTTACCTCATGATGGCCAGCTGTGGTTGCTTGTGTGGCTTATCCTTTGCTGCTTGGGGTGGTGGGAGTTAGGATTGAAACACTATGCAACATTTTCTTATTTTCTTGGCACTGAGGTGAAGCTTCAATTGGTGTATTAAAGCAGTTTTTGTCATTAATTTCTTTTCTTTTGAGATAGTGGAATTGTATCCTCATTCATTTTGCTAAGTGCTGATCAATGAAATTGCAGCAGTCACTTGTAGCAGGGAAAGGCACACTGGAGAATTGATGTGATGGAGTCAGAAGGTGGGTTGTCAGGAAGAGATAATGCTGAGGTAAAGTTTATCTCTTAGATCAGGATCTTATCCTCATTACAACAGTTTTCCTTGGCAATGTGTCTAATAATAAATCATGAGTTGCATCCTTATCCCCTAATTAACGTATGCTCAAACAAGTAATGTTTTTTTGGGGAGGGCAGTTAGGCAGCATCCATAGGCCTTCTTGTAATTAGAGAATAGTTGTGAGTTAAGTCAGTTGACAGTGATTGGCCAGTGATGGAATTGCAGACTGTCAGTAAGAGATACTGCTTAGGTAAATTTAATCTCAGATCAGGCTATCAGTGTAAATTATAAAGGCTGACTTCAGCAATGTGATCTGCATCATAATAAATTGTGATTTACCTCCTTATCCCACTGATTAACATTTACTTAAGAAGTAATTTTTTTTGGTAGTGTCTTTTGGTAGTTACAGTAGCCCCTTGCTAAAACGAATGGCTGGGGAGATGTATCATGCATTCATTATAGCACCTAATTTGTTTTAATGGGGGGCGCTACATTATTTGCAGTTTATGCTACCACTTATTGAGACATGAGAGAATACGTTAGTATAATTGGTCTGGGGTAGGGGAGAATGATTAGTCCCATGTGCTTTGTGCTTTGTTTTTTTTTTGGATGCTCAAGTGTTAGGTGCAACTTTCTGTGCTCAGTTAATTTGGGAAACATTACTGAGGTGCCATAAAAAAGTCAGTCTTTTTAGTTTATTTATTGTGTTTGGCATTTGCAACCTCTTTCACAAAAGAAACTAGCTGCCTTAGCTGAATTACTTTGGCATGGTTTACCTCTTGGCTAGAAAGCCACTCCAGCCTGAACTCCAGTCCTCGATTTGCTTCCGAGTGTGTTGGTGGTGGTGGTGGCTCCTCACTATCCTCCTCTTCCTCTGTGTCTTCTGTTTCCTCAGATAGTATGGATGTATAGCTGCTGCTGCTGCAAACTGATGAGACTATTTCCATATCAGAGAGGCTGTCTGATGTATCCAAAGCATCATCTTCAGTCAGCCAATGTTTGACAGTCGCCTCAGCATCGGCACTGTCTTTCAGCTTAAGATCTGCTGCCATTTGCGCAATCTGTGGTGTGTCATCACCTTCTAGCTCCTCCTCTGGAGCAATGTCATCAGCAAAGGTGGATCCAAGGGTTGCTGACCAGCAGTGAGCAATTGTTGCCTGGGACACACTCTCCCATGCCTCACCCGCTAAAGCTGCCATTGATTTTAAGGTCAGTGCTTTAATGAATTCTGTCACCTTGTCTGTAGAAGCAGCCATCAAGTCACCTAAAAGGCATTTTCTGTAGTGTTTCTTGAAAGCAGCAATGATACCGCCATCACGTGGTTGTTGCGGGAGGTTGTATTCTTTGGGTAAGACTGCTCTTATTTTCTCATCTCTCAAGTGCATTGGTCAAGCAGTAGGAGTGCTTTAGGCTGCAATTTCTTTTCTAAGAAAGCATGTACAGAGGGCACAACATGGTCAAAAACCACTCTCTAAACAACTCGCTAGTCATCCAGGCATTCTTGCTGTGCCTGTAGATTAAAGGAGCGAGTTCATGTTTACATATGAAAGCATCGTGGGGTTTTAAATTTACCGATGCACAGGGTTTCAATTTAAGGTCACCAGTAGCATTGCAACAGAATAAAATGTGACCCTGTCTTTGGCCACTTTTAACCCTTACTAGCGTTTTCTTCTTCTTGCTTGCTAGTGTCACTTCAGGTAAACATTTCCAAAATAAGCCCATTTCATCTGTATTAGAAACTTGATCAGGACAGTAACTCCCATCTGCAAGAAGCTTTTTAAGCTTTGGTAGGAACTCTGCTGTGGCAGCATCGTCACAGGATCTTTGCTCTCCAGTGACAGCTACCCTCCTGATGCCATGCCTCCTCTGAAACCTCCAGAGCCAGCCAGTTGATGACTTAAACTTAGAGGTTTCACCATAAATTTCTTTTGCAAACTGGCTGGCTTTCTCCCTAACAATGCTACCAAAAAAGTGGGATGCCACTAGACCGCTGCTGACTAAGCCAAAGCTGTGTTGCTTGGTCTATCTGTGGCTCATCAGCACATCTTAGTTTTTTTGCTTTTCAGAGCAGAGGACTCTTCCAACTCTTGTACAAACTCTCTAAGCGAATCCTCCTGTTTGCGTCAAGTACAAATGGTGGACTTACTATAACCAGTCTCCGCTGAGATTTTCCCCAAACTCTCTCCTGATTTAAGCCTGTCCAGAATTGATAACTTAGCTTGGACAGAGTATCCTGAGTGTTTCATTGTGAGTTGACAGAAAGAACTCTCCAATAGAAAGGGAACTCAGTACCGCACAGCCTTTATAGTGACCGCCCACAATGTGAATGGTGGGTGACATAAGTATCATTCGTTATAGCTGATATTCGCTATAGCAAGGGGCTACTGTATTGCCTTGGGCATTCCTGCTGTGAGAGAAAGATAAATCCATGGACAGCAATTAGCTAGTGGTAAACGAATGGTGGACTGTCAGCAAGAAATACTGCTGAGTTCAATTTACTCTCTGATCAAGCCTTGGCACTTTGATCTGCCTCATAATAAATTATGAGTTGTCTCCTTATTCCTCTGATTAATGTTTGCTCAAAGACATTACAATTTTTTTATAGTGTGGGGTGTTGGTGACTAGGGTGTCGCCTTGGCCTTCCTATTGTGAAAGACTTCTTGTGATGTAAGTTAATTTGTGTAATCAGAATGTCCATTCAACCCCCCAACCCCACCCAGATGAGGGCAGACAAAGAGGTGGTTTTAGTAGAATCCCCTTTTTCTTTCTGAAGATGGAGCACAATAGTTGGTGGATTTGGTGACTAGGTGGAGGTGGACTTGTCAATGTAGAGGGGATAATTTGAGTCAGTGGTAATTACACATTGATACAGGGCAAACAAATATGCATTCTCTGTGGCAGTTGTGTTGACTAAGCTACAACTGGGCTCAGGAGATGGTCTTCTGCTTCAGAAAAAAAAAATTACTGCAGACTGCAATCACCCACTCCCCCTTTTACTTACCATTATTTTAAAGCTGATGCCAGAAATTAAAACAGAGATGAACAGAAGGGCTGACCAACTTACTATATGGTACCATGTGTAACAGCATGTAGTACATTGTTCAGCCTTTCTGTTTTAATTTATGGCTCCAACCTACCTATCTTCCCTGAACTGAATGGCACTGACTGAGGACCCACTCAGATCATATTAAAAGTTTGAATGACTGCTCACAGTGGGACCCAGATAAGAGACTGTGGGGCTGATTCCAAGATGAATGGTATAACTCACAGACGGCTGCGAGTTATGCCATTTACCGCTACACCAGGGACCCTACGTTGCATTCCAAGAGTGGCAGGGTCCCGGCACTTGTGACATGCAGGATATGCCATGCGTAGGCTAATGGCATGCACATGGCATATATGCTCTGCATGTCACAAATCACAGCCGGCAACAGGCAGCCCCCCTGAAGTCCCCCACCCCAGACCACCACGGCACACACCAGGGGGCATGGGGGGGCAGGAGTGATGGTATGGGCATCCAGGAGAGAGCACACCATGGATCAGACCCCTGGGGGCAGGGGTGTGCTTGTGGGGACTTGAGGGGCAGTATGGCTCCATTGCCGTGATGCTGTGTGGTGGCATCCAATGGTGCCAGCCATTGAATGCCACTTAGGACAGCTCTGAGCTGCCGTAACAAAACTACACCAGTGCGTCTTTTAGAATCACACTAGTGGGTTATGACAGCTGCCCACCTGGAACTGGGCAATGTTGCTGTCGTAACCTGCACTTGTGCCATGGCGTTGTGGTCTGCGGCGTAGCAGGTGGCGTAACCTGCGGTTGTCGCAGCCCATGTCTGCCATGGCGCAAGTCACCACTTGGAATTCCAGTGGGCATAATGCATGGCGTAAGTCATGGGATACGCCAAGGGGTTTGACGTATCTCGCTCTATGCTGGCTTGGAATCAAGCCCCGTGGATTGATTGACTACAGACAGGTAATAAGAGTCAGTGGGACAGCAGGTTTTCTAATTGTATGTGATAGGAGTGGCAATGAGGTGTGAATACTGTTTTGATGTACCTTAATGTGGTACCATGAGTTCTGATGAAAGAGGGAAGTTTAAGAGAGGGAATGTTAGGATTGCTACCACTTTAAGTGGCTGAAGGGACATAAAATAAACATAAACTAAACAATATAGTTCATCAACTGAGCTCAAAAATAACCCAGTTTGTAAATCAGCAACACCAAGTTTTCTTAAAGGCCAATATAGATGGAACAAAACAAAAATGTTAGAAGGTGTGACATTTGTGTTAGTTTCCAGGAAAAATAGGTCACAATAAATATTTCTGCTTATTTCTTTTTTGTTTAAGAGCAGTAACAGAATACATTTTTGATAAGTGTATCTATTAGAAAATGCTGTAAATGATTTGTATTACTGAAAACTAATACTGCATATTCATTACAAATTAAACTGTCTTGTTACTCATAATGAATATGGTAGTATTACTTTCATCATAAAATAAACAGAGAAAGCAATCATATGACTACTTGAGCACAGACTTTTTCTGGATAACATTTACTAAGAAACTTTGAGAACTTGGCAATGAAATAATGCAAGATACTATACTGTAAGGACAGATCCGGAAGCAAATGGTTTAATACCTTTTATTGGACCAACAGAGATGTTACAAAAAGAAAACAATGTCTAAGCTTTTGGACCAATCAAGTCCTTCCTCAAAGGCTTATGACAACTATACTGTAAGAAGGAATTGTTCTGCACAGCTCTAGATATGGCAATGAGTCTGATATGTAACCACGACTAATGTGCAATGATAAGAAATTTTAAAATGTTTTTTTTTCTTTAAAAATATGTATTCTTAGGCGGACATGAGCATACTAGCGTTGACTAAAAAATCATGATGTTAAGTGATTTCACAAAGTTCACACATTGAGAATGTTATCTCCAACTGGATATAAACATTTGAGCAACTGCTTACAATAACAGCTTTTTAAAACTTTGACCCCTCTTCCGACAATAACATTTCTGAAGGATTGACATCTAAATTTCAGAATATTCTTTTGAATTTTTTTTATCTAGAGATACATTAGTGTTGCCTAACACATTTAAAAACATTCCCATGATCATCAGCCAAAAATCAATGCAGGTATGGTATGTTAACATGGGAAAACCATATGAGAGCAAGACTAATCGTTTCCAAATTCCTGAATGTTTGGATGATGTGTGTGCATTTAATGCAGCTGTAACCTCCCTACAAGTGGGGGTTCCCAAAAGGCTTCCGTGAGCTAGCCCAGATGCTCATTGCCAGGCTGGTGTCCTGCGTTTAACGCTGGGAAGTATTGCCTGTGAGTGCCTGTGTGGCCTCCGTGTACTGTCCCTTTAAATGCTGCCTGTTTGCAGTCAAAATTAATCAAAAGGGGGAACTGTGTGTTTCTCTGCTGGAGTCCCACCCGGGCTGCTGAATACTCGCTCTGTTTCTGCCATCGCTGCTTGTGCAGAGGGAGCCCTGTTGAAAGCTGTAACTAATTGTTGGTGACCATTTAGAATAATAATAATAATGTGGTTTGTGCTAATCTGCCTTATTTGGAGCAAGGACTGTTCAGCTTGGCTCCACCATTTTGGTCCCGAAGTGCCAAATTGGACCAATCAGTACGTGAGGACTCTAAAATGGAGCCTGCTACTGTGGGACTGTGTGGATTACCAGTTGGGATTTGTAGTTTTGGACTGTTGGTGCCTTTTGCACTGAAAGGGGTGTTCTTACTGTGACTGACAGCGGGACCAACCAATCGGGCTTTTGGATCCAAGGGAAAAACCCCGAGCTGTCCACTGGCAAGCCAGATCAATGTTGGGAGGAGAAGAGAAAAAGACAGCACGAGATAGCCGAGCTGGTGTGTCATAGTTCTCGCATGGGAGAAGTGTGGAAGGCCTGCCTTCTGGTCTCTTTGCCTGTGTCTGCCCTGAGAGGGAAACAGGAGGTTTCTCGGACTAATTCCGTTTCTGTGAGATCGAAGAAGCTACTGAAGTGAAACTAGGCTTAACCTGTAGAAGACCGAAGATTTTCCTAAATGCGATCGGCCTGTCAGGAGCTCTAGCTACCTTTCGCTCCCAGGTTTTTGGCAGTGACTTTGTGATCGGGATCAAGGAGCAATCTGCCTGGTACAGTAACTTTTTTACATATAAATGTGCTGTGAACTGGAGGAGGTCGCGATCTGGTTTTCTCCCTGAACTGAGTTGTGTGCTGACGGCTGGAAGCTGTACCTAGCTTGAATCAGATTAAATCCGCTGCTACCCAGTGCAGTTGGGCCCTGCCACGAGGGCCTTGTCTCCCTACCCTGCTGCACAGAGAAGATCCATCGACGCGAGACCGGCCAGGGGATCAGCTCCCCTGCTCCATGTCTGAACAGGAACAACACCGTAGTGATTCGGGTGGGCCCTGCTTCGTCTGGCAATCCAGAAAATCAATCTATCATCGCGACCATTATCCATCCTGTGTTCAGTTTTGGGTATCATGAGTAACAAATAGGGTAGCTCCCTACAACATATAGCTAAATCAAAAGTGTGTCACCTGATTGTCTGTCATACCTTTTCCTGTGCATGAACTGAGCCCTCCAGCTCTGGATTACAATTAGGGTGTGGTGTATGTTGTTTCTTTCCTTCACAGGGCCCAAACCAGCTGCAACATTGGCCTACCCTGGGCAACGGACCTGGCCAGCCCTTTTCCATCCACTGGGTACCCAGAGAGCGTAACTATAGTAGGGACTGTAGATACCCGCACCATAGATTAAATGATAGAGTGCTCCAACCAATTACCCTGATTGTGCCCATCCCATGTTACTACCCTCTGAATAAATCAGATCTACTTTTTTCTGCAATTTACATTGACTGTGGTGTCAGTTTATGTACAAGGTATTGTATTGTTGCTTGTTATATTGCCTCACCTTATTTTACAGGGGATCACCAGAGCCTAGTTGAAGAAACCAGTCCTGGTGGTAAGTGCCAAATAGATGTGTATGTATAGAGCATATCAGGGGTATTGTGAAGGTAAATATTGTGTATTGTGTGGGCCACTAGTGGGAAACGAGCGGAGGTCACAGTGTCCTAGAGGGCTGTGGCCTGGTTGGTCTGGCTAATACCAACCCTGACCTTTGGGTGGAGGCACCTGTCACTGAACCTAGGCCCCTTAACCTGCTAATAGCCAAACAGGCAGGGGTAGTAGCCCTTGGGATAGTGCCACCTAGGGGTTACACAGCTATAGAGCTATTTTTATGTGCTGCAATGCATTTTATATTGGCTTTTCAATAGTACTTTCTTGATACAGTATAACAAAGGACATATGTTATTTTTTATTAAGAATGCAATTTGAAAGACCCCCCAAAAAAACAATAGAATGCTGCAAAAATTGCCAAATTTTCCAGAGCACCGACCATTATGGCGAACATTTTTGGCCCCCCACCCCACAATAAAGCTACTTCAATCACCCATCTACTCTCTTCCATTCGTTACACAATCTGTAATCCACAAACTCTTGTATAAATTCTGAAATGTTGGTTAGTTTCTCTGCATGTGATGAAGGGCCCTTGAAAGTGTCAAATGTTTCTGTTAACATTCTTCAGTTATTCTGCTAAAAGGTATTACTACCACATATTGCATACAAGATTTTCCTGAGACTAACTCTGGCAATGCAAATCAGCAAGTAATATATTGTGATAAATGAATATAATTTATGCAAATTCCTACATTCTCACTGGCTAACATAGGACAGCAAATTTATGGAGAACAGGATGCAAAAACACAGAAGTGCTGTTATATTAGGCTGCTGGTCAATACCCCTGTGGGAGTGCAAGGGAATTCAGTGCACGTTGCTCACACCATAAAAAAGTTTCTGACTTTCAGTTCACAAAGAATTCTCAGGTTTATTTATAGATGCAAATGCTTAACCCATGATCAAAGTCAGTTACAAAGCAGTAAGCTCCCTCGATGTTTTGTGCCACTCTAATGCTTTGTCAAGGGGTGTTAGAGTGATGCAAAACAGTGGGGCAGCTGGTCCCTCTGACACTTACTGTTTGGACTGCAGTTTAAGCATCTGAATCTCTGTACATTATACCTGACACTTCTATGTGAACTGTAATAATGTTTCCTATGACAGGAGCAGTGTATCCTGTGTTCCTTTGCTCTCCTTCATTGACAAAACAAACTGCTGTATCCAAAGTTCATTTATGCAATATACCATGACAGGGCATGGGTTATGCTAGGATTTACCATGCCTGGTGTGTTGTTTGGTCACGAGGCCACAGGTCAGTGGAGTAAAACCCACGAGGTGTGGTAAATCCTAGCATCACCCACACCCTGGAGTGGTATATTGTGATTGTACAATGTGCCCTTGTTTTTTGAGAAAAATATGTGAGTATGTTTCAGTTTAAAATATTTTTATTATATTTATTGCTGCACCAGTCAAAAAATGGTCCTGGGTTGCTAGGGATGCAGTCTTGGGTTAGTATGGTATGGTTTGGTTTACCTAAAATCTTTCTTGCTTGGTTAGGAGTGTTTTGAAATTTGCAACCCCGTGTTTTAGTGGCACAGGAAAACTTTTAAATTGTGCCCCACATCATCACTTGACTGTGTTGCAGCTCTGTTTTTGTTGTAAGAGTCAGGACACAGTTCTGTACTTGTGGCTCTGTTTTTTTTTTTACTCCTATTGCTTGTATGCGCGGCAGTGGTTCAGAAGTGTTGTTCCTCAGTCCTCTTTGGTTGCTGGACTGATGAACAAAAACTTGCCACTGTTTTATTTTTTCTTTTGCCTTTATTTCTTTGTTTACCATCTGCCTTGACCTCTGGAACAATGGACAGGGTTAGAGGTCAGAGGGTGCTGAGCGATGGCTGTAGCATTTGAAATCTGGATCCCAGCTGTGACTGTTTTTTCAGTTCATCTCTTTGGAAATTCTACAACGGAGGGTGAAGAGATTTTTAGTAAGGGAGAATGAGGTAAAGATTTGTGTTTTAAAAAATTGAAAGGACACTGTTTTTCTTACAGGTAGCTTTGGGCTGTGTTTCAGTACTGTTTGTGGGTTGCGAGTCTGACTCAGTTTAGTGAGTAGCTAATCTCACTATCCTGTTGTTGAGTTGGAGTGATTTTAAGAGGAGTTTCTGCTGTGGCTGACTGGTTGTGGCACCTCTTTCCATTGGTACTGCTGAGAATTTACAATGGGCAAGAGGTGGTAGCTCACCAATCAGAGGCTGCCATTTTTGGATCCCATTATACAATTTCAGATAATATTCCCTTTGTTTTTTTACCCTAAACTTCCATTTCTACAGACTCAGTGCAGTGGTCTATATTCACGAAGCAGTTTAACAGGTCATTAAGAGGTTTTTTTTAATGACAGATATTCTGTATTTTTTTTATTTTCTTGTCCTTCTTTTGTGCTTTTACTCCACTCCTGAATCAGCACTGCCCTTTAGCCTCATTCATATGGATAAATCTGCAACGTTCTTGGGGGTGCATAGCAGCAAGATCGTTGCTGCTGTGCATGTCTGAACACCAGTTTTGCCATTTTGGGGTTACGTTTCATTCTGTCTGCAATCCCTGTTTCCTTGGGATCGGACTGTTGTGTGGGTGTTTTGTGCTGTTGTACTTTGCCATCTGAATGCCAGCACCACACACAGTGTTGTAACAGGCTTTTCCCAGCCTGTGCTTCTGCTTCCTATGCTTGTGAGCACACTATTTTTCCCCATCCGAGTTCAGCTAAAGATTATTTCTGGTAGTATACTCATAGCTGAACTTGGGAAGTGATCCTTTTTGAAAACCGAGGGCTAAAAAGTGCCAACTGGTACGTGACCACTGGTCAGGATCCCCCAGCAGAGGAGCACAGTGCCATGGACACTGTGGCAGAAGGCCTGTCGATGGGTGCTGCATGGCCCAGATTGACAAACTTCACAGGATCACAGGTCGCCACCCTGGTGATGGACATATGAGCAAACTATGCAGTGCTGTATGGTTTGTATGCACCCAGGGTCCTCCCAAAACCAAGGCATGCCTGTGGCTGGAGATCTAGTCTACAGTGAATGCCGCAGGTCTGGAGGCACGCACACTGAGTGACATCAAACACAAGTGGCAGGACCTCCATTCTGCTGTGATACGTAAGCTGGCGGTGGCCAGCCACTCACAGTCCACCATTGGTGGAGACCCCCTGGCAAAAACACTAGCCCTGACACCCATCAAGAGGGTGGTGGAAGACATAGTCTCCAACATGGTCTGCCACAGTGAGGCAGTGGGCATGGACACGCTAGCAGGCAAGTGGTGTACTTCAGGCAGGTATGTGGGACATGTCTGGCAATGTGCAGAAGGTAACCACCCTCTGCTTTACCCCCACAGACACAGCACCACAGAGTGCAGGAGCAGAAGTGTCCACAGTGCAGGTGGAGTCACCAAGGGAGGTGGCACACACAGGTGGTAGGTAGCACAGAGGGCACTCCATAGCCGGAACATGTCCTGGACTGCAGTGCCCAAACCAGTACTAACCACCCACAGGACACAATCCGGAAAAAGCAAAGGTGCCGGTAGATGGCAGACAGACATGCCCCTCAGACACCAAAAGGGCAGAGGACACAGCCAACAGGACAGTGGACGCAGACCTTCATGGATCCAGAGCAGCTGCACAGCAGTACCCATGCTCCCCACCAGTCCACCCTGACATTCCTGAGCTCATGGACATAGACATGGCAGTAGATCTGTACCCCTCACCCTGCCACAGCATGGCGAGGTACATGAGTTGCCACCAGCCCACACTGGTGAGGAGCGGAGGGCCACTGTGGGGCTCACATCACCACAGATTGGCCATAACAGTGTTGAGGAGAGTACATCATGACAGTCACCACAGCACCCCAGGCAGACACTGTTCACAGGCCTCCTGCAGGCATACTATTATGACCTGCAGCAGTTGGAATGGGACCGCCTATCAGCACAGAGAGAGACAACACAGTGGCACTACGACCTCACCATGGAGGTGAGGGGAGTGTGCAGGGGCATCGCCAGGATCGGTGAGAGGCTGACAGAGTCCCCACAGGTGGTAGTGTGGATGGGAAACCACAGGGCATGGTGGGCAGATGTGGAGCAAGGAGACCCCAGAGTGGCTGGAGCACTGGTGAGGGGATGACCACCATGGGCATCAATAGGTGCAGGTGGCCAGACACCTGGAAGGTGGCTCAGCACAAGGGCGATGACAAGGACTGCAAAACCATGACCATGCCGCCCCAATGGGTGGATCACCACAGCACGGTGGCCTGCACTGTGGGATGACATGGCACACAGCTATCTGCACAACACTGCCCATGTTCGACAACCACAATACAAAACATGATGTGCACTACACAGTTCCACCAAGCACCCTGCACACCCCCATGAACCACACACAACACATATGTTCCACACACAGTATGCAAGCACATCACATGGCATGGTTGCACTCAGAGGGGTTCATCATCACAGTGCCACCTGGCCCACCCAGCTAATGTGTGAAAGTGCCATGTGTCACAGTGTGCCATATGGCACTTTCTGACAGTATTTCCCCACCCCCAACACATGGTGGTCCATTGTCCTCACAGGGCGGCATGTTGTCCTGCACATCACATGTCATGGGCAGCTGTCAATGCTCACACATTTTGTGTAGCATGGCACAGACAGTGAACATTCTGCATGCCTTCCCAGGGTGATCACCATCATGCCATCTGTGCGGTTCCAGGCACCAGAACCTCATCTTCATCCATCTAAACATGCATTCCACAACAGACTGTGTCCTCTTGTGTGCTGCTTTGTATTCCCTCTCTGCCAGCCCCTGTGGCTCCAAGTACTGTGTCAGAATGTAGGGTTGTAGTGGGTACCCACTGTTACCTAGAAACAGGTGGGACAGTGTCAGTATGTGTGGATGGCCCAGCACGCACTTTGTGACCCTACTGGTATATCTACCAAGCAGCCAGCTGTCCACACTACCCCAATCCTCAAGGTGGGCACCCAGGCCAGACCGATCACAGATGTAGACATCATGGCAAGACCCTGGGTATTTCACGCACACATTTATGATGAGTCCATCTGCGTTGCAGACAGCCTGGCAGTTGATGCTGTGGAACCCCTTGTTGTTCCAGTACAACTCCTTATCCACAGACAGGGCCAGGATCGCTATATGGGTGCAATCAATGGTGCCAATCATGTTCGGTATGACCTGCATGCTGTGGAACCCCTCCTTAGTGGCCTGGCTGTCCACAGGTGTTGCTGGGAAAGCAATATGTTCCTGCACATGCCGCAGCAGGTCATCCATGACCTGATGCAGGGCACGGAACACGGGTGACTGATGCACGCCCGTAGCATCCCCTGCCGCCCTCTGAAAAAAGCCTGTGGCATAGTACGTTAATGAACACAAGACCTTTGTTTCCACTGTCAGTACCTATGACTGTCTGGTGCGAGGTGTGACTTGTGGTCTGACCATGTCACACATCTGTGAGATGGCAGCTTGGTCCATCCAGAACTGCTGTAATCTGTTGCTGAATACACGATGATGGGGATGGGCATGGTGGTGCTGTACCTGGCAAGCTCCTCATCTAGCATGAGGGTGTTAAGCAAAAGTCCAGGGCACATGGCGCACTGGTGAGTGCTGACACACCAGGCAGAATGCGGGATAGTGACAGTTAGCGTGGCAAGGTGGCCTGCTCATACAGTCTAGCACCACTGGTCCTGCCCATGGCCCTTTATGCAGTTCCTTCCTGTGCATGCCATTATGTGGCGTGCCGTGATAGAGCATCTGCTGTGCAGCGATGTCCAGTGTGGGGAGAAAGATGGTGGAGGTGGCACAGAGGTGTGCAGCATCAGTGGGGCAACTTGGGGAATACCCCTGTAAACTGTGGCACTGTGCAGCACTAATGTACAAGGATGGATGGGACAGTGGCACCATAAGGGAGGTCATGGAGCCAGGAGGTGAGTACATGGCTACATGGGGTTAGCATCTGCATGACACTCGGCATGGCACCTCAGGGTCAGGCTTGCCTTCTGTTGTGTTTCCACCGGGATTATGCAGAAAGCCTTTCACAATGACACTTGAACAGAGGGAGCTGGCCCCGAGGGAGTTGGCTATGGTGGTGGCAAGGAGGAGACAGTGGCCCCAGGCAATCCTGGAGCTCCTGTCCATCATTGTGGGGTCCAGGGACATATTCTACCAGGATGATGTTGAGGAGATGTGGGTGGTGTAGGAACCATCAAAGGTAGGTGTTATATAGTGTGTCTGTGGTGTATGTGTGTGGATGTGTCACATCATGGGAAGGTCACTGACCCGTCACCTATTCTTTTTGTTCCTCTCATTTCAGAGATACACAGGCCCACTCCACCACATGGTGCTAGTGATGTGACCACCCACATGGAGCACTCCACTGCCATTGTCTGGTGCATCTTCTGAGGGGGAGGATTAATATACCTGGCAAGAGGCTGACAGTGTACTGTATACTGCTACGTCAGTAAAGTTTTTCATACTGCAACTCCCATGTCCGTGTTGTTCTTCCGGCTGGTGCTGGGCATCCAACCAGGGTTCCACCATGCCACAGTGACAATGACAATTGCGGTGTAAATTATAGCTCAAGCAATGCGCTGACACCAGCCACCGCACTCTGACTATTCTCTGTCAGTCAGTTAGAGTGATGTCCCTCATGGGGGGCATAGCCCCCTGTACCCCCCCAGAAGATTTTATAACAAACTCTGAGTTGTGCAGCAGTTGACAGTAGGGGGAACAGAGAAATGGCAACATCACCTGAGGGCACAAAATCAAAGTCACAGCAGAAGTGTGCAACGTGATTCCGTTGCAACATTGGGGTGGCAAGAATCTGCTGGCACATTAACGGGCTACCTCCAGCCAGTGGGGGCTGTGGTGTGCATGGTATGGCCCCTACGGGTGCATGCCTCGGTGTTGTGACATGTTGCACTTGGGTGGGGCACCTACAGTCATTGGTACATCCTACATCTGTTACTAGAAGGCCATAGAACTGGCAGTCATTGGTGTTTGTTTTATGATGTGTCTTCTGGGCCAAGGGTTTGTCACTGTCTGGCACGTGTGGCTGTCATGTGTGCATACACACCCCACTATGCATGCATGTGCATGCCCCTTGTACGGGGTGCAGGGGGGCTTTGTTGGGGCTTCTTCCATGAACACCCTGCCTCAGGGGTTGCTTGGGCAGGTTTGGGGAGGTCTCAGCACCCATCTATGGCCAGTCATGTTCTGGCATCATGGGTCTGTGTGGTTGCGAGGGGTGTGCCTGGCTGCCAGTCCCCCATGCTGCAATGTCCATTAGCTAGTGTGTTGTGGTGGGATGTGGCCTTGGCATTGTCTGGGTATACCCCTCCAGGGGCTATCATGGGCTATGCGCTGCACACAGGAGTTTACGTCAGCCTTACCCCTGGCATAGTGTTACATGTGTGGTCCCTCATGACTTCCAAATATGGTTGTGGTTGTGCATGTGTGTCACAGGGGGCATGTGGTGCACTATGTAGACACACACCCCTCTGCACACTTCATGCTGCATGACTGCACTCATCTGCAGCAGCAGTGTGCATGTAGCACTGTGCACAGGTCATGCATGCTGACTATGTGGATCCTATGCACGGCACAGATGTAGAGTGCCACGCGCTTGTCTATGTGGCCTGCATGGGCCAGACCCTGCTTGTGCATTGGCCCCAACATGTGGATTTATTCTTAAGGTAGATCTTCACTTGGGCTGTCTGGGTCAACAGCATAGTGTTACAGCACACAGAATGTACATGCAAGGTAAAATCTGTGACAGGCAGTATGGTCTATAGGATGGACCACCTAACTGGGGACAGGGAGGTTACACAGTGGCTCTGATTCAAAATCAATATGCTCACAATGTGACCTTGTGTACATCTGGTGACCTTCCAGTGTTACAGTCCATACAACTGTAGAAACAGGTAGAAGCAGGAACACACATGACATATGATGTTGCATATCAGTTTAGCCATGGGTATATTGCACACATTAGATGTGGGTTAAATAGTGCATCTGTGATGTGTGAATTTCACTACACAATAACACACACACACACACACACACACACACACACACGCACACACTGCCATATGTGCTTTGCCAAGTTGTGATAGCCTCCATAAGTCATTTGTTGAGTGCCTGCAAAGGTCCACCGTCATTGCCCTCTGTTAAAACATGCCTTTGCAAAGCATTAGGTTGCGTAGCACTAACAACCAGTTAGATCCTTCACACGGCTGTGAATATGACTCACGTCTCATATGTATGACCCTGTCTTTCACTGGTATGTATGTAAGCCAAGACTTTGTTGTGTGAAGAGAGCTACTTTGTGCTACACAAACCTAAGTCTACAATATAGCAATGGGATCCTAACTAGAGACTCAAGGAGCAAAGCACAGTTTGCTCTGTGCAACCTGTTTGAGTATGCTGTACCAATAAAACTAAAATAAAGCCAAACAAAGACAAAGCAACACTTTCAAATTATTTCATGAATAGCGGAGTAAGAATGAATAGTGGGGCAAGGAAGCTAATGTAATTAGTGTTTTATGATTACCATCATTTCAAGAATATGTGCCAGAATCTTGTAAGTTAACAGGGCTATTTAAGGATGTCTCTTACATTATTAATTTAATTTTGGTAACCGGGTGAGCCCACTGAGACCATAACAGTCCCTTTTTCATAGGCAACCTGGAATTAATTACAAATAATAAACAGTTTTACAGAGTAACAAAAGGCAAAAGTTCACATCGCGGCACAAACATATGATAATTGTTCACATTACAATGATCAACAGTGTTCGATATTTGTTAATACATATTATACATTTGTGGATACAAGCACTTACAATAGACTTAGTTGGAGTAGACAGTTCTGAATTATTGCTTCAGCTGTGGCAAGTGCATTGGTTAAACTCCAGTAGGTGAGCTTTGAGTCCTCTTTTAAAGCTGCCAAGGGAGTTATATTCCTGGATATTTTCTGGGAGCTCATTCCAGAGGGGTGGGATGTAGGCAGAGAATGCCCTCGACCCTTGGGAGGACTTTACTTTAGGGACTTTAAAGAGCTGTCGGTTGGAGGATCTGAGGGTCTTGCTATAGTGGTGTAGCCAGAAATTTCTGTTTTGTACACACTCCATCCAACTGCTGCCCTTATTTAAAACAAATGTACACACTCTCTGGAACTGTTGCTCCCCCAAGTACAAAACAAAACAGATTGTTGTCATATGTCTCATCTAATCTCTAAATAGGCTGTACACATATCTGTGTCCTAGACGTTTAAACAGAGACATTACTCAGAGGCCTACACTGACTCAATTACACCAGATTTGAATGGTATGGTAACAAAAAAGCACATGGTTTGGGACAGGTAATAAAAAAAATGTACATAAATGTGTACAGTGAGTATGCTTGCCTACACCCTTGTCCTGCTGTTTTGTTTCACTATTAACAACTTAGCCAGACTTGGAGGTGCTTTCCAGTCTGATGTTGCATGCTAAGCATAGTGCCGGTATTTTAATCAGCCTTCTAAAGAGGGCCAGGATACGGTTTGCAGAACCTGACAACGGTGTTCACGGGACGGGGCACCTGCTGGAAATCAACTTACTCTATGATACAAGGTGCACAGTTTTAACATCTCTGCGCTTTTCACCGAGTAGAGAACCAGGGAACCATATAGCAGGGTGGGTAGTAGGGTACCATTAGTTACCTTTAACCACAAATCCTGTGTAAGGAATGGGCTAAGTTGATATAGTAGTCTGAGCTTCTGGTTCAGCGATTTGGTTAGCAGGTCAATGTGTGTCTTGAAAGTACAGTCTTGACCAAGGGTAACCCCTAGGTACTTTATAGAGTCCACTACCTCAACCCTTGAACCATTTGACAGAGTAGGTGTCAGATGTAGTGATCTATGAGAGATTATGAGCATGAGGTATGAGTGGGAGGAAGCACAAAGCAAAGCTGAGCAGTTCTGTCTGCCCAAACCTCATGAGAGGAGTCTCTTATACCATAAGAGACATCCCTCGGTGGCCCTATTTTCTTATTATAAATCACTTGAGTTTAGCTTGAGTGATTTATAATAAGTTTGGAATATTTGTTTATTGTGCCTTTCTCTACCCCGGCACTGAAGCGGAGCCCTCCCTCCTAACACTCACGCATGCGAGCACACTGACCACAGAATAAGAGGTACAATGGCTCTGTGTGCTTATTGACTGAAAGTACGCTAGTGATTTCTGACGTGAAAGACTGCATCCAAAGCACTTTCATTTGTTACAATACAAATCAATTTCTTTGTTACTGTATGAAAACTAACTACATCACAAAAGCAAAACAAAACAAAACAACACAAGTATTAACATTTTAAAAAATGAGTCTGTTGGGATTTTGTTTCATTGTAATAGGAATAGTACCTTAGTGCTTTTTTTTCTTGGCACTAACCCTATCATGGCTATGATAATGTTTGTATCCAGAAAAAATGTTACTGCTCAGCAGGTAGCACATGTGCCTCTGAGGCCAGAAGACTGGAAGGTTGTAGGTGCTAGCCCCACACTGGGAACTTAGGATAAATCCAAATACTGACACTAGTACATCATGAGGGGGTGCTGCACTTCTGAGGTGCCATCTTTCAGAAGAGATGTTAAACAAGGTCCCATCTGCCTGTTCTGGTGGCTGTTCAGGTGGACGTTAAAGATCCTATGGCACTTCTCGAAAAGAGCAGGGAATTTTATTACAAAATAAGATGCAAATCCAAGCAGACAAACAAAAACTATACAGCAAACGACTGAATGCAATGGGATAATCAAACTAAAACCTCATTTATTACAGCATAGTAAAGATGGAACAAAAGGAAAAGGAACTAGGGAGATAAAGGTGAAACCATGGCTGAAGCACACACAAAAATGCATACAGGAGCACCAAAGGCGGTGCACTTTAACCATAAGCGTAAGAACTTCTCTCCTCATCATACATTTTAAGGAGTTCTAGTTGCACATTTACCAACACCTCCTGATGCATGACTGCCTTTTGCTGGATAATCCAGGAGCAGCGAGCCTGCCAAAGATAGTACTTAAACAAAGCAAAAAGCACCTGTAGGGTGGTAGAGTCATACGCCTGCCATCCATCAGAAAAGGAGCCCAGAACCAAGTCCTGATAGGTCAGGGTAATAAACAGGGGTGCCCTCTATTTAGGCCCAAAGCGCAGGGTGTATGGGCAATAAAAAAAATCATCCTGGGTTTCCAAATCATTCAAACAACTGTCACGCAAGCAATATCTGTCAGAAAGCTGCTTGTGTTTGTGGGCATTACGTACACCTAACTACCATACCAGTTCATCCACACCCTGTCCCACACAAAAGGTGGTATCCTGGAATTATTCAAGTGGCTATACAGGACACGGTGTCCAGGACCCACAAGTTAGAGATAACCACAACAGGTTGAAAGTGGGCTGCAAGAATGGTCTGGTAATGAGGCCATCTAGTCGCCACTGTCATTTGATCAAGGAGCTTCCATTGTTTAATCTTCATTAAAGCCACCATAATATAGTCAGAGATTAAAATGTGGCATTTAATAACTTTCAAATGAAAAAGCTCCAATCAGGAGATAAACAGAAACCCAGCTCTACAGGGCTGACATGCAGACCTTATCCTGGGCTTGCAATACGGATTTTATGTTAGCTAGAAAAAGAAACAATAAAAGACTATCAGATTCAGCATTCTCAACCCCTTGCCTCTTAGGCAGATAGGTAATATCCTGCTTGACCAGATTTAAATGACTTCCCAAAGTGCCTGGAGAAAGGCACTGTGAAGCCTAGTTTCAGCAGATAGAGGGGCCGGGAAGAAATAACTAATATACAGAACACCAGTATCAACATGGCTTTTATCAAAAGAACAGGTTTCAATTCAGAGAAACGCTTGTCTTTTCACTGTTGCACCTTCACTTGTGCTATACGTACACATACCTCCCAATTTTTAAGCAACACAACCTGTTGAATATACAGGATGCCTAAAATTTTAATGTCATCTCTTGAGATAGTAATGGAGGCCAAACTATCTGGGTGAGCACAGGTTGTCTGTCCCAGAGGGAATCCCCTGCTCTTTCTATAGTTAATCACAGAGGTAGGCATGGCAGAATTATTTTCCTCCCTACGGGCATCCTTCAGGTGTACCCACTCAACATCTGCCCTACTCCCAGCCTGAATCCTCGCTTCTCCCCTGATGTCCCCCCCCCCCAGCGAACCCCAGGCAGGCCCGACCCCCAGTACCATCTCCGGGGATGATTCTGCCCCCTCGGCGGTGTGCTTCTTAAGTATGAAGTGCCTACCTGGCTGGCCATCTGGTCAGGGGTGAAGGATGATCCTGGGTGCATTGGGACGGCGTTTGGGATGTGGGCTGAGTCACTGGAGTCACCATCATCTCACCGAAGGATGAAGGCCTTTTTCCATTTTCTTTACTTGTCCCCTCGGGTTGCAGCATGCCAGGCCACGTGAGCGCAAACTCTGTCCCTAATGCTCTCACTTGCATCGCCATGCTAGGCGCCCTAATTCACCACCAGAGGCCGCTCAGGAGCAAGTGCTACCCCTATCCCTCCCGGGAAGAGAGAGCAATATCCCTCGGATGCTCAATCTCTCCCCCGCCGACCCCAGCGATCCTGGCTTGTTCCGAACAATGGTCTCCGGCATGGCACGAGGTGTGGCGTCCAGCACCTCAATCCTCAGCACCACTGGGCTGGCTCCGACATGGCAGAATTACTAGTAAAAATATGGGTCAGCTTTCCACCTGCTGAGGCATTCTAAAACAGACCCACAACATCATTGGCGTAAGCCAGAACTTTAAGAGGTGCTGAGATCGGGGTCAAAACAATGCCCTCAATGGCTGAACTTCACTGAACCATCCTAAGAAGAGGGTCCAGTTCAAAAATATACAACAGTGGGCTAAAAGGGCAGTCATGCTGTACTCCTCTGCAAAGCTGGCAGGCAGGCCCCAGCCAGCTGTTTATAAGAGGCAATATAGTAGCACTGGTCTAGATGCAATGAAGTCAACCAGTAAAGGTATCATGTAAATGGAAGAGACCCAAGACCTGGAGCAAGTAATTATGGGAAAGTCTGTCAAAAACCTTCTCCTGATTAAGACTGATCACATAACCACTGACAAGATCCACCAAACCCCTGCTAAAGAGTTCCTGGAGGGTGATAAAGTTATCCTGGATATGCTGATTCTGGATGGAACAAGTTTGGGCAGAGCTAATTAAAACATCCACTAGGCTTCCAAACCTCTTGGCCAATATATTATAATCACTGTTCAGCAAGCTCTGGGGTCTCCAATTTCTGAAATCTGCCCTGTCACCCTTCTTAAAAACATATATCACAAGAGTTTGTGACTTATAAACAGGGAGGGAACCCAGTTGAAGACACTGATTACAGACCGCTATCAAGGAGGCCACCAACTGGTCCTTGAAACATTTATAGAATGCAGTGCTAAGATCGTTCTTGCCAGGGGCCGATTTAGAGTTCAAGGACTTAATACTCAGTTTCAAGTTCAAGTTCAAGTTTATTGTTTCATGAAGTTTCACTTCATCCTCAGTCAAAGGACAATTAAGGAAGCCTTGTCAGAGTCCTCCAAATCTGGAAATGGAAGATGGGAAAGGGGGTAATGTCAACAGGAATTGGAAGGCCAGTACTAAAGGTAGTAGAGGTGAAATCTGAAGCTACCCAAGAATCTCAAGGGTAAAAAACCAGAGAGCCAGCAGCATCATACAGAGTCTGCATGACCCTGCTGTCCACTCTCTGCTTACAGTCTAAAAAGGGTTTGAAGGTCTGCTTAGAGCTCTGGGTACCAAACCGCATCTCCTGTTGCAGAGACTTGTCTCAGTTATACTGCAACTTCCTCATACCAGAATGGAGAGACTGGATTTGTAAGCTAAAGTCCACCCCACTGCTTTCAACAGTAGAAATGACTTTCTGTAGCTGTCCATGATGTGTCAGGTACTTAAGGTAGTCACCTGTGGCTTGGCATCCAGTGAAATGTGTAACAAGCACCAATGTCTGTTTACTATCTTCCCATCGTGACAATAAGGAGTCTTAGAAGCACTGCACAGAAAGGCAATCTCACCAGAGGGAATCCCATTGGTGAAGCTATCCTGGGTATGAGAGCGAAGAATTATTTATCCTCCATGGACCCTTGCCAGGGAGTGGAGCATCACACCAAGACAAGGAGCAGAGTAAGACACAATGGCTCAAAATGTTTGTCCCCTGCATACGGGCAACCAGGACTATCATCAAGCCAGATACAAAGAAAAAACCTATATGTGTTGATAAGGTGCCCTAAAATAAGTGTCCCCCTGTTTGGTGCTGAACCCTATAGGTATCCTGCAGTAAAGCATTCTGTACAATCATGTTAAGACAATTAGAGTTACAATACATCTTATCAGTCCTTATGCCCCTATCATGCATAGCCAGGCCACAATTAAAATGACCCTCCCCCAATCACATGCTTGGAGGTATGAAGATATGGTTGTATCTCCTGAAACAAGTGGACCCGCTCAGATTTCATCTGAGTGGCAGACACCACAATAAGGCACAATCTGTCAAAATAAAAGGAAACATCCAGCACCAGGGCTCTGTTTGGTTGAATCTCTACGAGCCTAGTCACCCTAAAAGCCATCCCCTTAAACAGGGTACCCACTCCATCACAACGGTCAGTTGAGTAGCAATAGACCAGAAGGCAGGGCCCTCAGTCCACAATCTAGAGACCTGATCCAGTTCAAATTGGGTCTTGAGCCTGGTATCCTGCAAAAAAAAAAAATGTAAAAAACAAACGTTTGAGCTGGGAGATCCAGTAATGCAGCAAAGGCAGCAAGCCATTTACTATAGCTCTTTATGCTGTTCACATTAAGGGTGGCCATCTGTAGAGAATGCATTGGAAAAAAGAAGGGAGAAAAGAAAAAACATACAGAACTCAATTAACGCACCCTGGCTTGGGAATGGGTCTTCCATTTAGCCCTCTTCGGGAAAGCAGGAGCAGAGTTAACATCCTCAGGATTAGAGGAAGGATCATTCAGGGATGAGGGGTGAGAGAAAGCCACAGAATCACCATCATTGTCCTCAATGTCACCCCAGTTCTTTCCCTTTTATGAAACCCCAAATCTATTCTTCATGACCAAGGATGCCCTGCCCTTGGATTTCAGCATGCCAACAGTTCTAGGCCTCTTCTTTTTACCTTTTGGAGTGACCACAACAAATTCCTCTGAGGGAGAGGGGCATCTGACTGGGGAGGTCAGACAAAGAGGTGATCATCACAGGGACAGCAGCGTCCACGATAGGAGAAGGAGGGTCACCCTCAAGGTCACATCAGAGCCATCCCCAATCATGGGTGCTGAGCTGCTGGTGGTAGAGTCCTGTGTCTCACCAGGGGTCTGCACAGGAGGAACAGAGGCAGCCGGCTCCTGCTTTCTGCACAAAGGGTCACATGCTACAATCAAAAGCTTGGGAAGACCCTTTCTGTTGGGTCTGTGACATCAAATCATCCTGCAACACCCACCCATGCCTATTATGAGTGGCTCAAGAGCATTTAGCATAAGAATTATCCCTAGGTTCACATAAATTTTCCAGATGGAGGTGGCCCTGATCGGACATCCCCAGCCACTCCTGCAACAGTGACTCCTCTCAACACAGGGACCTGGCTTCCCTTGCCACCGTCCCTGGAACTCCGACCAGCTGGGATAAGAAGGAGGCAGCCCTGATCGGGCGTCTGCAGCCGCTTCTGCACCAGTGGCTCCTCTCAACACAGGGACCCAGCTACCCATGCCGACATCCCTGGACCTTCGACCAGCTTGGATAAGATGGAGGTGGCCCTGATCAGCATCCCCAGCTGTTCCTGCACCAGTGGCTCCTCTCAACACAGGGATCTGGCTACCCTTGTTGCTATCCCTGGACCTCCAACCAGCTTGGATAATATGGAGGTGGCCCTTATCGGGTGTCCCTAGCCACTCCTGCACCAATGGCTCCTCTCAACACAGGGACCTGGCTTCCCTTACTGCTGTCCCCTGATCTCCGACCAGCTTGGATAAGGTACGCTGTACATTGACTTAGCCAGCCCAGCCTGAACTCTGGTGCCGGCTCCCTCTGCAATTGGCTGCCTCCCGGGAATACTGAATCACAATTGGTCAGTTCCGTGAGGTCCAGCAGTGATTAGCTCTGTCCTAAACCAGGGAAATTTCAAGCTAGCACCAAGTGTCAGGCACCGCCGGCTTCACAGCTGCCACCTTTATTTAAGCAATTTACAAACCTTTTTGGCTTGTATCTGAGATGTGTATTTTCATGTACAATTTGAGCTATTGATTTGTATTTTTACTGCTAGCCTTACTAAAAACAGTTACTGTGCTGTAATTGTGTGTTGCTGCTAGACTAATCCTTAATCATAGCTATAGCAGTTACAGCTTTCTGTGATTTTGTACTTTCTCAGGTCTGATTGCTATCTATTTTCCTAGGACCCCCACCAAAGTAATTTAATTCTGTTTGCTATCACCTATGTAAGAAATGTAATCTTCTCCACTAAAACTACTGTTTCTTACTTTATTTCACCCTCTTCCTCTGCCATGCTGGTTAAGCATTCCCCCTGATTTCACTTAGTACCTCTGTTTATCTCCCCTGCCATCCTAGCTATACCCTCCCCCCAATTTCACCTAATCCCTCTGTCTCAGACCCCCCCCGTGGTTCTCTTGTTCTCCCAGCTCTGTGTCCCCCACCCACTTCGATTTAATTAAATTGTATACTAACCCTCCCTCACTCTCTCTTTCCAGATGGAGGCAGCCCTGATCGGGTGTCCCCAGCAACTCCTGCGCCAGTGGCTCCTCTCAACACAGGGACCTAGCTTCCCTTGCTGCCATCCCCAAACCTCAGACCAGCTTGGATAAGGTACACCATACATCGACTTAGCTAGCCCGGCCTGAACTCCCTCTGTAATTGGCTGCCTCCCAGGAATATTGAACCATGATTGGTCAGTTCCCGTGCGGTCTAGCCAGTGATTGGCTCTATCCTAAACTGGGGAAATTTCAAGCAAGTGCCAAGTCTCAGGCACTGCCAGCTTCTCAGCTGCCTCCTTTATTTAAGCAGTTTACAAACTTTTCTAGCTTAGATTTTCTCCTGCCCAGCCACCCCCTCCCCAGCCTCTATTAAATACACTACCAACTCCATCCATCTAAGGCACTGATAAGCAGCAGGAAAATCCCAGCCTCCCCCTACAAAACAGGGTACTAAATGAGAAAAAGATCAAGGTAGAAAGGTCAGTGGGGGATGCTGCTACAGAAGGTAAAGCCATCAAAAAATGGAGAGCAATGAGTACCAATGCCCGTAGTCTGGGTAACAAGCTTCCTGAATTAATGGCCTTGATGGAGGAGGAAGATATGGATATCGTGGCAGTCACAGAAACATGGTACACACAGAACCATGACTGGGGCGTAAACATACCAGGATACACTATCTCCAGGAGGGACAGGGAGGATAAAGAGAGGAGGAGGAGGAGGAGTAGCTCTCTACATAAGAGAAGGAATCAAAGCAACAGAACAAAAGGGTAAACAGGGAGGAGGAGAAGAAGCACTGTGGGTCAATTTGGAGGCAGGCAATGGCACCACAATCCGCACAGGGGTTGTATACAGACCCCCTCCAGGGGAGGAAATGGACAAGGAAATGATAGAAAGTATACTTAGAATGGCAGATAAAGGGGAGATATTGCTGATGAGCGATCTGAATATGCCAGATATTAACTGGAGTGCAGTTGCAGCAGCCACTTCTAAGAGTGGGGATATTCTAGATGCCCTACAGGGGGCATGCCTTAGACAACTAGTATTGGAACCCACTCGAGAGGGAGCAATCTTAGACCTGGTCCTCTCAAATGGAGATGGAGAGAGGATCACAGATGTAGAAGTGTGTAGCCATCTGGGAACTAGCGACCACCGAACAGTATGGTTCACAATAAACACAGCAATAGAGTCAAGCCATACAAAGGCAAAAGTACTGGACTTCAGGAGGGCTGACTTTGCCAAAATGGGTGAGTGCCTAAGGAATGCACTAGCAAATGGGCAGGAAGGAGGGTAGAAGAACAATGGGGAATAATAAAAACTGCCATCACAGAGGTAACAAGCCTTTGTGTGAAGCAAATAAACAAAACAAAATGATGTAAGAAACCACTATGGTTCTCAAAGGAGGTGGCAGTGAAGGTTCAAGAGAAAATAAAGCATTCAGAAAGTACAAGGAATCACAGAAGGAACAGGACAAAAAGTGTATCAGTTAAAGCAAAGGAAGCTGGGAAGGCAGTCAGAACAGCAAGGCCCAAACTGAGGAAAAGATAGCCAACTCAGTTAAGAAGGGATAAAACCTTTTTAGGTACATCAGGGAGCGAAGGAAGACTAACGGAGGGATAGTGAGGCTTAATAAAGGGGAAGGGGTGGGCAGAGGGTGATGGTGAAAAGGCAGAGATACTAAACAAATATTTTTGCTCAGTATTTACAAATGAAGAGGGGGAGGTACCTAAAACAAACAATAGAAACACTCTGGATACAGAAGTTGATACCAGCCCATTTACAGAAGAAAGGGTCTTGAAAGAACTCTTAAAACTGAAGGTGGACAAAGCCATGGGGCCTGATGGGATTCATCCCAGAATTCTAAAAGAACTAAAGGTAGAACTAGTGACACCACTGACTACCCTCTTTAACAAATCATGGGAGGATGGGGTGGTACCTGAGGACTGGAAGAGATCCGATGTGATTCCCCTTCACAAAAGTGGGAGCAGGGCAGAAGCAGGAAACTACAGACCAGTTAGTTTAACCTCAGTGATAGGGAAAATGATGGAATCACTTCTGAAGGAAAGAATTGTGGAGTACCTAGAGGCCAGAGGGGCACAGGACCCAAGGCAGCATGGATTCACAGCGGAAAGGTCATGCCAGACAAATCTAATAGATTTCTTTGACTGGGTGACCAAAGTAGTAGATCAGGGAGGGGCTGTGGAAATGGCCTACCTAGACTTTAGCAAGGCATTTGACACAGTCCCACACAAAGATTAATATACAAGTTAGTCAGCCTGGGAGTGGGTCCCAAGATGATAGCCTGGGTAAAGAATTGGCTGGAGAATAGGACACAGAGGGTAATAGTAAATGGAGTCCACTCTGAAGAAGGGGTTACTAGTGGGGTGCCAGAGGTTCAGTATTAGGACGGTCCTCTTCAATGTCTTTATAAGCGACATTGCAGACGGACTGGAAGGAAAAGTATGTCTCTTTGCAGATGACACAAAGATCTGCAACAGAGTTGATGCACAAGGTGGGGTGGAAAGGATGAGAAGGGACTTGTCAAGGTTGGAGGAATGGTCAAATGTATGGCAGCTTAGATTTAATGCTAAGAAGTGCAAGGTAATGCACCTGGGAAACAAAAACCCAGGGTAAGAGTACACAATGGGGGGTGAGATACTAACAACAACAAAAATGGAAAGGGACCTGGGGGTAGTCATATCAGATGACTTAAAGGTGGGCAAGCAATGTGAGAGGGCAGTAAGGAGGGCTGGGGATACTGGGATGCATAGGGAGAGGCATCACCAGTAGAAAACAGGAAGTTGTTATCCCTCTGTACAGACAGCTGGTGAGACCCCATCTGGAGTACTGTGTGCAATTCTGGAGACCCAATCTCCGCAAGGACATACAGTGGCGTGAAAAAGTATTTGCCCCCTTCCTGATTTTCTCTATTATTGCATATTTGTCACACTGGATGTTTTCAGGTCTTTAGAGAAAATGTAATATTAGATAAAGGGAACCTGAGTGAACAAATAACACTTGTTTTTTTTTTAATTTCACTTATTTAATGAAAAAAAGTTAACCAACACCAACTGGCACTGTGTGAAAAAGTAATTGCCCCCTTACACTTAATAACTGGTTATGCCACATTTAGCTACAATGACTGCAACCAAACACTTCCTATAATTCAATATCAGTCTTTCACATCGCTGTGGAGGAATTTTAACCCACTCTTCCTCATCAGAACTGCTTTAATTCAGTAACATTTGGTAGGTTTCAAGCATGACCTGCTCGTTTCAGGTCCTACCACAGCATCTCTATTGGGTTTAAGTCTGGACTTTGACTAGGCCACTCCAAAACTTTAATTTTACTTCTTTTAGCCATTCTGATGTGGACTTGCTTTTGTGTTTTGGATCATTGTCTTGCTGCATGGCCCAACTATGCTTCAGCTACAGCTGACGGAAGGATGACGGACATTCTCTTAAGAATTTTCTGGTATCGAGCAGAATTCATGGTTCCTTTAATTATGGCAAGTCATCCAGGTCCTTAGGCAGCAAAGCATCCCCACACCATCACACTACCACCACCATGTTTGACTGTTGGTATGGTGTTCTTACTGTGGAATGCTGTGTTTGCTTTACTGAGACATTATGGGATCCATGTCATCCAAAAGTTCCACTTTGGACTCATCTGTCCATAGAACATTTTCCCAAAAGGCTTATGGATCATCCAGGTGCTTCTTGGCAAATGAGAGACAAGCATTTATGTTCTTCTTGGTTAGCAGTGGTTTCCTTGCTACTCTCACATGAAGCCCATTTTGCCCAGTCTCTTTCTGATTGTGGAGTCGTGAACACTGACCTTAGCTGAGGCAAGAGAAGCCTGCAGTTCTTTGGATGTTGTTTTAGAATCCTTTGAGACTTCCTGAATGATTTACGCTGTGCCCTTGGAGTGATTTTGGCAGGCCGCCCTCCTGGGAAGATTCACTACTGTTCCAAGTGTTCTCCATTTGAGATTATGGCTCTCACTGTGGTTCGATGGAGTCCCAGAGCCTTAGAAATAGCTTTGTAACCCTTTCCAGACTGATAGAGGGCAACAAATTTTTCTGATCTTTTCAGGAACTTCCTTTGATCATGGCATAATGTGCTTGTTGAATCTTTGTGCTGGCAACGTGACTCTGATGGTAAGGGTCAAAATAAGTGAGATTTATATTGAGCAGGGCTGGCTGTAATCAAGCCTGGCTGTGTTCAATCAGCTGACTCTAATTATCCCTTTAATTGGGTTGATTTAACTAGGGGCAATTACTTTTCACACAGTGCCCGTTGGTGTTGGTTAACTTTTTTCATTAAATAAATGAAATAAGTAAAAAAAAAGTGTTATTTGTTCACTCAGGTTCCTTTATCTAATATTATATTTTGTCTAAAGACCTGAAAACATCCAGTGTGACAAATATGCAATAATAGAGAAAACAGGAAGGGGCAAATACTTTTCACGCCACTGTAGACAAGATGGAAGCTGTCCAGAGGAGGACAACTAAAATGGTGTAGGGTCTGCACGGAAGACATATGAAGAGAGACTAAAGGAGCTTAATATGTATAGCCTCGAGGAAAGGAGGGAGGGGGGACATGATAGAAACTTTCAAGTACCTCAAGGGAATCAACAAAGTCCAAGAGGGTAGCATCTTTCAAAAAAAGAGGTGTGCAAGAACAAGGGGGCACAATTTGAAGAAGAGGGGGGGGCTCAGAGGTAATGTAAGGAAGTATTTTTTCACAGAGAGGGTTGTGGATGCATGGAACGGCCTTCCGGAGGAGGTTGTGGAGTCAAAAACAGTGACTGAATTCAAGCATGCATGGGACAGCCATGAGGCAATTCTAGGGGGTGGGGGTAGAAAGAAGTAGGCTGCTGGTTAACTAGGATCTGCAGCTTATCCATTAGGTAGGGAAATGGGCAGACTGGGTGGGCCAAGCGGTCCTTATCTGCTGTCAAATTCTATGTTTCTATGTTTCTATATATTGGCTGCATATTATAAAATAATATACAGGACCTGTTCCTTCTTAAAGACAGTCCTTACCTGTGCTTTTCCACCTCAATCAAATAATTATCTGCACCTACCTCGATTGTCTTATTACTGACTTCTAATTACCACTATTACAATGGCCCTCCAGTGCAAATCAAGCCTCCTTTGGCTGTGGCTAATACTTGCAATCACTACATCTAGTAGCCTAGGAAGTCCTATGGAAAGGCACTTTTAGGGAATGATTGTTAGTTCCTCTGGTGTATCTAGTCTGATGGGATAGACTGAGGAGGTTTTGCACTCCAGGAGTGCGACTAAGAATAGGAGTAATAGTCTGGATGTTTTCAACAGGTCCAGTGTCTTTGCTCAGTTCTGGCAAGTCCACAAAGCCACCTCCTTCACGGTGACATTAGTCATTTCTAAGCAAACCTAACCTTCCTACATGATTAATGCAATGCATTTGCTCAGTATCCACTCCTCCTCCCATTTTACCTTTATCCCTACCTATGCAGAAACAAATAACAATAACGGAAAATGCAGCCGCTCACAGACTATCACATACCTAAAATGGCAGGCAATAAGACTGACCTGACTACTCCTACTTCTTTCAGGAAATATTCACCCAAACCCCGGCCCACTTAATACAGTAACATCTCCAATCAAAAGACATAGTGGACTCACAATGGCCTCCCTCAATATCTGTAGCCTGATGGCAAAATTGGAGCAACTAAAAGTCTGAACTGCACATCAGCCTGACATACTCTCTGTAGTTAAAACCTGGCTTTACCCTAGAATAGCCGACTTGGCCTTTCATCTACCAGGTTACATCTTGTTTAGATTAAACAGACTTAGTAAAAGAGGAGGGATATGTGTTCTCTACATAAAAGGACACATTAAAGTGCAACTGTTATCTCTGATAAATACTGGCAATAATAATCAAATGCTGGCAGTGAAAATACTACTTGGTTCAAATGGCAAAACAATTACAGTGGTATCTGTCTACAGCCCACCTAAAGAACTCCCAAATGGGTTCAAGTGTATAATCGACTATCTCTCAGACTGTCACCAGAATGCTGAACTTATCATGATAGGTGATTTTAATATTAATCGGTTATCACCAGAAGCGAGTCCATACAAAGATGCGTTAGCATCCATTAGCCTCTCACAAATGGTGGACTCCCCCACACGTATAAATTACCATACAGGGTCTGGTGCCCTAATTGATTGGGTGATCACAAACCACCCTGAAAGAACAACCCATTCAACTGTTCTCCTGGACTCCATCAGTGACCATTTCCCATCTTTCTCACTTGGTCTAATAAGTCCCCAAGGTTACAAAAAGCTAGTACATACCAGACTACTAAAAAGGATAAACTGGAGCACTCAAAGCCCATCTAAGTCTCCAGCACTGGAGTGTCTTAAATACAACAAAAGACATTAATGCAGCTCTTGAAGGCTTCATAGCACACTTCAATGAATTCTGCAACATTTTTACCCCTTACACCAAGCGCAATTTTCAGGACTCCAGTAACTCCTGGATCAGCCTCCAACTCCTAGAACTAATAAAACACAGAGATGACCTGTGGTACACAGCTAAAAGATCTGACTCTCCAGCTGATCTTCAGAAATACAAAGCAGCCTGAAGCAAATGCATCTGGGAAATTCGGAATGCCAAAAACCAATACTTTCAAAATGAGATGACAAACTCTTGGGGGTACAGCTACAGGTTTTGGCATAATATTAAGTCATTAACTGGTAACTCTAGCAAGCCATCCCAACTTGCTTAATATTAAAGAACCCCATCACAGGACCCTTGCCTTATTGCCAATACATTTAATAAGGCATTCACTGACCTAAGTCGCATACTCCCACCTTATTTCCTTCAGCTCTCAGGGGTAAATAATCCCACATGCCCTTATGCAACTCATATCAGGCCCCCCTCCTTTTTACCTTAAAGTAAGCACCCCTTCAGAGGCAAAAAAAAATATACCTCTCTAGGTAAGTCCACAGCCAGTAGCGCTATGCTAGATCTTAAACTTGCCGTGCTCACCTTGGACATCATCCTTGTTCCCCTCACCAAAATATTAAATTTATTCCTCACAACAGGAACTTTTCCAACACTCTGGAAAGCTAGCATGGTAACTCCAGTTTACAAAAATGAGGATAGAACAAATACTGCAAATTATTGCCCCATCTCTATTCTGCCACCACTGTCAAAAGTGCTAGAGCGTGTTGTGGCAGATCAATTAACAGACTATCTTGAGAAATATAATCTTCAGTGCTCACAGCAACATGGATTCCGTAAGCAACATAGCACCACTACTGCGCTCTGGAATTCACAAGTTTTATACATAAAGCTTTGGACAAAGGGCTTTTGGTGGGGGCTACATTTATAGACCTCACCAAAGCCGTTGACACTGTAAACCACTAGCTCCTGCTGAACCAATTATCCTCTATTGGCATGTTCCTTGAATCTGTAGCCTGGTTCAGGAGCTATCACACTGGAAGGGTCCAAAAAGTAAAAATATCAGATGCTCTCTCTGATCCCCATGATGTAATTACAGGTGTGCCCCAAGGCTCCATATTAGGCCTGCTGCTTTTTAGTTTATTCCTAAACCGCATACTACAAGCAATATCATGCAATGTACTGTACGAAGATGACACAGTATTATACACTAGCAACCAGGACCCTACTGCTATTGAAACGAAAATACAAGCAAACTTTACAGATATTGAAAAATGGTTCTTCAACTCCAAGTTACTCCTTCACTACCAAAAAAAAAAACCAATGTTTTTTGCATCCACCCAAAACAGATACAGGGCTTTCAAATTAAAAATACTAAATAACCTCAAATCCCCCCTTGAAATGGTGCATAGTTTTAAATACCTAGAAATAACATTAGATAGCACACTATTCTTCACGCAACATATAGATCATGTTGCTAAATCATCTAATGCTAAACTGGGCCTATTGTATAGAAATAAACAGTGCCTTCCAATGGAGGCTCTCAAAATTGCAGTGGCCAGCTCCATGATCTCTATCATTGACTACAGTCTCATAGTATACAGGGCTGCAAACCCAATTGCTCTTAAATGAATTAAAACTACACTGAACAAGGCCTGTTGACTAGTACTGGGAGTTCACTGACTTATCCACTACTGTTAACTATATGCACAAACTGAGTGGCTCAATTTGGATTCTCGCATTCAGTACCAAATATGCCTTCTTGCAAAGAAATCCCCCCTTGGTCTCATTCCCCCTGGAGTTCAAAACCTCCTCACTCTATCCCATCAAACTAGATACATCGGATGAACTAACAACCATTCCCTAAAAGTGCCTTTCCATAGGACTTCCCTAGGCCAACATTCTTATGAGTACCGTGCACCACTATGGTTAAACTCACTCCAAGAAGATCTTTAAAGAACTCAAACTAGGCCCATTTAAAGCAAAACTATGAGCCTTTCTAGCCTCTTCCAGTTGCTGTGACTGCCTGCTCTAATACTTTTCCCATGGCCTGTCCTGTTCCTTTCTCCCCAAGACAAATCTCTACATAAATGCACCTTCCCCTCCCCACCTATCCATAAACTCTTGTCCAAAATTACATTTTCTCCACCACTTACACTCCATCTAAAATCCTCTAATCTAACATTCAATCCCGCCTGATATTTACTTTCTTTCTTTCTCTTCCCTCAGCTCCTCCTACTTCCCCTCTACTCCCTCCCCCCCTTTATTGCCTTTTCCTAGTGTTTTTCCCCCTAAACACACTTGGGTCTCCTTATCCCACTGACAAAGACCTTATTTTCAGGCTCTGCCTATGTTGTCTTCCTCGTAATTATAATTTTCCCTCTGGTTCCCCTCTTTACTCCCCCTTCCAAGCTTTTCTCCCCATTAGCACTCTTTGGTCTCCCTACCCCCATGACGTAGATTCATTTATCAGACTATGGTCTCCGTGCTCTTACTAGTTTATTTTTTCCTGCTGGCTTCCCCCCACCCATTCACACATGCACTAATCCTACACTCACTCTCCCATACCCTCCACATTTCTTAATCCCTTACTTTCTAACTCAATTTTCTCCTACATATCTCCTCTCTGAACCATTAACTAGTTTCCTAGGTATGCACTTATCTATGATCAATAGATTTAACCATTACTATGTACCAATTGCACTTATGACAAATAACTGCCTACTCCATGTTATAGTAATAATAATTATAAAATTTATTTGATTAAGCGCCTTTCAAGGTTTTCAAAGCGCTGTACATCAAAACACAAACATAATCAGTACATACAATAAAACTACACTAAACGAATATTACAAAACTAAGATAATAAATCACAGCAAAGCAGAAAATGCCTTCCTCATAAAAAAGTCTTTAGTGCCTTTTGAAACTCCCCACCGTCGTGCTCTCCTGGAGCTGACAGGGCAGATAATTCCAGAGGGTAGGAGCAGCAAATCCAAAAGCACGAGCTCCAGAAGACTTCAAATTTACCCTCAGAATCTCCAGCAACCCCTCGTCAGCTGAGCGGAGCTGTCTCAGAGGGGTGTAGGGCACCAGGAGCTCTTTCAAATAGTCGGGACCTAGACCGTGTAGGGCTTTGTAGATGAAAAGACCCACTTTGAAGATGATCCACCACTATATTGGTAGCCAGTGCAGAGTGCACAGCACAGGGGTAATATGAGAACTTCTGGATGCCCCAGTCAACAAACGTGCTGCCGCATTTTGCACTAGCTGCAAGCGGCAGATATCAACCCCAGGAAGTCCTAGGTAAAGGGAGTTACAGTAATCAAGGTGAGATGTCACAAAGGCGTGGACCAAAACCGGCAGGTCGCAAGGTAGAACCAGGTGCCTAATCCTGGCAATATTCCTAAAATGAAAAAATGCAGTCTTGACAACTGCAGACACCTGATAATGGAGGGTCAGACCACTGTCAAGCTCCACTCCCAGGTTACGCACCCGTTCAGATGTGAGGATCTGGTCCACCCCCAGGGTTAGTCCAGAGGGGAACCCAGTCCTCACACCCTCAACCCTGTGACCTGGGTCCACCACCATAACCTCAGTGCCTCTCATATGCCTCTCACTTATTGTGTATGTAACTTTCAACCAACACTTTATGTATTTAATGTGTTTTTATATGTGACTTTCAACTATTACTGTATGTCTTTAATGTACTAAATTGTATTGATCCTTGAACTAATATTTGTACTTGTTCTCATGATGTGGAACCTCTGTAAAAGAGCTACTAGCTCAAAGGTATATTTGAATCTCAATTAAATAAATAAAAAAATAAATATTGCAACAAAATGCATTAAAGCAGTTATTTGTGAAATGTCCTAACTCAAGACAGTGGTTACAGTAAGCACTGTCACAGATGTTTCTTAAATAGCCCCTTGACCCACACTTGAAACAGGACTTAGATTGCCCTTGGTAAAAAAAGTGTCCCCTGATCTTTCCCCAAGTAAAAGGTACAAGGCAGATGTAGTAGTCCCTAGTCCATCTGTCTCAACATTATCTGGATTATCCACCCCACTGTCCAGATTTATTACGACTCTATGACCAGGTTGGGGTGGTCCAAGACATCACAGCATTTCTGGAGCCAGAGAAGGCTGTCCAAAATGTTGACACTCTCATTGCGAAACATCACAGTCACAGTTCTTAGGTTCGGATGAGTTAAAGAGACCTCCATAAAGGGAGTCCACATGGGGGTGTTCCTCAATTTGTGATACTGAGCCCAGAACCAATCTGGACCAGATATTAGCTTAAAGTTGACATCAAAGCTATTGTCCCCAGCATGAATAAGGACAAAGATTTCTGAGGCAAAAACTTGCAAGAATCCTTAATCAGGTATGCAGCCATGTACTCCTTCTGAACCTCTGTTGTAGATCAGATGCACCATATTTCTGTACTGTGGAGGTTCACTCTTCAGTTGGAACAGGGCTGCGAATGATTTGAGGGCTTGTGAGACAGCACCCAAGTGTTTCCAGGACACAGGCTGCACAGAAACCTGTGACTGTAAGGCAGTAGGCTGCAGTAAAGGGTCCTGAAGTACCCCTGATGAAGGCAGTGGTGCAGGAAGCACAGGAGACAAAGGCAACACATGGGGTAGTGCATGAGAAATTCCCCAAAACAAATGGGGCAGCAGAGTGAGAAGCAGGAGCAGTCTCTGGAACTGTGAGGGTCTGGGGAGTAAAATCAGGCAAAGTTCTGGAGGTTACTGTGACAAGTGGGGGAGCTTTGTTCATCCTGCTTGGAGGAGTCAAGCCCCTCTTTCCAGTTAAGCAATCAGGGGTCCTGGTAGGACTGCAGCAAGCAGCAGAATAGGTCTGCACAATGGTATCAGATGTGTCTGGGACCCACAAACCTTTGGTGGTACAGACTGACCCCCATGGCCTGGACAGCTCGTTTTGGGGACCTAACAGCCCTGTTCTGTGAATCTGCTGCAACATGCTTCAAAAGGGGATGTTTCGCTCTAAATAGCTTGCATTTCCCAGAAGCAGCCTGGGGACTTCATGTGTCAACAGGCAAGGTAGGCACACTGTACAGTACTGGGGCATCCACAAGAGTGGTACGGGGAGAGAGAGAGAGATTTCAAAAAGTCATTTGCCTCCGTGAACTTCCATTCAATCCCAGCTACCAGGTGTAGTAAAGTCCATTTCTCCACTAGCCAGTTGGTGCACAGCGTTTGTTCAGTCATGCCTATGGCTTTTGTGTTCCATGCTTCCAATGAAGCAATACCACCTGTAGCAATCTCAGGAATGTGGCTTGGAGCACAGGTGCCCATAGACACCACAACCTCTGGTGTTTCTGGCACTAGGATAGAGGTTGGTCCCCCAGGCTCAACAGCAGCAGGCATCTCCACCAAACACACCTTCTCCACAGCCACCATCTTGGAAGAATGGCCTAGTGCTTCCCCTCAGGAAGAGTAGGGAATTTCCTGGTGTTCTGGCCAAATTCCTCCTGCTCACTAAAATACCACCAAGAGCTTAATCTGGTTGTGTATGTAGGTTCACATCTGTATCTTCCCCCTCTCCCCTGGGACGAGGCTGAAAATAAATAGAATTGCCTAGTCCTCCTTTCCTGGTCAACAAAAACTAAATAAATAAACCACATCCTCTCTGGTAGTATCATTTAACTACTGTATATATAATGTATCAAAATGAAATGAGACTCTTTATCAGTGAAACTACAGGAAACATGGCCCATCATCACCCACACTGTTGAAACTAGCACGGCATACTTCAGTCAATTATGAATCACCATAAACCTGCTTTCTGATAGGCAAACATGTTTATGTTGATTATGCTTTTACTACAGTTGCTAGTGAGCGGCCTCTCTAAACTTCTGACTGCCTGATTGGTCAACAGACGCACCCCTCTTAAATTATCTTTTAAATAGGACACATTAGCAACAAAGAACATAACATTTGTTTACTTTTGTAAACAGATCCACCTGCTGTTAAATCGATACCTTGGATCTGAGTGTTATATAGTACAGTATACAATAAACAGACTGTGCTGCCCCTTAGTGTTTACAGCCCCTTGGGAGGTGACGTGTGCCATTATAAGCACAAGACACCTGCCAGTTTATTGCTATATTGCTCCCAACATGAGAAACATTACCATCATAACAGCCTCCTTTTTTTAACAATCTGACTCACCCACATTTATATCAGGGGTGTATCCCAAACTGTCCTTCTGACTGGACTCATGAATTTTAAGTTGGGCACAAAGCAATAGATGTTTGCTTTGTGTGCTAGTTTTATTTAATTATGACACTGTCACTATCCAGGTGTGTGAGCTGTAATGATTAACTACTGCCTTAAAGTTGGAGCAATCCTGAACTATAAAACCCTGCCCAATTCCCATTAATCCCTTCTCCATTTTGTGTAAATAATGATCTTACAAATTAAACACAAGCTGCACCAAACACCAAAAGAAAGAAACAGCAGACAAATAGGGAACAACAAACACACCCAGAATTAGCAGCTCAATCCTTGCTCAGTCACAAATCCTCAACTGTTTTTCTCATTAGGGTGCAACTGGTCATAGCACAAATCATTTAAAGCAGAGAACCCAGTGCACACCCTCCCTCCCATGACAAATCATTCAAATATTACAATTTGCTTTCTGCCTCAAATGGCTAATTACTTATTTTATCACAAACGGGAGTGGGGATCTCTAAGTGTTCAATTTTGAGCTCTGATGTGAATCGTCAGCCCACCCATCAAACATCACGGTGGATCACCCATTGACCAGGTCCCTATTCTAAAATGTAACTGCCTACATTGTCTCCTTTTAAAGTGATTTATGGAAGTTCCACACATGCCCTTTTCACATAGCAGGCCATTGCCACCCATGCTTCAGATGTTGATGCAGCAATTTGTTTCGTAAAATCTGTCAGTCATTTTTTAATGTTTTTGTTTCTGTTTCTGCCCACCCTCCAGTTTTCTGTGTGTGGCCACACTCCCAGAATGATGTCATGCAAGCTCTGAATGCATAGCTTGGCAAAGACACCAGGAGAAAGGACTGCTGTGTTACTGAACTTCTCTGCTGGGACTAAAGTAGAAGAACGTTTGTATTTGGACCTTTAATTTAATTTAGGTTAAAAAAACTAACATACAAAAAAAAAAGTGTGTGTTTGGGTTAACTGAACTGAATGGGTATCTAAAGAGTTATCTAGGTGTAAATCTCAGGTGATTGAAAGGACTTAACTGCTGTGAGGTTTAAATTACTTGTAGAAAGATCTGGTAAGTAGGGGGAGTGGCTTAGCTTGAAGGAAGCTACATTTAAAGACTGCCTTAGAAAGTTTCAGCTAATAGCTTGGCAGAAGACACCAGGAGAAAGGACTGCTGTGTGACTGAACTTCTCTGCTGGGACTATATTGCCCTCCTTCCCTCCTCCCCTCCATCCCCCACCCAAAGCTAGTTCTATTTTTATAGGAACAGGATTTGACTGACAACAGGAACTTCCTGTTTAGGGGCAGGAAGTGCGTGATCACAGAACCACCAAGGACCCACCATCCTAGAAGGGCAAGAGTAGCTCTCCGGCCCCCTCTAGCTGCTGGAGGTCTGCCTCTGAGCAAGTAAGTGGTCTACTGTGAAATATAGGATATTCTTATCTCAGAACAGGACAATCAGGAGCTTAAAGGGCACACAGGCAGAAAGTAAGGAGAGAAAGAAAAAAAAAAGAGGAAAGAGTAAGGACTGCAAACAGTTAAGGGGCCAAAAATAAGACATGATTGGAGTGGTGCAGTGCAGTGGCTGTGGAGCAGCAGTCTTCCGGGAGATGTTATGGAGGATGCGGTGTTGTCCCATCTGCAGGCACCTCTCTGGGCTGAGGGAGGGTTGCTCATCTCCAGGCTGAGTTGGCCAGGATTTGTGGGACCCTCTTCCATCCAGGGACCACCAGTGCCACTGCCGTTGCCTCAGAGGTTGCCAAGAAAGAGGCGGTTGGACCACAGTGGGCTCAGAGAGGGTGAGGTGGTGGAACAGAGGCGCATCCCTCCAGTTGTACCTCTCCACAATTCCTATGCCCTTCTGGCAAAGTGTGGTTCCCCTATGGAGGCACCCACAGTGGAGACCAAGGATGTGGGAACCTCCACAAAGGAGACCCACAGGAGGGTGGCAGGGATCCTGCAGGGGAAAAAACAACTCCTGGTGGGGGACTCCATTGTTAGGAAGGTAGAACTGGGGAGGAAGGGGAGAGGGAGGTGCTGCCTGCCTGGTGCCATGGCTTGAGGGACAGGGAGCGAATCCTCAGGATTGCCAGAGCAGCTGCACAGGGAGGAGCTGGATGTCATTGTCCACCTAGGGACAAATGACCTGGCTAAGAAAGGGATTAGAGAAGTGCAGGAAGAGTTTGTGGAATTGGGAGGGCCTTAGTCAAGCAGCACGCACGGTAACCTTCTCGGAGGTGCTACCCATCTATGGCATAGGAGAGGCTAGGGTGTTCCGCACCTCATGGGATTCAATCAGTGGTTGAAAACTGGTGTGGAGCTCAGGATTTGGCTTCATTGGGGACTCTGGTCCACCTGGAGTGATGCAAGCCTATACTGGCATGATGGGCTGCATCTGTCGGGAGGGAACAGGATCCTAGGTGATAGGTTTAAATGCTTCATTGGCAAGCTTTTAAACTAGCCAAGGGGGGAGGCACTGGAAAGGAGCAGGAAAATCCTAGCCCCAAATAATCACGGTAGTAAGTGCGGCAAACACCAACACAGAGGTGTTGATAGGGAGAAGGGCAGGGGTAAATGGAGAAAGTGACAAAGGCAAGAAGGACAGGAATGGGGCAAAAGGGAGTAAGGCCATCAGGAAATGGAAGGTAATGAGTACCAATGCCCGTAGTCTGGGCAACAAACTCACTGAGCTGATGGCCTTAATGGAAGAGGGATGCCTGGATATCGTAGCAGTCACAGAAACATGGTACACAGAGAACCATGACTGGGATGTTAACGTACCAGGGTACATAACCTACAGGAGAGACAGGCAGGGGAGAAGAGGGGGAGGAGTAGCTCTCTATGTAAAGGAAGGGATAAAAGCAACTGAACAAAAGAGTAAACAGGGAGGAGAGGAGGCACTGTGGGTCACCTTGGAGACTGGAAAGGGCACCACAATCCGCACAGGGGTTGTGTACAGACCCCCATGTCAGGGGGAAGAAATGGACAAGGATATGATAGAAGGCATTCTTAGAATGGCAGAGAAAGGGGAGATACTGTTGATGGGAGACCTGAATATGCCAGATGTTAACTGGAGCACATTTGCTGCAGCCACATCCAAGAGCAGGGCCATTCTTGATGCCCTACAGGTGGCAGGCATTAGACAGCTAGTTTTGGAACCCACTCGTGAGGGAGCAATCTTAGACCTCGTACTCTCAAACGGGAACAGTGAGAGGATCTCAGATCTAGAAGTGGGTTGCCATCTGGGGACAAGTGACCATCAAACAGTGTGGTTCACGTTAAACTCAGCTACAGAGTCAAGCCATACAAAAGTGAGGGTACTGGACCTTAGGGAGGGCTGACTTTGGCAAGATGGAGAGTGCCTCAGAAAAGCACTAGCAAACAGGCTAGAAGGAGGTGTGGATCAACAATGGGGAATTATTAAAACTGCCATCACAGAGGCAACAAGCCTTTGTGTGAAGCAAATAAACAAATCAAAATGAAAGAAAAAGCCACTATGGTTCTCAAAAGAGGTGGCTGTGAAAGTCAGGAAGAAAAGATAGCATTCGAAGTATAAGAAACACAGAAGGAGCAGGACAGAGTGCTGTACCAGTTAAGGCAGAAGGAATCAGGGAGGAAGTCAGAATAGCAAGGCCCAAACTGAGGAAAAGATAGCCAACTCAGTTAAGAAGGGATAAAACCTTTTATAGGTACATCAGCAGCGTAGAAAGACAAAGGAGGGAGATAGGAGGCTGAATAGAATGACAGTGGGTGGGCAGAGGGGACAGTGAGAAGCAGGAATACTGAACGAATATTTCTGCTCAGTATTCACAAAAGAGGAGGGGAAGTGCCTAATCCAATTAACAGAAGCACTCTTGATAGGGGGGTCGATCCCAGTCCTTTCACAGAAGAAAGGGTTCTGCAAGAACTCCTAAAACTGAAGGTGGACAAAGCAATGGGTCCTGATGGAATTCACCCAGAATTCTAAAAGAATTAAGGGAGGAACTAGTGAAACCACTGGCTACTGTTTTTAATAAATCATGGGAGGATGGTGTGGTACCCGAGGACTGGAGGAGGCGGATGTGATTCCCTTCACAAAAGTGGGACCAAGACAGAGGCAGGAAACTACAGACCTGTCAGTTTGACCTCTGTGGTAGGGAAAGTGATGGAGTCACTCTGAAGGAAAGAATAGTTGAGTACCTAGAGGCCAGTGGAGCACAGGACCCAAGGCAGCATGGGTTCACAGCGGGAAGGTCATGTCAGACCAGATCTAATAGATTTCTTTGACTGGGTGACCAAAGTAGTAGACCAGGAGGGGCTGTGGACATGGCCTACCTAGACTTTAGCAAGGCATTTGACACAGTCCCACACAAAGATTAATAGTCAAATTAACCAGCCTGGGAGTGGGACCCAGGGTGGTAGCCTGGGTAAAACATTGGCTGGACAACAGGACACAGAAGGTAATTGTAAATGGAGTCCACTCTGAAGAAAGGGAGTTACTAGTGGGTACCGCAGGTTCAGTATTGGGTCCAGTCCTTTTAATGTCTTCATCAGTGACATTGCAGAGGGACTGGAAGGAAAAGTATGCCTTTTGCAGATGACACAAAGATCTGCAACAGGGTTGATACACAAGGAGGCGTGGAAAGGATGAAAAGGGACTTGGCAAGGTTGGAGGAATGGTCAGAAGTATGGCAGCTAGGATTCAATGCAAAGAAGTGCAAAATAATGCACCTGGGAAGCAAGAACCCAGGGGAAGAATACACAATGGGTGGGAGGTAGTAACAACAACAAAAAAGGAAAGGGACCTTGGGGTAATCATATCAGATGACCTTAAGGTTAGCAAGCAAAGTGAGAAGGCAGTAGGGAGGGCTGGGGGGTATACTGGGATGTATAGGGAGAGGCATCATCAGCAGAAAACAGGAAGTTGTTATCCTTATGTACAGACAGTTGGTGAGACCCCATCTGGAGTACTATGTCCAGTTCTGGAGACCCCATCTCCGCAAGGACTTTGACAGGATAGAGGCAGTCCAGAGGAGGGCAACTAAAATGGTGCAGGGTCTGCAAGAGAAGCCGTATGAGGAGAGACTAAAGGAGCTTAATATGTATACCCTTGAGGAAAGAAGGGAGAGGGGGGACATGATAGAAACTTTTTAAGTACCTCAGTGGAATCAACAAAGTCCAAGAGGGTAGCATCTTTCAGAAAAAGAGACTTGCAAGAACAAGGGGACACAATTTAAAGATGGAAGGAGGGCGGTTCAGGAGCAATGTGAGGATGTATTATTTCACAGAGAGGGTAGTGGATGCATGGAATAGCCTTCCTGAGGAGGTTGCGGGGTCTAAAACTGTGGGAGAATTCAAGAATGCATGGGACAGACATAAGGCAATTCTTGTGGGGGCTAGGAAGAAATAGGTTGTTGGTTAACTAGGATCTGCGGCCTATCCTGTAGGTAGGGAAATGGGCAGACAAGATGGTCCTAGCGGTCCTTATCCGCCGTCAAAGTCTATGTTTCTATGCAAGGGAACTGGCAATGTTTTACAAACAGCAACAAGGAATTCTGGGTAAATTATAAAGTTGACTTAAATGTTCATTACTCAGAGGCACAGTCTCTTATTTTGATAGTGGTGACTGCAGTATAGCACCTAATATGTAGACATATGTTGTAAGGCATTGTGGGTACAGTAAATAGCTGATTTGTCTGTCTCCCTTATCAAAGTGCAATCTCCTATTTTCGGTAGTGTTTACAGCAGTACAGTCTATAGAAAAAGTTTCTGGAAAAACGTTTTGTGATGTAGGTAGGCCAAAATGATCATTTACCATTCTGTGCAGATGCTGTTTTACTTTTACTGCCTGCTGGTGAAGTGGCAGGTCTGAATTGACAGCTCCTGTCAGAATGTGGGAGCATGACGACAGTATGGTCATGTTATAGGGTCTGAATGACTGTAAGTAGTTCAGGAGTGCAATTATGGGTCAGAATACTTTTCTTTTTCTTAGGTGTCAAGCTTATGCTATGAGTCCAAAATTGTGAAAGAAAAGGATGTCTGCAGTACCAAGACTGATCAGCAAAGGTCTCTGTTTCAAAACAGTGCTTAAAAACTTTGTTTCCCTTGCATGATGTCACAGCTGGGGGTTGCAGCACTTAGAAGAAAAGGGGATGGGTTATACAAATGAAAAAGAACACAGAAATAAATGCATTTTTTCATGGCAAACAGCACATTTTGGCAGTTTGAATGGTTGGTGATTAATTCACAACTCCTATAGGTTACTACTCCCATTTGCTATGGCAATCTTCCATAAATCACTTTAAATAAGGTGCACTGCCTAACTGGCTGATCATTTGCATCAGCGCTCTGACTTGAACATTTGATACCCTAAGTCCTCTTTGGGATAAAATGAGTAGTCATTTGAGGCAGAAAGCAAACTGTAATATTTGAATGATTTGCATGGGGGAGGGTTCTCTGCTTTAAAAAATAGGGAACAACCAAGTAAACACTTTATTAGCTTTTGCCTGCCAGCAGGAGAAAAGAAAAATAAAGATGTGGATCACTAGCCCAAAAGGCTCTGTCACCTTGAATTATGAATCAACTGATACCAGATTTGTATTTGGTGAATGTGCTGAAATTTGACATTTTTACCTTTGATGCGGCTCAGTCAAACTTTTGAGCAACTTTGAGTCACATTGTCCATCAGCCAAATAATTACAAAAATAGCGATCTAGCCCTCCAGAGTTACCAGGGTTATTTCTATAGACATTGCTTTCTCCTCTCCAGTCACTGTTTCCCCTCTTGCCTCTCTTATTTTTTTGTGCCAGGTGAAGGGCTGAGTTAAAAAAAATGACTGGAGGAAAGGGAAGGTGAGCAAGGGTTGGGGAGGTGACTCTTAAACCCTATTTGTAGTCTACTACATGCACATACAATGGACCGAAGTGTCCTTGGCTGAAGTTTCAAAGCTGAAACAAAGACAGTGGATTTCCATTGAAGCTGAACAAAAGTTATCATTTTGCATTCCTTCACCCTCACCTTGAACTCCTCATTGCCAAGCACTACAGACAAGCATCTGTATAATATCAGATTGTTGCTTCCAGCTAAGACTTATCACACTGACCTTTAAAGGGACACTGTCAACCTCCTGAGGCCTCAAAATGTCCCTAGTTTAAAAAACTCATGTTATGATTGTTCACCTTCTGTAGGGACTGCTGATGCAGCTGGTAGTTTTATTCTGTTTATTTTTTTAAGAGAAAAACAGACTGTCCACCACACTGGTGTTACCACACAAAAACATGTTTGTTTACATTCTTTGATCAACTCCCATGCATCTTTCTTGGATTTGGGTACAACCACAACATAGTCAGACCACTAAGTATGCATTGGAAGGAGAGTAGCCTGTTGTATTACGATAGGTTGCACTGTTTGGGGTGTTTCTAATGTTCAGGAAGTATGCAATAGGAGTCAATCAAGGATTTGAAACAAAACATGGTTGGATATAACTATACATTAGCATGCATTCAGTTCTACTAAGCAAGGAGGCAGATAATATATCCAGCAACATCACTGAATATTAGAAAGGTAAGCAACCATAAAATGTGGGTTTTAACTAAAATAATATGATACAAAAAGGGTTGACAGTGTCCTTTAAAGGCTGCTTGCACTGTCCAAAACAAAATGAAAGTTTTCAGTGGGGAACATCAAAAATAACATTTTGACCCAGAAAACGAAACTGTATTTTCACTGGGCGCCTACTTATGTAGAAAACCTAATGCAAAAATGTATTGAGCTATGCATTAATAAGTTAATATTTGTAATGCTTTGCCCTCCATACCCTACTCAGACAATGCTGATGTTTTCCATATTGTAACTGTAAACCCATCCACAACTGAGAGGAAAGTGTTAGAAGTGTTACCTATTTGTTAAGTAAAGGGTTGATATCTGTCCCATAATCCAAAATTTGCGATGAGCCTCAGTTGATAGAGACAATAATACAATACAAAGAATTCACACTCATACGCATCAACCATAGACCTAAGAAAATATTCAGCTTGTGATGTGTAAATCTGTAGCTCTGTACAGCATTTGTTTAGGGTCAGAAGGACAGTTTTTACTGCTGCAGGTAGGCAGAGCCTGCAGCCGTCTTGCCAATAGCTCTAAGATGAGCTACTGGATTCAGACAATGGAACACTTCCATTTGGAATTTTCAAAGGATCCTTCCACATCTTTGCAGCCCTCAATTTAACCCTTGCAGGGCTGCAGACTGAACATCTGTCCAGAGCTCAATCAAATATTTGTTTTATTTTTTATTTTATTGGATATAATTGGAATTATAAACCTTTGAGTCACAGACTCTTTTGCAAAGGCTCCACTTCGGTTACATAGGGTGGAGGGTAAACAAATACAGAGAACACACAATAAACAGGTAGAAATTCGTAACAGAGTACTGCCGGTGCAGTCCAGGCATAAGCTTTGTTAACTGGTGACAGTAGTAGGCAACGATACAAGATAATGATTCTGACTCTTGGGATCAATTGAGACCCTGTGTCGTGTGTATTGGGGGTATGGAAAAAACAGAGGAGGGCAGAGAGTTAGCCACAGTCGCATTTTTCTGACTCCCGGAGTTGAGCTCTGAGGGCTGTTTTGAATTGGGAGAGGCTGAGGGTCTGGGAGATGGGGGGGTAGAGTGTTTAGCCAAAGAGGGGCATGGTAGCGGAAAGATCTTTGCCCAAGGGATGTTCTACGATGAGGAAGCAGGAATGAGGAGGATGCTGCAAGTCTAGTGTTATGCCGGGGCAACACAGACTATTGAGAGAAGGCTTGCGTGCGCTAGCTGGAGAAGGATCTTTTTCACTAGCACACAGGAGTGGTACTTAAGTCTTCCTTGGAAGTTTAGCCATCCAGTAAGTGCATACAGCTCACAGGTATGTGTTAATCTGTTGCACCCAGTGACTAGGCGGCAAGCTTTATTCAAAGCGGTGTTGATGCTACGAAGGGCGGTAGGGTCCGCAGAGCCGTATATCACTATCCCATAGTCTATTAGGGAGAGGATAGAGGAGGCGACCGCGAGCTGCATGGCTTGTGTGGGTAAGCAGTGTGTAAGCCTGTGGAGGATACCCACTCTAGTGTTAACAGCGGAGGAGAGTTGTTGAATGTACTGATGGTAGGAGAGGGAGGTGTCTAAAGTAATTCCCAGGTATTTGAAACATGTAACATGTTCAAGAGGGGTGCCTTGATTGTTTTTGATTAGGAGAGCCGACTGGCTGTGTGGACTTTGTCGATGTGCAAAGATCATGGACTTTGTTTTTTGGTAGTTGATGATCAGGTGGTGTTCAGTGAACCAGGTTTCTAGCTCCCAGAAGAAACCCTGAAGAGCTCGCTGGAGAGAGCTCGGCTGTGGGTGTTTCCAAAACACTACCGCGTCATCAGCGTAGAGTAGCAGGTTACCGCTACATGACTTGGGGAGAGAGTTTAAAAAGAGGGTGAATAGTAGAGGCCAAGAATAGACCCTGTGGGACACCTGAGGAAACTGTTTTACGGGAGAGATGGTGGTATTTATCCTGACTTGCTGTGACTGGCCTGTTAGGTAGTCCTTGAACCAGACAGTAGCCTCTGGGACCACATTTAGTTGTGGAAGGACATTAAGCAATAGCTCATGACTGATCGTGTCAAATGCTTTGGTCAGGTCCACATTGATTGCCCCTGCTATAGAGCCTTGGTCGAGGGCCTCATGGATGAATGAGGTGAGCACAGTAAGAGCTGTGACGGTACTGTAGCCAGACCAGAATCCGTGCTGTTCAGGGCAGAGAAGGTTGTGTTTAGACAGATGTTCTGATAGCTGGTCTGACACTATTTTCTCTAGGGCCTTGGAGAGAGAAGAATGATGAAATTGGTCTATAGTTGGTTTGTGTTGGTGGGGTGCCGCTCTTTAGAACGGGAGTGATTATGGCTCTCTTCCAGGTTGTAGGGAATTGACCTAGGCATAAAGAGAGGTTGAGGATTTTAGTGAGATGGGGTAGTGTGACATCCAGGGTCAGCCTAATGAGTTTTAGATCTAGGGAATCATTGCTGTGCCGGGTGTTGGCAATAGCTTTAGAGATGTAGTGTTTTGCCTCGAGGCTGGAAATGACTCTCAGCCGAAAGGGTATAGTATTGTTTTTACTCGAGGTATCCGTGGGAGTGGGAGGGGGGATTGTTTGGGAGTAGTTAGGGGGGAAAATATGGGAGAGGTCGGAGAAGGCAGAGTTGAGGGCTTCGGCGATAGAGGAGGGATCCTGAAATCTCCCATTTATTGTAAGCTGGGTGGGAGCAGGTGAGTGGGATTTACCATTGAGTTCCTTTATATTGTCCCAGAATTTTTACTGTCTCCCAGGAGGTGGTGAGGTATGTTGGAAGTAGAAGCTTCGCCTGCTTTAGGGCCCAGGTACATTTGTTGTGGGCCTCTCGGTAGAGTTGTCTATCATGGACGCTTTGGGAGTCAAGTTCCTTAAGCCATAGGTTATCCCTATGTTGGAGCTGGTTAAATAATGATGTGGTGATCCAGGGTGTGGTTCTGCCTTTGACTACTTGCTTGGAGGGAGCAAAATGTCGCAGGCCATATTTAAAGTGGTTATAAAGTGGGAGAGAGCCAGATCTACAGACTGCGTGGTGTAGATGGGGAGCCAATTGCTGGTAGATAGGTGGGATTTTAGCTTCTCTAAGCCTCCTCTTATCAGTCACCTCTGCCAGGTGATTAAGGGGGGCATGGGGTAGTTTTCCTGACCACCAGCAGGTCACTGGGGAGTGGTCACTGATAGCATCTGGGAGGACAGTGGCTTTGGAGATGTTCTGTGGCCTGTTGGTGAAGATGAGGTCTAAGAGGGTGGATGTCCCTATTCTATTGTCCCTTCTGGTGGGGGAGGTGACGAGTTGGGTTAGATCGTAAGACAGGGCAGTGTCTTTGAAGTTGGATGAGGCAGGGGATAACCAGTTGACATTAAAATCTCCCATCATGATAACTTCACTAGTGTTGGGTATGTGTGAGATACTGTGGAGGATTGAGTCAAATCGAGTTTTTGGTTGCTCGGGGATATAGGCCGCAGTGATGTGGAGGTCTTAGTACCATGGCCAGATTAATGGATGTGGGACCCTACTCAAGTCATATTTTTGCCGGGGCCCCTAAATGCCAACATTCCACTGTTCTGCAGTAACAACCAGGGTACTCAAGCAGGATGTGGTTTATAATGCTATGTGTTATGCCACATGACTTGACAGGTCACATGCCCTTGATTATAAACAACACAATTCAAAATGACCAATTACTGCACAAAGAAACATTTTATCAGTACAATATTAACATTTTGTAAATGTTCACTTTTTAGTTACCTTTAACTCGTCTTGTTTTTCCCTTGCCACTACTGTACCGTGTAACTATTTTTGTTATTAATTATGAATCCTCTTTTCTTCCCTCCCCTGAGACACACCTGGACATTAGACTTCAATTAGTGTGCCCTGCCTGCCCAGATATCAAATTCAAATTCCACATAAATAAATTAATAAAAAATGGGGATTGTAGCTGCCACGATCTCCCTGCACATGCCTCCTTGAATACCTATTCTCTCTGCCAAAACCAAAAAACTGAAGCATGTATTGAAGCAGTTAGTGGGGCTCACAGCTCCCTCCTATTGTTTCCTCGCTCAAGACTCCTTCGAGCTCCAAACCTGAGACATGCTCAAGCTCCTTGCCTCTGCAATGCATCTGCCACAATCACCCTCTGTGCAGCTATCTTTGTCCTCAATTCTGTCTGTTCTCCCACTGTCTCCTCTTCTCCATCTCCATTTATAGTTTTGTTGTCAACTTGAAAGTTGCTTTGCTGCCAATGCTGAGTTGCCACATCCTTGCCTTTACTCCAAGTCATTGATGCCAAAGCAGCTAAACAGAGTTGTGCCAAAAACATAGAAACATAGAAACATAGACTTTGACGGCAGATAAGGACCGCTAGGCCCATCTAGTCTGTCCATTCCCTACCTACAGGATAGGCCAGAGCCTAGTTAACCAACAGCCTATTCCTACCCCCCACAAGAATTGCCTTATGTCTGTCCCATGCATTCTTGAATTCTCCCACAGTTTTAGACCCCACAACCTCCTCAGGAAGGCTGTTCCACGCATCCACTACCCTCTCTGTGAAATAATACTTCCTCACATTGCTCCTGAATCGCCCTCCTTCTATCTTTAAATTGTGTCCCCTTGTTCTTGCAAGTCTCTTTTTCTGAAAGATGCTACCCTCTTGGACTTTGTTGATTCCACTGAGGTACTTGAAAGTTTCTATCATGTCCCCTCTCCTTCTTTCCTCAAGGGTATACATATTAAGCTCCTTTAGTCTCTCTCATATGGCTTCTCTTGCAGACCCTGCACCATTTAGTTGCCCTCCTCTGGACTGCCTCTATCCTGTCTATGTCCTTGCGGAGATGGGGTCTCCAGAACTGGACACAGTACTCCAGATGGGGTCTCACCAACTGTCTGTACAGAGGGATAACAACTTCCTGTTTTCTGCTGATGATGCCTCTCCCTATACATCCCAGTATACCCCCAGCCCTCCCTACTGCCTTCTCACATTGCTTGCTAACCTTAAGGTCATCTGATATGATTACCCCCAGGTCCCTTTCCTTTTTTGTTGTTGTTACTACCTCCACACCCATTGTGTATTCTTCCCCTGGGTTCTTGTTTCCCAGGTGCATTATTTTGCACTTCTTTGCATTGAATCCTAGCTGCCATACTTCTGACCATTCCTCCAACCTTGCCAAGTCCCTTTTCATCCTTTCCACGCCTCCTTGTGTATCAACTCTGTTGCAGATCTTTATGTCATCTGCAAAAAGGCATACTTTTCCTTCCAGTCCCTCTGCGATGTCACTGATGAAGACATTAAAAAGGACTGGACCAAATACTGAACCCTGCGGTACCCCACTAGTAACCCCTTTCTTCAGAGTGGACTCCATTTACAATTACCTTCTGTGTCCTGTTGTCCAGCCAATGTTTTACCCAGGCTATCACCCTGGGTCCCACTCCCAGGCTGGTTAATTTGACTATTAATCTTTTGTGTGGGACTGTGTCAAATGCCTTGCTAAAGTCTATGTAGGCCATGTCCACAGCCCCTCCCTGGTCTACTACTTTGGTCACCCAGTCAAAGAAATCTATTAGATTCGTCTGACATGACCTTCCCACTGTGAATCCATGCTGCCTTGGGTCCCGTGCTCCACTGGCCTCTAGGTACTTGACTATTCTTTCCTTCAGAAGTGACTCCATCACTTTCCCTACCACAGAGGTCAGACTGACAGGTCTGTAGTTTCCTGCCTCTGTCTTGGACCCACTTTTGTGAAGGGGAATCACATCCGCCTTCCTCCAATCCTCGGGTACCACACCATCCTCCCATGATTTATTAAAAAGAGTAGCCAGTGGTTTCACTAGTTCCTCCTTAATTCTTTTAGAATTCTAGGGTGAATTCCATCAGACCCATTGCTTTGTCCACCTTCAGTTTTAGGAGTTCTTGCAGAACCCTTTCTTCTGTGAAAGGACTGGGATCGACCCCCTATCAAGAGTGCTTCTGTTAATTGGATTAGGCACTTCCCCCTCCTCTTTTGTGAATACTGAGCAGAAATATTCGTTCAGTATTCCTGCTTTTTCACTGTCCCCCTCTGCCCACCCACCGTTCATTCTATTCAGCCTCACTATCCCTCCCTTTGTCTTTCTACGCTCACTGATGTACCTATAAAGGTTTTATCCCCTTCTTAACTGAGTTGGCTATCTTTTCCTCAGTTTGGGCCTTTGCTATTCTGACTTCCCTCCTGCTTCCTTCTGCCTTAACTGGTACAGCTCTCTGTCCTGCTCCTTCTGTGTTTCCTTATACTCCGAATGCTATCTTTTCTTCCTGACTTTCACAGCCACCTCTTTTGAGAACCATAGTGGCTTTTTTTGTTTTGATTTGTTTATTTGCTTCACACAGCTTGTTGCCTCTGTGATGGCAGTTTTGATAATTCCCATTGTTGCTCCACACCTCCCTTCTAGCCTGTTTGCTAGTGCTTTTCTGAGGCACTCTACCATCTTGCCAAAGTCAGCCCTCCTAAAGTCCAGTACTCTCACTTTTGTATGGCTTGACTCTGTAGCTGAGTTTAACGTGAACCACACTGTTTGATGGTCACTTGACCCCAGATGACAACCCACTTCTAGATCTGAGATCCTCTCACTGCCCCCGTTTGAGAGTACGAGGTCTAAGATTGCTCCCTCACGAGTGGGTTTCAGAACTAGCTGTCTAATGCCTGCCACCTGTAGGGCATCAAGGATGGTCCTGCTCTTGGATGTGGCTGCAGCAAATGTGCTCTAGTTAACATCTGGCATATTCAGGTCTCCCATCAACAGTATCTCCCCTTTCTCTGCCATTCTAAGAATGCCTTCTATCATATCCTTGTCCATTCCTTCCCCCTGACATGGGGGTCTGTACACAACCCCTGTGCGGATTGTGGTGCCCTTTCCAGTCTCCAAGGTGACCCACAGTGCCTCCTCTCCTCCCTGTTTACTCTTTTGTTCAGTTGCTTTTATCCCTTCCTTTACATAGAGAGCTACTCCTCCCCCTCTTCTCCCCTGCCTGTCTCTCCTGTAGGTTATGTACCCTGGTATGTTAACATCCCAGTCATGGTTCTCTGTGTACCATGTTTCTGTGACTGCTACGATATCCAGGCATCCCTCTTCCATTAAGGCCATCAGCTCAGGGAGCTTGTTGCCCAGACTACGGGCATTGGTACTCATTACCTTCCATTTCCTGATGGCCTTACTCCTTTGCCCCATCCCTGTCCTTCTTCCTTTGTCCTTTCTCCATTTACCCTGCCTTCTCCCTATACACACCTCTATGTTGGTGTTGCCGCTTTCTACCGTGATTATTTGGGGGCTAGGATTTTCCTGCTGCTTTCCAGTGCCTCCCTCCTTGGCTAGTTTAAAAGCTTGCCAATGAAGCATTTAAACCTATCACCTAGGATCCTGGTTCCCCTCCCAGACAGATGCAGCCCATCATGCCAGTATAGGCTTGCATCACTCCAGGTGGACCCCCAGTCCCCAATGAAGCCAAATCCCTGAGCTCCACACCAGTTTTTCAACCACTGATTGAATCCCATGGTGCGGAACACCCTAGCCTCTCCTATGCCATAGATGGGTAGCACCTCCGAGAAGGTTACCGTGCATGCTACTTGACTAAGGCCCCTCCCCAATTCCACAAACTCTTTCTGCACTTCTTTAATCCTTTCTTAGCCAGGTCATTTGTCCCTAGGTGGACAATGACATCCAGCTCCCTCCCCTGTGTAGCTGCTCCGGCAATCCTGAGGATTCGCTCCCTGTCCCTCCAAGCCATGGCACCAGGCAGACACCTTACCTCCCTCTCCCCTTCCTCCCCCAGTTCTACCTTCCTAACAACCCCACCAGGAGTTGTTTCCTTCCCCTGCAGGGTCCTCTGCCACCCTCCTGTGGGTCTCCTTTGTGGAGGTTCCCAGCATCCTCCTTGGTCTCCACTGTGGGTGCCTCCATAGAGGAACCACACTTTGCCAGACTGGCATATGAATTGTGGAGAGGTACAATGGGAGGGATGTGCCTCTGTTCCACCACCCTCACCCTCCCTGAGCCCACTGTGGTCCAACCACTCCTCTTTCTTGGCAACCTCTGAGGCAATGGCAGTGGCACTGGTGGTCCCTGGATGGAAAGGGAGGTCCCACAAATCCTGGCCAACTCAGCCTGGAGATGAGCAACCTCCGCCTCAGCCCAGAGGGTGCCTGCAGATGGGACAACACCATCCTCAGAACATCTCCGAAGACTGCTGCTCCACAGGCACTGCACTGCACCACTCCAATCATGTCTTATTTCTGGCCCCTTAACTGTTTGCAATCTTTACTCTTTACTCTGTTTTTTCTTTCTCCTTACTTTCTGCCTGTGCCCTTTAAGCTCCTGATTGTCCTGTTCTGAGATAAGAATATCCTATATTTCACAGTAGACTACTTACTTGCTCAGACGCAGACCTCCAGCAGCTAGAGGGGGCCGGAGAGCTACTCTTGCCCTTCTAGGATGGTGGGTCCTTGGTGGTTCTGTGATCACTCACTTCCTGCCCCTAAACAGGAAGTTCCTGTTGTCAGTCAAATCCTGTGCCTATAAAAAAGAACTAGCTTTGGGTGGGGGTGGAGGGAGGAAGGAGAGCAATATAGTCCCAGTAGAGAAGTTCAGTCACACAGCAGTCCTTTCTCCTGGTGCCTTCTGCCAAGCTATTAGCTGAAACTTTCTAAGGCAGTCTTTAAATGTAGCTTCCTTCTAGCTAAGCCCTCCCCCTACTTACCAGATCTTTCTACAGTAATTTAAACCTCACAGCAGTTAAGTCCTTTCAGTCACCTGAGATTTACACCTAGATAACTCTGCAGATACCCATTCAGTTCAGTTAACTCAAATACACACTTTTTTTTTGTATGTTAGTTTTTTTTACCCTAAATTAAAGGTCAAATACAAAAGTTCTTCTACTTTAGTCCCAGCAGAGAAGTTCAGTCACACAGCAGTCCTTTCTCCTGGTGCCTTCTGCCAAAAAGACTGAGCCTTAAGAACCCTGCAGGACCTGCAGGTGTTGACTGCAGTCACTTCAGAAATTAAGTTTCCTAGAGCAACCTGCTGCAACTTCCCAGTAATGTATATGACTCAAATCAAACCAAGACAAAACTGTGCCAGCAAGAGCAAGTCGCACAAGTTAATTCCCCTCAGGTGACTTATTAGTATCCCATGGTCCACTCAGTGGCAAACTCAAATCTTATTAAAAACTCAGTACACTACTCAGGTTACTGAACACTCACAGACAGACCATGACCAGAGGCAACCACAGCTTAATTTGTTTATCCAATGCAATAAAACTAGTTATTTCTGCAGCACAAATGACTTGGATGCTACAGCACGCAGAAAACTAGTCAACACAACATACCTGGTGTGGCCTGACTGATGTGAATGTGACTTTGATGAGTCCAGTCTGTCCTCTTGATTGTTTTCTCAAGATCACACAGGCGGGGGTGGCACGACTCAGCCTTGCAGCGTGGTCCAGCATGGGAGGACTCCTCATAGTCACAGCAGGACTAAAGGCCAAACTAGCAGCAGCACTGACTGACCCTGGCTAGTGGCTACACTGAAAACACCAGCAGCATGTGACGCTGCACTGAAGCCAAATCTGACTCCGGGTGACCCCCCATGGCCTACGTCTTTAGACAGAGACTCTTCTTCTTTGATAGACGAGACCAACCACCTGCTCCGATGACTGACTGCCACAGCTCTCTCTCATTCTCCTCCTATACTCCTCATTACTGCCCTGCCACATGTCTTGATGCCATGCACATACACACTCTGATTCCTGCTCCCCAGTAGCCACAACTCCAGAGGACCTCTGATGGACATGATTGGTTGTGTGTGGTGAGGTCAGGGTGGATCAGAGGTGAAGCTGGAGTAGCCATCAGAGAAACTGAGGGCTCACTTGCTCAGAACAGTTATGGGGAGGTCATCATTCACCAGGCTGACTCAGTAAGGTGGGGGCTGACTGACTCCAAGGAGGGGCTGCTTTTGGGCAGTTCGGCCCGTCAAAGGCTTGCCAGTACAGCCAGAATTAAAGAAAGTAGCTGTAAATAAGTTAACAGTGGGGGCCTCTCCTGAACCTCGGGGCCCCTACGCCATGGTGTAATTAGCATACAGGTTGATCCAGCTATGCTTAGTACCCAGACTTAGTTTAACTGTTAGTGTCTGGGCACCGTATTGTGGTATAGGGGTTTGGACTTCAGTGGCATGAAGAGAGGATTTTACATAGATTGCACACCCCTCTCTTGCTGGACCTGTCAGCCCGGAAGATGGAATAATTCCTGAGAGAGACAGACTCATTTGGTATTCTTTCAGAGAGCCAGGTCTCAGATAGGGCTAGGATGTCAGGGTCATGCTGGGCAATCCAGCCTTGGAGGGATGTGTGTTTTTTTGGTAGACTACATATATTAAGAGTAGCCAGCCACAGTGCATGGCGGGCCAGGGTTGGGGTGGATAGATTCATTCTAGTTCTTTCAGCAGCCTAAGAGGTAAGAAACAAATGCTCTGGACAATCAGCTCTCCTCCCACACCTTGTAGTGCTTCAGTGAGTACAAGAAACACATGTTTTCTTTTGACTCTAACTTGGTAAACAGCATTTACACTTCATCTGGAGCATTTCAGTAAACTGCAGTAAATTGCAACAGAACAACAGAACATAAAAGGCATTACAATACCAGATTGCTGCTGAAGAGCTCCATGCCATTTGAATCTGATTTGCTGTGTCACAGCTAATTTGTATAACGAGAATTCCATGCTCGAAAATGACCTTTGTTGTAATTTGTGCGAAATACGAGTTTTACAAGTAGATGGAGTTTGCAGTATAACAGAATGAGTTATAACAACCAACGATTCAAATACATGGAGCTCTGAAGCAGTAACTTTGTTTTGAAGCTTCTCTGTTCTATTACTGACTCTTTCTAAAATTCTCCATAGTTTCAGAAATAACATGTAAGAGATGTGAGTGTGGAGCACAGTTTACTTTAATGTTTTCCTTATTAGGTACTGGGGATTGAGTTCTGCATATCCCAAGTGCATTGCTATATGAGAACAGGGGATGGCAATGATAAGAGAAACAGGCTTTCAATGCTGATTTTCTTGCTGCAGTTTGAATGCCACAGCTTATTTGCATACCTCAAGTAGTTCACATTGACAGAATTTGCTTGGTTATGTGTGCAAATAACACATTTTTAGAAGCAAATGAAGTTTTCTGCAGCAAGCAAGTCAGCATTGTGTAAGCCCCCTTTGTCATAAGCATTGCCAGCTGAGATTTGCATATGACACTGCACACCAGACCTATGGAGTGAGCTGCTGGTGTGGTTTGAGAACACCCTTCCCCCTCCATCCTCTCTCTCACTCTCTCTCTCTCGCTCTCCCTCTCATGTCTATTGTAATTCTGCTGGCTTGACAGTGGTGCAAGTTGGTTGAGTGTTCTTTTTAGTTCAATGTTCATAAGAATTATAAGAATGACAGTGGTTTTACGTCAGAATCATTATTCATGCTTGCATTTCAATAACATTTCATGTACCCCCAGGATACAGTTTTATTTGTCCTTTTATTGTACAGTATTACTAAACAATCTGTTGTCTCTCAGAACATACCACCTCAGACAGCTTTTGAATAATTCTGTGGGAAAACACACAATATCATCAAGAAAGCCACTAAAGACAGCTATGGAGGCTTTGGAGGATATATTTACTTACACTGATGATCCAACATCCAGTGAAAGTAGCAGTGATTTAGTAACAGATACTGAGGTACTCTGGCCTGCTCTCAGTAATATAACAAACTCTGGCCAGAGCTGATAGGGCTGCAGCTGTGGAGTTTGGGGAACAAATACTGAACTTTTTTTCCATATTTGTACACCACATTTTCAACATAGCCTTGTTAAAACCCTGCCTCACGAGGAAGGGCAGAGAAATGTTCAACTCCTGGCTTAAAGGTGATTTTGCACAGGGAATGGGAAATCAACTTTCATGACTCAAAAACACACTTTGGACAGGAGTTGAAAAATGACAGCTGTCATATTCATGAGGTGTTGTAAAGACATGGCTATGTTGTAAATTTGGGGTAAAATATTGAAAATTACCAAAGTTTCAAGCCTGCGTTCACAAAATTCAACATAGGCACATAGCTTTACTGTTTTTTAATATTTTTACACCAAATTTTCAACATAGCCATCTTAGGATACACTCACGAATATGGCCCTGTCAACACCACGTGAACAAAGTTAATTGGTTTAAAAGTGTTTATCTGTTGGCATACAGTGTAAAAAGGTTTTCATACTGTTTGAGAACCAACCTTGAAACCATCTTTAATAGTCTAAAGACAGATTGGTTTTACATCAAACCAATGTAGTTTTCAGTTTATGCCACCATCTGGACATGGAAAGAGAAACATTTCTAGAGAATGGTTCTTACAAGATCTCCAAACTCCATGATCAAAATGAAACTGTGAAACCATTCTACTGTACCAGTCTCTCACAATTCATTCACCACTCTGGTGGAGTGTGGTTCCTCCATGGAGGCACCCACAGTAGAGACCAAGGAGGATGCTGGGAACCTCCACAATGGAGACCCACAGGAGGGTGGCACAAGATCCCACAGGAGAAACAACTCTGATGGGGACTCCATTGCTGGGGGGTAGAACTGGGGAGGAAGGGAGGGGAAAGGAAGGTAAGGTGCCTACCCAGCACCATGGCTTGGAGGGACAGGAAATGAATCCTCAGGATCATGGGAGCAGCTGAAAGGGTGAGTGAGCTGGATGTCATTATACACCTAAGGACAAATGACCTGGCTGAGAATGGGATCAGAGTAGTGCAACAGGAGTTTGTGGAGTTGGGGAGGGGCCTTAGACAAGTAGCACACATGGTAACTTTCTCAGAAGTGCTACCTGTCTATGGCATGGATGAGGCTAGGGTACTCTGCACCATGGGATTCAATGACTTGTTGAAAAACTGGTGCAGAGCTCAGGGATTTGGTGTCATTGGGGACTGGGGCTTCACCTGGAGGGATGCAGACCTATACTGGTGCGATGGTCTGCATCTATCCAGAAGGGGAGCCAGGATTCTAGGTGATAGGTTTAAATGCTTCATTGGCAAGCATTTAACCTAGCCAAGGAGGGGAGGCACTGAAAAGGAGAAGGGATATCCTAGCCCCCCCAAAAATTAGGGTAGTTAGTGAGGTAAACATCAAGATAAAGCAGTCAATAGGGAGAAGGGCAGGGGTAAATGGAGGAAAAGACAAAGACAGTAAGGACAGGGATGGAGCAAAAAAAAAATAAAGCCATAAAAAAGGAGGGTAATGAGTACCACTGCCCATAGTCTAGGTAAAAATCTCCCCAAAATTGTGGCCTTGATGGTAGAGGGATGCCTGGATATCATGGCAGTCACAGAAACATGGTACACAGAGAACCATGACTGGGATGTCAACATACCAGGGTACACAATCTGTAGGATGGACAGGGAGGGAAGAAGAGGAGGAGGAGGAGTAGCTCTCTATATATGGGAAGGGATCAAAGCAACAGAACTAAAGGGTAACCAAGGAGGAGAGGAGGCCCCGTGGGTCACCCTGGAGACTGGAAATGGCACCACAATCTGCACAGGGGTTGTATACAAACCCCCATCTCAGGGGGAGGAAATGGACAAGGAAATGATAGAAGGCATCCTTAGGATGGCAGAGAAAGGGGAGATATTGCTGATGGGGGACCTGAATTTGCCAGATGTCAAGTGGACTACCTTTGCTGCAGTCACATCCAAGAGAAGGGCCATTCTCGATACCCTACAGGGGGCATGCCTCAGACAACTAGTTTTGGAACCCACTGGTGGAGCAATCCTAGACCTGGTACTCCTCAAATGGGGAGAGGGATCTCTGATCTTGAAGTGGGTAGCCATCTGGGAACAAGCGACCACCAAACAGTGTGGTTCACTATAAACTTAGCTGTAAGTCAAGCCATACAAAGGTGAAGGTACTGGACTTCAGGAGGGCTGATTTTGTCAAAATGGAGAGTGCCTTAGAAGCACTAGTAAACAGGCAAGAAGGTGGGTGCAGCAACAATGGAAACATCAAACCGCTATCACAGAAGCAACAAGCCTTTGTGTGAAGCAAATAAACAAATCAAAATGAAAGAAAAAACACTATGATTCTCAAAAGAAGTGGCCGGAAGGTTAGGGAGAAAAGATAGCATTCAGGAAGTATAAGAAAACACAGAAGGAGCAGAACAGAGAACTGCACCAGTTAAAGCAGAAGAAAGCGGGAAGGCAGTCAGAATAGAAACGCCAAACCGAGGAAAAGATAGCCAACTCGGTTAAGAAGGGATAAAACCTTTTATAGATACAATAGGAGCAAAGAAAGACTAAGGCAGGGATACTGAGGCTGAATAAAGAGGAAGGTGGTTGGCAGAGAGTGACAGTGAAAAGCAGGGATATTGAATGAATACTTCTGCTCAGTATTCACAATGGAAAAACAGGGGGAGATACCTAATTCAGTCAATAGAAGCACTCTGGAAAGGAGGGTTGATATTAGTCCTTTCACAGAAGAAAGAGTTCTGAAAGAACTCTTAAAACTGAAGGTGGATAAAGCAATGGGGCCTGATGGGATTAACCCAAGAATTCTAAAATAACTAAGGGAAGAACTAGTAACACCACTGACTATCCTTTATAATAAATCATCGGAGAATGTGTGGTACCTGAGGATTGGAGGTGGGTGGATGTGATTCCCCTTCACAAAAGTGGGAGCAAGACAGAGGTAGGAAACTTCAGACCTGTCAGTTTGACCTCAGTGGTAGGGAAAATGATAGAATCACTTCTAAAGGAAATAATTGTTGAGTACCTAGAGGCCAGTGGGGCACAGGACCCAAGGCAGCATGGATTCACAGCAAGAAGGTCATGTCAGACAAATCTAATTGATTTCTTTGACTTGGTGACCAAAGTAGTAGACCAAGGAGGGGCTGTGAACATGGCCTACCTAGACTTTAGCAAGGCATTTGGCCTTGATCCCGCACAAAAATTAATAATCAAATTAGCCAGCCTGGGAGTGGGTCCCAGGTGGTTGCCTGGGTAAAACACTGGCTGGACAACAGGACATAGAGGTACTAGTAAATGGAGTCCACAGTGAAGAAAGGGGGTTACTAGTGGGGCACTGCAGAGTTAGTACTGGGGCCGGTCCTTTTAATGTCTTTATAAGTGACATTGCAGAGGGACTGGAAGAAAAGTCGTCTCTTTGCAGGTGACACAAAGATCTGCAACAGGGTTGATACACAAGGTGGGGTGGAAAGGATGAAAAGGGACTTGGCAAGGTTGGAGGAATGGTCAAATATATGGCAGCTTACATTCAACACAAAGAAGTGCAAAGTAATGCACATGGGAAACAAAACCCACAATGGAGGATGAGATACTGACAACAACAAAAATGGAAAGGGAGCTGGGGGAGTCATATCAGATGACCTAAAGGTGGGCCAGCAATGTGAGAAGGCAGTCATGAGGGTTGGGGATACTGGGATGCATAGGGAGGCATCACCAGTAGAAAACGGAAGTTGTTGGCCCTCTGTACAGACAGTTGGTAAGACCACATCTGGAGTACTGTGTACAGTTCTGGAGACCCCATCTCCACAAAGACATCGACAGGGTGGAGGCTGTCCAGAGGAGGGCAACCAAAATGGTGCAGGGTCTGCACCAGAAGACATATGAAGAAAGACTAAAGGAGCTTAAGATGTATAGCCTTGAGGAAAGGAGGGAGAGGGGGACATGATAGAAACTTTCAAATACCTCAAGAGAATCAACAAAGTCCAAGAGGGTAGCATCTTTCAGAAAAAGAGATGTGCAAGAACAAGGGGGCACAATTTGAAGATAGAGGGGGGACGGCTCAGATGTAATGTGAGGAAGTATTTCTTCACAAAGAGGGTTGTTGATGCATGGAACAGCCTTCCTTAGGAGGTCATAGAGTCAAAAACAGTAGGGGAATTCAAGAATGTATGGGACAGACATAACGCAATTCTAGTGGGGTAGGAGGAAGTAGGCTGTTGGTTAACTAGGATCTACAGCTTATCTGTTAGGTAGGGAAATGGGCAGACTAGGTGGGCCAAGCAGTCCTTATCTGTCATCAAATTCTATGAAACTGTGAAACCAATCTATGGTACCAGTCTCAACACATTAATAATATTTAGTTCACTCCTACTTTCAGGTAAGGACACACTAAAATGGTTTACATAAGTGCATTTCAGAATGGCTCTTAAAAACAGTTCTATAGTCTGAACAAGGCCTAATTCTGCCTGTTGGTGCTATAAATATACTCAAGAATGGAGACATGTGTGAGGCTGCCCTACCACATTTTTGCAACTGCCAACCCTGTTCACTTGCATCCAGTTTTTGGGCTGCAAAATACTAACTAATGTTTATCTAACTGACATGGTAAAGCATAAAGATTTGAATATGGCATCAGCTAACAGGCCGGTATACTGTATAGGTGAGTACAACATACATTATGGTAACACTGTCCAAGCCTGACATTTGAGAAAAACAATATTACTGCTAATTTATTTCGGAAATAACAGCACTTAATTTTGAGACAACCACTTTTCAGAAATGATTATCAGTGGATATAAATGAATCCATAGTTAAGGAAAGGTTATATTAAGAATATTGTTTTAGGTAAGTCACAGCCAGAAAACATAAAAATGTTTACCAGGCTGAGGATAATCTTACTAGTCAGATAGCTAATGAACTCTTTTAGCATTCTAAATAATTAATTTTATATACATTAGCCAGAGACTCATTTTAGTAGCCCTGGCATGTCATATGGTTAACTATGGAGAGCTGGTAATAAAAGATTACTAATGTGAATGTGTGTATAAGTAATCATATTTATAGGCAAGGCAAATTATATCTATATAGCACCCTAACCAGGGGCTCCGAGCACTTAACAAAATAACAGTAAAATGCAAAAACAGCACCCCAAATAAGTTAATTCATAAAAGACTAAAAGCCTTATCAAATAGGTAAGTTTTTTTTTTAATTATTTTATACTCCTTGCCCACACAGCCCTCACAATCAGGTGGAGCCCCAGCCCGTCACCTCAGCTTCCACTAACTGGCACAGTAGTTGCCCCAGGGCTTACCCCGGTAGGAGTCAGAGGGGCCCACATCCTCTGAAACCATATCTTGTTCCTGTGCTGTGGCTGGCTGGGTGCAGGGCTCATGAGCCAACATGTTGTTTCTTCAGAAGGAATGTGAGTCCTTTTCTCAGTGATTATAAAGGTCTGCAGGGCTTCACTCACTGCAGCCCTAAAAAGCTTAAAATGCCTAGTGACACCAGACATAGCAATTAGAATTTATAATCATTTAGATACCAAATGACTGCAAAAGGTTCTTCGAAATTGTATTTTTACATGTCAGACTACACAATAAGGGAAGTAACTGCGTGGCAGCAAAACAGGTGACAAAAAACTGAATTACTTTTTTTTTTAAAAAGAACCCAGAAAAATGCATTTTGAGTTTATGTTCAGGTTAAACTGTGACAAACTATAAGACTCCCTTTAGTTACTTTTAAAATGAGCTAGTGTCATCCAAAATGAATAAAAATTGGCATATGAGAGCAAAGAGTAGCTGAACACACATACTGATTCATAAAACATCTTGTTTCTGTTCCTGTGAAAAATGTGACCTCTTTTGCATTCATCTACAATAAGTGTTATATTAACATGCACAATTATTTCTTCACCTTTTTACTGTTCATTGTATCATATCATTTGAAGGTGGTGTGGTACAGTCCTTAGAGCACAGAAGGAGACTGTAGATTCTAAATCCCCAGAGCCAGCTGGTTCTGTGATCTAGGGCATGCCACTTGACCTCTGTATATATATATATATATTACATTTTTGTTTTTCATACCATACTCTGGCCTTAACACCTTCTTTTCTCTAAAGACATTATCTCTCTTGCAGATGCAAGACTGGGTAGAAACTAGGACTGCCCTGAATTCTGGACATTAGATATAAACTGGACTGTAGGGAAGAGAGTGTTACATTTTTGGGATGATGCAGACAAATGTCCAGGCACAACTGTTGTGTGTGTGTGTGTGTGTGGGGGGGGGGCTTCTGTTAATACTGCAACATTTGTTTGGTCTTGACTGGAAACACATACACACACACACACACACACACACACAGTCTAAAGCTTAAAACAGATAATGATGCTAACTACAAAAGTTAAATTGTTAAGTTTGTTTATTGATTGGTTACACCAAGTTACACTTGATTGCTGACACTTTTTCTCTATTGTATTCTTTTACAATCGTAACTATGATATTGTCTACGTGTTGTTATATATCTTGGACCTCTCATAGATTCATAGAGGCTGTCGACAGAAAAGGACTGCTTGGCCCACCTAGTCTTCCTTAAATCCCTCCCCCCTCCCCAATCTGTATTGCTGTGCTCATTGTTTATACCTACACCTCACTTATGATAACCCATATTCCTATATATGTTGCATCTCTTTGTACATTGTATTACGTATGCCATTTCCTGTTGCTGTACTCTCATGGGTCTTACCTGAAAACAACTAGTTTCTGTCTAGAGTATCTACCAGGTTAACAAAAACTACATAAATAAATTAATAAACGAATGAATAAATAAATACATACATACATAAATAATCGTTAACATGATAAACAAATTGCTTCAGCAGAAAAGGAGTGTTCAGTTAGGGGCCCTAGCTCCCAAAGATGAACCTCTGTATTCACAGCTGTCGTGATAAAGTGCAGTTCAGTATACTTTTTAAAATATTTTGCTTGAGCTAAACAGCTAAACAGTTCCCAGCTCAACCAGGTTCAAAAATATTAATATTTACTTGGGGAAAACTATGATTTTGGGAGGTTCTTCTGCAAGAGGAGGGACAACTCACTTTTGCCCACTGTTTTATAAACTGATCTTATCTTTAAAAAGTTAGAAGAAAATATGCAGTCATTTAACAATTTTCAATATCTTCAATGAATTTTCCCAAAGGTAAACACGCTATATATTTGCGCCTAGTATTGTAGATCTATGATTATACAATGGGCACCAAAATAAACACAAAATCTTGCATTATATTTGGCTGACTGGCACCTTTTCTCTATTGTAAATCCTCCATTATACCAATGGAAAAGGGTACCAGCTCCCTCTCAGCCGCATCAGCAGCTCTCCCTCAGATCATTCTGAGCATGACAAACCCCTGCCTGGCACAACTGCTACTTCTTGCTCTGCCAGATACCAAACACCAAAGCGACCAGACACCGGAATAACTACCATATTCACTCACTGCTAAACACTCTCGGAATGCCCTCTAAAACAAATTGAAAAAAAAACCTCATACAACACTTTTTGATATCCTAGTGACAGTTTTTTTTAAATCACTTCACCTCAATAGCTCACCAACTCCCTCACTACTTCACATTGTCTCCCCTCACTGCTCGTATCCTCCTCCTCTTCGTCAGCAGCTCCACACTTCAAATCTCCTGCCAGCTATGACATCTGTCCTTCTCCATGCGGAAACAAGCAGATGGCAGAAAAAAATAACAAAAAAATATTAACTTTGTCTTCCCAGCTCAGAAGCACAAAACAGCTGGAGAAGAACTTTATACATTACAGCAGCAGTCTATGCTGCCTGGGACACTGCCTTGAACATACCAGAAGTGGAGTCAGTGCTCCATAATTCAAACCAAGTACTATTCAAATTGATAAACTGTCCTGGCTCCTACAACATGAATGGAGCTGGAACAGAGTGAGCTGGGGACATGGGGCACAAGGTTTAAGATTTCACAGCCCAGAAAAAGCACATGTCTCACAGCAAAACACTCCTGTGCATGCTCTACACGTGAGCCCTAGCAACCCTGGACTATTTTTTCTCATGGTTCAACAAATTCAAGAAAAAGAATTTTAAACATGTAAAAAAAACATTCTGTTCCATTATAAAAAACAGAACAAAAAAACAAGGGTGACATTGTATAATCACAATACACCACTCCAGGGTGTGGGTGTATGGTGGGATTTATCCATGCCTGGTGTGGTTTACTCATTTGGTCTGTGGCCTCATGACTAAACCACCGGTGTGGTATATCCCACTATATACCCACACCCTGTCATGGTACAGTATACTGCTTACATTATGCCCTGCATGTCTCTAAAACGTGGTACACCTCATATGCTTCATATTAGGACATAGCTCTCCCCTTGTTGTTCTGCTGCATTAATAGAACTGCAGAGGGGGTAAATCAGTAAGTAAACTAGTCTTTGGGTTCATGTTAGTAAAGCACGTTGCACATACTACAAACATTGGATACAGCCAAATACACGTAGGGAGTATTTTCCAATTTTCGGCACCATATTATCTTGGATGAATGAAGCTGAGCAAGGAGATTTCAAAGCAGGACAGTATAGCTCAGTGCTGACATAATGAATTTGGAGTCCCTTCCAGCCACACATTTCTAAGTTACTAGCATACATTTAATTAACGAGATAAAGCTGAACTGTAACTATGGAAAACAAAACTAGTACATTGATTCCATGTTGAACATTATGCTATCAGAAAGTCAGCATTTACAGTTATTTTAATATATCATAAATCATATGATTAATTCCTTAAATGTCAAAGACAATAACTGCCTATCATTCCAGGATGTTATGGTGCATCTTGGTTCTCATCAATTTAAGACATTCTGTGCTGGTTTATGCACTATACCATAACGTTTATTTTCACTCAGTGGTCTGAGTAACTGAATTTGAAAAAACTATCAAAAGCAACAGAAATGCTCTTTTGGTCTTTCAAGAGTTAGTGTATTACATACATCAGGAGCACAGTATAATTAACCTGTTCCATGTTGACTATTTTTAAAGCCTCTAACATGTTGTCCCTTGCTGGTGAAAGTCCAGTCTCATATACCTGCCACTCAGATGCTATGTTCCTCAGTCTATTGATTGCGCTATCCAAACAAGGCAAAAGACGAAAATGATTTTCAACAGATGTTGCTCATTTGTGAATAACAAGTTCAGTGCATGCTGTATCTTTTGCCATTATCCTGTAAGTTAATATCAAGTAACAATAACATTTTTAAATATCAAAATGTATTTATAGGAGATGTCACAAACTCTTCATTGGACCATAACTATAAGCTTGAGAAACCAAGAAAGAATGAATGCATGGCATCCAGAAAGGATGTTAAATAAAAAATAAGTTGACTGCTGTAAGGGTTGAATCCCTTTTTAAGCATTTTGTGGCAGTAGAGGACATGTTTGATAATTATCCCTACATATTACCAAAATATTAAACCTCGAACTGTATTCAAAATACTGGAAAAATTTGCTTTGCACCCCCAGCCACAGCATGTCGATCCTGGAGACCTACAGCAATAGACAGAGATAACACACACTGAGGGCCTGAATGTGACAACACCCCACCCAGCAGTAACCCAGAGTAGTGGAACTACAGCAACAGCAGAATGCATCGCTTCTGCCCTGCACGGGCCCCAGGCCTGGCACCCATGAGCCTCCTCCTCTGTGCCTCAACATTGGCCACGGCCCTCTGCCTGGCCTCTGGGCCTGCAAAACACAACAGACAGAGAGCACCATGAGTCAACACAGCAGTGCCAGAAACACACCACAACACCGACATGCACAGGTGGTGTAGGGACGCCAGATACTGCCATTGTGCAGGATGCACTGCCACAGGGCCCCACATCCACTGACCTGTGTGCATGCAGCACACAGTGGTACCCAGCCATGCAGTCCCCAGCGGTCTGCATGCAGACACAGCCCTGCCTACAGCCCCCCCATGGCACACATGATATGGTTGCACTGGGCAGGTGCAGCCACTGCCATGTGTGCAGGATGACTGTGACCCAAGTGAGCACCCCATGAGGGCCTTGACACACACACCCACTATGTGTCACAAAGGGGACCAGATAAGCAACACCTACCTGGCCTTGGCAGTGCACCCCTGCATGCACGACAATGCAGCAGCTCCAGTCTCACCAGATCCCACCTCTGGAGGTCACCAAACCGAAGCCTACACTGCTCCCCAGTGCGTGGCATCCCAGTGCGCTATACCAGCCTCCTGACAATGGAGGACCACAGCTCAGCCCTGGGCACATGGAGGTCCTCCTGCCCAAACAGCTGCCCCTTCACCGACATGACAAGAGCCACCAGAAGCAGCAGCTCCACCTGGGACCAGGTCATGGCCTTATGTAATTGTCTCCCTGCTCTAGGCATTGTGCCACTGTCAGGTACAGTTCCTTAGAGCAACACGGTATAGCACGATTGAGTACTCCAAATGCACCACGTGAAACACTGAGGCATGTGCAGTACAATGTGCACTGTGTGTGAAGCGTGATAGGTCGAAGGCAACACTGCCATGCATGCGCAGTGCCGATCACTAAGGTGTGGCATGGTCATGGCCGGGTCGTGCATGCGTGATGCTCATGCAACCACTATGTTGTGCACGGTGTGCTCTACGTACGCCAATCACGCACAGCATGCGATCCATGGCCACTACAACCACACAGTGCAGCATAGCGGTGCATGGTGGAACATGTGCCATTGAACATGGTGACCACACATGCGCGACGGATGTGCCATGTAGACTGCCCCAGAATCAGGAACATGCACCCAATGCTATGCGAATGTGCCAAAGATGTGCTGTAACATCATAGTGCATAGCTGAGATGCTCCTTGTAGAATGAGATGAGCTGGGGGCAATTTAGCAATTCACAGATAATGCTCCTTAAACTGCCTCATTCCACATGCATGGGCATCAGCTGATTAGCATCTCATTATCAGAGGCCCAGCCCTCATTTGCATGCCCTGAGCCAAATGCTCCCAATCCAGCAGGCTGATATCAGGTGATTGAGAGAAACAGAGCCTTGAAGGTGAGTACACAGCTATATTCACATGGTCTAGAGAACCTACTTGGGATTGTACATGTGCATGCATACCCTCAATGATTATGTCCCCCATATGGAACAGTGCTCCTGATATGTGGAATACATGCTCAAACTGCAACACTCAATCAGAGCATTACACATGACGCACAGGACACTGTTATAGTGGTTGCTGTCATGTCCAGAATGCCTGTTACTGATCCATGGTGTACACATGGCAGCGTGTATGATAGAGTACTGCTGTACACTGTTAACACTGGCAGTGAGGCAAGGCCTTGCACTGTGGAACAAGGTGGTTATGCGACATAAACAGGTACTGTTCCCTGTATAGTGGGACTGTGTGAATGGATGTTACAGGCCATGTGTAGTAGATGCAGTAATGTGCTACAGGTCTGTCTGAGGAACACAATGGCACCTGTGTAGGCATGATGACAGTGTCACCATGCCATACACTGCAGTCGCTGCACCATGGCAGTAGCCGACTGTCCTGTGCCCCCCCAGCATAGCAAGGGCTGTACTTGGGTCGGGTGGGGTACCACTGTGGCTACACACACACACAACACTGAGCTACTAGTTCATGTCCATAACAGACTGGACTGTGTGCCCCCCTGGGGTGGTGGCACTGTAACCCCAACCATGGACTGGTGGCCATGCATGGTAGGTGCACCGTCCCCGATGGGCCATGTACCATGGGGCACCACCCCCTGTGCCAGAACACCCACCCACAGACCACTCACCCAGACCACCAGCTGCAGGGAACTTGGTGGGGTCAACAGACAGAGGCAGGTGGGGAAGGAAATGTGTACCCACAGGCATGACTAACACCTGGATGCTTCCCACAGCAGCCAGCATGTCGGAGGATGCAGGTGCCACCACCAGGCAGCAACCAAATTTCATGAAGAATGAGGAAGGGCACTCATCAAGCATGTCACCTACACCTGGATGTCCTCATCAGCAGGGAGGCAGCCAGACTGTGTGCAGTGGGCTGGGAGGAGGTGGCCCAGCAGGTGAATGTTGTGGCACCATACAACCGCCGCGGTGCAGGAGTGCTGCAAGCACTGGAATGACAGTGCAGGAGGGCCAAGGAGAAGGTGGCCAGCATCCAGGCCTCCTGCAGTGGACAGGGGGTGGCTTGAGCTTGGAGGAACAGCTGAGCCCTAATGAGGCCCTCCTGGCCACCAGTGTGTTCTGGACAGCTGTGCAGGGTGTCCCAGGTGATGGGTTCCAGACCAGTGGCAGCCCGTCACAGCATTGTGAGTAACTGTGTGTCCTGGATGGGCTCACTCCCCCATGTGCCAAGGCCACCATGCCTGCCCCTACGTGACATGCACTGTCACTGTGTACCCAGGCACAGCAACTTGTGGACAGTCACCTCTGGCCAGATGCGACATGCCTCATAGTGCCACAGCTGCCATGCCACTGCACCGGGGGCACGTGTCTGCTATGTGTCTTTGTGGCATGTGCCACCAATGCCGCACAGTGTGCATTATGGGACAGTGACAGGCATAACCATACCATGGCCTGTGTAGCATGGGCATGTCAAGACCCTGCCGGGTCAGGCCTGCAGCCTGGTGCCGTGGACAGCCGTACTGTTGTGCAACACCAATGTGATGTATGTGTACTGTGCATTACCCATGTTCTCACTTCTTCTTTCCACAGCACCATCACCTCCCGGTGCAGCCGTGGCACGGCTGCACATCGTGCCCTCACTAGTGATGATGTGGGCCCATCTCATGGGACTGAGGACACCACAGTGGATCACTCTGCACCCAGACCATCCACATCCCGAGGAACAGCGGACATGGCCCCAGCACAGGTGGGCCCAGCGGGCTCTCAGCCAGCACTGCAGGACAGCCGTGGGTACATCTCTTTGCTGGGGAGCCTGTCTGGGTTGTCTGATGATGACCCAGATGATGCAGTAGACATTGTTGATGCCCTCCTCATGCTCATCAGTGGTGTGCAGGGGGAGGGCCTTGGTACCACCATGGTCATCACTGCCACTACCAGCTCGGGCATGGCAGATGGTGGTGCACATGACACGGGGGTGTCTGTGCATGTGGCCCCGGTTGCCACTGATGTTCCCACTGTGTGTGGTGTGGCGGCAGCTGTGGCACAGCTGTCTGCAGCTGTGGGTGCTGTGCCCCCTGCACCACTGCCATGTGCAGTGCTGCCGACATCGTGGCATCTGGGCAGGGTGCCTCGGTGCACACACCTGCTCCATTGGCCTGGGAGGACACCACCCATGGGCAGTCAGTGGCAGTGTCCAGCCAAGTCCCGCCCATGTCATAGCCTGCCAGGGTGCAACCACTGCCTGTGGATGCACCAGGGCAAGCTGATACATCCCCTGCTCATCGGTGATGCCACTGTGAAGCATCACCCACCGATGACATGGAGGCCTACTTCGCCCTCCTACGGGTGACTGTGGAGGGGCAGGAGGCCCTCCATGTGGAGTTCCATGCCCACAGGACTGTGATGGTCCAAGAGCATGAGTCTGCAGCTGCTTGGCATGCACAGATACTGGCAGAGGCATGCCTTATGCAGGTGGGCATGACCACAGCACTGGAGTGGATTGCAGCTGCTGCAGAGGCAGTGGTTGCCTCTACATCTCACCGTAGACATCAGGCGTCCAGTCAGATGCCTAGGAGCACATCCCGCATACCCCAGCAGCAGAGCCAGGTGACCCCTGCTGCTGACTCCATCGCCGCTGGCCTCCATGCCCAGTGTCCATGTGGCTTGGTGGTGGCCATGAGTCAGCCACTCCACTGAGTACCCATTCACGGTCTCAGTGCAGCACCCCTGCAGGGTTGCAGGCGACTCCCCCTGTGGCCGGTGGTGGCACACCTGCTACCACCAGTAATGACAGAGGCCGCCCCCATGTCTGTGGTGGCCAGGGTGCTGCCTTGTGATGCCCATGTCCCAGGGCCTGTGGTGGTAGGCTGGCACACCTGTGTGTACCAGATGCCCTGCTGGTGGTGCCAGGGGCGGTGTGTGGCAGTCACCCACCCCACTGCAGCCCTGGCACCACTCTGTGCTACCTGTGCAGGACCACCTGCGTGTCTGTGTGTGCCACTGTTGTGCCATGTGTCATGGGAATGATGAGTGCATTCTAGTGTCTGCTGTGCCGGGCACAGGCTACAGTGCACACTGACCCATGACGCCTGCAACATGGCCTGGTGGTGCATGGTTGTTGCATGCCTGGTGTGTGTGTGTTCTCTCTGTGTCACTCACCATGTGTATGCCTGTGTGCACCACTGTGTGGTGTCCAGTGTCCACTGTGCCCACAACATTCCATTTCCACATCTTGGTGTACACCCTGCAAACATACATACCTGCATACTCACCTGCATGGCCCAAAGTGTCCCTCCACCACACGCCTGCAGTGGTCCCTTGCTCGGGCCACCAGCCACAGGTTCCTCCTGCACTGGCAGGCATCGCCTCCCTGGCCCTGTGGAGGTGCTCTGTTTCCCCCTCCCCCATCCCTCCTCCTCCCTGGAACTGTCACTCTCACTGGCCTCAACAAGTATTCCACAGTCTAGGGCCATGTTGTGTAGCATACAGCAGGACAGGAATTTGCCACAGGCCTTCTCAGGGCTATACTGTAGGCACCACCCGATCGACACAGGCACCAGAAGTGCATCTTCAGCATGCCGAAGACATTCTCTATGATGGCATGTGTAGCGATGTGTGCCACATTGAGCACCTCTGCCTCTCAGTTCCAGGTCATCGGAAGGGGGTGATGAGCCAGGGCCTTAGTGGGTATGCAGCGTCTCCTGTGGGGGTAGATGTGTGTCTGTTAGTACATTGGGTACCACTTTGACATGCACCCTGTCCTCAACCCTGGCCTCAGTGGTGTGTGTGCACCTGTCCTGCTCTACTGCCCGTGCATCCCCAATCCAGGCATTCCTGCATCCCTACGCCTGCTGCACCTGCATGCCCCCATATGTCATGTGGTTCACAGTGCTCATGTGCCACCTTGTGTCTGCCTGTGTACCCTTGCACACCCCTGCTGTCCCAGGGCCATGCATCCACATCACACTGTGCGGGGGGCCCAAGGCCCACCACATGTGCCCCTACCTTGGTGTCCTCCTGTACTGTTGGGGTCCTGTCACATGCACCTAACAGATGGCCACTTCCTATGTCCCCGTCCTTGAACTTCTTGCACAGTGTTGACTGGTGCCATATGAATGCATCATGTGCACTCCCAGGGTGTGTGGCACAGACATTGGTGATGCGTCCTGTGGCATCGCACACCACCTGACAGTTCACGGAATGGTAGCTCTTCCGATTGATGTATGGTGATGGCGGCCCTCGCCAGGTGTGGTGTGCGGATTGCCACATGGGTGCAGCCAATGGCCCTATGATGCCTGGTGCATGCAAGCACCCTGTAGTACCCCTGCAATGGCTTCTGTCCACTTCACCTGTGTGCTGGGGAAATGGATGTATTCTGAAGCATACGGTAGCAGTGTGGTGAGGAACTTGTGAGGTGGCAGGAAGTAGAGGCCTGTGAAATGCCAGTGGTGTCCCCAGTGGGCTTCTGGAAGGTTCCCATGGTAGGCAAGCACATGACCATCATCACCTTGGCTCCACCGAGATAGCATGACCTTGTGCAGTGGGTGCCTGCACCATATCATGGCACAGCTCACAGAGCTGCCTCAGCATGGCCCTGTTCAGGTGGTATTGGCTCTACTGTCTCCACATCTGTGAGCTAATCAAAGGACAGCCTGGCATGATACCACCGTGGGCTGACTGCCTTAGGTGCCTTCCACTGCCCTGCCTCCTCCTTCTCATTGGTGCACCTGCGATCGCAACTGCTGGTGGATTCATCCTGCTGTAGGGTTTGTCTGTCTGGCCCTCTGGCTTGCTGGCTGGCTGGCTCTGTCTCTCTCTCTCTCACTCTGTCTTTCTCTCTCCCTCTGGCCCAGGCAGTGTGCTGCTGCTGCACTTCAGTCAATGACATGCAGGTGGGCTAGACTTAAGTCTACTTCTTTTATACTTATCTTTCTCTGGTGCATCTTGCTTTTGTGCTGGAGATGCCCCATAGATGCGCCATGGATTTGCACTGTGAATCAGGTTGCACTGTGTATGCATGGATACACCCCCTGTATTTGCGCCGCATATCATTACATTGCACCTATGGCACATCTCGTTTGGCGCAGGGCATCTCGGTTGTGCCGGTGCATTCACCCTGTTTGTAAATCATTCAATGGCGCATTTTTGACTTGCGCCAGTGCATCTGAGATGCGCAGAGCGCATCTATTTTGTGAATCCTGCCCTATGTGTTTTACCTATTTCTTGAAACTCCATGCACATAAACAAAAGGACCTTAGTTTGCCCATCTTGGTACATTATTTGTTTGTTATAAAAATATTCAAACAGTAAATTTTTCCCCTTGAGCCTTCCATGTATAAAAGCACTTTAAGATGAACATTTAGAATATTATTTTAAATCGTAGATACTTACAATGTAAAGCGGATGCAAAAATCGACTGCTGAGGAAACAGTGATGTGGACTGGCGAGCGTCACGTGAGTCATATCCTAGCAACAGGGGGAGTTTCCTATGACTGAGATCATAATGTTATCCAATGCAAAGGTGAGGGGGTTTTCAAGCTCAGAAGGTAAGACAAAATATCCTGGGATATGTGCAAACTGAGGGTACATGACTTGTGTAAATTTCTTGCATATGTTTTTTCTTTGCGACATAGTGCATTGTGGGGGGTGGGGAGCACTGTTTTGGAGTTGGAAGGATCATTCAGAAACTCCAAAATGGAAGTGTTTCATGGTCTGAATCCTGTAGCTCGTTTTTAGAGTTACCACAAGATTGCTGCAGACTCTGCCCAACTGCAGCCCGAAAAATGCAGGACACAGAGAACAGAATGCATGAAAAAAAATGGTTTGGTGGTGGATTCAGTACCAAATGATGAACCTGACATTATTCCAAACTCCACATCCATTGGTGAGTCAAGTAAAGTCACTGCAGAACTACACAGTAAAAATGAAAAGTGTAAATTGAGGCAAGTATCAGTAAAGGAATGTAAATATCAAGGAGGGAAATCTTTGAACAAACTACAATTGGAGTCAGCAGTGGATAAAAGAATGTGTTCCTGATGTGACACATAAAAGGAGCAGTAATAGACATATGCCCCCTCCTAAAAAAAAACACCTTTACTGTCTATGTCTACATCATAGTGTAGCAGTAATATAATTACATACAAACAAAATGGAAATCATACTAGGGCAACTGGTCTTCTTGAGAAAATTGATGAAACACAACCAAGTGTCACAAATCAGGAAAATCTGGGAAAAAAACAATGTCAACTGCTCAAGGCAAAATAAGAAGCAAAAATGCCAGGCTTGTACTAAATTTCAAGCAACATATGACCAAGAAGAATGTAATCAGAGTGATGAAGTCTATATTCCCACAGCAAAACAAAGTAAACATGTGGTCTCAAAAAGGAACAGTAACAGAAGGTCCTCAGAAGTGCAAACTGAAAATGTTGTCAGTGACCCACATGAAACTGAATGGTCATGCACAGTGACAGATACATATATCAAACCATTCTGTTTTCCAGAGGTGAGGTTCACCACTTTCCAGGTGAAGTTTCTGAATCTACATGTATGGCATATATGAGATAATTGTGCAGTGGACAAATAGATATGCTGCTCATGTAAGAAAAGCAAAAACAGACAAACATAAAATGGCTTGGGAACCAACAAATGCAGAAGAGATAAAAGCATATACTGGTTTATGCATAATTATGGGAATAGTCCATCTTCTGAGATTATGAATGTATTGGCATTCCGAAACATTCATTCACTAACCTGATGTCAGTCACGTCATGACAAGAGACCACTTTTGCATGCTAGGAAGATACTTGCATGTAGAACAAGACATCAATGAGAAAGGAGATAGTGTTTCTATTCAAAATGACAAGCTAAGGAAAGTAAGGAATTTCCTTGATACCACAGTACGCAAATTTGCTAGTGAATATGCATGTGACAAGGAATTAACAATTGATGATGCAATGGTGCCCTACAAAGGATGCCTTTCATTTATTCAGTACATGGAAACCAAGCCCCAGAAATGGAAAATCAAAGTATGGGTACTCCCTGAGGCCAAAAGTAGTTACAAAAGTGGTTACATTTGGAATCTTCAAGTGTACACTGGCAAACATGTCAATGAAAATGAAGAAGCAACAGACACAGCACTACCTACAAGAGTTGTAATGCTGACTGAAAAATTGACAAACACGTACCATCACCTGTACATGGACAATTATTTTACGAGCCCAGAGCTACTGAGGGTACTGTTGAATAAGGGACTCTATGGCTGTGGCACTATATGTACAAACAGGAAATATTTCCCAAAGGACATTGTTGCCACCAACCCTGAAGTCAATAAAATGGCACATGGAGATAAGGATTGGAAAACAAAGGGACCATTGTTGGCTTCAAGGTGGCATGATAAGAGGGCTGTATACTGCTTGTCAACAATACACAAGCCACATGATAACAGTGAGCCCTTGCCAACTGTGGACTGGGTGCAGAAAGATAGTAATACTGTTGCTGTGCTGTGTCCTTCACCACTTGTGGATTACATGAAGTATATGAGGGGTGTTGATCGAGGAGATCAAATGATTTCATTATACAACATCTACCTCTGAGCAAAGAAATGCTGGAAGTGACTGTTTGGTTACATCATTGAATGCTGTCTTCTCAATGCATATATTAACAAAGTGCATCACAGAGAAACTAGTATGGGCAAAGATACCCTGACACCTGCTACAGCATCCCGAAGTAGAGATTATTTATCGTTCAGACTTGCTGTGGCGCAAAAACTTTTATGAGGGTTTAGATCTAGAAAAATCCCCAGAAGACCATCAGCTACACCACACCAGAGTGCATGATAAATGCCACTCAGATGCCAGTAATCAGTGAAAGCACTCAGCAGTGTTTCATCTGCAATGCGGCTCAGAAAAGAGAAGGAAAGAACCATTGTGAGGGATGACACAGGTCCTGTGTTATCTGCCAAGAATGCAGTGTGCATCTATGCCTTTTAGCAGAATGAAACTGTTTTTAGAAATACCACACTGTTCTAAACTACTGGCAATGAAAAGGTAAGTAAGTATTCTAACACTACATGATTTTATGGATATTTCAATATTCTGTGTTGTAGGGCCACCCTGCCGACACAGCGGTAGAGTTACTGCTTGTGACACCAACAACCCGGGACCAGTAGTGAGTCCGAGTTGCTGAAGAGCTGGCCGAAGGGGTGGGGAGAGGATCAAGCACCCAGAGGGCTGCTCTTCTCCTCCAGGGAGGGATGGCTGCAGGTTCTGCTGTGATACTGCCACCTGGGTTACCACAGGTGGAGGTACATGTGGGGATGCAATGGGAGGAGGGATGTTGGCAGAGGTCTGGAGTGGCTGTACATCTCAGTGTGTCCCTGCCTCCTTGACCTCCTAGAGTGCCATTGTCCTCGGGAGGAAGGACACCAGAAAAGCAGGAAAACACCACAGCTGTGCCAGAAGATGGACTTGGCACCTCAGCCACATGACTGGGATCCAGGGGGATGGCTCAGGGGACCACCCAACATGATGGAATTAGCTGGGGGATGATCCAGGGTCCCCTCCTACCCCACCTGGTGGGGTTATCTGAAGGCAATATGGGGTTGGTCTGAGAAGCAGCCTCTGGATGCCTTGCAGAGCCTCAGGATGCCTAGAGAGTCCTGACAGTGGCACAGCTATGGCAAATAGGTGGCATAGAAATAGCAAGTTAAAAAATATATTCTAATTAAAAAAATCAATTCTTTATTTATATGGCACCTTTCAACTGCCAAGGCACCTAACAAAACAATTAAAACAACTATAGCATAAAATCACATATATTATAGATATGATAAAATGCAGATAAAACCGACAAACAGTGTTTGAGTCATTCCCCAAATGTTTGAATCCATAAAAACATTTTGAGAGCCTGTTTAAATCCCTCCATGGTCATGCACTCCCGTAGCTGTCGGGGTAGAGAATTCCAAAGGGTAGGGGTCACATGCATAAATGCACGGGCCCCGGAAGATTTTAAGCAAACCCTTGGAATCTCTAGCAACCCCTCGTCAGCCGAGCGGAGAAATCACCCAAGACAATAAGGGACTAGAAGCTCTCTCAGGTAGTCTGGACCCTGTCCATGTAGGGCTTTATAAGTCAAAAGTCCAACTTGGAAGGTGATTCGCCACTGTACTGGCAGCCAGTGCAGTTTGCACAGCGCTGGAGAGATATGACAGGACTGAGGGGTTCCTGTCAATAATCGGGCCGCAGCATTTTGCACCAGTTGTAAGTGATGAATATCCACACCCGGTAGCCCTAGGTATAGAGCATTGCAATAATCCAGGCATGAGGACACAAAGGCATAGACCAGCATGGGAAGGTCACCGGACGGAGCATGGTGCTTAACTCTGGAGATATTCCTCAGATGGCAAAAAGAGGATTTGATGATAGCCGACACCTGCGAATGTAGTGTCAGCCCTTTGTCAAAGATTACCTCAAGGTTTTTCACCTGTTCAGAGATCAGGAGTGGTAAACCCCCAAGAAAAAGTCCTGAGGGTAAACCCACCCCCAACCCCCCTATCCGGTAACCTGTGTCCACCACCAGCACCTCAGTCTTTTCCGAGTTCAACCTCAACCAGCTTGAATTCATCCACTCCTGGATTTCTGTGAGGCGGTTATTAAATACTGAGAGAGCTCTATCCTGGCCAGGTGCAAAAGAAAGGTAGAGCTGGGTATCATCAGCATAGCAGTGAAACCTCAGCCCATACCTTCTTACAATGTCTCCGAGGGGTAGCATGTACACTGCAAACAACATGGGGGACAACACCGATCCCTGAGGAACTCCACATGATAATGAAACTGGGCCAGAGGAATAAATCCCCGACACCACCCTCTGAGTTCTTCTGGTGAAGAAAGATGTAAATCACCTGAGGACTGTACCCAACAGGCCACAGATGAACCTCAGGCGACCACGCAGAACCTCATGGTCCACAGTGTCATGCTGAGAGATCTAGAAGAACCAAGATGGAATGGTTCTTCTGATCTCTTGCCATCAGGAGATCATTGAGCACCCGAACCAGCGCCATCTCAGTCCTATGCCTCTTTCAAAAACTGGACTGGAAAGGTTCATAGATATCATGGATGGTCAAATGGTTCTCCAGTTGTACAGCCACTAGTTTCTCAATCACCTTCCCATAAAGGGGAGGTTCGAGATTAGTCTGTAGTTCACATGGCAGTCTGGGTACAAAGAAACTTTCTTCAGGAGGCATGTCATCACTGCCTCCTTCAGGGAGCTAGGAAACTCACCTGTTTCCCAAGGAGCACCAGACTATCCATGCTGGGACCAGACCAATGATGTCACTGCAACCCAAAATCAGGGTGGTTGGTCCAGGGTCCAAACTACAGCATGTAGGGTGCATACCCTGGACAATCCACATGATATCCACAAACTCCAGCCGGTTGAAGGTACTCCAGGAAAGCTGAGGGGCAGTGACTGAACACCAATTCAAAGCAAAGCCCATAGAGTGTGCCAGTTGGAGCTCCGTCCTGATGTCAACCACGTTAGCCGCAAAGAATTGAGCAAGCTTGTCGCACTCAACTTGCAAAAATGCTTTTCGGACCTGTAGACAGGCTGGGTTGCTCAGTCTGTCCACGGTTTGAAAAAACTGAGCTGGTCAGTTCTGAGTGGCTGCAATCTCCCCGGACAGGAACTCTGCCTTCTTACAGGTGATTGCAGATTGATAGGCTTGATAATGGTCCATCAATCTAAGGTGATCGGCATCTAGGGCGGATGTCCGCCAGCAACGCTCTAACCTTCTTCCTAGTCACCGCATCTCCCTCAAGGACCCATCAAACCAAGTGTTATTTAAATTTGTTTGCTTATTTTTTTTTCTCATATTCATTTGTCTCATATATATTTTTTACAGAAATCTGAAACACTTATGATCAGGACACCGATGGGTATGGATAATTTCATATTTGGCCAGTGCATATATCTTTATTGAATGAACTTTTTTTCTTCTGTCTGTTCATACAGGTTCACTTTCGTGACCATGTGTGACTACATCACAAAGGATATTGATTAGCAGTACTTCAATACAGTTTCCATTTGTTTTTGGAGTTTGTTGTCTACTGTAGCCTTAGCAGAACTTCTTATGTTTTCACTTCACTATAAAACACATTGTACTGTATAATGAGAATTCACACAGATGTGCATATCTGAATAATAAATAATCACTTTGGCTGTTATGCAACATGTCTGATCAGTACAGTTGAAGAAGCCAAATTGCCTTCTATTTATTTGTAATAAACATTTATGAAACAGTTTTGCTTTGTTTTCATATTGTTGTTTATTTTGTTCACCAGAAGTAAAGAACGCAACATAACTTACTATAAGCAGCTCTGGTGTTGGGATTCCTGACCTATAACAACAACATCAAAAATATTATTTCACAGCTTTCCATAGGTGCCAAAAATGCCACTTTGCAAAAGTTTTGGCTAAGCAAAGTGACTGTGCACTTTTTGTGTGACACTGATGACAGGGCATACTGTTTCTGAAAGCATATATGAAACCACAACTGAAACAGAAAACCTTATGTCTCTATCTTGCACCATTGCTGAGAAAATGAGTTTGTGATGGCAAGACCACAAATTTGGTGATTTTCCAGAATTGTATTGTTCGATATAGACCTATAAAAACACAACAATGTGTCACAAAGTATGTGATACCAACCCAAATCATGCTTTTCCATGCAGTACAATGTTGGGGTGTTGTCACATGAGATACCTGAGGTACACAAACATAAATGTTGTATTTTTACAGGTCCACAGGGGTGGCTGGACTTGATTTTTACAACATTTTGTGATCACAGTTGTACTGTCTGTGTACCTATTGTGTGACTTTGAGGCTTTCAGTTCAGTCCATATAGTGTCTGTGATAGTTGCCCAAATCCCACTGCATCCAAAACAGAAAATCTTATGTCTCTATCTTGTACCATTGTTGAGAAAATGTTTTTGGGATGGCAAGGCCTTAAGGGAAGCAGATACAAATCACAGGCTCCACCCATAAGCTAAAGTTTAGCTTTCTATAGTAAAAGATGATGTTTTCTTTTACCTAACATACTTTATTTTAATTGGGAAAGTCCGAAACTGGTACTTCCGGATGGGTCGCTGACCGTAAAGCAAAGTGTGCCGCACCTTACAGTTAATGGAGCACCCCCTGCATCCGCCATACTTCCAGGTAGCGGACTTTTCTGAGTTAAAATAAAGTATGTTGCTGTGAGAGAAAAATACTGCTTTTACTATAGAAAGCTAAACAAGTGGGTAAGCCTTGTGAGGGCGGGAGCCTGTGATTTGTACTTCTCTCCTTTAATTTGGTGATTTTCCAGAATTGTGAGATATAGACCAACAAAAAACATGACAATGTGTCACAAACTATGTGGTGCCAACCCAGATCATGCTTTTGCATAAAGTATGATGTTGGGGTGTTGCCACATGACATGCCTGAGGTACACAAACCTAAATGTTGTATTTTTACAGGTCCACAGGGGTGCCCAAACTTGATTTTTGCTACATGTATTCATCACAGTTGTGATGTTTGTGTACTTTTGGTGTGACTTTGGGGTTTCAGTTCAGTCTGTACAGTGTCTGCGGTAGTAGACTAGGTCATACTGCATCTAAATCAAAATCTTATGTCTCTATCTTGTGGCATTGCTGAGAAAATTAGTTTTTGGGATGACAAGGCCTCAATTTGGTGATTTTCCAGAACTGTGTTGTGAGGTATAGACCAACAAAAAAACACAACAATGTGTTACAAACTATGCAATACCAACCCAGATCATGCTTTTTCATGCAGTATGATGTTGGGGTGTTGTTATATGACATCCCTGAGGTACACAAACCTACATTTTGTATTTTTACAGGTCAACAGGGGTAGCCAGACTTGATTTTGACACAATTTTTTGATCACAGTTGTGATGTTTGTGTACTTTAGTTCCCCACACATGCCCATGTGCAGTGGAGGTCCTGTTTGCCCTGTTTGCTCACTGCCACTTTGCCCTGAGTCCCTCATGCTGGTTGACACTCCATCTGACCCCACAAAATGTTTGTGCTTTTAAAGAGGGCCCAGTTCTTCAGAAGGACAAACGTTATGTGGGGCTGGACGTAGACTCAGGCAGCATCACGGACTGACCAAAGCGGCAGTGACTAAATGGGCAAAACTGAACATACGCAAACTCAGCTGCAGCTGTATCAGCTCTGGTCAGAGTTTGTTAGAACAGTCATATAGTACAACTAAGCACAAATCTCTGTACACTGTAAATCACTTGACTGATGTAGATATTCACAAGGCATAAATGGTGGCAATTAAAACTAGAATGAATAACGTGATTTTCCTCTATAGAATCTGACTAGTATCATGCAGTAGCTAACATTATATCAAAGATGTCTACCTACATAGAAAAAACTGGCACCTGCTTTTTATAAATTTCAGTTTTAACTACAGAACATTATAGTTATTAGTGTATTACCGTCACATGGTATCAATGTGTATTTCTACATGGAAACTGTATTGGCAGGAAGCAGTTATGTTAACATGATTCTAATATTTATGTTTACCTGATTACAAGATTTAATTTAAAATAAAAAGTGAGTTCCTTTCCATTAAGATTCCAGAGATAGACCTTCTCAAATAAACTATCTTTGCAAGACAAGATTGTAGAGAGCCATTTGGCTCCATGCATTCTTGCTTAAAAGCTAACCAGCCTAAAATGTAATGGTGATTTGCATATACATCCCATGATGCTTTGCGTTATGGGGTATGTGTGATTTTGTATTTCTTTGAAACTTGGCCTTATTGCCAATGCCCTTTGGGGCAACCCTTGCCTAAGTGCTTCTGCACTGTGCACTGAGTTTTCTTTGTCTTTTATCTTGTTTTTTGGTGGGACTCACCATGACCAAAACCTGTAAGATCAACTTAGGGATCTGGTTCATTTCTGCTAGGGTGTGATGCAGACGAGGCACATTGATGAGTCCTGGGTAGGGTGAAACACATGCCTGTGTCTTCTGTTTGCACCCTTTGCAGATGGTGTGAGAGGCCTTTGGCAGCATGCATTCTTGCTTAAAACTGAACCAACCTAAAATTTAATGGTGATTTGCATTATGGGGGTATGTGTGATTTTGTATTTCTTTGAAACTTGGCTTATTGCCAATGCCCTTTGGGGTAACCCTTGCCTAAGTGCTTCTGCACTGAGGTTTTTTTGCCTTTTAACTTGTTTTTTTGTTTTTTTTTAGGGCTCACAATAACCCAAACCCATAAGACCAACTTATGGTTCTGGTTCATTTCCCCTGGGGTGTGATGCAGATGAGGCACACTGATGAGACCTGGGTAGGATGAAACACATGTCTGTGTCTTCTGTTTGCACCCTTTGCAGATTGTGTGAGAGGCCCTTTTGCACCATGCATTCTTGCTTAAAGACAAACCATCCTAAAATTTCATGGTGATTTGCATATCCATCCCATGATGTTTTGCATGATGCTTTGCATTATGGGGGATGTGTGATGTTGTATATCTTTGAAGAAACTAAACAAATGATTACATTTCTCATTAGATAATATCATAATCTTCTTAGTCTTAACCAGTCTGGTTTTCAGCCCAAACATGGTACCCTTTTGCATGGTATTTCTGTCATCAATGACTAAGTGGCTATGGATCATAGTTAAATAACTGGGAGAATCTTTCTTGACTTTAGCAAATCCTTTGACACTATGGACCATAAAGGTATGATTTACAAATTCTTTAACTATGTGTTTAGGCCTTCCACTGCGCAATGATTTCAAAGGTATGTAAGTTGCCATCTACCATTTGTAGCCAACAGTGTATCTAATTATAGCTTCTTAGGTTTTGTACTGGCCTCCCTCAGGGTTCAGTACAGAGCCCTCTGTTATTTTTGGTGTACTGTACATCAATGATGTAGCCAAGCAGCTCTCATTTTCAAAATCACACTTACACACTGATTATATACTGTAATCGTGCAAAGATCTGTCCAGTATTCTCAAAATTCAGCTCTTTCTGTATCAAAACAAACTGGTTCTTAATTCAAAGAAAACTCAAGCAATGATTTTCATCTCCCCGCCTCTCTTAGGAATTACTGTAGAACCAATTGAATTTGCATGCCCCAGATTTCATGCTACCTAACTCATTCTCACTTATTCGCATCTGATAGATTTAGAGCATCAGCTGTACCATGAAATACGGTGCCATCCTACATGCTCTGCATGATCCCATATTGAGGCTTAAAATAATTACATAATTTCAGTATCAATCAGCATTGCAATCAGCAGGCAATCAGCTGTGTCCTGCTTGTGTCTTACTGGTTGACACATCTGCACTCTGCTCATTTGAAATAGTAGCCTCAGTCAGGTAGTCAGAGATTGAGAATCAAGTAGTGGTACTATGTCTTTGTTAAAGTAACTAAAATCTGGGTGGCAAAGAGAACACCCCTTGAAACCAGCTTGACACAGAAGAATTAACTGGCAGTTCTGGATTCAAGCTTCATGTAGCAGCCTCTGTTGTTAAGGAATTGGCTACCTGTTTGCCTCCACCTGCTAAACGCAGCCGACCTATAGTTCAATCAACTAACCCTGTTTACTCCGGGCATTGCTGTCTTGAGAGCCTGGCTAGAGCCTTGTTTAAAATTAGATATGAACATCAAAATTGGTTTAGTTGCAAAATTGGTCCTTGAAAGAACAGATCCAGAAGCAAATGGTTTGGTACCTTTTATTGGACCAACATGGATCTATGTTGGTCCACTAAAAGGTATCAAACCATTTACTTCTGGATATATGCACACCAATAAATTAATGGCAAACTTAGACCAAGGATTTAATTTCTTTTAGTGCTGTGATTTGATTCCTTTGACACTGTGGACCATAAAGGTATGATTTACAAACTGTGTAAGTATGTGTTTGGGTCTTCCACTGTGCAATGATTTCAAAGCTATTTAAAAGGCTCTACAAAAGGGCTGTGAACCTGACTTTCCCATGGTACAAGAGGGATTGGCGGTGAGCCAATCACCAAGTGGGTTTGATTCAGTGGGAGGGGCCTTGACTTTTTACATCCGCGAGTGCTGGGTGTGAGCGTGAGTGGCATGAGTGCCACTCCATAGAAATATTTACACAACAGTACACGCGGGGTAAGTTAGGGCTGAAGTTTTGCATGGAGTTGTTAATTTTAGTCACGATGGGTGGGTGGGTGTTTTTACATTATATTTATTGCATTAATGTTTAGTTTTGTACCTTGTCAGGCAGCCAGTACTCGACCATCTAGGAATGTGCAATTAAATGGCCTGGTTTTAGGAAGGCCAAAGTCAAGCACTGACAGCCACTTAAATATAGGTAGGCATCATTGCTGGACTTCTGATAATGTTTTGGCCACATTTCAAATTTACTATCATATTGATTTAGTAACTTTGGCTAAAACACATTATTTAAAGACAGGATCAGGATGGTATATGGGTCATGTTTTTGTGATTTATGATAAATGTTGCACTAATCCATTTAATTTGGTAACATGTTTACCTACCAGGATCTGTATTTAATGGGGTTGCTATTAAGAAGAAATGTTTCCCCAAATCCTGGGCCCCATCTACATGTTTTAAAAATAAAAAAGGTATATCTTTTTTTCATGCCAATGTGAGAAGCATTTTACCAAAAATGGGTTTGATCAGGGATTTTATGGTGGATAATAATCCAGATTTTATGTTGTTTACAGAAACCTGGTTGAGCATACAAATTGAGGATGCCATGATAGATATGTAGGGTTACAATGCAATGAGAGCAGCCAGAAATAAAAGGGGAGGGGGACTAGTCTTTTATTATTCTGAAAAAATTACTGCAAAACATCTTTATTTAGAGGTGTGCCCTAAAAGTTGTGAATATCTAGCTGTTGAAGTAACATTTCACATGGGAAAACCACTGTTGATCTTTGGTGGCTATATACCACCACATTTTCCAATGCTGCAACTAACCTCTCTATCAGCTGCCCTTTCTTCTTTTGTTTTGACCAATGAAACGTTTACTCCTGGGTGATCTAAATGCAGATTGGATGTGTCCTCTTAAATCTGAACACTTAAGAAATATAGTGTCAGAGTTGGGCTTGTCACAACTTATAAATGAACCCACCTGAGTTAATACAAAGAACCCTAAAGACTCTTCCCTAATTGATGTAATTCTAATTATCCCCATTTCTATACTGACTCTGATGTTTCTGCAGATATGTTTAGTGATCATAATATGGTATATTGCATTAGGGGGAATAGTAAAGTGCAGGGTCCAGCAAGATATATAACTTTCTGATCCCTAAAAAATTTTTATTTTTATTTATTTTTTAATTTTTATTTTATTTTATTGAAATCTAGGATTACAAATACCTTTGAGCAGGAACTGCTCATTTACAAAGGTTCCATGTCGAAGGAATGGGGGGTATGCATACATACAAAGGTCAACATAATAATACATAGTTACACAATAAAAAGAAGTAAGAGACTGAGGCTTAGGAAATTCCAGTAATTCAAAATGTGCCAAATGTTAGGTAGCATGACATACCACCATAAGGGCAATCTTAGAAATAAACACTGCAGATGAGAGGGAAGAGTGCATGAGCAGGAAGACCATTGTCAGAGGGTAGAGGGTGAGGGTAAGAGCTCTAAAGGGGAGGGAGGGAGGGATAAAGTCAGGAAATTGCCTTAACTTTATGGCAGATCTAGAGGGTGTAAACTGGGAACATTTGGAATTAATACCTGATTTAGACTTAGCCTGGGAATATTTCCAGGAGGAATTGTTAAAGGTTTGTGACAGACACATGCCTGTAAAATCCAAAAGGGTGAAAGCTCATTCAGCAGTGTGGTTTTCTTCTTCATTGCAGAAACTAAAGGGGAAAAAAATAAAGCATGGAATATAGCTCAGCAGTCAGGTACCATGTTAGACTGACAGACATATCAAAAACTTAGAAATAAATATGTGGCAGGTATCAGGACAACAAAAAGAAATCACTTGAGGACAAAAACCTCTGAGGTCAAGGGAAACCCATCCAAGTTTTGGTCTCTAATTAAATATCTAAACTGCAATGCTAGTCAAAGACATACTGTTCAGTTGGCCCCTGAAGAAACATATGCATCTGGGCATAATATTGTGGATAGGTTTAACATCTTTTTTAGTGAATCTGGAAACTTCTTTGGGGATTCTGTAAATCAATTGAACATTCCAGACATTAATACAAGTAATAACCCAGGTAATGATTTAATGTCTTTTTTCTTTAGAGAAGTGGAATGTTATGAAGTCTTGGAGAAACTACTGGGTCTCAAGAGTAGTGGTAGTAGTGGTCCTGATAGCATTTCCCCAACAATGTTAAAATTCTCTGCTTTGAATATAGCTCATACCCTGACCTACTTATTTAATTTTTCCATTATTCATGGTGTTTTTCCTCGGCCTTGGAAGTGCACCAGGGCTGTACCCATTTTTAAGGGTGGCAACCCTGGCTCTCTTTCAAACTTTAGACCAATATCATTACTTCCCGTTGTTAGCAAACTTTTTGAAAGGATCCTGGTGGACCAATTGGTCGATTATTTATCAAGACAGAATCTCTTTGATGAACTTCAGTCCGGTTTTCATAAGGCACAAGGCACAAGGTCGATGGTCTCTGTGTTGAGGGTCTTGGATGACATTGATAGGGCAAATGATTTACACTGCTATACTGGAGCCATACTGATTGATTTATCCAAGGCCTTCGACACGGTTGACCACCAGTCCATGTTACAACACTTAGCTGAGTTAGGACTAAGCAGAAATGCCTTGGTCTGATTCCATTCTTATTTAAGTAACCGCTATCAATTTACTTGGTTAAATGTATAGACTCTTCTTCTTTGAAGATGGTTAGGGTGTACCCAGGGCTCAGTGCTGGGTCCGTTCCTCCTCTTAATTTATCTAAAAGATATTGGTAGAAGTGTAGATGGGATTAATTACTACCTCTGCTCAGATGATGCGATTCTTTATTATTCCAATTGCTCAGTAATGGAAATCCAGTGTAGTTTGCAGTCTAGATTTAATTCACTGCAAAAAAAATTCGAAATTTAAAATTAAAACTAAACACATCTAAAACAAAATCCATCTTGTTTGACCCAGCTTCCAAATTGAAATCTGATTTAAAACTTGAGATTTTCAACTCATCAGGTACTTATTTAGAATAGGTTAAAAAGTACAAATATTTGGGTTACTGTTTGGATCAGTTGAGTACAGGTGATAATCATTTGGCTAAACTAATTGGCCAAGTGGGTAAGAGGGTTGGTTGTTTGTTTAGAAATCAAAAATGCTTAGTTTCTAACACAATGAAATATATAATTGAAGTCAAGTTCTGCAGTTATTTGATTATGGCGATATCTTGCATGTTCAAGCCTAGCAAGATAGATTATATAGGTTTGATGTACTCTACAACAAAATGGCCAGGTTAATCCCAAAATGTCCCACAACTACCAACCATTGTAATCTATATAAATCCCTGGGCTGGGTTTCCTAGGCTAATAGGAGGGACATCCATATTAGTTTATTTGCATATAAGTCCGTCCTGGGCCATATACCTAAACACTTGAGTGATAGGCTTAATTTTCGGTCCATTGAACCATCTTTAAGAAATTCACAATATTCTCAGCTAATTGTCCTCAAGACCCACATGAAAAGATCATTACCATACTTTAGTCACATGGTCCTGAGGTACTGGAATAAACTCCTACTCTGTATTAGAGGATCTGAATTCCAAACCACTGTCTGTCTCAATGCTTAAGAAATTGTTTTTTTCAAATGTTCAAATTTGCAATTGTTTTAGCTAAATGCGGATATATTGCACATTGAATATTGAGGTTATATGTTGTATTGACGTGATTTAATATTTGAACTAGGTTGTTATTGCGTATATCAATATTGTATCATTATTGCTGATGTATATATTGTCATTTGTATGATTTTAATGTTGGAAATAGGTTGCCATTGTGAATGAGTGTAAGCTCAATGTTTTTTCCTAATAAACAACAACAACAACAACAACAAAGTAGCCATCTACCATTTGTAGCCAGCAGTGTATCTAAATGTAGCCTCATAGGTTTTGTACTGGCCTCCTCAGGGATCAGTACTGGACCTCTGTTATTCTTGGTGTACTGTACATCAATGATGTAGGCAAACAGCTCTCATTTTCAAAATCACACTTGCACACTGATTATATAATTGTGCAACAGATCTGTCCAGTATTCTCAAAATTCAGCTCTTTCTGTATCAAAACAAACTGGTTCTTAATTCAAAGAACATTTAAGCCTCTTTTAGGAATTAATTCAGTCAACTAACCCTGTTTACTCCAGACATTGCTGTCTTGAGAGTCTGGCTAGATCCTTGTTTAAAATTAGATATGCAAATCAAAATTAGTTTAGTTGCCGAACTGGTCCTTGAAAGAACAGATCCAGAAGCAAATGGTTTGATACCTTTTATTGAACCAACATAGATCTATGTTGGTCCAATAAAAGGTATCACCCCATCTGCTTCTGGATATATGCACATCAATAAATTAATGGCAAACTTAGACCAAGGATTTGATTTCTTTGAGTGCTGTGATTTGATTTCTTTGAGTGCTAGCCGGAAACTGCAAATTCTGATTTCGCAAAGGTTTTGTGAAATTTTTCAAAAATTCTGATTTGGACAAAATCTGAATCTTCTGAATGTGTTCCATGAAGTTTCACCCTATTCTATGAAATGTTTTGGGGGGATGATACACAAGTACTATGGAATTACAGTTCTGCAGCATTACATTCTGCAATGTAATTCATCATCCTGCAATATGTGCAATCATTCCACAGTTCTATAAATAACAGAGTGAGCCATTCTGCAGAATTCCATTCCACAGTTTAATGCATCAGTCCACAATACATACATTCTTTCATATGAACATATGAAAGAAGCCAGCAGATACAGGCCAAAATGGTCTATCTCATCTGCTCAAAATTGCAGCATGGTTTATTCCACTGCTGCCACCCCCCTGCTCATTTTCCTTATCTGAGTTGAGCTCTCCCCTTGAGTCAAGCCACTACCTACAGTCATTTTGCCCTTGGCTCTATCCCAACAAATTTTGAAGCCGTCCACTGTCTTCTGAGAGACCAGCTCCTCAGGGAGTACATTCCATTCTACCACCACTTGCTAAGTGAAGTAGTGCCTCCTCATCTCCCTTCTGAACCTCCCCTCTTCCAGTTTCATACTGTGACCCCTTGTGACCCCCATCCCCTTGGCTGGAACATGCCCTTTGTACCAGTAGTATTTATGCTGCTTAGGTATTTAAAGGTCTCAATCATATCCCCTCATTCTGTCTGACCTCCAGGGAGTATATGTTAAGCTCATTCAGTCTATTCTCATAGGTCTTCTCCTTCATCCCATTAATCATTTTGGTTGCCCTTCTCTGGACCCCCTCTAGGAGTTTGTAATCCCTCTTTAAATAGGGACCCCAAAACTGCAAGCAGTACTCCATGTGTGGTCTCAGCAGTGATCTGTACAGTGGCAGTATCCTTGAGGAGATTCCTCTTGCTATACACCCGAACAACTTGTTTGCCTTAGCAGCTACCCTTCTGTACTGAACTGTGTGATTCATATTCCCTGTTACCATTACACCAAGATCCTTTTCTTCCTCGGTGACCTTTAACCTTTTGTTGGCTAAATGGTAGCTGTACCTGGGGTTCTTTGACCCTAAGTGTACGACTTTGGAATTTCCCCACATTGAATCCCAGTTGCCATGTTTTGACCACTTTTACAGTGTGTCCAAATCTTTTTGGAGTACCTTCACCTCCTCCCCCTCATTCACTACTGTATCAGTTTTGGTATGGTCCATGAACAGGCTCAATTTACTCTCAACCCCCTCTGCTATATCATTGATGAAGATGTTAAAGAGTACCAGCCCCAAAACTGAGCCTTGTGGTAACCGACTTATGACTGCACATGGTGTCGAGAGTTCTCTTCTGACCACTACTCTCTGTTGCCTTTTCTTCAGCTAGCTTGCTATCCATCCAGTCAATCCTTTTCCCAGCCCCCAGGGCTCCCAATTTGCCCACCAGTCTTCCATGTGATACCGAGTCAAATGTCTTGCTGAAGTTCAGGTACAGGACATCAACTGCCTGGCCTCCGTCCAGTGACCTAGTGATCCAACTGAAGAAACCTATCAGGTTTGTCTAGCAAGATTTCCCCTGGATGAACCCATGCTCCCAGTCATCCTGCAGACTGTTTTCCTGCATAAACATTACTAACCTCTCTTTTATGGTGGACTCCATCAGTTTAGAGACAATGAATGTGAGGCTGACTGGCCTGTAATTCCCTGGTTCATCTCTAGGCCCACTCTTAGGAATTGGTACCACAAGAGCCATCCTCCAATCCATTGGAATACATCCCATCCTAAGGGAGGTGTTGAAAACATCAGTAAGGGGTATTGCCAGTACCTCTGCAAGCTCCTGCACCATAGGGTGTAATCTATCTGGCCCAGGTGTCTTATCTGTCTGTGCTGATTTCAGACCCTTGAATACCCTATCTTCTGGGATGTCACAATCAGTTATCCCTTCCCCTCCTCCTCCCTTCCTTCCCTTTGTCTGGTGGGCTGGTCTGTCACTCTAACTTGTAAAAAATGAACAGAAGTACTCATTTAGTACCTCAGCCTGTTCAGCACCCTTTTCTGTCCACCCTCCTCCATTCCTGATTCTAGTTATCTGCTGCCTTATATTACTTTTCTCCCTGATATACCTAAAAATTTATTTCTCACCTTTCCTTATCCCCTGCGTGAGCCTCAGTTCTTTTGAGGCCTTGGCTGTTCTCACAGTCCTGGTCACCTCCCTAGATCTTGCAACAGGTTCCTTCCTATCTGCCTCCTTTCCAGTCCTTTCATATGTCCTGTAGGTTGCTCTCTTTTCCTGTACTCTCTCCTGCACTACCTTAGTCCACCAACTGGGCTTTTTGGGCCTCGCTTTCTTGCTGGCACTAGTGGTGCATATTTTCATTGCCTCCAACAGGCCTAGCTTAACGATTTCCCACTTTTGGTGGGTGTCTATATCAGGTCTTATTGTGGCTAAATGCTCCTTTACTATGTCTGCCATCCTGCCAAAATCTGCCTTCTGGAAATCCACTACCCTGGTTATGCTCCTAATCACCTCCTTTTCCATGTCCAGGGTGAACCAGACTGTATTGTGATCATTCCCTGCCAGGGGGTCTTCAACTGTTATGTCTTGTATCTGGTCCCCATCTGATAAAATCAAATCCAGGATGCATCCCTCCCTGGTCACTTCATGAGAAATGCATCATGGAACCCATTCAGTAGGACCTGTTCTCTAGAGCTAGTGGAGGTAATTGTGCTCCAGTCCACCTCCAGGAAACTGAAGTCACCAACCACCACCATCCTGCCCTTTCAGAAATCCTCTGTGATGTTTGTCACCAGTTCATTGTCTATATCCTCTACCTGGGAAGGAGGCCGGTATACAACTCCTAGTCTCATTTTTCCTCCACTTCCATTGTGGATGTTTAACCACAAGATCTCTGCTCTCCCCTCCTCCCCTTCCTCCCGATTGCATACTATTTCCTCCTTAATGTAGAACGCTACCCCCACACCTTTCTTCCCAACCCTATCCTTTCTATATAAGGTATATCCTGGGGTATTTAGCTCCAAGTCCTAGTTCTGGTTTGCCCAGGTATCCGTAATGGCAACATTGTCCACCCTCCTATCCGTCATCAGTGCCTGGAGTTCTGGAATCTTTTTTTCATAAGTTCCTAACATTTAGAGATATCACCCTCAAGCTTTTCCCCTTGCTCTTTTAACCCCTCATTCCCCCTACCCCCTCTTTTTCTGAGTTTCATTCCTTTCTCATAGTACCTTTCGGGAGGAGAAATCAACTCTTCCTTGTCCTTTACCATAGGTTGAATTCCAGGACTGTCCCTCTGTTTGAGTTTAGATTGTATGCCTCTTTGATAAGTTCTCCCAGTTTTTGTTTTACAATCCTGATTCCTTCACTGCTCAGATGGAGTCTATTCAGAGCATACAACTCTTTGTTTTCCCAAGTTGCACCCCGATTCCCTACTATTCCAAAACCTCTCCTACCACACCACTCTACAAGCCAATTATTGAACTCCTTTATTTCTTATTTTCTACACGTCATTTAAATCAGAATTTTGTGGAAGGTGCCAAAGTGCATTCCAAAATTTCATGGAAGGTAAATCCTGACTTTTGCGGTAATTCCATTTGCAGAATTTTATTATTATTTTTTGTGCACAGCATTATTTTCTTTATGAAAATAAAAATTTAATATCTAAAGAAACTGGACTGAAAAATGTATACACAATGATTTTACCATTTTTGGCTGCTTGGACAGGCTAAGGTGTTGCTAAACAAACTCGACAAACTACAATAATCTGACATACTGTTTATTCTCCATATCATGTGATATTCATTACTGCAATCTTTGTTGTGTGCTTGACTGGACTTTATTGGCTGATAGGAGATGCCTTCATTTGTTGTTGCTTGACCTCAGATGTATAAAAGGTGCTACCTCACTGTTCCTCTGCAACCTGCTTACAACTGCAAGTTTGTAATTTTGCATATGTTCCTTGGATAAAAATGAACCTGCCTCAATGATCTTCCAGTTCTTTCCTGAATAAACATAGTGAATGAATGAATTAATTAATGTTTAGAAATTTCTCTCTTTGGAACCATTATGGCTAGGAACTTAATTTGTTTTATGAAAGCTTGGAGTCGGCAACATGGATAAATCCTGTCAATACACATGTACTGTACTGATATACTGAAAAAGCACTTTAAATTGATGGATTACATGTTTATTATATATGTCTTTACTAATGCATATTCATACATTACAAGTCTATCAAAAAAACGTAACTATAGCAATGTAACTCATGCTTTCATTTAATAAAATAGTTCCTCTTACATTTCAAAAGTCAAGAAATTACAAGAGCTACACTTTGAACTGTGAGAGCTAGAAATGTGCATCAATGTTATCAGTACATCCTGTAAATAAACTTTCAATATATTGATACACAAGAATGTCTCAATGGAAATACTTTTAAAAAGACAGTTATTATCACTGCTTTAACATTTTCAGATTTCTAGTTCATACTGAAATAAAATAAATAACAGTGGAAGGATTTTTGTTATGGAAATGTGTTTCCAAAGTGATCTAGTTATGTTACATCATTTCCCTTTCAGGTAACAACCATATTGTCCAAGGCTTAGCAAGATAAAAATATTGTAAGATAATAAAACAGATAATACAGACCTGCCAAGGAAAGGGTTACTTGTATCCCCATTTATTAACAAATATTTCACATGGGCCAAAGCCTTATTGTATTATTTAATGCCACAACATGCTGACATTTATAAATAGTGGAAACAGAATGCTTAGCTGGCAGAATGAAACAAAAAGGGCCCAATTCTTAAAGCCCCCAATGCAGCACAAGAGGCTTGCAGCACAAGGAATGGTGGAAAGTGCCCCTTGGAACAAATGATGCACTGGGAGCAATTCTCAAAGGCAACTGGCATCAACTGCAGGCTGCCTGTACTGAATAGGGCTTGCACCACCTGAGTGTCACAAAATGGACTGTTGTATGGTGCTAGTGGGCATTACGCAGACACTAGCCACCACATCCCCGAAAGTAGGATTCTCAAACTTTCCCAGAGGGAGAATTTCTAAGTACTGTTAGACTAGCCAGAGCTGGTCTAAGGGTACTTAGAAATATCCCTCTGATAGAGTTTAGCACTGTGTGGCAATGTGCTGTGTTCACCCCTCCCCAGCCTCAATCCCCTTTTATTTGTAATGTAAACCAGCTGTTGATCTAGTGGATTCCCCTCCTGATCCCTGATTCCACATGTAAATAGTAATAATAACAACCTCCTTCCCTGGTGGTCTAGTGGATCCCCCTCACTGATCCCAGATTCTGCATGTAAATAGCAAAAATAAAAAACCTTCCCTGGAGATCTAGTGGACTCCCTCCCCAATCCCCGATTCACACTTAAATAGTAAGAATAACAAACCCCTTCCCTGGTGATCTAGTGGACCCCTCTCCCTGATTCCTGATTCCACATATATAGTAATAATAAAATTCCATTTCTGGTGACCTAGTGGATCCCCACCCTCCCACCACAGCAGGTAGTGTCACCACCCCACTCCCCCATCCCAATACAGAGCCAGCAACCAGCACAGCCCCCCTCTCACCTTTGCAGCTGGCCACCGACTGAACTGTCACTGAACGCATACTGTATAGTGTACACACTCATTGACTGACAGTGTCAACCCATGAGCATGTACAATATATAGTATGTGCTCAGTGACAGCTCAGTTGGCAGCTGGCCACAGAGGGAAGGGGAGGGGAGAGGAAGGCTGTGCTAGTCTCTGGCTCTGTTTCGGGATGGGGGAGCGGGGTGGTGGGCATTACCTGATAAGGTTGGGAGGTGGGGGCCCACTAGACCACCAGGGAAGGAAATTTTTATTCTTACTATGTACGTGTGGAATCAGGGATTGGGGGGAAGATCCACTAGCCCTCCAGGGGATTTTTTTTTAATTATTGCTATTTACATGTGGAATCAAGGATCGGGAAGGGGGGTCACTAGACCTCCGGGGAAGTGGTTGATTATTATTACTATTTATGTGTGAAACTGGGGACCAGGGAGGGGGTCCTCAAGACCACCAGGGACTTTTTTTTGCATTATTGTTATTTATGTGCAGAATTAGGGATCAGGGAGGGGGGTCCACTAGACCACCAGGGAAGGGGTTTGTTATTATTACTATTTACATGCAGAATTAGGGATTGGGGGGGTCCACGAGACCACCAGGGAAGGGGTTTGTTATTATTACTATTTACATGCAGAATTAGGGATTGGGGGGGTCCACGAGACCACCAGGGAAGGGGTTTGTTATTATTACTATTTACATGCAGAATTAGGGATTGGGGGGGTCCACGAGACCACCAGGGAAGGGGTTTGTTATTATTACTATTTACATGCAGAATTGGGGATCAGGGAGGGGGTCCACTAGACCACCTCTTAATTTATTGTACTAGGGGATCAAGGATTGGGTGACTGCTAGCCTTTACTGCAGGGGGCTTGCTGCAAATGTCTCCTGTGTGCCATGTGTTTGTTGCACATGAGAGGTTACCACAAGTGTGGGGACTTATGCCCTGGGACCTCTCCTATACCAGAATCTGGTGCAGGGTCCCTGGCACACTGGGCTTTGACACAATCTACTGTTTGCAGCAGCTTTTGTCAATCTAAGCCCTCTTTGAGAATTGAGCCCAAAGTGTTTAGGTTGGTAAATAGTACCATCTCATTGTGAAAGTGTTGGTAATTAGTAGAATTGTAGGAACCACTCAAGGATTATGTTTTGAACTACAGTATGCAAATTACACTTGGAAAAGTCTGAAAAGTTTAGCTCAGTTTGAGTAGGTGCAACCTGAAAAAAAGGTAAAACAAAACTGTTAAATTATTTTGAGATGCAGTCTAGTTCTATTTTTTTTACTATTTGCTCCTAAATACCACTTACTGCACAACACAATGATCAAGTGTCTCAGCTTGAGTAATTTGCTCTTCAGTTGTAGGGGAGTGGGACTATGTAGGGCTGTTTCTGAAGCAGATAACTTTTTTAATTAAATGTAATGAATTTGTTCATAGATAACATTGTGTCTGTTCAGCAGTCTGCTTCAGTATGTTTGTCTGTTAATGTTCTGAGAAGGACTATGCCAATTTTGGAAATTCTATGGACTTGCACAAAATTCCATGGAATTTGGATTTCTCAATATTTTGTGTCTGTCTGTCTTTCTTTGCCTCTGTCTCAGCTATTCTTTTAGGTAGAGACATGCAAATTGGGGAAACAGTTCTTGGGGACAATTCTTTAGACACATTAGGGAGAAAAGGAAGATAAGAGTAGGAAGTATTAGGCTGATGGAGTGGGCAGGGTAATAGAGGGGGATAAGCAGAAGGCAGTCATTTAAAATAACTACCTTTGCTCTGTGTTCACAATAGTGGAGGGTGGGCCCTTGTCTTAAAGTGGCATTAAGGCTACTGCAAGAGGAAACCCAGAAACGGGGCAGGTATGTTTATGGGAGAATGGTTCAATAAAGGACAGCAGCACTGAAAATAGACAAGGCTTCAGGGCTGTATGGGATGCACTCAAGAGTGCTTAAGGAACTGGCATCAGAACTGTTTGAATCCTTGGGAGGGCTTTTCAATAGCTCCCTACAGTCAGGGGTAATTCCAAAAGACTGGAGACTAGCGGGTGTAGTTTAGCCCCATAAGGGAGGAGACAAAGCGCAACCAGGAAAGTACAGACTAATTAGGCTTATATCAATAGCATATACACTAATGGAGACAGTAGTTAAAGAGGATCTAGTTGACTACCTGGAGAGAATGGGCTCCAGGATAATAAGCAGCACAGGTTTGTGGTAGGGCAATCTTATCACACCAACCTGATAATATTCTTTGCTGGCTAACTAGGGCAGTAGACAAGAGACAAACAGTGGATTTGCTCTACTTTGACTTCAGCAAGGTGTTCGACTGTATGCCACAGAGATGTTTGCTAAGAAGTTAAAGAATCTGGGAGCAGAAAAGGATCTAGTTAGATGGCTGGGAACCTTCCGGGGGTGGGGGGCAACAAAGGGTAGTGGTAAACAGAGTCAAGTCAGGGGAGAGGGAGAAAATGAGTGGGGTGCCATGTGGTTAAGTCCTGGGGCAAGTCCTTTTCAATATGTTCATCAGCAACATGGAGAAGGAATACAAGGCAAGATGTATCTCTTCACAGATGATACTAAGCTCAGTGGCTGGTTAGACAGTGAGGAATAGGTTCAGGAGCTGCAGAGGACCTGCAAAGATTTGAGAGGTTGCCCAAAATGTGGCAGCTGAAATTCAACTCTAAAAAGACCACAGTGATGTACATAGGGAAAGATGGGTAGGGTTGAGTTGGAAATTACCACTAAGGATGGGGACTTGGGAATCATCATAAGTGATTCCTACAAAAATCTAGCCATTGTAACAAGGCCTACAGCAAGGCAATCAGGATGTTGGAATGAATCACTAGGGGGCTTTACAGCAGGAAGAAGAAGATCCTCCTAGGCCTCTCCCCTGAAACAGTATTGTGGTTCCACTGCTACTGTACCTCTGTGGACACACACACAGAGTTAAAATTGATGGTATTCTCTCAGACATGAAAAGCATCTCAGTTGGAGTCCCAAAGGAGTCAATACTTGGCCCCCTCCTCTTTAGCCTATTTATCAGTGATCTTCCTGATGCTTGTCCTCATGCAAAGATGCTGCTCTATGCTAATGATGCTGTGATTTTTAACAGCAGTCCTCAGCATAGGATTCTTATCAGTTACTTGCAATACAGTTTTGAGTCCTTAGAGGACTGGTTTATTTATTTATTTATTAGCTTTTGGTGATTGGGTAAATGCATTAGGCAATAACCCTGCCTATTTTCAAACATGACCCAGAAGAGTACAAGATACAGTCATACAAACAAACACAGGTAGAATGCAAACAGTCCATGAATGCTTACAAAAGATATCCCCGCAGGGATAGTCGGGGAAGTAAACATAGAACTAGTAGCCATCCTCGCAGGGATGAAAAGGCCAGGTGACAAACCAGGTAATACACTCAATTTCAGAAAACCAGGGAACACTAGGCAGGAAGAAGCTGGAACAGAGGGCCAATGGAGGTTAGGTACAATCACAGGAATCAAGTGCATAAAGGTAGGAGAAAAGTGCAGTCTTGAAGGAGGAGTGAGATAAGGAGCACTTAAAGCTGTGAGGTAGGGAGTTCCAAAATTTGTGTGTGAAATGAGAGAATGCCTGCTCCCCCATTTTTGTTGAGCAGTGTGGGACTGAGAGCAGAGGAGAGTTTGAAAACCTCAGAGGGTGGGAGTGAAGCACAGGGGTAAGCATAGCCACAAAACAGTCAGGGTGGGAGTTTCTTGTCATGGAGTCAGTGAAACAACCCAGAGAGTAGGAGTGCAGAGATTTGGGAGACAGCCAGTGTAGGGTGGAGTACAGGAGGCAATGGCGAATAAGGCGAGAGGCCAACAGGGCAATTCTACAGATGATGTTGTTGTATGTGGTGTCCCATTTATGAAGAATACCACTGTTAACATGGGAAAGGATAGGGAGGACATATGTAGCCTATGAAGCAGGACAGTTCTAGCCACAGAGATCCTGGCAGCAGGGGTTAGGGAATGGCATACGCGGGAGGTGGTACCAATCTTAATGTTAATGGATCTATATACCTTGTTTATGTGAGAGGAGAAATCAAATACGGGATCCAGAGTCACTCCAAGGTATTTGAAGGAGTCAGTGGACATGACTGCTGACATATCACAGCAAAACACATGAAGCTTAAGGGACTCTGCATGGACTTTTCTTGAGGACCCGAAGAGCATAGCCTGAGTCTTTGATAGATTGAGGATTTGGGAGTTAGAGGAGATCCAGGATTGAATCTGTTGGAATGCAGATGACAGGTGTACATTAAGGTCAGCAACAGAATGAAAGGCAATGTAGAGCACCAGGTCATCAGCATACATGATGGAGCAACAGTGGGGAAACAGAAGTGGGACTATCATTAACAAAGTTGAAGAAAAGCAAGGGTCCCAGAATGGACACTTGTGGGATGCCACAGGAGATTGGAGCTGGAGAGGAAAGAGCCTTATAGAAGGAGATGGATGGGGATCAGCTGGTAAGGTGGCTGCTGATCCAGGATAAGGTGGATCCAGAGGCACCAAGTGAATGCAGTTTGTACAAGAACAGTGGGTGATTAACCAAGTCAAAAGTTTTGGTGAAGTCAATGAACACTGCATCAGTAAGTAGGCCTTTGTCCATGTCAGACTTAACCTTGCTAGTGAATAGTGTGAGAGCAGTAGTGGTGCTGTGATCAGCCCTGAAACCATGTTGAACAGGGGACTGAAGATTGAAATTTAGTAAATGAGCAGAGATCTGGTGGTGAGTAAGTTTATTTTATTTATTTTTATTTATTTATTTATTTGTATTTCGGATGACACCTTTGAGCCGAGGGCTCTTTTACAAAGGTTCCACGTCAAGACAATAAGGTATAAAACATAACATGATCATTACAATGGAACTTACAAAAAAAAAAGACACATAAGGTTACAATAATAGCAGCCAAAGGAATTGTGTTGCGAGTTAATTATACAGTACAAGTCATAGGCAGCTTAGTGAAGCTTTGTTAGGAGTGGGTTAGTGGAAAAAGAGAAAGAAGAGTGGTGGTGAAGGGGTGGTATGGGAGAGAGAGAGGCAGGAGGGGAGAAATGGGGAGGGCATCGCGTTGGGTATGTGGTAGATGGGAAACAGCAAGGGAGGAGGAAAGGGGGGATGAAAAGGAGACAGATTCATCCTATACCCAGTAATGGGGGGGTAGGAGAGGAGGAGGAGGAGCTGAGGCAGTGAGAAGGGATGCTTGAGTGTAGTCTGCCTGGAGGGGATTATAAGAAGCAATCACAGAAGGCACTAGCCACGAGATGTTGATGCAGTTTACACTTAAAAGCACCAGTCGTGGCAATGTTGGAGATTTCTGTAGATAGCAATTTGAACCAGGTGGAGGCTCTGACAAGGTAAGAACGCTGAGCTTGAGAGGTCCGACAGCGAGGTATTGTAAAGGTTAGACTGTCTGATCTTCTAGTTAGGCGGCGGACATGCTGCGGGGTCAATATTGATTGGACTCCAGGGGGCATAAGGCCCAGTGATGTCTTCTTAGCTAGGATGCAGGTCTGGTACTTTAGCCTGCCGGATAGCTGGAGCCAGTTAGCCTGCTCAGAAATGTCACACATGAGAAAGGCGGAAGATGAAATAGAGTCTACATGCCTTATTAAGGGCTACAGCTATGCAACCGAGTGCAGTATCAGTAGCAGATCCATAGATAACGAGCCCATAGTCAATAGTTGAGATAACAGAGCTCTGGATAGTGAGGTTCAAGGCTTCAGCCGTTAGGCAATGTTTGTGCTTGTATAGTAGCCCTATACGGGAGTTCACAGTTTTAGCGATATTGTCAATGTGTTTGGTATATGAGAGGGAGCAGTCAAGGGTCAGGTTTCTCCAATATCTTGCTGAGGGTAGGCAGTAATGCTATGGGACGATAATTAGGCAGGAGTTTAGTGTCTCCTTTCTTGAAAAACAGAATAATCCTGGCAGATTTCCAGGCTGATGGCACTGTGGAGGTGCTGATGGACAGATTAAAAAATCAAGTAATGGGGGTAGGTAGGAGAGGGGCACAAAGTCTAAGGATTCTGAGTTCAAAACCATCCAGCCCAGCACTGCTGTGAGTGGGAATGGACTGTAGTAACCTAAGAACCTACAGAGGCATAATAGGAGAAAGCACCAGGGCAGGAGGAGCATCAGGAGGAGCTAGAGGAGGGGGCTGCAAGATGCAGGAGGGGAGATATTAGGAATCTTGGTAAAAAGGAAGTTGAAGGCATTGGCAATAATGCGGGAGTTATTGCAAAGGGTATCATTAATTAGCATGTCCTTGGGAGTCTGTGGCTTGGTATTCCCCAGGATCTCGTTAATCTGGTTCCAGTACCTCTTTGGGTCAGAGGTCAAGGAATGAAGGAGTTCTCAGTAGTAATTACCCTTGGCTGTCTGAACCTCCTTCTTACAGGTATTACGCAAGGCATGATACTCAAAAAAGTCAGCCTGATTAAAGGAGGATTTCCATTTTGATCAAAGTTTGTCATGCTGCTTGAGCAGTTGCAGGAGAGGCCGCTTCAGCCACTTGGTCACCTGCCCTCTGACTCTCCACATAGAGAATGGAATGTGATTATTCTATAAGACAAGTAAAGTTGAGTTGAAATACTGTAGTCAGTAGCCAGGTTGATGTCATTGGTGGTAAATAGGGGAGACCAGTCAGCATGTTTTAGATCATACAGGAACACAGTCAGGTCAAGTTTGGAAAAGTTAGCAAAGGATAAAACTTTGGGAGGATATGAGGAAGGGGATGCACCCCTCATGCAGTAGTCTGGGCAGTGATCACTGATTGAGTCGGGTAGAACCCCGGCAGGGGAATAACAGTCCTTGTGGTTTGTGAGGATCCAGTCTATCATAATATGGCTGGGACTGTTCTGCGATAGCTGAGTATGGGATGAGATAAGTTGAAAAAGGTTGGCCTTGCTGATGGTAGAAGCAAGGGAGGAGGAGTGAGCACCGAGTCAGTCAAAGTTAAAATCACCCAGACAGATCACCTCATTGTTCTTGATCAAAGCAGGAATCAGTTCAGCAAGCTCCTCAAGACCAAGCTTGCTATTATGGGGTGGTGTATATACCCCCAAAATGTGCAGTTTCTTGGCACCACCACGGAGTAGGAGTGAGTGTAATACCTTGCTATTATTCAGTGGAGGGTAGGCAGGAGAGAGACATTCAGGTGAGACTTATAATACAACGTCAAACCACCACCACCTCTTTTGGAGGAAGGTCGGTCAGTCTGGCACATGTTATAGCCTGGTAGTGCACAGTTAGGGTCCGAGACAGTTGGTTTCAACCAAGTTTCAGACATAACGAGGATATCAGGATTGTTAACCTGAACCCAGGCCTCCAGTTCAGGGAGATTGGCTATAAAACTTCAGATATTAAGGTTGGCAAAAGTCAAGCCCAAGGCCTGAGGCAGGAGATAGGTAGCACAGGAATACATTTGGTTAAGACTGACCAAAGGGCCAGGGTTGGATTCAATGCCACCAGCTAGGGTAAGGGATAACATGATAACTCATAGAGTATCAAGTGCAATGGTCTGAGAGACTTTCAGAGGGGAGGTAAGTTTCCTGTGAACAATGTGCCTTAGTTGTGCCCCTAGGAGTTAGTAGCTGAGGTACACTGGAGGAACTGGCATGGAGGAACTTTCAACCAACATATTAGAGTAAATGAAGATATGGGGGCACCTCAGTCAGAAGAGTGGGGGTCCCAATAAAAAAGGATAGGGAGTTCAGGGCGAGTAGGGCAATAAATATGGAAGCAAGATAGCACATAGCAAATCTTGTCATCTTAGCAGGTGAGTCTGTGCAAGGGCTGTTAGAAAAATTAAAGAGTAGAGCAGGGGAAAAGGAAAATCTGAGAGAGGGAAGAGGGTCAGCGGGAGGTGAAGGGTTAGGACAGGGATAGATCAACAGAACAGACTGAAGATCAGGGCAGGATGAGCAACCAGAGTTCTTAAGGAAGCAAGATACTGGAAATAATCAGTAGGTCAAGAGTCCTCTCAGGAAATTGAAGCTGAATTTGGACAGGATGTGTGTTAGGCAGATAGGTGTAATGGTGACACCTAGTGGAAAAATAAAATAACCTGCTGATGAGAAATTAGGCAGATAGGAAAAACATGTATCCAACCCAGAACATGTGATATCCTGAGCCTATATAAAGAAAGACAGCTAAGGGTGGAAGGGTAATGGGGGTGGGCGGGGAGCAGCTGCATAGCGATTGTGGGGAACACTCTGAAGAGACAGAGGAGCAGCTCAGAATGGCTCTGCTGAAGTTTAAATTAGAGTCAGAGCAGCCCTTAATAAAAGTTAAGCAGGTTATGAATTTAAGGAGGCACAGAAAAGGATTCCTCTGTGATTAGGTTCTACTCTGAGCAGCTCTGGTAGGAATTATCAGTTAATTAGAATCAGAGAGAGAGCAACTCTGATAAAATTTTTCAGCCCCAGGGAGTAATTAATTCAAACTCAATGAGGTTCCCAAAATTGATGTAAATTACCCAGTCACACTTAAATGAAAGTGAGCGGTAGTATAGATAAAATTGCTCTGCTGCTCAGATTTAAAAGTATACAGCAGCAGACAAGAATACAGTACAAAGCACAGCTTGCAGGGTATGCAGAAATGGTGCCAAATTTGAATCCAGGGTAGAAGCCAGGTGATTTCTCCATCAGCATTTTGTCTGCACCTGGTAACTCAGAGGGAGGTCCCCAAGCAGTTTCTTGGGTGGAATGTCCCTAGGAATTTTGGAGTGCTGTGAAGAGAATAAATAGGGAGGTGAGAGGAGGATTACAAGTGTAGTGGGATGTAACAAGGGCGGGAACAAGGAATTAGAAAATTGTGTTACAGTAGGAGGAGGAGGGAGCTAGTCTATGGAGGAAGATCATGGCGGGGGGGTTGAGCAAACAGCATGTTGTAGGAGGAGGCACAGCCAAGGGGGCAGAAAGGTGTTTGTGGCAGAGATAGAGAAGCCAGCAGGATATGGCAGAAGGAGCACAGCAGTAGAGGGAGGGAGGTTGAGGTTAGATAGAAGAGGGGAAGAAGTTAGTAATATCAGAGAAATAGAACAGGAATAAAATGCTTATATACCTTCAGCTGTACTAGAAGATCAAACCTAGACTAAATCCAACTTTTCAGCTAACATTAGGTTCTCAATAGCTTCTGTATACACTGTGCTGTATTAAAAACTTATAAATGCACCTAACCGCTGTTTACACTGAGCTGTAGTAAAATGCTTTAAAATCACCAAGTGGGACACAGTAAATGAATGCCTGATCGATAAGCTTCAGTGTTGGCAGGGCATAGCCTTGGCTTCTGTCAGACAAAATTAATTTTCAGTACTTCAGCAACCACAGAATACTCTTATTTAGTTGCAGGGCTAGGGATTTCATTAAAGGCTCTGAAGAGATAGAGGAGCAGCTCAGAATGGCTCTGCTGAAGTTTAAATCAGAGTCAGAGCAGCCCTGAATAAAAGTTAAGCAGCCCTGGATAAAAGTTAAGTCATAGTGGGGGCAGCCCAGGTTATGAATTTAAGGAGGCACAGAAAAGGATTCCAGTCCAATTAGGGTTCTACTTTGAGCAGCTCTGGTAGGATTTCCCAAATAATTAGAACTGGAGAGAGAGAGAGAGCACCTCGGATAAAATTTTTCATCCCCAGAGAGTAATTAATACAAACTCAATGAGATTCCCAAAATTGATGTAAATTGCCCAGAAGCACATCAATAAAAGTAAGCAGTAGTATAGATAAAATTGTCCTGCTGCTCAGATTTAAAAGTATACAGCAGTGGACAAGAATACAGTACAAAGCACAGCTTGCAGGGCATACATAAATGGCATCAAATTTGAATCCAGGGCAGAAGCTGGGTGATTTCTCTGTCAGCGTTTTGCCTGTACCTGGTAACTCAGCAGGAGGTCCCCAAGTAGCTCCATGGGCAGAATACCCCAAGGAATTTTGGAGTGCTGGTAACTCAGTGGGAGGTCTCCAAGCAGCTCTTGGGCAGAATACCCCAAGGAATTTTGGAGTGCTGGTAACTCGGCGGGAGGTCCCCAAGCAGCTTTGTGGGCAGAATGTCCCAAGGAATTTTGGAGTGCTGGTAACTCGGCAGGAGGTCCCCAAGCAGCTCTGTGGGCAGAATGCCCCAAGGAATTTTGGAGTGCTGGTAACTCAGCAGGAGATCCCCAAGCAGCTCTGTGGGCATAATACCCCAAGGAATTTTGGAGTGCTGGTAACTCGGCGGGAGGTCCCCAAGCAGCTCTGCGGGCAGAATGCCCCAAGGAATTTTGGAGTGCTGGTAACTTGGCGGGAGGTCCAGAAACAGCTCTGTGGGTGGAATGCCCCAAGTGAAAACAGTGTTATCCTTATCTATAAAAAAAAAAAATGCTGTTTGCTGGAGCACATCTTAAGAACAAGGTACCCCCCCCCTTCATAATACCCTGGGATCCACCTTGGAGCAGGTGGACGCTTTCAAATAATTCGGTGTCACCCTGGGTGATACCCTCTCATTCGCTGAGCATGTTGACAATATCAGAGGACTTGCCAGCTGAAAACTGAGAGCACTCTTCTGGCAAAAACTGAATCTTACCCCTGAGGTCAAATGCACAGCCATCTCCAGTTCAGTCCTTCTGCTCACTGATTATGGTCTCCCTGTCTATGGGCCGGCAACCAACACAGTTCTCTTTTTTTAACTCAGCAAAAAACAGTAAAAGTTTATTAATCATAATATATACATTGTCTTTCACTTTAACATAACATAAAACTACTGGAGGTTAGATAATAAGAATAATTTATATAGAAGAGAATCATCACAAGGAGTTTCACCCAGAGCCAGATATTCTGGTGTATAACTAAAACAGATAAAGTCTTATATCATGATACACCATTTATAAAATCTGCAAGTTGACAATTGAAAAAGAGAAAGAAAAAAATAAAAGAAAATCACTCTGTCAACAAATTAGTTGTAATGCGATGAAGCAACTTGGCTTTAGGCCTAGTAAATTCTAACTCCCAAATGGCAGTAAATAATTATTATTAACCGAGAACATGTAGATAAAGAATTATTAATAGCAAAAACATAGAACAATTCCTTTAAGGAAAAAAATGAAAGCCATTCAAGAACAGCTTGGTAGTGGTGTGCCTTCTCACCCCGCAGGACAAAAGATAAAAATATGCAGGGTCTCAAATAGCTGCCACAAACTGACACAGTTCTTGATAAGGTAAGGGTTGTGCTCAACAAAGCCTGCCAATTTGTTACCAGGGTTGAAAGATGCAGACATAGCTGCTCTCTCTATGCACTTATCAACTTGCTTCCCTTGCAGGCCCGGCTTAGATATCAGAACATCCTACTGGCCAAGAAAGCACTGTTAGGCTTCACCCCCACCCCCGGCCTATAGGAGCCTTTTTCTGTCCAGTCCTCAACCAATACTCCACAAGGCGTGATGACCAGGCAGGATCTTTCAGTAGCCCGTAAAACCTGCCTGGGTAAGTGCTCATTTGCCTGTCGTGTGGCACAATGGCTCAGTGAACTCCCTGTTGCACTCACTTGGCTCCCCAAAGTATCATCCTTTAAGAAAGCCTTAAGGAAGAAACTCGCCCTCAACTCTGTCTGCTGTTGCTTTGACTGATTTCTACCTGTGTTAACTGATTCTGACAGATGGGCTCTGGCTGTAATTTTCATGCTGCTGTTTTTCACACCCCTACTTCTTTTGTTCTATCACTGGAGCTAGACTAGCCCTGACCCTTCCCCATGCCTACTTTGTAAAATGAAATCATAGTATACTATTATTGTGACAAACTTCTTTGAACCTACTGTCTTGCCTACTTTGTAACTTGAAATTCTTACACTATGCTGTTAATGGTGTCTTACTTCTTTGTACCAACTGTTTTGCCTGTCTATGCATGACTAGGCTCCAACAGAGCTGATTATGTATGCTTTGTCTCCTATTTGATGTGGAACATTTGCAAATGAGCACTTGTGCTCAAAGGTTTTATCCGATTTTCAAATAAATAAATAAATAAATAAATAAATAAATAAAATACTGCCTCTCTATAGATCACTGGTGAGGCCACATCTGGAATACTGTGCCCAGTTCTGGAACCCCAACCTAAGAAAAAACAAAGACAGGCTAGAGGTGGTATATCAGAGGGTAACCAAAATGAATAAGAGCTAGCAGGGCAGATCCTATGAAGGCCCTGAATATGTATTCACTGGCGACCTGAAGGGAGAGGGAGACTATGATAGAGACCTTCAATTTCCTAAAAGTAATTAACAAGGTAGGTTGTTGGGAAAGCCAGGACTGGTGAATGAAGAACATGCATGGATGTCAGTGGAAGCTGGCAGAGGGATGTTCAGGAGATATGTCAGAATGTTCTATTTTACAGAGACAGTGGCTGAGCCATGGAACAGTCTACCAGCAGAGGTGATGGATGCAAGAACCGTTATTGGTTTCTAACAGGCTGGGACAAAATAAAAGGCTTAATATTTACATGGCCGAAGCAGTAAGCAGGAGGCAAGGTGAAGGGGTTGGAGGGCAATAAACCCAACTTGACTTCAGATGCTGGGGTAGGACAGGGTAACACAGGGCAGAATGGATGGACCAATGGCCTTTTTCTGCTGACATTTTCTATGTTTCTATGTTTTGTGTTTGCATTTATTGAGTACAGGAGATTTGCCGTATTTTGCTTCATTTTAATGTACCTATTAACAGAAATAAAATCCATGCCTCCAAATGATCCTTCTGTAACAGCACCTGAAAAATCATTGTTGTGAAAAACTGTGCTTTCAATTGTTTTCCTGTTGTAAACCATAGTCTGCACACTTCTCTTCATGTAACCAGTAATTTTGACATTTTTACTGTCACAGTTTGTGTACAGAATGCTAAACATGAGCTCTTAACCTGTCAGAACCACACTCACAGTTCTGTACACAAGCCATGCCATAGTTAAGACTCCAGATCACCAGTTATATGAAGAGAACTGTAATAGAATACTGCCTATTAAAACAATGCAATGCAAAATACAGATATTTGCTTCACTTTTTATTTAGGTACTCTTACCTAAGACTCAGAGAATGAATTTAATTTTTTGAAAACAGGAACATAAAAAACAGCTATTTATTAGAAATAATTTCCTTTCCTCTTTAAAGGCTTAAATGGCATGAGAAATAACCTGACATGTGCTTGAGTGGTTTTGATTTATTGGGGCTAAAAGTCTGGCTGTTTGTTTCTTTGTCAAATTTTGTTAGAATATTACACTGCTTATAGCTCAGCAAACTTTGGAGCTCAAAACCAGAAACATTTCATGCTTAACCTTTGCAAAAGTTTTTTAAACTGTTAAATATGGCAAGATCTGGTTTTGTAATTGTTAAGTTATGGGTCTCTTAATGTCACAATTTAATTATTTGTTAAATTTTGTGAAACCTTTTTTGAAATTCTGAATATGGATTATTCACTGTCATTACAAATATATGCCTGAAACTTGGCATGCATACTCAATATCAATGGGTCCTGGAACTTTGCAAAGCTAAATACATTTGATTGAGAAGTTTTAATGTTACAGTGGAAAAAATATATATCATGAATTGATAATGTTTAATGTGTGCAAGAAGAATTTTAGTTTCACAAAACACTTATAGTGTATGGTGGAGTATTGTTGTGTATGGAGATCCATACACTTGAAAAAGTCATTATGCTGCAGTACTGACATAGCTACTAAAGCAGAATGACTTTATTCTGCTGTAGAAGCTACATCACAATGCAAGCATTCCCATCAGTGATGTTCATAGGGCAGTGGGTGGTTCAAGTGTTGCACTCATGAGCCAGCTAGCAGATGGATGGTGGTGAAGTGCAGACAGCAGAGTGTAAAGACTAATTGTAAAGGAAGTGTTTTTTTTTTACCATACACTATATAAAATAGTGTATGGTAGCTCAAATGTACAACAGTGCTCTTCTTACACCTTGTGGCAACCATGACAACAAAGGGACCTCTCGAGCTTCGTTCTCTAAGTCCTCATCATCATGGTAACCACTTGGTGTAAGAATAGCGTTGTTGTGTATGGGCTACCATACACCATTCTATATATCACCATTACATCCAGCTTGGTTGCTTTCTTAATTTTTCTTTGCTGTGCTGTTCACATTCCTGTAGTATACCCCTAGGTAACTGTCCCCTTGCTCTTTTCTCTGAGCTTGACCAGAGAGCCTTATCAGAACTGTTTATCTCCCTGATATCTTCCATGTTCTTTATAGTGAGAGCTTCCATTAAAAAGAGAGCCACCTACTCCTTTTCTGTTCAGATCTATCCATACAGAATATCCAGAATGTCTCCATCTTGGCATCTCAGTCATTTTTATCCCACACAAGTCTTTGTGAGTGCTTCTATGTCCTGGCCTTCTAAGTGCATCAGGCTTACATGTTTATCAGTTTTACTGGGTATGATTCTTCTACGACCTGCATTCAAGCAAGAATTAAAGTATTGAATGAAATGAATGTCCGAACCAAATTAACTGCTCCTCATATGCACTTCTTTTAATTGGTGCTGTCCTGGGTGACAATAAAATTTTAACCGTCAGCAATATTTACATTCCCCAGGACATTTTAATGATGTATTAGATGCTGTATCTGAATTTGGTAACTCTCTCCCTCAGAACAGAGAGTGGATCTTAATGGTGGATTTCAATTTGAACTGGAAAACATGAGCAGTCAGACTGGGCAAGGATTGTAAAGGCTGATCTTGGCCTGCATCAATTGATACCTGAGACAACTCATACCAATTATATATCTGGCTATGAGTCGATCATAGATTGAGTAACTGTCTATGACCAATTACTTGTGGTGGCCTCTGAGGTCCTCCCAGACTCCATCGGTGACCACTGCACAGTTTTTTGCAACTGGTCCGCAAAAGGTGTTACGAAACAACCAATGTACATTTTTACACATAGAATTGGGGATTTGAATGTGGAATAGTTTAATAACTCATTGCCAATGGTAGATTGGACTATTCTCAACTGAACTCAGGATTTGAATGATGCCTATGAACAACTTTGTAATACTTTTTCGGGTATGTGTGCCAAATTTCACCCATTTAAAAAGACTATGGTAAAGGGGAAGAAAAATGAATAGGTTACTCAAGATATTTTGAAGCTAATGCATATAGGGATAAACGTTGGACAGATATATGAAAACAAAAGATGCTTACATCCTTAGGGATTTATAAATTCTTATGAAATAGGTGCAAGTCAGCAGTGAGGTTAGTTAAAGTTATTTTTTTTTATATCAGACAACAACAGGATGTGGGAAATGTTAAACAAATTTGGAGAACATTAATTGATCTAACTGGGAGAACTGGAAAACTGAACCTATTCCTTAGAGGTGAGAGGGATAACAATGAGTGATCCTGGAGAAGTAGCAAAACATTTGAATATGTATTTTGGTAACCTAGAGAAATAAAGATCCCATTCCTTTTCTTCAATGGACCCTGGCTTGTCTCTCCCATTACCATACTTTGACCCAAGTTATCTAGCTCTGACAACTCCAACATTAGTTTTTCATTTTTTTACTCCCCATGTGGTTTGCAAATACCTAACATAGAAACATAGAATTTGACATCAGATAAGGACCACTTGGCCCATCCAGTCTGCCCATTCCTCCCTATCTACACTATTACCGCAGACTGTGCCCAATCTGCAGCTCTTTCTCCCTGCCCCTTTCCTTTCCACTATGATTCCCTTGTACTTATCCCATGCATTCTTGAACCCCACCACTGTTTCTGCCCCCCCACCACCTCTGCTGGAATGCTGTTCCAAGAATCCATCACTCTTTCTGTGAAGAAGTTCTTCCTCACCTCTCTCCTGAATCTACCCCCTCCAGTTTCATAGCATGTTCACTTGTTCTTGAGCATCTTGTGGCCAGCTTTCTATGTGTCTGCATGCCACAGTGGCACACATTATTTAAACCCTGGTGATCAACAAGGCAGTCAAAGAATGGACAGTAAAACTAGTATTTTTAAAAATAAATTTGACAGTTTAGCTGGATGCCTACCTTCATCATCATCATGTTTTTATTTTTAAAAAAGCGCCCTTCCAGAGCTCAGGGTGCCCTTACAATCAATAAAATACATAAAATACATAGAATTTACAAATTACAATTAATCTACATTATTATATATATTAAAATTTACATGCATAGAAATTCAAATGCACATATAGTACATTCCTTATATCAACAGCAGACCTTCAAATAAACAAGATCACTGCAGCCAAAGAAAAACTAAGGTGTAGCATGTACCACTGTACAATGTAAACCTCTCCAGTCTGGTTTTTGAAAGAGGCACAGTACTGAGATGGCACTGGTTCGGGTGCTCAATGATCTCCTGATGGCGAGAGATCAGAGAAACTGCTCTATCTTGATGCTCCTTGATCTCTCCTCAGCCTTTGACACTGTAGACCATGGGGTGCTACTTGGACACCTGTGGTCTATCTGTGGATTAATGGATGTAGTCCTCAGATAGTTTACATCTTTCCTCACTGGCAGGAGTCAGAGAGTGGTGTCTAGGATTTTTTCCTCGGACCCATTCTCCCTGCCATGTGGGGTTCCTCAGGGTTCAGTGCTGTTCCCCATGTTGTTTGCAGTGTATATGCTGCCCCTCAGAGACATTGTAAGATGGTATGGGCTGAGGTTTCACTGTTATGCTGATGATACCCAGCTCTACCTGTCTTTTGCCTCCGACCAAGATAGAGCTGTCTTTGTATTTAATGCCTGCCTCACTGAAATCCAAGACTGGATGACTTTGAGCTGGTTAAAGTTGAACTCTGGAAAGACAGAGGTGATGGTAGTGGACCCAGGTCACCGGATAGAGGGGTTGAGGGCTGATTAGCCCTCTGGACTTGTTCTTGGGGGTTTGCAGCTCCTTTCCTCTGAATGGGTGTGAAACCTGGGGGTATTGCTTGACGACCAACTGACTTTATGAGCTCAGGTGTCAGCCATCATCAAGTCTTCCTTTTATCATCTTAGAAATATCTCCAGGATTAAGCACCTTGTTCCATCCGGGGACCTATCTACTCTGGTCCATGCTTTTGTGACCTCATGCCTAGATTATTGCAGCTCCCTGTACTTAGGGTTGGCTGGGGTTGATATCCACCACCTGCAACTCATGCAGAATGCGGCAGCATGATTGTTGATGGAAGCTCCTTGGTCCTATCATATTACACCTGTGCTGCGTGATCTGCACTGGCTGTCGATTAGGTGGCAGATCACCTTTAAAATTGGTTTACTGACTTATAAAGCCCTACATGGACAGGGCCCTGACTACTTGAAAGAGCTCCTTATTCCTAACCGCCTGGTGTGACAGTTGCACTCGGCTGACGAGGGTTTGCTAGAGATTCCGAAGGTGTCTTTGAAATCTTCAGGGGCCCGTGTATTTGTGCACGTGGCCCCGACCCTCTGGAATTCTCTACCTGGCTAGCTTCGGGAGTGCATGACTGAGGGAGGGGGTTTAAGCAGGCAATGAAAACATATGTGTGGTGCCATGCTTTTGGTAGCACCATTTAATCTTGGACCCTCTGACTATTTTACTGTCTTTCTGAGTTTTTATTATCATCTCTTATCTTCTTGTACAGCGCCTTGATGGCTGAAAGGCGCTTTTGAGAAATAACATTTATTATTATTATTAAAGAAATAATCTAGATTTCACATTCATATGATTTTAAAGATAGTATGCCTGATGCACAAAAATGGCAAACATAACATTTTTTTGTTTACTGTACTGATGATATACCAGATTTTTCTCGCAAAGTGTGTGGATAACTGAAAAAGCACTGTACCACAAATCCAAATGTAAATTTAGTCAAATATCAAATTAGCCCATACTCAAACAGCTCCAACTACCATGGCCTAAACCTGAAGAGGGCAGACCCTAAGCCCTGTATTGGCATGGATGAAACTGACTACCAGCAACTTAAACTGGCAAGTAGATCAATGGCAGGTCCATTGGATAACATTTGTAACTATTCATTGTGCCATGGTGCATTTCCATTCATTTGGAAGAGTGCAGTCATTAGACCTAGCCATAATCTGGGCCCGAGAAGTATTGTTGGGAACTTCAGACCCACCAACCTGCTTGCCCTGCTTTCTAAGATACTTGAAAAAGTGTTTTTTGTCCAAACTTGAGCTTGCTAACAAATACAATGTCTGCCATGACTCTCAACAAGGCTTTAGCACAAACCATAGTACAGAAGTTGTCTTGGTTAGGTTCACAAGTCACATCCATAAAGTTCTGTATTAGGGCCTTTTTTAGCCTCAGTGTTTGTGGCCCTAACCAAAGCATTCAACCTGGTAGACCACGATGTCTTAATTGGTACCTCAGCTAAGCTTAATTATTCCTGAGATGTCCTGTTATAGTTTTTTTTTACTATTTAAAATACAGGTCCTGTAGAACACTCATTGAGGGTATGTATTCAGAGCAATGTTCGGTAGACTGTGATGTACTCCAAGGTTTCACTCTTGACCCACTGTTATTCACATTTTTCATTAACTCCCTCCCAGAAGTCTGTCACATGGAACTCCTTTTATACACAGACAATGCAGGTGGTTATGCTATGGACCTTGTGTTAAATTACAGGAGGATTTCAGCAGACTTCACAGTTGGTTCACCTAACATAGATTAGTGCTAAACTAAAAGTAAAAAGATGAAGTCTGTGGCCTTTGCAGGGCTAACTAAGGCCAATGACTTTGACTTTACTATCCTGGATAACAACTGGGACATAATTGAAAGGTTTTCCAAGTTTAATTACTTGAGTGTTTGCCTTGATTATTCTCTTTCTTTTGAGACTCCTGTATCATTTCTGATAAAGAAGTGACATCAAAGACTGGGTATGTTGTACAGGGCAAAACGGCTCCTCTTTCCTGAATCCAGATGTCTGCCAGCAAATAATTTCTTGTTATGTTTCTTGACTATGGTTCCTTGATATACACTTCAGCTTAAGAAAAAAGTTTTAACCTGGCTCAAAAAAACTTATCATAATATAATTCAGTTTGTCACTAGTCTCCTCAGAAGAACACATCACTGTGAACATTTTTCAAATATCTGGATTCTTATTGTTTAGCCCTTTTCAAAGCAAAAGATCTGCAACTTGACACACATACTGTACTCATGTGGTACAGGTGTTCAAGCAATCCAAATGAGGAGATGTTTGGATAAATGGTTTTAAAATTAAAGAAAACACTGAAAATAAAATGTTGCCAACATGTTGTAAACATTTCATAGCAATTTTGTGAAATTCACAGAATTAGAATAGTAATTCTGTCCATATTCTGCAGGCAGAGATTAAATTTTGCCTAGCACTAGATGGGAACTTTATCAAGCAAGCATATTGAAATACCCATGACACTGATAGAGCAAGCCTCATTCAAGGCAAACAGAAGCATGATCACACCAATAAAATACCACTTACTTTCATCTTAGAATACTGTATAACAGATGGCACCACAAATTGGGAATATTTTTAAAATACACTAGGGTTGTTCTGACTGGGGAACTATATCTAAAGCAGAGTACAGAAAAATCACCACAAAAAGCCATCTGTCCTACAGCAGAAGGAGACATCTACATGATGCTGTCAACTACTACAGTGGTGTTCAGTGTCAGGTTCCTTCTTGTCTAGTCATGGAACTTGTGACATTATTGTTACGATGCCCTAAGTAATATCTAGACATAATGATTAGAAACACATGGTACTTAAGCAATTAGCAGTGCTGGCTCTGTCTATTCTTGCCAGTTTGTGTTTGAGAGTTCTGAATGACATGACTAGATAAGAAGGAACCTGGCACTGAGCATCACCGTACATACAGTGCTGCCACATGTTAAACCTATGACATGGTTCTCCAAAACACAACAAGACAACTTCAGATGTGGCCACTGTGTACATTATAACAACTCCAAAGATACTGACACGTTTCCTCATCCATGCTTGGGAAAGCAGTACAAAAATACATTTCTCAATTGCAATACCAGTTCTGGGATTTACATGCTCCTATGACCATGCGGTATAACACATGTGGTACAAATAAAGAGCCACTATGCATCAGAATTGGCAAGCATAAAATAACAATAAGGATAGGCAATGAAATGAATGCTGTGCCAAGACATTTCAAAATTGCAGGACATGTTTCCAATGCTTGTCAAGATACATTGGAATCGAGAACATTAATCTAGGAAATTATGAGGGAGACCTGGTCCAGAAATTGCAGCAATGAGAGGCTTATTAGATTTCTACACTAGACACACTAACTCTACAAGTTCTAAATGAAGAACTTTTATTGTCTTACTAGGCTCCTACCACTCCTCCTTTCTCCCTGGACAGACACACTTGACAACAGTCTTAAAAGAAAATGTCCATATCTGTGTGTTTATTGAATTATTAAAATCTTACAAAAACGAACAACATGCACAGCTCATGTGTATCACCAAGTCACCTCAGACCTGCACAGGTCCCTTCTGTCATGAAGGGACTCACAGGGAACAATGCACCCTTTTGAAGGTAACCAATTTCTGAGACAAGGGGAGTCCTCTGGTCAGATGGTTAATGCCTTCCCTGTCTGGTGGTGCTGCACCCACTGGACTAGCTTAATTAGGTTGCCTATAACCTGCCTGAACTGGGCACCCAGTCATCTGGCCCCCACCTCATGCAGACCAGTGAGCAGACAGGCTATACTGAAACAAATCCCCTCTTTTCCACTTGTACCATCAGTCTCATGAGATGCCACTCAGAAGACTAAAGAGAGCACAGCTTGTGTTTGCTCTTTTAACCTTACTAACTCCACCTCCTGGCCAAACGTTCCCACCCATCAGGGGATCCTTCTCAGCTTCTCCTATGGGGTACTCCATTCTGAACCCAGCCTCCCCAGAGTGAAACCCTACAACCTGTCTAGGAAGGAAAGAGAAGAAGACACAGAAAAGGCTGCCCTAGCTTTTGCTGCAGTGCAAAACAGTTATCCTTTCAGTGTATCCTAACATCTCTAAGTTAAAAATTAATATAAATAATTATGTACTTATGAAATTACATGAACTCTGACATTGACAGAGACTGTAAATCACTTGATGGTTGATTATGTAACATTGTTATGCACACTCTTTAACATTCAGTTGTTTCTCTTCTTTTCTGTCAGCACATACTTTCTCCTGTGGTGGTATTCAAACATTGGGCTAAATATTGGTGCACTTTCACTTTAAATCCCATAAGTATGAAGATCTTGGCTTCATATCAGTAGAGGGCTCTGATGAAGTCGTCATGATATGGTGACATTGAAACATTAGCCAAAGGAATGAAGGAAACTTGCTCTCACAGATACAACATTTGGCAGAAAGTGAAGTGAGCTTGTTTTTTTTTGGATTGTAAATAGTTGCAGTTTAAATCAAAATACCTTGGGCAGGATTCACAAATGGTTTTGGGACTGAGTCCCACACAGCAACTCCAATCGCAGACCAAAATCAGTGCAGCTGCGGAGATTGCTATTCACATCCACAGCGGCTGTGAAAGATGTTACGGCTGGTCTCACCAGCCGTAACATTTCTCCTCAGCTGTGAGGATTTCCATGGCAACAGCACCCGCAAGCTGCTGTAAACCATGGAGCAGGTTGTAATCTGACTCCACCTTTGTGAAGACCCACAACTGCAGGGAAACTGTGGATCCACAAGTGGCAACCCACTTGCATTGAGTTTTTCCTGCAGCTGTGGGATTTTTATGAGGTTTGTGAATCCAGCTTCTTGATTTTTCACACCTGACAAATCCAGGGTGTATGGGACTATTGCATATTCTGCCTGTTTCCTCTGCCCTAGCCTTTGTTGCCCACAATGTGTTATTGTAGTCACTATGGGATTCATGTAACCAATGTGTTTGATGTGTTTCCAACAGAACAAAATTGCTTTCTGATGAATTTCATGTAATAAACAGGTTCCTTTAGTACTGACTGCTAGTCTTTTTTCTGTTGACATGCAGAAGTGTGCATACTGATATAGCTACCCTTCAAGGTACAGCATGCATACAATTATTTATTCATGTAACGTACTGGGATGGGTACTCACTGTTTTTCAGTTATGTATTAAATACTCTTGAGAAACATAGCTATCAGATGGCAATTGAGGAGCAAGATGTGCAGCTGGGGAGTTGGTACCTCAGCAAAGTGATTTGCATCAGGACCATAAAATCTTCACTGCTGACAAATGATTACAACAGCAAATACAGTAGGTGTCCATTATCTACATCAATAAATAGTTTAGCATCATTTTCAATCCCACTGCATATTTTGTAATTTCTTATGCATCCCCCCATGATTTTACTCAGTTGTTACAATTGCATTGAATTAATATTTTAGTTTTAACAGCCTCACACTATTCACTTGCACAATATTGTATTCAGTTTGCACTATTTTTGTCCATATTAGTTTTGTTGTCTGCATTTTTTGTTTTACACCCTCCCCCCACCCGGCTTCTCCTGGGTCCTACCTGGCAATGTGTCTCAACTCAGTGTACTGTACTTTTCTCAGTTCCCAGTTTTAAATAAATGAATGACTGAATGACTGAATTAGTGACTAAATAAATATATAACCAGTTGCTTTTGTTACTTTTACTTTTGGCCTTGGACCTTTTAGATGCGCATTTCTCTTTCCTCTAGACATTGAGTGAGATAAATGTGCTTGCCTTTTGGGGGGAATTTTGCATGTCAGATTTTGTTGGCTGCTGACCTTTGTTGGCCCTGTGTTGGAGAGAGATGGCACTTTTCAATGAAGAGGTGAGTGTTAGTAGGAAAACATAATGTCAACTCGATGTTGGCATTGTTCTGGTGCCAGAGGAAGGAAAACTTTCTGCACTCTACTCCCTAGTGTCATCATCATGTCATGTGCAGTTGATGTCCCCAGCTGAGTGTCTTCCATTCCATGACTCAGCTTCTCCTACCACAGCAAACAGACTGCATAACTGTCAGTCTTTGGCAACTGTACAACATTCTCAGAACAGAAATTTCATGTGTTTTGTCTTGCCCTTAGGAACTTTGGGGGTGTGGGCATGATCACCATCATCATCCTTTGTCTCCTTCCAGTCCATCCCATCATGCAGTGGCTTATCATCAATGTTCTCCACACAGTACACTGATCTGTGAATGCTCTTCTCTTCTCTTACACTAATGATTTAGTTATTGTGTTGCCTATTTTTTCATCTTCTGAAAACTTCTCAAGATCTTTATCTTTCTTATCCTCCCTTCCTTCAGCTGGTACAGCTGGTCAATGAATGTGGAGTACACAGTTTGGATCCATGTCTCTGTCTCCATCCTGTTCCCTTCCTCATCCTCCTTGCTCAACTCCTTTTCTCTCCATGGTACAGTAGTCTTTGTTACACAACCGTGGCAAGTGTGGTTATGCTTAGAGCACCACAACAACTTGCTACCAATATGTGCCTTACTTTTGTACTGTTCAGGTGGAAGGATTGTCTTTCACTGGTGCTGGGATACTAATGGTGGGTAATGTATACTTTGATATTTTTGTGGATCATGGAGCAGGAACATGACCCAGTTAAGATGTCTTCTGGGCATTTCATTTCCTTGACAATATTTTCTATTTGTTTTGTTTCATTTCTTTCTTTCTTTCTTCATTTATTTCACTAAGAGACTAGAAAAGCTCCATTTTGGCAAGCTCAGTAAATGTCTAACATAATTATGTATATAACTTTGCTAAGAGGTTGGAAACTCCACACTAACACTGGGCACAAGTGTACTAAAATGACATTGACTTTTACCTCACTAAACCAATAGCAACCATTTGTATCAGAAGTCAAGCACTCATCATCATCATCATCATCATTAAATCTTTATTTATCCAGGCGGACACCATTGAGCAAACTCATTTACAAGGTGGACCTGCATCACACAAGGTCAGGTACAATACACATATGTACAGGCATTAAGGCAACACACAGGAATATATAATAAAGCAAGCTAAGTAACAGTAAGACAAACAGTCCATTTAGGCACACATTGTAATATATCTAACTATGTACATGTCATGTTTAAGGAAAGTGAGAAAAAGGAGTTAGAGGTAAGGGGGCTATATATGGAAAGGGGGATGCAAGGTCAGGAATTAAGTGGAACCTTGCAAAGGTGTAGGTAGCAAAGGGTAAGGGGGTGCAGGAGCAAGGGTTGTGGTGCTGCATGGAATACTCACTTATGGCTTAGGGCTTATAGTTTTGGGTTGTAGGCTTCAGGGTCACCGACCTCCCGGTGGCCTTGGTTTTCTGTGGTGGTTGAGTTGGGAGTCCTGAAGGGTTCTCAGCTCTCAGGGAGCAGAGTATGATCAAATGGATATGGGCAGTGGCTTTGGTAGATCTGACTGCCCGGTGACTGCGGTTGCCTGCAGCATCCAGGCTGGGGCCCCTGGTGGGTTCTCAGCTCTCAGGGAGCATAGCCCAATTGAGTGGTCTCAGATGGTGGCTTCAGGATGGCCAACCACCTGGTGACCATGGTTTCCTGCGGCGACTAAGCTGAGAGCCTTGTGGGGTCATTGGCTCTCAGGGAGCATAGTCAGAGCAAAGGGTTGAGAGGCTTGGGAGATGGAAGGAATGGCAAGGCAAGGGTGAGGAGGGTATACGGTTTCTGGGAGGTAGTGTTTTTATAGTGTGCAAGGCAGAGGATGATATTACGCAAGAGAGAGAGCAGTTTATAGGTGGTGGAAACAGTGACATACTTCTGTGATTGTTTTTGCATATAAAGTCTTGAACACTATGAGACTAACTGGGAATCTTAGTTTCAAGAATTTCTGTAGCTTATTCCAGAGAGTTGGCAGTGAGAAGCCTATGGCCGCTCTCCTAAAACGCATGCAGACCCTGGGAATCCTCAGAGAAATTAGGGAGCAGCTCCTTAGGGCATAGTTTCAGAGCCTGCTTAAAAGCAGTAGATCAAAGATATACTGAGGTAATTTGCCAGTGACCACTTTAAATGTCCATACGGTGGCATTTCTATTGCATCTGTATTGTAGGGAGGTCATCCCACTGCAGCGTATAAGGAGCAATGGTGGGTAAAGGAGGGGAGACCAGTAATGAAAGCAGTGCTCTGTGACATAGGATATCAAGTTTACGCAGATATGAGGTGTTGCAATGACTATAGATGAAATCAGTGTAATCAATTAAGGAGATGAATGTGGACTAGACAAGCTGCTTTTTTGCCTCTGTAGTCAGAAGGCAGTTTATCTGGTAGATAAGCCCCAGTCTCTGCCTCAGTTTTTTCACCATATCCTCCAAGTGTTCCCTGAAGGAGAGTTTGTGGTCTAGCCAGACCCCCAGGTATTTAAACTTGGTGACAAACTCCAAGTTTTCTCCCAATAAGGTGGCAATGGGGGGGTAGAGTGCCAATAGTAGGGTAAGCCAGATGGTTGCCAGGTGAGAGTATCATTGCCTTAGTTTTTTTGGCATTGAGGAGCAGCTTTTTGCTGAGAAGCTGGTATTGTAGGATATTGAAGTGAAGTTGCAGATCTTTACAGGCAGCTTCAGGTGTTGTTCAGCTTAGGTAGAGTACTGTGTCATCCACAAACAGGTGAATGTTGGCCTCCTTGATGCCGAGGTCGATGCTGTTAACATATATAGTGAATATTATTGGTCCCAGGATGGAGTCTTCCAGGACACCTCTTAATAGTGGTTTAGGGGAGGAGAGCTCCTTCTGCCTTAACCTGCTGATGCCTATCTGTTAAGTAGTCCTGGAACCAGCCCAAAGAAATGGTGTCTAGACCTAAGACTTTTAATGAAGAAAGAAGTAGGCAATGGTCGACAGTGTCAAATGCCTTGCTGAGGTCCAGGAAGACAGCACAGATGAACTTTTTGTTTTCTAGGTCATATTGCCAATTGTTTGTTACCTTGTCCAATGCTGTAACTGTACTATGGTTAGTTTGGAAACCTGACTGTATAGGATTTAGAAAGTTTGTCTTTTCCAGGAAGGCTCTTAGCTGGGCATTCTCTATTTTTTCTTGACGTTTTGACAGTATGGGTAGAAGTGAAATTGGCCTGTAATTATTTAGGTCTCAGGGATCCCTAGATTTAAATAGTGGAAAGATGTGAGCAGTTTTCCATAAATTAGGGCGAGACCCCTGTGATAGTGACAGATTAAATAGATGAGTAATAGGCACAGCCAGGACATGCCAGGCAATCTTTAGGTAGTAGGGGTCCAGAGAATCTGTGCCAGTGCTTTTCTTGATATCCAAATGAAGAAGAAGAAGGTCTTCAACCAATTTCAAGGTAGCAGGTGAGAAGGAAAAGGCGGCATTTGTTAAATTTGCTCAGAAGGCAAAACAGTCATCTGAGAGTGCAGGCTGCAAGCAGGCGAGTTGTTGAATGCTAGTCCAGTTGAGGCAAAATGATTATTGAAGGCTTGTAGTATTTCCTTTTTATCATTGATAATGACATTGTTCGAGGAGATTTTTGAGGGGAGCGCGTTTCCTGTTGTATGACCAGAAAGGTCTTTCATTGTGGTCCAGAATTTTATTGGGCATTTTGAGGAGAGTCTAGCTCCATGCGGTAAAAATTAGACTTGGGCCCAGATATTCAAACTGCGCCAGTCTGAGGCGCAAGCCCTTGCGCTGCTCAAAATAGTTGCGCAGGGGTGTGGCTGGGGTGATATTCAAAGGAGTTGCGCTGTTGAGCAACTCCTTTGAATGTGACTCTTGCTAACGCGTAAGCGCAGTGGAACTAACGCTACCGCAAGTTGCCAGAGTTGAGCATTAAACTTGCGGTGGGCCAAGTACCATTCGCCATCGCAAATTTCGATATTCAAAGGTGACATGCAAATGGGGCATAATTTATACAAGGTACAGAGGGCCATTTGCATCTATTTATGCTCCATTGCATACCATTTGCATGTAGGTGTCCGATCCCGGGGACTTGCTCCTGGCCACCCTGCCAGGCAGCAGCCGTCGGGGACCGACGCCTAATGCAGCCCGATCGCGGGCATCACGGTTATGACACCCCCCATCATCCCACAGCCCGATCATGGGCAGAACCGCGTCCATGTCACCCCCACACATCACCCACAGCCCGATCGCGGGCAGAACCTGTATGAACCCCCAGTGCCCGATCGCGGGCGAGAATGTAACCCTCCCCAAGCGAATAACTCCTGGTGGTCAGTGGACCGTAAAGCAATCGCGGGCAGAATGTCACAGCACAACCCCCAAACATCTCCCTGGTGTCTGTGTCCCCCCCCACCCACGAAGCCCCTCCACCCGCTCCCCGCAGCTGGCCAGGCGACAGCATCCACCCGCCTGCCACCCGCCCGATGTACAACTAGGGAGAACTATGTGTGTGTGCATTGGGGGACCTGTAACATCACATATACATTTGTCTCCTGTGTGATATACTGAGGCCTTGAAAGATCCTGCAGGCCTCATATTCCGGAACAGGATGATGATGGCGGATTCTGAAAATTCTGATTGACAATTACAGGCCCCAGTCCAGATTGAGTGACCTGATTATTGACACAAATGGATGGCCTTGTGTAAGGCCACATCGGGTTTCTTAGCTTACCATGCTTCTGGATATAGACCAGTCATGTCAGTCCTCATGATGAGGACCCAGTCTCATCTGACTGGTCTACTGGCTGGAAGGCTGTGTCAGGGGTGTAGATGGTGCTGAGCTACACACCTCCTGATCTGTTCCTCTACCTGTGGTGTTAGCCACCCAGGATTGATTTTGTTTTGACCATGGTATTACGTCATCACTTCAGTATATTGGGAATTTACTTCCTAATTTACACAGCTGTGTAGTGGACTTAGCCAATAGGCTACTTCTTCAGGTCAAAGGACAATGTCGTGCTGTCACCATCCTAGACTTGTATGAGGTTGTTGTGTGTCCCATAACAACAAGGTATGACATAGTGGCCTTGTTCAAAGTCCTGACCTGTTTTCTGACCTGGCACCACTGCTGCAAACACTTGATGTGTTTTCACCAACAATGACTGTGTGGATGCACACTACCATTCAATTCACAGGACTGACCCTGAGGCGAAGTAGTACCATTCCTGCTGAGCCTTAAGACACTAGAGACCATCCAATCACTGCTACAGCAAGGATTGATTAGACCTGTGTCTCCATTGTTAATCATCTATTTGGCCTGTGAAAGACAAATCGAGAGTTAGAGACTGGTGGCTGATTACCATAACCAATTGGGTTACCCCCAGTTGCATCCTAACAGTAGTATCAGTATCTAATGTGTTCAAGCTGTTGAACTTGACAAAAAGGTTTATGCCTTGACATTCTAATGTTCTGGTCCTCCCATTAGCACAGGAAAGTCAAACAATTTTGTTTTTACCTTTATGGAGTTGGTACCTTGACCTGTCTTCCCTGGGCTTACAATGTCCTTCCTCTTCCATCTCCACATGATGGATGCCTAGGTTCTCTACTCCCAGTATCTTCTGCAGGATGTGGATGACCTGTTTCTAGCACCACCACAAAAGAAGATAATTACGCTTAGACAAATTTCTGTCTCTCCTCAAGAGATCAGGCCTAAGTGCAACCCTCTAAGGCACAATGTTGTGTGAAAAGAAGTATCTTCCATGGCCTGTGTATCACAGACTAAGGCAGAAGCCTAGATGTCAAGAGGGTGGTGCTTGGAAGACCTGCTACTTCATACTACAGTGGCAACACTCAGACCTCAGGAATGGTAAACTGTTCCAGGGATTTTATCACTGACTTTGCTTGAGCTGCCCTTGTATGAACTTCTGAAAAGGGTATCCAGGGACGTGGGGCTCCACTCACACTGAAGGAGTTACACAGCTCAGGCAGGCCTTGGCCTCAGCTCCAGCACTTATCAATCCTAACCTAAATCTCCCATTCCATTTAGAGCTGCTACATTGATGTGCCATGTCTGCAGTGTTGGCATAAAAGTCAATGGGTACTTAGGCCTGTTGATTATGCTTCTCAGATGTGTCCCAGTAGAGAGAAGTATAGTCTATGAAAGGACACTCTAGCAACCTTCTGGACTGTCAAACATTTCATGTACACTGGTATGCCTATTATCCTGCATACCTGTCACACCCCAACAACTTTCTGCTTTCAGATAGTAAAAGATGTTCATTTTCTAACACCAGACTCACCTACTGGTCTTTGCTTTGTAGGACAGAACATCAAAGTATTACCTGCAACTGCCATCCATTTTGGCCCATGGCTACTCTACACCTGTGTCACATGACTGAGCACTCCAGCCTTCTGATTTATCAGGCGGACCATTCTTACTGGCTACACCAGATGTTTTATGGATACCAGTATGTATTGTATCTTTACAGATGGCTCTGCCTCTCGTAGGTAGAGAGCAGGTAGCTGGATTTGATGTGCTCATAGATCAAGATTGTGATTTGTGCATTTCGAAATACTGTTATCACCTCACAATATGCTGAACTGGCTGTGGCTGTGCTTAGAGGTCATGCCCTATGGTGACAAGATGCCATCATCTTTGTAGATTCCAGTTGGTCTTGTCCCTTTCTGAGTTATACCATTGTGGGAGAAAATAACTTTTATCCTCTGATGGTACACCCTCAAGTATTGGGATTTGTTTGTGTATACACACCCTGACACAATAGTTTTCTCATAAACTGTATGTCCCTGGGTAAGGCTCACTGCAGTTCTGTTCATTACCATGAATACAATAATCAAGCAGGCTCGCTTGCCCAGGCAGGCACTGGGGGAGACATGACAATGACTGCCCATTGTTGTGGCAGCTGTTTCTTGGCCGCTAACAGGAAACCAGCGCAAACCCCTATTGGACCTTTCTGCTGTACAATCTGATCTAGGGTTGAAAGATGTGTTAAAATTCCTGACAGGAATTGAGCAGAACTACCAGCTGGTATTTTATATAAGAGATACTCAGACAACGTACATTTGTCTAGAGATCAGATGCTTATCTGGTATCGAAAAGAATATGCAGGTGATAAGCTGTGGTTGCACCGCAATTTTTGTGAACCTATCATCCATATGGTTTATGATACCTCACTAGTGAACACCATGGGGTGACATACTCTAGAGACTCAAAACTGTTGTCTGTGCTGGCATGGCAAATGATGTACAGTACTATTTTGGCAGCTGCATAGTGTTGCCCAGAATAACCCAATTTTGTAAAAGAAATGCCAAATTATTGCCACAAAGGCAAACAGGACTTTGGAATGTGATATAAATCTAATTCATTGGCCTCTTGCCAACCTAGCAAGAATAACAAGCATGTACTTGTCAAGGTTTGTTTTTTCTGTGGGTGGGCATTCTGTTTCTAATAATAACATGGCAAAAGATAACTGCCAGATCCTTGGATCAATTGTTCTCTAGGTAGTTTCAAGCAAAGTAGACCTGATAGGAACCAGTTTACAGCTAGCTGATGAAGCAACACTCCAACTGCAGAGTAGATCAAAATTCAATATCTATCCTCAATCCTCAGCCAGGTTGAAAGAGTAAATAGAAGAATCAAACAGAAGTTTGGAGGTTGTCTGGAAAGAGGTTTGGTTTTATCTTCTGTTTTAACTGAAATATTTGGATAGTTTGTACTTGAGGTTATTTGTGTTAAAATTACACTTTGAGTTAGAACTGTTACTTGGGCTGTGATATTGTAACTATTAGGGCGTGCTGGGTGTGGAACACTTGTTTACATTGATAATTATGACATTTAAATGTAATACTGAAAAGCCACTGGGTTGATTGAAGGGTTGTGCATTTCTGTTTGTGACTGAAATTTGAAGCAACAGAACTGTTGGTCTGGCGTCATGGTGTACTGATGTCTACACACACTGTTAGTGGGACTGGACACACACTGGACTGTGCGTGTTTGTGAGACTGAACTTATTGGTGGTTGAAATTGGGTTCGTAAATAACTGCAGTCAGTATAGAGAGGCTGTATTCCAGGGGAAAGGACTGGTCGGGGGTGTGCCTTTCTGAACAGAGAGGGGCAAACAAGGTGGCCACATTCCACCATGGCAGGCATTTGGAAGGTTGTATTACAGGCTGTGGATGGCAATAATTCTCAATTGGGCCTGAGAGAGGGGCTGCCCACTTGCAGATGATACTTGTATCAGGTGAAGTATATTGGTTAAGGAGTAAGCTGGGGAGTTGGGGTGTCCAGGAGAGAATGAAGGGGGCCGAGGGGCAACTGTGCAGAAAATTACATAGATTATGTTACACAAGCAGGGGGGATATTGGGGACAGAGGACCCTTAGATAGGGATGTTGATGCTAAGAGGAAAAGCGTCAGAGTAAACATTCTGAATATGAAGAGAGTGGAGGAAGAGTCAGGAGGGGCTGTTGTGGGAAGCCTAGATGAGCAGACAGTGATAAGGGAGCTCCTAAGGAGAACAGGGCAAGAGGGTAGGAAGAGGGGCAGTTTAGAGCAGCAGTCAGGGGAAACTCAGGTTACTTGATGGAGACTGGCATAGAGTGTTACAATAAATTTGAGCTACTAAGCAACCTAGAAGGGGAGGAAGGGTTTGGTGGAAATGAGGAAACTGATACAGAGGCTGGGGAGAGGGAGTCGGAGACCCATAGGGCATCACAGACCGGCAATGGAAAGGATAGAAATAGTCCCAGAGGGAGAAGGGGAAATATAAATGTTATGCAGATGGGGGAGATGCAACATATTGCAGACATGAGGGAGGAGAGCATGACTGGAGAGAACTGGGAGACAAGGAGGCGGAGGGGCCCCCTTCAGTAGGGGTCTGTACAGGATGGGGCCCTAAGTAAGGGACCCACAGAGGCCTCTGGAGTGTGAGGGTACTATTACAAAGGGGAGGATGGTGGTGTGGGGGAAGGAAACCATCAGGGCCAGGATAAATGGTTCGGATAAGAGAGAGGTTAAAGGGACACCTATTAAGGGGGTCTGAGTTAAGTGGGCAAAATAACAAGGGAGGCAAAAAGGGGAGGGTGACAAGGTGGTCTCTAATAAGGCAGGAAGACTCCCATGGAATTGAGATCACAAAAAAGGGGGGGTGGAGTTGAGAGCGCATAGTGGGGGTAACCATAAGGATGATGGTGGTGTTAAGGTTCTGTTATTGGGAGACTCAATGATTAGGGGTCTCCAGTGGGAGGGACAGGGGGGTGGATGCCATAGCCAGGTGAGGTAGTGAGACATCTCTGGGCTGACAGTGCACAGAGCAAAGTTCACAGTGTCACAGTTGGTTAGGGATTGTGGAGGGAAGCCGTTTCCTAGTGCATTTGGGGAACTATCGATCTAGAGGAAAATAGCATTTGGAAATCCAAGTAAGGTTCAAGAACTTGCCAGAGTCTGTTGGGATAATGGATGCAACATTTCCTTTTGGAGATATTGCCAGTACCAAAGGCCTCAGTGGAGAAAAAAATGAAGATCACAGAGGTTAATGATTGGCTCAAGAAGTGGGGTGAAAAGAGCCGGCCTGCTGGTGCAGCAGTGGGATTTCTGCTTGCGACACCGGTGACCTGGGTTTGGGAATGGACCCGGGTCATTGGAGGGCCGGCCAGAGGAGAAGGATGGAGTGTCCTATGGACTGCTCTCCTTTTCCGGGGGGAGGGCGAGGGTAGTGCTTGGAGCACTGAGGACTCCTGGCGGAGGCCGGGAGATCTCATGCTGCCGACGCTCAACATCCGGGAGGTGGGGCGGACGCTGGCGTCATTGCACGTCCCCACCTCCATAAAAGGAAAAACAGAAAATCAGGTGGGCAGGGCCACAGTCTCTATGAAGCCCTCCCGGGAAAGACCTCAAGTGGCTACCATCGCTGCGGGTCCCCCGACTAGATACAGTTCCTTGACCATGGGAAGACCGTGGCCATGGCCCCGCCCTCTGGGGGGTAAGCCGGGGGTGACTGGGGGAACCCGGCAGCCATAGATGGTGGCTGAGGCTTCCCGGGGCTGTGACCAGGGCCGAAAAATGACTGATGGCCTGGCCAAATATAAAAAAAAAGAAGTGGGGTGAAGAGAGTGGTTTGGGGTGTTAGAGAACTGGAAAGCAGTTTGGGAGGATGAGAACTGTATGCCAGGACAGGCTCATCTTGCCCGTTAAGGAAGGAAGTCCTTAAACAGGGGTGGCTGACTAGAGTCAAGAAAGGTGGGGTTTAAAGGGGAGGATAAGGGAGGGGATGACCAAGCCCTCTCTCCAGATGAGGGAGTAGCCTTCAAACCCAAGGGGAGGGGAAACAGACTGGGGAGGAGGTTTCAGGAGGAGCAGAGGGAGGATGGAAGTATAAGGAACCTGGGTGGGGTTTGACAAAGGGGATCAGGGATAAGGGTTGGGGATGGTGTTAGTATATGCCAGGAGCTTGGGAAACAAGTTGCCAGAGTTCCAGGCCATGCTGTTCAGGGGTGGGTGGATGTGGCAGTGGTCACGGAAATGTGGGCCAACAAAAACCATGACTGGGACCTAAACATGCGGGGGTACACTCTGCTTAGGAAGGATAGAAAGGAGGGCAGAGGGGGTGGAGTGGCTATGTTCATTAGAGATGACATAGAAATTGCTAGGGTAGAAGAGGCAGAGGGAAACGTAGAGGCCTTATGGGTCACCTTATGAACCCCAGCAGGAGGTAAGGCCAAGCTGGGTGTAGTATATAGGCCCCCCAGGATGGATGATGTTCTGGAGGATGGTTTGCTGGACAACATAATTGCCCAGTGTAGACCAAAAGGGGAAGGAGTGGTGTTGATGGGGAACCTTAATATGCCAGGTACAAACTGAGGAACTATGTCCTCTAAGGTGGCCAAGGAGCAGAGGCTGCTGGACAGCTTCCAGAATGTGTTCTTAACACAGCATGTGATGGAACCCACAAGGGAGGGGTATGTCCTGGACGTGGTTCTGGCAGATGGGCATCTGGTAAGCGACCTGGTTGTAGAGGATCCCCTGACTGGGAGTGACCACAATACTGTCTGGTTTCAAATAAGCATGGGGGAGGGGGGAGAGATCTAGGACACTGGCAGTGGACTTCAGGGAGACAGACTTTGTGGGCATGGAAAATATTCTCAAGGATCACTTGAAGGGGATTACATCAATGACAAATGTGGAAAAGAGATGGGAGGTAATAAAATGGGGACTTCATGAGGCAGTCAGGATGTGCGCTAAGGTGAAACGTAAGAGAGCAAGGTCACATAAACCATGCTGGTGGTCCAGGGAGGTTCAGGTAGCAGTCAGAGAAAAGAAGGTGGCCTACAAAAAATATAAAACAAAAAGAGGGGATAGGGAAAAGGAACTGTACCATCTTGCTTCTAGAAAAGTCACCCAGATGGTGAGGGGGGCAAAGTCCAGTAAAGAGCAACGGCTGGCACAGGGGATACATGGAGGGGAAAAGGGGTTCTTCCAGTACATTGGGGAGTGGAGAAAAACTAAGGGCCATCTTAGCAGATTGAGATCAGAAGGAGGGTGGGTGGAAGAGGTGAGGGACCAGGCAGATATATTAAACCAGTACTTCGCCTCTGTGTTCACTAGGGAGGGGGATGGGGTATCTACAAAGCAAGACACAATGGGGATAGAAGCGGTAGTGAGTGGGATCAGGGGAGCAACAGAAATGGAGCAAGAGGGAGGGAGAGGTACCCCAAGGGTGTCACATCAGGATAAGGATAAAAAGGCCAGTAAGGTGGAGGGGACAGATGATGCGATCTCCACTGAAAGGGTGTGGTTAGTCCTCAAGGCCCTAAAGAAAGATAAATCTCCTGGGCCAGATGGCATTCATCCAAGAGTACTATGGGAATTGGCGGACATACTGGCTGCACCCCTGGTGGAGCTCTTCAACAGGTCGCTTGAGACAGGGAGGGTACCTAGGGATTGGAGAGAGGCACATGTGGTGCCAATCCATAAGGGGTCAAGGAAGTACCAGGTAACTATAGACCCATCAGTTTGACCTCGGTGGAGGAAAATTAATGGACAGTATACTAAAGGAACGATTGGGGTGTACTTGGAGGAGGTGGGAGGTCTGGATAGTTGGCAACATGGGTTTGTGCCAGGTAGATCGTGTCAAACCAATCTTGTGGAATTCTACAAATGGGTAACATCAGAATTGGACAGGGGAAAGCCTGTGGATGTATTATTCTTGGACTTCAGCAAGGCGTTTTACTCTGTCCCCCACAATGGTCTGGTGGAGAAACTGACAGGGTTGGGAGTAGGCCCTTTGATGGTCAGATGGATTAGAAACTGGCTAGCTGGACGCACCTGGAGAGTAGTGGTTGGTGAGGAGCTCTCGAACTCTAGAGAGGTCGGTAGTGGGGTACTGCAGGGCCCAGTCCTGGGTCTGATCCTGTTTAATGTATACATATCAGACATCAGGGATGGTATAGAGTGTGAAATGAGTCTCTTCGCTGATAACTCCAAGATGGGAGTAGTAGTTGAGGGGAAAGAGGGAGGTTGGCCTGCAAGGGATCTGGACACCCTGGAAGCTGGGCTCACGCATGAAAATTAAATTTCAATATCACCAAGTGCAGGTGTTGCATCTTGGTGAAACCTAAACACAGGTACACCCTGGGAAGGAGGCACTGGAGGCCTCAACAGGGAAAAGACCTAGGGGTTATGGTGAATGCTGGTATGAATAACTCTGAGCAGAGCAGGAGAGTGGCTAGCAAGGCAAACAGGATGTTAGGATACATCGTGGGGGATCACCTCTAGGAGCAGGGAGTGATTCTGCCGCTGTACAATGGACTGGTTAGACCACACCTTGAGTACTGTGTACAGTACTGGAGACCACATTTGAAGAGGGACATCAGCTCCTGGAGAGGGTACAGAGGAGGGCAACTAAGGTGATCACGAGGACTAGGGGATTTGGACGATGAGGACAGACTTGAGGAGCTCTGCCTGTTTTCATTGGAGGACAGGAGAGATGGGGGGACATGATTGAGGTCTTCAAGTACCTCAATAGAATAAATAGGGTAAACATGGAGGGGATCTTTAGACTAAAGCAGGGAGGTATCACCAGAGGGCATGGTTTGAAGTTGGAAGGTGGAAAGGTGAAGGGGGAAAGAGGAGGAGGTTTTTCACTGAGAGGGTGGTGGACCCTTGGAATGCGCTGCCTGGTGAGCTGGTTCAGAGATCCACAGTGGAGGGCTTCAAGAGAGGGTGGGACAGACACAGAAAGCAAATGTATCAGATGATGGCCTGGCCCAGGGGGTGGGGATGGATGATAGGGGTTTCTGGAACACAAGGGGGGAAGGGCTCGGCACCCAACTAGGGATCTGATGTTCGAGCAGATTCGATAGACCATAAGGACTAATCTGCTGGCAATTAGTATGTTAGTATGCAAATTCATCAATGACAATCCCAAGGATTGGGATTCCCTCTTACCACTACTACTAATGGCAATCAGGGGCACTCCTGCAGCAACTACCCAGTGTACACCTTATGAGGTTATGACTGGTAGAGCAATGAGATTACCTGAGCACCTGTTGATTGACATTCACACCCGTACTGCAGATAGAGTGTCAGTGGATAAATATGTTGAAAAGCTTCATGATGATATCATGAAAACACACCTGTTCGCTGCCAATCAAATGGGTAAAGCTCAACAACAAGCCAAAGCTCATTTTAATAAGCATGTCAAAAAAGTTGACTGGCAAGTGGGAGACCAAGTAATGCTCTTTCAATACAGACAACCAACTCATTCATTTGCCAGCAAATGGGAAGGCCCATATCCCATTGTCAGCAAACTCAGTCCTGTTGTATATTAGGTCCGAGTTAAACAGCAAAAACAGACCATCAACAAGTGGTTCCATGCTAATCAGCTCAAGTTGTACAAAGGTGACTAATTACTTTTCACAACCCACTTAGGGCGCAATAGTACCCCTCACTTAACAGTCCTTTTCTGTTTCTTTCAGATACACTGGCAAGATGGCTATCTTGCACCTCCTCATCTTGGTGGGACTACTGTCTCTGATTGACTCTCAGAACAAACTCCTATCGACTGCACACAAACAACGTGTACAACATTTGCTTAGCAAACTTGAACATTCAGCCCCAGTGGGAGTTCATATCAATGTACCCAACAAAATGATTACTGTTAAGGAAGGCTCAGGTGCCTATCTTAATGCCATGGTAGTAGCTCCAGACAAATCCACATTACAAATACAATGTGAAACTGATCTTAATGGTTACACACTCCCTGTAGTTCATTTATCCAAAAGCACTTTCCACGGATGGCCTAACACAGGCATCTCACCCAGTGGTACACTCTCTATTTGACAGACTTCTCCCAAACATACTGGCCACTGCAATCTTACTGCTCTAATAGAGCCTGCCTTCTGTGATCACCTCACCACTGAGGAGACACTCGCTTTCTGTCTTAATAACTATGTAGCTACTGAGCTTTTTTTCTTTCTGTAGCCCCACGCACCGAAGAAGAAATGACTGACTGCCCTCCTGGGAGGACGGTCCTCCTAGTGGCTTGACCGCCATCTCCCTTCCAGGAGTCTTGATTAATAATGTACAATTTATGCATGCCCCAGTTATTTTCAGTCTTACACATTGGAATATGGCTGAGATTGGTCTCTGTCACATGACCAATACCTCTAAATTTTTCAGTATAATACTTATTGACATTGTAGCTGCTTATCAAATATGCACCAATGATCCAGTTAATGGACCCCATACTACTGATCATGTAGGAGTCTTTAGACCTGTACCTAATGCTAAAGCTAGACCACACACTAGACGTGACACTGCAGATGTTACCGGTGCAGCAGGCACCGTCTCTGGCCTTTTTGGCTCAGGCATGTCTATCTGGAATAGAACAGATATAGCTGCTATTAAAGCACAAACACTTAATTTTCTGCAAGCTGTTAAGAATGATATCCTACCCCCACCGTTACGTGGTGCAGATGGTTTAAGTAATGAAGAACGTTTTACTGTATATAATATGCAGGAAATTGCCAAAGGGTTCAATGATACTAAAAATAAGATTAACAAACAGATTTTTCAAAATAACAAGGAGGCAGACATGCAATATATTGCCCATGAACTGTTATGCTCCGCTTATGGTTCTTAATGATGCCACTGTTAACAATCTCTTCAGGAACTTGGAAACAGGACGCATTCCAGATCTTATTCATGACAGGAGAATGGCTAAATGGTATTGTCCTCATTGCAAATCCAATGGCTGCATTACTATGTGTATGTCGAATTCTGTTAATATTTCTATGTCTATGCTAGAAATCTTGGGTATGTTTCACGATATCCCAATCAACACGTTGTTACTTTACTAAAACTTGCTCAATCCATAACAACATGTTCATTACTTTTACTGTTTCACTACCACACTTTGATCCACAAACTTTTGTTTTTGATAAACTTGCTGCTATTAATTCCATCAGACATCTTGATGAAAACATCTACTGTGAACAAATTGACCTTCCCTCCTTATTGGTCTATCACTCTGTTCTCCAAGCCTGGGTGGTGCCCCATATGAACTGTTGCACCAAGAAGGGATACTACTACATTTACTGCTGTGATGTCTTCGATATTGTGAAACCTGTTTGTGGTTACTCCCTGGAACATCTTGACTGGTCCTACTTGTTGGGTGATGATCTGCCATTCAATCTGACTGACATTGATGAGGATGACAAATCGGAATCTTTGCAAGCTGCATCTTCAGTGCCTGACACTGAAACAGCTGCATCCTAAAGCTACCTGGAAGAGGTACATCACTTCACTTCACGGCTCACCAACCAGTCCTTTGCTTGTCCCATATGTCTACAGCAATGGAGGGTACTAACTGTGAGAGTTACTTACAATTCTGATGGGCAGTATTGTGCAATGACAAATCATAAATCCTTTGCTTACGGTGAAAAATCTTGTGCTCTTTTAACTCCTAACTTCTGTTTTACTCCACAGAAGAAAACAGTAAATGGTCAAGCTTAATTACTCCTGTTCCTCTCCCTGAACCAGATGTTATTGATACCGACCCGCAATACTTGCTTGCCCTGTCTCAATATTTGGCCATGTTTTACATGCACATTGACCCTTTGACTCTTTCCTTAAAGTCTCTTTTAGCTATAAAAGATTTGCATTTGATTTACATTAGTAATTATATTTCTAAGGCTGGTGTTGCTCTTAATGATCACATTCATGATGGTGATTTAAGCACTGCTCTTTCCAATACTTGGTTAGAAATTATTTTAAAGCTTTTGTTCTTAGCCAAGCATTTTTACTTGTTTTTCTCATACTAACTCTTTGCTGTCTGCAATGTACTCTAAGACAACACCAAGAACAACTCAAATTCCTTTACAAGGCTCATGTGTCAGGCTTGTAAATTACCTTTTAGCTCCATCCCACTACTTTCCTGGGATTGTTGCCCCTTCTAAGGCAACAAGTGGGGAATGTTATCCATGGTACAGCACCCCTGATTGTACTTCCACCTCATGGACAGCAACATATATGTAGGTACATGTACTAACTTTAGGGCGAAGACACTTATCGTGTAAGCATAAGTGTCAGGATCTGTGTTCTACTGTATTTTACTAATGCATATCAATCAATCAATCAATCAATCAATATCTTTATTTATCCAGGCGGGCACCATTGAGCAAGCTCATTTAAAGGTGGACCTCATGGTCCTACAGTAATAATATAGAAAGATAAGTTACAATAGTACAAACAGTAAAAATAGCTGCTATTATAGTAAAAATGCACATTTACAGGTAATATACATTGAACATAAAACTACAAGGAGTCGTGGATAATGAACTTGTGCTGGATCCAAGCCCCAAACTGTACATTTTGTAGTGGAAATGTTACCAATATATATCTTAGTCCTGGGAGATACTTTCCACTCTTTTCATTGTATTATTATAAGTAAGGCAACAGTGCCATCTTTAGTGCCTGTGCAACACTGTAATTGCAACTTACCTTGGACTTAAAGAGATCCCATTGTTTGTGCTATCTGTGCAAGCTAAGCAACTTCTCATGTTAGTTAGAGTGGCTTGCAGACACCTGTTACTGTCCAATTATATACTTTTTATGTATCTTCTTTAGTAGAAACCATAGTGATTATTGGGGTATAAGACCCTGTGTAAGCTTTCTGAGACTAGAGACTGCATTTACCTAGGTGGAAAACTGGAAGCTCTCCCATGTGTAGTCACTGTTGGTAGTAAGCCTGTATTATCATTTGCCTGCAATAAATTTAATTTATTACATGACACCTCTTGTCTGTTGTCTCTTCCTTTGTGCCATTCCACCAAGAACCTGAGAAATGTAATTTAACACCTTATAATTGTAAGTATCCATGTATGTATTATAGTTTGTACTTGCTTAGAACTTTATCTATTGTGTATAGCACCTGTGTTTTGTATAGTTTCTGACATTGTTTCACCTCTGTTTGTATTAGTCTAACAAAACTCCTGTACCCCACCCCCTTCCTCAGGTCGATCTGGAAACAAGCTTCTGTTCATGGTGCTTTTCCCGGTTATCAACTTTTAAATAAATAAATAAAAAATAAAATAAATAAACAGCTCAGAATGGTTTCTATTGGTGCAGATTATTGGGCGCAGAAAATGAAGGCTGGTTTAAACCTCCTGCCTGTTAACATATTTATTTCAGCTTTTGAAATACCGTTCACTTCAGTGTCAGGATTAAAAAATAGTTTCAAGTTTATATTTCTTGCAAATCTCTGAATGTCAACCAATGCTTCAAATTTAAACAAATTATTACACGTTATTAAAAAGAGAGTCCCTTAGATAGTGCCTGATTTTCAGTATCACTCAGATTTCTTTTTGAGATGTTTATCACAGTCAATAACAGTTCCCTTGAAATGTTGTGGATTCTGGGGTTCTTCTTCCTCTTCTCTTCTTCTTGCCCTCTCATCCTCTTCTTCCTTCTGTTTTCTTGTTCTAAAACCTGGACCTGGTTTGTTATATGCTCATCCTGGGCAGGTTCCCCCCCAAGGAGGACTGATCTCTAAGAAAGGCTCTTTCCTTTATTCCCTGTTTGTTGAGTTCAGAGTCACTAGGGTCAGTGCTATAGTCTAAAGGTGTTTTTTTTTCTGCTCTTTTTAAAATGGACCAGAGAGTATGTTGTGTCACTTTAGAGGTGATTGTGTCCCTTGTTTCCTGTTTTTCCAATTAAACACACAGTTCTAGACATAGTCACTGGCATCTCTGTTAAATTTATGCAACTTTTTATTTTTTATTTTTATATCATTCATAATGTCTCATGTACTCTTTGGGCTGGATATTCAAACTGCACCATTCAGAGGCGCAAGCCCTTGTGCTGCGCAAAATAGTTGTGCAGGGGTGTGTCCGGGGCGATAGTCAAAGGAGTTGCACTATTGAGCAACTCCTTTGAATATCACCCCCCAGCCACAGCCACTGTGCATGGCACAGTGGAACTTGCGCCACCAGAAGTTGACAGAGTGGAGCATTCAACTGCGGTGGCGCCAAGTACCATGCGCCATGCAAAATCGATATTCAAAATTTGACATGCAAATGGGACTATAATTCATGCAAGGTGTAGGGGGGCCATTTGCATCTGATTATGGCCCCATTTGCATGCCATTAGCATGCAGGTGCTCGATCCCGAGGACTTGCACCTGGCGCCCTGCCAGGCAGCAGCCGTCGGGGATCACCGTCCCCTGCAGCCCGATCACGGGCAAAACAGTGTAGAATCCCCACCACCCTCACTGGCCCGATCGTGGGCATGATTTACTTCTCCCCAACAGCCTGATGCGTGGGCGGCAATGGCTCCCCCTCCCAAACATATCCCTGGTGGTCCAGTGGACGAAAGCCCAATCGCGGGCAGTAGTTGTGTAAACCCCCTCCTGAATTCATCCCTGGTGGTCAGTGGACGAAAAGCCCGATCACAGGCAGTAGTGAGAATCCCCCTCCCCTCCCGAATTCAGTCCTGGTGGTCTAGTGGCACATCCGATCATGGGATGTAAATGCTACAACCCCCAACATTGCCCTGGTGGCTGTGTCCCCCTCCCCACCACCCACGCCCCACCACCCCGCGTCCCCCACAGCCGTCGGGCAGCAGCATCCTCCTGCCTGCTGCCCCGCCGCAGACTGACTGCCTGGTGAGGGGCTGCACACCCATTGGTGCAGAGCAGGAGCCAATGGGAGTACAGCCCATACCATTACAAGACAGTCCAGTTTGTGAATGAATGAATGTATTCATTCTAAATCTGGACTGTCATGTACAGTATGGGCTACACCATTGGCTCTTGCTCTGCACCAATGGCGTGCAGCCCTCAGAGAGCCAGTCAGCGGGCGGTGGGGCGGCAGGCGGAGGATGCTGCCACCCGCTGGCTGTGGCGGGGCAGCGGGGTGGTGGGGCTTCATGGGTGGGTGGGGAGGGGGACACTAGCCACCAGGGCTATGTTGGGGGATTTGTTCAACATTTACATTCCGTGATCGAGATGTGCCACTAGACCACCAGGGCTGAATTCGGAGGGGATTCTACACTACTGCCCGCGATCAGGCTTTTCGGTTCACTGGACCACCAGGGATGGATTCGGGAGGGGGTTACACAGCTACTGCCCGCGATGAGTTCGGGTCCACTGGACCACCATGGATACGTTGGGGGCTACATTGCTGCCCGAGATCGGGCTGGTGGGGAATAAGCTATGCCCGCGATCGGGCCAGTGGAGGGTGGTGGGGGATTCACAGTCGTATGCCCTCGATCAGGCTGTGGGGGCACAGGGACTGGTTGAGCCAGCCACAGGTGGCAGCTGCTGTGTTGCACCCTGCAATGCAGCAGTTCACCTGTGGGTGGCCTCGACTTAAGCTTTTTTTGGCTCAGAGTTGTGCAGGCGCAGGTTGGGGTTGCACCTGCACAACTCTGCACAGCTCAGCTGAATATCGGCTGTGCAGTTTATGCATGGTTCCTCCCCTCCAGTTGAGCATGCATTCATTTGCATTCCGCTGTTGCTCAGCCTGTTTTCTGTGGCAACTGCCTCCTGCTGAATATCGCAGAATGGTGCAATTTTGGACTTGTGCATGCACAACCCTATTAGCGCGTAGGCGCAATCCTTTGAATATCCGGCCCTTTGTATTTAGTGTTACATCCTTCAAAATCCACATGGTTAGAGTACCTAGCCACAATACCGTCCTGTTCTTTTAGGGCATTACTAACCTCATCATGAATCTCTTTGCCATCTTCCATAATTAACTTCATTAATTTAGTTGAAGCTTCATGTGTAATTTCACCCCATTTTCCATGAACAATGTCTGTTCTTTCCCAGCAGTTGGCCGTTTAACATATAGAAACCTGTCATCTGTAAACACTTTCAATATACCAATATTGCAGACTAAATAGTCCTGAGCAACTGGTTTTGAGTTTCCCAAAGGATCAAAGATCAGGTTTTGCCACAAGCATAGTCATATAGTTACTCTTAGTTCCAAGTCACAACCTAAGCAGGCACAGAAGAAAAGCACGGGGGCTAGGAGTTTCAATCACACGATGCTGAGATGTGTCACTTTTCTAGTGCATCTCGGTAAACTGCTCCCATAAGTTGGACCACCTAAAAGGTAGTCTAATGTCTGAGCACATGTGTTGCAGTTTGAGGCACTGTGGGTGCTGCTTGCATCAAAAAAGTGACACGTGTAACTATTTTGATGCAAGCAACTATAAAGCATGTAAACTCTCATAAATGCTCCAACATGTCTGAAAACAGGAAAATGACATTTGTTGCATTTCTTGGTGCATTTAACAGGATGCATTCACAGTTCAAAACCAGTTACTCAGTTGATGTGCATTGGTGGTTCAGTGGTAGAATTCTTGCTTGCCACATAGGCAATGCAGCTAAACATTTTTCTGCTGACAACTTCTATGTTTCTATAACATTAACAGGATTCACACATGCATGGGACAGACACGAGGGAACATTAATAACAGGGTGGGGGTAAGAGTGGAGCTTGGGTAGGGTCTGTGTTAACTCAGGAGGTAGGGAATTTTAGGGCAGACTAGGTGGACAAAGGTGTCCTTTTCTGCTGACAACTTCTATGTTTCTATGTTTCTATCTCAAAACCATGAGTTCTGGCTGTGACATCACTTGTTTATCCAGCACAGGTTCTCTGAGTTGTGTGACTGCTGCTATTACTAAGCCATTTGCTGCTGCCATGAAAAGTATCAAAATTCAGCCAGGCATTGCACTACCTCTGCCATCATCATCCAATGCCAGGTTCAGATTTTGAAGACGGCATAGATTATAGCACATTTTCAGATATAATGCTGCAATTATCTAATAGTGAAACAGAGCTTGATTTGTCAACACACAGCTTACAGCTCTATGTATTATATCAGCCTCAGGCTCAGCAGGTATCTGCTTGAATAGAGATGATACCACTAATGAAATGACACATATTTTTTTATCTGGTATCAATTTTTCCTGAACTTCAAATGAGGCTGAGGAGGAAGAGGAGGAGGAGTATAAATTTCTTGTTTTTTTAGTCTAATTTTTGCATAACTGAATATAGTTTGCAGACACTTCATAACAGCTATTAAATTGTGTAAGTTGCTGCATCAGTCTGTTCATGGAGTGTAGAGACTGTGGACTCTGAAAGAGTCTGGACTATGTAAAAATGAAGCAAAGGAGCAGTGCAGCAGGTTGGTCTACTTGCCTGCCTTATTGTTTTATTTTTTATGTGACTAATGTACTGCCTTGCTTCTCACAGAGCAAAGATTCACTAAGGTCAAGAGGAGGAGCAAAAAGGTGGAAGCCCATAACAGCTCCTGTTGACTCAGTTACAACAGGGTTTTGAACTACCAGAGAGTAACCGTTTGTCAAGTCCATTCTTGAACATTGACTTAGACTCATTAATAATTACATAAGTAGAGAGAGAATTCTATGCTCTTACTACTGTCAAGGATAAAACATTTCCCCATCTAATAGTATGAAACCTCGGTGCAAAGAGCTGAAGTGGGTGTCCGTGAGTGTTTACTGAAACCTGTTTAAAGTGCAGGCCAATATTAGACATAAGTTGTTGATCCTTAAGTATATCCCAGACACATAATGCATCTCCATGAGTCCTCCTTGTCTTTAAGGTAATTAATTTTATGAATTCAGCCTCTCATTATAATTCTTTGTACCCAGGCCATTCATGTACTTAGTAATTTTACATTGTACATTCTCAGTCCTAAGTTTGTAGTTTTTGAGATAAGGGCTCCACAACTAGGAACAAAAATCTAAATGAGGGTGAACATAAGCTCTATATAGAGGTAATAAAAGCAAAGGCTCTCTTAAGATTATGTTGTGCCTGATAGCCCACCAAGTTCTGTTTGATTTATTGACTAGCACGGAAATCTGATTTCTGAAGGAAAGATTACCATCAACACTAACCCCAAAATCTTTTCATTTTCAAATTTGTTTAATAATTTGTTGTCCACATAGTAGTTGTGATTTGGATAGTTAGGGCCAAAGTACATTACTCCACATTTACTAATATTAAAATTCATGCCCCATTTTTCAGCCCATGAGGATAATTTGTTCAAATCCTCTTGTATTGTTTAGATATACTCATGATATTATTACAGAAAAGTATATTTTAGGAGTGAATATTATATATGTTTATACATATACTTTTGTGTGTGTGTGTTTTCTATTGAATAACAAGGTTATCATATACTGTTTTGGTGAGATGACTAGGAAGCAAAGCAGAGCAGTTCTGTCAGTGCAAACAGCATGAGGTAACCTTCTTCTTCAGTAAGAAACTCACACAAGTGTACTTATAAATATAACCACACAAAACTGTGGCTCAGCAAATGAGCATGTAAAGTGCACAGTACCTGGAGCCATGGTCAATTTTCAGAAACCGTTTGTTGTACTGTGGCAATAATAGGCTGGATCAGCACTTATAAAAAGTCACAGAAAGCCTGTGAAGATACTTTTATTAAGCTTTTTCAAAAAAGGCAGACCACATCGGGAATCATACCAAGGCTGGCGTGCATGTCCCAGTATTCAAAAGACAGGTATACTCCATGGTCTCCAAAATATAGAGTCAAGATTGCACAAAAAGACATCAAGAAAACTGTGCTTTGTGGATCAGGCTGTGAAATACAAACACTGGTTACTGTTTTCTCGTGGACCGACCATACCAACTACTGCATGTCGCCAAGCCGTGCCCTGAGGTTTCAACATCACAATTACATCCTTATCAGAGCAACATACTGTCCTACTGGTGGTCAATAAATAGGACAATTTTTAAAGATGCAGGACAAAACAAAAGCCACATAGAAGTGCTACATATGAAAGTACACAGAAAAAAAGTTCATATGGTGTATCCAGCACCCGTGAAAATTGTGCAAACAAGCATAAATAAGACATTACATACATATTGCACAATGCACTAGTATTTGAATCTTTAACTACTTCACCATATGTGGAACAAGCAAATTAATTAATTGTTTCTATATGACTGTGTATGCATACTTGTTTGTCTGATTACCTTGTCTTTATTGTTCATGAATACAACTGTAAACAAGAGCGTTTTCTCTCCACTTGTGATCCAGTAATCTGAAATGATGATGATGATGATGATTATTAATAAAAAGCTTAAAAAAACTTCAAAAACATTTGCAATAAGCATTAAACTGACAGCCAAGATGATAATACTCCAAACAGAGAAAGCATTTCATAGACAATAAATACAATTGGAAAACCTGCAAAGGAAAAAGAAGGCATTAAAGAGCTAGTGTACTGCTTGGAATTAATAGTAATTTTCAGATGCAGTCAGCCATCACTTCTAGTATCTGAAGTATTTTTTTATTTTCTGTTTGCTAATTAGAACACCCTTTTTAGGAATGGGTGTGACTCTAGCTATTTTCCAGATACAAGGAACTATACCATTGCATAGAGATAGATTAAAGATTTTGGTTAGAAGTGAGGCTATGAGAGGGGCAGCAGCTTTTAAGAGCCTTGGTTCCAGACCATCAGACCCCGAGCTGGTACTGTGAGGGACGGAGAGTAGCAGTTTTAGAACTTCTGTTCTTGTAATGCTCCAGAACCTAAAAGGAGGATGCATGTGAAGAGGTTTAGTATTATCACGGAGGAAGCAGAGTGTGCATGTGGGAAGGAGGCCAGGTAGCTGGTTAGGTCTGAGAAGTGGCGATTGAAAGAGTTGGCTATAGTCATCGGATTATTGCAGTGTATGCCATTTATCAGCATATCACTTGAATGGGCCATATGATTAGCTCCAAGGAGGGTTTTTATGGTTGACCAGAATTTCTTAGAGTCCCCTGCAGCTTTCGTTAGCAAGTCTTTGCAGAAACAGCTTTTAGCTAATCGAATGTTTCTTTTGCATGTGTTTCTCAGAGATTGGTAGTTGTTATAGTCGGTCTGAAACCCAGAGGCTTTGAAACGCCACCACATTTTGTCTCGGGTCCTTATTTGGGTGAGTAGGTCTTTGGTTAACCACTTAGTCTGAGTTCCACGAATATGACGAGTGATACGGGGAGCATGGGTTCAATGATGGATTGAATTGGACTGTGATTCGTGTGTCTGTATATTAGATTGTTTATATATTGTTTCTCCCCCAGGCTGTATGTGTACTGTATTTTTGTCCATGATGGTAATGACTATGGACAAATATTTATTAACCCCTTTTTCCTCTTCAGTTTTTACAATTGTATTTATTGTCTATTTAATGCTTTTCTGTTTTGAGTATTATCATCTTGGCCTTTTCAAAGTGCTTTTAAGCATATTACTAATGCTCTGTACAATATGTCTGTCATATTTTATTTATACTTATTTGCACAATTTTCATGGGTGCTGGATGCATCATGGTCCCTATTCTCCATGGTGCAGAGTCTATGAACCATGTATGTGGCATTAGTCCCTCCATGGCCCCAGCCTGATTCTCAAGGGGCATTGGGCTGCTACATGCGGATCCCCATCTGCTCAACAAGATAAGCGAGGAGAAGTCCGGGGGTGTGTGCACACTATGCTCAGCTTGGAGTGCCAGGTGAAGGGGGTGCAGGCTACATGTCCCTGGGGTAGACATAGCCACTGTGTGTGCCCCCCAGCTGCCATGGCAGTGGTCATGTCGGGACATGGAGTAACCTCCTGCACACTGCCCCAGCCCTTGGGTATCCTATGGAGGGCTGGGGGAGGCCATTGAGTCACCTGCCTTCCCCAGTGCCATGGCAGATCTGTGGCCACCCATATACTGTGGTGCCCCACAGGTGCAAGTAATCCAGTGGTGTACTGGGTCTGGGCATCCCATTGGATGCCTGCCCATGTCCACTGAAGTGCCCCATGCATCTGCACATCGGGGGTGGGGTCATGGAAGAGGGCCACGTGGTGGCAGGTGGACGTGAATATGACCATGGCACATTATTCCATGGGTGTGGAGTCTGCAGGTGGGATACACGCATCTGGTGCATATTTCCCATCCCTTGGAGAAACCTCGTCCATATGCACATTCTTCTATGCATTATCATATGTCACATTTCTATGAGTCTCTTGCTTTGTCCTGCATCTTTAAATGTTGTCCTATTTATTGGCCACCAGTAGAACAGCACACCACTCTGAAGAAGGCATCATTGTGATGTTGAGATGTCAAGGCATTGCTTGGTGGCATGCAATAGTTGCAATGGTCTGCCTGTGAGCAAACAATGAGCACACAGTGTTTATATTTTTGCAGCCTGAGCCAAAAAACTGTTTTCTAAATGCTTTTTGTGCAATCTTGACTCTGTTTTCTGGACCATACAATATACCTGCCTTTTGAATATGGGGACATAACAGCCTTTGTGTGATTCTGGATGTGGTATCTCTTTTGTAGAAGTGAAAAGTATCTGCTCATGTTTGCACAGCGAAAAAGCTTAAGACTTTTTATGACACTTATACACAGATTATAATAACTTGTGGCTCCCTTTATCACACTGATTATCAGTGTGATCTAATGCTGTAATAACCAGGTATGGTTACTTGTGCTTCACTTTCACTTACGGTACAACAATGGGAAATATACAACATTCTAAGTCCCTGCACTAGTTATTATAAAAAATAAAGCATAAACTATTGTGTGGTATGACCCTTTCTGTGTGATGGCTATGTAAATCTCTTGAGCTTCGCTCTTGAGGTTTATGGGTCATCCACACCTCACAGTGTGTAAATAAAAACTTCATAATACAGTCACCTATGCATTATTCTCTATATAAAACATTAGTGTTATTAGCCAAAATATTACTTAAAAGTGATTTAAAGAACAAAATTAAATAAAATAATGTTACCCACATACCTTTCACAGCTATGTGTGCAGTTAATTAGGTCTTTCCAGGTGTCCATCTGTTAGTCTTGTGCTGGAAGCATGGCATGTCTGTTTGTGTTGTGTGCTGGACAAGCGAGCTGGAGACAAGAGAAAGAATGACAGAAAGGTGATCAGAGACTAATTTAAAAACTCAATTTTTTTTAAATCAGCGGCAGTGCGAGATGCTATTGTAATCAGCAAGGATAGACGTTGTCACTGCAGGAAATGACTGTTGTAAAAGATACCTGTTGCCATGATGCAACTATTTCATGCAAGAAAGCTCATCTGTGACAGCACTAAGACCACAATTTGATTGTCTAAGGGTTTCCTAGTCATTTCTAATAAGTGATGCATCGGTTGTGGTTGTGCAATGCTTTGCTATTCCTGCCTGACTGCAGTGCACTGTGTATAGAGCAGGCTGAGGAAGGTCAGGTAAAGTGATACTGTTCATGGTATAGACAGCACAGTGTGACAATACTCAGCTATATTGGATGGTACTGTCATGCCTCTGGAAATGGCATTTCTCTACTTTTGGCATTATATGTTAATTTTTGAGAATATTTTATTTGGGGGGTGAATTATGCAGTTTGGCACTTCCCTGTCATTTACAAATGGTCACTCACTGCATGTAAACATTATCGTATAGAGATGGCAACTGGGTGTTGAACAGATTTGAATTTCATAAATTGCGTTGCCAAAAATGGATAAAGTTGTGGTTGGTTACCTGTCTCTTTTGGCAACCTCCTGCAATAGCAGAGCTAGCTGGTGATAGGCTGTTTTTATTTCATTAATTTGTACTAGATAATGTCTGTCTGCTTGGGACTCTATTGGTCTGTGAGTGCAATTGAATCTGAGCTACTGATATGATTATGAATAAGATAATGTTATATGTTCTATAGAATATTTTGTAACCCACCTTCCCAGACATAGGGCACTGCAGCACACTCAGCTACTGTAGGTGAATGTGCCAGACAGGTCTAATCTGTTAAAGGTGGGACAACTGGATAACATGAGTGGAAGTGGGACACATGGTAAACCGTCTGCAATTGAATGCACACACATTGTCCACAACCACCTTTAAAGTCAAGCAGCTTTGGGTTTCTTTAAGTTATGGCACAGTGATTCTGCCTGTTTCTTGGAAGCAGTGCAGCTACTATACAGGTAACAATTCACTCCACCAGCACAAACACAACAACTGAGCTCACTGCCAACAAGTCTTGGTGCACTGAAATAGTCTTGGTAAGGCAAGCACAGGAAAGGGCACTCCATACAGCCAAGTTCTATATTCAGGGCGTCTTTACTAAAAGTTGAAAGGTACACTTATAATTTACCCATCAGAAGCAGCCACACCTGGGGTTGTATAGGCTCCTCATGTTTGCTGTGTTTTTGCTGCACCTTTTCTAAGTACGGTAGACATGACTTAATAGGGTCACCTCAGTGGATTCAATATTGTCACATTTAAGCAGGTGTCCCTTTTAAAAGGAGTTCACCTATGTGATACAGGTAATGAGTGTCAGTCATCTCATGAGTGCTGTAATTTGCTGCACTCTTTAGTAAAAACACAGTAATGTAAGACCTTACCCTAACAGTAGATCTTCAGAGGATCTCTTTCAGCAGGCCACACCTATGGAACTACAGCTGCCAGGCATCAGGACCACACAGAAAGTTTTCTGGCTAGCAGTCCACCAGGGGTTCACCCACTCTGATGTCACAATTGACATAGCCTGATCCTATAAGAGTGGGTGGCCCCCATGCACCTCAGTTCTCCTGCCAGGGACCATAAGACACCTAGCACCAGCTGGGGAACTGAGGAGAAGCTGAAGGCTTCTGCCAATGCATAAATGACAAAGGAGGTTCTCTGGTAAGGAGAAAGAGACAGACACAGGAAGGCTGACAGGCCTGGGGATGGAGTGTGGGACCACATGTCCTGCTGAAAGAGATCTTCTTGAAGATCTACTGTTGTGAGAAGTTTTTATGTAACTGTACTATCTTACTTTGAGTGTATCTCTAGCAGCAGGCCACACCTATGGAATGAGTCTGAAGCAGTTCTGGCATCTGAAGAGCCAGTCTGACAAGTTGGAAACCAAGCTCCTAAGAGAGTAGGCCCTGAGCACAGCTCAGCCAAAATTTGCTCTATGCTTAGAGGCAATGTCCAGACTGTAGTGCTTGGTAAAGGTGTGGACAGTACTCCAAGTTGCAGCAGTACAAATCTCTGCTGTTGAAACATTTCTGAAACAGGCAACAGATTTGGCCATGCCTCTCGTGGAATGACCACATATAGCACCAGGAAGATCATTACCATACTTCTGGTAGCAAAAAGTAATACAATTGACCAACCACTTGGACAAACTCTGTTTCAAAACAGGAAGGCCCTTATTCCCAGGGGTGAAAGAAACAAATAATTGTGAGGACTTCCTGCAGTTCTTCATATGGTATGTGTAGTAATATAGAATTCTATGTACATCTAAAGTATGGAGCAATGCTTCCCCTGGATTGACATGGTCTGTGTAATAAACAGGTAGGTGGATGGTTTGATTTAAGTTGTAAACTCAGACAGCACCTTAGGAAGAAACTTATGTTTCATCTGCAAAGACATCCTGTATTTGTGGAAAATTAAATAAGGAGGCTCACACACGAGAACATGAAGCTAGGAAATCCCTTGAGCAGAAGTAATGGCAACTAAAAACAAAGCTTTCCTTGACAGAAAATGCAGCTCGTAACTTGCAGCCAGCTCAAAAGAAGCCAAAGCAAGTTTTTCTAGCACAAAATTCAAGTCCCATGGAGGGACTGGATTGCTGATAGGAGGCTTCAAGTGAAGATTGCCTCAAAGAAATGTATGGGACACCTCCAGTTGTGCCACTATTTGGCCTTCAACCATCACATGAAAGGCTGAAATCACAGACAGGTGCACTTTAATAGAGGAGTACTTCAGACCAGAGTCTGAGATAGACAACAAGCACTCCAGAACTTGATTTACTGGACAAGTGAAAGGGTCAAGCTGACGTGACGCAGCCCACAAAGTGAAACGTTTCCACTTCATGGAATAAGTGGCCCTGGTGGAGGGTTTCCTAGCTGCCACCAGGACATCAGCCATCTTGGGGGACACCCCAAACCTAGCCATGGCCATGTCCTCAGGAGCCAAGTGTGAAGATGCAGGGATTTGAGATCTGGATGGACTAGGGTGCCCCATTCCTGGGAGAGCAAGCCAGTGCACAGAGTTTGGGGCACTGGAGGCTCCACTGTCAAGTGCTGCAGTAAAGAGAACCAGATCTGATGAGGCCAGAAGGGGCAATGAGGATCATCATGGTCCCTTCCATCTGGAGCTTGATTGGAACCCTCTGAAACATGGGGAAGGAAGGGATAACATAACGTAACCTCCCTTACTGACAGAGAGAGACACACAACACGTGCCACCAGAAAACTCCAAGCCCTGGAACAAGTGAGCAAAAAAGCTGCAGTTTTGTGTTGAGTGGGGATGCAAAAAGGTCCAAATCTGGACAACCCCACCAGTCAAACAGGTCTTCTACCACTGTGGTCAGCAGTTCCCACTCATGCACCTTGCACTGCGACCAACTTAGTCTGTCCGGCAGGACATTTTGAATGCCTGAAACATGGACAGCTGACAGTTCTAGACCATGTTCTAGAACCTAGTACGAGACCCTCATTGCTTCCCAGCAGAAAGGGCATGAGTGAGTGCACTCTTGTTTGTTGATGCAGTGGATTACACTGATGTTGTCTGTCTGCACCAGCAGAAGGTTTGGGGATAGTTGAGTCTGGAGGCCTGCAGGGCATATGGGACAACCTTCATTTCAGGATGTTGATGAGTAGACTCCACCCTGTACCACATCCTTGAGTTTGGTGGGGCCCCAGATAAGCCCCCCACCCCAACCCCGAAGCATCTGTGGTGAGAACTTGCTGAGAAGAAGGAATGAGGAAAGGAACCCCTCTTAACAGATTGCTGGGTTCCATCCACCAAAGCAGAACCTTTCTGACTGGAGAAGAGACTAGAGCCAGTCATTGGTATGCTGATCCCACTGGAACCTCAGTGTCCATTGGGAAATTCTCATGTGCTGTCTGGCTAGAGGAACTGTGACTATAGCTAGAGCCATCAGGCCCAAGAGCCAGAAGAAAACTCTGAGACATATCTACTGTTCTACAGCAGGTGGGCTTGGGCCATTAGGTGGTCCATCTTGTCCTGGGGCAGAAAGGGCATACCCTGAGCCATATCCAGGATCACCCCTATGTACTGGAGGCACTGACAGAGGTTCAAGACTGACTTGGGTAGATTGTGATGCCCAGGTTCCGGAACACGTGAGTGGTATTTTCCAGCATCTGCAGCAAGTGTTCCATGAACTGTGCTTTGAGGAGCCAGTCATCGAGGTAGCAAAAGATATAGAGCCCCTCCCTCCACTACTGTCAAGCACTTGGTAAACACCTGAGGGGCTGAGGAAAATCCAAAAGGCAGGGCTCAAAACTGGAAGTGCATCCCTGAAATTGGAACCTGTGGTACTGCCAGAGGGAAGCACATACTTTGATATGCAGGTATGCATCCTTCATGTTGAAGGAGCAGATCCAATCTCCCTGATCAAGAAGGGGCAGCAGTCCCTGAAGGGTCACTTTCCAGAATTTCATTATCCAGAATTTCTTGTATTGATGGACAAAATTTAGCTCTTGAAGGTCTAAAATGGGCCCGAGATCCCCTGTACATTTGGGGACCAGGAAAAAATGAGAGTAGAACCCTATGCCCTGCTAAGTCTCTGGGATTGATTCTATGGCCCTTTTGTGCAGCAAGGTATGGATCTCTTCCCAGAGCACTGGAATATGGTCTGGTGGGTAAGAGGACTGAACTGGAGGTTTTTCTGGAAGCCACCCAGTAGCTCCAGGATGTGGCCATTTTCTATGAGCTGCAAGACTGAGGCATCTCTGGTATCCTCCACCTGTCCAGGTGCAGGGAAAAGTGATCCCCAGATACCACCTCCTGCCTGGCTGGAGGAGGGAGCTGGGCAAGGAGTCAAGCTGAGATAATACCTGCAACCAGGGCTGTACCCTCTCGTCTGGGGGGTTTCCCAGTGGTGGAGGTAGGGGTAGGCATGACTGCCGCTACTTAACATTTACTGTGAGGCATGGGACTGGGTTTGAGCCTATGGGCAGCATGCCAAAAGGGCACCTGCTGACCACTACTAGGCTGGTTGGTGTGGTACACAGAATGAACTGTACACAGGGTGCAGCCAGAGGCCTGCAGGTTTGAAAGTATATCCTACACATCTTCCCCAAGCAGTTTATATCCTCTAAAGGGGGCATTCAAGATGGATTGTTGCACATCCTGGACAAAGCCTGACACCCTCAACCAAGAGTGAGGGTGCATGCAAATGCCCTCTGTGGCCACCTGTGCTGAGGCATCCACTGCATCATAGGCAGAGCGAAGGAGGTGTTTGCCAATGCTGGCCCCCTACTGAATGCTCTGGAGCAGCTGCTGCCTTAGGGGCTCCTCTGGGAGGGCTTTAGCTGCCTCTTTGACCTGAGCTCAGAGTTGGCTCTGAAAGTAGACCACATGGGTGATATAGTTAAGTACCCTGATGGTCAAAGTGGCAGAGGGCAAGGTCTGCTTGCCAATGAGGTCCAACCTCTGGGACTCCTTGTCTGGTGGGAGGGACCTGAGGTGTTTGGGCCTCTTGGTATGGTAGTGGGCAGCATTAATAACCATGGATTCCACATGGGGCTGTTTGGTGAAGAAGGGCTTCCCATGGGGCATGTTATATCTTGTCTGCCTTCCAAGGCATGGCAGAGACCAAGCTGGACCAATGCGAGGCAGCCAGGGTGGCATCCTCAAAGAGTTCTATCAAAGAAGGAATGACCAGAGGATGGGCACCTGGCAAGCCAAGGTACATGGACAGATGGCACCAGATAGAGTCCTGCTCATCAGTGTCATACCCCATGGCCACCTGCAATTGTTTCAGAACTGAGACAAAGGATGGGTCATCTGGGGGAACATGGGATATACTTTGGGGTCTCCTCACCATTGAAAGAACCATAGAGATGGAGTGGGAGGGGTAATGCCTCCTTCATCTCCATCATCCCCTTCATCCTCATAGTCAGAGGAGGAGGAGGTCCAGGTGATACTTATCCTCATTCCCAGGGTCCTGAGTGGGGTTAGATAGCACCCGATCATGAGGTGCATGTTGTGGCCCCAAAGGGAGATGGGGACTGACACATTAACCCCCTGTGACATTGGCCCTTGTGGGGAGCAAGCCTAGCTTCCATCAAAACCCACAGAGAGGAAAGCATAGCCTGAAAATCTACGTGACCAGTGCTGGAACACCCATCAGTGTTGGCTGAGTGGGCATTGGATCTGGTACCAGTAGTGGGGCCGGGAGGGCAGCCTGGCACAGTGAGGCCTGTGGACATCTCCTCTGCCTGGGTAATCATTGGAGAGGAGATGATGACAGAGGAACAGCCCTGGATTATGTCAGAGAAGGCGAGGGCACTGAGCCAGAGGTCTTGGCCAAGGAAACAGCTGAAGTCGGCATTGGAGGAGGAGAGTGAGCCCCTGGAAGCATTGATCCAGCACAAGTTGATGTTGAACCAGTGAATCCACCTAACTGATGGCCTGTGGAAACTGCAAGCCAAAACAGTAGGGGCTGAGATGTCGGTGGTGTGTCTGAGCCCGAAAAACTGATGCCTGCCAAGGTAAGATTGGTGGTGGGGGGGGACCACCAATGGTAGCCCTGTGGGAGAGAGGGTTTTTTAAGCAATGGGGCCACTTCCAAAAAGGAGGATGGGCCTGCCATGGTTGATTTATGAGTAAGTGGCCACCATGAGCAAGCTGGGGAGGACCGGAGCTTGGTGTGATCCTTTTCCTGGTGTATGTGTATCCCGCTCGATTTGTTCCAGGCCTTGGAGTAGTGTGAACCTGAAGACAGGGCTGGGAAAGTGGAGGAACTCCTAGTCTGTAGCTCTGTCTCCATTTGGTAACCTTCAGCTTCAGTAAGAAATTTTCCAGGGTCTTCTGGTAACACCGCCTGGTAGCCTGGTTGAAACCATGGCAGATCTTGCAGGTTTGGAGGTCATGGCTTGTGCCTAGACAGTGGACATAAGCTTTGTGTTTGTCCTTCTCAGGAATCTTCTTGCCACAGGCACACCTCCTGAAGAGCTTTTTGGAGATGGAGCTTGGCATAAACAAAAGAAAGAACCACTTTAAAAGTAAAGTGCCACTACACTAGGGAGAGAAAAAGAATTAAAATTGAAGAAATGGCAGTTGACTGAAGCTGGCAGAATCTCTGAGAGGTCTGAAATGGGATGATCAAAGGCAGGAAAAGAACAGAGGAGGACGTGGGGGCTGCCCACTCTTATAGGACGGGCAACATTAGCGTGTGAACTTGGAGTGGGCGGACCCCTAGTAGACTGCTTGTTAGAAAAGTTTCCGTGTTGTCCTGGTGCCTGCTGGCTGTAGTTCAATAGGTATGGCCTGCTGCAAGAGATACCCTCAGAAGTAAGATCACCAGGCACTGTATTAACTTTATTTAACTTAATTTTAATAAATTGTGTATGATACATAATGTATTGCCATTTTGAAATGAACCCCAGCTGCTGGCTCTCAAAAGTGGTAAGAGCTCTAACTTTTAAACTTGCTACAGATTTAAAGTACTAATCGTTATAACAGAAGAGATAGAGGGGATATGATCGAGGCCTTCAAGTATATGAAGGGCATAAACAGGGTCCGCACAGAGGAGATGTTTAGATTAAAGGGAGAGAGGGCCACTAAGGGGCATAGTCTGAGACTGGAGGGGGCAAGTTCAAGAGAAAGTTGAGAAGACATTACTTCACAGAGAGGATGGTGGCAGGGTGGAACGCACTTCCCGAAGAGGTGGTGTCATTGAAATCAGTGAATAACTTTAGGAGGGAGTGGGGTAGGATCAGGGGAAGGGGACTGGTGGAATGGGAGTGGGGGGCAGCTATGGAGTAAACTCAGTTAGCTGCACACTCGAGCAGACTCAATAGACCTATAGGCCTGTATCTGCTGGCGTTTTTCATATGTTCATATGTCCGTATAACTACAAGCAGCAACTAGCAAAAACAATAAAAAATAATAATAAAACTTTATTTATTAAGTGCTTTTCAAGCACCAAGGTGCTGTACAAATGAATAATAAAATCAGAAAATACACATATAAAATCAGTAATCTCAACAACTCAAGTCATAGAAGCCTGGCTCCACAAATGGGTCTTGAGTTCCGATTGAAAGACTCCACGGTCGTGCATTCCTGAAGCCAGCGGTAGAATTCCAGAGGGTTAGGGCTATAAACACAAAAGCCTGAGCCTAGAAGATTTTAATGTAACCCTCAAAACTCCATTAACTTTGAAGGTCAAAGACCTACTTTAAAGGTGATCCATCACTGTATAGGCAGCCAGTGCAGATCGTGCAGCACAGGGGTGATGTGTGTCCTTCTGGATGCCCCTGTCAACAACCTCGCAGCAGCGTTCTGCACTAGCTGCAAGTGGCAGATATCAACCTCAGGAAGCCCCAGGTACAGGGAGTTGCAGTAGTCAAGGCGTGAGGTCACAACGCCGTGGACCAACACAGGTAAATTGCTGGACGGAACAAGGTGCTTCACCCTGGCAATGTTCCTAAGATGGTAAAATGCAGACTTAATGACTGCTGACACCTGATGACGAAGGGTCAGCCCGTCAAGCACCACTCCCAGGTTATGCACCTGCTCAGAGGTAAGGATCTGATCCCCCAGAAATAAAACCAGAAGGTTGGTCAGACCTCAACCCCCTCTATCCCACCCACCTGGGTCCACAACCATAACCTCAGTCTTGCCGGCGTTCAACTTTAACCAGCTCAAATTCATCCAGTCATGGATTTCAGTGAGGCAGCTATTAAATACTGAGAAAGCACTAACCTGGTCTGGGGCAAAAGACAGGTAGAACTGGGTATCGTCAGCATAACAGTGAAACTTCAGCCCATACCATCTTACAATGTCTCGAGGGGCAGCATGTACACTGCAAACAACATGAGAAGCACTGAAACCTGGGGTACACCACACTGTAGAGGAAAGGGTCAGAGAAAAAATCCCGACACAACTCTCTGTGTTCTCCCAGATAGAAAAGGTGAAAACCATCTGAGCACTGTACTAGACAGTCCACAGATGGACCTCAAGCTCGAGCAAAACCCCATGGTCTCTGAGTGTCAAAAGCTGAGAGAGAGATCAAGGAGAACCAAGATAGAGCAGTTTCTCTGATCTCTCGCCATCAAGAGATCATTGAGCACCGAACCAGAGCAGTCTCGGTACTATGCCTCTTACGAAAACCAGACTAGAGGTTTGTAGATACTATGGATGGTCAAATGGTCCTCCAGCTGGTTTGCCACTACCTTCTTAATAACCTTCCCAATAAAGGGAAGGTTAGAGATAGTCTGTAGTTGGCAAAAATATATGGGTCCAGAGAAACCTTCTTCAAAGAAGTCACCACTGCTTCCTTTAGGAGCTAGAAACTCACCCAATTCTAAGAGCACCAGATTATTTGAGCCAGAAATGGGCCCACAATCTCAACACAACCCAAAATCAGGGAGGTTGGACCCGGATCTAAACTACAGCATGTAGGTGCATCCCTGGATGATCCGCATAATATCCTCGAACATCGGCAGGTCAAAAGACCTCTAGAAGGCCGAGGTACCATGGCCAGACACTGACCAACATTAAAACAAGGAGTATCAGGGCCTCTAACATACTAGTTTGCACTTTGACTGCCCTAGTTAACCAGCTGCTTTGTCCTCAGTAAGATGGTAGGGATAACATAGAAACTAATGGGGTAACAATTGGTTCCAGCTGAAGTCCTGATTAACCAGATCGTCCCCATTAACCACGTCCCTAGTAAGTGGTGTATACTGTATTAATAAAATTACTTTTGCAACAAAGTCATCTTAAGACTGTTTAATGTGGTAAGACCCTTTTTTGCTCACCTCTACTGATTTTTCTTGACACCTGTACACTGTTGCTGTGAGCACCAGCTGACCTGGAAGTGTTTCTTGATTGGTGTTGGTAGTGACCAAGCTCTGGCTGCTCCTGATATTTAAATTGTAAGGTTGAAGGTGTTACCGTGCAGATCAGGGGTGTGGCAGGGAGTGTTCCAGCTCCTTGTGACATTGGGTGTCTGATGACATCATCTAGCAGATTGTGTCATCATGCCAACACCCACCGATGCAAATGCTAGCTATAGGCATATAAGGAAGCCTGTTCAAAGAACCAGTGCTCTTCTGTAGAAAGGGACCAGGGATTCACACAGATGGACTCACCCTGAATGGTAAGCAGGTCACCGATTTAAACAGCCAGTGGTGGATTTAATTGTCTTTAAGGAAGTTTCAAATGGTTCATATTTAGTATTACAGGCTGCCCCATACAGGGAAGAGCTCAAGTAGCACCCTGTATAGTAAGTGGCTGGCAGTAGAGCCTAGAGGTTAGAGGGACGAGGTGTGACGAGCTTGATACATCCAGCAGACCAGACCTGAATTTGATTCTCACAACCTTCACTCACATACTGTGTGACTCTGAGCAAGTCACTTAACCACCCAGTGCTCCCAGGTCACCCTTGAAAACAGGCACTTGTGCCTAGTGGAGCCTACCCAGTTACCAAGACTAAGAATAAAAAAAAAAAAATATTCATGCATTTTACTTTCAACACAGTGTGAACACAAGTGAGGCTATGGCCATCACTGGCATTTAGCAAAGTTATTTATTTGGTTCTTGCTTTCAATTTCTGCACATTTGCAGCTTATATAAACCAAAAGACATGAAGCAGAAGTATTTAATGAATTGTTTTGGTCTCTGGCGGCTATAAAAGATGTATATTGCCTTTTTTTCACAAAGGATAATATTGTAATACATACTCTTTCTTTGCTGTGTCTTCTATCACCTGATATATGAATCTTGAAGGAAAGCAGGGTTAAGGTAATACAGAATGTGCTGCATTTGGTGTACATGCAGGTAGTCCAACTATAAAAAACAAAACAAAACAAAAAACACTCCAAGTAAATGCAATGTGTTAAGTAAAAGGATCAAGTATCAGCAGTAATTGAAATACCCCAGACCTACATCCCATGCTGGTTTCACTGACTCACAGAACCTCCTAGCTGTGTAGTATAAAAGTATAATTATTCATCACTTATATTACTAAAGTGCGTATCAGTTGAGTGCAATTTAGCTGAACAGAGGTACCAATCCCCCAACAAGTGGCTATCAGTGCTTCCCGATGCCATTTGCACCCCAATGGGTGCTTTTTCAATAGTGAGGCAATAAACAAAAAGGAATTTGACTGCTTTGCACTGTGCAGAGTATTTGCATAGTGCCTACTGATCAGCAATGTGCCAGAACTGCATGAATTTTGCTATGCAAATTGATGCAATACACCACTTTGTTGTGAGTTTTTGCTGTGAAGTGTGTTGATTCATATAGTAAAATTCACCACAAGGTGCATAGTGTTAAATTCATGTAGTAAAATTCACACAACTGTGTGAATTCTACTATATCAATTGATGCATTTCATGGTGAACTGTGTGAATTATGGGGTTAAAAACTTTGCACATGGCTACTGGGTGTGTGACAACTTTTCACTAGTGTTCTCTAAATAGTTTAGACATGATATAAACAAGTACTCTACTCCTAAAAGAATCTTTATCTTTTGCAAGACCAGTGGCACCTGGCCTCATGGTATGGTATGGTATGGCATGACATGACATGGTATGGTCAGTTGTTAAATGGAAACATTTAGGTGGGGGACTCTTATATTTAGATTTCTGGGGGTGGAACTGTCATTTCTAGGTGGTGGAACTCTCCCATAGAAGTCAATGGAGAAAGATGATGGAGGTGGTGGAACTGTCAAACATTTTTAAGAGGCGGTGGAACTAAATTCCTGTGGGCTCCTGCCCAATTTAACCCTGGCATGGTGTATGGTACGGTATGATATGGTATGGTATGGTATGGTACGGTACGGTATGGCTAAATTGCAAGTGTACCTTTCAACAAGAGTCACTGGATAGTGTTATACCTTTTATTGGACCAGCACATGTCTTATACAAACATGGTATAGTACACAAGCTTTCAGGGCCACAAAGGTCCCAACATCAGGTACAACAGAATTCTGAACAGAAACAGTTGAATTTATACTTAAGGCACATTGTTTAAAAATAATAGTTTACGTAAAGTCAAAAGTGATAGTAAGGAGGTTAGGTAAATGGTGGAAAATATTTAATAAAGCCCTGAATGTGTAACTTGGCTATGTGGGGTGCATTTTCCTGTGTTTGCCTGAACATTTTACACCATATTACTGGACCCAGGTAGGGGAATCTCACATGAATACTTCATCAGACAGAAATTCTGCAAGACCCCAGTAAGATAATCTTGGGCATACAATTACTTCAACCAAGACATTATTAGGAACACAAGGAATTTTTTTCAGCATCTTGATAGCTTTGTTACAAATACATTCTAGTAGATAGATAGTACCTGCTTGTTAGTATTTCAGCCAATAATCTTTTGTACCCCGCCTTCATCCCACATCTTACAGTTCAGGAAACACTTTTAGGGACTCACAGGGAGGTAAGTAATCCTATTGAAGAACTTCCACTCAAGTGCCATCCTACATACTCCCACAATATACATGATTCTTCCTTAACTCTCCCTCACCAAGGACGGATTCTTCCTAGTAGAATACTGTACATCCAGCCTCCATGAATCTGGATCAGACCAGCAAGGGCCTAATAGAACCTCCATAAAGGAGGCTGACACAACACTCATATCTTCATGGCTCCCAGATCCCAAACAACTACCTAGACTGAAGAAAGGCTGTCTTTTAGATCCAGCTCCTGTTCCATCAGAGGGGACACTTTCAAACCAGAATATTAATGCTATAGATGCAGGACAGAACATTGATGCTCATCTTGTAGTGCCATCTAGTGGTGGGTACATTTACTGCCCATGTATTGCAGTGTGCAGCACAAAATAACAATTACTACTGAGCTGGTGTGTATTTTGTTTTTGGAAATTGCACTAATGCTAAGGCATCTCTGTCTCTTAGTTCATTTAAAGGAGTTACTGATTTTGCTGTGGCAAAATAAATGATGATGACACTGGCTGCGGCCACAGTGCCTTTCCCTGCCAACAACTATCGTGCACATATCCACAACAGATACCCTGTTCAGACCATTGGGTCTGGAGGGCTGTCTTAACATCAGCAAGGGGACTTTCCAGTGTTAAACAGAACTGGAGTGTGTGAGGGATCAAATGATGGCTATTGCCTAGCACACGCAGCACCATATGAGCTGCACGAGTGACGTCAGTAGACAACATTGGCTCCCTCCTCATTGAAAAAATCTCCTGCAGAGTCCAACTGGCTATGGCCCTAGGCCCATAAGTATGAATAAATGGTGAAGCTATTCTGGACAATTAACAATTATGGTAAGTACATGTAATTTTCATTTTTGGAGTCTGCATGTAAAGAAGGTCAGGGACAGTGTGGAGGCAGTGCAGAGGAATGGAACCAAGAGGATCAGGGACAGCAGAAAAGGACATACAAAAAGAAGATGGCAGATCTGAACATTTACTTGAGGGCATGACTAAAACTTGCAAACACCCCATGGAGTAAATAAAGTGACTAGCAGGAATTGTTCATACTGAGTAGGGACATTAAATACCAGGGGCAACTCTGTGAAGTTGCCAGAGGAGACGGATGACTTTATGAAAGATACCAGGAAGTAATTTTCACAGAGAGGAGTTGACAGTGTGGAATAGGCTGCTGGAGGACTTTGGATTTTGTTCAGCTACAGACTTTGTGGGGTTGTCTGTGAAGCAATATGGTCGCTGCTCTTTTCATCAACCTTGCCCACCGGGACTTAGCAATGAGGTCAGAAGGTGAAGCTACTGTATCCACAAATCTGGTTGTTCAGGAATCTTGAATGGCTCATTAATTTACCCATCAGGGCTGCAGATAAGTTTTGTTTGGGATGAGTAACGACTCCTCATGTAGAAAGTGAGCTGAGTAAAATCAAATTCAGATGCATACAAATGTCTGGACAGAGTGGAGTAAGGAGTACATTTTTAAAGACAGAGAGTCTGGTCAAAAGTATTACATTTCAGAATTAGAATCAGCCTACCCCCAGTAAATCTCATACCAAAAATTAGGTTTCTATGTTACTTCGTTTTAAAGTTATGAGCTATTTTATAACATTGATTTCACTCCCTGTTCAAAAAAAAAATTCAGTTTCAGTGAAAAGCCTCTGATGATGTCACAACCAGAACTCACAGACTAGTCCTTCCTATCAGCACCCTTATAAGACATATTTCTTTAAAGTTATTGAAACTGTAGCTGTAGTATTTATTTAAAAAACAGAAACTGACACAGGATTGCCCGCAGTGCTTGTGTATTTCTAGAATGTTCAGATGCATGGTACTGGAATGCAGCTCTGAACAAAGGTATAGCCTGTCAAAGTGGTGCACAATTTAGAATGTTGGGGAGGACATGTTATCTTGGCATGTGGCAGGGATGTGCCATCTCGCAATGTGGTGGGACACTCAATCTCAGAATACTGTTACAGGAGGTCCCTACACCCTTATTGGTACCCCCAGAGTACAGCATAGACAGCTAGCAGTTAGGCATATGTTATACTAACATATACGGCTAAGGGCATCTACTGTATAAGAGTAGATGTCACGATATGTATGCATATTATTGTTATCCACTTTGCTTTCTAATACATATATATATTTCATATGTATTTCTTGCTTATAAGATGTTGGGACATCTGTGTCCTTACAATGATTATGATATGTAAGTCGCCATTGCCACGTTTTGGTGATTTGTACTACTACACTGATTTATGTAGAACTGTACTCTTTTGTTTCACAAAGTGATGACTACTACAAAATTGTATAATATTATCTTGGACTGTGGAGCCACCTCTAATTTAGCCAATAGGGCTCATCTCTGTAACTAGAAATGTTTCTATCTTACAATAAGCATAGTAATTATCATTAGTATATAATATGAGACATTACGTCTTCTACCTCGGAGATCCCAAGAGACACAAAGACTCCTCGAGGCATAGGGAATGCTTAGCATTGGCTCCCAGTTCATATTGGTAAGAACTGCTTTGGGCAACGTATATTATCCTTTTGGCAGTAATAAGCAAGTTTATTACTCTTATGCAATGTATGTGATTCCTTGCATTCCCAATATTGCCAAGAACATGAGAGTGAGGGTTAGACCTCCTGACAATTGGCGACCACATGCAGGCAATATTTGATGTTTGCAAACTTTCACTTGTTGCTTTGAACTCTCCCTTCCCAACTGGGACTGTAGGTGCATTTCCTTCACCTCTCCCGCTTAAAGACCACTTTGTAATCACTTGAAAAGTCTGGTTGCTTTCTGGGTGTGTTCGATGCTGACTCGACCCACTCCATGGCAGTTTTGAATTGCAAGCTTACAAGTGTACAGTAGTCCAACTGTGTAGAAAGTGCTCCTGCTGTGGATCAATACACAGCACGGTGTCTTTTTCACAGTTTGATTTTTTGTTCGCTCCCACACAGTGGCCACCATATCAAATATCTGCACAGAACTGAGACTCGGTGTCTCCAACTTCCTTACCTCCCATGGAGGATGGGCTGACTTCATGTGGGACACAAGTCAATCCGAAAACCCGTATACTGGGGATTTCAACCCAGTACACTGAGACGAGACAAACAGCCAATAAGCACCAAGCTAAAGGGCTATTAGTTGTGGCTCTCTATGCTGCTTTGGAAGCCTCTGAAGTGAGGTTTCAAACCCTTGAATTGCAAATCTTATCTCTTAAGCAAGAGATGGGTTTGCAGGAAATGGAATGTGTGAGATTGCAGCAGAATTTGGAGTCTGAACTTCAAACTCTGTGAAATGAAAAGGATTCCCTTTTGCATCATTCCTCTCAGGCACATGAGCAAGAACTTTGCATTTTGAAGCAGGAGTGTGAAAGTTTGAGACAGGATAAGGGACAGGCTTTGAATATGAATGACTTGTTAAGTAGAATGAATGAACAGTTGAGTGGGGAGTTGGGAGAGCTACAGGATGAGATAAACCAGGTACATAATGACTTGTTGCAGAAACAAATGCAAGATGAGGTTGATGTGAATGTTGCAAATGTGAGTCATGCAGAATGTGAATCCAAGATGGCAAAACTGCGCCATCAGCGGGAGGTTCTGGTTGGACATGTTAAGGCGATGGGAGGCATAGCCCCTGCCTTAACTATGTCATCTGAAGGGGCAGTCTCAGATGATAACATCTCTTAAGATAATGTCCAGTCACACCCCTGCCATGGCCCAGAGACCCTGCCCCACCATCACAACATGGCGGATCCCATTACACCCACACCATGTCATACATGCGTGACGTCATGACCGCATCATGGGAAAGGCTTGCTGGTGACCCCATGATGGGGGAAAGAGGCTCAGGCCTAGTCCCAGTGGCTCCACTGGTAGCCATCATTTCTGTGGATGATAAGAAGGAGATTGAGAAAATGATAGATGCCGCTTGGCAATGTGACCCTACACAATTGGAGCAATGGACCTCTGGACAGATCAGACAGATGCTGCAGGAGGCTGCTACCGGGAGGGAATGGTTTATACTGCAGTGGAGGCCACAGATCAGGCAACCCTAGATGGTGCCCGAGGCAACCTACCTCCACCTGATCATCCCAATAATCCCTACAAATGGCCTACTTGTTCAGCAAAATAGCTGACAGTGTCAGTTGGGTGAGCCCATCCGCAATCTCATCTGTCACATGGAAAAGATGCATGCTAACTGTGAAATGCTTAGTCTCGCTGCAGACTACCAGGTCCAGATCCTATGCCAGACCATTGATCCTGAACTATGGTCCAAACTCCCTGATGCCATCCGCCAGGCGAGGCAACGCCACCTTTGATGAGGTTGCAGCTGAAGTCATTTCTACGCACAGCCAGGTGTAGTAGGAGTGATGGTTTGCATACCTGTAAAACAGAATGCAAAGGAAAGTCCAGCGACTTACCAACAGAGACTCTGGACGGCCTACTGAGCAGGAAAACAACTTGCACAAGAAGCTGCAGATGTAGATCTTATTGAGTATAAGACCGTGTTCCTTAGGCTCCGGTTTCAAGAAAGTAGCTGCCATGGAGCCTACCCCAGAGGCCACGACACACTACACAGTGGAAGGGCAGGCCCAACACAAACAGCCCCTTGCTGCGGACAACCAGCACCCCTAGCAGGCCCAACAACAACCACAACAACAGCAGCGAGCAACAACAACAGGGTGGGAACTGAACTATCACAAGAATAAGAAACACCATAAGAATAACAAGGGTAAACAACAACAAGAACAGGCCCTTCATATGGAGACAGCCTAAGAAAATCAGGCGTTCAGAGAGCTCCTGGGACAAGTCCGTTCATGGCAGATGTTGTTCCCACTCGGACACCTTAGCTGCCTGGCGGAGCCCAGGCCCCAGCAGGCCATGGCAATACCGGAAGTATAGGCCATCAGGCCTATACAGGCCTGAACACAGAAGCACCTCCTGTATAGCATCAGTGCAGCATGTTGAAGTGGTTCACAGGAGCCAGGCCCAACCTCTCCATGCTTCCTCAGTACAGATTGACAATTACAGGCCCCAGTCTGGATTGTAAACAAGCTGGTCTTGGATACAAATGGAAGGCCCTGCACTGAGGCCGAGGTGGGGCCTACTTACAGTGTTACTGGATACAAGGACAGCGACACATGATGACCACCCAGATATATCTCCTTGGTCCACCAGATGGAGGACCAACATGTCAGGAGTAGATGGTACTAGATTGCCTGCATACCATTCTCTACCTTTTCCTGTAGAGTTAGGACATCTGAAGGCCTCTCAAACCTTCCAACTAATGGTATTGTATGATCATCCTAGTATCGTTGGAATTGACTTCCTTGCACCACATGGGGCCGAGGATACCATCACCTTTACAGACCCTAACTGGGTTTGTTGTTCTCTTACAGAATTTCTTCCTTTCTGGCAGAAGAACTCCTTCCTCTCATCTGATGGCAGCTCAGTGAAACACAAAGAACTGGTAATCTACATACACTCACTGGCACAAAGGTTTGCACACAAACTCTATGTACACAAAGTTAAAGCGCACTCCATAATGACCCTTATCATGCCTTCAATGATACAGCAGACACCCTTGCCAAGGAAGGGGCCATGGGGGGACACCTGGATGATGGACCATCCAGAGGCCAGAGCGACTGTACACATAGCAGTAATCAGAAAGAAACCTGAACCCTTTTCCCCCTTGGACCTCTCAGCAGCTCAGCATGCTGACTCTGAACTCAAAGAATTTTTCAAATTCCTTGACAAAAGCACCGAAGAGAACCTACCTACCCATAACCCCTACCAGAGGCATGAAGGTAAGTTATGCTTGTCTCCAGATGACAAGCTCATGACACCACCACCAAGTTGTGGGTGGTTCCTAGACACCTCAGGTCTGAATTCTTACACCAAGTGCATGACACCCCTTCTGGTGGACACCAGGGAGTGGAAAATACCCTTCAGAGGCTCAAGACCACCACTTGGTGGCCTGGTGTCACCAAAGATGTCAAACAGTACAAAGACAACTGCCTTGTTTGTGCACAAAACAATCCCATTCCCACCAAATAAAATGCCAAACTCCTACCAGATAGACATTCTGGCCCTTGGCATGCTCTTCAGATTGATTTTATTGGTCCCTTGACCAATACCAGCAGAAACAACAAGTATGCTCTTGTGGTAACTGACCTTTTCTCTAAGTGGGTTGAAGCTTTCCCGACTAAGATGTGTACTACTAAAACCACTGCCAAAATCACAGGTAGAACAGATTTTCTTCAGGTGGGGCCTCCTCTCAGGTGAATGACAGGAACCAGTTTTACAGGTGAGTTGATGAAAGAGCGCTTGAACTCCTCGGAGTCCTCCAGAACTTCCACATACCTTATCATCCACAATCTTCAGGTCAAGTAGAAAAAGCCAACTAATGGATTAAGCAAATGCTTTCCAAATTCATTGAGGACAATCCCAAGACCTGGGATTCCCTGTTGCCATTACTCCTTATGGCAATCAGGGGTACACCCTCAGCCACCACCCAGTTGACACCCTTTAAGGTGATGACTGGAAGACAAATGAGATTACCTGAACACCTGTTATTTGACCTGCACACCCCCACAGCAGACCGTGTGTCTGTAGACTAATATGTGGAAAAACTCAGACAAGACCTCATACACATGCACTTGTATGCTGCTAATTGCTTGGGCACGGCCCAGCAACAGTAAAAAATGCAGTTTGACAAACACACACAAGAAGTGGATTGGCAAGTTGAAGATCAGGTGATGGTCCTCAAATTTGCACATCCCACACACTCATTCTCCAATAAATGGGAAGGTCCCTACCCCATTGTCAACAAACTCAGTCCAGCAGTCTATCAGGTTAGACTCTTGCACAACAACAAACTGACTGACAAATAGTTACATGCAAACCAGCTGAAACTGTATAAAGGAGCATAATTACTTTTCCTCACCCCATTGGGTGGAATAGTACTAAACTGCTAATGTTTGATTTTCTTTTTCAGATACACTGACAAGATGGCTATCTTTTGGTTATCTGTTCCATTTTCTCCCCATCTCAGGAGCTATGGCCTTAATTGAAGGCACGGAAAAGCACCTCCTTCCTCACCTTGATCCTTCAATGTCTGTCCCAGAGGGAGTTTCCATCAATATACCTGACAATTTGATTACTGTCCAGGAAGGTTCTGATGCCTACCTCACTGCCTTGGTTGTTGCTCCTGACAAATCTACCCTACAAATTGAGTGGCAAACCACATCACAAGGACAAATTCTCCCTGTGTCCAAGCTCTCCAAGAGAACTTTCCATGGATGGCCCAATGCTAAATTAACCCCTAATGGTTCTCTGTCCTTGCTCCAAACTGCTCTTAGACATTCTGGTTTATACAATATTACTGCCCATATTGATCCCTCATATTGTAATTCTTTGTCTAGGACTCCACCAGGAAATTTTTGTGCTGTACACAGCTTTGGCCTCTGCTGCCATGCATCTTACCATATTACCTCCTACTGAGAAAGAGCTTTTTGAATGTCCAAAGCATACTCTGGTCCTCATAGTGGTATTACATCCACTGCACTACCTGGTACACTCATTAACAACTTACAATTTATGCATATACCTGTTTTGTTTAATTTGACTTACTGGAATATGAAAGAATTTGGTATGTGTCATACTACTAACACTTCAGATTTTACAGTACTTTTATTGCTTGATAGTTTAGCAGCTTTTCAGATTCATACTCAAGACCCTATTGCTAGGTATATACCACCGAAGCATAGAGGCAACTTCAGGAGAAAAACCCAATCCTGATGATCTAAGTCATAAACTTAATACATGTGAGGTTGACAGTTCTGATGTCACCAGTACCACAGGAACTGTCACAGGTCTTTTGGTACAGTTATGTCTATTTGGAATAAGGCAGACATTGCTGCTATCAAATCTCATTCAGCTAAATTTCAAACTTGTTTGGTGAACAATATTTTACCCCATTATTGCATGATGTGGATGGTCTTAGTCAGGAAGAAGAGATACACTGTCTACAACATGCACAACACTGCTAAGGCATTTACAGACTCTAAAGATGAGATTAATGCACTCATTGCACAGAACAACAAAGAAGCAGATAAACAATACATTGCTAGATAAATCCTACGCTCAGCCTATGGCTCATATATTATCACTACCATCAACAATCTCTTCCGTGATCTAGAATCTGGAAGGATCTCTGATATAATACATGACAGACATATTTCTAAATGGTATTGTCCACAATGTAAGACCCCTAGCTGTATTGCTATGTGTATGCAACAATCTTTAACTATTCCTCTTTCTACAGCTAGGAATCTGGGTTTCATGACCAGACACCCTAACACTGGTCCATGTTTTACTTCTAAGAAATGTTCTATCAATGATACAATGTTTGTTTCTTTTACTGACTCTTTACCACATTTTGATCCCACTATAGCTTTGTTCAACAAGCTTGCTTCTGTTCACTCCATCGGATGCCTTGATGAGGACATCTACAGAGAATGCCTGGACTTGCCTCCTCTGCTGGTCTTCCATCCTTTCCTAGACGCCTGTGTTGTCTCGCACACAGACTGCTGCGCTAAGAAGGGCTATATTTACCTGAGTCGATGTGATGTATTTGATGTTATTACTGTATGTGGTTATTCTCCTGACAGCATTGATTAGCCCTTTTCCATGGACGATGACATCAGCACTAATAGCACAGACTTTTTGAACTCACCATTGGTAGCAGACAAACTTTTTCCAGTCTTATCGAGAGGAGGTTCATCGCCTGTCAACACGGATTTCCAAGACCAGCTACACCTGTCCGGTACAGTTGCAAAAGTGGTGACTGCCTACTGTTAAAATGCAACATAATTCTGATGGCAAGTATTGCATCATTACTAATTATAAAAGTTACACCTATCAAAACTAGACATGTGCTATTGATGCTCCTAATTTCTGTTTTATCCCCCATCAAAGTCTGCCATTGGACATACCGTTATTACCCCTGTCCCCTTATGGACGTTGATATCATTGATGGTAACCCTGATTATCTGCTTACCCTTTCTGAGTATTTACCATATTTTAATCTACATATTGATCCAATGACACTTACATTAAAATCACTTTTAGAGAGAAAAGACACTCACCTCATCCACATCAGTGATAATGTCACTAAAGCTATGAGCTATTCTTACACTTATTAATGATGGTGATATTTATTTATTTTATTTATTGCTTATTCGGAATGTACCTTTGAGTCAAAGACTCGTTTACAAAGGCTCCATGTCACATACAGTACAACAACAGTAAAACACAATTCCATAGCAAGACTCAGACAGATTTGTTACAGTGAGTATGGTGAATGGCTAACTGGCAGGTCCAAAGAAATATTTGAACGATGCATTAACTAACGCTTGGTTAGAGATTACATTTAAAGGTTTTGTTATTATACAAGCATTTTGATCTTTTTCTTGATTATTATGCTTACTGCCTATGGCGACACTGTGTCAACACCGTAAGCAGCTGGATTTCCTTTATAAAGGCTAGAGCATCGGGTCTGTAAACACCCTTGCTCCCTGTCCATTTCTCTATTTTGCTGTGTTGCCCTGAGAGGCAACAAGGGGATACTACAGGTCCCTGCACCCTTATTGGTACCCCAGAGGTACAGCATAGAACAGCTAGCACTTAGGCATATGTTATACTAACATATAGGCTCAAGGGCATCTACTGTATAAGAGTAGGTGTCAGGATAGGTATGCATATTATTGTTATACATTTTGCTTTCTAATACAAATATATATATATATATATATATATATATATATATATATATAGTATATATTTCATATGTATTTCTTGCTTATAAGATGTTGGGACACTTGTGTCCTTGTAATGATTATGATATATAAGTCAGCATTGGCAGCTTTTGGTGATTTGTACTACTACACTGATATATGTAGAACTGTACTCTTTTGTTTCACAAAGTGATGACTACTACAAAATTGTATAATGTTATCTTGGACTGTAGAGCCACCTCTAATTTAGCCAATAGGGCTCATCTCTGTAACTAGAAATGTTTCTATCTTACAGTAACCATAGTAATTATCATAGGTATTTAATATGACACATTACGTCTTTTACCTCGGAGACCCCAAGAGACACAAAAATTCCTCGACTCCCAGTTCATATTGGTAAGAACTGCTTAGGGCAACTGTAATTATCCTTTTTGGCAGTAATAAACAAGTTTATTACTGTTATGCAACGTGTCTGTGATTCCTTGCATTCCCAATATTGCCAAGAACCTGAGAGTGAGGTTTAGACCTCCTGACAATATGACAGGGACACACACTGAAGAATTTAGTGGGCACTAGCAATTCTGGAATATAAGTAAAGATGTAGAGTGCTAGAATATGGCAGGACATACCATTTTATTTTGAAACTGCTTGTCCTTGCCACATTCTGGAACTGTATGCTTCCACCACATTTTAAAATTGTGCATCACATCCCCATCACAATCCAACATTGTGCATCCCAGCCATATTACAAAAAGGAGCATCCTCGCCACATTCCAAAATTGCACATCCACACCACATTCCAAAGTTGTGTTTCACTGCCACATTCTGAAACTGTCACCCTCACACTCCAAAATTGTGTCATTGCCACATTCTGAAACTGCATCACTACCACATTCCAAAACTGCACATCACCGCCACATTCCAAAATTGTATGTCACCACCACATCTGAAACTGTCATCACCAAATTCTGAAACTGAGCATCACTGCTGCTTTTCAAAACTGTGCATCACCACCGCATTCCAAAACTGTATTACTGCTGCATTCTGAAACTGTGCAATACTGCCACATTCCAAAGTTGTGCATCACCGCCACATTCCAAAGTTGTGTGTCACTGCCACATTCCAAAGTTGGGCGTCACTGCCACATTCCAAAGTCATGCATCACTGCCACATTCCAAAGTTGTGCATCACTGCCACATTGCAAAGTCATGCATCACCGCCACATTCCAAAGTCATGCGTCATCGCCACATTCCAAAGTTGTGCATCACCACCACATTCTCAAGTCGTACATCACCGCAACACTCCAAAGTCATGCAGAATGTCCACATTCCAAAGTCTTGCATCACCACCACATTCAAAAGTCGCGCATTGGCACCACATTCCAAATCGCATGGCAGCACCACATTGAACATTACAAAGTTGGGCAGTACTGCCACATTGAACATTCTGAAGTTGTGCAACACTGACACATTCTGAAATTGTGTGGCACCATCACATTCCAAAATTGCATGGTACCACCACATTCTGAAACTGCATGGTGCCACCACATTCCAAAACTGCACGAGTGTTCATCACCACCTCATTCTGAAGCTACACATCACCGACACATTCTGAAACTGCACATCATTGCCACATTCCAGAACTGTACATCAGGATCACCACCACATTCCGAAATTGCGCATCATCGCCACATTCTGAAATTGTGCATCAGCCACATTTCAAAACTGCATGTCCGTTACATTCTGAAATTGTGTGTCACTGCCACTTTCTTATATTGTGCATCATTGCCACATTTTGAAACTGTGCATCATCACCACATTCCGAAATTGCGCATCACCATCACATTCTGAAATTTGTATCACCACCACATTCCAAAACTGTGCTTCAATGCCACATTGAAAAACTGCATGTCTCTTCTACATTCTAAAATTATACCTGCCTGCCACATTTTGAAATTGTCCGTTTCCATGCTCCAATACTGCCTGTCATTTTTCATTCTGAAAATGTGCATTCCCACCATATTCCGAAACTGCACATTCCCACCACATTCTAAAGATGCATGTCACTGCCACATTCAAAAACTGCATGCTGAAGTTACATTCTAAAATTATGCATCCCTGCTTCATTCTGAAATTTCATGTGGCTACCAGATTCTGAAACTACGTCACTGCCACTTTCTGAGATTTCGTGTCCACACCGCATTCTGAAATTGAATGTTGCCACAATCTGAAATCAAGCATACCAACCACACTTTTGAAGTTTTACTTCACTACACCGCATGCCAGATTAATCCATCCAAGACAAATTATGAAATTACATATCCCTACCACTATCCACAACCATGTGTCTCCGCATTTCAAAACTGTATATCTCTGCCACATTCTAAAACTATATGACACCACCACATTAATAACTTTAGCATCCCTGCCACTTTCCAAAACTGTGTGTCCCACCTACTATTTGAGATTGTGTCATTGCTGCATTCCACAGTTGCAGTCTGATGACATTTCAAAATCTCATCCCTGCACTTTTATAAAAATTGCATGCATTTTTGTCATTCTAAAGCCATGTTTGCCGCTGTATTCCAACCCCCCATCACATTCTTAAGTACTGTACCTCGCATCTGCACATTATGGTAATGCATGCCCTGACTCACCCATTGTCAGCTTTCCTTTTCCAGATGTTTAATACCACTGCAGTTTTATGTACTGTGGGAGAAATAAGTATTGTAAGGTAGTTTGCAAGAAGGACTAGGCTGTGAGTTCTGGTTGTGACATCATCAGTAGCTCTTTACTGAAACTGGCTTTTTTGAACAGGCAATAAATTTAGGGTTACAAAATGACTTGTAACTTTTTAACAAAGTAACTTAGATATCTAATTTTTGGCATGTGGCTGACTGGGGATATGTTGATCCAAATTCTGAATTTACTGATGCTAGAGATTTTGGCCAGAATCCCTCTTTGAAAAGAACGTAGCTTTTTTCCTAGATAAGAATTGATCAGGTGCCAACTTTGCTCCAGATATATGCCCCAGATAATGTTGATTGGTAAGAATAATTTACTCACCACTTTTAAAATATAGTGAATAAAACCAAACTTGGAACGCATATGACTGCTGTAAATCTGTAAAAAACTGCTCTGTTTGAATCACTAGTTGTGTTATGAAGCACTATTCTTTGGAATGTGGTGCATTTAGAAATGTTGGGTGAGTACTGGTACTCAATTAAAACATTTTCTGAAGAGCATTTCCTAAAATGAGGTTAGTAAAATAGGCTGGTACTCACCTTATCTGGATCCCTGTTACCCATGATAAAGTAAGTCAATCACATATCATGTGACAGAATAACAAGCCATTCCCAGGTAAGTAAACTTGCCCATAACCAATCAGAGTGCAGAAAGATTATTGGAGACTGAAGAGTGATTGACCATTCAAGCAGTCTGTGGGAAGTTAGTGAATGAGTTTGCAGGTATAGATGTTGCAAAGTTTTAATTAGTAGGCGATGTTAAGGCGAAGTCGCCAAATTCACCTCCACAGATCATTTCACAAAGTTTTTCTATTTAATGAGAAATTCACCATTGGTGACTTCACCTATAACTTCTCCTTGGGGTAAACAAAGGTGAAGCTGGTCAAAATTACTCACCAACTACTGCTTTTGGGGTTTTAGGCATACCTCAGTCAAATGTTACTGGGTTTGTCTGAAACTTGGTATGGTTGTAGTCCAAGAGGAGATGCATATGTGGTGCATGTTTGATGATTAGTGGACTTAAATTGTGGATGTGGCACCATGGTCAAGTTGGGAGGTGATTTTGGGGTGTTGTGCACTCCCCATGAATTTTACCAGAGGTATTATGTTTCATTATTGTAGTAGACATTTAAAACCTTGTCTGGAAGTATTGAATGTCCCTTAATTCCAAAGACTGGTGGAGTTATGGCTTGTTTAGTTGCAGTGTTATCCTATGGGACATTAGTGTTGGGTAAGTGTGGTCACTTGCAACCTATGCAATCAAAGATGTTCCTGGGTAAGCAGAGGACCCACATATGTGTACTGGGAGCCAGAGGACCCTTCTCATGGCAAATCAGGCCGAGTAGGAGAAAAGCAGAGGGAAGTGGTGATCATGCCAGCAGTGGTTCATGGAGGGTGTAAGAAAAGTGCCACAGTAAGGCAGTGGGCACACTCTGTGGAAACAGCAGCACTACCCTCTGTTGAAGTTCAAACTCCTCATGAGCTAGCATCACTAAGCACTCTCATCTGCTGCAGAAATGTTCCTCTACTTGCTGTGGTTTATAGGTTTCATTTTCACCCTTACCACTGTGCCTTTTACACCCATTTCCATCACAGTTTAATATGTCATGGCTACATTATTTTTTGATTACTTACTTTACCCATGGCTGCTATAGTGGTTTACCTTGATTGTTCATGACTTTTGCTATTTCCTCAGAGTGTACCAACTCCCTTGTATTTATTGTGCTGACTTTTGGCTTGTATTTCTGTATATTGTATTGTACTAGTAACATGTTTCTCCCTTTACCCCTTCGGTCACACCTGGAAATGAGTCCTGGCTCTCTGTGCCTTTCGGTAACCAACTTTTAAATAAATAAATCAGCAGCAGCACACACTGCCACCAGTTTTTTTCTTTTTTTCCCACACAAACAATACATAGCAGGGATTTCAGGGACTAAGAGGAACATAAAAGACACAACAACTTAGGTATTTATAACGATGTTACTGTGTACATGAACAACTGCTAACTTCACTCAATAAACAAAAATGAAACCAATAGAGTCAAACAACAGTGACAAAAATAATTCAGGAAAACACGTATAACTGCTCTTCAGAACAAAAGTTACAAACCAAAGAAAACAGGGAAAAAATTCAGAAAAAACACTGACTATAACAGCACTAATACTGCTAGGACAGAAAAGGCTGCCTTACCTGCCTTTTTAGGGCTACAGTGGGTGGAGCCCTGCAGCACTTTAACGATCACTGAGAAAGGGGACATTTCTTCCATGCTTACAACATGTTGGATTGCATCACAGTGACCTCTTCCACAATGAAACAGTCCACCTATGTTGTCCCTACTGATTGCAACACTGCCCTCTTTTCTGCAATCATCCCCAGCTCTGTTCTGGTCCTCCCTTCCCCCACTCCTTCTTCACCCAGCTTCTTCCTTCTCCACTCCTTACTCCTCCCCGGCCCTGCTCTGCCCAGCTCTTCTCTTCCCTATCTTCACTGTCAGATTTGTACAGGAATGTTTTATTACTTTTTCTTCTTGCAGTTAGTGGCAACTGAAATCCATAATCCCCACTGGACCCTCCCTCTCTGGAACCTCTGCTCCCCAAACATAATAGTGACACTGGGGTGCCTCACACCCCAGGGTCCAATTGCAACTCCTCACTGTCCCTACCCTCATCCACTATCACACATGCCCGAATAGTTTCTATTTTGTTTTTCTTTACCATACCTCAAACTTTCCCAAGCTGCAAATGTGCAAGAAGAGACAGATCATGGTACTGGAAGACAGAAGAAGAGAGCCAAATGGGGCTGCAATGGACAGCAAGCAAGTAAGAGAAACAGCAGGGAGAATGACAGAGTGTGTGTATGTGTGTATGTGTGTGTGACAGAGACAGAGAGAGACGGAGAGTGAGAGAGAGAGAGAGAATCAACAGAGGTGCCGCTATCCTTCCTGTCACAGTTTGCAAACTTTCCATAGGAGAGACAACAAAAGGAAAAGTCTCTCTCTCCTCCCACTCCCAGATAGAGACATCCATTGGTGATCCCTTTAAATCTAACTTTGTAGTGCTGGGGATTAATCCAGAGGGAGAGAAGGGCAAGCAGGTCTCTCTGTTTAGTAGGGCAAGTAGGTCTGTTTTACATTCTTCTACGTTGGGAACAAAAGGTGTCTTAGCCCTACCAGAGGTTATTTTGTTCATGAGCCAAGGGACAAAGGGTCAGTTACTGTTGTCAGCAGCCTGGGAAAAAAAATCACAAGCAAACAACTGCAGTGCAAGCCGACTGAGTGCTTCAGCTGAAAGGTAAAGGCTTGTGGTAGGGACAGGGCAAATTAAAACACTATTAAAATAATCTGTTCAGTGACGGCTCTGCTTCTGACATGCTTTGTTTATTTTTATTTGCTTACTTCTTAACTTAAAAAGTAATGTACAGATATAAGTTCCACCTGGTTTATTTGCAAAGTTACTGCAGTGTGCAAAGTCAAAATGCATATACAGTATGTCCATAGTTTGCATATCTGGCTGGCAGTATAGCCTAGAGGTTAGAGGAATGAGGTGTGAATGAGTGTGATACATCCAGCAGACCAGACCTGAGTTTGAGTCTCACAACCTCCACTTGCATACTGTGTGACTCTGAGCAAGTCACTTAACTGCCCAGTGCTCCCTGTCTCCTCTGAAAACAGGCACTTGTGCCTAGTGGGCCTTATCCAGTTACCAAAGACTAAAATAAAAAAAATAAAATATGTCCGTAGTTTGATTTTAAGTGACACCTCCTTTTAAACCTGGATATCAATGGAAAAAAAAAGTACTTTCACAGAGAAACGATCCACTCTTACACTCCTTTTTTTGTTACCTATCCCGGCTAGCAATTGCTCCTGTTCACTATAATATTACTTTTTAATATTAATTTCCTTAGCCCAGGATATTTTTTTTTATAAACAGTTGGGGATCAGGCACACTCATACAATGTGCAAATCACCAACACCCATGAACATTCTATTCTTCTCTTCTCTTCTCCCTCCTCCCAGTCCATTAAAAACAAAAAATAACACACATGCCAACATTTTTTTAATGCAGGCTACAGGCAGCTTAACTTTTAGATATATAGCTAAGCAAAGCAAGCACTATCTGCATGCCAGGACAGATGCAGCTTCTGTCCACTCCTGCAGTGCTGCCTTGTTTGCTTTGTTTAATGGCATGTTTATAAAGGAGTAGTGGAGGACCCATCCCGACCACCACCACCAACACCAGACATTCATTCCATGTCAAGCCATTCCCAGCTCCTGTCCCAATCCCAACACAACAAGTGAAGACTGAAGAAGTGTCCCAGGTGGGTCTGCTTCCTGTCCTGTCCAATATGTCCACAGATGCCCTCCTACCCCAGTGAGACAGAGCCACGGTGGATGAGGAGCAGAGCTGCCAGTGAACTGACCAAGCCACTTCTGTCTCATGCGAGTCACTCCTGCCACATGCCACCCACTGCCAGCAGTGCACCCCCCTTCCCAAGCACTCAGAGATGCCCATGGTGCAGATAGAATGTGCTGCAGATGCAGCTGCTGCCTAAGAATATGATCATCATCCCACGGTCATCGGTGACATGGGAGGTGTGGTGTGTTGGGACATGGGAGTCAGGACTGGAGAGCTAAACAGGGCAGCAACAACAACCCCCAGCATAGAAACAACATCTCTGTCTCTCTCTAGACCATCCATGACCGCATGGACCAGCAATCCTTCATTCCAGTTCAGATTCAGATGCATGCTGCTTGCCATGGTCCTGCACCCATCCCAGCATTCTTGTTTTACATTGGACTATCTAGCATGCCTGCTAATCTAAGGCAAAACACTATAAAACATATCCCTAGAAACAGATAGTTGTTCATTACAGTAAAGATGGCACTCTAAGCTTTAAACCTCATGCACTATTTATAGAGGTCAGCAATGCTTTGGATTAATGAAACTGTTTCAAAACACACTGAAAAACATCTTTAAAGTCTATGTTTGAGCAGTAACAGGTGATGTGCAGTAAAATATAACACAGCAGGGATCAGAAATATCCTGAGCTGTGAGCACTGTGACTTTTATTTGCATAGGTCTGACCTGTCTGCATTATGTGAAAGCTAGCAGGAGATGTCTGCTCAACAAAGAGCACAATTTGTCTTGCAAGCTGTAAACAACATTTTGTGTACATAACAACAGAGTGAGTGTCATTCTGCCACATAATGCAATTAGTCTGCTCTTTTGTAATTCCATTATATGGCAGAATGATACCCACTGTGGTTGTACATAAATAAAATGTAGTTTACAGCTTGCAAGACAAATTGTACCCTTTAATGAGCATACTTCCCTTACTGGTCTTCACACAAAGGAAGCTAGTCAGATCTATAAAAAAAAAAAAAGCCACAGTAGTTACAGCTCAGGATTTTTCTGCTTCTAGGATTTTTCTGCTCTGTGTTGTGCTGTATTTTAACCTGCATACCCCATCCTGCAATAAGTAAAGTAAGGCTACCAGTCTATGGACTGTTTAATTTAACTGGACTGGACTTTAACTGAACTGTGCGAACACTGTGACTTTTTTTTTAGTTGTTGCATAGTGTTCATATTGTCACTGACACCCAATCTTTTTGAGCTGCTCTTTGTGTAAAGCAAGCTATGTCATGGATCACTGACAATAAATGATCGATGAAAACTATGCCAAATTCTATTGTTGAATATATACATGTCAGTCCATCACAGCATTCTCATAGCTCAGTTAAAGTCCAGTTCAGTTACATTAACCAGTCAGTCCTAGACTCGTAGTCTTCTCACTTTACTTATTGTAGGATCTGCAGGTTAAAATACATATAGAGCTCAGCAGGAAGTAGAAAAATCCTAGGACCAGAAGACTCACTAGCTGTGAGTGCTGTGATGTTTCTTTGCATAAATCTGACTAGTCTGCATTGTGTAAACAGTAATAGGGGAAGTCTGATCATCAAAGGAGTGCAGTTTATCTCATTTTGTAAGGAATCCAAAGTAGTTAAAACAGGCAGGGATCAAGTGCGTCACAAACTAACATACTTTGCAGCTGAATCCTACTCTTTTCCTCCCCTCTGCCCACATAATCTACACACACACACACACACACACACACACACACACACACACATATACACACCAGTTTTCAGCTGGTACTTAAAGAAGACAGGTGACACAGAGTTACAAAGTATGGAGCTTATCAAATGAATACACTCCCACCTGACAGGAACAGGTCAACATGCAGCAGTCCCTCAGCATTCACTCTGATACAAGCTGTCTCCATTCCATTTTGTGATATATTTTTGTGATATATTTATGTGAACGAATGTTTACCAACTGAATGCTATTTGTATAAGTCATGATTTATTATAATTTCATGGACAGTATTTTGCAGGTGTTCATTCTCAGTGGGCTATTCTTTGTATATGCAAGTCAAAATGGATGTAGACATTTTAAAGCACAATGTCTTTTGTATATTGAAGTTGAGACAAATGGGACTGTATACAGTCCATTCACGTCAATATGTTGGAAGGGACAGTTCATACACCCTACTCGATGTTGCTTTCCATGAATGGAATCCCACCTGTTTCAGCTACAATATACTGTACAAAAGTCTGTTTGGATTAATATGTTTCATTTAATGAAGGTTACCATATGGAAACAATGAAGTTTGTCCTTTAACGGTCAGACCAAGTTTTCCTGGTGGACCCCTTCCCTAAGGACAAAGTGGTAGTGCTCAAAGGGGGAGTGGGAGGAAGGGATGGAGCAATAGGTCAGGGAAGAGGAGGGGCATGCAAAGGAACAGGTGAACCGTGGAGAACTAAGGAAGTGGGAGGGAAAATTACAGGGTACTTCACAGGCAACACAGAGGCACTCTACCTCTTTTGTTGGATAATATTGTTAGATTAGATCAACAGAACCAGCACGTCAGATTGGCTATCAATAGAGTTTGAAAAAACATAAAGAACCGGAATTAAGCAGAAGAAAAGGTTTGTGGAGCAAGGAATTTATACAGGTAAGGAAAGCAAAAAAAAAAAATATATATATATATATATATATATAAAAATAAATGAAAATTTGTGTTGGTTTGATACAAGATGCCTTCGAGGCGTTGCAATTGGAGTTTAGTAGATTGAGAAAACTTGTAATGGTAAAAGCATGTGCCACTGAAGCTTTGTGATCTGATTTAGCAGAGTAGGACACTTAGGTTATTATTGTGGTGTTTTTTGTTTAAAAGCGAGTAAAAGGATGGTACTGAAAAAAGCAGGAGCCTTTGAGTCTTTGCAGTTTTCCACGTTAAGCACTTTCTGGTGTTATGATCGGATATACAGTGGTTTTAAGGCTTTGTGGTACTGTTTGAGGAGGCCGAGCATTAGTACACTTGCAGGGCATAAAAAGAGGTGTTTTTCATTACAACAGGCTTACTGGTTTGAAGACATGGTGGTTTTTAGGGGGCTCAGCTGGGACAGGGTGAGTCAATACTGGATTGCAGAACAGAAAGTTTTTCTTGTTAAAATGGAAGAACAGGGGAAGCATGCAGGGTGAGAGAAGAAGCTGGTGCTCAGGTATCCAGTAGCAAGAATCGTGGAGTGCAGCAGGGGTGAATAGCTTCAAAGGGAACAAGCTGTTGCTGTTTTGCCAGTGTTTTGTGTGCAAGGAGCAAGCGAGGCAGCATTAGGAGAGGGTGAAAGGAATAATACCAGCGAGCAAGGCATGGAAGGAAGCAGAGGAAGCCACACGGCTTGTGTAAAAAAAAAAAAATGCTGTCTGTCATCGCAACCGGGTGGGGGCGACAGGGATGGTGCATTTTTTACAAGGAGTACTAGCAATGGAATCCAAGAAAAAAAGGCTAGCTTAAAAAGGGAGGAGGATGTAGGTGCAAGCAAGGAGAGCATGCGAATGAACATTTCTGTAAGTAGTAGTAAAGCAAGGCCCGATAAGAAACCATGTGGCTGGCAGTTTTTCTTGGCATCATACGTCAGGCCTCGTGGTGAAAGGGAATAATATGCAACTGGGACAGACGATAACAAAAAAGGAAAGGGGCTTTAAGGGAAGAACTGCACTGCTGGGGGGGATAAAAGGAACTACAACACAAGGGAGCAAGGCCCTGGGGAAGCCACGTTTTGGCAGCCATGGCATGTGTCATCCCACCTCATGGTCGGGGGGGAATTTTTGACAAGGCTTAGCTAGAAGTTTGAAAGGGAATATCCATGGAGGCTAAATAATTTAAATGATAAAGAGTCTAAGGGAGAAGTTAATTTATTTTAAGCTGGTGAAGGGAGATTTCAAACAGAATTTAGGCAGGTTGATATGGCAAGGCCCTATCAGAAACCATGGTGGTTTTTCAGGGAGGGATTTGGGAGGGATCCAGGCCCAATGGCGAGGGGAAGGATCTGAGGTCACAGGTTTTTTAAGCTGTCCACTTGCATGGAAGGTTATATATAAAAAAAAAAAAAACAGAGAAAGGGGGTCAACCTGTGGTTGAAAATTTTAGCAGTTGGTTAATGAACGACATTTTCAGTTTCTTTTGCAGCATTCATTCAGGCACGGCAAGGAGAGATGATGGCACCAAAGAAGAGCAAGCCATCAAAGGAGGATGCATACAAGGCAATTGTAGAGTCGGCGGAGAAGGCCAACATGATGTGGCAACTAGTGGAGGGGGAAGAGCCTAGAAGGTCTGGGGAGAAGCGGAAAGTGAAGAAGGGAAAAGGAGTTGGAGGAAAAAGACTGATGGGGAGGACAGTTAGTCCAAGAAGGCCTCAGGTGGGGGCATCTCCCCGAGTGGTCAGCCCAATACCTCTGCCCCTTGTGGCCCCTGAGCCACTAGCACCCCCTCCTGAACCATCGGTGGTGCTCCTGGAGGAACCCAGGCTGGATCCTCAGGCCACAGTTTTCCCATCACCCCTGATGACACAGATAACAGTACCAGCACATGAACCAGGATCGATGTAGCTCACGGACAATGGGTCACAGGAACAGGCAGGACAACAGGACAATGTATCAGGTTTCATGGGTGAAAGTATCAAAGAATATATCGGTCAAATAATTGTGGCACTGGGGTAGGGGTTTAGGACAGATGGAGTCAGCATTGGAGGAGATTAGGGCAGACAAGGAGGCCACAGGGGAGAGAAGAAGAAACGGACAGTTGGGGAAGAGGTACATGGAAATCGGAACACCCGCATGAGGATAGGAACATGTGCCTTTGGCTACCAAAGAGAAAATGTGGAAAGGGGACTATGTGGACATATTTGCCCTGGTGAGTAGGGAAGTGGCAGCCAAGTATAAGGAGTCAGAATGTATAGGAAGAGTGAGATGGCAGCTGCTGTGGTGTTATTGGGTAAGAAAGAGGAAGATAAATTTATGAAAGGAAAAATGTGGGATGGATGGTTTGTCAGTTTCACATATTCACTATAGTGTTGGAGAAGAAGCCAGACCTGGGATCCCACTGACCACATACTCATTGATCATACGGTGAGCAAAAGAAAAGGGGGTGGGGTGGATATACTATGATGAATTCTTTCACCAGAGGATGGCCACATAGGTGATGTAAGATGGGACACAAAACAGATAGATTTATGGACAGATTCATTACGACCAATACACCCTGGAGGAGGGAGGAAGAGATGGGCAGAAAAGGGGGGCTGTTGCAAAAATGCTATTGGGGATATAACAGAGCATATTGTTCCTGGCCCCAGTGTTGATTTAGGCATGCATGCTCCAAATGTGGGGGTACCCATCCAGCATTGAGATGCAGGACCTCATGGTCCCAGGGGACATCAGCAGAGGGGCTGCAAGGGACAAGCCACCAGTCATTTCGTGGGGGCAAGGTTATAGGAGTCAGGCCTGGAACAGAGGGATGAGGGGCAGGGGCCAGGTGAGTAGAGGAGCCCAGTCATACTGAAAGAGATGGAGGAAGAACAAGAAAGGGGGAAGGGGCGAGGGATGAGAGGAAGGGACGGGGGGGCATGGAGCGATTTCAGGCCACCAGGAGCCTTATCAAGAGTGAGGCCTGGGAGAGGTGGCTCATGGAGTACCCTGACAGGAGGGCAGCCAAAATTTTAAAGGAAGGTTTTAGATCAGGTTTTCCCCTACAGTGCAACATGCCAAGACAAGCGAAGGAAGCAAAAAACCTATGGTCAGTCAGGGGAAAGGAAGACATTTTGAAATGGAAGATTAAAAAGGAGAAGGCAGCAGGGAGGGTGGAGGACCCGTATCCATTTCCCCCATTAGACAAATTGAGGATCTCCCCCCGGGTTTGGTTCCTAAAAAACAGGAAGGGGAATACAGAGTGATACACCACCTGTTGTTTCCGGAGGGAGGTCCAGTGAATGACTTTATAGGTGAAGAGCACAGCAAGGTGACCTACGCCATGCTGGAAGAGGCAGTGCAGATCATATGGGCTACCCGGATGCATGGTTGGCAAAGACAGATATTGAGTCAGCTTTCCATCTGCTACCTGTTAGAAAGGAGGATTGGGACCTCTTGGGTTTTAAGGTGGGAGAACAATACTATTTGATAAAGCGATGCTGATGGGTTGTTTGATAGCCTGTGCTATGTTTGAAATGTTCAGCGCTGTCTACAATGGATCTTTCAAAAGAAAACTGGGTATAAGATGGTGATACACTATCTGGATGATTTCTTACTGATAGGCAGTGGGCGCTAGAGACAGAAGATATGCTAGAAGTTTTCAACTATTATGTAGGGAGCTTGGCATGCCACTGGTGCCAGAGAAAACAGAGGCCCTAGCAGGAAATTGGAGTTTTGGGATTTGAAGTAGATGCATTGGGGAAGGTATTTGGTTACCTGGTAAAAAGTGCAGAGGCTAAGAGAGTTGATACAACAACACATGAGCAAGAGGCGAGTTCAATTAAGATAGGTACAACAAGTGCTGTGGTATTTGAATTTTGCCTGAAGGGCAATTGGACCAGGGAGAATGTTCACAAGGAGACTAGCGAGCGCAACAGCAGGGGTGGCAAGGTCACACCACTTGGTGGATTTAAACCAAGGGGTAAGGACGATTTCACGGTATGGAAGAATTTCTAGTAGCTACAATGACATATCTTTCTAGCAAGAGGACTGGGTCTATAACATCGATCTAGAATTGTATATGGACATAGCAGGGAAGGGGATGGAGGGTACTTGAGAGGTAAAATGGTTGCAGAACCATGGGCAGTTGAATGGATAAGGGATGGCAGAGTAAAGGACATCACATTGTTGGAAATATGCCAATTTGGACTTGCACCTTAGTGTTGGGGGAGGAGTTGCAAAATCAGAAAGTGACTTTCTGGTGTGACAATAGGGCAGTGGTGGATGTCCTGAATAACAAGGGGGCCAGGTCAGAGCCAGTAATGCGGGTTTTGAGGCAGTTAGTGTTGAGAGGGCTACAGTTGAATATGTCATTTAGAGCCAAGCACATAGATGGGGTGAGGAATATCCTAGCTGACAGCCTTTCCCGTCTCTAGCTGGATCATTTCTGGGAGCTGGTACCAACAGCAGAGGAATGAAAAATGCCCATTCCAGTGAACATCTGGGATGCTGGCAGGAGGGACCTGCTGTTTCAGAACTCATGGGCACCACGGACCTTGAGGGCTTATGAAGGGGCATGGCGGGTGTTGAAGGCTTTCAGGGCGGCACACCATACAGAGGTAATTGGGTCAGTTACAGAAGGCCAGCTAGGAAAGTTTATGGTAGATCAATGGGAGAAGGGGTTGGCATACAACACTATGGGATTATACCTAGCTGGGATCAGTGTAGTATGTAGCCTGAGGAGATGGCAGGATCCCATGAAATCAATGTTGATATGGAGGATGCTGCAAGGGTGGAGCAGGCTGAAGCAGAGGAAAATGGAAGAAAGGCATCCTATAGCTGAGCATTGGCTATCCAGACTATAGGGAATACTCACAGAGGTGTGTAGGTCAAGGATGAAGCACAGCTATTCTTTACAATCTCACGTAGTAATGTTCAGGGGGGCATTGAGAGTGAGTGAAGCAGTGGGGCATGGTGGTAAGGGATGAGGATGGAGGACTGGAATGGAGTGATATAGTCTGGGGTGGGAAACAATGCAACTCATAATCAGGAGATCAAAAACAGATCAGGTGGGAAAAGGTTGTGTCATAACCCTAAAATCCCATCCCAAAGGGACCCTGCATCCAGTGAAAACTCTGTGAGCTTACGCCGCAGAGAGATACAAAAAGGAGGGAAAACTGTGCATGGGAATGGGAGGAAGGTGACCAGTTACCAGGTCACAGCCATACTTAAAAAAGGCATGGCATTTCTGGGTGAAGACCCAACTAGTTATTCTTCCAATTCTTTTTGTATAGGAGCCGCATCACAGTGGCCGATGGAAGGAGAATTAGTGAACAATATGTTGGAAATGGGGCGCTGGCGGTCTGCCAGTTATAAAAGATACATTCATGCTTTCAAGGTTTAAGAACTAACATACTATCTATGTTTTGTTTTTCAGGTAAAGAACAAAGGGGAGGGGGAAGAATGGGGAGGGGTGAAATAAAAGGTCACGGAATGTAAGGCAATAATAAGCGTGTCATTTGATCCAATAGGTACAGGGAGGATAACGGAGGTGTGGATCTGCAGCCATTCCTACATTTACTGGGCAGAAAGGAGACCTGAAAAGAAGGCCGGGGAAAGGCAACTCTACCAAGATGTCAGACACTGTAGGCTGATATGGTGTGGCATTCGGGGGATGAAGTGGGCACAATTGCTTCCGACGTTGCCAGAGATGAAGCAGCAGAGACCTATACTGGATTTGATTATCATACACCTGGGAGGGAACGATATAGGGGAAAAACCATGGGTGGACACGTATCTAAAGACAGAAAGGGATCTGCAGAAAGTAAAATGATGGTGGCAGGAGGTGAACTTAGCATAGTCTGACATGATACCATGGAGAGTATGGAGACATGCACACAGACATGTAGCAGTAGATAGAGCTAGGATAAAGATGAATAGGAGTGTTGGGACTTTGGTAAAAGGCATGGGAGGGCATGTGATAATGAGGGGAGTGGAAGAATGGGTAGAGGAATTTTACAGATCTGATGGGGTACATTTATCAGACCTGGCAATAGACATGTTTAATACAGAGATGATGGGATTTATTGAGGCCAGGAGCAAACAAAACAGCAGGTAGATCAAAACAGAAAAAAGGGGGACAATCAAAATGGGGGGAAGGCCAGTCATCCAATGCAAGCTGGAGACAGGCTATTAGCAAAATCGGAGGGAGGAGAGGGAATGAAAAAGAAAAAGGAGGAAGGAGAGTGACAGAAAGAGAAGAAAGCGGTCTCAGCTATCACCATACCTATAAGAAGAGAGAAGAAGAAGGATCCAGGTTTTCACCTGGGGAGGCGAAGAAGCGGAAGAAGAGGAGGAGAATTTGAACTGATATTAATATGTAATGCAATAGAAAAGAGGTGTAATGAGACATTAGCTCAAGATGAATATGGAATGTAACAAAGAAATATGTTTATAATAAATTGATTGCCGATCTGAGCACAACAACACAGTGGTGGTCTGTCTTTTGTGGGAAAAAGGGGGGAATCCGGGACAATAGCCCATGTGGAAGAAAAACATGCAAAATACCGAAATATTAAATTAAATCATAACTTAAAGCAATAGTGTTCTGTTGGTAAAAATTAATTCACCCAAATATATCACAATGCTGTAAGATAGGAGCTGGCATATTGTACTTTTGTACTGTGGTGGGATTGTTAATGCTTGAAACAGGCTGCAAGTGCACATATTGTAGATTATCAGGCACAGCAATGCTATAAATCAGCCTTATTTTGATGTTTATTGTGTTTATATAAAACAAGGCTTAGATGACATCGGAACAGCTTCAGTATCTAGAAGACCAAATGGTCAAGGTTTGGATTGTGTTTTCACAGTGATGGATGTTTGAGGTGAGCCTTATCATTTAAAATGTACTTCATTGGAAGGGTTTTCCTCAAAACCTAAAACATAGTGACACAGTAACTGGGGCTTACTCTATGATTTTTAAAGTTAACTTTTGGCTGCCTGTTTTCCAGCACTTGCAACAAATCAGATTTTTGGGCAACAAGCTCAAATTCCTTGGCAGCAATTGATCATGGGATGCCAGTGGACAGCTACCTTACTACTTTTTGCCGAACCAGTTGACATGGTACCAGTATTTTAAAATTAACAATATCCTCCTTCTGGCAAGATAATAAAAAATGTAAACAGAGAGATGGGGCATTTTAGACGTAGTCCTGAGATGTTTCGGACGTATTCGAGATGAGAAAGAGCTCTTGCCTTTATCAATTTAGACTTGTTCAAGGGCTTTCTTGTACCTATGAGCATGAATGTAGTAGCACAATTTCATAAACTCTCTTCACTCTCTAATCCCTAGTATATTAGTTATCAAGCATTGGCATGAGTTGCATTTGATATTTCTTGTCCGTTATATGCTGTTTTTTGGCTTACAAGAAGTAATGCTCCAGCCTGAGATTTCTGGTGCATCCACAGTCTAGACACACACACACACACAGTTATTTTTTAATCTAAGCTTGTCAATATTTGACTCTAATGGTATGGATGAGCTTGGCAAAGAAATAACATAAAAAAGGGATAAAAAAGGTAGCTTTTTCTTCCTTAAATATATGCAGACATAGGTAACAAATTCTGTAAGGCATAGCATGGAGGAAAGGAACAGTGCTGCTGATCACTCAGTTGTAGTATAGGCTCCTGCATACAGCTAACAAGGAACTCCCTCTCACTCTCCTCAAATGCAGAAACCCAGATGAAATTGTGCTCTCTTTTCTGATATAGAACGGGACAAATGGAAATTCAGGATGGAGATGGAGCGAGCAGGACCTATACTACAGCTCTCTGTGACTGTGGAGTAGTACAGAGAAGCAGGAGAGAAAAAACTAATTACATTTATTTAAAAGGTATGCCACCGTTGCCTAAAGCTTGCCATCTTACCAGTAAATCTTAATGTATGCTCCTGAGGTTTGTTTGCTCCCTATTGTTTTTTCTCTGACCCCCAGGTGAAGGAAGGCCTGCCCCAGTGGACTGGTTGCTGTTAGCTGAGAATTACCGATACTGGTGGTGGATCAGCTGAAAGGTCCCTGGCAATGTGGGACTCTGAGTGTAACAGAGACACCAGTCGGAATGGCGTTACAACGGGAGAAAGCTATACCAAAACAGAAAGGATATTTTGGTAGTTTCCATCCTCTATTATTGAATAACTTTTTATCAAGAGTACTGAAAGCATAAAGCCAGGATTTATAACATGATTCAAAACCTAAGGACATTATTCTAAACAAATTTTAAAAGTTGTTTCATATTTTGTTCTCTTTTGTTCCCTTCGAGGTTGTTTCTTTCTGATTGTTTGATTGTGTGTTTCTGGTCCTTGGGCCAGCTTGGGGAACACTGTTTGTGTTTGGTGTTCCTTTGTAGCTGGGTTTGGGTCATTCTGTGTATCTGGTCAGTGACACAGAGTTTATAAAATTAGCTTGTAAATAATTTAGTTTATAATATATTAAAATAGTTTGAGACTTTTATTCCCGCCATATGCAAATGAGGACAAAGTTGGGTCACATGACCTAAGAGTATAAAGCGCATGCTCGTCCTTTCCTGATTGAGCATTGCAGCATTTGGTGTTTGGACCTCAGGCGTGCAGTCAGAAGGAGGACTTAAAAAGCTTTATTCTCCTACAAGCAGTTTTATGACTATTTGACTGCCTGGTTTGCTTTAACTGTTACGTATATAGAATATAGTATATTACAAAACGATTGACAAATGCTCAATAAATGCCTTTTGTCCCCAGTATTTAGCATCTCTAGACCTAAATTAAAATGACTCAGTAAACGTTGTTCTAAAAAATTGGCTGTTCTCAGTTAATAATAAAGTAAAAAGCAATTGTAAAATGAGTAAGTCATAGATCTTGAGATGAACAGAAGATGAACAGGAGACCCAATGGAGACTGACCAGATACAAGAGTGAGTACCCATTTTAGATTTGTTCTTGCTTTGCCAAAAGAGAGCAAGTTTTGGTTTAATATGCCCCTTGACAAGCTAGACTATATTTAGTTTTGACTTCTGAATTCTGATGATTTTAGAGAATTGTACATAGTACTGACAGGGTAATAGACTCTTGATAGAACTTGATAGAACTTTGGGTAATAGTCTTTTGCTTCTGTTTTAAGTTATGTTACTGTTATTATTTAAAACTCCTTTTTCTTTACAGTGCTGAATAAAAGAGGAATAGAACAAATTTCAGGGATATTTAAGTACATTTACTCTAAACCTTGTACTCAAACTTATACAACAGTGAAGAAATCTGGAGTAAATCAGAGCTGGGTTCGAGTGAGGACTTTCAGGATTCGAAGGAGTTTAAAGGTGTTGAATGGAACTTTGAACCTGAGACTGAACCTGATACTGATACTGGAATCTGGAATTGGCAATACTTTTCCTCAGATTGTCTTAATTATGGGACTTTACTGGTTTGATTTATTTTACTGTTACGATCTAAACTCAAATTAACATAGAAAGTATGATTTAGGATTGCATTATATTTACAAGGTGGTGACAGAAGAGCCCAATTGTTGGATTTTATTGCTAATTAATACTGATCAGTTTTGACCTATTAGAGAGTCAATTAAGAGTGTATTTTGTTGTATTACATAATTCTTGATTATCCAACCAGGGTTTTTGATTCTTTAATATTTTAAGATATTTATATTTATTTTAAAGACTTATATCTAAGATATTTCTGAGTATTTTTTTGTACTCTACTTTATTTGCACTTGATTCTACTTGATTTGCACTAAATTGAACTGTTTTATTGTTCAGGGTTAATTAATTTGGTTAAATTAGGGTTATTGCCCCATCTAATTATCATATTACCTCATATTACCTCTCTCTGTATTTCTCATAAATAACTTTAAATAAGATGGTTAACACAAGAAGTGGTTTGGTTTGCTGTCATAAAATGCCAAACTTAGAGAAGAACAAGAGAGGAAAAGGAACACAGACTATGAAGTTAGGAGAGAACAATAATGGAATGCATGAGGAAAAACCAGAGCTTCCTAAACAATCTAAAGTGAATAGCCAAAGGAAAATTATTCAGTTTTTTACTGGTAAAGTAGAAATGCCTATTATAGTTTCTACACCACTGGGCAAAAATACAAATGAGTTGGTTAAAGGAAATAGCTTCTCAGAGGGTGTATCTAAACATACAGATGAAATAAATAAAAACATGGAAGCTCTGGATTTAACCAACTCATATTTAGACTCAAATTCAGACTCTGGGAGTATAATTTTCATTGATGAGTTTGAGCTTCCCAATGAATATAGTTACAGTTGGGAGGCCTCAGAAGTAAGTTTAAGCTACTTTCAAGAATCAGTAGCTGCCATCAATTAATCTTAGCCAGAGAGTCCCCTGTACGAGTCTATAAATCGAGAGGGGGATGCAACACCTGTCCTTACAGACAGATTTCCATGGGAAGAGAATTATTCACAAATTTTAGAGAAAGGGGGACAAAGGAATAATTATCAACCAGTAATTAAAGGGATAACATGTGAAACTCCTTTACAGAGAGACAGTGTGGCTCAGGTACTGCAAGATTTAAATACAGGGACTAAAACAATTAGCTAGCAAACATAAAATTCCACAGAATGGGGAATGTCCCCGTATATTTTTCATCTACGGATGATATAAGAAATTCAGATCTGAACCTCAGTTCTGCTACTGACTCCTCACTGGATGAAGATCTAGATAGAGTAGATGAGAGTTATAAAAGGGACCAAAAAGAATATATTGTGAGGAGAGAGAACTTTGTTGAAACATCTTCCCTCTTAAAGCAAATTTTGGATTTGATACATGACCCATATCAAGCCAATATAATTATATTGGAGAATTTATGGGTCTTGAAAGATGAATTAGCAGCCCTGAGAGCAAATGTATTCCAAAACCAACTACTTTTAAAAGATCTTAAAAAGATGCAAAAGGAAAATAAAAAGCAGATAGTAGAAAATTCAGAGATAAACTATGAGGATGTAATGGTTATGAACAAAGCAATTCAAGTGAGTCTTCCCCATCATTTATGAAAAATACGGAACAAAAGCTAGAACATAAACAAAAGTTAGAGATGAAAGAACTCAGAAAGAGATCTGTAATGGGAAAAAAGAAGCTTCAGGAAAAAAGGAAGAGGTATAGAGTTAATCATAAAAGGAAATCACTTTTGATAGAAAACAGAGAAGTGAATTCTAGGGATGTACAAATTTGTGAATACCAAGTGATACACTCGGAGGATCTAAGTCATAAGGAATCTAGCTAAGTACTAGCTAAAGACAGTGTGAATATTCTTCATGACAAAGTTGTGGGGAGGGGGGACCTAGGGTGCAAGACCAGAATTGACCAAAGAAAACAAATTGTCAGTTATAATGGAAGGCACTGAGAAACCCAGAGATGATGGAAACCATAATGGGAATATCTTATATATGAGGAAACTCAAATAACATTAACTAACTGGAGAAACCAATTATTACACTTACCAAGACACAGTTTAGGAGGCCATTATATTATGAGACCCATTACTCAAAAAGTTCATATTGTTTACTTTACTGTGAAACATTGACCTTAGCTAACGAGATATGGATGGAAGAAAGTGATCTAGTTAGCAAAGAAATACATATCCATCCACCATACTGGGTTCCAGTAACCGACCTAATTGAGGAGGATGATAATGAGGAAACTAGACAAAGGGAGACGGATAGAGGCAGAATAAATTAAGTTCTAAAAGTAATATCAGACTTTGAAAGTGTTGCTAAAACTAAATGGGAGAATACAGTCTTAACCCTCTTTGGATGGGAAAAAGATCCTACTAAACCAATAGCAGAGTTAAAAGTGGAATTGGGGATGCTTTTATCTTGTGCCCTGAATTTAATATTACCAAAAATGCCATTGAAAGAATTAGGACATACAGAGATTCCTCACATATAGATCTTATATTTAGGACATCTAGAATAGCAGAGCTTCTATCAAAAAACGTATCATTGCTAGATACGCATGGAATCTGCTTAATAGATTGTAGAACGTTGGAAAGAAATTATGGAAATGAAAGTGTTAAAAGAACCCAAATATGTTTAAACAGAGAGGAAACAAACATATTTTAAATTGACAAAATTAAAAACAGCTGGAAAGAAGGGTCTGAAAAAGATGAATTAACTATCCTTTCTTGGAATATAGAAGCTTTAACCCCAAACTTGTTGATCTGGAGTTTAAGAAATTTTTGGCTACAATGGACATATTAGCTCTACAAGAAACCTGGATACAAGATGCTACCCTCTGTTTCTCTCAGATGATATAAGTTATTCCGCTCCAGCTACCAAACAAAAGATTTCTGGTAGAGCTAGTTCAGGCCTCATAATTCATGTCAAAACAGCACTATATTTTACTGTACAGCAGTTAGATGTGATCAAGGGTATACAGATGTTACAGTTGAAAGATAAAGATTTGGAATTGTTACTGGTTAATATATGTTTCCCCCTGGGAAAAAATTGGAGATGAACAAAACCTGGGTTACATTTACAAGTATGGTTCCTAAATTAATGGAATTATTCAAAAATAGTCCCATTATATTTCTTGGGGATTATAATGCACGGGTTGGAAATCTATATGCAAATAATACCCAGGGGATCAATGTAGTTAACCAAAGGATAAAATATGAAAGAAAATCAAAGGATAAAGTGATAATGCACTGAGGGAACTTGTTATTCCAGATAATGGAGGAGAACCATTTTGGTTTGTTAAATGGACGAATGAAGAGAGATCAGGAAGGTGAATTTACTTATATAGGAATAAATGGATCTTCGGTGATTGATCTAGTCAGGGTAAATTTAGAAGCTGCAAAGATATGTAATAATCTGCTTGTTCTGTCTCATCCAGAATCATCACATATGCCAAATGTTTTAAGTCTAGATCATGTAGGTACACTAGATGGATTGATTTGTAATGAACAACTCCAATTAGAAATAATTAATTCAAGGAGTATAAAATGGGATGGTCTGGCAATCAATAGATCTGATGAAATAATATATGCAGATTATCTCATTGAGTTGAAATTTAAAATGATTAATACATTAGAGAATGATGCTAAACTGGAACTATGGAGAGATATGATGATCTATCTAGCCCATTTTTTTTCTAATAATTCAATGTAAAAGAAGGATAAGGTCACATGGTTTAATAAAACCTGCAAGTTAGCTAAGAAATATCTTAACAAATGAGTATGTATCTATAGGAAAAATCCAAATACAACTAACAAGACTTTAAAGAAAGGAAGATCTAAATAAAAATTGTTATTAGAAATAGAAAAGAGAAAACATCAAAGAAAGTTGTGGGAAAGATTGAGAGAGATGATTATTAAAAAATACGTTAAGAAATGTTGGCTTCTTGTTTCACAGGGTTTTGGGCAATATACCAATAAAGTGATAGCCACAATTACTCTGAACAAATGGATAGAGCATTTTACTTAACTGTATTTCTCACTGAATGAAGTAGAACATAGAAATTCAGATTGTCAGCAGAAAATCATAGGACCCAGACCCTTTTTTATTTGTAAAAATAAATGATAGAAGCAATTGGGAAAAGTGCCTCAAACAAAGCCCAGGACTAGATAAGGTACTTTTAGATATGTTAGAACATTTACTGATTGGTGGCTCCTACATTGCATCATTTCTATAATGTGGGCTGCCAATATGATACATATCCGGAATCCTGGGCAGGAAGTATTATTTGTCTGATCTTTATAAAAGGGGATGTTAACAATCCACTAATGTATAGGCCAATCAGTCTTTTAGACTCATCACAGAAAATCTTTTCGAGAATAATATTAGAATGTCTACAAAGTTGGGTAGAAGAAAATAATCTGTTATCAGAATTACAAAATAGATTTAGAAAAGGTCGATCAAAACACTTCAACATTGGTATGTGTTGAAACATCTTCTTTGGAAATATGTTACAGTAAAAAAAGCAAAGTTATATTGCTGCTTTGTAGATCTTCACTCAGCTTTTGACTTAATAAGCCGAACTTTATTACGGAAGAAGTTACAATCATGCAGAATTGACTCAACTCTGTTGAAAATAATTAGAACTTACACCAGAATTCATGGTTAAAAGTGAGATATGATCAGGCAGGGAACATAACAAACAAAATTTAGACAAATTTAGGAATGAGACAGGGCTGTCTTTTGGCCCCTCTTTTATTTAACCTTTATATTAATTCAACAATCTCAGCTCTGGATAATTTGAAATTCCATGCACCAACTATATTAGATAAGAAAATGTCTTGCTTATGCTGATGACATAGTTTTATTATCAACATCAAAACTAGATTTGCAACGTAAGCTGAATTATTTTTCAGAACTATGCAAAATTTATAAACTTCAGATTAATAAAGAAAAAGACTAATTTGGTGATCTTTGGACTTAAAAGTAAACAAAAACCAATTATCTATTTAGCAGGTGAAAAAAAATAAATACAGTGAACTACTATGAATAGCTTGGAGTTTGTTTTGCGCAAAGGTGCCGATGAAACTTGCATATAGATAAACAAACAAATAACCTTAAAGTTATAACAAATGCACTCAAAAGATTTAATATAAATTATGGTCAAGCCTCAGTGGAAGGCTTATTAAGAACCTTGAATGCAAAGATTAAGACTTCTGCACTCTTTGCTTCTGAAATATGGTCTTAAGCAAATATTAATGCTATAGAAGTCATTATAAATCAAATCTATAGATACTTATTGAGGACATTGCAATCAGTGCTGGCTGAAATTTTGAGATATGAACTAGAACAAAACTTCTTTAAAGTGGAGGTAATAGAGCCAAGATTGATATTCATATTAGGATTGTTTCTTCTTCCAGTATCATGCCTTCCATGTATGTGTTCGGAAGAGGAGTTAGACTATAAACATAGAGAGTTTATGTTGGCATCTATTTCCACAATTAAAAGGTCACTTTTCTCGATAGGCTTGGATCAATTACTGTACAAAATATATTTAATCCCATTTGAACAAATAAAGCTACAAATTAAATCAAGACTCTGGAGTATGGAACAAGCAGAAGATCATGTTAGAATAATGCAGTTAGTAAATTTTAGATGGTATAAAATTATGAAAACATCAAACGGACTAGAGACATATTTAGCATATTTGTCAGATTGAAATGAAAGGAGGGTGATTACAAGGTTTAGAATGGAACTATATCCAGCAAATTATATAATGATAAGACAGAGAAGAAATGAAATTAAGACCTCATACTGTGTGTGCAATAATATAGTGGAAGATGATTTGAAACATAGTGTATTACATTGTCCCCAATTTAATAAAAAAAAAAAATACTGGCTTGGTCCTATTCTGGCAATCCTCGGTCTTCCCCTGATAAATTTCTTATTTATCGTTTAATTCTAAAGATATTACAATATTGAAAAGCTTGAGTCATTTTCTACTATCTATCAAACTATGAGGAATCAGATTTGATAAATATTTGATTATTAATATTAGTTCACAAACATGTGCCTGTGATATTTTAAATATTTGTATAACTGATTTTAATGTTTTCCTATTGTAATGACAAATGTTGAACAACAAAACTTTCTACCTACCTAAATGGGAAACTTGTCATTTGCCAGAGCTGCATGAGACTAAGAGGAGCACAGTAAAGCCTCTGATGGCACCTGATGTGGTCAGCTGAGGGCTGGTGGTGGTAGGAGAAATGCAGTTAATAAATACAGAATGGCAGGGACCCAATGCATCACAAATCATCAAAATACTTTCCAACTGAATCCACTGTCTCCCAGCCCCCTGCCACATCACACACACACACACACACACACTTTTTCAGCTGGTACTCAAAGAAGATAGGTGATCCAGCTGCAAAGTATGGAGTTCATCATATTAATGAAGTCCCACCAGGTTAACATTCAGTAGTCCCTCAGCATCCCTTCTGATATAAGCTGTCTTCATCCTGTTTGTGATACATTTTTGTGAATAAATGGTTGAGATGCAATATATCATATTCAGTGCAGCCCTACTTTTACCCATTTTTGTGATATACTGACACAAGATAGCCTGGCTTAGATGCAGGATCTCATTTTCAGTGGGGTCATACTTTTACCCATTTTTGCAATTTACTGACACATGATACCCTGGCTGAGATGCAGTATCTCATTTTCAGTGGGGTCATACTTTACACATTTTGCATTATACTGACACAGGCTAGTCTTCTGAGATGCAGTATCTCATTTTCAGTGCGGTCCTGCTTTTATCCATTTTGCATTGTGCTGACACAGGATAGCCTGTCTGGGATGCAGTGTCTAATTTTCAGTGTGGTCATACTTTTATCCATTTTATGTTGGCTCTGACCTGAATTTTTTAAATAGCTGGCCATTAATGATAGTAAGAAAACATTGTCAGTCTTCAGGTATCTGGCAAGTCCAGAGAACTTTGTTTTATGGAGCTGATGATTCTAAGTAGGATCTTTGTATCACACTTACTTGTTAAGTAACTTATAGGTCTCAATCATGTCCCTACATGCTGTCTTCTTTACAGCACCTCATGAATTGGCAGTTATCATTTTCAACTCCTGCCCAAAATGCATTTTCATCCTGAGTTGGTTTCTCAGTCCCTGTGCAAAATCACCTTTAAACTAGGAACTGAACATTTTCTCTAACCATCTTCATGAGGCAGGATAATAACAAGGCTATGTTGAAACATTGGCGTACAATATTACAAAACAACAAATTTATGAGCCTACATTATATTTTGCACATGCAGGCTCTTAACTTTGGTAATTGTCAATATTTTTACCCCAAATTCCTTACCTGTAGCCCTGTTGGCTCTAGCCAGAGTTTGTTCTTTCTGGAAGTTGGTGCAGCTAAGCACCCCTCCTCCTAACAGTACTGCTTCACTACACAATACAGAAAATGAAATTACACCTTTAACTAAATCACAAACAATACCACAAGTAACTGGTGATCTAGAGGTACAAGGCATAGTAGACACTTAATGGAGTGATTTGTTGGAAAAATGGCTTGTTTTAAATGCTTTCCAAAGGTTTTTAGGCACAAAGATATGGAGCACGCTTGCTGTCTCTTCCTCACACTGCACTGAAATTAACCTACGCATGACAATACAGCTTATCGCAGCACCATGTGACCTCCAATCCCATGGATCCTTGCAAACTTCACCTTAGTGCCAAAATTCACAGGCAAATTTCAAAATTTTCATCATTTGTGAAGTTCTCCTTTAAAGCATTGTAAAACTTCGCCTTAAAGGAGAATTTCACGGATTTAGTAAAATTTGTGAATTTCTCCATGAGGCAAAGTTTTCTAACCAGCCACCTCTATTTGTTGGTAGTTCATGAGAAGGCAGATTGCAGTCTGCAAGAGACAAATTATTCAAACCCCATAGGGGTTCCTAACTGCATCAGAGTGGGAAAGCAGACATTCTGTCCATATTCGCATGTCTCCTATTGAAGTGCACTGCTGAAGGAAAAAGCTGATAAGGAAGAGGCTACACTTATATGAGAATTGTAATTTTGGATCTAGTGACTGGGAAACAGTTTGAGTAGATTAGCCACACACAGACTGCTGTCTGGTCACCTCAGAGTGTCTCTTCCTAAAACTAAAGGAGTTTAGCCAGAGCCCCAGATTACAAATCAGTGTTGATGAGCCTATTCCTCCAGTTATATTGCCAGAAACCAGTTTCCATAGCACATTTAGGACTGCAAAGATGGTTGTGCTAGTCAGATTGGTGATGTTGGATACCTCCTGTCCCAAACCTGTACAATCTCTGAAGAAAGAGGAAGGGAAGGAGAGAGAAAGATGGAGAGAGACCTGCTGATAACCAATGTCAACATGGCCACAGTGTTTCAGCCACACCAGTGGCTGAGAACAAGAAAGGTGAACTAACTGGAGATGTGGATCCTGCTGCAGCACCTTCATTAGCCAGGGTGAAAGCCTGTCTGGTCTGGTAACAGTAGTCCAGATATAGGAATGAATATCATAAGAATTTCTAGTGGCATTCATCCCACTACTGGCAGTAAATCCCTAACTAATGCAGGATCAGGGCACCTGATACTTGTCCCAGGCTGAGAGCTGTCTATGAAAATGGCAACTGTGAAAGCAGTGAATACAGCATCTGGGACTACTGGGTTCATTTGCATGTTCTGTGCATGGGAGCACAGCATACAGGGCAGGGTCTGCTGGCAAACATGCTGGTAGTACATAAGAAGAGGCTAAACTCTAAGAAGACCACCAGCACCTGACACACTCGTAACCTATCCTCCCGTCCCCACAGGTGATATGCTGTGAGCTTATAAATGTCAATGACTGTGGTATGGGACTGTAAATCAATGGCATAAACTGAATGTAATGACTTGGCATACCAATCCTGCTAGTATCTTCAATCCATCCCACTGCAGGGATATCCATGACAGTCAATGTGCCCAGCACCCACTACCAACAATGCCTGCACATCAGCATTGCCAAAACAACCAGGCAGGAGACAAAGCTCATCAATATTTATGTTCCAGCCACAGCTGGATCCATGTTCTGTCTAGTACTGTATACTAACATTGGGATCTATGTACCTGTATCCCATGAGAATGAGGCAGCACTAGATTCCATGTACAAATAAGTGGCACATCAGGGAATCCTGACCCAGTACAGGGAGTACCTAAACAGGGCCTCTGCATCCATAATCACCATTTTCTGGGTAGTTAGATAGGGCCACAGTTGGGCACCTTATGGACTAAGCCATTTAATCCCAGATACAATGTGTTCATTTTTAGCAACTGTGAATCAAGTGCACCATCACCCACTGTCTCATGTAATGCTATATTTCTTAAACCATAATTTTCCCTTTCAGAGACTAATTACATTTACCCTCAAAAACTTATGTTTGTAGTTACCTGTCTCTGAGCATACTATTTGTAATGTGATAAAATGTTTGATTTTAACTGGATTATGTGGGGCATGGGTGGGGTGGTGATCTCTCTGGGAAGAGTGAGTAGGTACTACATCCTGGGGTGGAACAGTACTAGATATAAGACCAAGCCCAGCATAATTTCTCTGGGTGGAGCTACCATATAACATTTCACCATTTGGGATATAGAACCCCATAAGGAGAACTAAGAACCCAGGCCTCTCAACCATAAGAAAGCCCTTAAGGCAGAGGGAGTGGAGGTCATGTGTGAACATTAGCACCAGGCCCGATGGAGACCAGGCCACACTACCAAGTGCCAACCTTAGGCAGAGACCTCTGGAACTACCTCACTTCCTTGTGGCTTTCCAAATGGACACTTCTGTAGGACCTCATGGGGGGAACATACAATAATTGCTAGACAGCATTCTGGGGCTGCCATCAGACTTTTCTCTGGGCCCTGCAAGGGGTCAAAAACATTGAACATTTTATTGAACCTTCTGGGACCCAGGGTGGTGGGGGGCGGACTCAAACATAGAGCTATATCACAGCATCTGCTCCTATAGACACACAGTCTTCTACTTGTTCAGAGCCACAGCCCCCTGATGTGCTCTGACCTTTAGGTTGCAGCACTGGATTTGACTTTGATTTATCACCTTCCCCAAATTTCTATTGTATGGCAGATGGTCTACTTCTTAGGGACACACAGGATAAGGCCTCCTCCACTTCTTCCATGATCACTAGTGGTTCACAGCTCAATGAGAAAACCTGGACACTGGTACTACTGGGCACCTACCAGACTGCTGTCTCCCTCTCTCCAGATTTTGTCTATAAAAAAATGCTATTTCGTATCCCTTGATGTGTAGCATGAAGCAGGACTGCTCGGAAGCCCTGCTATAGGCTCGCAACACTGATTGATTAATTTAAGGAACTGAAAAGGATAATAAAGGAAAGTGTGCTAAACAGTACCTATCCAGGAAGTGGCTATAAACTTATTATTCTGACTTTAGAATGTGCTGAGACAGGGCACTATGTAGAAAGGCATTCATATGAGATACATACAGTACACAGGATGTAAATGACAGTAATTGCCAACTCTGACAAGAGGTATCTCGTTGAAACTTTGGTGTGCATTTGCAGTACTGCTGTCATATCCTGAAATAATAATACATCTATTATATGATTACACTTAGTGAGTGGGTCCTTTGTTAATACCGCTACTGTATTGTAACGTGACCATGTTGGAGCCCACTCCTCCCAGATTTTTCTTTATTTCTGCAAGGGTAGTTTGACCAGATTAAATAGCTTTCACCTATGTGGCAACACTGCCATCTAGGGGTAATAAACCCACAATGGGGGAGGGGACATTTATTTGTTTATTTAGAATGTCTGCACTCTGGGAAATCCTCAGTTAGGCTAATAGATTAGTTTGTAAGAATGCCCTTGGGGGACAACTGCAATGGCAGATATGATTAACCAATGCATATAGTACACTAGATATACAGTATACAGGCTGAGATAATATAAATGATAAACAGTGGTATACAAATAATCTGCTGTATACATGTTTACAGCATTTCCATTTTCAGAACCAGCTACAATCCTCGCATATTTTAAATTATGGCCATGTTACAGTACATTTTCTTGTTGAGCACTCTCATTCTATGTAATATTCAATGTGAAACAAATCAACTCATCTACAAAACCTGTTCCAAAGTCTACTGTCTCTGTGTAAAGGAGCTTTACTGAGTGTCCATGATCCTGAGGATTACAGTACAATTGCGTCTCATATTACTTTCCTAAGCCATACATATCATCCAACTCCTCTAGAGATGTACAGTCATCGTGGAAGATGCTGTTGTGTTTTTGTGACATGTGCCTGTTAGGAAGCCTATAGGTATCACAAAGAAAAAAACAACACTTTTCCTGCTACGGACCTCCTGTTCTTTGATTACTGTCACTGTGATAAACAGCTGCTTTCATGACAGGTAGCTCATAGATGCCATACAATGTGACTTTCTGAACTCTCTGCTTCCATGGAAAAAAAAGTTGATGGCAGCTGATACTGAAGCAGCTGCCAGGAATGCAGAAGTTCTTCAAATCAGGATCTCTCAAGTAGGTCAAAAATGTGGCTCTACCCAAACAAGTCTCTCGTTCATTCAAGTAATACATTTCCGCTAGTCCTACAGAAATATTTAAACTTTTGTAGGATGGAAAAACCTGGACACTGGGCTACTAGGTAATTTTAAAAATGCTTGATTTCTCATGTTAGCTTAACCCAATCTGTTAATTTATTTGTTTATTGATTGACTGATTGAAAATGTCAGAGAATACCTTTGAGCACAAGTGCTCTTTTACAAAGGTTCCACGTTGGCACATGAGATTACAGGGTAACATTACAAATACAAAAATCAAATTCCAGTGGAATGTAGTCAAACAAGTACATAATATACAGGCTAGATCAAATGTGCACAATTTTACAGTAAGGCAGGTAAACAGAGACAGTGTAACACAAGTACAGTAATAGTACATGGCCTCAGAGCTAGAGTCTGACACAGTTCAAAGTGACACTGTGAAAGATGTAGTTAGGATCATTAGCGGCTACAGTTGCATTGAACTGTTAGGGTTGCCCGTAGTGTTCCTTAAATTTGTCAAACTTAGGTAGATTGGAGCAAGGTACTGGGCAGCTCATTTAACCAGCGGTGGCCTAACTGTGAATGAATGCTTGCCCAGCAGAGTACAATGAAAAGCAGTTCAAAGGCATTCCAAGACATGCCACTGGTGTTGTAAAGGCGGAAATGGGGCAGAAACAGTGAGTTGTGGTGGTGGTGGGGGGTAGGCCCAGTAGCACCTTCTTGGCTAGCAAAACTTAATTCTACTATGTAGGAGTAGCCAGTTAGTTTGGGTGCAGAGGGCACAGCTATGGGTGCACTTGTCTGCCCCATGCACAAAGCGACAAACCTTATTACAAATCATATTTATTCTTCTGAAATTGAGTCACAGGAGTTACACAGACAGGAGGTCACAGCCAACTAGTGACAGCACTGAGCTTGCCACTATAAGGTGTTTAGCATCTGCAGCGTGGTTGATCTGGTTATGGAACAAGGTACTCAGTCTTCTATTTACCATGGACACAAGGTGGTCAGTGTGGGGAGCAAAAATAAGGTATCATCCTGGAAGGTATTTAAAGGTATCCACATGTTCAAGTATGTGTCCCAGCTATTTATTGGATGACAGAGGTACCCTTTCTCCATTTGTGGGCTTGTGAAGAACATGGTCTTATTTTTCTTTTTTATTTAGAATTCATTTGTTGTGGGAGAACCATCTTTCAGGGGCCTCAAATTTACCAGGCAGGCGATATATGAATAAGCCACATAGTAGTGAGCCCAGATTGGAGTCCTGAGGAATGCCAATGGGTACATTCCTAACGTGTGACAAGGAGCCCTCTGTGTTCACAAGCCGAGTACAATTAGTGAGATAACTCTGGAACCAGGTGACTGTGTCTAGTGACAGGCCTAGGCCATGGAGTTTGCTGAGAAGGAGCTTATGACTGACCCAGTCAAAGGCTCTCCTCAAATCGATATAGATGGTGCCAGCCTGTAAGGGCCTCAGTCTGTGAACAACAATTGCATGCTATTGCAGGATGCTTTTGCATCATGCTTAACTCATGCTGTAAATAATTCTGCATAGCATATGGTTTTATTTTAGATTAGTATATGTTTGTCTATAGTGTAATGTTGTAGCTAACTGTGCATACTGTATATCTGTATATTGTGTTTTGCTTGTCCAGGCAATGCCTATGAAAGGGCCATATGGCTCAGTGCATTTTACTCGGCTGCCGTACTTTAAATAATAATAAATATATTAATTATTTTTTGAAGGAGGAGCAGCATTTATAAGTTGAATAAATCACTCCAGCATGCTGGGTCATGTTGTGATGTGCGCATACACCCTCAGTGGTTGACTGCACCTCGGTGTGTGTATATATTAAAGTATGAATACATACTGTACCTTGTCAGCTGTTATCACAAGCAGGACCCTTGGTTTGAAACAAAATTGTATGAATTGATTAGCTTTGAACTTGCCTGATGTTTCACAATTAAGCACCAGCCCTAGGAATGGTACATTAAAGATATCTACCAAACATGCCATGTCTTATACCAACATGAAGTAGTCCATAATTAGATGTCACAGTTTCGTGCTTGACAAATTGAAGTAACTGCTGTTGGATTACATTGTGTTTCTGAAGGATCCTTCAAGATATCAGTGGCAGAAACATTAATGAATTCTTCATATTGGTGGGCAGCACTCTATATTGTTAATTTATAAGCATCAGTGACTGCTGTTGAAACTGTCTTTGAACTAGAGACAAGACAAGTTCTGATACACAATATGAGGGATACTTAAAACAAGAATAAAAGACTTTGCAACAACTCACAAAAATCATTTTTTGGAATTGCAAATGCCGAACAAATAACTTTAAACTAACAAACTAACACAAAAAGCATGCAGCAAATGGAATTTTTTTTTTCTGACTCACATGACCTCTAAATCAGTTCTGGATGTAGAGGGCACTTGGTCAAAGGTGGTTAGTTCACCACCATGCCTCTCAACCTTTTGTCCCCCAAATGTGGAACATTGCCTCTAAAAATGTAGAACAAATTGGCAAAATGTGGCACACTTAATCAAATCTTTATCTAAGAAGCTCAGAACACTGTTAAAATGTTTGCATTTATGTTCAGAAAGTCTGTTATTCATTGAATAATATATGTTTTGCGTCATTTACTATATATTTTTGCTTTACAATGTTAGCATTGAATGTGGGACAAGTCCTCATGATGTGGAACAGGGAGCGTTTGTGAAGTAAAATGAGGAACTGTTCCTCGTAATGTGGGATAGTTGAGAGGTATGTTCACCACAGGCCAAGACTGCTCAAACAATGAATGATCTGTGAATGGAATCTTAACTGGACAAAGTTAAGCTAAATGTAGGAGGAAGTAACAGAAGGTATGTAACCCTCACCTGAGCTCTTCCTCAACCATCCCTCCTGTATGGTTCCTCACCCCCCCTTTCAACACTTCAGACTATGACTATTTTGACAAGGACTCTTACTCAGACTGCTACTACATAAAAACTGTAAAATGCCTTGTACCTTAAACCATGTTACTATTGTAGCACTTATAATGTGTTTCTTGTACTCTTTACGCTCATTCAAGCATTGTACAATTGTTGACATTTTTGTATGTCCTGCTGTCACTTATGTTTTGACGTGAGCCTTTGTAAATGAGCCTCTGGCTCAAAGGTTTTGTATTCCGAGAATTAAATAAACAAATAAATAATGATGTAAGTACACATTTTGATATTGTGATACATGACAGAAAAATGTGGGTAGGAAATGCCCACCTTGCAGTGAATCCACAAAATGTTGAAACACCAGTATTCTGCTTTTACATAAGCTCAGTATTTTGCAATTTCCTGCCAGTGATGTGCTGCTGAATTTTAATAATCCCCATCCCTTGTCCTTTGCCCAGCCCTTGCCCACCCTGCCCATGCCCCTCCAGCCCTGTCAAACAACATATCTTAAATATCTAAATGAAAGCTATTCCTAGTAGCCAGTACAGGGAGGTGCTGCCTGACTGAGTAAATACCAGTGGATTTAAGAAATCCACTAACCATGCCAGTGATATTGGGCATTTGAAAACTGAATGCAGGTGGTGTGTGGACTGTTAGGTGCAGCTGGCTATATTTAGAATTTTGTTAAAATGAGAGTCCGGCCAAAATGTTTGCCATCAAATAAATTCAGAATTTGGATCAGCATATCCCAAATCAACCACATGCCGAAAATTACATCTCTAAGTCACTTTGTTTAAAAGTTAGAAGTCATTTTGTAACCCTAAATTCACTGCCTGTTCAAAACAGCCAGTTTCAGTGAAGCACTACTGATGATGTCATAATCTGAACTTGCAGCCTAGTCCTCCCTGTAAGCTACCTTATATGACTTATTTCTCCCATGTTAACATACAACTGCATTTGTAGTAAACATCTGGAAAAGGAAAACCGACAGGGGAAAGGGAAGGGAGCTGGATGAGCAGCCGACAGGCAGCTCTCCTCTCCTGCGGAGGGAGACAACTTCTCCTCAGCTCTTGGCTGCCTCTGAGTGGAGGCTTGGTGGCAGTGCCAATCCATACAGAAGAAGTGGAACTAGGCTGGGAGGGGGGAAGGGGTCATCACCAGGTTCTCAGCATGCATGCACACCTCCACCACACGCACATTCGCAGTTGCCAGAGGCCCCAGTACAGAAGGGAAGAAAAAATGGAGGTAAAAAGGTGGCAGATGCAGAAGGCTAGATGAAGTCCTGAGGGGCTGAGGTGAGCTCTCCATGGAGAGATGTAGCAGCTTGTGAAGCCCCCAAGGAGGTGTATAAATAAAATAATAATAACAAAAAAAAGGAAAACTGATACTGGGTTGGTCAGTGCATGCATTTACATATTGTGCAGATGCAAGGTACAGTACTTCAGAATGTGACAGGGAGTTGGAATACAGCAGCAAATATGACTTTAGATGACAAAGTTTTAGGATATTACAGTTATGAGAGTTTTGAAATGTCACCAGACTCCAACTGTATAATGCAGCAGTGACAAAATCTCAGAAAGCAGCTGGGATATGTAATTTGGAATGTGGCTGGATGCTATAATTTATAATGTGGTGGTGTCATATATTTTTGGAATGTGGCAGAGATACACAGTTCTGAAATGGGAGGACACATAGTTGCAGAAGCGGCTGGGATATATAATTTTGCAATGTGTCATGGATGCATAAATTTGACATGTAGTGGTGCTTCACAATTGCAAAATGTGGGTGGGATGCTTGATTTCAGAATGTGGTGGCAACATGCAATTTTACAATGTGGCATGGACATGGAATCTCAGAATGTGGTGGTGACACAGTTTCAGAATGTGGTAGTCACATGCAATTTCAGAATGAGGCAGGGATGCATAATTTTAGAATGTGACTTGGACATGCAATACTAGGAATGTGGCAGTGACACTCATTTTCAGAATGTGGTGGGGACATACAGTTTTGAAATATGGTGGGAATACACATTTCCAGAATGTTACAATGACAGGCAATTTTGGAATGTGGAAGCTTACTCACAATTTCGGAATGTGGCAGGAAGGTACAGTTTACGAATGTGGTGGTGATGCACAATTTTGCAACATGGCAGTAATGCACAGTTTTAGAATGTGGTGGCGATGCACAGTTTTGAAATGTGGCGGACATACACACTTTTGGAATGTGGCAGTGATGGAGAATTTTGGAATGTGGCACTGACCCACAATTTCAGAATGTGAGGGGTGAGGAACAGTTTCAGAACATGAGGGTGATGCACAGTTTTGGAATGGTAGTGGTGACATAGTTTCTGAATGTGGCAGTGATGCACAGTTCTGGAATGTGGTGGTGCCACACAGTTTTGAAATGTGGTGGTGACACATAATTTTGGAATGTGGTGGTGATGCACAATTTCATAATGTGACAGTGGCACACAGTTTCAGAATGTGGCAGTGACGTACAGTTTCGAATGTGGCAGTGATGCACAGTTTCAGAATGTGGTGGTTACACACTTTTGCAATGTGGCAGTTTTACACTTTTGAAATGTGATAGTGACACACTTTCAGAATGTGGCAGCAATGCACCATTTCAGAATGTGGTGGTGATGCGCCATTTCAGAAATTGGCAGTGACACACTGTTTCAGAATGTGGTGGGGACATACAATTTTGGAATATGGTGGGGATGCACATTTCCAGAATGTTACAATGACAGGCAGTTTTGGAATGTGGAAGCTTACTCACAATTTCAGAATGTGGCAGGAAGGTACAGTTTAAGAATGTGGTGGTGATGCACAATTTTGGAACATGGCAGTGGTGCACAGCTTCAGAATGTGGTGATGATGCACAGTTTTGGAATGTGGCAGTGACACACAATTTTGGAATGTGGCAGCAATGGAGAATTTTAGAATGTGGCACTGATACAGTTTCAGAATGTGAGGGTGAGGAACAGTTTCAGAATATGAGGGTGATGCAGTTTTGGAATGGTAGCGGTGACATAGTTTTGGAATGTGGCAGTGACGCACAGTTCTGGAATGTTGTGGTGCCACACAGTTTGGAATGTGGTGGTGACACATAATTTCGGAATGTGGTGGTGATGCACAATTTCATAATGTGGTAGTGGAACACAGTTTCAGAATGTGGCAATGATGCACAGTTTCAGAATGTGGTGGTGATGCACAGTTTCAGAATGTGGTGGTTACACACTTTTGCAATGTGGCAGTTTTACACTTTCAAAATGTGGTAGTGACACACTTTTGGAATGTGGCAGCAATGCACCATTTCAGAATGTGGTGGTGATGCACCATTTCAGAAATTGGCAGTGACACACTGTTTCAAAATGTGGCAGTTACACAGAATTTCAGAATGTGGCGGTGATGCACAATTTCAGAATGTGGTGGTGATGCTCAATTTGGGAATGTGGCAGTGATGCACAATTTGGGAATGTGGCAGTGACAATTTTGGACTGTGCATGACAGTTTCAGAATTTGGCACTGAAACACAACCTTGGAATGTGGCGGGGATGTGAAATTTTGGAATTTGGCAGGGATGCACAATGTTGGAGTGTGGTGGGTATGTGATGCACAATTTTGAAATGTTGTGGGTGAGTACAGTTCTGTAATGTGGCAGGGACAAGCAATTTCAGAATAAAACGTATGTTCTGTCACATTCCAACAGTGTGAATCCCTACTATATTCTGAAATTGCCAGTCCCTGCCAATCCCTGTCAAAGTTCTCCATGTGTGTTCCTGTTACATTCTGAGATTGTGTGTCCCACCACATTTTGAGATGGCACACCCCTGACACATTCCGAGATTGCATATCCCCATCCAGCATTTCAAAATTGTGCACCACCTTGACATTCTATACCTTGGTTCAGTGCTGCATTCCAAAACCACCTCCTAATGCATTCTAAAGTATAATACCATGCACCTGAACATTCTGGAAACACAAGCACTGCAGACAACCCTATGTCAGTTATTTTTTGTTTTGCTTTTACAGCTACAGTTTCTTCAACTTTGGTGAAACAGGTCCTATAAGGTTGCTGACAGGGAAGACTAGACTGTGAGTTCAGGTTATGCCATCATCAGTGGCTCTTCACTGAAACTGCATTTTTTGAGCAGGTAGTGAAATCAGGGTTACAAAACAGCTCATAACTTTAAAGCAAAGTAACGCAGAAACCTAATTTTTGGTATGAGATTTATTGGGAGTATGCTTATTCTAATTTTGCAGTGTAGCACTTTTGGGCAGACCCCCTCTTTAACTAACATTTGAGACGAACAACCCAGAGGGAAAAAGGGCTGGAAAAGTCAGTTTATACAATAATCATGATGGCAAAACTATCCAAAAAGCGTTATCTCAGCTGATGATGAACCCGACTCATAAGATACCTGTGATATCTTATGAATCGGGTTTGTCACACTCACAATCTTCGCAATCTGGTTCATCATAATCAAGGACCAACTGTTTCAATCGAACAGAGTGTCTGGCAAATGGTGGATAGAGATCGTCACACTGACATAAATAAATTAAAAAATATCTATCCACTAAATCGCTGATCTGATCTGGCAACATGCTCGTTGTACAAACCGGACATGGTACTGATGAGTGTGTCACACTGTTTTTATTTTCATTCAAGATCTGCAGCCACTTGATCCCTCACTCATGGCTATGCCACTGGAGAGTGGTCAAGAGGTCACAGATCTCTCCTGAAGATAAAAACTGAATGACATGCTCACCCATACTATATCTCCTATTTCTTACTGCCAACAATCATGAAATAAGTTATCCACAAGCAACAGCAGTGGACCTAGTCCCTAGCAGCAGTGGACCCTCACCCTCCACCATCTCACAGTGTCCCCAACAGCAGTGGGTCAGTCTGTCCCAAACACAGCAGTTTACTTACAGTACTTTGCTGAGGTCTGGGAACCTAGATGATCCAGGATTGGCTGGGGCTGCACTGCAGAGGGATACCTCCTCTTTAACCAATTAGCCTTTGTGTTCTCTGAGTCCAGTCCTGTTCTCAACTCCGTATGAAGCCTGACCAATGGCCAAGGACAGATCACCACCAGCCAATGACAGCCATCACTTGATCAACCTGAAAAGCCCCCCCCCAATACAATGCTGACAACATGCCTTCATTAAGGGCCCTGGGCCCATCTGGCATAGTGCCACACACACATTCAGGCAGCAGGTGTGTTGACTCAGTCCTGAGTCCCTCTCAGTCTGGACCAACTCCTTGGGTTCTCTTTCTCATGCAGTGCACCATCCACACATCATACATCATTGACTTGCTGCTAGGCTTGTTAGCAGGATGGCAATGCTGGGTAGTGTAGACTCTTGTGTTCATCATGATCCATCAGGGACTGTTGTGGGATGTGTCAGTGGGGGTGCCTCCTCTGCAGCAGTATATGGAGATTGGCCAGCCAGCCCAGATGTTACACACAGTATGGGTTGAGTTTGCAGCACAGCAGCAAGGGAAAGGGATGGGGCACAGACAGAACTAGAAGAGAAATACTTTTTTTCCCAGTTCTGTGGGAAGGAGTTTCAGACATCAAGCAAGCAGGAGTGACTGGAAGCAATGGCAACCAATAGGAGGGGATGGTAGCTCACCTCACATGTCTTACTCCAGGACAGCACGTAAAACAAAAAGACAGTTTTTTTTTTTGTTTTAAAATGCCGGCTCCAGGCTGGCTGCTTGAATCTGCTAACTACCAGCATGCACAAGCCAGTAAAACAGCTTAAGAGAGCTAACTATTGGACTGACAAGTCCGTATGAGCCAGCTCCAGCATGTCACTGCTTCCGCTATGAATTCCGCTAGCCAATTTCCTTAGCCAGAAAAATGAAAAAAAAAATGTTACTGATGTTATTTTTGTTTTACCCCTCTTTTATCCACCAAGCAATACACATTTTCCACTCCCATATCCATCGTCTACCATGGGAACCAATACTGAGGCCAAAAATACCCCTGTTATGAAGAAGGTGATACTGGCAATACTGCCTGCATGTTTTACGGTTCTGTCTAACAGCTCACTGGAAACAGGAGTGGTTCTGGAAGACTGGAGGAGGGCCGACATAGTCCCATTACACAAAAGAGGTAGCAGGGAGGAGGCTGGCAATTATAGGCCAGTCATCCTGACTTCTGTGGTGGAAAAATTAATGGAATCACTGCTGAAGGAAAGAATTGTGGAATATCTTGGGTTACAAGACCCGAGGCAGCATGGTATCATGGGGGGCAGTCATGTCAAATGAATCTGATAAATTTCTTTGACTGGGTGACCAAGAAACTATATCAGGGTGGAGCTATGGATATGACCTACCTAGATTTCAGTAAGGCTTTTGACACCTTTCCACATAGGAGACTAATAAACAAGCTGGATAGCTTAGGAGTGGGTCCAAAGGTGGTAAACTGGATAAGAAATGTGTTAGGGGATAGACAACAGAGGGTGGTGGTAAATGAAGTTCACTCCAAGGAAGGGAGGGTGACCAGCAGAGTGCCTCAGGGATCAATGCTGGGACTGGTCCTCTTTAATGTCTTTATAAGTGACATTGCAGAGGATCTGTAGGGGCAGGTCTGCCTCTTAGCTGATGACATCAAAATCTGCAATACGGTGGATCTCTGGGGAGGGGGGTGGAAAGGATAAGCAGAGATCTGAGAAAACTTCAGAAGTGGTCAAAGGTATGGAAGCTGAGTTTCAATGTGAAAAAGTGGCAAATAATGCACATAAGGCACAGAAACCAAGGGATGGAGTACAAAATGGGTGGAGTGGTATTGTTGATCACCAAGCAGGAAAGAAACCTGGTGGTAATCATATCTGATGACCTAAAGGTGGCCAGGCAGTGTAACAAGGCAGTAGGAAGGGAAAGTGGAATGCTGTGGTGCATAGGGAGAAGTATAACCAGCAGAAAGAGGGAGGTGGTGCTGCCTCTGTATAGTTCACTGGTAAGACCTCACATAGAGTATTGTGTCCAGTTCTGGAGACCACATCCCCAGAAGGGCATAGATAAAGTGGAGGTGGTCTAGAGGAGGGCAACTAAAATGGTGCCGGGTCTGCATCAAAAGCCCTGTGGTGAGAGACTAAATTACCTCAATATTTATATCCTGGAACAGAGGAGGGAGGGACATGATAGAGATCTTTAAATACTTCACAGGGGTAAATAAGGTACTGGAGGGGAGTAATTTTCAGACGAAAAGGTGCTCAAGAACAAAGGGACATGTTATGAACCTGGAGGGGGGTAGAATCAGTAGAGATGTGAAGAAGTACTTCTTCACAGAAACAGTGCTGGATTCCTGAAATAGCCTTCCAGCAGAGGTGATGAGGACAAAAACAAAGGTGGGGTTCAAGAATGCATGGGATAAGCACAAAGGAATCATAGTAGAAAGGAAGGAGGAGAGGGAGAAAAAGCTGTAGATCAGGCACGGTCTGTGGTAATAGTGTAGGTAGGGAGAAATGGGCAGACTGGATGGGCCAAGTGGACCTAATCTGCTGTCAAATTCTATGTTTCTTTGCTTCTATTTGCTTCATGGATTTCATGGACCCCGCCCTCCACACATACACATAGTTAGTGAGCACATCCCCACTGTAAACTGGTATCATCATTAAATGGAGTACAATTATCTTACTGTATCCAGGGAACTTACATCTACTCCCCATCCCTAGTTGGTGAGTTAGTTGGGCCATCATGTTCAGTATCATCACAACTAGTAGTCACATGGACATTTTCTTTGCCAAACCCCATAGGATTGTAGAAGAGGCTGGAGCAAAAGAGATCAGCAAGGTTTTCTTTGGATCTGCTAGCACTACAGACCTCTTGGCTGGTTTCCTTCCAGGAAGTGATGCAGGAAGCCACCAAAATTTTTGCTTATGCCCCTCACTACTTGTCTGACCCCAACAGATAGCCTCAGGGGTTGGGAACAACCAGAAGGATGGCACTTCATTTTCTGGTACTCGTGGCGCCTCACAGACAAGCTGGAAATCAGGATGACAGACTTGTTTTATACATAAATACAGGAAAACAAATGTCCAAATGTATGAGCACCACTATTTTGTTAACCTCTGTTCTCACTGGACACCGTGAAAGGGCCAGATGTCATTTCTAAGCCCACAAACCTGTGGACCAATTGGAGACCAGAGAGAGGCTCATGTGACTGCAACAGTCACCCAAAAGCAGTGTATTATGAAATATCTTTGAAGACTGCTGGGAAGTGTGGGCAACAGAGAAAATATTGCAAATTTACTAGCAAATCAGAAGATTACTTTGTTTGAGAACCTCTCATTTGAGAACATGTGGCCCATTAGACACTAGAACAGGTGTATGTGACTGCTGTGGAATGTAAACATCAGCTCAGATCAGCCAACCCGACAAAGAGACAGGCATGCTTTCTGCAGCTCAGCCTATGGGTTCAGTAACACTAGAGTTACCTGACTGGGATTCTGCAAACTATTTCAGAGACAGAAGACTGAAGTGCATGTCCAGGACTTTAGCCCTTGCAGCAGGGGATGCCTTGCATAGCATAAAGAACAGCTGAAACATCTGTGGTGCACCTTGCAATAACCTCATCAAGCTCAGCAGCAGGGAAAAAGAAAGAATTCAAATACTGTAATGTAGGTAGAACAGTCTGATAGTGTTTGAAAAAACATTTGAAAGGGCTGAACCTCCATTAGGAAGGGGATCGCATAGGATACAGATTTAGATAATTTGTCAGAGAGTTTCTAAGGAATCATGCCTATAGCAATGATTTCTGCCTTCTGCAATCTGCCTTTTTTATGCCCCAGCTATGGCCTGGCTGCAGAAAACTCAGCACTTATGTGTCTCTAACTGTTTGCTTCCTTGAGCTGGAACACTCCTAGGGACTCACTTCCTTAAAGAGGCAGACAACAGACCATTACATTGGCTTTGATTCTGTGGGAGAAGCCAGCTTGCTTTCCTCTGATACAGATGCAAGGATTTCTCCCTGTAGAGGGCATTGAAAACCTTGGCCCTGAGTGACCGACTGCCTTAAAATGTGTCAAGAGGATAATCCTCTCTAAGAGGTGAGGAGGCTAGACTAGTTCAAGATCGGTTTATAAAATGGGTTCAACATTTCCTAAAATCTGATTGGCTGATTTATCCAGCCATGTCCTTATCAGGTGATATCTTTGCAACTGGCACTATTTGTGCCAGCCTGACCCCACAACAAAAAGGTATTACTGTGCCACCCACAGCCAAACAGTTGTGCCAGTCTAGTCTTGATGGAGAAGCAGGTTTCTGTTTTCCTTGTTATTTGAAAGTTGCATCATGGCCACACCCACAGCACTCACTGTACAGAACATTTGTTATGTTTTTCCCATTGATATTAAAAAAAATCTCACCTCTGCTACTTCTGTTCTGAAAGCTGCTCCCAATCCAGTGATCATCATGCGTGATGCCAGGACACAGCTTGCAAAGGATAATGGAAACCTGCTCCTCTGACAGTCAACCAGATAGAATGATATTCAAAATTTAACAGCCAATTTTACCTCGCTTTTATAAATGGAGCGATTATACAGCACCACTATCTTCAGGGAAGCATTAGTAAGCAAAAATCACTAACTACGGCAGCCGACATGAGACCCGTGCACTCCTGCTTGGCTCACCATTTGTTCCTAAACCCCCTTCCCTGCACTGTCCCTCAGTCTAAACTCTGCCGGTCTCCTCACTAGCAGCTTCTATTTACACCTGCTGCAGATTTCTGCTTTGACAGACATAGTCCTGGGACATGGCGAAACAGAAAACCACTCTGAACTATGGCGGTCACAAAGTGACATGCTCACAAACAGACTCAGTCCCTCTAAAGGCATAACATCCAGAGAAAAATGAAAAAAAAAAAGTAAATATTAAAATATTATACACCTGTGTGTGTGGTTGTGGTGGTGGTGGTGGGGGGGGGAGGAGACTAACCTCAGCACTATGTGTTTTGGAGGGAGGAGAGCCCTCTACTGGCCAGCTAGCCAATCTCAAATATACAGTAGCACAGTACAGTAATAGGGGAACTAGTTTCCCTATTACCAGTACTAAAAGCTCTTTTAAAAAAAAAATGTGGACATTTTCTTTCTTCCTTTTTTAAAAATATTTACTTGGAGGACCCATTTTATAAGTGCAATAACACACTCTGATGTGTGGGTTATCTCCTGATAAGAGCATGCTCAGGTGCATAAGGCACTCAGCGCAAGCAACTCATGCCTCATAACACAGTTGGGTGTGCTCTTATTAGGAGATAACCCACACCTCGTTGTGTGTTATTGCTTGCTTAATCATAGCCTTCAGTTGTTATCAGCTGGAAGTCTACATGTTTAACCAAGCCTGTCTACAGAATCAGAGTGGAGGGCATCCCACAATGTTTTCTGTACATATAATCCAATATGGCACTAAAGGAGAGATGTCAATACAGAAGACAGTTGCTGCTGTAAAAAAGATGGCAACAGAAAAAGCTTACAGATGCAGAGCACACTGGGGTCCCAAACAAATATGTTAACAACAAGTAGACTCTGAATGCAAACAAAGCAGGTCCAACCATACACTTGGAGAGCATTGGCAAAATACCCTAATGTTTCATGGAGCGCTTCCACTTTTTCTAGTGTACGGTTAGACCAGCTTTGCTTGTATTATTTATTTGGGACCCCAAGATGCTCTGCCTTTACATGTGTGTGTGTCTTCTTGTTGTACGGCTGTATCCTTTGTGCTATGAGCACTGCTAAGGGCCCTGCCCTGCAACTGCATTAGTTTAGATGGGGATTAGTAAAAAATGGACTGGACAAGGACTGTATGAATCATTAGTGTCCAAAGGAGCTAACTGTTCACCTCCATAACGGACAGTTGCTGCAAATGCTTTGCTATCTGTTTTAAATTGTTGTTTGGATCTGCAGCCCCTGGTAATTTCTGTGCACCATTTCTCCCACAGGCTGGCAACCTTTAGTTTGCTGTGTGCAGACATATAGAGCTTTGGAGCTTCCATAAGGGATGTTAGGTATATGGTGCACTAAAGAGAGTAGACTGTTGGAACTGTGCGGAATATTTCATGCTCAGAGGTTGGTGGGGGTCAAGCATTATTTTTGGCCTGTTATTAATACCTGCCTTATACTGTTTTGCTTCCAGATCTCTGTTCCTATCCCACTTAATAAAGTCCTTCCTTGTTTTTATTGCTTTTTCTGTCTCCATTGTTAGCATTGTATTGTGTGTTATTACCACACAATATTATTGCATTTGGCTTATGGGGTATTATATTTTAGAAAATGAGTGATGAAAATACTTAAATCAGATTCACTAATGGCATTTTAATGCTATATGTTTATGTGTAAACACCAACCAGGACAACAAAGATCCATTGTCACATTGCCCCGTCACAGGCTGATATCATTGTGCCAATACACAGCTTACAATTCTAACCTGGTAGCCACTTTTTCAATCACATTGTAAGAAAATAAATGTCACACTATTTATTTTGTGTTTTTTCTGTGAGACACCAAGTTGACCAGATTTTCCAGCCTAGACAGACCTCAAGGCCACCATCACACATGCCACCTATGAAAAAGAAGAAGAATAAAGAAAAGCATGAGCAACATACATTTTAATTTATCAACTACTCAAATTAACACCATAGATTGTGATTGGGAGGAAAAAACATTAAAGAGAACACAATAGCAGTCTTCAGTTACTGGGCTACTAAAAAGGGTAAAGAACCTCTGTGTGCAAACACTGAGGCAAGGGTTACCCCAAAGGGCATTTGGCTGGGAAGCCAAGTTTCAAGAAAATACAAAATCACACATGCCCACACAATGTAAAGCATCATGGGCTGCATATGCAAATCACCACAGAATGTTATGCTGGTCCAACTTTAAGCAGAATTGCATGGTGCCAAAAGGCCTCTCACACAGTTTGCAAAGGGTGCTAACAGAAGACATAGACATGTGTTTCGTCCTACCAGGACTCATCAGTATGCCTCATCTTTTTGACACCCCAGTGGAATGGACCAGCTACCCTAAGACAGTGTGCCTTGGATATGTTGTGATGAACCCATTAAAACAAAAAATATTTAGAAGACAAAGAACCTCTGTGCGCAAACACTGAGGCAAGGGTTACCCCAAAGGGCATTTGGCTGGGAAGCCAAGTTTCAAGAAAATACAAAATCACACATGCCCATGCAATGCAAAGCATCATGGGCTGCATATGCAAATCACCACAGAATGTTATGCTGGTCCAACTTTAAGCAGAATTGCATGGTGCTGAAAGGCCTCTCACACAGTTTGCAAAGGGTGCTAACAGAAGACATAGACATGTGTTTTGTCCTACTAAAAAGGGTATATGCCTTGACTGGAAACTGACAGTTTTGACTGTATTATTGCAATAATTTGTCAGTTCTATGCCGAAGTTCATACTACTCCAATTGAGCAGTACTCTGTATCTGGATATAGCGGTTTGCATGCCAGGATGAACAATTTCCTAAATATCCCTGAAACTAACCAAAATGTAAACCTAATAGGAAATGCTGCATTCAGATAAACAACATATTTATCTCTTTACTACTGTAAAACAATTCTGGAGGGCTAACAAGGATACCTTTCTCCAGCCTCCTGCAATTACTCTAAATGACCTCAAAGTACTCCAAAAATCTTTCTCGCTTTCTCCTGCACTGCAGTTGGCCTCATAAGAAAAGGTTTGGTTTAATGTACAGTACACATCTATATGACCAGGTGTGGGCAGAAGTACCTCAGCAATCTGACACCACAATCATTCTGGCTGAAAAACAACAGTGGGCATCAGTGTGTTACATTATCAACCAATCCAGTGAGAAAAAAGTCATAAAGGCCCCCTAGAATACAACCACAAAACAAACAGGGGCTTTATGAATGAACAACCAGATAATTCATTCTGTTGGGTTAAATCGCTCATCAAATACATTTCAGAGTAATGCCAATATCTTGTATTTGCACCACAGGAAGCTCCTACAAAGTTTATTAGATACTAAAGTAATAAGGTTCTCAACAAAACTGATGGGAAAGAACTATCTGGGAATGGGTCCCTCATGCCATGTCTCAGTGCTAAGCAAGCATCAGTACTGTATGTACTACATGAACAATAGCATCCATATGACTTCCGTAAAAACACTATTTGGTCCGTATCTACAACAGGCAGACACTCCTGGTGCAGCATACTTGGGGGCAACATAAAAAGGAAGATTCTTTGATATGCAGAAAATAAACCAGCCACATTCCTTGTCATCTGCTTCATCTTCAAACGCTGCCATCACGGGACCTTACAAATAATGAACTGCAGTTTTTCTGTCCCTGTAAACTTAATCAACATTTCAGAATAGTAAGTTACTTTTGTTTTTTGGCCAACTGTTGCACTTGTTGAAACATGAGAATTAATTGCATTTTCTTGTTTTTCCATCCCTCCCACTAAGGGTTTCTTTATTGACCAAATGATACAATTAAAGCAGCAGTGCAACAAAAAATGTTTTTCCAAAAATGCTAGTTTCAGCTACAATTATTAAAACTACTGTACCCACATACCTTATTCCAGACCTCATTATCACCAGCATTGAGACAGAAATATCAAACAACTCAGTATTAAGTCCCTTAGGTAATAGTGACCATAATATGGTTACAAGCAGCTTAATGGCCACAATCAAAATTCATTGGAAATACAACCTATAGGGACTAAACAGGGCCCAATTTGACAAAATAAGAAATAGTTTATCATCTACTTAATGGGAAAAAGAACTGACTGACCTTTTTGTAGAAGCCTCTTGGACTCTACTGAAAGAAAAAAATACTGTATCTTGAACAAAAGTACGTTCCTACAAAAAAACAAATACAATATTAAAGGTAAAATTCCAGTGTGGTTCTCTCCTAAAATTAAAACACAGATAAAAACTAAAGAAAAGACATATACCAAATTTAGGAAGGACTCTACAGAGGCAAACATGAATAGATATATGACTGAACTAAAGTGGCTGAAAACCATGGTAAGGATTGAGAAACTAAAAATTTTATTTTGTATCGCCCATACGAATGATAACAATAAATCATTCTTTTCCTACATAAATAACAAAAAACACATTGCCAAAGGATGATTGTGTCTCTCATGGATAATGGCAACATAATTAACAATGATTTAAAGGTGGCCAATGTGTTTAAAGCATATTGCTGCACCATTTATAGTGAAAAGTGTAAGAGCGCAGAAGATAGAAATGATATCATACCTGATATTTTACATTTTAAGGTGGAGAAGGCATTTGCCACCTTGTGGAAAATAAAAGGGAACACATCACCAGGCCCTGAAAATATGTACCTTAGGTTCCTAAGAGAAATGTCCACTATCCTGTCATACCCCCTTATGATTCTGTTTAACAAATCAGTTGATTCTGAGGTTATGCCTGCAGATAGGAGGGAAGCAATAGTCATGCCAATCTACAAAAAGGGGTGTATGGGAAATGTGGCAAATTACATACCTATTAGCCTAATCTCTCTTTGTAGCAAGATGATGGAGAAATTAATAAAAAAAAAGTCTTGATATAGAAGCAGTATGCAAGGGGTTGGTTGATCGACACCAACATTGCTTTAAAAATGGGTTATCCTGCACTACGAACCTAGAGACCTTTTATAACAACATCAGCATGAATATAGATAGGGGAACCACCGTGGTCATGGTGATGCTAGACTCTGGGAAGGCATCTGCTCTGGTACCCCATTGTGAGCTGGTGGAGAAGCTCAGGTATTTTGGTTTTAATCCAGACCTAGTCATGTGGGTTAATGGATGGTTGGACAAAAGAACACAGTATGTTAGGGTGAATGTTTTTTTATCTGAGGAGGAACAGGTGACCAGTTGCGTCCCTCAGGGCTCTGTCTTGGGTCCCACACTATTCACTCTGTTTATAAGTGATATTGAAAGGAATTCAACTAACTCGATATCCAAATTCTCTGATGGTGAAGTGGATACTTCTGAATATCATTCTGTGATGCCGGACATAAAAAAACATAGAGGTCTGGGAAGCTAAAAACAAAATGAAATTCAATCTGGAGAAATGCATGGTTCTCCACTTTGGAAATAACTATTCACTATACACCTATACCTTAAATAATATTCTGATACAGAAAGTGGAAAAAGAAAGAGATCTAGAGGTAATTCTTAATAACAAAGTGTCATTGTCAGACCAGTGCAGAAAATTAACCCAAATTGCTAACAGGTTATTAAGATCAATCCAAAAGTCATTCATATCAAGGAGTGAGCAATGCATTTTACCCCTTTATCGATCATACATAAGACCTCACCCGGATTATGGGTCCTCTTTTTGGAGCCCATACTTGAGGCAGGACGTCAACCTGGTGGAGAGGGTGCAGAGAAGGGCAACCAGGTTGATATCTAGGCTGAGACACAAAACATACAAGGAGAGACTTTTGGAAACTAGGCTATTTACTTTAGAGGAGAGAAGACTAATGGGGATTTATTAATGCTTTATAACATATTTCAAAACCCTGACTCAATGTGTCAGTGTGGTCTTGCTTATAGTGTTAGGACAATCAACTTGAAATCTCATAATAAACAGCTTATGGTCCCCATGGTATACTAAAAAAAGGGATAACTAATTTACAATAAGAGCAGCTACAGGATGGAATAAATTGCCTCAAAAGCTAGTTGACCTACCTTTTATAAATAGTTTTAAAAAGGGAATAGATAGTTACTTCCTGTCTTAAAATAATGGAGAATAATCCACTCACTCAGAGTGGGAGACAATGTCAATGGGCTCTTAGCCTGCTATTGTCTTATTCTACCAAGTAACTAAGTAACCAGTCAAATCTACTTTCCTTGGTACCTCCTATGCTGCACATTATAAGTTTTGTTTTACTTTCTCGATTGTAGGCCTTACCTAATAAAGGATGCAGAGAGGGTGGAGTGGGTACAAAGGAGGGCAACAAAGATGGTGATGGGGCTCGACCACTTGCAGTATGAGGAGAGACTGGGAGCCCTTGACATGTACTCCCTGGATCAGAGGAGGGAGCGGGGAGACATGATAGAGACTTTTAATTACCTGCAGAGAACCTATTCCAAATGAAAGGGTGCCCCAGGAAGTGGGGTCATGATCTCCAGCTAGAGGGTGGGAAGTTTAGGGGTAACATCAGGAAATACTTCTTTACTGAGAGGGTGGTTGACACCTGGAATGGGCTGCCTAATGAAGTGATGGGCAAGTGGGGGGTTCAAGAGGGCTTAGGACAAGCATAGAGGGAAACTGAAGGGAGGGGAGAATCACAGAAAGCCTAGATGTTGCTGGACAAATGGGCAGACTAGGTTGGCCTGGCGGTCCTTTTCTGCCATCACTTTCCTATGTTCCTATGTCTCTATGTAACCCTTACCACTTTTACAATGGTATTTCTAAGTCAAATGTGATGGCCATCTTTCTTTCTTGAGAAAAAAACTAAATGAAAACATTTATAAAATACTCATATTTTGGCAGAGCTAGAACATTTTACTACCAAATAAAACTGGAAGGTGCCTGGAATCTTCCGTGATGAAAAAAGGTAGAGTCACATTTTGTGCCCAATTTCATTGCATTGGTGCCTTAAGTTGCCAGAGAAACTTTCAAAACATTGATTATGTACTTTAAAAATTTGCTATTGTCTTTTTTAAATAAAATCTATTTTCTAAGAAAAATAAGATACTCCAGGGTGGGCAGTGTTGGGCTATGCCCACACATCCAGCGGCTTTAAGGCCCTCTGCCTGAGGTGTTGGGCATTACTACACCCATAGGCCTGTGGATATAGCTGAACACTACCCACCCTGTTGTGTCTTATTGCTTGCATAAGGTACCAGGTCCCCTGTTATCTTGGGTGGGATAATTATATATTTAATTCTGATTGGTAGCCCCCTGACTGTTTGGATATGAAAAGGATTCCCACAGGAGCTGGTACTGTGTCACACCAGATTCCATTAATGCCTTGAATCTGGACGTCACCCATCCGAAGGCTTAAAAACTCATTACTGAAACTTTGAAGATTGTGGAATTCCTTATGCAAAATCTGTGCAGAATGGTTATTCCACTTCCAAAATTCTTTTCAGATTTTTTTTGTTTCACAGAATTTCAAAAAGCATTTCTATGTAAACTTTTGAATAACTTTCTGCAGATTACATGAAACCCCAGAATAATTTTCCATGGATTGTGGAACAGGAATCCATGTTTTATGAAAATTCAGGATCATTAATCTATGAAAAACACTTTGATTTCCAAATTTCAAAATTTTACTACTGCTTGAATTCTGTGGATTTAGGTGGAATTTTCAGAAATTTCACTAAAGTTTGTTCCATCAGAATTTAAACCTTCCTCACAGCAATAATCAGTACCTTCTTAAATGCACCCGGCTGAATCACACACCTTGACCGTGAGGGTGGTTAACATTGCTTTCTGGCCAGAATCCACAAAATTCTTACATTTGTGGTTCACTCATTGAACTAGCATTAAGGAGGAGTGACTCTCCCATAGTATTGAAATGACTCCCTTAAAATTCTTTCAAAATAATGTAAGGAAAGTCACTCCATTACTTTAAAATCAAATAGAATGGTTCCATCAGCACATCAGCCCTGGATGGTATCCTGTCAAAACAACACGGCAAAAACAGCAAAGTCATCTTCAGCCAAGCAATACGAGTGCTGGGAAAAACAAGTGGAAACTTCAGCGAGGTGTCAGAACAGTGAGACCTTTCTGTGGTGTACAGTACATCTTCAAGTATGTACAGTATATTTAAGTAAGGGTAGTCTGGAGGGTGAAGACCCCTATTTGGGGGTGCATGGGTAAAGCCCCCGCTTGTAAACTTACAGTATGTTTGGGGTTCATTTGATTTTCACTGTTCTGACCACTCACTGAAGTTTTCACTCACTGTCTTTCTTGGTATTCATATTGCTGGGCTGAAATTGTCTTTTCTGTTTTTGCCATGCTGTTATGACATGGAACCATCATGGAGGAGGTGCAGAGCCCCTGGCCTAAAGTCTGTAAAATTAAACATATTAAAGAATCACTTCATTTTGGGGGTGCTTCTGGGGGTCCTTGAATGTGGCCTAGGATTGCCACCTTTGGATGTGCAAAAAACAAATGCTACTACACCACACCTAATCTTCACCCCAGCTCCATCCCTTTTCATGACTGACCTGATCGTGCATTGCTTCTCCTCCAAAGTCATTTGCTATGTCAGTGAAAACTTTATGGAGCAGTAAAAGGCAATGCTTAAAGCAGTAGTTTGACTAAAAATGTAAAACATACTGTACCTGTCAAATTTGTGTTTATATGTGCTATTTATTTATTTATTGAAATTGTTTTACCATGTAAACATACAAGGATAAAGGAAATCTCATTTACACATGTGACTGGTGAGGGGTGAGTGAAATACTGTAAGTAGTATTCAAGACTATATAACAAACAAATTGTTTGCTTCCTATATTGTGTATTTATTTCTGGATCTAATTCCTTTTTATGTCCACAATAGTATTCAGAAGCCAAAATAAGTAACCATGCTTTGATAAAAAAATTAAAATGAAAACATTTAAAAATGCTAAATTTATGGTAGAGATGGAAAAGTTTACCAGAAAATGATAGTGGAAGATAACTAAATATTTTACTGTTACAATAGGTCACAGTTCAAGCTTTTTGCACAGCTTTGCTGCAGTGGTACTTTGTAGGGACACTGTCAGCTTTAGCTGACTATTTTTTTAAAATGCTAAACTTGGTGCTATTTGTCATCTAAATGCACACTGATGGCATATATGCTGAAGCAGATCCATAATGATGACAGAAAAGCAGTATTTTTATAAAAAATAGAATACTGAGTGTCCCGACAATAACTCATGTGGTCCGCTGCTCCTGTGTATCCCCAAGCCAGATCAACAGTAAGCTCATTCATGACTCAGTTAGACTTTTTTGAAGATATATGATTTTAATACCAGAAAACAAGCTATGATGTGCGATGAGCAGGACAATGTGACACGCTTTTTAAAACAAGTGCTTTATGATAAGAAAACTTGGCTTTGAAAAGTAATGCCTTGACCCGGGACATGTGTATAAATGTTTGATGCTGATGTGAATGCCCAAAGTCATGGCTTTACTGTAAATACTATATATAATGTAAAACTATATGTGCATAGGTAATGTATGAGACGATAATGTACAAGAAACACACAAGCTTCTAATCCAATAGAGATATTAACTTAAAATTTAAACAGTTTGATAAGGATATTTTGCAGTTAAATGCAAGTTGAGATTTCAGTCTGATACAGCTGAGAACAGCTGAACATTTCAGCCTGTTGACTGTTAACTCAGGGCAAAATGCCAACTCATATTGAACTAGCATGTAAAGGATACTTAGTTGGCCTCTAGTTTACTACTCTGGTTTAGCACGCCATTTATTTATTTCATATGGATTATGTTTTACTGTAAATGAACCATTGCACACATTTTATACCTATATTGTGTAGGGCAGGAAACTTTTTTTTTTGCTTTACAACTTACCCAGGAGTATCAAGCTAAGCTGGAGCATCTCATTTCTGGTGGGGTCCTATATCTACCCATTTTCACAACTGGGTGGACTGGAGCTCTATGAAGTTGAATGACTTGCTCAAGATCACACAGTGAGCATTTGGCTCTGATAGGGGTGAGCTTGTTATTTTCTGATTCTGAAGCCAGTGCTCGAACCATTAAATTGCACTGACTCACAATCAGTCCATGTAAACTGTGAAATACCCCATAGATTTTTAAGCAAGGAAACACCCTGGTTTATAAGCCGCCAGCATTTTTTCTAGGCTAGATCAGCATATATTAACTGCCCATGACTTTCAGCTGCATAGATGGAGAACAGGTTTAGTATGTGCCCAAAGGCAGAGGTAGAAGAAAAATGAATGAGCTGGATATAAAGGTTAACATTAGCAGACAATACATTCTATTTATAGGTATGCATTAGTGTGAGAAAGCTATAAAGAGAATTAAGAGCACAATGCATGCTGACTGTTCAACTTAAAAAGAAACGCAAATATTTGAATAACTTTTCCTTCTGATTGAAGACACCAGTGTGACATTTTAGCTGTAGTTCAGATAAAAGAGAAAACATAGAACATGATTACAGTAGGTGGCTTTCTCTAGCAAAGTGAAAGCTAAAAAGGTTTAACGTTGCTGACAAATTGCATTATAAACAGAAAACCAAAGCAGCGCAGCCACTCATGATGCAACAGTCTTCTCTATGTGGATTGTATCATGAGAGCTAGACTGTGTTGAGGTATTCCCAAGTCCAGAAAAGATGCAGAGAAAGTTGATCAAGGAATGCAAACAAACACGTTTTTGTGTAATAACACCAGAATGGTAGGCAGTCTGTTTTTCACTGTTAAAAAGAAAAAAAGAATCAGAAACAACCAACTACTTCTGTAGTCTCTACAGAATATAAGCAATCATACAATCTATCTTTTAATCCAGGGACAACTTGAGGCCAAAGGGTGCCAACAGTGTCCATTTAATGAAAGGATATTTTTAAAATATGTCTCTGGATCCCATGCACTACCAGTGTCTTTACTCAGGTCTGCACACACCAAAACTACTGTATGTGTCCAGCCTACACTGGTTTGAAGTCTACAAATGAAATTTCAAGTTTAAGTTTATTGATCAGTTTACAAAAACTATTACAACATATAAAACATATATACAGATGACAGATTCAGCAAAATTAACATAAAGAGCATTAGTAATTAAAAGGGAGAAGTCATAACGTGATTAACATCAGGTTGTAAATATATAAAAATGCTGGGTTTTCATGATCAAACAGAAGAAGATATAAACAAAGACAACACCATTATACATACCATGACAGGTGAAGTGCAATAAATCTATATGAAAGATCATCGTGTGTCATTAGCAAATTACCTCTAAAGTCATACAACAAACCTAAATATGTAGGTTCAGTTCTGACTACCTACATTCCTTCAAATGACTTATCTATTGGAATCCTGAATCATGAGGAAAGATGTTCAATGAGTAACAAAGGAAATACACTGGTCTTTCAAAGATTCACTAAAGTTATGCCTATACAAAAAAACAAAAAGTAATATTAATATAAGTAACAACACTATTTATCACTTGTCATTTTCTTTCCTCAGCCAGAACTTGATCTTTTTTTTAAAGAACATACTTTCCTAAGAACAGTAGTATCAGTGGAAGAAAAGAGATGAGCTGCTAAACTATCAGAGAAAGGCCCAATTGACCCGTAAGGGGACCCAAAATAGAATCCATAGCAGATTTGACAAAGGGACTGAAGTATCACATGTTTTGGATTAGCCAGCTGTCGTAAACCACAAGAACATACTCTGTTTGCTTTTGTATAGTTACAGTTTGAATTTATTAAAATGTCTACAATCCTCTGAGTTGTATAAACAATCCAAATACTGTCTCCTGTTATGAACAGTCTAGTTGTCTTATAGCCAGATGTGTAGTTTTGGTTTTTGATCATATTAATATCCCTCTTCATTAAAGCAGCAGTGTAACGAAAGTGGGCTAAAATTTGACCCCATTTTTTTTTCTTCCTAATCTACGCCAGATGTCTTCCAGTTTATTTTGGTGGTGGGATTTTCCATTTCTGTTATCATTTAAGAATTTTATGCAAGTTTGAAGATAATTATTTCTCAAGAAAAAAGGATGGCCACCTCATTTTTGTATAGAAATCATATTGAACATCTAAGGAGGGTGAGAACCCAGACAAAAATGCAAATGTACAATGAACATTATATAAAGCATCCAGAAAAACCCAAATCAACACTTCTGTCAATATTTTTCATAACCATAGCAGAACATTTGCTTTTTGGAATAACTTTTTTCTTTGCACTGCTGCTTTAAGTTATCCATAATTCTATTCTTAACCAAAAACACAATTTCTTCCCATGGTTTCTATAATGTATTAACAAACAGATGTACTAAGCCTAAGGGCTGAATTATCTGCTGAACAAATGTGATGTATGTGGAAAATAAAACCTAGATGTGAAAGGGAGATTTGCTCATCACAACATATTCTAGGAAGTCTATGAGAAGGTAGAGAGAAAATTGTGTGTAAATAACTAAATGTTATGTTGTTTATCATGTATCAAAGGAACGCTTGATCTGTGGTGATATGTTTCTAACCCTAACCCCACACCCACTCCCCCAAGCAGCAAAAGGAAAAAAAAAATAGGGTTTTTGGGCCTCCTGAGTCTTGACAAATCAGTGGTGGGGTCTTCCTTGGGGTTGTCAAACCTAATGCTCCCCCTCCCCTTGCCAGTAACCTCCTATCCAAAGCAGAAGTTATAGCTCCAAGCCAGTGCCTGATAGTGATACAGTTGTCAAAGGTAGAGAACTATGTTTCACCACATGTTGCCAAAATAATCTGTTGTAGCATTCTTCATGCAGAGCTCTGAGTTTTTCAAATTCTGCTGACACATCATTCCATGCCACAGGTGTGAAACAGATGTGAAAACACATTTTAGCCAGGATTTGAAAAAGACAGTCATCATGAACAAGAGGCGGCATGAAAAAATGGCTACATTGAAAATTTGGGTTCAAAATATTTAAAATTGCCAGTTTTGAGAGAGCATAGAAAATGTCAATGTATGCTCATAACGTTGTCATTTTTTAATATTTTCACCCAAAATTTTCAACATAGATTTCTTATGACCCCACCGCATGAACAAGGGTGGTAAAAATGTTCAAACACTCCTCAAAAGGTGAAAACATGAACACTGGGTAGAATGGGTGGGCAACCTGAAGGGGGGGAGAAGGAAGTGGTAGCAGGGGTGGGAACCCCAGTCTGCTTAACAAATAAAAAATAGATTAGATAGAGAAATAGATAAATAGATAGACAGACTAACAGACAGATAAACAGACAAAGACAAACAGAACAAGGGATTGCCAGCTCACTGTTGCCACTGAAGCCGGCAGCAGTGCTCCATTTGCCACTGCAGATATCAAGAAAATTCTGCTGTTCTCATAAGGAGAATGTGGGTAAATGGCTCCTCACACTAAGCTGGGCACCCTGGATTTTGAGGTGTCCAGAAAATTGATTTCTGGACATTATTTTTAAAACCAAACACCAGAATCTTGCTGAACAGGTCTGTTTAGCTAGGCTCAGGTGTTTGTTTTTTAAAATTACATAATTGTTATATATTTTCAGTGTTTTTTAGTTCAAAAGAAAAAACAAGATGGTGGCTGTCACTGCATGAAAAAACATTTTGGTGTTGTTACAAGCAAGTGGTGAGAAACTAAAAACGGTCTTGTGACACAGAATTTTTGGTGTCAATATCAGAACATTATCCTCAAAACCTTACTGAGCATGCTTAGAACAGACAAACAAAACTTTAAATCTGTATAACTCTGGAACAATTTAATATATTTCATAAAACCTTCCATAGGCACTGCCATGGCACAGCATGCTTCTACTCTAAAAGTTTTAGAAAAAATTCCATACTGTGTAGGCTGCACGTGAGAGGTAACCTAAATCCCAGGATAAGTACAGGAAAAAAAATAGACATCTACAGGAAAATGACATGTGCAGATCTCAGAAACCACACAAGCTGCCATCACAAAACTTTCCACAGTTTTAGACCTTCCCTCCTTGACAACACATTCAAAATTTCAGCTAGTTTTGTCTAATGTTGCCAAAGCTATCAAGGTGCAAAGGTAGGGGTTTAAAATACAACCTCTTGCTCAACCCGAATAATAGGAGCACTACTGCACTCCTATAATTTCTGACTTGTTTTATTATATGAGCAAATGGGGCTCAAGAGATGTCTCTTGGCTAGTCAAGAATGTCTCCTCATGACCTCTTAGGGTTTAAGAACAGTGAAATGAGAAAGAAAGCTGAATTGTTCTGGAACCCTAAAAAGTTACAGTGAGATCAGTGGGATGCTCTTACTTAGCCAAGACATCTCCAAAGCCCCAATTCCTTTTTATTAAATATTTCTTTTTTTTTCCAAATCAGATTTGAGTCTCAAAGGAAATGTGATTGATTTACAGCAAAGAGTAAAAGAGAATGCAAAGTTAGATAACTGATACACCTGAAAAGCAGGAAGATGTTTACTGATCCCCTCAGTGCCGGAGTTTCATTTTTTGTGTCAGCGTTTTAGCAACTTTTATTAAGTATGCTGCGTTTTTTTTAAACACAACATTTTAAATTTCCAATCACACCAGCTGAACATCCAACCTCTTTCTAAACATGCACTAGAGGTTGAGGCCCCCATATTTAGATGTGACAGTTTGCATCACACAAATTAGCATGTGGCCATCTGGGAAGCATATTCGTAAGGCAACATCTTCTGTCCAGTGTGCAGTCTGTACAAATGTCAGTTTGGATTTGAAGCACTGGGGTTGTCTCTGATGTAACCTGTGTTTCACTTGCCACAGTAAATGGCTGTTATCTGGTATCCAGCTTGATTTTTGTTTATATGTGCACAGAAGTTTTGTATATTTTCACTCCCACCATACACTGCAGCTGAAAGTTCTACTTAGCAGACTTTTTTTTTATATTTGTTAATTTGGGATTCTAAAAAAAGGACTTGTTTGATGATAACACATGCAATAATATTACTGTCATAAACAGGATCTTCCTAGAGAACTGTAATACTTAAACAATACTACCTGAGGTACTATCATTAGTCCACACTTTTTAAGCAAGTTACAGTTGTGTGTGTCAGAAAAATAGGGCATTTCAAGGAAATCAGATCTGACAAAGAACCTATAATTTTTTTTTTTATATTTCTGTTTTTCCCCTCCTACATCCCCGTCAGAGCCACACCATCGGGAGTCACCAATTAAGCCTGTCCCTGCCTAGTGCCTCACCTGACAGCCCCTGGTCCCTTCATCTTGCCTTGGAAACCCCCCCTGGGTGGGGTCAGGGTGGGGGCTAACTCCTGAATCTTGTAATCTTTGTCAGGGTCCAGGACTGCAGGCAGGCACTGGCACATTGGGACCAGGCTTGGCACTCCATCTTCCCAGCTCTGGGGGGGTTCCATGTTCTTGTGGGCTGTTGCATGCCCATGCATTTTGGCACACATGCTGACATCTGCAACATCCCTCCCCTTCCTTCAGAGAAGGAGCTGTCCCTGGAGCTGACTGACCAATCATGCCTCAATGACTTCAGCTTGCTGTCGCACCCCCAGCCTCTGCCAGGGTTCACCACTAGCCAGGCTAAAAAGCCCTCTCTCCCCCTAGAGAAGTGATCTGTCAGACACTCCTGCCTTTCTCCCCCCGACCAACCCCCGGTGGCCCAAGTTCATGCCTGAACCTGGGTCGCCAGCATGGAGCGAGGCATGGCGTCCACTGCCTAAACCCTCAGCACCACCGAGCTGGCTACATAGAACTGATAATACCTGAAAAGTGCCCATATTCATGTTTCATTTCCCTCTGGGACTTTCATTTACCTGCACTTGTGTTTTGACTGGGATTTTGTATGATACTGTACCATGTTTAAAATGTCCTTTTCTGATAACGCTTAAATAACTCTTGCACTAGAGAAAAATGAAAAAAAGTGAAATTGCACATTTAAAGAATATAATTTAATGATGTGAAAGAACTAACAGTAGCTGATGGATATAATTAGAAAGATCTCCATTACCAAATACTCACCAAGTGACACTTAACAACTCATTTAACTTTCCAATGCTCCATTCCACCAAGCTGCAGAAATGAGTGGAAGCAGGACTCCACTAAAAATGAATTGTGGCATCTCACCTGGGCTATCCTAGATAAATTAGGTAATACATTGCAAATATATATATATATATATATATATATATATATATATATATATATATATATATATTATACCGGCCTGGTAGGGCCGGTATAGTTAGGTTGCACAGTCACATCTATGTTAAACCTCAAAGTGTGCACTCTAATAATTTTCTAACTGTTTGTCCGATTTGCCTGAAATTTGGACTGCACAACTACCTATCATTCATCTCTGAATCTGGAAAGTTTTGTTCCAGATGGATATACAGTTGTGGAACTGTGGAGCTCTCAAAATGTTAAAAAACACACTTTTTTGTGCATTATTCGGTAAGCCATAATGGACGGAAGAATGCATTTGAGTGGCTTTAAATTTGTCTACATGTGGCCTGGGTTGAACTGGTGCCTTTTGAAGATTTGGTGAATAAATATTGCTCCATTCAAAAGTTATTCAATTTTTTCATGTCCCATTATAGCTTTTGGGAAAATGTATATCTGCACTGCAAAACTTTTTGCAATCACATTTTTTGTTGTTGAGCTCCCTGAAATTGTTTTTGTGCTGTCTCCATCTTGTTTTTAGTTCACAAGAGAGAAAAAAGTTGTAACTCAAAACATAATGCCTTTTGGTAAACACCAACAGTTGTGTTTACCTAATTGGGCCCTGAAGAACATGACCCTGGCATTACTTTTTCACCAGCTGGTCTGGAAATATGTTTTTAAAACTATTTCCACAATTTTGCCATTTTCTGATTGTGGCAAATTTTTTATTGCTGCAGAAACAATTGCGATGAAAAAAATAATCGTGACAGCATTTTTATGTGCGTGATAACATTTCCATTATAGAGATAGGAGTGCCACAAAACCATTGAAGTAATCACAGTAACACTACATGAACACATTTTGAAATGTGTTGTTTTCTTTGTCACTTCATTGTGCCAAGTTAGATTGTGCTTTTGGCATGAAAGTTGCAGGATGGCAAGCCCTGGTCCTACAGATGTGCCTTTTGGTGGTTTGGTATGAAAATATTGAACAAGGCCTATAGTTACAGCATTCCAAAGTTGAGAAATGTTCCTATAGGATAACACTGCAGTGCCCGTGATGGTTTTCAGTGTCCATATCTTGAAAACGGTTCAAGATATGGATTTCTCGTCACAAAAATTCTAAAGAAGTAGGTTGGAAAACCATTAATACCATGAAGTTTGAATTTTTTTCTACCTTGTATGGTTACTGAGATATTTGGAAATTAGTATTCCAATTGCTCATTTTCATGTCTGTAGGCCACTATTACACCCTCAGAGTTAGCACAATCACAGTGCATTTCCCCCTCCTTCTTATGTGGCCTGACCAGCGGCCCTAGCATTTCTCCTCTCATGCTGGCATACAAGTTCAACCAACCCTGCACTTGCCCCTATCTGCACTTCTGCTTAGCCCCCAATAACTTATTTATCCCATTGTCTATGTCTGTCTTCTATGGGCGCATTCTAAATTCCTACACTTTCCCACCCACCCTGTTCTCAACCTCTCCATAGACAACAAGTACTAGCCACCAGTATTACAAATTCTCTGTATCACTTCAGTGAAATTATGGAAGCATACATGACTGTTTATATGTCTGTAATTTATGCATGATATGCCACCTTCCCCTGTATGTATCTACACTCTGTAAACCTGTATGTAGCAATGTATCAAGATCCTAATGTATATCTCAATGTTATGTATTCCCTGTACACTCAGTATCATGCACCATGGTCTCCTATGTATAACACTATGAAATGTATATGCTATCTCCCATGTATTCTCCCCCCCAAGTCACACCATGAGATGAGCATCTTTTTGCTCAGTGTGCCCTACCTGATGAAATGCTTCAATAAATAAATAAATAAACATTTCGGTGCCCGTATCTCAGATAATGATGTGAGACATGGATTCAGTTGATTTATCTTATGTGGAGGTCTCATTGTCATGATTACAATGACACTTGAATTTCTTTCCTACCTGCTATGGTTCCCGAGATATTGGCATATTTGTGTTACAAGGCTTTCTTGCCTTATAGGGCTTCTGTATGGCTCCATAGTTATGACTAAGTGGGAACGCAGGGCCTGGAGGGCCCGCGCTCCCATAAACACATATCATTATGCACAAATGGGCAGCTTGGTGGCCTGCACGCTCCCACCAACACATACCATTTACTATTTATATTACACTTTTTCAAAAAGTAGGGAAATTCTTTGCAAAGAACTTTGTTAATGCATCATTTAGGGTTGTTTCCACAGTGACAAAAGTGTGGAAATTCAATGTTAGGGTTACCACCCCACCACCCCACCTCCACATCCCATCCTCAAAACCCTAACTCCGCATTCCACCCACACACATGCAAGACTCATGCAAGATTGTAAGACACTATATGAGTCAGTCACATCTGTAAGCACAATACTCACTACACTGTACTCATTTTCACATAACACTATGTAATGAAAAAACAAATACAGTATGATTGACTCTATACTGCCAGCACAGTATGATGACACATTATTGCTGGCATATCTTTTTCATGCAGTGAAACATTGTATGTACACATTTTCTAAATATTGATTTTTATGTGTCATAATTCAACAATTGGCTCACTGCAGGTATTGCTGATACCACATAGTCATGTGGTAGCAGGAAAGAAAGAGCAGACACACACATAGTACTTTTCAGATTCTGCTCAGGCATGAAACTAGCACCATCACATGTTGTTATACTGCTGTGTTACCTGAAAATACTCATTAGCAGCATGTTATGGTTAGCTGTGGATGTTACAACTGTTGCTTTCACATGTTACTTGTAAACTATACTACAAAACTTTACTTTTATTATTACCACCATTTGTTATTAGGACTGACTCACTGTATCAGAAAAAAATATGCAAACATCCAATGAGTGTTGGTAGGATTATCCAAACTCTCTTTTCCAATATAGCTATCTGTAGATAACATACTCTGTGTTTCATTATTTAACAATTGAAATATAGGTACCTGCTTAAATCTTGTTATTGATGTTTGTAACACAAAAATGTTTACTGTGGGTCATCACCCATGGTTGCCCAGCATGTATGTGTACCCTCAAGGCACTCTCATGGCAGCAGAACTCATACAGTTGGTGGACCATGATGATGGATGTATCTTGTAGTATGTTTACAGAGTTGTATGTTACTTCTGTTACCTGATTCTGCTTGTCTCTGATTGGTTGTGTTGCCTTGGCCCTTCTTCTGCTTGCATGTGTGTGTAGGGGGTATGGGGAAATGCGGAGTTAGGGTTTTGAGGATGGGAGTGTGGTGGTGGCGTGGTAACCCTAACATTGAATTTCCACAATTTTGTCACTGTTTAAACAACCCTAACTGATGCATTAATGAAGTTCTTTGCAATATTTTGAATTTTGAAGTTTTTGCACATATATATATATATATATATATATATATATATATATATATATACACATATTATATAATACATGATGGGCAGGAGTGGGATATGGAAAACATTCTCACTCCTGCAGAGTGAACTCAAGAGACAGTATCCAGAACTCACTCTGCAGGAGTGAGAATATTTTTCATATCCCATGATCTGCACATATGTGTGCAATTTATAGAATCGAGGTGTTCATTATTGTTTTAGTTCTCTTTTTGTTGTTTTACTTTCTGGTGTTCTGGTGTTATTTTATTGTTGTATTGTTGCTCGGGAGTTCTGCGGTTTCTTTGCTGGTGCTTTGTGTTATTCATAGTGAATGACTGATATTTTGATTGTCCCATTGGTTTATTTTCTCATTGGTATGTTCTTTGTTGTTTTATTGGTTGCCGTTGTTTACTTCCTCCTGTGTGTATCTTTTTATTGGTTGTAGTTTTCCTGTATGGGTTTTGCAGTACCATCATAATTGGTTGTCTGTATTTATGAATGGGTTATAAGTTGCTAGGCTATTGATTGTTGTCCTTCATTGTCTGTGTAGCGTGTTCAAGGTTTGGTTTTTGAAGGGGTTTGAGTGTGGTTTAGGAAAAGTCAGTGTTTCGGGTTTTCTTTGCTTCCGTATTCGGTATTTGCTAGAGCCATGTTTTTTCAGTGTTCTATTAAGTAGAATGATGTAATTTTAACTAAGTTTTTTATTTGTGGTTATTTGTCAGGGTTCATGCTTGTGCAACTGATTTATTTTGTTCTGGTTTATGTTACTGGTATGGAGTATAGCAGTGCTGCAGCTGTGTGCATGCCGGTTTTGAAATGCACAGCAGTAGAGGGGAGAATGTGCACTTTTCAGGTGTTTTCACAGGTGGGTTAAATAAATCCTTTGTTTAACTAGTATGTAGTTCCAGCTACTAGGAAATGCTAGGAAACTACTCTTGGTGGTGTAGTCACCGTGAAAATATCAGCTGATGATGTAGACACTGTTGGTATAAATGTCAGAAAAAGTCACAGTGTCTACGTGATCAATCATTTATTTAATGAGAGTGAGAATACATGTTTTTATTCACTAAAATATCTCCCAACCCCTATTGTGTATATATATATATATATATATATATATATATATATATATATATACACACACACACACATATATATACACATATATATATATTAGTGACGCAGTAGTGCCACTATAGTTATGGTTGAGTAGACTGGTTAATGTTAAACTCCAAACTTTGCACTTCAATAGCTTTGTGACTGTTCAATGGATTTGTACAAAACTGAGCTGCACATTCTCAGGGGCAGCTTCTCTTGATGTGACAAATTTCATTCTGGTTGAATGTACAGATTCTGAGATCCAGATAGTGAAAAAAGTGCAAAAATCAGAGTTTTTTTGCTGTTTTTTTTATCACCTAGCGCCCAGACAGTTTGGAATTTTACTCTGAAATTTTCAAGGTGGAAAGGGTTTGGACCAGAGTGATGCCTTCCGCTGGTTCGGTGAAAAATGTTAAAACTGTTCCAAAGTTATAAGCATGTGAAAGTTTGGTTCTGAGCATGCTCAATACAATATTTTGTATAGCTGTTTAGTACAAAAAAATAATTTGGCCCATGTAAAAAATGATTCTGTTTTGTATGGGGAGGGTCAATTTTTTTCATGAGGAAAAAGTCTTGTTTCTGTTTTTTTGAAAACAATTTTCAAAACCCATTAAAATTGTATCATACAAACACACTTAACACATGTATCTTGCTAATCGGGACCCATGTTAGTTTTTGGAAAATTGACCCAGAAATGTGTTTTTAACATATTTTAAAATCTTTTTTCATGAGTCGATTTTCATTTTTTGGTTTTCCATACGAAACAAGGATCGACCATATGAAAAAGATTGCTTTAGTATGAAAAAAGAATTTAGACTTTTTTCGCATTCTTTTTTGTTATGAAGGCAATCTTTTTTGTGAACATGACACAATCCCATAAAAAAACTCCGTATGAAAAAAGAATTTTGACTTCATTTTTTTCATATGAAGGAAACTTTTTTGTGAGATTGTGTCATACTCACAAGAAAAGATGCCTTCATATGAAAAAAGAATTTGGGCTTAGTTTTTTCCCCACATTTCACCTTTAATATGCTGTAACTCTGTCAATATTTGGAGTTAAGAGGAAAACTATATATCAAAACAAAGATCTCAATGAGTACTACAAGACTAACACATACCCACAAAAAATTTAGGAGGCACATACAAAACCATAACCATAAAAATGAAAAAATTAAAATGACCATAGGATAAGTTATTTTTTATTTATTTATTTATTTATGTCTTTGATAACCGGGTAAGTGCACTGATCCAAAGGACCATTTTCAGTCATGACCCAGGCCACACACAAGGCACAGCAGCAGAGAAAATGTCTTGATACATGTTAATAATGGAAAGTACAGAGCACATAGGGCTTATGGCCAGCAGTCATGAAACATGTTACAAAGAAGCAGCTGAAGTGCAGTGCTAGCATTTTGTTCACATAAGTACAACACTATTTACAGTGTGAGGATACTCACATCTTAGCACTGTTAGTCATAATTGCTAAACAGTATTTACAGCAGAAACACATTATCGATAGGAGTAGTATTTACATCAATATTTACAACAGAAGCTCCAGTGCAATTCAGATCCTAACATGGGCAGGTGGTTTCCCTCAGCAACCAGCACTTTAGTTGCTGTTTGAAGGACAAGTGGGAAGTGAATGAGTGGATGGTGACAGGGAGTCTGTTCCACAAGGAGGGTATGGAGATGGAGCAAGCTTTGCTACCCATAGTGGTGGAGATGCGAGGGACACCCAGTGGAGGGACCAAGGATGCCCTGAGGGTCTGTGAGAGTTCCCTGCTAGTCAGTAGGGGGTGAATAAGGGGATAGATGGTGGTTTCTGAGTGAGTTGTCTACCAGGCAGCCAGTGGCATGATCAAAGTGGCCTTGAAGTGGGAGCCATCCAAGGGTCTGGTACAGAGAGCAGTGGTGGGTAGACTAGGGAGCTTGAAGGATGAAGCAACAGATGGAGTTGTAAGCTGTACATAACCATGAGTGAAGAGATGAAGAAACAAGGGAGTAAACAGGACAGCAATAGTCCAGAAGGGGTAGCAGGTTGCCCTGGGCAATAGCAAGGTATGCCTCAGCAGATAGGAGGTGCTTAAGGTGGTAGGCAGCACCTAGTTTTATGTGTATTCTCTTTATGTTATTGTTAACATGCTCACAGAACGTGAGGGAGGGATCAAGTGTAATACCAAGGTATTTAAAAAAGGGGACATTATCTAGTGGAGGGCCTGCTGGAGTGAGCACCTGGAGAGAGGAATTTGTTTTGGTGATTTGTCTAGGAAAGGTTTTGAGCCAAAGAACATTGATTTGGTCTTCTTCTCAATGACAATGAGTTTATTGCAGAGAAACCATCAGTGGGCCGAGACATAGTTGCGAGTTAGGGTGGAGGAGATTGAGTCAAGTAAATTTGCACTTTGATATAGGACTAAATTGTTCACATAGAGTAGTGACTTACAGTTAAGGCTGTCCTTGCGAGGAGTATTTATGGATAAGGAGAAAAGTAATAGGCCGAGTATTGAGTCCTGGGGGACTCCCATGTGTATGCGTAGGGCAGCAGAGGTAGGTTTGCCGATAATGATGGACTGTGATCTGTGAGAACGATAGCTATGAAACCAAGCAGTAGGTTCCTAGGAGCATCCGAACTGTAACAGGGTGGAGTGGAGAAGGTGGTGGTCAACCAGGTCAAATGCCTTACATAGGTCTATGAAAACAGTTCCTGTGGCATTGCCCTTATCCATTTGTCTTAGGACATGGTCAGAGAATAGTGCCAGTGCTGAAGTGGTGCTGTGAAATTTGCAAAAGCCATGTTGATGTGGGCAAAGAAGGTTGCATTTCTCAAGATGCTCTGTCAGCTGGAAGTGGACAACTTTCTCCAATAGTTTTCTTAGATGGGGGAGGAGAGAGATGGGCCTGTAATTTTCTGGGGAGAGAGGATCCACAGCTTTGTAAATCAGAACAACGTGCACATGCTTCCAGGAGTCAGGCACAGAGGATGATGAAAGGGCAAGGTTAAAGATATACGTTAGGTTTTTTTTTAATTCAAATTTTTATTAAATTTTTCCAGTACAGTACAGAGAAAAAATGCTTCAGATACAATATACACTTGGAAAAGGTATTGATAACGAGACAGACCCATTCTCCCATCTCTTCTCCCTCTCCACACCCACCACATCCCTCCCCCTCCCAGACATACAACCTCTGAGTTGACAAACTTTGATTAGGTACCAGCTTAATACCATTATAAAGAATAAAGGGTATGTAGGGGGTCCCATATCCTCATATACCTGTTTAATCTGTTACTGAGACTTGCTATAGCTTTCTCTGTTCTAAGATTGGCTAAGAGCTCGTTGAGCCACTCAGTATATGAAATATCATTACTATCCTTCCAATGGTGCAATACCACTTTTTTAATGGACATAGTAATAAGGGCCATGTGATACTTGCAAATAATCACTGAAGTCTCGGAATAATCACCCAACAAACAGATTTCCAGGTGAAAAGGTCATCCAAGCCTAAAAAGGGGTCCACCTTTTGTTGAATTCTGCCCCATAATGGGGCTACTTTAGAACAAGACCAAAATATGTGATATAAGGTCCCTTCCTATAATTGACATCGGGTACATATTGATGAAGAGATGACACCAAATTTAGCTAGTCTCTGAGGGGAATAATATAGGTTGTGCAGGATGTGAAACTGCATAAGGCGTATCCTGTGCTGAGTAACAAACTTATGACAGTTACGACATAGGGATGGCCAATCCAGAGTCAGACTAGGGAAAAAAAAGAGTCCAATAAGCCGTGGGACAAAAACTATCTGGATACGTACAAATATATACCTTGGACATGGCATTTTGGAAACCTGCCAGATGACCTAACTCATGTTGAAAGAAAAACTTGGCTTGCTTGGGGGAGGACTGGTCCCAAGACTTTCAAGAAGAGGTGTTTCAGCTGAAAAACTTTAAAAACTATGGTTCAGGATACTGAATTTCATTATGAACTCTGTAGTGAAGAGCCAGGAGTCCCCATCAGACATGAGGAGATTAAGCATGCCTTCACCTAGAGGGGGCATCCATTGGGCAGAAATTACACTGTTATCAGTCTTGAAGTTGGGGTTACCCCATAAGGGTTGTACTATATCATGGGTGTGATTGTACTTAAGGAAAGCACCCAGTTGGGAATGAACCTTAATTGAAATTGCTATGGGAGATGCCTGGTGTCTCAGCAGAAGTGCAGCTGCTTTAGTGTGTAATAGTGCAGCTGGAGAGAGACCACATGACCTGATAAGGGACAATTCATTTCTGAGCCATAGAGGTGAGAATGAGGGAGAAGCTACGGAATTGTCTGAGGACAACCATCTAAGATATTTAGCAGAATGACTGGCCCAATGATAAAATGCTAGGTGAGGGAGGCTTAAGCCCCCTTTAAGTTTGGGGGCTGCTAGCATGTGATAAGCTAATCTAGGTTGTTTACCCGCCCGACCATATTAACTTTGTGATGAGCCCATGCATTTTTTTGAACCAGGAGAGGGGGAGCCAAATGTTAAGTAAGTTAAGGGGATAAAAAATCCTAGGAACATGTTCACTTTGATAAAGCTGATTTTGCCCCAGAGGGAAATCGGGAGTTAGGATCATCTGTCCAGGTCTTGACTGATAATATGGACCAGGGAATCCAGATTCCTCCAAGATATCTTATGGATACTTTTTTTCAGGAGAGCCCCATGTCTGTAATGGCCCACTTAAGAACTTTATGATTAAGTGGAAATATTGCAGTTTTACTGACATTTAATTTATAATTGGACTACGTTAGGGATTTGACAATGGCAGTGGTAATGATTTTTAGAAAAGCAGAATAAAGACCATCACTATCAGGACTACATAGAAACATAGAAACATAGAATTTGACGGCAGATAAGGACCACTTGGCCCACCCAGTCTGCCCATTTTCCTACCTAATGGATAAGCTGCAGATCCTAGTTAACCAGCAGCCTACTTCTTTCTACCCCCCCCTAGAATTGCCTTATGGCTGTCCCATGCATGCTTGAATTCAACCACTGTTTTTGCCTCCACAACCTCCTCCAGAAGGCCGTTCCATGCATCCACAACCCTCTCTGTGAAAAAATACTTCCTTACATTACCTCTGAGCCACCCCCCCATCTACAAATTGGGCCCCCTTGTTCTTGCACACCTCTTTTTTTGAAAGATGCTACCCTCTTGGACTTTGTTGATTCCCTTGAGGTACTTGAAAGTTTCTATCATGGGGTCTTACCAGCTGTCTGTACAGAGGGATAACAACTTCCTGTTTTCTACTGGTGAATCCTCTCCCTATGCATCCCAGTATCCCCCCAGCCCTCCTTACTGCCCTCTCACATTGCTTGCCCACCTTTAAGTCATCTGATATGACTACCCCCAGATCCCGTTCCATTTTTGTTGTTGTTAGTATCTCACCCCCCATTGTGTACTCTTCCCCAGGGTTTTTGTTTCCCAGGTGCATTACCTTGCACTTCTTAGCATTAAATCTAAGCTGCCATACATTTTACCATTCCTCTAACCTTGGCAAGTCCCTTCTCATCCTTTCCACCCCACCTTGTGCATCAACTCTTGTTGCAGATCTTTGTGTCATCTACAAAGAGACATACTTTTCCTTCCAGTTCCTCTGCAATGTAACACAAAGACATTGAGAGGACAGTCTAATACTGAACCCTGCGGCACCCTAGTAACCCCTTTCTTCAAGTGGACTCCATTTACTATTACTCTCTGTGTCCTATTCTCCAGCCAATTCTTTACCCAGGCTTTCATCTTGGGACCCACTCCCAGGCTGGCTAACTTGTATATTAATCTTTTGTGTGGGACTGAGTCAAATGCCTTGCTAAAGTTTAGGTAGGCCATGTCCACAGCCCCTCCCTGATCTACTACTTTGGTCTCCCAGTCAAAGAAATCTATTAGATTCATCTGGCATGACTTTCCCACTGTGAATCCATGCTGCCTTGGGTCCTGTGCCCCTCTGGCCTCTAGGTACTCGACAATTCTTTCCTTCAGAAGTGATTCCATCATTTTCCCTATCACTGAGCTTAAACTAACAGGTCTGTAGTTTCCTGCTTCTGCCCTGCTCCCACTTTTGTGAAAGGGAATCACATCTGCCCTCCTCCAGTCTTCAGGTGCCACCTCATCTTCCCATGATTTTTTAAAGAGGGTAGTCATTGTCCACCTTCAGTTTTAAGAGTTCTTTCAGAACCCTTTCTTCTGTAAATGGGCTGGTACCAACTTCCGTATCCAGAGTGTTTCTATTGTTTGTTTTAAGTACCTCCCCCTCTTCATTTGTAAATACTGAGTAAAAATATTTGTTTAGTATCTCTGCCTTTTCATAGTCACTCTCTGCCCACCCCCTTCCCTTTATTAAGCCTCACTATCCCTCCCTTAGTCTTCCTTCACTCCCTGATGCACCTAAAAAAGGTTTTATCCCCCTTCTTAAATGAGTTGGCTATCTTTTTCTCAGTTCGGGCCTTTGCTGTTCTGACTGCCTTCCCAGCTTCCTTTTGCTTTAACTGATACAATTCTTTGTCCTGCTCCTTCTGTGATTCCTTGTACTTTCTGAATGTTTGCTTTTTCTCTTGAACCTTCACTGCCACCTCCTTTGAGAACCATAGTGGTTTCTTACATCATTTTGTTTTGTTTATTTGCTTCACACAAAGGCTTGTTACCTCTGTGATGGCAGTTTTTATTATTCTCCATTGTTCCTCCACCCTTTGGCTTTGACTATCTTTGGCTGGAAGTGACTTGAGGAGTTCAAGGGTGGCAGCAGGTCTGATTTCCCTGAAATAGAAAGGTGGCATCCAGGCAGGGTTAGGGTGATGGGGGAGCAAGGTAAAGGGTGGTTGCGGACAGGGGGAGGTGAGAAGGGAAGTTTTTGCTGAGGTAGGGGATAAGGCGGCAGGATGGGAGGGGGAGAAAGGGTGGAAGGTGGTTACCCTTAATGCTAGGAGCCTTGGGAGGAAAACTGCAGAGTTACAGGTTCTCATGGCATGGCAAAGGGAGAGGTGGACATTGCAGTCATCATGGAAACATGGGCCACCCAATACAATGACTGGGACCTGTCTGTACCAGGGTACAGATTATTTCATAGGGACAGGGTGATTGGGAAAGGTGGGGGTGGCACTATATGTGAGGGAAGGACTGAAGTGTGTAAGGGAGGAAGGGGGGGAGGAGGGTAGAACGGAGTCACTTTGGATGCAAATCCAGGATTCCAAGAATAGGATTCTTAGAATGGTAGTGGTGTACAGGCCACCATTTCAGATAGAGGAGTTAGACAGGGAACTAGTGAAACAGATCAGTAGGATCTGCGAGAAGGGTAGTGTGGTGATTGTGGGGGACTTCAACATGCCAGGAGTGGACTGGAACACCCCAACAACCAGGAACAGAAGGGAGCAGGTACATAGATACATGGATACATAGACAGTGTCGGCAGATAAGGACCTATGGCCCACCCAGTCTGCCCATTTGAGCTTGTAAGTTCAGTTTGTTTTCCTAGAAGTCTGTTGCCCCTTACCCCTGACCTCCAGAATTCCTTTATGTATATCCCATGCATTCTTAAATCCCGTGATTGTTTCAGCTCCCACCACTTCCTCTGGCAGGGTGTTCCACTTGTCCACCACCCGTTCTGTGAAGAAATTCTTTCTCATGTTTCCTCTGAATCATCCTCCCTCCAACTTCATCCCATGCCCTCTAGTCCTGGAACATCTTTTTTGCTTAAAAATAGTGTTTTCCTGCACCCTGTTCCTCCCTGTAAGATACTTGTATGTCTCTATCATATCCCCTCTCTCCCTCCTCTCCTCCAGGGAGTACATGTTCAGTTCCTTCAACCTGTCTTCATAGGACTTGTGATGCAATCCATGCACCATCTTTGTTGCCCTCCTCTGAACCTTCTCTACCCTGTCTATGTCCTTACGTGAGTATGGTCTCCAGAATTGTACACTGTGCTCAGGTGGAGCCTCACTAGTGTCTTGTATAGCGGAATTACGACCTCCTTTTCCTGCTGGTGATGCCCTGCTATACATCCCAGCATCCTATTTGCTTACCTGCTGCCTTATCACACTGTTTCCTACCTTGAGGTCATCAGAGATGATAACCCCAAGATCCCTTTCCTGCTTGGTGCATGCTATATCCTCACCCCCAACTGATATATTGTGCCAGGGTTTTGTGCCCCATATGCATTATCTTGCACTTTTGCATTGAATTTCAACTGCCAAACCCCTGACCATTCTTCAAGTTTCTGCAGGTGGCTTCTCATTCTGTCTACACCCTCTGGTGTGTCTACTCTGTTACAGAGCTTTGTGTCATCAGCGAACAGTGAAATTCTGCCTTCTAGGTCCTGCACAATGTCACTGATGAAGATGTTGAATAGGACGGTCCCAAGCTGATCCCTGTGGTACCCACTGGTCACTCTTCCCTCTGTGGAGTGACAGCCATTTACCACCACCCTCTGTGTCCTGCCACCCAGCCAGTTACCTACCCACCACACTACAGTGCTGCCCACACCCATATTCCCCAGTTTGTGTAATAGTCTTCTATGTGGCACAGTGTCAAAGGCCTTGCTGAAGTCCAGATTGGCCATGTCCACCGCCCTCCCCTGATCCACCTCCCTAGTCACCCAGTCAAAAAATTAAATGAGGTTGGTCTGACATGACCTCCCCCTGGTGAAACCATGCTGCCTTGGGTCCTGTAGTCCATTGACAACCAGATGTTCTACCAATCTCTCCTTCTGTAGTGCTTCCATGATCTTCCCCACTACCTAGGTGAGGCTGACTGGTCTGTAGTTCCCTGCTTCCTCTTTGTTCCCACTTTTGTATAAGGGGACTACATCTGCTGTCCTCCAGTCTTTGGGTACCTCCCCTGTTTCCAGTGATCGGCTAAACAGGATAGCCAGAGGTGCAGCCACCACCTCTCTTAGTTCTTTAAGGACCCTGGGATGCACCCCATCTGGCCCCATTGCTTTATCAACTCATTACTTCCAGTTCCTTCAGGACCCTTTCTCATGTAAAGGGACTTGTGTCCATTTCTGCACCATTCTCACCCTTGTACTCCCTTCAGACCCATTACCCTCCTCTTCCTCAGTAAAGACTGAGCAGAAATACCTGTTCAATATGTCAGCTTTACTGTTGTCAACCTCCACGTGGCCCCCATCCTCCCCTTCAGTCTCACTATCCCTCCCTTTGTCTTTCTTTTTTCACTTATGTACCTGTAAAAGGTTTTGTCCCCTCTACCCACTGATTTTGCAATGTGCTCTTCTGTCTGAGCTTTGGCTTCCCTCACTGACCTCCCTGCCTCCCTTTGCTTCTCCTGGTACTTCTCCCTATCCCCTTCTGCCTGTGTCTTTTTGTATTGCCTGCATGCAATCTTTTTGGCTTTCACTTTCTTTGCTACCTCTTTGGAAAACCATAATGGTCTCCTCTTCCTTTTCCTCTTACTAACCTGCTTAATGCATAATTCTGTTGTTCTTGTAATCCCCATTTTAAATACTGCCCACTGTTTCTCAGCCCCTGATTCTTGTCCCATTCCCCTTAATGCCTCTTTCAAGTATCTCCCCATTTTTCCAAAGTCTGCCCCCCTAAAATCCAGGATATGTGTTTTTGTGTGGTTTGGTTCTGCTCTTTCTGTGATTTCAAACCACAATGACGGGTGGTCACTTTTTTCCAGGTGCTCCCCCACTGTTACCCCATCACACTGTCCCTGTTTGTGAGCACAAGGTCCAGTATTGCCTTCTGCTGAGTTGGTTCCATGACCAGTTGCTTGAGGAAGGCACCCTGAAGAGGAGTCCAGGATAAATCTGCTCCTAGTTGATGCTGCTGCTGGGATGCTCCAGTCCACGTCTGGAATATTGAAGTCTCCAACCAGTACTACCTCATCTTGTCTGCCATCCTTTGGATGGCTAGCATCAACTCCTATCTGTTTCTTCCTCCTGTGCTGGTGGTCTATAGACCACACCTGTGTGGATGGCTGTCCCCATTTTCCTTTCCAGCTTAACCCACAGTATCTCTCCCCCATTTTGTTCCTCCTGGATCTCTGTGGCCCTTATGTCATTTTTCACATACAGTGCCACTCCTCCTCCCTTCCTGCCTGCTCTGTCTCTTCTGAATATGTTGTAGCCAGGTATGGCCATCTCCCAGTCGTGGTTATCATTACACCAGGTTTCAGTGATGGCCACAATGTCCAGGTCTGGCTGCACCATGACAGCCTCCAGATCTTCCATCTTGTTGCTAAGGCTCCTGGCATTTGCACACATGGCTTTCATGATTTGACCTCCCTAGACTGTCTCACTGTTCTACTCCAGCCCCTTCCTTGGTTGTCATTTATCCCTGGTTCTCCTTGCTGTCTGCTCGTCTGCTGAATTTTGCCCCTTTTCTGCTTATCCACCTGTTGAACACTAATCTCCATCTTTTGCACACTGCTTTGCAGAGATAGCCACTCCTCTGGTTGACTGGTTCGACTGCTAGCTGTGGGGGGTGAGCAAGTACGTACCCTCCTTGCTGGCCTGCCACCCCCCTTTGCTAGTTTAAATGCTTGTCAATGTAGCATTTAAACTTATTATTGAGTGCATGGATTCCCCTCCAGGATGGATGCAGACCGTCAGGCTTGAACAAACCTCCATCCCTCCAGGTGGGTCCCCAGTCACCAATGAATCCAAACCCTTCCTCACAGCACCAGTTCTTCAACCATGAGTTAAAGTTCCTGGTGCATGCACTCCTATGCTCTCCCTTGCCTCTCACAGGTAGTACTTCTGAGAAAGTGACAGAAGTAGCTACTTGCTTGAGACCCCTCCCCAGTTTCCTAAACTCTTCCTGAACTTCCTTTGGCTCCCCATTTGCCAGGTCATTAGTACCTAGGTGGATAATGACATCCAGCTCACCCTCCTTTCTTGCCTTCCCAGTGATCCCCAGGATCTTCCTTCCATCCCTCCATGCCGAGGCACCTGGTAGGCACCTCACCTCCCTGTCCTCCCCCTCCTGTGTCCCTAGCTGGATCCCTCTTATGATGGAGTCCCCCACCAGGATTCACTTCCTCCTCCTCTGGGGTCCACTGCTTTCCCGCTGAGGTCACCTCCTGGCTAACCTCCACATCCTTTCCTTCCACTTCTCTGGGTACCTCATTTGGTTGTCCTCATTCGCCAGTGTGGCATATGAGTTCTTGAGTGGAATAGGATCTGGGATGTGCCTCTGCCTGACAGCTCTAACCCTCCCTGAGCCCACTGTCATCCAAGTGCTCCTTGTTCTCGGCATCCCTTGAGGCAGTTGCATTGGACTGGGTGGTCCCTGGATAGGGGTGATGGTACTCCTGACCTAGTTTACTTCCACTCTGAGTCTGTCTACCTCCTCCCGCAGTCCAGAGAGATGCATGCAGATAGGGCAGCACCTCAGCATCCAGGAGGTCTGCCTGAATATGGCTGCCCCACAGCCACTGCATTGCACCACTCCCCACATTATACTGCAATTCCACTACTTGTCTGCTACTGAAGCTCTCCTAGTTCCCTTTTTATTAATTTACTGTCCTAAAAATCCTGCCACTGATCCTCAGATAATTTTTTTTAAAGAAAAAGAAAACAATAAATAAATAAATGAATCAAAACACTTGTCTTGCTGAGGGTGGGCTTCTTCCCCCTTATGCCCCTCCTACTTCACACCCCTTACTATACCCTGTGTTTAGCTCCTGTCAATCAGATTTAACAGGGCATATAATTAAGAGTTGGGGAAGGGGGGAGGGGAGTCGAAAATTTGCAGCAAATAAAGACAGCACAGAATTACACCACCACTATGTTTTAAATTTTCAACAGCCCAAAAACAATTATAAGTAAAGACAACAAAGAAATTATAGTGTCACTAAAAGCCCTCAATCTAAGTTTAAAAGAAAAATAGCAATTACCAGTTACTCTAAAGCACTGAATTGAATATGTTTCCTTCCTTTCCCTTCTGGCTTCTTCCGCACTGAAGGTACTGCTGGATGCCTTCCAGGACAGCTTCCTGCTGCAAATGGCCAGTGAACCAACCAGGTTAGGAAATACCCTTGATCTTGTGCTGGCAAATGGGGCTTTGTGAGAGAAATTACAGTGGAGGAACCGCTGTCAGGGAGTGACTACCGCTCAGTATGGCTCACATTGGATATGGGCAAAGAAGGAGTGGAATCTGGCACAATAGTGCTGGACTTCAGGAGGGCCATCTTTGGGAGGATGGGGGAAGTGGTAAAAGGGTACCTAGCCAGAATTCAATCTAGTATGGACACCACCCAGAGGTGGGAGCTCTTAAAGCTGGGGATAGTGGAGGCAACCAAAACCTGCTGCAAAGCCCAGAGCAAGAAGGCTAGGGCTAAGAAACCAATCTGGTTGAGCAAGGAGGTCATGGAAAAGGTAAGGAGGAAAACAGCTGCCTTTAGGAAGTACAAGAAAACAGGGAGGGGGAGGACAGTGAGGAGTACTTGACAGCATCGAAGGAGGTGACAAGGGCAGTAAGGGGAGCCAAAGCATCTACGGAACTCAGGCTGGCACAAGGCATTAAGAAGGGGGAGAAGGACTTATTTAAGTACATCAGGGAGAAAAGGAGCTGTAAGGACCACATAGTAAGGATTAGGAAGGAGGGGGGTTGGGTGGAAGCAGGGTGTGATAAGGCGGAAGCACTAAATGAGTACTTCTGCTCAGTATTTACTAAAGAGAAGAGGGGGATGACACCCAAGGTGGGAGAAATGGCAGAAGCAGGGAAGTGGTGACAGATGGGGAAATCATGGAGATCAGATTTTGAGAGGGTTTGAAGGCACTGAGGGTGGACAAGGCGCCAGGCCCAGATGGCATCCACCCCAGGGTACTGAAGGAGCTGGCAGAGGTCCTTGCAGGGCCTTTGGCAGACCTATTTAATGCCTCACTACATTTGGGGTGTGTACCTCAGGACTGGAGGATGGCTCTTGTGGTGCCCTTCCACAAGAGTGGCCCCAGGGATGAACCGGGAAACTACAGACCAGTGAGCCTCACATCCATCATGGGTAAGCTAATGGAGACTATCTTGAAGGAGAGGCTGGTGGCCCTCCTAGAGGCCAAAGGACTACAGGACAGCAGACAGCATGGCTTCATATGTGGTAGATTCTGCCAAACCAACCTGGTTGAGTTCTATGACTGGGTAACTAGGCAACTGAGCAGGGGCCATGCAGTGGATGTCCTGTATCTGGACTTCAGTAAGGCATTCGACTCAGTGCCACATGGAAGGCTGGGAAGGAAGTTTGTAGGCACAGGGACGGGTGCAAAGCTGGTGAGATGGGTAGGAAACTGGCTGCAGGGAAGGCAACAGAGGGTGGTGGTGGGTGGGGAGCTCTCACACCCAAGGGCAGTGACAAGCGGTGTTCCACAGGGCTCAGTGTTGGGACCAGTGTTGTTTGGGATTCATTGCAGACATATCATGGGATATCAAGAGCAAGATCAGTCTGTTTGCTGATGATACCAAGGTAGGCATGGTGGTGGATGACCTAGGGGATGGCAGGGGTTGCAGGATGATCTGGCAAAGCTTAAAACCTGGTCAGACACCTGGCAACTGGGCTTTAATACCAAAAGTGCATGGTGCTGCATTTTGGGATGAAGAGCCCAGGAGGAGTTACCAGCTAGGGGGAGTGCAGCTAGCCCAGACAGAGGAGGAGAAGGATCTGGGTGTGCTCATTACAGGGTCAATGAATAACTTGGCACAATGTAGGAAGGCAGCTGCAAAGGCCAACAAAATGCTGGGCTGTATTGCAAGGGGTATATCCTCGAGGAGGGAGGATGTGATTCTGCCAATGTATAGGTCATTAGTTAGACCACACCTGGAGTACTGCGTGCAGTACTGGCATCCGTATCTGAAGAGGGACATTAAGTTACTGGAGGGGGTGCAGTGCAGAGCGACAAAGATGGTCAGGGGGCTGGGGGACTTATCATACGAGAGGAGGTTGAAGGAGTTGAACATGTACTCACTGGAGGAGAGGAGAGACAGGGGTGACATGATTGAAACCTTTAAATACATGAAAGGAATAAACAAGATGGGACAGAGGGGCTGTTCAAAGTAAGGGAAAGGAGGGCCACCAGGGGCCATGATATGAGACTGGAGAGAGGAAGGTTCAGGAGGGAGATGAGGAGACACTTTTTTACAGAGAGGGTGGTAGCTGGGTGGAATGCATTACCTGCTAAAGTGGTATGCAGTAGAACAGTGGACTGCTTCAAATGAGGATGGGACAGGACAAGGGGGAGGGTTAATGAAGGGGAAGGGTGGAAGGGAGGGGCAGCTGCAGAATAAGGGGTGCTAGCTGCACATTTGAGCAGACTTGATAGACCTCTAGGCCTTTATCTGCTGGCAAATTTCGTATGTTCGTATGTTCGTAAGCTGGTGAATTACATGTTGAAAGTATTTGCAATTTCCGTAATATCCAAGATTAGACCAGAGGGGGTAGATAGTTGCTCTAATTGTTTGCTGTTCTTGGGATTTAGTAGGGACACGATGGAAGCCCAGAAGTTCTGTGGGTTATCAAAGTTAGTGCTTTGCTGGCTGAGGTAGAATTTGTGCTTGAGTGCTTTTGCAGTTTGCGTGCAGGAGTTCTGTAGTTGTCTGTAGTCATTCCAGAGTTTGTTAGAGGGGGCACCTTGTAAGCCTTCCACTTACGATCCCTGTCTTTCATGAGGGACAGTAATTCTCTTGATATCCTGCCAGTGCAACCCCCTCTAACCCTTCTGGTGGTGCATGGGTAGTGAGTGTCCTGGAGTCGAAGGAAGGCGGAGGTGAGGAAGGTGACTGCTGAGGAGATATTAGTGAGTTTGTAGAGGGCAGATCAATTTATTGCTCTGGTGTCCCTGTGGATTAGTGCAGGATCCAGTCCATCAAACCTTCTGAAGATCAATAGTTTATGAAGAGGACGGATTGTTTTAGTGACCAGTATAATGTAGATAGGTGTATGGTCACTGATAGAGTCAGACATAGTGCCTGTCTGGAGGATCAGATTCACTGTTTTAGTAGTGACCCAGTCAATAAAAGAGTGATTTCGTGATCGAGCGTTATGTTTAGTAGGGGCGGAGATAATTTGATCTAGATTGTGTACTTTTAGCAGGTTTCCATAATCTGGTGCCTGGGCATCAAACCAGTTAAGGCTGAAATTATCAAGGATAATGGTGTCATGAGGGGACCCGATGCTTCCAACGCCTTCTAAGAAGTTTGTCAAACCTGGGATGCCACCCCCAGAAGGGTTGTAGCAGCAGCCTAGGTGATGTTTATTTGATGCACCCAGTGTAATGTCAGTGATATGCCACTCGCTTGGGGAGTCGGGGGGCAAGCAGCTAGTAATGGTGGCTGTGATATGGTCTTGTACGTACATGCCATGCCCCAGACCCTCTTTCTTCCTGGTCATTTGAGGTGCAGGAGGGAGTAGCCAAGGAATTGAAATGAGGAGTCAGTATGGAAGGATTTTAACCAAGTCTCTGAGAGACCTAGCACCTGTGGCTTATTCAGAGATACCCATGCCTTGAGCTCATGGAATTTGGGTGGGGGGCTGCTGATATTCATATGTGCAACTCTGAGGACAGTATGCTTTAGCCAGGTGTCATCTGAGTGGTCAACGTGAGTGTTGATGGGTCCTGGGTTTATTTCTATGTCTCCAGAGAGGAGAAACAGTAGTGATAGAATAGGACAGGAGGGAGGGAGCCATTTGGGGGATTGGACGGGGAGGGAGTGAACAAAAAGACCAAGCAGGTGCATTTCATAATTAGACAACGAGCCAGCATGAATGAGTTCAAGAGGGTGGGTTTGTGCCTGGCTTCTGTGGTTGAAGGTCAGGGTATGTTAGGGCAGAGAAAGAGCCCAGATTCTGCTGGTCAAGAGCAAGTACTGAGGCACAGATATTAGTTAACAGAAGGAGGGTGAGCAATAGTACCAGAGGAAGCAGACCAGCATTCAGCTTGGTTTGATGCATTGTTGTTAGTGATCAGCAGGAAATAATGGGATTAGTTTATGGGATGAAGGCTGGAAAGAAGGAAAGAGAAAATGTCAGGAATTGTGTAAGTGGGTTTAACGGAGAGTGAGGTCAGCTGGTGGTAGACTGTTGGTGGGGGCAGACTGAGAGGATTACTGGCCAAAGGGGAGTTTAGTGAGGGCTTAGCTGGGAGGCAATCAGGAGTTGCAGATCAGAAACTAAGAGATATACGAGTCAGGGAGGGGAAGGAAAACTAGGACATGGGCAGACAATAACAGCCAGAAATAAGCAGTAGGTGGTAGTATTATTTAGATGTGACAGATTATGACTTGGAAATATTATAGTTACAGTGGCAAATGTAAACCATAATTCAGTCTAGCTTGGGAAAATAAATGGCACAGTGGTGAGCAAAAGGAGGGTTTGTCTGACTGAATGACAACCCTCTAGTGGTAGGAGATGATAAGCTGCAGAAGGGAAAGTAGACTGATAGGCTCAGGAAGACATGTGAGCAGCGCTATATAATAAGGAGTTCACCATGGGTGGTGGTGGGGGCGGCGGGGCTCTCCAGATTCTGGAAAGCCAAAAAAGCTGTTTAAATCAGGAGCTCCATCCAGTACCTGTTGCTCAACTTTCAGCTGTGGGGGAAAGCAGACTTCTGGGTGGCCCTCATGATCTTCTACATCCTGGGACAGCTGCAGAGAGAGGCAGAGGAGAGCAGGATTAAATACAGGTAAGGGGTGGGACTACATAGGGGGAGGAGGGAGACAGTATACGTGGCAGGACCACAGAGCAAGCAGCCACTAGAGAATTTTAAAATGTGCACTTTGATGGATTCAGGAGCACAGTAGAATTGAAAACAAATCAGCATACTAGCCTAGTGTGGTGCAGTTCCAGCTTAAGCCCCTAAATGGATCAGCTCTCTGCATTCATTCAGAATTTAAAACAAAGCATACAAATAAATAGCTCAAGTAGGGTTTGCATTTAAAGCTCCCTAGATGAAATGGAGTACAGCTAGAGTGGTTTGCGTAATGCGCAGATCTGAATTAAATTTAGAAAAGTCAGCATTTAAACACAGTTCTGGAATGAGTGAGTGAGACCCAGAAACAAGGAGGAAACTTAACTTAAAGCATGCACAAAAATGTAGGAAAATCCCAGAGACTGAGTAAAGGCAGTAAAATAAACTATCTAACTTAAAGCACACACGTAAAATGTAGGAAAACCCCAGAGATTGAGTAAAGGCAGTAAAATAAATGATCTAATATTGCAACATTATTGCTTTTTGGACTGCATCTATGGTGGGATGGAACTTCCCTAGGAAAATGGATGTGTGGGACCTGTTTGAATGAGGATACAATTATAGTATCTCAAAAAGTAGGGAAATTCTCTGCAAAAAACTTTGTTTATGCACCAGTTAGGGTTCTGATTAAACCAACAAGAGTAAGGAAATGTCGTGTTAAGGTTTTCAACCCCAACACCCCACTCCCACCCTGCAGACAGTAAAAGGAAAAACATTATGGCTTTGCCTCTCCCGAGTCTTTACAAATCAGGGCTGGGGTGTTCCTTGGGGTTGTCAACCCTAATGCTCAGTCCATTCTCATATATTCTGAACATCTGAGCTTATTTGCTGATGGACTGGGGTGATTGTTAGGGTTGACGACCCCATGGAAGATCTCAGTCCTGATTTGTGAAGACTCAGGAAATGCAAAACCCTAATGTTTTTCTTTTTGCTGCCTGCAGGGTGGGGTTGGGGTGTTAGGGTTGGAAATCCTAACACCATATGTCCATACATTTGTCAGTTTAATATGAACCCTAACTGCTGCACAAACAAAGTTTTTTTTGCAAAGAATATTATAGGGGCACAGTAGTGCCCCTGTAGTTAGAGTTGAGTAGACTGTTCAATGTTGAACCCAATTTTTCCACCTTAATAACTTTGGCGTCATTTGACAAAATAGCACAAAATTTGGCATGTGTGATCAGGCTGTCAGAGTCTCAAGACGTGAAACATTTTGTGATGATGTCTTGTATGTTTTTTGATACACGGAACACCACAAAATAAAAATAAAAAACTTAATGTTGTGTATTTTTTGCTCTCGCCTATAATCTCGATGGTGTTCAAAAAACAAATACCAAAGCTGGCCCAGTGACACTGAGGGTTGAAGTTCTGGGTGCCACACCTTGCTTCATGCTAGTGACCAATATTTGGGAATGAATGCGGGCCGCCGGGGGTTGGCAGGGAGCAGAAGGATTGAGGATCCGGAGGACAGTGCTCCTTTTCTGGGGAGGGGAGAATATGGCAGTTGGTGCTTGCCTGTCCTTATTAGTGGCTGGAGGCTGGTGCACCAACACCACAACATGAAGGACAGGAGTGGTGCAGACGCCTGAAGCTGTCACACATGGGAATGTGAGTGACACCATCGTGGGTGTCATTGCACACGCTGCCCTGAGGAAGGGAAAAAGCCAGAAAATGGCTCCCAGTGGATGATGGGGGAGCTCACAGGCCCCACACCCAGCCAGCCATGGTGCAACATTGGATCCAGTGTCAGTGGTGGAGGGCCCCCTCCACCGACCCCACCAGGGCAGGCAAGCCCTTGGGGATGTACACACCAGATGGTGAACGCCAGGGTGATGGAGCTGGGGTTTCCCCAGAATGTGAGGGCCGATGGAGCAGGAGCATAAATACTAATTTAAAAAAAAAAGAAAACACCAGACCCTAGCTAAACAGGACCTGTTTAGCTAGGTTCTGGTGTTTGTTTTTTGAAAATTGCCCTGGAAATAATGGTTCTGGACACCTGAAAATCCTTGGTACCCGGCTTAGCAAGAGGAACCCTTCTCCCATGTTCTTAGTATGAGAACAGTGGGATTTTCTTGAATTGTGAGGCCACAGCTGGATTTGTGCTGCTGGCTTCAGTTGCAATAGTGAGCAGTGATCCCCCAATCTCTCTCTTGCTCTCTCAGCTTCCTGAGGGAACATTTTTCCTTGAACTTAAAATAAACTGTAAAGTTAACTTTACTGTAGTTGTACATAATATTGCCTCATTGCTGACAGCTTAGTGCCTTCTATTTGCCAGCCTACCTATTATACATTACAGACCCCACTAGGAATTACAGAGCCCAGTCCAAACATTTGTTCAAGGGGACCTTGGCGTGATTTGTGTTCACCATATACACCATGGGGACATACAGTTGGTACAGTACATGTATCTCCAATACACAGAGCATTATTGCTCCCCATTCACTATCCCTCCTTTTGTGCCTTGTAAAGTACTGCAAGCAGACTGTGCATTGCACACCACTTTGCTGGTGTAAGAAAAACAGTTCTAATATGCTTTGTTTTAAAATATTTTTTCCCAGGCACCATCTTCTCTTTAACATTCACCAGTAGCCTGCATGAAATGGACAAAAGCAAGCCTTACACATTTCTACTTTTTAAGCAATGTCAATAAACAAAATGTACTTGCATGCACTGGTCAGAATATCTTTTATTGGATGGTTTAAATGTTTCAAGGTGCGTGAACTGCAAGGGCACTTTGCATTCATATCCATATTACTATATTAAAAGTTTGTTTTAGAACTATTTTTCAGTACTGCTGGCTGTCTTACCTGATTTCTTATGTGATGTTCTCATCTGTTGCCCATTGCTGGGTTGTCTTCATTTGGGTGACTTCATCTGCTGGAGGTGCTGCAATACAAGCTAAAGGAGCTGAGCCCCAGCAAGCCCATCCTGTGGTCCTGGAACATGGACTGGCATCTGCTCCTTCAGGGTTGGCAGAACCAGGGCTTCATCACTCAAACCAAACTGGTCTTTGTCTATCTGCTCTGCAGGGAGGCTGTCAGCCATGAGCTGGGCAGTGAGTTTGAACTGCAAGCCACCTGCCTCACCTCCCTCTACCTCACCTAATCCTACATGGGCAATGAGATCTCCTACCCACTCAAGCCCCTCCTGATGGACACCAACATGCAGTTCTTCTAGGAGCAATGCTTGCAAATCATTGACAAAATGAGTGCCAAAATGCTGCAGATAAATGCCGAACCCCACTACTTCACTCAAGTGTTCCAGGACCTGCAGAATAAAGGGGAGGTCAGAGGCTAAATGGGCACTTGAACATCTATCTGGATTGTTAGTGAGGCCTAGTGTAAACAAAGAATGAGGGGTGGGGTGGGGCTGGTTTCAGTCCTGGGTACTGCTGTGTAGGGGGTGGTGACAGTGGTGGTTGAGGGTCTGGATTGCTGGACAAAAAAGATTTCAGGGAGAGTGGAGAAAGAGATAACTACCCAACACCACAATGATTCTGGTCAGTGCTGACTATTTGTAATACATCATTGCTAAGAAAAAAAAACTGTTCTCATATCAATGTATAATAATGATCTCTGTGCTATTGTGAATCACAGTATATCAGGAATCCACGTGTATTTTTAAAATAAAAAAAGCATGCTTTTCTCTGTTAAAATGTTTTATTTCATTGCAAATGAGGGGGCAATGATGAGACAGCACTGCAGCACACTTATCAAATGCTGCAGCTGGTCAGGTAATCACCAATGTTTCAAATAGTATTATTGATTCCCCCACCAAGTTGTTGACAAAGACTTGTGAGTGAAGTTGGGGGGGGATGACACGAAGAGAAAGAAAGTGGCATACAGTGCTGTGTATCACTGGTGTCTGGTGGGGGGGTCTAGGGTCCTATTTATGGTGCTGCTGGCCTTTCAACACACTGCACATTATCTGAAACCTCACAGTATGTGAATGTAATATGTTGGGAGAAAACAAAAAAAATAATTTTGAGAAATCAGCTGTTTTACTTGCCAGTATTGTTTAAATGTATAAAAATCCCTACTGTGGAGTGCTGTTGAGCACACTTGCAGAGTAGACATGTTTCACATTGACTCTCTAGCATGGCATACTTTAAACAAACAACTTAACTTTTTTTCTACCAGGGGAAAAAAGCAACTAAGGACAGTGATCAATAGAGCTTACCATCCAGGCACAAAAAATTCATTGTAGTGCAGGCAGAGTTGAAAAGACTTAACGTAACACATTTCCTTATGCTGGCATGACTTTGTATTTTCTATGAAGGCTATAGGTACCAGTATACGAATGTACTGGAGGCTGGTAAGAAAGCTGAAAAATGAAGAGTTTGAGGCATGTAGGGCTGAGGGAGCATACCAATTTGGAGGAGGAATAAGAAACCTGATTATTGACTGTTTCCACTTTGGAACTACATTCCTAGTGATTACAACCTGGCTGTTTTACAGACATTTTATGGGTTGTACTGTATATCGAATAAAGATTTTTTATTCATTGATATTACTCTGACTCAGAATTTAAGGCTGGGTGGGGGGAGATCATTGTACATAAACTTGATGCCACCATAGTAAACATCCTGATGACTTGAAATTTCATTTTAAAAGTGGCAGATGCCAGATGACAGACCTAAGGCTCTCTCAAGTTCAACCGTGCCCCCTATGACTTTGAATAGAGTGTGATTCCAGCTCTTTGTGAATGTAGGATGCTATAAGAGTACTGGTAAATGCATGTAATTAGTTGTGTACACCCAAATTGATCAGAGGTTTGATACCAGGTTTACATCTATTGTTTTAATGTTTCCTGGTTATATCAGTTTTGGGGATTAATACCCTTTGGTTTGTTGAACTCTTTGTTGAACTATGTTGGCTGCTGCACAGTGGGTGTCTTGACCCCAGCCGGTATGCTTTGTGATATCATCCTGATCAATTGAGTTCAGGGGCAAGCTCATTGACCTAGTCGGATGGGGTGATGGTTGGGGGGATGCTGATGTTATATGACATCCCCCGGCTAGGAAGTGCCATCTGTGGGGTTATCCCAGGAGCCCAGGTACCATATAGTGAATACAACTGTCTTCATTCACTCTTTACACATTCACTCTTTGTTCTTCTGATCTCTTTGCTTCTTTTGTTCTGAAATAACAAAGCGTGAATGTGTAAAGAGTGAATGTATAAAAAGTAAATATGTAGACCGAATGCATGAAGAGTGAATAAGAACAGTTGTCTACACTATATTAAAGGAGGACAAGCCTGGAAATTTTCACCTAGAGCCAAGTCAGAGCCAAGCCAGGGGTCTGGCCTGACTCTGTGAGCCAAAACACAAACCGAGCTCTGGCTACTGTAGGCTGTTCTCTACATAGGAGTTGAACATTTCAGATGCTACACTAACTGCTCAGGCTGACAAAAATGTTAACTTTGGCCATAGCTGATTCGGTATGACTTTGGCTCTCAGTTGCTTATGGAAGTTGAGCCAGGCTGAGCTAGGCACTAAGCTCAAGCCAGGCTTGAGCCTGCTCTGACTTTCTCACCTCTAAACTATGTGGTATCTGGTTCTATGAAGGCAACCCTGTAGCTTGCTTTCTATGGCTGTGGGAAGTGGAATGTGCTAAGTCTTGCACTTCTATAGGCAGACAAAGCTTTTCCTTCATGAACGACCCAAAGGGCTCTGCACATTTACATCAGTTCATGCAGGTCCTAAGGAACCTGTGTGAATGAGGATATGATTCTATTGTATCAAAAAGAAAGGAAATTCTTTACAAAAAACTTTGTTAATGCACCAGTTAGGGTAACTTAATGACACAAAAGTAGGGAACTGTGGTATTAGGGTTTACAAGCCTAACTCCCTCCCCACCCCACCCCCAAGCAGCAAAAAGAAAAAAACATTAGGGTTTTGGGTCTCTGGAGTCTCACAGAAACATAGACTGTGATAGCAGATAAGGATTGCTTGGCCCACCTAGTCTGCCCAATTCCCTACCTATTGGATAAGCTGCAGATCCTAGTTAACCAACAGCCTACTTCTCCCCCCCCCACCAGAATTGCCTTGTGTTTGTCCCATGCATTCTTGAATTCCCCTACTGTTTTTGACCCCACAACCTCCTCAGGAAGGCCATTTCATGTGCCCACCACCCTCTCTGTCAAATAATATTTCCTCACATTGCCCCTGAGCCATACATCACCCCTCTATCTTCAAATGGTGCCCCCTTGTTCTTGCACATCTCTTTTTCTGAAAGATGTTACCCTCTTGGACTTTGTTGATTCCCTTGAGGTACTTGAAAGTTTCTGTTATGTCCCCACTCTCCCTCCTTTCCTTGAGGGTATACATATTAAGCTTCTTTAGCTTTTGTTGCAGACTCTGCACCATTTTAGTTGCCCTCCTCTGGACTGCCTCCATCCTGTCTATGCCCTTGTAGAGATGGGGTCTCCAGAACTGCACACAGTACTCCAGATGGGGTCTCACCAACTGTCTGTACAGAGGGATAACAATTTCTTCTTTTTTACTAGTGATTGGGAGTCTTGGGAAATCAGTTTTTAAGTTCCCATTATATCCCATATGGAAACTTCGTTTTTCAGGATATCTGTATTTTTTGTTAAAAAGGATTTGATCTCATGAAAAAGGATTGACTATCACAAGAGCATTTCTTTTTCATGAGACCTGAAATCCTCTTTCATGAGAAAAATCCTTTTTTGCCAGCCGCCATCTTGTTTTTTTCCTATTAAGTAAAAAACTGTGAAATACAAACAAATTTTGTCATTAAAAAAAAAAACAGACATCAGAATCTAGCTAAATGGTCCCCGTTTAGCTAGAGTCTGACCTTTGTTTTTTGAAACAATGGACAGAAATACCTTTTCTGGTCACCCAAAATCCCGGGTGCCCAGCTTAGTGAGAGGAGCCTGCAGTCCCATTTTCCCTGGTATCTAGTGGAACCCCTAACTCTCTGATCATTGTCCCCAATCCATTCCCTGGTGTCTAGTGGCCCCTTCCTCTGATCACCATCTCCTGCTCACTTTGGTATTTAAATTATATATTCCAACATTGGGATGCCCACCCACAGTGTTGGATAACCTCTGCCCCAGCAGCCTGTTGCTTTATTGATATGCCAACATCGGGGGGGGGCTCAATTCCCGTGTCTGCATTTAACTCCCAACCATCTAGTAGTTTGGGACACTGGGGAGCCCACTCCCAGTGTCCCAAAATCTTTATTTTACATATATTTCCCTGAAAAAAAGAAAACAGTCCCCCGACGTCTAGTTTTTTTAACCTGAAAAAAAAAGTAAATGGTCCGTTGTCATCCCTGCCGCCCTTCCCCCATCCCAACCTTCCCACTGAGCACCCACCACCCCACACCCCCCCTTACCCTATACTTTCCACTGGAGCTCGAGGGCTGTAATCTTCTGTGGACCGGTACATGTCTGCACTCTTCAAAGCTGAACTGCGAATTGAAGAATCAAGGTAAGTGCCTTATAATGGCTGTCAATGATGTTTTGAACTTGGGTTCATAACTTTGCCATTTGTTAACATTTTTACACCAAATTTTCAACATAGCCCTTTAGGGACCCCACCTTGGCATTTTGAACTCTAATTCTCACCCCATCCTCTTGTTCTATACCCATGTTACGTTACTTAGTCTTGGAATGGGGTGAGTATTAGGGTGGGGTGGGGTGTTATGATTGGAAACTGAGGGTGTGGGTAGGGTGTTGGGGTTCGGAAGCCCAAGGTGCCCTCATGCATGTTCCTGCATGCACAGTGGGAGTGGGGTATTATGCTTGGGAACCCTAAGGTTGCAATTATCTACTTATAATGATTCAACCCTAATGGTGCATCAACAAAGTTTTTTTTGCAATGAATGTCCTTGTTTTGTCAGATAGTTTATTTGTATCCTTACTGGGGCTGGGAGAACTGATCTTTATTAAATAAGAACCTGAACATGGTGAAGTTCTGATTTGTTCTGATTAGTTCTGATTTATGACAAATATTCCCAAAAATTTGGGATTTCTGGGAATGTTAAATATTTTGTTGCCCCCTCACAATCTCTATCTCTCTCTCCTCTTGATGGCACAAGCCAAATATTTATTTTGCCCCCCTGCCCTTGCCCTGTACAATACAGCCACATTGAGGCCAGGAAAAAAAAAAACATTTTTATTGGATTTCTGGGACTGTAAAGTTTCTCTTTGGCCCCCAGTAATGTCTCTCTCTCTCTCTCTCTCTCCCCTCTCTGGATATGGATGGTACAAGTTAAAGATTTACTGTGTACCCATCCCTCCATAGATGCGTGACCAAATTATCAGCATAGCCATCTTATTACCCGAGCACATGTAGCTGGTAGACAAAATTCAAATCCACGCCAAAACATAATTTTGCACAACTAGAATGCCATTCCATGCCACAGAAACAAACACATTTTTGACATGATTTAAAAAATGACAGCTGTGACATATATAAGCTTGGGTAATAAGAAGGCAATGTTGAAATTATGGGGTCAAAATATGTACACATAAGATTTCTGCAGTTATGGGCATGCATACCAAAATTGCAATGAATGGGCATAACTGTAATTTTTTCATATTTTGACCCAACATTTTGAGCATGGTCTTATCATCCAACCTCATGAACCCCATAGGTGAAAATGTTGAAATCCATGGGAAAATGCAATTGTGCACCATAGGTGTGAAAACAGGTTTTGGGCAGGATATGAAAAATGACAGCTGTACTGCTCATGAGGTGGTGTGATAAAATGGCTAGGTTGAAAATTTAGAGTGAAAATATTGGAAATAACCAAAGTTATGTGTGCTCGTAAAAAATTTTCAATGACCACTCACAACTCGGCCATTGTTAGGAGTTTTTTCACCAAATTTTCAACATGGCCTTTTTGAGACCCCATCCTCATGAACACTGCCACTGCCATTTCATTCACTGGTCCCAAAAGGTGGTTTCATACAGCAACTATGCCATTCTGCACCACTGGTGCGAAAACATATTTTGGGCAGGATGTGAAGAATGAGAGCAGTATTGGTCATGCAGTGGTGTGAAAAAATGTCAATGTTGAAAATTTGGAGCCAGAATATTGTAACTTATCAAAGTTATGTGCTGCATAGAAACTGTGGAACACACACTCATAGCACAACCATTTGTAGGAATTTTTTCACCATAATTTTCAATGTGGGCTTTTTGTGATCCCACCTCATGAACACTGACACTGTCATTTCATTAATTGGTCCTGAAAGGATGATTCCGCACAGCTTCCATGAAATCACTTTCAGGGCCAAGTAATGACATGACAGTGCCAGTGTTCATGAGGTAGGGTCCCAAATAGCCTATGTTGAAAATTTGGTGCAAAAATACCTAACAATTGCCTAGATATCAATATAAGTTCAAAATGCCATTGACTGCCATTATAGGGCACTTACTTTTATTCTTCAGTTCGTGGTTCTGCTTTGAAGAGTACAGATGTGTCCCTGTCCACAGAAGATGACAGTGGATGACCACCAGGGGCAAGTATAGGGTAAGGGGGGTGCATGGAGGTGGGTGCTTAGTGTGTGGATGGGGGGAATTGCTGTGCAGCGATGATGAGGGATGGTTTTCTTTGTTTCATCACAGGACTGTTTTCTTCTTTCCAGGTAACTAAAAAACTATTATTTGTGGACACTGGCAGTGGGCTCATCAGTGTCCCACAGTACTGCTGGAGGAATAAAATAATATAATTTGTGGACACTGGGAGTGGGTTCCAGTCTTTGTTGCAGTTTCCTTTTGCCCCACTTTCACCTGTGAGGTCACCTGTGACTGCTTCACATCCTGCTCCCCGAAGTTCATTATGAGATGTTGCAGGATTCTGTTAGAGCCTGAGAATGATTACTAGAGAGGTGACATTGCTCCATGCCGGGCTGGCTTTGGGGGGTGTTTAAAATACAGCATCCCAAGGAGTTTGACCCCTTTGCTTAACCAGAGTTTGAGGACAGAAATTTGCTGACCCCCTTAAATATGTGCCGAGTTGTCCATCTGGTATCCAGGTAAGGGCCTGGCCTGGTGCCTGTTGTGAGGTGAGTTGTACACTTTCTGCAAAATTGCAATTGGAAAACTTGGCTTCCCTTAATACTCTAGGGATTGTTGTGCAAGCCAGCCACTAATTTTGGGGGAAGTTTGTGTATTTTGTGTATTTTGGCACAGTTTTGGTGCCTGTTCCCCTCAATTGGAATGTGTGGTCCAATGGTAACCAGAGAACAGGTTAAATAAAGGGGGTTATTTTTACTTTTAGGGACCCCAAGCCTTTCACTTTGCCACCTGAACCTTACTGGATGGACATGCTGAATGCAGATTAAATAAAGGGGGAAATGTTTCCTTTTATTTTAAGGGACCCCAAGCCTTTGTCTTTGCCACTAAACCTTGCTGGCTATGCTAAGTGCAGGTTAAACAAATGGGGAAAATGTTTATTTGTACTTTCAGGACCCCAAGATTTTCTCTTTGTCACCTTAACCTTGCTGGGGGTAAAGTAGCAAATGGTGATGTTGAGGATTGTTTGTTTTTGTTGTGTGTTTGTGTGTGTGTGTGTGTGTGCTTCTTAAAATCATATGGTCCCAAGTTTTTTTTGTTGTTTGGGGCATCATATCATCATGACTCTTAATATACTGTGCGTACGGGTTACTCACTGATTTGTGCCATGTCAGCTGTGAACACCAACTGTGCCTTTATTGAATGAAATGCTGCATTGTGTTTTTAGGAGGGGGGTGAATGAGTGGGAATGCACTGGTGGCCTTTCTTTGGATTGTGAATTGTAAATTCTGCACAATGTTTTGAGGGGGTCTAACATGCTACATGGCCTTTGTTTGGAAGTCTGCTGTGGTGTGTAGGCCTCGATTGGACCATTTGGACACCAAAAGAGTCACTTTTGAAATCAGAATGGCCTAAGCGAGGCCTACACGCCACAGCAGGCTTTCAAACAGAACGACATGCCTTGCGACACAACATTTTTGTTTTCAGAAGGTGGTTGGCTTGCTAGTGGAAATGTGTTTTGATGTGTTTTACGCAATTGTTGTTTTTATAAAACAATGTAAATGTTGTTTGGGGGGGCTAACATGCTGCATGGCATGGGCCTTTGTTTGGAAGCCTGCTGTGGTGTGTAGGCCTCGATTGGACCAATTGGAAACCAAAAGAGTCACTGTTGGGATCAGAATGGTCTGAGCGAGGCCTACACACCACAGCAGGCTTTCAAACAAAGGCCCACACCATGTGGCATGATGATTTTGTTTTCAGGGGGTGGTGGGCTCACCAGCGGAAATGTGTTTTGATGTGTTTTATGCGACTGTTGTTTTTATCAAAAAATGGAAATGCTGTTTGGGGGGGGCTAACATGCCGCATGGTATGGGCCTTTGTTTGGAAGCCTCCTGTGGTGTGTTGGTCTTGATCAGACCATTTGGAAACCAAAAGAGTCACTTTTGGGATCAGAATGGCCTGAGCAAGGCGTGCACACCACAGAAGGCTTTCAAACAGAGGCCTACAACATGCGGCATGTTAGCCCCACCCTAAACACCATGAATCATTAAATCATCCAGCCAGCAAATCAGCAACAGGCTAAGTTGTACTGCATCTTTTGCTTATTGTGGGAGAGCATCTGTTGCAATTGTTTGCCTACAAAATAATGCCCATTTACTAATCCAAGTGCTAATTGTTTTGCACCATGTTATGATTTGTGTCTATTTCTATGCCTCCTAATTTGCAGGCAGGTGGACATGGGCCTTCATTTTGTTTGCAGGCAAGTGGATGCCTGTCTCCATTTTGTTTGCAGGCTGGTGGATGCTGGCCTCCATTTTGTTTTACAGGCGGGTGGATGTGTGTCTCCATCTTGTTTGCTGGCAGGTGGATGCGGACCTCCATTTTGTTTGCAGGCAGGTGGATGTGTGACTCTATCTTATTTGCTGGAAGTTGGATGCGGGCCTCCATTTTGCTTGCAGGCGGGTGGATGCCAGCCTCCATTTGTTTGTAGGCAGGTGGATGCGGCTCTCCATTTTGTTTACAGGTGAGTGGATGCAAGTCTCCATTTTGTTTGGAGGCAGGTGCATGCATGTCTCCATCTTGTTTGCAGACAGGTGATGCAGGCCTCCATTTTGTTTGCAGGCTGGTGGATGCGTGTCTCCATCTTGTTTGCTGGCAGGTGGATGTGGGCCTCCATTTTGTTTGCAGGCTGGTGGATGCCAGCCTCCATTTTGTTTACAGGCAGGTGGATGTGTGACTCCATCTTGTTTTCTGGCAGTTGGATGCGGGCCTCCATTTTGTTTGCAGGCGGGTGGATGTCAGCCTCCATTTTGTTTGCAGGCAGGTGGATGTGTGACTCCATCTTGTTTGCTCGCAGTTGGATGCGGGCCTCCAGTTTGTTTGCAGGTGGGTGGATGTCAGCCTCCATTTTGTTTGCAGGCAGGTGGATGCAGGTCTCCATTTTGTTTACAGGTGGGTGGATGCAAGTCTCCATTTTGTCTGGAGGCAGGTGCATGCATGTCTCCATCTTGTTTGCAGATAGGTAATGCAGGCCTCCATTTTGTTTGCCTGTGGGTGGATGTTGGCCTCCATTTTGTTTTGTAGGCGGGTGAATGCATGTCACCATCTTGTGTGCTGGCAGGTGGATGTGGGCCTCCATTTTGTTTGTAGGCTGGTGGATGCTGGTCTCCATTTTGTTTGCAGGTGGGTGGATGTGTGACTCCATCTTGTTTGCTGGCAGTTGGATGCGGGCCTCCATTTTGTTTGCAGGCAGGTGAATGCAGGTCTCCATTTTTTTTGCAGGAGGGGGATGCATGTCTCCATTTTGTTTTGAGGCATGTGCATGCATGGGTCCATCTTGTTTGCAGACAGGTGGTGCAGGCCTCCATTTTGTTTGCAGGCGGATGGCTGCAGACCTCCATTTTGTTTGCAGGTGGGTGGATGCGGGCCTCCATTTTGTTTGCAGGTGGGTGGATGCGTGTCTCCATCTTGTTTGCTGGCAGGTGGATGTGGGCCTCCATTTTGTTTGCAGGCTAGTGGATGATGGCCTCCATTTTGTTTATAGTCTGGTGGATGCGGTCTCCATTTTGTTTACAGGTGGGTGGATGCAAGTCTCCATTTTGTTTGGAGGCAGGTACATGCATGTCTCCATCTTGTTTGCAGACAGGTGATGCAGGCCTCCATTTTGTTTGCAGGTGGGTGGATGCTGGCCTCCATTTTGTTTGCAGGTGGGTGGATGCATGTCTCCAGCATGAACATTATAACCAGATAGCTACAGAGAGGATGAAAAGATTCAGAGAGGCTCAGATGCATAAAAATTGCAAGTTGGCACCAAAAATGCACCAAGCAAAAGAGAAACATTGCCTGATGAGAATAAGCCTGAAATGCAAAGACAAGCATGGAGGGAGAAAAAACTCCAACAGCATGCACAAATGACAAGTCAGAAATGTTGGCGAATTAATGAAAAGCAACGATGGAAATACGCAAAAAAAAAGGAATGTGAAAAGCTTGCAGGACTCGCAACCACCACCACCAACAACAACACCACCAGCTGTACCAATTGACACACCAACTAGAGAGCTGTGTGTGACACCAGAGGCCCACAGATATGACAGTGCTGTAAGAAAGGCTGTGCAGAGAGCAAGAAAAGTTCTTCCAAAATCACCAAATTGATTTTCTTATGTAATTAAGAAGATTATGTCATCTTGTTCACCAGCCAAACAAACCACATTGGCTCGGCACAAAGTTATTCCCAGTCCATGCAACCTACAAGAAAAACTGATGTCTGGTTTTATGGAGAAGATATCAAACCTAAAAAATACCAAAAAACAGGACAGACACCTGAAAAGAGAGTTCATCAATACAATTCTTGTGTTAAAAAAATACTGTTTGCTCAGAACCACAAGTGCAACACTGGGCATCAGCTGGAAGAGGCTAATGAAGGCATCACATGGTGGAACAGAATGCAACAGATGGCACAAGTCTGCACTGCCAGAGTCAATAAAGAGGAAAGTGGAGATTTTTTTTGAAGAGTCTGCAACCCCACTACCTCACAAGAAAACTTTTTCCAAAAGAACTGGCACATGTTGGTCATATCTGGACAAACCCATCCATACTCTATATAACAAATTCACCCAACAGAACCCAGACACACCAGTAGGAGTGAGAAAATTCAGAAGCCTATTCCCTAAGCACATTAAACTTGCCAAAGAGCAAAAATTGGACCAGTGCCTCTGTGAATACTGCACAACTAGTCTACTAAAACTGAAGGTGCTGAACCATATAGTGGATCTTCACTGGCTAACATGGTGCAAAGTCTCCTCACTGTGCAATGTGCAGTAGAGCTAACAATGTGTCCGCACCCTCCTTTGCAAACATTTTATAGACAGGACTGTGTGTACAAAGCATGTGAACAGTGCAGCACAGAAAATTTTGTAAAACCATGGAGGACATCATTAATGGACATGGACAAGACAATGTCACATTCCAACAGTGGGAGAATATAACAGTCATGTGAACTATCAATGGGACCCAGGTGCAGCAGACATGAAAAGTGTTGAAAAATAAATCAACATTGTGGATGCTAATGGAGATTATAAAAGAGGAACTTTATTTTTGGATCACCACTTACATGTGGCAGCATGGCAGCACCACCAGTTTGCTTTCATCAAAAAATACCTACCCCAGGGATGGGTAATGATGGTTCTTGACTTTGCTGAGAACATGCCTACAGACTACAGCATGATGTGCAGGCAACCCACTGGCAATATGAACAAGCCACAGTTCACCCAATAGTAACATACTACCCGTGTGAACAGTGTGACTCAACAGTAACAGAGTCATTAGTCTTTATATCCAGTGATTTAAAACACAATCACGATGCCGTGTGCCATTTTGTGGAGATACCAAATTCACAACTACAAAATGTCCACAAATTAAAAATCTGTAGAGAAGTTCATTTCACTGATGTCTGAATAAAGTATAAAGCCAAATGGGCCTTCTTTGACATTTCAATGTCATCCAAGGAATTTGGCTTCCCCATTGAGAGGGCTTTTTTTGGCTCACAACATGGAAAGGGTCCAGCAGATGGTGAGAGTGCTGTTGTAAAATCAGCAGCAAGCAGAGCCGTACAGTCACGATGAGCCATAATTAGAAAAACTAAGGAGCTCTATAAATTCTGCCATGCAACATTGACTAGACAGCATGCCACAGAAGGGTGCAGCAAACATTTCAGATGTACATTTTTCTGGGTTGTTGAAAATGAAATAAGAAGACCTACCTTTAAACAATTTTAAAATGGTACCTGGAACATGGAAGCTTCACAGTGTGAAGTGTGTGACAGAAGGTATGGTGGTAAGAAGAAACCTGACTTTTTTTGGCACACACTGTGCTCATGAAGATGGGTCCTGTGAAAATGTGCATCATGTTGAAGCCTGGAAGGTTAAGCTTCCACACCATGCAGAATGTCATTTTCAGATATCAACACTGAGCCCACTGGTCCCTCTGCTTCTGCAAACACAACAGCTTCCCAATCTGCAGCCTCATATGTCAACACAACTCCTCATGACTTGCTGGCCACAAGTGCTGATCCTGCATTGGGGTCTCACACAGCCTGCAGTGACTCTCAAGCTCCTGCTGAGGCCACACCTGAAGCATACACAGGCAATAATAGTGCACGTGATGGTGCATCAAAGGATGCTGAAGATGTCACCACCAGTGAATGCACTACACTCACCCCTGATGCTTTAGCTCCATTATCCACCAACCACACAATCCCTAAAAAGTGGAGAACTTTGCTAGACCCACAAATGATACAGACCAATCGGTATTATGCTGTGTACTACTGGAAAGAATATTTTGTGGGGCAACTAACTGTGGTGGATCCTGTGGGACAGTGGTACTCACTGAAGTTCCTGACACAGCGTGGGAATGTCTTTACATGGCCATGGCATCAGGATATTGACCATGTTCAAAGAAAATGACTTTTCATGGGCCAATTCAGTTTTTGTATGAAGATGGGACCTTTGAAATTAATAATGGCAAACTAAACGCAATCAATGAAAAGTTCTGCATGGCTGAGGACAAATGAAATTAAAAGGACTACCATTTTTAGTGTACAGTACTGAACTCCTAAAACATATCATTTCCAGTTTTCCAAATAATTCATAATAGTGTGTTTGTATATAGCGACAGAGTAGCCTTGTAGTTGCAGAGTAGCCTGGTACTAGCCTTGTAGTCACAGAGTAGCCTGGCAGTAGTCTTGTAGTCTTAGAGTAGCCTTGTAGTAGTTGTAGAGTAGCCTGTATTTGTAGAGTAGCTTTGTAGTCATACAGTAGCCTGTCGAGTAGCCTATTGCTTCTCCATTCTCTTATTCTGTACCTATCTTAGCTTACTTAGTCTTGGAATGGGGAGAGTATTAGGGTTTGAAATGGCAAGACACACCCATCACACCTGTTACTGCATGCAGGATGGGGGTGGGGTCTTAGAGTTGGATGCCGAGGGTGGGGGTGGGGTCTAGGGGTTGGAAACCCTAAGTTACCCTCATGCCTGTTCCTGCATGCACAGTGGGAGTGGGGTGTTAGGCTTGGGAACCCTAAGGCTGCATTTTCCTACTTTTGATACTTTGACCCTAATGGTGCATTAACAAAGTTTTTCCTTACTTTCTCAGATAGTTTATTTGTATCCTTATTTGCCTGTGGGAGCACAGAAGCCTTCAGGCTCTGTGTTTCCTCCTTCCATAACTGTCCTTATGTCACAGTAGGAGCACCGGGCCATTTAGGCCCTACCCTCCCATGCTCCATGATGTTTCTTACTTTAGTGTGGCAGCACAGGGTCCTTCTGACCCTGCACACCCATCCCTCCATAGATGCATGACCAAATTTTCAGCATTGCCATCTTATTAACCAAGCACATGTACCCAGTAGAGAACATTTTCAAATGTCCACCAAAACACAATCCTGCGCTACTGCAACGCAGGTTTGAAAACACATTTTTGACAGGATTTGAAAAATGACAGCTGTGACATACATGAGGTCAGGTAATAAGAAGGCTATGTTGAAAATCTCAGGTCAAAAAATTTAAAATTTCCAAATGTACAAGTGGGCATAGTGAAATTGCAATGAATGGTCATAACTTTGGCAATTTTTCATATTTTGTCTCCTAATTTTGAAAATAGTCTTCTCATGACACAACTTCATAAACCTCATAGGTGAAAATGTTCAAATCCATTGCAAAATGCCATTCCACACCACAGGTGGGAAAACATGTTTTGGGCAGGAAGTGAAAAATGACAACTGTACTGTTCATAAGGTGGTGTGAAAAAATGGCTATGTTGAAAATTTTGAGAGAAAATATTAAAAATTAGAAAGTTACACATGTGCATAGATAAATTTTGACAACCCGCATAACTTGGCCATTTTTAGGAATTTTTTTACAAAATTTTCAACATGGGCTTTTTGGGACCCCACCTCACCTTCCATGCTTGATTAATGAAATGGCTGTGACAGTCTTCACGAGGTGGGGTCCCAAAAAGCTCATGTTGAAAATGTGGTGCAAAAATACAAAAAAATGGCAAAGATATCAAGATAAATTCAAAACACCATTGAAATGCATTATACGGCACTTACCTTGATTGTTCATTTTGCAGTTCGGCTTTGAAGAGTGCAGACATGTCCCAATCCACAGAAGATGACAGTGGATGACCTCTGATGGTAAGTATAGGGCAAGGGTGTGAGTGTGTGTGGGGTGATGGGTACTAAGTGGGAGGGTCAGAATGGGGAGGGGGACAGATGGGAAGATGAGGGAACATTTTTCTTTTTTTCAGGACCCCCCAAAAAAGATGTCGGGGGACTGTTTTCTTTTTTACAGCTTTTACAACAAAGATTTCGGGCATTGGGAGGGGGCTCCCCAGTGTTCCAGACTACTAAGCGGATGCAGATCTGGGGACACTAGGAGTGTGATTCCGAGTGTTCCACACTGGAAGAGGCAGAGCACTAATTGATCTCTTAGGACACTGGGAGTGGGCTCCCCAGTGTCCCACACTACTGGGTGGCGGGGGGGACTTCCAGTTTGAGCACCTCTGGTGTGGCGGCTTAACTTTCAAGCTCATGACCGAACAGCTACAATCCGCTTGCATCAGTCCATCTAATCCACCATCCTGTAGATGAAATTATCAATAACTGCTTACTTCATGGCCCCGAAGCAGCGCTTTAAAGATAATCAGCTGAATAACCAAGGTAAACAGCAGAAAACTGCCACAGATCCCATACCGCAGATGGCAGCCTGTAACACTCCAGGAACCTCGGTTAGTAGTGCTGCATGGGATGGCTTAGATGATGAGACTGACTGTACTATTACATCCCGACAGTTATGTCATACCCTCAAACAAATGACAGAGACACTCCAGAGACTAGAATCTAAGGTCACTGATCAACGTAAGGATATCGAAGATCTATCTCACTGAACAGAAGACTTGGAGAATATAATCACAGACTACACACAAATGACTGAAATACATAATTCAGCCCTGTTAGACCTCCATCAGTGTACAGTCACCCTAGAACAGAGGCTGGAAGAAATGGAGACTCATAACAGGAGGAACAATATTAGAATACATGGGATCTCTGAGGGAACGGAGTCAGGCAACATGATTACTTTTACTGACTCATTTTTGCATGAAATACTCAACCTTCCACCTGAGAAGAACTTAAATATTATCAGAGCCCATAGATCTCTCATCCCCAGGCCACGGGATCCAAAGGCACGGCCACGGTCGGTGGTGTTAGCATGTTTTTACAGAGTAAAAGAAGAGATTTTGCTAATGGCATGGGCAAAGAAAAGTGTAGAATTTGGGGAGCTACGTCTTTTCTTTGATCACGACTTTACCCCCCAACTATTAGCATGGAGGCATCATGTCCTCTCCGTGGTCAGACAGATCCAACAACAGGGACTGAAGGCTTTTGTGGAATACACTGCTAGACTTAAAGTTCTTACCAACAAGGGCCCCTCTATGATTCCAAGAGATAGGGGAAGCTTCTGAGTTTCTTGGCCAACTCGGAATTAGTATTCCAGACCAGCTCATCAACCAAAATAGGCAACATCAATTAAGAAGACTTGCCTGGACACTAGTGGGACCCAAAAGACAGGGAGTAAAGGAAAACTCAAGCAGTTCCAGTCTGTGGGACACAGTGCGCACTAAAAGACATACTCCACATGAGGAAGCAGAAGCAGACACTCAGTCATCAGTGAATAAAAAATGGGAAGCAAGATGCGCAGCACCTTAAAGAAATGACTCCTACTTGAATTGTGGCAAGTATACCATCCCATTGCCACATCTTGAAACTGTGTGTGTTGAACAAGGAGTGAACTCAGTTGTTATTCCTGGAGTAACTGGCAAGGCCAAAACTAAGCATAGATGGTGATGTGGATGGCAAGATGGAATGGGGTTATTAATAATCATATTATTTTTTTCTTCTTTTATGAGTGGATCAAGAAAATGGAACTGGGGGGAGACGGGTGGGGGTGGGCATTGGGGAGGTTCCTGCCTCAGTGGTGGGGCCCTGGCCTGGGGATGGGGGAGAGCTAGGGGGTTCTCACACAGCGAAGTGTGCAAGGAGTTCGATCGGATGTGTTCTTGGCTGGCTAGATCAGAGGGCTGACAGATGATGCTTTCAAGGATTATCCTAGGTGCCACTCTTGGAGCTGCATTGATCCACGTCATGCCTTGCCATTTATAAATGTGGAAAAATTGTCAGGTGGAGTTGGTGTTTTCAAGCTGGGTGGCTCTTGAGGATCGCTCGGGGTTGGGGTGCTGGCCCATCATGACACACCTGATAACAGTTGGGTCGGCTCTTTTTTATGAGTTGGCACGGGGTTGGCCCTCTGCTTGTTGGTCAGAAGCTCTGATCGGGGTAGAGCTTTGTCTTTGATAACGACTCCTGTTTGTATGGAGTAAGAATGTAAACATACTCAGTTTTGGCTTTCTATGTCACTGGGTTGTTGGGGACCCCATTGCTTTTTCTCTCTCTCTCTCTCTCCACCTGTCACCCGGTGGGGTCTAAGGCACTGCATGGGGGATGGCCTTCTCCAACTGCTGCTGCCCGCTGCTCTCTCCATACCTAGCCAACATGAAACCTTAAAGAGAACAACAAGATGTTCAGAATGGGTAACTCAGGGTGGAAACTCAGTGATTGATTATTGCTTTTGTTGCCCTTTTTTTGGTTGTTTTCACTACTCACCACTCTAGACATTTTGTTAGGTGCTCATTCCTTCTGCTGCCATCCAGATCTGTCCTCACAGCTTTTTCTGGAATTGGCAGAGAGCTGCAGTTCACACACAAAAGCTCACAGAGGGGGGTCTCTCAGTGAAGAGGCATAGGATACCCCTCTACACCTAACTTCCCATTTTTGGGGGGTTAGCAGGAAACGGGACACATTGCTATGGGATCCCCACTGTTGGAAGTCAAAGTTGATGTTTCACTTGTTGGCTTAGTTGGCTCTTTTGACATTAATCATTATTTTTTTAGTGCTAATGTTAATTACTTCTGCTGGGAGTGTGTCAAGACTGAATTGCTGTACAAGGGCAAGGGTTTGAATTCTATTGTAACAGGTTGGGGGAGGGGCAGCTCCTTATGGAGGACCGTTAATTTAGTTGTACTGTTAGACAATGGATAGTAAAAATACAACTATCTGCTCCTATAATGTTCATGGGCTTACTAGCCCGATCAAAAGGAGCAAAATCATATCTCAGATGAAAAGAGCCTCTGTAGATTTCTTATTATTACAAGAAATATATATGACAAAACAGGAACATGATAAATTTCTGAAGCTGGGCTTTAGGGACATGGTAGCCTCTTGTTATAGAAAGGGTAAGAGGAGAGTCGCAGTGATTCTGATCCCCTCTAAGACCCAATTTGAAGTAATTGCCTCTAAGGTGGATAAGGAAGGGTGGTATGCACTCTTAAAGGGGAAATTTAGAAGGAATATTATTACTCTAGCTTCAGTATATTTCCCCTCGGCAGCCACCTTTCAGGAATACCACACCTTTCTGACATTGTTACAGGCTTGGGGAGAAGGGGTCTTAATATGTGGGGTGACTGTAATTTGTCTTTTAACCCCCAACTTGATTCATCATCCCAGGCCCCAAGAAAAATGCATCGAGTAGCTAGAAAGGTACATAAATTGATAGGGGAGTTGGGACTGGTCAATGTCTGGAGACATAGGCATGGTAGGCAAAGAGATTATACCTTCTTTTCCACTGCCCATAGCTTGTACTCCAGACTAGACTACTTTTTGTTGCCCAAGGATGAGACACAGAGAATTTTTGACACCTGGACTGGTGATTTCCTGCTATCAGATCATGCCCTCCTTTCTCAAAATGGATCTTTGGGAGATACGTAGAAACACCTTTTGGGGCCTAAATGTTTCATTGCTGAGGGATAAGGAGGCAAGAGAGGCTATCTCACAGACATACCGAACATTTTCGGTAGATAATCAGAGACAGGAAGTCTCGCAATCGAGTCTGTGAGACTCTGTAAAAGTGGTGCTCAGAGGTAAAGTTATACAGTTGGCATCTAGGAAAAAAAGAGAATGAGAGGCCCATAGAGAGGGACTTCTCAAGAACATACAGGATCTAGAGCAACTGCAAAAAGAGAAAGTAGATAGAGGACAGATGAGGCAGCTTCTGAAATTAAAAAGAGAGTTAGAGGGTATGCTAGACTACCAGGTGGAGCAGAGGCTACTCTTTTTATGTCAAAAGTACCACGAGGGAGACCTTCATTCTCGGAGGCTTCTAGCCAGTAGGCTGCATGCGCAGAGGGCCAGGGCTATGATCTCCAGTGTTTGGCACCCACAAAAGGGAAAATTGGTTCAGGGTGTGCACGAGGTTGCAGATGCCTTTAAGTCCTATTATACTAAGTTATATACAGAGGAGATACACCCTGAGAAAGGAGAGATTAGGCATTACTTAGAGAAGTTAAATCTGCCCGGGCTGACTGAAGAACAAGGAGATCATTTGCTGGCTTCTATAAGTGAGGATGAGATAAAGGCTGTAATAGGACGTTGAAAGTGGAGAAGTGCCCAGGCTCAGATGGGCTGCTGGACAAGTTTTATAAATCAATGGGGGACCAATTACAACCATTATTAGCACAGTTGTTTGCAGAGGTAATGGGGGGAGAGGTGAAGGTGCCGCCCTCCTGGATGGAGGCAGTGGTCTCTGTGGTGCCCAAGCCGGGAAAGGACCCAACCAGGTGTACCTCTTATTATCTGATTTCTCCATTAAACACTGACTATAAAATATTTACCTCAATTTTAGCTGGGCGGTTGAAACAATATCTCCCATCCCTTATATGTATGGATCAGTCTGGGTTTACACTTGGTAGACAGGCCCAGGATAACCTTAGGAGAACTACCCATATCAGTGACCATATTAATACATGGAAGATCCCCTTCCTGATCAAGAGCTTGGATGCTGAAAAAGCATTTGACTGAGTGTCCTGACCTTTCCTGGGGGGTGTCCTTTCTTGGCTTGGGTTCCTGTGGCTGTTCATCAGGACCCTTTTTAGACTTTATGAATCCCCTCGGGCCTATGTTAGGGATAATGGTCACCTCTCTGCAGGGCTGGGGTTAGAATGTGGCACAAGGCAGGAGTGCCCCCTGTCTCCATTACTCTTTGCCCTCTACATTGAGCCTTTGGCTCAGAGTATCCAACAGGACCCACAGATTAAGGGAATTGACTTGGGGGGAGCACACACAAATTGGCCCCATATACAGACAATGTGCTGCTGTATCTGTCTGATCCTGAGGCCTCTTTGCCTATGGTATTTCAGCAGGTGGAGGAATTGTCAGCTTTGGCAGGATTTAAACTAAACAGAAACAAAACAGAGGTGCTTTGCCTACACCGTAATCCATCAAGGGAGACAAGAGCATTATTTCCTGTGCAATGGGATCTGACCTCTCTGAAATACTTAGGGGTTCAAATAGGACTGGATACTGCTTCCCTATGGGACCTTAACTAACCACCAATAGTAATACAGCTTACGAGTGATTTCCAGTGATGGGCTTTGCTCCCATTGTCTTTAAATGCTAAGGTACAAGCGCTCAAAATGAATGCCCTGCCACGTCTAGTATACATATTCCAGTGCATCCCATGTAAGGTAGTTATAGGCAACTTAGAAGCCTGGCAGGGCATGTTCTTTTCTTTTATATGGGGGACTCAAAGGCCCAGAATATGGAGGTTCTTAATTTACTTGCCTAAATCGGTGGGGGGAGTGGTGGTACCCAACTTGCAGGGCTATTGGGTGGCTGCACAAAAGCTGATTGCTCTATTGTGGGCAACCCAGGATATGATATCCCTTGGAAGAAAACAGACCTTTCAGAGCAACATAACCCCCCTTTGCTGGCACTATTATTTAGTGAGGGGGGCCTTAGGGAAATACTGGGGTTCACGGGCACTCAGGCAGTGCTCGAGGGCTGGAAACTGGGCACGAGAAGGGGTTCCATGAGTAAGCAACTCTGGAAATTTATATGGTGGGCCTATGACCCATTTTTTGCACTGGTCAAGTTTGATAATTGGTACCTGAAACAGGCTAAGAAGGGATTCTGTTCTCCCTACCAAATGCTTTCAGGCCTGACTGTCTTATCCTTTGAAGCTGTCCAACAGACCTTTAGACTCTCCAATACAGGTAAGTTTTGATATTATGAGCTACGGGATTACTTACATAAACAAATACACAAACTAACACTGGTACAGGGGACACAAACAGATATACCTCTATTTCAGAAATTTTGGAATTTGAATGGTATAGAATGAGCAATATCAGTCTTGTATACAAACTATGTCAGTCTGGAAAAGCACTTGGTCTACAACTGGGTCAGTGATCTGGAGGGACTTTTGCTGGAGAAGAAGAGCAAGGTATTTTCTAGTACCAGTCCAGGTGGTACATTACACACCTGGAGCCAATCCGCAATGCTGGCGTGGCTGTGGAGAGGCCCATGCCACTCAGACCCATGTATTCTGGTCCTGTGCAAAGATTATACTATTCTGGCAAGAAATAATTGACCATCTAACTCAAATATTCCAGGTACAGGCATCATTGAGACCAGAGCATATGATCCTAGGTCTTCTTTCCAAAGAACTTAAAGGTAAAGATGAAAGGTATCTATGGTTGATTATGTTATCTGCGGCATTAAAATCAATAACATGGCAGTGGCTTCTGAGCGAGGCCCCGGTCTTGTCTGATTGAGTTGAGTGGATGGAATCTATACACCAGATGGAGAAAATCACTTACGATCTAAGACAACAAACTTTACTATACCAAAATAGGTGGACAAGATAGTTGCTTTATGAGGGGATACAGCATCCAGATTAGCTGAGATGCATTGAATCAAGCTCTGCCCTTACTTTTTGCTAAATTGTGAGTAGGATTCTGGTTCCTTAACTGGAATATATTAATTGCTTTCCTTAGATGATAACTGGAAGAACAACCAACGTGAGATATGAATTAATACACAATTGCCCTTGATAATTTGGTCTGTAAATCCTGGTACAGGGTGTTTTTTTCTTTCTTTTCTCTTTTGTTCAACTTAAATTGCCTTTTTTGTGTTTTCCATACTAACATACTAGCATACTATTTGCCAGAAGATTAGGCCTTATGGTCTATCGAGTCTGCTCGAACTTCAGATCCCTAGTTGGGTGCCGGGGCCCCCCCCCTTGTGTTCCAGAAACCCCTATCATCCATCCCCACCCCCTTGGAACAGGCCATCATCTGATACATCCACTTTCTGTGTCTGTCCCACCCTCTCTTTAAGCCCTCCACTGTGGATCTCTGAACCAGCTCACCAGGCAGTGCATTCCAAGGGTCCACCACCCTCTCAGTGAAAAACCTCCTCCTCTTTTCCCCCCTCACCCTTCCACCTTTCAGCTTCAAACCATGCCCGCTGGTGATACCTCCCTGCTTCAGTCTAAAGATCCCCTCCATGTTTACCCTATTTTTTCCCTTGAAGTATTTGAAGACCTCAATCATGTCCCCCCATCTATCCTCTCCTCCAATGAAAACAGGCAGAGCTCCTCAAGTCTGTTCTCATACGTCAAATCCCCTAGCCCTCGTATCATCTTAGTTGCCCTCCTCTGTACCCTCTCCAGGAGCTGTATGTCCCTCTTCAAGTGTGGTCTCCAGTACTGTACACAGTACTCAAGGTGTGGTCTAACCAGTCCATTGTACAGCGGCAGAATCACTTCTTTGCTCCTAGAGGTGATCCCCCACGATGCATCCCAACATCCTGTTTGCCCTGCAGCAGCCTCCTGCACTGCTCAGAGTTATTCTATACATGCATCCACCATGACCCCAGGTCTTTTTCCCCTGTTGAGGCCTCCACTTCCCTCCTGGGTGTACCTGTGTTTAGGGTTTCCCACCCAAGATGTAACACCTTGCACTTGGTGATATTGAAATTTAACTCCATGTGTGAGCCCAGCTTCCAGGGTGTCCAGGTCCTTGCAGGCCAACATCCCCTTTCTCCTCAACCACTGCTCCCATCTTGGAGTCATCAGTGAAGAGACTCATTTCACATTCTATACCCTCCCTGATGTCTGATATGTATGCATTAAACAGGATAGGACCCAGGACCGAGCCCTGCGGTACCCCACTACCAACCTCTCTAGGGTTTGAGAGCTCCCCACAGACCACTACTCTCTGGGTGTATCCAGCTAGCCAGTTTTCAATCCATCTGACCATCAAAGGGCCTACTCCCAACCCCATCAGTTTCTCCACCAGACCATTGTGGGGGACAGAGTCAAATGCCTTTCTGAAGTCCAAGAATAATACATCCACAGGCTTTCCCCTGTCCCGTTCTGATGTTACCCATTCGTAGAACTCCACAAGATTGGTTTGACATGATCTACCTGGCACAAACCCATGTTACTGACTATCCAGACCTCTCATCTCCTCCAAGTACACCCCCAATCGTTCCTTTAGTATACTCTCCATTAATTTTCCCACCACCAAGGTCAAACTGATGGGTCTATAGTTACCTGGTACTTCCCTCAATCCCCCATTGGCACCACATGTGCCTCTCGCCAATCCCTAGATACCCTCCCTGTCTCAAGTGACCTGTTGAAGAGCTCCTCCAGGGGTGCAGCCAGTATATCCACCAATTCCCATAGTACTCTCGGATGAATGCCATCCAGCCCAGGAGATTTGTCTTTCTTTAGGGCCTTGAGGGCTAACCACACCCTTTTGGCAGAGATAGCATCATCCATCCCCTTCTCCTTACTGGCCTTTTTATCCTTATCCTGATGTGATACCCCTGGGGTACCACTCCCTCCCTCTTGCTCCATTTCTGTTGCTCCCCTGATCCCACTCACTGCCACTTCTATCCCCATCATGCCTTGCTTTGTAGATATCCCATCCCCCTCCCTAGTGAACACAGAGGTTTTGGTATAACATTTTAAACAAAATATGTATATAATAAGATATAGGTAGTGATTGTTAACTCTCTAAATATATAATTACTAGTTTCAAGAGAATGTTTATATATGGCTCTAAAAGGTGTGCCATATGGCAAAAATATGGACTTATGGTTGTTTCTTAAAACATTTAATAGCTGGGTATGAGAAATTACCCATTAATCTTTAATGTTTTACACTAGAACAGCATTGTCTTTGGAGTCTGTTTTATGCTGAGCTGTATGTTATCTAATTCTGATACTAAATAAAACAGAAGTATAAAAAAACACTGCTGGGTAGGGGGAAGATGACTGGGAACACTGGGAGTGTGCTCCCCAGTGTCCCACACTGCAGGGGGAGGATACTTGACCTCTGACACTGGGAGTGGGCTCCCCCAGTGTGCCACACTGCTGGGAGAAAGAAATACATGACCCAGGACACTGGGAGTTGTCTCCTCAGTGTCCTACACTGTGGTGGGAGGGGGTATATGCCTGTGGACACTAAGAGTGGGCTTACCAGTGTCCCACACTCTTGGGGGGACAAGTATCCACTTGCAGTGCCTGGGGCTGTCAATGATGCAAATGTTTGGTCGCAAGTGGATGCCAAATGTCTGCAAGTGAGCTATGTGCGAAAGTACGCTATGCCTATTTCTACACATACCACATTTTCAAACATTTAACATCCACTTGTGGTCAAACTGTGACATCATTGTTAACTAAAGAAAAAGCTCTTTCCTGTTGTGCTTTTGTGGTAGCACAGACAACAGGGAACATGGCTACAAACGTAAGGGTCTTGTGTTCAAGTCCAGCTTGTTTTTTTCACCCTTTTTCTAGGTCAGGAAAAAGAATATAGTAAGGTTGGTCTCAAACACAGGACTCTTGCATTTGCAGTCATGTGCCCTGTGCTCTGCACCACCACAGAAGCACAACAGCAATGTGTATTTTCTTTACTTAACAAAATGTGTGCATCTGGATACTGGGACGTTTGAAAATGCTGCATGTGCTAAAATAAGCTATACCTATTTTTGCACATACCACATTTTTGAACATAATGTGAACAATTCAGTTAGAAGACTGATCATCTCCTGGTGCACAGAGGATGATAGCACACAAGCTCCGCAGGTAAGTATAGGGTAAGGGTGGGGGGAGGTGGGTGTACAGTGGGATGGTTGGAAGAGGTAAGGGGGATGGCGGAAATGACGAAGGACTGTTTTCTTTTTTCAGGACAAAAAAAAAAGACGGGGACTGTTTTCTTTTTTACAGATTTTACCACACAGAGTTCAGAACACTGGGAGTGTGCTTCCCAGTGTCCCATGCTGCAAGGGGGAGGGGCACTAATGGATGGCTCTGGACTCTGTGAGTGGGCTCCCCAGTGTCCTACACTACTGGGGGGAGGGAATACATGAGCCGGGACACTGAGAGTGGGCTCCCCAGTGTACCACACCTTCAAGGGGGGTTACATATGTGTAAGAACACTGGGAGTGGGCTCCCCAGTGTCCTATGCTGCTGGGGGGGCAACATAACAACATTAGGGTTTGCAACCCAAAGGCACACCCCTCACACCTGTTCCTGCATGCAGGTGGAGGTAGGCCTTAGGGTTGGAAGCTGAGGGTGAGGGTCAGTGTGTTTGGGTTGAAAGCCAAGGGTGGAGCAGGATCTTTGCGCCTGGGAACTCTAAGATTGCATTCCCTTTTTACGCTTCAATCTAATGGTGTATTATCAAAGTTTTTTGTAATTAACATATATATATATATATATATATATATTACATTGCAAAAATGTCATTAATGCACTGTAGGGTTATTACTACAGTGACAAAAAGCAGAGAAATGTGGTGTTAGTGTTTCCACCCTAACACCCCACCCCCACCCTGCAGAGACTGACTGGAGTCGGGGGGTGCATTGAAGTCATCAACCCTAACCTAGACATTCACTTGCAGTCAGGCAAAACACAGCATTGACAGCACTGATAAGTAAAGAAAAAGCACCATTGCCATTGTACTTCTCCTGTGGAGCAGAGGACACGGCACATGACTACTAGCCCAGGGGTCATGGGTTTGTGGACACACTTCCCTCATTTTGTTTGCCTTCATTGTAGATGGAAAACAAAATACAGAGAGACTGGTTTTGAACCCAGGACCCTTGGGCTTGCAGTTGTGTGCCCTGTCCTCTGCACAGAAAGGAATTATATTACAAGTTTTCTATACTTATTTGTCCTTCCTTGGGGTAGTATGTGAAAATAAGCACTATTTTCACACATACCACATTTGGAACATCAAATATCCAGTTCATAGAAGACAGCGATCCCTGTCCCAGTCCATAGATGTGATAGCTCACAACCTCCAGAGGTAAGTATAGGGTAAGGGAAGGGGGTTGGGTGGGGTGTTGGGTGCTCAGTGGGAGGGTCAGGATGGGGAAGGGGGATGGTGGGGATAATGAGGGTAAAAAAGACATTGGGGACTGTTTTCTTGTTACAGGTACAAACAAATGTATATTTGGGGACACTGGGAGTGGTTTCCCCAGTGTACCACACTGCTGGGGGTGGGGGCATGTAATATTGACTCAGAGATTGAGCCCACTGATGTTGGCACATATTCAACAGAATGGGCTGCAGGGTGGGCATTTGACATTGGCGGTGGGCATCCCAGTGTTAGACTATATATTTAATAAATAAAACTATGGTGGGTGGAGGGTGGCATTAGATAATAGGGAAATATATGGGATGGTGTGGGGTGCCACTAGACACCAGGGATATGGACAGTGACCAGTGGGTGGGGGATACCCCAAGACACCAGGGAAATGGTGGCTCACAGCTAAGAGTGCAGTCAGCAGCATGAGTTCAAGCTGCAGCTGCACAAGTCAAGAAAATCCCACTGTTCTCATACAGGAAATGTGGCAGAAGCTGTCCTCTCACTCACTTTTGCACCTGGCACTTTAGGTGACCACAAAAGATGTTTCTGGCCAGTATTTAAAAAAACATTAGAACCTAGCTAAACAGGTCCCATCTAGCTAAGTTCTGATGTTTCTTTATTAAATTATATTTACGTTTACATGTTTTCTTAATTTTCTGTCTCTCTTGCTAATGAGAAAACAAGATGACAGACACAACAGAGCTCTGAAAAACTACAACAGGCTCTATGTGACCCCACTTGCAAAATGACAATAGCTCCTGCAAAAGCAAGGGAGCTCTGTGAAAACAAACTGTGCTCTATGTGACCCTACATACAAAAATGCAGTACCTCCTTTGAAAAAAAAAGTATTTTCATGTGGGACATCTAACTTTTCTGATAGGAAATAATGGGAAATTAAAACTTTAATAACTTTGAACAGATTAAAATGTTTCACCAAACATTCAAAATGCACATCTGTGAGGCAAAGGTTTTCTACCCTGAAAATTTCAGACCACAACCTAATGCTGTTTCTGAGATTCAGGTGGGCAAAGAAATGACAAAAAATTGTTTAATTTTAGAGATTTTTGAACTTTAATAACTTTGGAACTGCTCAACTAATTCACATGAAATTTGGCCCTCAAGAGACCTAACCACAGAGATTATACATGCCAGATTTCATGCAAATCTGTTGAATAGTTCCAAAGTTATTAAAGTTCAAAAATTTGGCTTCAACACAGAAGTTTGCACTCAATGCTAACTGCGCCAGTATAATTAATATCTATCTATCTATCTATCTATCTATCTATCTATCTATCTATCTATTCAGATATGTAAATTGCATACACTTCATTGATGCATCAGTAAAGGTTCCACCATGAAATGTAGGGAAATGTGATGTTAGGGTTTCCAACCCTACCACTCCATCCCCCACACTGCACAGAACAACAAGTGGGGGGTCTGTCTTGGGGTCGTCAACCCTAATGCACACTCCATTCCTTTACAAAATAAGGTGACATGGGTACAGCATAGTAGAATGGGGTGAGTGTTGGGGTTGTTGACCCCAAGACAGACACCGCCACCTGTTGGTCTGTGCAGGGTTGGAGATGGAGTGTTAGGGTTGGAAACCTTAATGCCACATTTCCCTACTTTGGATGGTGGAACCCAAACTGATGCATTAACTAAGATTTTTGCTATTTATTTCTTTACTTTCTGAGACAGTATAACCATATCCTTATTTACCTATTGGAGGTCCTGTGCTGCCATCCCTGCCATCACTCCATACATGCGTATGTGTAATTGCCTGTGGGAGCACAGGACCCTCCAAGCCCTGCATGCCTTACTTTTTGAGATAGTATAACTGTATCTTATTTATCTGTGGGAGCACGAGACCCTATGTATGTACCTTTTGGAGTGCAGGGCCCCCATCCCTCCATACATGTGTATGTGTAATTGCCTGTGGGAAGGCAAGGCCCTTCAATCCCTGTGCTTACATTTATAGGGCCACAGTGACCAAATTGTCACCATAACCATGTTATTACCCCACAGCATGTACTGTGCACAGTTAATTTTCAAATCCCCACCAAAACATAATTCTGTGTAACAGCAATGTAATTTCATGCCACAGGTTCAAAAACACATTTTGGCCAGGATTTGAAAAATGACACCTGTGACATACATTCTGTGGGCTAATAACAAGTGTATGTTGAAAATTTGGTCAACATATCTTACACTCACTAACTTAACTGCATACGTTGCAAAATTGCAACAAATGGTCATAACTCAGGAATTTTTTGGCATTTGACCCTCTTACCTACCGTGGCCTTTTGAACCCCCCATGAGCAATATGACTGTGATTATGCAAATCCTGCCAGAAAGGTGAATTTGCCAAGTGACCGCGAAAACACCTTTCATGCAGGAGTTGTGAAATTACAGTGATATTGTCTATGAGATCGGGTCCCCAAAAGGCCATGTTGAAATTCAGTGTCAAAATCTTAAAAAAATGGATGAGTTATGCATAAAAGATGAAACACTTATTCAAATACGTTGAATGGCATTTACCTTAGTTTCTCATATTGCAGTCACTGATTCCAGTGGCAAGATGTGTCTTTGATCGGGAGCGTGAATGTTAAACCTGAGACCTCTTCGGGTGAGTGAGGGTGTGTGGGTGTGTGGGGAGGTGGGTGCACAGTGGGAGGATGGGTGGGTGTGTGTGGGCGTGATCAGCAATGGAACTTTTATTTTTACAGGTTAACATAAAAAAACAAGATATCGAGGGACAGTTTTCCTATTTCTAGCATTAAACAGAGATCAGAGGGTGGGGGGATGACACTAATGATAAATAAACATCAGCACTGGAGGGTGGGAGGGTATCACCAGACACCAGGAAGAATGGAGCATTGTGGCAGAGTGCCACAAAAAATTAAAATATATAAAAATTAACAAAATAAAAAACATAAAAATAAGATATGGGGATTTAGGGTGGGGGTGCCACTAGACACCTGGGATGGTTAAACAGGGTTCCAAAGAGAACCTATTACAAAACAAAAAAAAAGTCATTTTTCATCACAAGAAATACTTTTCTGCCAATCCTTTTCTGTGCTGGTGGAAAAGTATTTCGTCTGATGAAAAAGGATCCTTTTTCCCAAACAAATGGCTCTCTTTTTCCGGACCAGATTGCTGTAAATTCTTTTTCCCGACTAGATGGCCATGTCACAAATCCTTTTTCACCACAACAGTTCCTTTTTTGCCATCGTTTTCTGTTATGGCAAAAAAGGAAATTGGCTGGCCAAAAATTATTAACCCTTCTTCACCAGCTGATTTCCTTTTTGGCCATGATGAAAAAGGACTAACAAAAAAGGAATTTAGCGAGTGGAGAAAAAGGAATTAAATCTTTAAAAAAAAAATCTTTGGAGGGCATACAATATATTAAAAAAACACACAGAACAGCTCATCAACCCCTGGTGAGCAAGATACATGCTTTGATGTCTCTAAAAGACATCTGAGAGCACAGTCATGACACTTTGGGCCAAAAATTAAAAAAAAACAAGATGGTGGCTGATGAAAAAGGCATGTTTTTGATGAAAAAGGATTGGCCCTTCAAGAAAAAGGATACTTTTTAACAGAGCAAAATCCTTTTTAGTTCTAGGAATCTATCCAAAAGAGTGAACTGAGCATGCTCAGAACACAACAATTTTAAATTAAATAACTTTGGAATGGATTAATATTGTTTCACTAAACCAATATACAGAAGCTCTGTGGGGCAATCACTTTCTACCCTGAAAATGTCAGACCAAAATTCCAAACCATTTGGCCGCAGTGCAATGACAAAATAACTGCAAAAAAAGGCAAATTTTAATGTTTTTTCACTATGTGCCACACAAAATCTGTTGATTTGATCAACACAAACCTAGCACATCAAGGAGACCATGCATGCAACATTTTCATACAAATCTGTTGAACGATTGCAAACTATAGTGGCATGATATCTATCTATCTATCTACAAATACAGATAGATAGATAGATAGATAGATAGATAGATAGATAGATAGATAGATAGATAGATAGATATAGTGGGGTTGAGTAGGAAGTTTAATGTTAAACCCCAAATTTTGCACTTTAATAACTTTGCAACAGTTCAACAGATTTGCACAAATGCTAGTATGCATGGTCCTGTGGGATAGATCTCTTGATGTGCCAAGTTTTGTTTTGATTGGATGTGCGGGTTTTGTGCAGCGCATAGTGAAAAAAGTGTTTTTTTCACTTTTTTCACCCATTTTTGCTGATTTGTCCTCATCATGCTGTGGCCACTCCATTTGAAATTTTGATCTGACATTTTCAAGGTAGAACAAGCTTGCCCCAAAGAACATGCTAGTGATAGTTTAGTGAAAAAATATTAATCTGTTCCAAAGCTATGCAATTTTGAAATGTCAGGTTCCGAGCATGCTCAGTTCAGTCTTTTGGATAGCTGCACAGCCTCTAACAAGGATTTGGCCTCACAAATGGGGATTTTGACAGTTCACAAACAGGGATTCAGTAAATCCCTGTTCATATGAAAAAAATCCCTGTTCGTGAGCTGCAGTCTTGTTTTCATTTTTTGCAAAAAACAAAACATTGTAACTTGCCCCACGGATGTCTTCGGTGGAGATTGAAGTATGGAATTTGTTCAGGGCAACACCCTCTACAAACCCATGGCTTTCATTCGGTTTACTTTTCTGAAAAAATGGCCTTTTCTGTATTTTGAAAATCCTTGTTCGTTACTCACTGCCGGTCCTTGTTCATGAGGTGTCAAAATCCTTGTTTATGAGCTGATCCTTGTTCATGAGCTGACAAAATCCTTGTTCATGAGACATCGACCAGATGGCCCTATCTCATGAACAAAGATTTCTCACAAACATGTATTTTGACACCTCACAAACAGGGATTTGGCTCATGAACAGGTATTTTGACACCTCATGAACAGGGATTATAAAAAAAAACCTTATTCATGAGGTGTCAAAATCCTTGTTCGTGAGAAATCCCTGTTCGTGAGGTGTCAAAATCTTTGTTCATAAGACAATGATCAGATGGCCCTATCTTGTGAACAGGGATTTCTCATGAGCAGGGATTTGGATCGAAAACAGGGATTTTGGCACCTCACTAACAGGGATAATGAAAAAAAATCCTTGTTTGTGAGGTGTCAAAATCCCCATTCATAAGGTGTCAAAATTCCTGTTCATGAGAAATCGTTGTTCATGAAGTGTCAAAATCCTTGTTCGTGAGATGATGACCAGATGGCCCTAACAATCCTTGTTCGTGAGCTGTCAAAATCCTTGTTCGTGAGGTGTCCAAATCCTTATTCATGAGAAATCATTGTTTGTGAGCTGTCACAATTCTTGTTTGTGAGATGACAACCAGATGGCCCTACCTTGCAACAGGGACTGGCTTGTGAACAGGGATTTTGACACCTCATAAACAGGGATTTGGCTTATGAACAAGGATTTTGACAGCTCACGAACAGGAATTTTTAAAGGTTGCTGTTTCTTTGCCACTTCACTGCAAAGAAATGGTTAGGACTTTTGGCTTGTAATTTGCAGGGTAGAAAGGGGGTGTCCCAGAGATGTGACTTATGCTGGTTTGGTGTAAAAGCTTTAATCAGTTCCATAGTTATGCCATTCCAAATTTGAGAAATTTCCCATAGGATACCATTGTGGTGAACATAATGCCTTTCTGTACCTATATCTCAAAAACAGTTTGAGATACAGATTTTTTGCTAAGCCTAGCTTAGCACATCTTTAGGTGTGCTAAGCATGCGTGCAGATTACTAGTCCATGATTACAACTGCAGTGGTATTTTTTTTCCACGGTTGCTATGGTTACTGAGATATTGCACCATTTGCAGCACAATAGTTACTTGGAATATGTCTAGGATTGCACTGTGTCTCTACAATTATAGGTAGGTTGGAGCGCAGAACCACCATAATGGCCAAGCAAACACATACAGCCATCATCAAGGTACATCAGGTGTATGACGTATGGTATGAAGCATGACTGTATTGCACTGAACAACAGTTGTACTTTATACGGAACTGGTTTAAAACTGGATATAAGTTATAATAAAAACAAGGGGGCATGATAGAAAATTTCAAATACCTCAAGGGAATGAACAAAGTCCAAGAGGGTGGCATCTTTCAGAAAAAGAGGTCTGCAAGAACAAGGGGACACAATTTGAAGATAGAGGGGGAATGGCTCAGGGGCAATGTGAGGAAGTATTTTTTCACAGAGAGGGTGGTGGATGCATGGAATGGCCTTCCTGAGGAGGTCATGGGATCAAAAAACAGTGGGGGAATACAAGAATGCATGGGACATACACAAGGCAATTCTTGTGGGGGGTTGGAAGAAGTAGGCTGTTAGTTAACTAGGATCTGCAGCGTATCCAATAGGCAGGGAAATGGACAGACTAGGTGGGCCAAGTGGTCCTTATCTGCTGTCAAAGTCTATGTTTCTATCAACAGATACCACAACAGAGGTTTATTATCATGTAATATTTAACTCTATCATAATATTACACAATATATTGTGAAACATAAAGTTATAAAACAGCAACTATGATTTTCAGAAAGCATGTGAAGATTACTTTACAAATACATCTTATTTGATTGTTCAAACAATTTTCTAAATTACCATTCAAAAGGTTATTAAAAGTCTTAGATTGGTATTGTGTGAAAATAATTGGCATGGTTTTCAAAAAAACAATGCTAAGTGTATTGTCAATATACGTAAATACGAACTGTATTTGCATAAATAACAATGTATAATCGTTCGAGCTATATTTGTTTTTTCATTCGATATGTTTATGACAAATTGATCAAACGGTGAATCACATTTATCATTCAAACAGTAAATTGTGAATGGTAAATGGTGTTAACCATTTGTAAGTATCATTCAAATGGAGATTTCTCAAAATGTAAATACAATTAAATGTTCGATCAGTAACTGTTCAATTATTAAAAGCCAAATACCATTCAAACTGTGTATTTTATCAATCACACTTTTAACTAAGATAAGTGTATTTTTTAAAGATTTTTTCAACTTTAACAAGAACACATAATGTTAGTGTACATTATATCTATGTACTCTTTCTGTCATTTATGTGTAAACAAAGTGTAAATGGGATGCTTACTTAACATGATACAGTATTTGCTGTCAAACTTGTTATACTATGACATTTTAACTGATTAAATACAATTGATTGAATGTGAACTACATCTTCATTGTAAGAAATTGGATAGAAATGTCTTCATGATTCAGCATGAAACCAGTGCCCCAGGTCATACCACACTATGGTATAGTAGTCGTCCAGCGCAAGATAGTCATGTTTCATACTATACGTCATACATCTGTTGTACCGTGATGATGGCTGTCTCTTGTGTTATCTACAGGAAGTTGTATATTGTCTTACCTGATGATGGCTGTCTGTGTTTGCTTGACCACTATGGTAGTTCTGTGTCTGTGTGTGTGTGTGTGTGTGTGTGTGTGTGTGTGTGTTGGTGGTGTGGTGTGGTGTGGTGTGGTGTGGTGGGTGGGTGTTTGGGGTGGTGTTTGGGGGGGTGCAAAGTTAGGGCTGGAAACTCTAATGTCATTTTTCCCAGCTTTTGTAACTTTAAAACCCTAGCTGATGCATTTTTGCAATTAATTTCCATTCTTTTTGAGATAGTATAATAGTATTATAGTTTTTTTCTTTGGGAGCTGCGGTTCAATGCTGCAAAGCTATGCACTTGCACTGAATAAATTCAGCATAACCAGTTAACTTACAGTAAATATTTAAATTAATTTCCTGCAAATGATAAAACTGAATTTTTTTAGTGACTTACTGTTTAAGACTGCAGTATTGAAACCAAATGCTGCAATTTCATTGAATAGTCTACTCATGTACTTCTCAACTGTAGCATTATAACCACAACCACATAATCAAGATAGATGTGTTTTTATGGAGAGATAATGTCACACCTTGTTCATGTTGTAGTATGAGGCAAAACTAAGTCTTTTACCACCTGTGAAAAGCCATTATTACAAAGAATGCACACAGTTAAGTAACTGATTATTATAATGTTATGGATATGTGTAAGTTATATGACATGGCCAAGGTATAATGTTGATTGTGTATAGTGTATAGTAGAGTATTGCTCTATATATAAATCCATCCTTTTCAAAATTCTATTGTACTACAGTTCAAACGTAATGTAATGTGATTGTAACCTCTAGAGACTGCAAAAGTCAGTATCAATGTGAAAGAGAAAGGTACACAATGCACTTACTTAACATAACACTACACACTATGAAAACTACAGGATGAACAACTTTATGCATGGCAAGTGTGTTCTGCACATCAGGGTTCCAGTCTTTACAGACCTCTCGAGCTTTGTTCTCAAGGTCAGAGTAAATCAGAATGCCTGTGCTGCATAACTCACTGGTTGTGCATAGCTTGGCCATCCAGTATTCTTCACATTATGTATGGGGGAGCACTTTTTATTTACTGAAATCAAGCAAAACTGCAACCTTGTCATCCCATTGATATAACTTTGCTGTGTCATTAACCTTTTTCAAATATGTAATATCAATGGAATTACAAAATGTAATGCTAACAACAATTAATGTTCCTTTCTGAGAATGATGATCACTAGTATCTGTAACCATTTAAAATCAAAATAACATTTGTTTCTTATTTCTCCAAGTTAGGTTTGCCAAGGAACAGTGTACTAGGACCATGATCTGCTGCATGCAATGGGGCCAATTAGTATCCATGGTGGCAATGTGCTTACATTACCTTAATGCAGTTCATCCAGTCCATGCGTGTTCAACACTGACCACATAATCATGTAAGCCCACACACTACGAAATGAAGTATGGGTCTTTGGATAGTAACTGCACTGAAAAACTGCTCAACGTCAAGCAAAAGATCATACCTTATCTTGTATGTTAATCACCCTCTGGAGGAATAATGCTGTATGAGAAATAGCTGAGCACCACATGCCTCTGTTAAGTGAGTAACTGGCAATTGACCTAATCCCTTGGAGTGCCCGTATTGCTATCATAATAAAAATATTGTTCACAAGAGTGTTATACCTTGTTCTGCATATGATTAGGCTGCACCTGTATGGTACTGAAAGATTTACATTAGGCTGATGTAACGATCACAGGCAGTCAAAAAGGTGTATGTCTCAGACCTTCATTAAAAATGTTAGTTTGAGCCAGCCTGGTGGTGCTGAGGGTTGGGGCTCTGGATGCCACACCTCACTCCACGCTGGAGACCCAGGTTTGGGAATGAGCCCAGGGCATCAGGGATCAGCAGTGGAGGGACAGAATAGAGCATCTGAGGACAGTTCTGCTCTCCTGGGAGGGAGGGGGACACCCGCTCGGCACGTGACTGGCCTCTGGCAAAAGCCGAAGACATAGCAGGCACCTGAGCATACAGAGAGGGTTGGGAGTGGTGGACATTGGTGGAGATGCCTTGATGTCGGGGTATTGGCCACTCCCCTAGGAACATCAGAAAAAGACCCTGTAGTGTTCCTGTTAGATGGAGCACCAGGCCCTGATCTCCAGTGCCCCTACCTGACCTGGCACCTGCATCCCGACAAGACCAAGAAGGACTTTGGGGGATGCCCACACCCTGTGCCCGCCTGGGGGGTATAGCCATGGCTACATGTGGGATGGACTGCACCAGGCTCCAGGTAAGAGGGTGGAGACTACAAGGTCCTAGGTGTCTCCTGAAGAGTGGGAGTGCTGCGGGGAAGGGGGAATATAAACAGTAAGTAGGAAAAAAATGTTAGTTTGTTGCATGTATTTGTTCAAAGTTTGTTTTTTTACTTTGTTGTTTTACTGTTAATGGCACATCTTAGGACACCGGTTAAACAATAAATTTCTCTGCATATGTAGTGATAGTATAATATGTTGATTATTGTCACTCCATTTTGTATGCTATTTCATGTAATGTATGTCATTTTATACTCCATTTTGTATTGTGTGATTCCATTTTACATGCTGCTTCATTTAATTGGTGTTTTGCTCTTTAGATAGCCTCATTATTATGTTTTGCTTCAGACAGTGTATTTTGCTAACTTGAAGGTTGCATATTATCAGGCAACCTGTTTTTGTAGTTTTGTTTAAACTTCTGCTTAGCTCATAGTGTTCTAGGCACCCGGCCAGTGTTTGGAGCACAGTGACCTAGCAGGTGTAGGGAATTCTGAGCAGTCCTTATGGTGTGAATTGCAGCATCCTGGGAGCCCGCCAGCTTCTAGAATGTGGCTAGACAACACTATGAAGGCTGCACGGTTATTTTAGCATAGAATAAGATATAAATGTAGCTTTCTCAATGCCTGGTTAGTAGCCTCACCTGCAGGGTGGACGACTGGCTGTGGGGGCCAATTCCCCGGTTCGTGAGACTCCTAGCCAGGCTGACAAGGGGGCTTCCCAGCCATTGGAACAGGCTTGGATGTAGCTTTTGGAATCAGTGATGTATAACCTTTTATATTATATTTTGCTATAATAAAGCTTTGGCTTGCTATACTTATTGTACTGTTATTGTGTGTATGTGAGTTTGAATGGCAAATAGCTGCTTGGTTTGAGTTGGCAGAACAGCATACTTTAAACACATAACCTCTAACAAAACACAATGACTTTTCTTTTTAGACACTTTACAACACCTCAATGTTGAGAAATAATAATGCGTCTAACAAGAGTATGACAAATCTTATCTATTGAAATAAGACACAGACACCTGTAATAAGATTTTTAAAATTTGTATTAAGAAAAATGGTAAAAACCAATTAAGTGTATTCCAAATTGATGTATGTTCCCAGAGCGGGCGAAAACCCAAGTACTATAAAAAATTGGCATTCAACACTGGTATTAAAAAAAACTGCCGTATTGAGGAAATGACTTTCTAACACTATGTTATAATATGTAATAGTATAACAATGTTATAAATATCATAATCTTATAAATAGTGACTAAAATGGGTGGCAAGTTTTGGAAACTCAAACTGTTGAAAAACTAAAATAACCTCCACCATTATTGTTACAGACTGGTTGAAGTCATGTTATTTGTAAACGTTGTGTTAAAAAGAACATTCTAGTTAAACAACTAGACTATGCTTTGTTTTACAAGTTAATAATATTTATGATAGTTACATTATTTAAAGGTATGTCTATTTTGTAAAAATGTGCTAGTTTGGCAATTGTTTACTATGTTATTTTACAGTTTAATTTGTTTGGTTTTAAAAATTCTATTCTTATTATGTTATTGGATTGCATGTGGAAAGGGGCTTAGGCTCACATGCTTACCCCATGTATAAAAGTAGAAATAAATAAACATACTAATTTATGAAATCTATGTTACTTTATGAATATTTACATATTTACATTCATACTTAGGAAATTCTTCACTCGACCCCCTTAATTAAGGCAATCCTGTGAAATAGCAGGAACATACAAATACTGGCATCCTAGTAGTCTTTGAAGATTGTAACAACTGTAAATACTAAATTTGATATAAAAAGACTATTTACACATAACATAAAAACATATTTGTATACATAAACTCATCAGCATTGTACAACAAACAGTGTGTTGGCTGAACATAGAATTGCAAATGCAATTTAACAGTTAGTATTTAAGAGTAGTACTTATATAAGTACAGCCAACCTAAATTAGTCATGAAGACGTGTATAGAAGTAATCAAAGTAAACTATTAATTGTAGACTACAACATAATATATAGCAATATATACATCGAATCTGCTTGTACTATCAGTGCACTAAAGTATGTACAATGTGCAGATAATGTTGTAGGTGTACCTGTCATAGTTATATATGTGAGTGTGTTGCCTAATAGTGTTGTTTGGTGTCATGTTTTTCTGTTGACCTGTCTTGTGTATGTGAAACAAAATCTGAAAGTTCCTTTACTGAGCATTACTGAATATACACTTGTACAGTGTCCTAATATAAGATCCCATTGAACAAGCATTCATATCAGTGTATTCACTGTTTCCTTAAGTACATTGTTTCATTCCTGAGAATACAAATGTACAAAATTTCCAGTCTCTGACAAACCCCAGATGATCCCATGGGAAATTAGCCTTTCAGAATTTGTCAGCTGCTGACACCCTAATGGGGATATCAAAGCAAAGGATTGTCCAAAAGTGAACTAGTGTAGAGGGCGCACATAAATATACTGTAGACAGCTCAGATGTAGAAAATATTCACAATAATTTATTCAGATTCCAAAATGGCATAAAATCTTGACATTTCACCTATGGTTGCAGGCTTCATCAGGAAATGCCTTTTATTACCTCTTTATACACTCTTCATTTCATTGCAAGGTCCTCTTTCAGGGGTAATGCTTTAACATTTAGCCATATGTGTCCTTCAATGGATATCTAGATTATGTTTCTCTGAGATGCCAAGTCACAGCCCTCATGCTTTTGAAATGAAGAGTGTAGAAAGAGATAATAAAAGGCATTACCCGATGAAGCCTACAACCGTAGGTTAAATATCGAGACTGTATGCTGTTTTGGAATCTGAATAAATTATTGTGAATATTTGTAACCAGTTCTTTAAAATTCACAGATGTCTGATGTGGCATGTACAGAGGAATCCACAGCATGTTGTCAACATATTTTGTGTCCACATGGTCGTGGACATTGTATGTGTACATGTTTGTGTAATCAGTACTGAACAGACATCTCACTTGAATGCCATCAGTATCTAATAAGTTTAACAGTGCCATTAGAAACTCTGTGACATCCTGTTGTATAGTTTCACCAAATTTACTATGGTCTTCATAAGAAGCAAGAGTACATCGTAAGGGTGAAAGTGTCTGAACGATGTCTGGGTTATCTTGACCACATTGGATAATCTGTTTGAACACACTTGTGAGTGGTGTTGATCTTGTATCCCTTATTAGTTGTACAAATACTGACAAAGATAGTAGCATTTGCATGACAGAATTGTCATAACAGTTGACACCAGTATTATTCTCAAATGTGATCCTACTGATGGACCTTGCAGGCTTCTTTGCAGTCAGGTTCATAGGTTCATAGAAGTTTACGAGTACAGTAGGCACGAAGCCCTTTATTGGACTCGCCACCCATATGCCTTATAGGTGGAATTCAAACTTTTTATCCCCCATAAATTCATCCAGACTTTACTTAAAAATTTTTATATTTCTGCTATTAACAACGCTATCTGGCAAGGTGTTCCACATTCCGACTACTCTTTGGGCATAGAATTGACTCCGTTTGGTTGAAGCACACTTTGTACCAATAAGTTAATAACTGTGACTCCTAGTTGATTTATTGCTAGTAAATGATGTTAATCCTATTGTTGTTTTTAGATAGTCATCCGCTAATGTTTTATATACGAGGCATAAATCTCCTCTTATCTGTCCGTATTTAGCAGAGAAAAGCTTAAGTTTTCTTAGTCTATCATCATAACTTGTACTGTATGTTTTAAGGATATAACTTTCTTGGTGAATCTATGTTGAACACTTTCAACTAATTTCAGACTCCTAATAGAAGTTGGAGCACAGAATTGGGAACAGTACTCCAAATGTGGATGTACCAGTCTAGTATAGAGTGGCATAATTACTTCAGGGTCTCTGCTTTTGATATTACCCAAAATTGAGCCCACAATTTTATTACATTTTTTAATATTAATTATGGAGTTTCTGTCAAAGGTTAAATTGTTAGAGATTATGACTCCCAAGTCTGTTTCCTCAACAATATTTTTTAGTGGTATATTGTTCAAATTATAGTCAATGAGCATATTGTTCCTACCCAGATGTAAGACCTTACATTTTTCCTCATTAAAAAATGTTTTGTATGAGTTGGCCTAGGATGCTAAACTATTTAGTTGAGTTTGCAGGAGTAGACTATTGGATAATGAACTTACAAGACTTCCAATCTTACAATTGTCTACATACTTGGATATCCATATTTTGTCAGCTGCAGACATTGTGGAAACTTAGATGTTAAAAAGAATGGGTCCCAAGACTGAGCCCTGAGGGACCCCACTAGTCACCACACCCTCGTCAGACAGATGACCTTTCACTGACACTCTCTGGGTCCTATTCTCCAGCCATGATTGTACACAGTTGATGATGTTAGGATGTATGTTAATTATCATTAGTTCCTGTAACAAGATTTATGTTAAACTTTATCAAATGCCTTAACGAAGTCCAAAAATGCCACGTCTACCGGTATACCCTTATCCAAAGCAGCTCTAGCCAGCTCAAAGAATTGTAAAATATTAGTTAGACAGGACCTCCCAGACACAAAACCATGCTAAAAATGTCAATTTTATTGTTTTAATCTATATGGTCAATAATATGTGTTTTGAGTAGTCTTTCCATTATTTTACCTATGATAGAAGTTAGGCTTATTGGACGATAATTATTTGGGTCATGTTTATTACCTCCCTTGTAAATAGGGATCACAATAGATTCGTTTCAAGCCTGAATAACTTTGCCTTCTTTAATAGTTACATTAAAGAGAGTCGTTAGTGGTCTGGAAATTGTCTGTTTAATTTTTTATAAAAATCTGGGTGGGATTCCTTCATACCTACTGAGCTTTTTATTTTCAATGTTATTATTATTTTGTCAACCTCACTTCTACTAAAAACAGGATGATTGTTTTAATTTTTGGATATTGGAGTTCTAATTATTTCCTTGATTTCAAATACTTTTAGGAATTGTTCATTAAGTACCCTAGCTGTAGCTGTTTCACCAATAATGGGAATATTATTAATGATGATAGGGCTGATAGTTTGCTGTCTATCTTACATAGATCCAGCATATAAGTGTAAAACTGTTTCTTATTGTCTTTTACTTTTGAAATCAAATTATGTTCTACTCTTGATTTTGAGAACTTGATCATATGTTTATTTTTTTTTACAGCAATTTTGTATTTCATCCATGAACTAGATGATTTATTTCCGGTATATTTTTCATTCCATTTTCTCTTTGCATAAGAAGTTGATAACAACAAATCTTGAGTATCATGACTACTATCATCAGTTACACCATTGATAGATTGTTTCTTCTTTAATTTGCCGATGTCTGCTTTGCATTGTTTTACATACAATCTGGATTGATTGTAGTGGAAACTGAGGCAGCTGAGGCTGATACATTGAGTGAAACCGGTTGTACTCAATGATGCTTTTCCACTCAGCAGAAATTTTCTGCAAGGCAGCACTTAAGATGTACAAACCAGCCAATGTGTGCACATGTGACAGCTCAACATAGCTCATACCATCTTTAAAAACAGATGTACCAATATCTACCATGGCTGTATCCAAACTCAGTCCTTGCAATTTGTGGATTGAAACTACACATGCCAGTGGAAACTGTTCACGTGTGACATACTGTATATGTTCTTCATCAGTTGAAACTTCACTGTACAGTGTTCAATCAGCTGTGGCTGTTGTGTATTGTCAAATGTAACAATTACATTTTTAACACTAGTGTGCTGTGCATTGTAATTGAACACATCAATGTTACCCATAGCACCATTGACTAGTCCACCGTCAATGTTTAAGCCTCAAATGTGTATAAGCCAGCATGCTGTTAGATACCATGCTGATCTCGTCAACAATCAAAACATGCATTTTTTAAAACATGGATCATAAGTCACTTGCTATCTCATGAGATAACTTATGGTACTCACCAAATTTACCATGCTCAACCGATAGCATGAACAAGCGATGCAAAGTTACTTCTCCAATGTTGTAGGCAGCAAATCAGTTGGTGCAGCCACAAGAACAGATAGTGACTCTGATGTCAGCTGTCTAAATTTAGCACTGAGTGCTTCAATGAGAAAACCTTTCCCTGTACCTGCCGAGCCACTGACAAACATGCAGGTTTGTTGCTGACTATAGCAACAGCATGACGTCTACATGTGTTGCATCACATGGGACACTGCATCAGTAACGGTGTCATACACCTGCTTTTGTTCTGTATTGAGTTTAGATTCCAGTTCTGACACATTGCTCAGTACATCACTTCCATGCTGCATCACTGTCTCAATCTTAAATGCAAGAACTGTTGTATCATTGAAAGGTAGTGGCACTCCTAATATGCCCTGAGATTCCATATCAGCATTCTCCTGTGAATCAACAGGAGTATCATTCTCTACCATTTCCTGTGCTTTTTCAATCTGTTCTTTCTCCATTTGCAAGTGTTGAATGTACAGACTGGATCAGTCAGATTGAAACGTACTGTAAGACTTGTTGAATTTCTCCTCATACTTGTCAAAGTCACTCTTCAACAAGTGTTCATCTCTCCATGGCTTGAAGAGAAGAAGAAGAGCACAGTAGTATTGCTCTTTCTTCTCTGCAGTTTTCAGACTGAGTTTATAGTGATCAATTGACCAAGGTTTCCGTCTCTTCACAAGACACCCATTAATGTTGGTAACCTTATATTCTTCCGTGAATCATGTTTGACTTCAGGTTTGAAGTCGCACCATTGAGCAACCTCAAACAAACACATGTTTTCCACTAGGCTATACCTACGTGGATAGTTTGTGTCAATCAAATTATCCCTGAGAATGTCCCTGGAAGTGGGTCAATTAGCTGATAGTTGCTCAATCTGTGCGTGGGTTTTTAGTACACATCATCTACTTGGTTTCATGCTGACAGTCAGATAATGAATAGCTTCTGACTTGCCATAAAAACATGTCTGAATCAATCGATCACTGGCTTCATATGCACCACATTCATGGTGTGAAAGAGTTTTCAGCCCTAATGACCACAACCGTGATGTAAGTATCTTGTTGCTGGACTTTAAGTCCTCCCACAATTCCTGCAGACATGTCTGCTCATTCTTTGTCATGTAAGATGTAACATGATGCCAAGAGCCATTGAGTTGTCAGCAACAAACTGAGCATCGATGTTATTCTGCCACATCAGTAGTAGTAGTACACTGTAATCATTGATAAATGTCTTATCCTTGTCATGTGGCAGTTCTTATACTTGCTTGAGGTGATGTCGATTTGCAGAAAACAAATCATTGACCTTGCCAGATGTACATATTCTGCATGGAAACCCAAATTGGCATCTTGTATACCATTTATCAGAGCTCTTCACCTTTTTCTGACAGTATTTGCAGCAAATGTGCAGCTGGAACTTTTTCACACATTCATACAGTGTTGGACTGTCCAATTTGTCAGGCAAATGGCACGTGACATAACATAAGATGAACTCTAGGAGCTCACCCTCTGTACTGTTGCCAATACATGGTGCATTTTTAACCCACAGCAAAATGTGTACGTGTGGTGCATCATGAGCCTGATATTCTAAATGATGTTCCACGATACCAAGCAGTGGATTTACCTTTGAAAGGATGACTTGCAGCAGAGCATGAAAGTGGTGATGAAAATGTCAAGAGAACACAGTTCACCAACCGTCATGGATGAAATGCCGCCCACAACTCTGTTGGCCCACTTCAATATGTCAGACATTTCTTCTCAGTTGTACTCTGCACAGCTGAGAGTGATGAACCATGTCGCAAGACCAAACTCATGTAGCATACACATGACTTCGGAGTGCCTGCGATATCAATATTCCTTCATACCATGCATGCTTGAGAGAACAGAGTTTAGACTGACCTCTAGAGTCTCATCTCTTGTCTGAAGTCTCTCTAGCAAGTCTGCTGCTGTAAGTTCAGCAAGTATGGTAGTCATTCAAAGTGTATGAGCTATGGCAGCTGACAGTATACTTAGTTTACTCTCTCAGAGCAAATGGAGCAAGTATTGTATGTTCCCTCTAAACTGGCCATCAGAATTCAGAATTCTGGATGCTCTGTATTTTGCTCCAGGAACACATAGTTCACACTCATCTAAATGGCCACCTGTACCATAAGGGAATAGATCTGGAAAACACCTGGCTTCCAATGTACTCTCCCAAATATTAATCTGTTCACCTTCTACCTGTTTAATTTGGTATAGGTCAATGTTATCAGTTACAGGATCTTTGCCATGTAACGGGTGAATTGTATACTGTTCATAGACCTCTTTCAGTGTTGCCATGGACAACTTCTGGAGCATAGGTTTACTTGTTACTTGTATACCATACTCAGCAGCTATGTCAGTATTCTCTGAAACACACAAGTCGACATAAAAAGGACATACATGGAGAGGTGCAGCTATTTCAGAGGCCAGTTCCTTTAACAACCTAGGATGTAAATCATCTGGGCCTGGGGATTTATTTGGATTTAGTTGTAGTAGTTTCTCCTTGATCCTTTCAGTGGTTATTTCCAAATCACATTCTATTATCACTGAATTAATTTTCTGTATAGGTGATCCCTGATAGAAAACACTTTGAATGTATGAATTAAAGACAGAAGCCATCTCCTGGTAGTCACTTATTATCCTGGTTCCCTCAGTTAAAGGGCCAATGTTCCCACTATGTGATTTCATACTACCTATGTAGCTATAAAAATCTTTCTTATTGCCTGCCACCTTATTTACTAGTTTGTGTTCCATGGTTTTCTTGGCCTGTTTTATTGTTTGTTTGAGTTGCTGAAGTTTGTCTTTATATATTTTCTTATGTTCCACAGTGCCCTCCCTTTTTGCTTTTGTATATAGCCTGTTTTTGGACTTAATTAACTTCTGTAATTTTTTGTTGAACCATGGGGGGATTTTCCCTCTAGTGTTGTATTTGCTAGAAGTTGGTATGTGAATTTGTACCAACTCTAACAAAAATTATTTAAATTTGTCCCACATTTTGTTGGTATCTAAATTATGAAATACCTTTCCCCTATCCCATTTACTGGTCAATGTACTAAGCATATTATAGTCTGCTAGGTCATATCGAATGACCTTGGTGATCCCTGGTTGGGTAGTTACCGTAGTTGATACATGGAATTCAACCATATTATGGTCACTTCCCATTAGGGGCTTTCTTACCTTACAATTTTTGATTTGACCTTCCATATAACTTAAAACTAGGTCTAGGGTGATACCTCCCCTGGTGCTAGTTGACACATAGTTACTCATTGTCATGGAGTCTAATACATCCAGAAAATCAATTTTGATGGTAGTAGAAGCAGACCATTGTCCCCAATCAATACCTGGAAAATTAAAGTCCCCTAGGATAATGAAGTTCTTACCAGCATCTAACTCTTTGATGTTATTGATAAATTCAACAGTTCTGTTCTGGGGCAGTGATGGGGGTCTATAACAGACTAGCAACATGATTTGTTTTTTCTTGGATGGTTCCAATCTCACCATAAGTTATTAGAAATCAGGTCCATGTGGCATTTGAAGTTCATATGCTTTAATGTAATTTCTTACATATACCGCCATCCCTCCTCCTGTTCTATCCATCCTATCTTTTCTAAACAACTGGTAACCCCTTATGTTAGTACCCCATGCATCATGTTTCCACCACGTTTCTGTAACCAAATATACTGCAATGTTTTCTCTGCATAGAATCAACTCTATTTCCTCCATTTTGTGCCTTAGACTCCTAGCATTGATCAACAGGGACTTCCACCCAGCGGGAGTATTCTTCCTGTACTTTTTACTTGGTGAATTGGGACATGTCTCCCCATCTTGGATTTAGTTTTAAGTTTTTCTTATCTTTTCATTAAATCTGTCAGCTAATACCCTTGTGCCCAATTTATTTAGGTGTAGGCCAGATTTGGCATATAGCCTGTGTGCCCCCTCAAACCTGTGCCAGTGACCCATAAAAGTAAAGCTCTCCCTGTCACACCATGTATGAAGCCAGCCATTAAACCTCTTAATTTCATTGGTTCTATGCAGCACAGCATGTGGTACTGGCAGGATCTCAGATACTGTGAGAGAGTAATTTCTCTGCTTTAATTCTGTTCCCAGGACCTCAAAGTCCTTCTGGACATAGATTGTATCCCTCCTTCCCACATCATTTGTGCCCACATGAATGAACACTATTGGTTCTTTTGTATTTTCCAATCAGCCTGTAAGGGGCCTTTTCACATCTGCTATGCTTGCCCCAGGGAGACATGAAACTGCAACATGGTCTTTTCTGTCTTTAGAAATAATCCTGTCAGCAAAATGCACTATAGATTCACCAAGTACAAGTATATTCTTATTGGGTGAGTGAAGCTGTTGTAGTCTACATGATGACTCACCCTGCTGCATGGTTATATTGTCTGACCAATGTGTGGGATTCTGTACAATCGTTGTACCTGCTACCTTTTCTCCAGCTATTTTTCTGGATTTAGAATTTGTCTTTGCAGTTAATACTGATGTTACCAGTCATGGTGGTAGCTCTCCCCTACCATGTTTATCACTTGTTTTGTTGCTGATACTAACCCCTAGATGTGGCTTCAATAACTGCCACCATAAAATCTATGGAGCATTTGACCCTGATAGCATCCCGTCTATCCTTCTGTTTAAGGCAGTCAAAACAAACATTTGGTTCAATCACTATATGTAAACCTCTTGGACAGCATTTATTTTTCACATATTCTGTAAGGGTGATCACATGCCACTCAAGTTTGAGATCGTTTTCTTTTAGAATCTCTAATTGTCTAGTTAAAGTTTTCTCATTTGGGGAGTTAACACTTAGCTAGTTGCTTGAGTGCTCAGTTATCACTTTGACAGGGCATGACCAAGCTAGTGAATATGGTGGATGCCACTGGCTGAGCTCTCCACTAGGCAATCCTGAAACCCTCTGCTATCCATGGCATCCAACCCTGCAGAAAGCCAAGAACAGCCAGATTTACTTGCCTGATGTGAGTAGCATTTTGAAGGAGAAGACAAAGCAGCAACTACTTAATTTCTGGTGGCATCAAAGATTTCCAACCACCTGAGGCTCGGGTGTGATCAAGCATCATGGCCGCTGAGCAAGAAGACAAGACTGTGGCAGAGGGAGATCAAGCTGCCTCATTCCATGTGTGGATCAGCAGTATGTGCTTGGAGATGAGGGCAGATTTCATCAATATAAAGGTCCAATTAACTTACCTCCAGGGCATAATTACAACTCTCACTGAAATGTCTGCTATCCACTTCAGCCACCTGACTGAAGCCGAAGCTAATATTAATGCAGCCAAAGACACTTTTTAGGACTGGGGGAGGGAAAAGGTGCAGCTCCTGGAGGCCATACAACAGCTCAAAGAAAAAGTGGACAACCTGGAGAACAGAGCACGCAGGAAAAATATTGGAATTATTGGCTTACTGAAAGATCAGGTGGAAAGAAATTCCAAACTGTTCAATTCAACCAGGTTAAAAGAAAATTTGGACTTAGAAGGCACAGGCCAAACCCTTGAGGTATAGACAACCCACTGCATGCTGGGAGGATGCCCGAAGCCAGGAAGCCAACCTCAAGGCCTAATCTCATTAGTACCAGGATAAGGAGGCCATCCTCAGAGCAACTACACTGAAGGGACCAATCCAGACCAAAAACACAAGGTTGCTCATTTTTCCAGATTATACTGTAGCTGGGACCTGCAGGGACAGGGGATGAGGTTCAGGAGCTGAAAGCCAGATTGCTTCACCTGACATGGCCCCACCAACATCTTTATCCATCCAAACTATGAGTGACCAACCACGGTCAGATGTCTCGAATGTTTACAACAGCAGAGGTGGAAGTATATCTGGCTAGGCAGGAGGTGGCAGCAAAGGGATGGTTGGCTGAGTGAGAAATGGCTCCAGTGAGATGAGCAGGATGATCATGTCAAAACATGAGGTACTGTAGTGGCTTATTTTCCATTTGGGTGCAGTTAGGTGTCCCCCTAAGGCCCCTTACCCCTTTCTTCCCATACCCAGGAACAGACTGCAGCCCTAGCAGCAGTAAAATCACACTACCATAAAGCCATGTTGCAGGTGACTCTACTTGATTTGACTCAATACTTTATTTGATTTAACAGGGAACACGAGCACCACAATGAATTGAGGCCACACTTCTGATTTTCTAAAACTCACTAACTGAAGTAAATTGATTTGTATGGTGGCTTATTACTTATCTTTATACTATGTAGCTACACTACTACTCTATTGGCCAGTTTCTGGTGGGGGAAGGAGAGAGGTTGATTGTGACCTTGTGGGAGGAGGAGGGGGAGACATCACTGTGGAATCCATCACTTTGTTCAGGCTAGACCTTGTGAGGCCTTCATTTGTAAGATGCTGTCAGTAGGGTGCAGACCAAACAGGATCTTATTTCAGGAATCAGCCTGCCTGTAATCAGTCAGATGATGCAATACCCATTGACATGTATCATAGCAAGGATAACAAAGGAGAGAGAAGGAGGGAGGGAGGCACACGTGGATAGCCTGTTGGAGATCACTGCAAAACCCATGCTGGTTATTAACTGTTAACAAATTTCCTTTATTTAGGCACCTGTTGTTGCAGACCCAACTTGCAGAACTGTTGCTAACTTTTTCTTTTTTACAGGGCCAGGTGGCTGCAGACAACCATTGATGTCTGTGTGCTAAGTTTAAAAGTTACTATTTTGTACTGAGGGCTTCAATGCTAGTGGGAAGAATGCCCATTGTAATAGAGACTTAAACTTAAATCAATGGAGTGGTGAGAGAGTATGGAGGTGCATTACTGTGGGAGTCGATATGGGTGAGAACACACCCAGGGTAATCTGGAAGGAGTGAAGGACAACAGGCTGAGTGATGTGTGGGGCTGGGCAAGCCAGTTTAAGCAGGACTGAGTCAAACCCTTGATAGTCTGTGTAAGCACAGTGAAGAGTGGAGAGAAAGCGCCGTCTCAATGTTCACATATGATAGGGGGTTGGAAATCGGGCTGAGTGTCCATGCCCAGGACACACCCCTATTAGGCTGGAGCTATGATGTAAAATTACAGGTGGGAAGGAGTAGTATCGAGATAAGAGAGAAAGGCCTTACATTTATGGGGGGCATGTTGCTAAGCCTGGAGATGCGAGGCAGCGGTACCCTCCTATAAAGGATGGTGATTTAAATGGGAAGGTCTGAAAGCCCAAATAATACACTTGATCAGGGTTGGTGGGGGGAAGGATTGCTTCAGTCACAGGATCACTTACCATCAGTTCTCTGGCCAGGGGGCTTAGTAATCCATGGAAATGCTATCTATCACACCAGAGGGGTAATGGAGAGCCAGGCTGGGATTAGACTTCCATGGGGGAAGGGAGAGAACAGATACTGTCAGGGGAGGGTGGGGAATGCTGCAGCAATGCTGAGGAGTGTTGCAGCTTTTAATAGAGAGCTATCACAGGGCATGTAGAGGTGGGTGGATAGCCAAATGGGTATTGCTAGGTGCACAAGCTCACCTAATGTTACCAATATTAAGAAGTATATTTTGCGCATTTATCTCTGCTCTTCTGGTTAGTTGCTTAAATATTGTTACATGGAACATCAATGGTTTAAAAATGGTATTAAAAAGAATCAACCCTGACATCATCTGTTTCCAGGGGATATATGCCACTGAGTCTGAAATTCAGACCCTAAAACAAAAATTGGGGTGGGGGAGCCTGGGTCACATCATGCTTTAACTCAGAGGCAAGAGGTACAATGAACTGGATATGGCCACATGTTCAGACAGAAGTGACAAAAACCATTGATGATTCAGGGGGTAGATACTTCTTAGCACAGTTAGAAATGTCAAATGGGCAGCAATTAAGCAATAATGCATGACAGGATGTGTGCCATGATATAATAACATCACATCTGGGGTGGTTGGGCACAAGATCACAGGCCGAGTGCACCCAACACCCCAGAAGTGATGTTATCTCAGCACAATACATACCCTCGAGTGCATTATTGCTATTATACAATGGCTCATTTCTAAATAAAATAAAAAAATTAAATAAAAAAATATTAATTAAATAGTTTTTGTCTTTTAATTTTGACTGTGGAAGCATATTTAAATGAAAATTAGTTCCCATTCTCTTTCTCCAGTAGGTGGAGATGTGTGTTTTTTGACGTGGTGGTGGTGGTGCCGACTTTGTGTGTGTAATCTCTTATCTGGTTCCCAGTGTGCATCTTCATATCTGCCCCCCACCAATGTTCTATTCAGAATTCAACTACATTTCCCATGTAAAACATAATTCTGTCAGGAACTTTGGAAAGTGTCTGACTACAGTGTAGCAACAGTACTGGGAAGATGAAATGGGAGTGAGTAGTGTCCCATGCCCCGTCTCGGCCATTGTTGCCAATCATGATATCCCCCCGAGTGAGAACCATCCCACAGCTTTGAGAGGAGGCTACAGCTGTAGGATATGATTGCAAAGCTGAAGAAAACTTGATATCAGAGAGTAAAGCCGATCACAAAAAGCCAAGACTGGTAAGTGGCATGCGCTCTGTTTTTGGAAAACAGCTGGGCAGTGAGCTTCCCAGTCGGCTTCAGTTTAATGACAAGGAGTTGTGATGTTTTCTGAAGTGCAGTAAACCATCCGGGGTGGGGGAGTGGAGAGAGGTAGGAATTTTGTTTGTTTTATATGCGGTCCTGGCTGGAGGGGTCCGTGAGTTTAGCAAGCTGGTGAGAAGCTGATAGTAAAACACAGCTTCACTCCTGTTAAAATAGGAAGTACAATTTATATATTTTACTGTGATTGGTCATGTCTGGGCTGGGACTAGACCCGTGATGTTGTACTGGGATAACATCATGGGTCCAGTCCCAGACTGCCAATCAAAGCCCAGGATTCTTTTCAAGCCATTGTATAATATGCAATAGTGTCCTATGGCCCAATTATTGATACAACAGGTTTTTACAGAGCTCTGTCACTAGACATGGCAACGTTTGCAGGGGAGCGGAACCTGGGGGGATGCTAACTACATCCTGCATGGGATTCTGGCTAGATCTGCCAGGGCCAGATACCATCCAACCAAGAGTACAGGGGCACTGAGAGCATACTTAGAGGCACACAGAATGGTGGACATGTGGCGAGTGTGTAATCCAAAGGGGAAGGACTACACCTTCTCCTTGCATGCCCACATCTCTTATATGTAACTAGACCTCTCACCGGTTAGCAAGAGGATACTGCAAGGGGTGGATAAAGTTGAGCATGGCTGTACCAGGATTTCTAACCATGCTCCAGTAATAGTTAGGAGCAGTTGTGGTAACTCTCTTGGACAGGGAGAGATGCCCTGGCGCCTAGACCCAGTCCTATTGAAAGATGTAGGCTTCAGGGCACACATGACACAGAAGATAAAGTGGTTCCTACTATTAAACAAAAAGCAAGACACTACAAAGAGTGGGAGACCCTAAAGGCATGGTTACAGTGGGGTAGATAATATCCTTTTCCCACCACAAACTAAGAAGGCAAAGGAGTGCACGATGAGCCTTGGAAAACAAATTGCCATGTTAGAGCACCAACATAATAATACACTTACACAGGTATTGTACAGGGAACTCCAGAGGGCACACATGGAGCATAATATCTTAAACACCCATACTATAGAAAGGCAATTGCTGCTGGCTGGGGCAGGCTTTTGTTTTGAGGTGGATAAGGTGGGGAAGTGGCTGTCATGGCAACTTAAAGTTAAGTAGCTAACACTGAACAGGAGTTCAACGGCTTCTATGAAAGCCTCTACACCTCAGAATGCCAGCCATCAGAAGAAGAGCTAAAAGGATTTTTCCATGGCCTAAGCTTAAGAAAAGTCACCCCAGAGCACAGAAGCAGCTTAGATGCCCCCCCATCGATGGAAGAGGTATTAAAGGCAATCAAGGGGCTGGCAGGTGGAAAGGTACCAGGGCCAGACTGGTTTTCTATTGACTTTTATAAAGTGTTCAAGGCCTAATTGCTGGATCTGTGGCTAGCAATGGTAAGAAAAAGCATCACAACAGGGGAGCTGCTCTCGTCCATGTGTTAAGCCACCATACTAGTACTCCCTAAACCTGAGCAAGACCCCAAATTGTGTTTGTCTTACTGCATCATCTCTTTTCTCACTGCCAGCTATAAAATTATGGCAAAGGTTATGTCTGCCAGGATGGCTCAGATCCTCCCCTTCATAATACATCATGATCAGGCAGGGTTTGTAAAGGGCCACCAAGGGAAAGATAAAATAAGGAAAACCCTCAATGTGGGCTAGCAGTGGAGGAGAGGGGAATGCCAGTGGGCATACTTTCCCTGGATGTAGAAAAGGCCATTGACTGCATGGAGTGGTGGTACCTACATAAGGCACTGGAACAGTTTGGAATAGGTGGCACATTTAGGAGGTAGGTTAAAACACTATACACAAAATCTGTAGCCTGGGTAATAATAAATGGGGCCTGACAAACACGTTTATTTATTTATTTAGCTTTTATTGACCAGATAAACACTCTAGACAAATAAATACCTATTTTCATTTGAATTAAAGCAGGGTGGGGCACTCATTAGGGATGTCCATTATCACCTCTGCTGTATGTACTCTCCCTAAACTGCTGGACAAGGCTATTTAGGGAAACCCCCAACATTGAGGGGATATGAGTAGAGGGACAGGAACACAAGATTTCGTTATTTACCAATGTACAGTGAAGCCTGCCAGGATGAAGCACAGTATCACAGGCTTCCTGCATGACAAAAGGGATTAACTCCCATTGAAACTGCATTGTTTGCTGCAGTAACTCTACTGCAGAATTCTGCAGAGTTGGACTTCATCCTGGTGGGCTTCACTGTATGTTGTGCACCCAGACATGACCCTGAAGCACCTTGCTGAGGCCTTCAGGGAGTACTGTAAACTATTCAGGCATGAGATTATTTGGGGGGAGCTGGAGTTGCTCAGTGTAGGGAAGAGGAGGCAGAGCCTGCTGCTGGCCTCAGAAATGGCAGCACAAGTAGTAGACGGACGTTCTTACCTATTTTGCTACTGCTGAATGCAGCATGAATGATTGTTGGTGGGTAAAACGTTGTCACCCCAACTGCTCTTGTCTCTAACAACCTGTATCAGGATGCAGTGAAAATATTTCTGTTTTTTGTTTTGTAAGATGCCCATATAATGATTGAAAAAGACACCATTGGTTTAATCTTTACTCTGCATACAAAAAATCCACTACTGAAAAGTGCACTGCAGTTTCTTTTGATTGAAACCTCCTCCCTCCCTCCCTCCCTGTATGGAATTGTCCTGGTGATGACTCAAGTCCGATTCCCAAATCTGCAGCATATGTGTATTAATAAGGAAAAGCTACTTGCTTTGTGCAGGCCAGTCAATTAACAAGCAGAGTGATTGCTAAAGAAAATTCCTTTGTCTTTAAAAATCAATGAAAGGGTAATCTAGAAACAGTCTCTCTTTTTTATGAGTTTATATGACTTTTTGTGTTTGAAGTAAATGTGAACCTCCCCACCTTTGCCCCCCCCCCAACACATCCTCAGCAAATCTCCATTCTGCCAGGCTTATTTTTTTTCCACCTGCAAAAAAGACACCACTCACCCTTTGCTATCCCCCTACCTAATTTGCCAACTACAAATAGTCAAGAAAATACAATTTGTAATTAGATGTAAAGACGCAGCTGGTGTATGATTGTTTAGTAGCTACCCATCAGTCCCTGTATAAACATGGCTTTCCATTATTCTGCATGTTTGTGTACTTAATGCACCCAAACTCTGACTATGTCCCCTAATTATACAAGTATATGCATGTCTTTTCTTTTTTTTAGTTTTTTTAGCAGAATCCCTTTACATTATCAGTGCATGGGTGAATGTTAGACATCTTAGTGCTTTGCAAGTTTTTCAAAGACATGCTGAAGTGCATGACACCTGATATGGTTATCTGTGTATAAAATCACAATGTGAGAAATGTTAGATACAAAAGTAAAAAAACAAAACAAGAAAAAGAAGCCTCACAAATGGAGATTTGTTGAGGATGTGTGTGTGTGTGTGGGAGGGAGCGGAGACTTAGGTGGGGATGTTCCCATTTACTTTGAACACGAGAACATGAATACACACACAAAAAAGAGAGTGTTTCTAGATTACCTTTTCTTTTTTTGAACAAAGGAATTTTATTTTTCACCTTTACTTTGCTTTTTAATTCATTGACACAACACAGAGGAAGCAGCATTTCCTTATTCATGTGATGTGGCTACCAGCACTGCTGTTAGTTATACTTTGATCTAGATGACAGAAACACATTCAAATATAAAATGCTCGCTTCGTAACTCAGAGGCTATGCCTGCCATTCAATGGTTGGAGCAACCAGCAACATCCCCTTCCTGAACTATTTACAGTAAGTCAGCTTCCTACAGTCTCACTCAGAAGCACTGTTTCTTTGCTGCAGCTGGAGGCTCTGTCTCCGCTTCTCCCCAATGCTTGTCTCCCCCTTTGCTTTTGGGCTTTCTTTTTTGGTTTGTCCCTCTAGTGGCTTTCAAGGTCAGTATTTCATTTGTTCTACCTTCCCAGCTGCAGTCTGTGCTTCCTTCTTCTCTCAGTCAACTACGTCTGCTGCATTATTGTTCCCTTGTAACTCCTATTTCTTTCTGCTTTGGTTTTTTGTTTGCCTATTAGTTTTCATCATGTCCTGCTTTTGTCATTCTCTGCTTTGCTTGTGCTGTTTCAGGTTTATATTGTACAGCTTGTTCCAGTCCATTTGCAATCTCCCAGTTCAAATACAATCCTCAAAGAGGGGGGGGGAGGGAGTCCCTAAGGTTTTTTTTTTTGCCTGTGTGGTTTGCTGGCATGGGTGCTGGTTGCCTCTATTGTTCCCTTCTGGTTTCATCAGGATTTAGATGTGGGTGAGGTTGATGGGTCTGGTGTGGGGGCCTGCTGGACTCCATTGCGGAGGTTATGGCCTGACTCATGTAGGGCACTCTGGGGTTTTGTGATGCCTTGGTTCTGGAGCCTGCAGAAGTTCTGCTGTGTCAGTTGGTGCTGCTCCATGTCTTTTACAGCCTCTCAGTTTTTGTCTTGTGCTCGTCATCAAACTTTTTAAGGTACAGTAACCTCCCTGATGTTTTCTGCAGTATAATGTGTGTATCTAAGTTGGTAAAAATGCTTTTAGAGAAGATTTGGATTTGTGAAGTTTTATTTCTGATCTGTTGAATAGTTTTGTATTACAAGTTCTTGTTTTGAGGACTAAGGACCCGATTTTCAAAGGTTGACACAAGGCTTGTGTCAAGCCCTGCATCAACCATGATGTTTGGCACAACTGCGCCAAACACCTTCGATGCAACTGCACCCAATTTTAGTACATTGGGCACAGTTGTGACAGTTTCCTCACTTTACAGCAGCTTGCATCAAATATTTGGCACAAGCCCCATAAAAAGGGTCCCTTGAATGCTACAAGTTTGACCAGGGGGAGCTGGTCTAACTTGCAGCGATTGGTGCACCTGACTGGGAATCATGATCAGCGCCAATAGATTGCTGCAAGCCCCCTGCGCTGAATGTGCAGTGCACCAAGGGCTTGCGGCATTCTAAGTGCACTTGAAAATTGGGCCCTAAGTATGCAGTTTCTTTGTTGTCATTGTTTTTTTGTTTTTTTCCTGTGCTAACAAACATGGCTGTTGGCTGGTGTGGGATGGCAGAGGACATTGGAGGCACTGGCTGATACAGTGAAACTGTTGACTTTGTCCCTGGGGCATCATTGGATCCGATGGTGCCTGGCTTGGGTAAGGTCATGACCTTTGTGGTGGGGTCAGGTGGGTTTTCACAGTTCTGTGTGATAATAGCAAATGCAAAATGGCGATCACTATTATCGCAAGTATATATCGCCGAAAAGCAAATCGGTGATATACACTTGCTGTGGACCAAACATCTGCAAAAAAAAATAAGCGTTTTTGGTGGGCTGCACGACCCACTGATTTTAGATTCCTAACTCCAGGAGGGTGCATGTCAGGAGGGGCACAGTCCACATGTAAAAAAAAGCTAAGTCCTGCAGCCACAGGCAGCGGCAAAATTCTCACCCTCCTGGTCCCCAGCCCTGAACCAAGTACCTGCTGTGCCAGAGCTAGCCTCCCTCATCACCACACCACATGGATGGCAGCAGGCACACTACACAGGAATAACCCTCTTCCCTATCCCTCCCCTTCCCCTCACCATCCTCCCTTTCTGGTCGCCCTCCCCTACCCTTGCAGTAGCAGTGAGTCGCTAGCCTTGTTGGTCGCCCATGATAATATTGCCAAATATGAGTCACTGTTTTGACAGTCACCCATATTCAGTCACTATTATTACAGGACACCAGTTTTCACACTGGATTTAAGTTGCTTCATTTGCATTTGAATCCTGGTGGGATTGGGAGGCTGCGGTGAAGGCAGTTGTTTGTGCCTGCAGGTTACATAGGTGCATACAGAAAAGGACAGGTCTGTGGGTAGCCTCCCAGGGCTACACCATTTCACTTTTCAGAAACTGCTCACAATAAATCACAAAGACTGAATGGTTTGCTGTTTTATTTGTGCACAAGAGTGCTGGATCCTTTTCTGTATGCATTTGTGGTCAAAGGACTTGCAGCAGCAGCCCCGAGGAAGTGACCCTTTTCTGCTGTTTTGAAAAGTTACACAGGTGAACAGGGGAGCCTGAGGCGACCTTCCCTTTAATTGTTTTCACCTGGCTTTCCAGTAAGCAGCCACTCCTAGTTGTTTTTCTGGTGGTTTAGTTAGTTTACTCAGTCAATAGGAGGCTGCTTCCTAGTTTTCATTTCTCATATGCTACTGTTTCCCCAGCAGTTTTCATTTATTGTTCACTAATTCCTCAGACTACCTAGCCTGCAGTGCATCAGTACCTAACACATACTAACATACTAAAATGCCAGCAAAATAGGCCTAACGGTCTTTCGTGTCTGCTCGTTTGGTCAGCCCCCACCCTGGGTGCTGACCTTGCTGTCCCCCTCGCCTTCTCTGGCTTCTCCCTTCCCAGTTCCGGATATTCTTGCTGCATTGGATTTTGCTTCCAGAACCCTTCCCCTGTACCTGTCCCACCCCCTCTTGAACTGCTCCACTGTCTCTGCTTCCACCAGCCCCCTAGGCAGTGCATTCCATGGCTCCACCACCCTCTCAGTGAAGTAGCACCTTCTTCTTTCTCCCCTGAATCTTCCCCTCTCCAGCTTCCACGCATGCCCTCTAGTGGCCCACTCCTCCTTCCTATGAAGCACCCTGACTGTTCCTCCCCTATTTACCCTCTTCATGTACCTGAAGACCTCTATCATGTCCCCCCAGTCCCTTCTCTCTTCCAATGTGTACATATTTAGCTCTTCGAGCCTCTCCTCATAGGTCCTGTCCCCCAAGCCCCAAATCATTTTGGTTGCCCTCCTCTGGACCCTCTCCAGGAGGTTAATGTCCCTCTTTAAGTGTGGCCTCCAAAACTGCACGCAGTACTCAAGGTGCGGCCTCACCAAACAGTTATACAGAGGGAGTATCACTTCCCTCCTTCTGGAGGTGATCCCCCTAGCGATGCATCCCAGCATCCTGTTGGTCTTGGCTGCTGCCCTCCTACAAGTCTCAGAGTTGTTCATCTTGACATCCACCACCACCCCCAGGTCCCTCTCAGCCATCAAGACTTGTAGCATTTCCCCCCCCAGGGTGTACACTTGGCCTGGGTTTCTGGCCCCCAGGTGGAGTACCTTGCATTTCCCTGCATTGAACCTCAGCTTCCACTTTCTAGACCGTCTTTCCAAAGCCTCCAGGTCCCCCTGTAGGGCCACCCTACACCAACCTCCCTTTTGGAATTGGTTGGCATGCATTCACCATTCAGTCCAGGCATATATCATTCAGTCTCATACTATGTCATACTGGTCATTTAATGTCTTAATCAGGCATTCAGACTTGCCTACGTTATGTTTCTACCTTGTTCTCATGGTCATGAGGCTTTGCAGTCGGCCTCCCACTACTCTTGTATTTGAACACATGCCAGCCATGACCCATAGCATGGTTTACAGGGCTCACTGCCTTCTACACTGATGACCTTGCTCTGCTCCCTTGAAGTCTGCATCTTGAGGATGGGGTCCTTCTCTTTCTGCCTATTGGGTGAGAATGTCCTATGCTCTGGGGGAAGCTCTGACCATACAGATTGACTCAATGGTACCTCTTGATGTAGCATTTTAGACTTCAGCTGCCCGAGGGTGAGCCTCCAGGTCCACAGGGCTCCTTTAGCAGTGCAGACCATGATGGCAGCACCTTTAAAAGGTATTGCTCCCTACAGCTACCTAAGGTTCACCTGGTTTTCACTTAATTTCCTTCCTCTGCCCCTCAGGGGTGAAGATCATGCAATAATGCAAGGCCCAGTCCCTCAAGGACCTATCTCCTATGCCTTACTCCTCAAGGGTTCGGCTTCCTCTCTAGGCCTCCCCTCAGTGAAGACCTGAAGAGTGCCCTTCAGCAGTTGTTTCTCTCCTCCTCCTGCCTTGGGGGTAGGCCTCCTTCACAGGCAGCCTCCTTTAGCACCAGAGATCAGCTTGCAGTGTCCCCATGGCATTCCCATTAGAGGGATAGAGTGAGACCTTCCTCTAAAAATGTCTCCCTGAATTGGGTCTCTAAATTGTGATAGTTGGGTTTTCACTAATTTTATCCATATCCTGGTGAGAAGGTGACCATGGCCTTGGATCTCCAGAGGCTTTTTCCTCATAGGAAGTTTTTCCTCTCCTTTGTGCCAAAGGTCATGAAAGTTAGGTAGGCTCTGCAGCACATGGTCCATAGTGTAGTATATCTATATTAGCATAGTATTTACCCTAATAAATTTTCACTGTGAGTTGGGTTGGATGGAGGCCATCTTTCCATCCTTAAATTCCATCTTTCCTTACTGAAGTCTTTTTATAGGCTGTATAGCACAGTGGTTTAAGGCTCTGAGCTGCAAACCTGGAGACCTGGGTTTGAATCCCACAGCCCCCACTTGCATACTGTGTGACCCTGAGCAAGTAACTTAACTTCCTTGTACTCCCAGGTCACACCTGTAAACAAGCTTCAGCTTAGTGCGTCCCTCCTGGCTAAAAAAAAAGTCAAGCCTCTGCTATCACTTACCAATTACTGTCAGTCATTGCTCAATTCAGTCTCTGTCTGTTATCGGTCACCCCACAAGCTGAGCTAGAGAGTAGCAAGATCCCAAGAGGAGAGAATCCCACAGGGATGCAAGTCCATTAAGGTAGTGGGGGGTTAGTGGGGAGGGGAGAGGAGCAGTCAAAAGGAAAAGGAATGAAGGGGAACAGGTAGAACAAGATCTGGCCAGAGCCGATAGCTCTGCAGGTGAGGAATTTTGGCCAGATTGGTTCCATTGTAGAATGGTGGTCACTTGTGAAGCACCACAACAAGCAAGTTGATAAACCCGAGTGATAGGAAAGAATAAAGCCAGAGATCAAGCAGGGTCTGTGGTTTCTGCAACAGATAAAGAAAATGGGCAGACTGGATGGGCATAGTGGTCCTTATTTGCTGTAAATTTCTATGTTAAAGTGTGGCTCTTGTGATATGCAAAATGCAAGGATCCTGATAAAAAAGTGAGATGCTATCATATGGTTAAGTCTGCTTGTGTAACTATAATTGAAAGCAAACTTAATGCATAAAAACCTGATTAAACAGTACTATCCAATAGACTCCTTTGTAAAGCAAAACAAAATAATAAATAACTTATACTCAGAATGCTCCTTTAGTCACAACATTGGGGCTATGTTTTAAGGGTCTTAAGGGAGCCTCTTTTGTGCAATCCTTAGGATCCTGTCATTTCTTAAGACTAGCCTTCCATATATTAAGATGATGGGTGTTCAGTTCTCCTTTATGTGTGTGTGGTTAGTATCTTGTATTTATAGCATAGTTATATTTAGTTATATCTAGTTTAGGCAGAATAAGAGTTCTGTTGTGGGTATTCCTTAGACAAAACTTAAAGACCTTCGACAATCTACCATTCAAAAAAAAAGAAACAACAAAATGTGTAGAACTATATACAAGTGGTTAAGAGTTAGACTATGCACTTCTTTTTGTGGCTAATTTGAGGTTTGTTATTTGTTATGACGTCTGTAGAGGTATTATACTACAGTAGAGGTATAAGGACGGGGTAAGGAGAAGTACCTTATATCCTATGACCTGCAGGGCACAAGCTTTAATATCAAAAAAACATTTTGTTGCATTTACCCAGGCTGGCCCCAAATACCACTTGACCATCAGGGCTATTACTCACTAGCCAGGGCAACCTGCTCACTAGCCCTTGGTTACCAGCTGCTGCACCCATTATTTCTTCTACAACAGGGTGACAGGCAAGTTGTATAAAATGTCAGTGTATGAGTGTATGTTTTGTGTAAGGGCTGTAGGCAATCACTTCTCTCCCCTTCTTAGCTTATTCCTACCAGCACTAATTAATAATATGCTCACCACCTTTTTTGCTTTATTCATACAGTCTACCCTTCCTTTCCGGCAGATCCCCAGCTCTGGACCTCCCACCAGGTGAACCCCTAGAAAATAGTTACAACATCCTATTTTCAAACAGAAGCATTGGTGGTGGGGGGACAAGTTCAAGAGAAACCTCCCTATGCTGAACACCTCTGGAGCCAGATAATAGGTTTACTATAACTAGGTGGTAATATGCCTACTTACTGAATAACAGTGGCCATCAGAGGTAAGAGGGATTTTGTTATAGTGGGATTCACTATAGCGAGGCAGCACAGTATTTTTTTTTAATTTATTTTGTTTGTTTTTATTTTAGAATTGTTTTAGTCAGGAAAGGCTCAATGAGCCAAAGTTCATATCCAACTGCACTCCAGGAGCACAGGGAGGTTAAATGACTTGCTCTGGATCACACAGTATGCCAGTGACTGTTGTGGGCTTCAAACTGAGGTATTCTGGGTCTCTAGGTTCAGAACTCAGTGCTTTATCCTTCTAGACTACACTGACTCCAGTCAGTGATCCAGTAGAGGCACACCAGACTGCTGAGGTCCCAAGTAGGAATCAAGCAGACTGGATGGACCTTAAGTCTTTTTCTGTTGGTAAACATCTATGTACAGTATCTATATTTGCATCAATACATTCAAAATCTACTGGCAGCCTAGGAGTTAGTAGCTATTCACCTGTCTATGCACTGTGTACAGGGGTCACCTCTTGCATTCTTTTGGTGTTAGAACCCTACAGTTCTCTCATCCAAAGAACACATGAAGAGACAATGATGAGTCATAGTACTCATTTAAGCAATATACCCCCCTCCAGGGAGTGGGTATACGAGTAGATTTACCATGACTGGTGTGGTTCAGTCACAAGGCACAACAGAGTGATTAACCACACCAGACGTGGTAAATGCATCAGTATACCCACTCCCTGGAGGGGTATATTGCTATTATACAATGTCTTCCTGTATTTTTGTTGATCAAAAATAAATAGAAATAAAGTATTTTGTTGCATTTTAATTTATTTTTAATTGAGTAGTTGTTGCGCCTTAAAAAATAGTCCTGGGTAGCTAGGGCATAGTTGTACTTGTGCGTGCCCAGTAAGGGTTTAGCATGACTGCGCTGCCCCCTCTCCCCATATCTCCCAGTGGGGATGGGAAACATTTATTTGTGTTTCCTGAAGTGCCAGTTACACTGTGTCTTGGTTACGTGGAAAAAAAATAACCTGTGGATCTGTTGTTTTTCTGTCACCGTGTCTTTCAGGTTATGTGCACGTGCGGTAGGTGGGCTTCTGTAACACTTGTTTCCCAGCTGGTCCGGTTTGACGTGGCTGGGGGAAAAAATATGCATTTTTGGTTTTTTTTGCGTTTATCCTCTGCCTTGGTTATGGAAAACAGTGGGTGGGGAGGAGCAACAGCCCCTTATCTCAACTTTGGAACATTTCTGGGACTGCCGTACCACTTCCGTCTTTGGCTATAATGAAATAATAATTGAAATGGTGAATTCCTATCATTTAGAAGTTAATGGACCAGCTATGACTGGACTAAGTAATTATCTGATTATATATGATAAAAGACTCACAAAATGCTCAAGTTCTGACTAAACTAAAAAAAAAAAATGAAATACAAAAGGTAACACTGTAAGTAGAATGAACAAAGGACAAACATAATTGATCTTTCCTGTAACCTGTATCAGTATTATGGCATTTAGCTTGTTGGGGAACAGCTTTCTGGACTGTTAAAAGTCACCAAAATGCACCATTTCACTTCACTTTTTCAAAATTTTCCTGGGGGACCATGCCCCCAGACCCCCCCAGAGAGGTGGAGATTTTGTGCCCCTCCAGAATTTCTGACTGGATGACACCCCGGCCTCATAGGAGTGTGGGGGGAGGTGAAAGTTATACTGCAGTTCATATATGAAAACAAGGCTAACCAATGATGCTTAGTAAAATAAAATGTCTAAAAATTGCAGGGAAGGGTGTTACCAGGGTATATGTTCTGTAACAGGTACATTGGGGCTTCTGCCTAGGGAAAGTGCACGATCCTATATGAGATGAGTTGCCTATCTATTCCTCCTCTGTTGCTTGCACTGTACTGTATGATGGTTGGTGTGTATGTTCCCTTCAACTGAATTAGCCTTTTTAATGTGGCTCTGTAACTTGCAAGCTATAGTAAATCATAGCAATCACCATCAGGACAAAAGGGGTCATTAACACTTTTACATCTTCTGTTACTACAAATCTCAGAATCTCCTGCAGCTGGCCTTAGAACAGTATACAGCAGTAAGAGATTCAGTAGCCTGCATTGTGTGTTAGAGTTTATATAAGCTCTGATATTTTGTTTGTTGGTCCTGTCATCCTCCCTGGGCCATGTACAGTCACACTGGGATTATCTAACTGGAGATTAACCAAAAGCTATATCATGCACTAAGGGCTATTGAATCTCCCACTGCTGCCTACTGTTCTGATGTAGCTGATAATGCACCCCTCCCCACACACACACACACATCACAAAGGCATTCACAGCAGTTGTTTTATGATCAGTATACTTGTCTGAGTTACTTCAAAGAAATAGGACGTGATTCTGTGTTTTTTTTCCCCCCACTTTCTACTTGAAATGAATAAAAAAGTCACAATTCAAGCAAGGCAGTCAGGTACAGTGGGCAGAACAGTGGGTGGAAACTTAGGAAGGAATGCGGAGTCCCTTTACTCATCCCAAAAGGTCTGCAGGGCTATGCCCACTGCAGCCCTAAAAAGGGGTACGTGACAAGAAAAGGACTAATGAAATCTGGAAAGCCATGTGAGCCAATGGTATACATCTGGGAAATAATATCCTAGACCTGGAGGCCATCATGGCCCCCTCCCTCTTTTCTTCCTCCAGTGCATGCCATTGATTCATTGTCTTTCCGTACTCCTCAATTTACCCTTTCTCTCTCTTTCTACTCCTTCCTATCACTCCTCTCACAAACTGTCCCTCCCTCTTCTCTTCCTCCCCTACTTGCTATGCACCTTCCTTTCCTCTACCTCATCTGCTCTCCTCCCTACTGCTCCATTTCCCCTGGTGCCCTCAACAATGAAATGTACTTTTTCTGGTACCCATGGGACAGGAGACCTTGTCCTGTCCTTGAGATGGAAGGATTTTTCCTGTAATTTTACTTGTCTGGTGAATGTCATTTCATACTGTTTGATTCATATGTCAGTATTATATTATAAATATACTATAAATTTATTCTGTTTTGTTCTGACAACCCTCTTCCCCCTTCTCCCTAGGACTTATTTGGAAATGAGCTATTTCAGCTCAGTATGTCTTTCCTGATGAAACTTTGAAATATATATATATATATATATATATATATATATATATATATATATATTTATATGTTTGATATATATAGGGATATGACATGGCCCGACTGAAGATATCATATTTATCGTCACAAGAGGCCAGTGATATCATGATATCTCACGAGTGGCGAAGCCACGAGTGAGATATCTTGATGTCACTGGCCTCGAGTGAAGATAAATATGATATCTTCAGTCGGGCCATGTCATATTCGGTTTATACAACGTATGCTTTGCCCCTGCCCCCAACACAACTCACTACATGCCCCTCTCAATGCAATGGGTGACATAAAGGTGATGGCCCTAGCAATACAACCCCCCTTTACAGAAACGCTGCCAAAACAGCAGATGTCATTTATTGCTTAAGAAATATTTGGTGGATTCTGCTATTTATGGTTAGTTTTAAGAAGCATTATCTGGTTTATCATGCCATGCCCCCCAACAGACACACACAGGGCTCCACATGCTTCCCCAACATAATAGATTATATAGGGTTTTAAATATCTGGTTGATCCTGTCAGTTTAAAGTTAGTAAAATATCTGGTTGATCCTGCTATTATTTTGGGAAAAGTGACACTTACATGAAATATCTGAAAGCTGATCTCAAGCTTGAATTTCAGAATATTTTCCTAGAATTGTAAGTGATTGAAGGCTATAGACAGTGACTTATTTGTATTGGTAATGTTTTTTTTATGTGCTTTATTAGTAAGTTAGATTTCTCTCTTGTATTTTTCAGCCTGTTAAAGCTTAACTGCACAGAGTGATGTCAAGCTAACAGTAAGAGCTGCTGGCATCTGCTGCCAGCAACAGACGCTCGCGCTTCATTTTACTGTTGAAAAGCCACCGGCTCAGTCACTGCTGCACTCTGTGTACAGTTTGAAGCTTTTTTTACAACCAACTACAGAAAAATTACAGGAAATTCTAACTTACTGAACTCGGGGCACATTCTAAAAAACATTTACCAATGTACAAATTGTCACTGTCTATAGCGCTCAGTCATGCTACAATTCTAGGGAAAGTGAAAGTACTCAGAGTGGCAGGATCAACCAGATAAGTTTCGATATGACGTATAGGAACGTGGAGCTAACATATGACGTATAGGAACATGAAGATAACAATGTTATCTTCACGGCCCATGTGAGATATCATGTTTTATACTCTCATTTATCTGACAACATACGTTGTATAAATATAATATATATATATATATATATATATATATTATAGTGGCATGGTTGCACCACTATAGTTAGAGTTGAGTGGCCACTTACATACTAAAGTCAAACGTTTAGACTTTAATAACTTTGGACCCGTTCAATGGATTTGCCTGAAATTTGGTACACACATTGGGGCACACTAGATCTCTTGATATGCCAAATTGCATTTGTGTTGGAGTGCTATACTATAAATTTATTCTGTTTTGTTCTGACAACCCTCTTCCCCCTTCTCCCTAGGACTTATTTGGAAATGAGCTATTTCAGCTCAGTATGTCTTTCCTGATGAAACCTTTGAAATATATATATATATATATATATTTATATATTTGATATATATATGCATGGTTGCGCCACTATAGTTAGAGTTGAGTGGCCACTTACATACTAAAGTCAAACGTTTGGACTTTAATAACTTTGGACCCGTTCAATGGATTTGCCTGAAATTTGGTACACGCATTGGGGCACACTAGATCTCTTGATATGCCAGATTGCATTTGTGTTGGAGTGCTGATCTTCGTGTACAAAAGCGCTGAAAAATGCAAAATTATCCATTTTTGAAGGCACCTTTTGGCAATCTTAATGTGGTCCTGCACGGCTGTTGTGTGGTGTGCTGCTCTACAAGATGGCTTGTTTGAAAGAGCTTTTGTGGCTGAACATGCCATTTGTTGTTTGGTGAAAAAATATTAAGGTATTCAAAAGTTATGGCACTTTTAAGTTCCCATTATAAGTCAATGGGAAAATTTATATGTATATCTTGTGATCAAAGAATGGGGGTTCTGGCCATCTGGTCTTGCCTGGCGATCAAAGAATTTGCAGCCTCACAGTTCAAGAATCTTTGTTCCTGAGGCATTTTCAAAATTCTTTGTCCGCGAGGTCCGCCATATTGTTTTCAGTTTTCCAATCACACAAACACAAACATCTCAGCTCAGGGGTCACTTCTGAAGTAAAACCTCAATGGGTTTTACTCAGGGGACCCTGATCTATCAAGCCATGGCTTTGGTTCCGTTCAAATTGGTCAAAAAATAGAGTTATAAGCTTTTAAAATCTTAATTCGTGGCTCGCTAATGATCTTTTATTGTGAGCCTGCAAATTCTTTGATCGTGAGATTCTTTGATCACGATCTTGCATTGTGACCTAAAACACTAATATCTCAGCTCAGGGGTGGGCTAGGGACACAAATGAGGGCTTGTTTTGCTCAGGAGGGTCTGTTCTGTCGAACCATGCCATTGGTTTGGTTCAAATCAGTGAATAAATCGTGTTTCACCCTTTTTTTGTTCTTTGATCATGAGTCTGCAAATTCTTTGATCATGAGGCTACAAATTCTTTGATCGTGAGAATCTTTGATCGCAATCTTGCATCGTGAGCGAGGGACGAGATGGCCAAATTTTAAAATCATTTTTCTCAGCCCATGGGTGCCCTAGGAAGTCAAATGAGGTTGGGTTTTACTCAGGGGGCTTCATTCTGTCAAACCATGGTGGTGGTTTACTGCAATTCCTCCAATTTTTTGATTTATTAAATTTTTTATTCTTTGTTCATGAGCTTGCAAATTCTTTGATCATGAGGCTGCAAATTCTTTGATCGTGAGATTTTTTGACCGTGATCTTGCATCGCGAGAGAGGGACAAGATGGCCCAAATTAAAATTCAATTTTCTTAGCCCAGGGGTGTCCTAGGAAGTCAAATGAGGATAGGTTTTACTCAGGGGGCTTTATTTTGTTGAACCATGGCGGTGGTTTATTGCAATTGCTTTTAGTTTTTGAATTATTCAATTTTTTATTCTTTGTTCGTGAGCCTGCAAATTCTTTGATCGTGAGGCTGCAAATTCTTTGATCGTGAGATTATTTGATCGTGATCTTTGATCGCAAAATAGGGACAAGATGGCCAGATTTCTTATAATGGAATAGATAGGGAAATTTTGTCAATCTTTGACATTGAATATCTCAGAAAAGGTTTGGTCTTTTTACTTGAAATTTGGAGGAAAGAAAGGCAACCTCCCATGGATGTGCCTTTTAGTGGATTAGTCAAAAAATATTACAGGGCAGCAAAGTTACGGCACTATGAAGTTGGCACTTTTTCCCATAGGATAACATTACGGCATCCGCCATATTACAGGAATTCTTTGCCGGTCTGCTGGAAAATAATGGTTTGGTCTTTTGGGCTGAAATTTGGAAGGAAGAAAGCCAGCATCCTACAAATGTGCCTTTTTGTGGTTTGGAGAAAAAATATTACAGGGTGGCAAAGTGACAGCACTCTGAAGTTGACGATTTGTCCCATAGGATAACATTATAGCCTGTTGCATCTTTTCAGGGCCCGTATCTCAGAAACGGTGCAAGATACGAACTTTTTGTCAAAAAAATACTTAGCCCCCCAACTGTGGGGCTAAGCAAAAAACTAGCCAGGAAAGTAATAATTCATACAAAATTTTAATTTTTTTCCTACGTCATATGGTTCCTGAGATATAAGCAATTTAGTATTCCAAGTCATACTTTTCTGTTCTGAAGTTAATTATAATGCATACATTCTTTATTTTCAATTAGTTTTTTCAATGCAGTTTTTGGGAAAAAGAAGTGTGTGCTCTTTTGTTACTGTGACAGCTAGCATTTCCAGTTGCACTTCTGTTACCATTCGAATCACCGTTCCAATCTACGCCACCGTGTGCGTAACGGTTTGCATTTTCATATGCGCTTGCATTTCTGTTGTCTTTACTGTTGCTGTTACTGTTACCATTTATGTTTACTATTGCGGTACCATGACCTTATGTGTAACAGTTTGCGTTTTCATATGGGCTTGCATTTCTGTTTTTATTGGCTTTGTTGTTGCTGTTACCATAACCATTTGCAATTACAACTGTGGTTCCGTGACTGTGTGCATTACGGTTTGTGTTTTCGTACGTGCTTGCGTTTCTATTTACTTGGGTGTTATTGTTGGCGTTACTGTTACCATTTATGTGTACAATTGTGGTACCGTGAATGTGTGTGTTACCAGTTGTGTTCTGTATGCACTTCTGTTTGATGTCTCCATTTACTTAACTGTTTGGTTCGGTGTCACTTTGCGCTTGTGTTTCTATTAACATTTGCTTTGGCATTTACGTTTGTTTTACCATGTGCATTACTGTTGCCGCTTGCATTTGCTTTGCAGTTCCTGTTACTGTGTAACAAGACATCACGTGGCAGGAGTGTGGGGCCCAAAGGGCCCTGTGCTGCCGCCACTGCATTCCTTTCATTATTTATCATCCTCATTCTCAAAAAGAAGGGAAATTATAGGCAAAAAACTTTGTTTAATGCATCAGTTAGGGTTGTTCCACAGCAGAAAAAAGCTAGGAAATTCAGGGTTAGGGTTGAAAGCCCCTCCTTGGACCCCACAGCCCACCCCACAACCAGCATCGGGTGTGCATTGGGGTCATTGGTCCTAACTCTCACAACATTCTCCTATACCTCAGCTTCTTTACACATGTGATGGGGTGAGAGTTAGGGCTGATGACCCCAACGCACACCCAATGCCAGTTGGGGGGTGGACTGGGGGGTCCAAGTGGGGGCTTTCAACCCCAACCTCAAATTTCTTAGCTTTTTTTTGCTGTGGAACAACCCTAACTGATGCATTAAATACATTTTTTTGCCATATATATATATCAGTCAACAAATAAATAAATAAATGTCAGAGGCAGATCTGGATATTGCGGCCATTAATGAAACATAGTGCATGGACAGCCAAGTCTGGGAACTGGTCATATAAAGCTACGTGATGTTTAGAAGGGACTGGGTAGGAAAGAAAGGAGGGGGAGTGGTGCTTTATGTTAAGAAAACATAAAAGCAATGGAGGTACTGGGAATTCAAGGGGGACCAAGATGCTGTGGGCCATCCTCGAGTCAGGAAATGGAGCTACTATTCAGGCAGGAGTGATCTACAGGCCTCTGACACAGGGGGAAGACATAGATAAAAAAATGTTAATTGCAATTGGCAAAATGGCTGAAAAGGAGGCGGTGGGTCTGGTCAAGGAGTTTAATCTGCCAGATGTAGATTGGAGCCTTCCTGCAGCAGTGTCAGCTAGAAGCAGAGTCATCCTGCACTCCCTGCAGGAGGCATTTCTCAGGCAACTAGTCAGTGAACCCCTTCATGATGGGACAATACTGGGCCTGGTGCTTACTAATAGGGACAGTGCTGGAGATAGGGTAGGAAGTCATCTGGGGACCAGTGTCTATCACTCAGTGTGGTTTAATATAAGAACAGCAGTGGAATCCAGCCACACAAAGGTGAGGGTCCCAGATTTCAGAAGGGCTGACTTTACAAAAATGAGAGAATCCATCCTAAAGGACTGGAGGAGATGTCCTGGGGGAATGGAGGTCAAATGGGCCAGACTAAAAGAGTGCATAGTAAAGGCAACAAACATGTACATCAAGCAAATAAGCGGAAGCAGAAAGAAGAGGAGACCATTATGATTCTCGAATGAGGTGGCAGAAAGGGTAAAGGCAAAAAGAGTGGGATTCAGAAGGTATAAGGAAACTCAGACAGAGGAGGATATAGAAGTGTGTCAGGAAGCAGAGGGAGGCAGGAAAAGTAGTAAGGAGTGCAAAGGTGCAAACTGGAAAGAATAGCCCAGGCAGTATCTAAAGGGGACAATACATTTTTAGGTATGTTAGTGAGAAAAGAAAGACAAATTGATGGATTGCATAGTTAAAGAAGGAGCAGGGGGACTATAAAGAGGGGAACCAAGAGAAGGCAAACATCCTAAACAACTACTTCTCCTCAAAGTCCACAGTAGAAGGGGAAGGGGCGGGACCACAAAAAGGCACTAGGAGCTTTGAGGGGAGGGGAGGGAAGTGGACACCAGTCCCTTTAATGAGGTGAGGATCAGATAGTACTCATTAGTGTGAGGGTGGACAAAGCCATGGGGACAGATGGGGTGCACACAAGAGTGTTGAGGAACCTCAGGGAGGTACTGGTTGCACCCCTGGCAGACTTGCTTAACAGGTCAGTGGAGACTGGCATGGTCCCAGAGGAATGGAAAAGAGCAGACATAGTCCCACTTCACAAAAGTGGTAGCAAAGAAGAGGTGGACAATTATAGGCCTGTCAGCCTAACATCTGTAGTAGGGAAATTAATGGAAACACTATTAAAGGAAAGGATTGTGGAATACCTGAAATCCAACTGATTGCAGGACCTGAGGCACCATGGTTTCATGGGGGAATGTTGTGCCAAACAAATCTGATAGATTTTTCTGACTGGGTGACCTAGGTGTTGGATCATAGAGGGGCAATGGACATAGCCTTCCTAGATTTCAACATGGCCTTCAACACCATTGAATGTAGAAGGCTGGCAAACAAGTTGAGTAGCATGGGGGTGGGTAATAATGTGGTAACATGGGTAAGAAACTGGTTATGGAATAGGAGGCAGAGGGCAGTGGTAAATGGAGTTTGTTCCAAGGAGGGGAGTGAGACCAGTGGGATACCTCAGGGATCATTGCTGGGGCCTGTCCTCTTTAATATCTTCATTAGTGACATAACAGAGGAGCTGGAAGAGAAGGCCTGCCTCTTTGTGGATGACAACAAGATCTAAAATAGAGTGAACACTCTGAGTGTGTGTGTGTGTGTGTGTGTGTGCCAAGGATGGTTAAGGAATAATCCATGATAAGGTGTGGGTTGGGCTGGGTTTTACCCACACCTGGCATGCTTTTGTCATGAGGCCGCAGACTGAGTGACCAACTACACCAGGTGTGGGTAAATCCTAGCCCAACCCACACCCTGTCATGGATTATCCTAGTTACACAATTAGGAAAGATGATAATTACACAAAAAAGTGAATGCAAAGCTTTTTTTTAAAAAAGTTTGTTTGATGAATTTAATAAAATATCCTTCCCCCTACACAAAATAGTTCCTTATTGCTGGGTAGAAGCCCTCCCATACCATGAAGACTGCAAGCCACAACCTGAATGAGCTGAGCACCACCAGAGTGATTATAACTAAAAATGCCGGCACATTGATTTTAGCATTGCTGGTTAGCCCTGGGCTGTCTCCAGCTTCAAAACTGCAGCTTAGATCTTACTTTTTTTTTAGTTGTCACTTTTCCTCAATGTTTTTCATTTTGCAGAACAGCACCGTTTGCAGAAGAGAAAAAAATGGCAGCTTTGCCAGAGTGTACTGGAATGCTAAGCATTCTGCGATACATTATTTTTTTTTTAATGATGTAGGCTTGGTACTTTATGTGGTGGTTATGCAAAATGACCCCACTGCATAAAGTAGCAGCTGACCAATCAGGAAAGAGAATTTTTAGACCCCATTGTATAATAAGATACTTAAATGGCTGGAGGAGTGATCTAAGGTTTGGCAGCTAAGTCTTAATGCAAAGGAATGAACAAATAATGCACCTGTGGCACAGGAACTCAGGTGTGGAGTACAAAATGGAAGAAGAGGTACTTGTATAGACCAAGCAGGAAAGGGACCTGGGGTAATCATATCGGATGATCTAAATGTTGCCAGACAATGTGACAAGGCAATCGGGAGAGCTAGTGGGATGCTGGGGTGCATAGGTAGGTGTAACACCAGCAGGAAGAGGGGAAGTGGTGTTTCCTCCATATAGATCACTGGTAAGACCCCACGTGGAGTACTGTGTCTTGTTCTGGAGACCACATATTAGGAAAGACATAGACAGAGTGGAGGCAGTCCAGAGGAGGGCTGCCAAGATGGTACATGGTCTTCATTAAAAGCCCTATGGGGAGAGGATAAAGAAGTTCAATATGTACACCCTGGAGGAGATGAGGGAGTAGGGAGAGATGATCAAGATCTTTAAATACCTCATGGGGTGAATAAAATACAGGTGGGAGGTATGTTTCAGAGGAAATGCTGCTGTAGAACAATGGATCATGATATGAAGCTGGGGGGTAAATTCAGGAGAGATGTGAGGAAGTATTTCTTCACAGAAAAGGTGATAGATGCCTGGAATGGCCTTCCAGATGAGGTAGTGGGGTGAAAACAGTGGTGGGATTCAAAAAACCTGGGATAGGCACAAGGGAATCATAGAAGAAATGAACGGGGTGTAATAGACAGTGCCATAGCCCAAGACGGGGCTACAACATAAGCGGTCACAATACAGATGGGCAGACTGGATGGGCTAAGCAACCCTTATCTGCTGTCAGTTTCTATGTTCCTATGCCGCTGATTGCTGTCAGTCTGTCCTCACTCGGGCTCTGTGTTCACTATCTGCCACAGAGGTGCAACCATGGCTAAAAGGTTGGGAGGGACATGACTCTGCCAAGTCATTTGTGCCAACATCAATGCCACTGGTTATGGAGCACAGAGATTGACAGAAGGCTTCATTATTTTTATAATTAATTCATTGCAAGACAAAGGATAGAATGAGAAAAGTCATGTGAGTCATAAAGTTATTATTGTCTGTTTTACAAAAATGATCATTTAAAATAATAGCAAGAAAAATATGACATAGTCATCATCTTCTCCTTTTCCATCTCTATTCTCAACAAAAATTTGATGTCTATACAGGTAGGTTTAACTAAATAAAGGGGAATATGATGCAGCTCACACCTCTACTGTGAGTGAGCTAGTCATCACTCCCAAAAATGCCAAATGCATATATATAGTACATCCCCAGAAAACAAATCAGAGCCAACATCCGCCCGAACCAGACAACCTCCATAATCTCTTGGCTGGAAAGAGCAAACTGGAGCAGTCCAGGAAGAGGGTACAACCTCGCACCAAAGAGGATGTATATTCCTGGAAGGCAATGGTTGCAAACACTAGGAGCCTAACCAACAAACTTCCTGAACTCACAGCCATCTTGGAAACAGAAAGGTTGGACTGGGTGGCTGTAACAGGAACGTGGTTCACGGAAAACCACGGATGGGATTCAGCCATTCCCAGTTACAATCTGTTCAGGAAAGATAGGCAGGGCAAAAAAATGGTGGGGGGCATAGCCATCTACATTCAGGAGGAAATATAAGCCACAGAATTAAAGGGCAACCTGGGGACTTTCAGCCACTGTGGCTAACAGTAGACATAGGCAAGGGAAACCCCTTCAGAATTGGTGTCCTGTACAGGCCCCAAAATCAAGGAGATAAAGGAGACAAAGACCTAATAGAGGAAATACACAAAATGTCTGACAAAGGCAAAGTAATACTGGTGGGGGACTTCAACCTACCAGATATTAACTGGAGCACGCTAACAGCAGCAACAGCAAGAAGTAGGGACTTCTTATTGTCACTACAATGCACAGGACTATGCCAACTTGTTAAAACCCCAACAAGGGGAAATGCCATTTTCAATCTTGTTCTCACAAACTAGGAAAGGATCAAGGACATTGAAGTGGGATGCCATATGGGCAACAGCAACCATCGCATGGTAAGCTTTAAGATAAACATGACACAGGACACCAGCCACTCAAAGATAAAGGTGCTAGACTTCAGAAAGGCTGACTTCCAAAAAAAGAGGAACAACATAAGTAGCCAGCTAACGGAAATAGAGGTTGAGGAGATGGAGGTCATGTGGAGGGGACTCAAGACAGCAATAAAGACTGCCACAGATCAATGTGCCAGATGGGTCAGCAAAGCAAAACGAAAAAGAAATCCTCTATGGTTTTCCAAGGCAGTGGCTACCACAGTCAAAGAAAAAAAAAAGGCATACAACATATACCAGGAAACCAAAACTGAGAAAGACTGGGAGTCGTACAAGTAAAAAATGAGAGTCTAACAAACAAATTAGAAAGGCAAAAGCCCAGACAGAGGAAAAGATAGCAGAAGGGGCAAAGAGAGGAAACAAATCATGTTTTAGATACATTAGGGGACACAGGAAGACAAAAGGGGGGGGATAGTAAAGATTGCTACTGAAGAAAGAAAATGCACCAAGCATGACCCAGAGAAAGATGAAATCCTCAAAAAATACTTCTGCTCAGTGTTTGCCAAAGAGGACTCAGGGGATGGCCCAGCCTTGAAAAAACACAACATCCCAGGACCAGGGGTAGACACTAGTCCCTTTACAGAAGCCCAAGTATGGGAGGCACTAAATAAACTAAAAGCAGACAAAGCCATGGGACCAGATGAGATGCACACCCAGAATCCTTGAGGAACTGGTGGCAGAATTAGCAGCCCCTCTGGCACTTCTATTCACAAAATCCTTGAAGAGTGGTGTGGTACCTGAAAACTGGAAAAAGGCAATAGTGGTTCTACTTCACAAATCAGGCAGTTGCAAAGAGGCTAGTAATTACAGACCAGTGAGCCTCACGTCTATAGTAGGGAAACTAATGGAGACACTACTCAAACAGAAGATCATAGCATTCCCTGAAACTAGTGGCCAACAAGACCCTAAACAGTATGGTTTCACAGCAGGTAGGTCATGCTAGACAAATCTGCTCGAGTGTTTTGACTATACTACAAAAATAGTGGAGGATGGTGGGGCAGTAGATGTGGTCTACCTAGAGTTTAGTAAGGCCTTTGACTCTTCCACACAGAAGGCTGGAAAAGAAACTTGACTACACACAGGAGTTGGTCAAGAAATAGATGGGTACAAAACTGATTACAAGGCAGAACACAGAGGGTACAGGTTAATGGAACATAATCAACGGAAGGCAGGGTGACCAGTGGGGGTGCCCAAGGGCTCAATACTGGGGCCTCTGCTCATGAATGTTTTTATAGCAGACATCGCTGATTGACTGGAAGGGAAGGTATGTCTGTTTGCAGATGACACCAAGGTATGTAACAGGGTGGACACCTCAGAAAGAGTGAGCAAGATGGAAGCTGACCTCAAGAAACTAGAATGGTCTGGAGTGTGGCAGCTGAGATTTAACGCCAAAATGTGCAAGGTCATGCACATAGGAAAGAAAAATCCAGGAAAGTAGTATTACCTAGGAGTCGAAAGACTGGTGGCCTCAAACCAGGAACGAGGTCTGGGAATCATAATCTCAGATGACTTGAAGATTAGTAAGCAGTGTAAGAAGGCAATATTGAAAGCCAACAGAATGCTGGGCTGCACTGGGAGGGGAATCATGAGCAGGAGGAGAGAAGTGGTACTACCACTGTATAGATCGCTGGTCAGGCCTCACATGGAATAAGGAGTCCAATTCTGGAAGCCTCACCTCAGGAAGGACATTGACTGGGTGGAAACAGTACAGAGAAAGGTGACAAAAAATGATTCAGGGTCTGCAGTACATGTCCTATGAGGAAAGACTTAGGGAACTGAATATGTACTCCCTGGAGCAAAGGAGAGAGAGAGAGAGAGAGAGGGGACATGATTGAAACATTCAAGTACATAAAAGGCATTAACAAGGTACAGGCACAGGAACTTTTTCACTTCAAGAAGGGCTCCAGGACCAGGGGACTGACCTCAGGCCGCAAAGAGGGAGGTTCTCTACCAATACCAGGAAGTTTTTCTTCACAGAAAGAGTGGTGGATGCCTGGAAGAGTCTGCCTCAAGAGGTTGTGGGGGTCAACACTCAGGGGGGATTCAAGAATGTATGGCATAGACACAAGGGAACCCTGACTACAAAGGGCAACAAGAGTGTCAAAATAGGTCTAAAACAATTGGCAGACTAGAGGGACCTAGTGGTCTCCTTCTGCTGTCAACTTCTATGTTTCTGTGTTCGGAAGAAATGCATTAAAAATAAATACAGCAAGTTACAGTAGAGAAGTATAGATAGAATTAAGGAAAATAAACAGGTTTAAACAAAACATTCCAATTAATAACCTCAAGCAGACATTTTGAGAAGTTGTAGACACTCACAATGAGGAACCACAGTCAGCACAGCAGCAGCAACTAAAATAACAAACTCTGGTCAGAACCAATACGGATGTGGAGAGCTTTTAGGAGCAGCGAGAGTGGTGAAAAGAATGTGCAGTGCTCTCGCTGCACTGGAATCGGCCATAATACTTCAGCAATTATAGTACTGCGCATGCATGATACTCACACATGTGCAGTTTGCCCCGGAGTCAGCCTTGCACAACATGGCAGTGCTGACATAACTACGTGTAACAATCCAGTCCCCTCGGGTTACTAGACTCCCATTAGTACTAGTCTTAGGCTGGTAGGAAAAGGCAGCTGGTGGGGAGCTCATTAGGGGCTTTCTACATAATGACATAATTGTTTACTCAGCTAGCCTGAAAGAAGGATGATTATATCTTTCAGAACACTCACAGCAGCATAACCATTTTAGAGTTAGCTGCTCTCGGGGAGCTTAGAATGTTCATCAGTAAGTTCAAGTGTGGCAGTCAGAGTGGCAGAAGGTCTACCACTGGGGCTCTGTCAAAGGGAGCCCTGGTATTTCTCACCCTAGTTTGGTAAAATCTTCAGTTTGCCTGCAGGACTCTTTAGTTTAACTCCAGGGAGAGTAAGAGGGAATGCAGTTCATGTGGATCCAAAGGGCAATCTCCTGACATTCCTGAAGTTCACAGCTGCCTTAAAAAATAAAAATGAGTAGAATCTGACAGCTACCAGAGAAAGAAAGGTGCCTTTTGTTCCTTCCATGACTGGAAGGAAGAAACAACTAATCTGTGAGTACAGAATCTGAGACTGTCCTCTGAGAGAGTTGTCTGAGGTGTGTGTGCCCTAGATAAGGCTAGATCACACTGATCAGGACCCCTTTCACCACAACTATGCTGAATTTAAAGTTAAAGTTGGAAGTTTTTAGCAATTCATTGGGTATTGGAGACTCATTTGATGTCACCTTGAAGGAATGGCAGATGCTGTTTGGGACAAAGGGTAGGAGCAATGACATCTGGAGTTTCAGGTAGGGCTAAGTGGTTCATGGATGGGGACCACTGTTCCCTGGGCAAAGACCATGCACCAAGAGGATTTTACAGTGTATGGCACATCCCACAGATATACACTTTGGAAATGGAAATGTGTGGAAAATGTTTAAAGTGTGTGGCACATCCCACATATATACACTTTGGAAGAGAAAGAGATATGTTTTTGGGAAAACAGTACTGTCCTGCAAAGGAGAGTGTGCCTGTATTGAATTGACAAACCTTTGGGGGACCACCCTTGCTTTTAATAACATCTGTAAATAAAGCCATACTGCAAAATCCCAGTTACTGCTTTGGACATTCTGCTTGTTGCTTCTAGTGTGAAAGTTATTGGGGCCCCTCAGCAGTTAGGTCTAGCATATGGCTAGCAACCTTTCCCCTGGACCTGGTTGTAAATAAAAAGGTTTATTTTAGTATGTACTTCCACCCCCCCATCTTCTAGATAATGTGCCTGGTATACACTCCAACACTAGGGGTGGTACCATGAGTGTAGTTCTGCCAAAAGAAAATTGTATGCATTGTAGTTGGTAGTAGTTCTTTTAAGGGGGGTGCCAGCTAGCCAAAGGTGGCGTTGGGGTTACATATGTATGCACAATACTCCTGCATGCACACTTTAAGTCAGCACCACCATGTTACACACAGTGACCGTCACTTCTGCAGTTGTGGAACGGAAAAGTAGTGTGCCAGGAAGTGAGTATGATTATACGGCCCTCAGAGGGAAGGGCTGCATAAACAGAAACATTGGAAACTATGCTGGAGCACTGTGGCAGAACATCAGACAGCAGTCCAGTTACGTGCTTCCACAGTGCTCTTATACAAATCTGATCATGGCATAATATCTGTGGAGCTTGGCCCACACAGCATAAAAATCAGACTCGGGGGAGACTATTAACAAACTAGAGATCTGGTCTGGGATTTGCTCGTCATCACAGTCACTTTCTCATTTTTTCTAAGCAGTAATTTCTGGTAAATGTGCCTTATCCATATTGATCTTAGTGCTGGTAGACTACTTCTGGTTTTCCCCGATTGTATTAGGTGGAGGTTGTAGCAGTCTTGAAGTGGTAGCTGCCAGTGGTGGCATGCTCTGAAAAAAGTGGTCCCCATTCTTGTCTACACATTTTAGAAATTACCCCTTTCCTTGTTTTTGCCGTAAAAAAACTGACCCCTTTAACACAAAAACAAGTAGTCAGTTATGGTGTCCACCCTCACCCCTTTCCATTTCAAGTGAGGAACATGATTATGGGTTTGCATCAGATGTACAGTGGCAGCCATAGATGCATAATATTGTTAAACAGTAATCAACTGTATGTAAAAGTTTTTTTTTTGAGTGTGTGCTTTCTTAATGTTGTCAGTACCACTCCACCCATTTTGTACTCTGCCCCTGGATTTCTGTGCCCCAAGTGCATTATTTTACATTTTTTGTTTTCAGAATAAAAAGGCTTTTCAAATGAGGGTAGTCACTAATCTAAATTCTTTATATTTTTTTTTAAATTGCCATCAGAAATGTGAATTTTGTAAAAACAAAAATGGAAATACAGGTAATAAGATGACCATATTTGGCAAAATATAAGGAATTCAGATTAGTGACTACCCTCATTTGAAAGGTATTTTTGCTCTGAACAAGTTTCATATGGTTGTTTTTGTGCAACTGGAATAGTTTTGAAGATATTTAGATCTGTTTGGAATATGTGCACATTTGCTAATAATTCTGCACAAGTGCCTTAGGAAGATTCTCAACGAAAAGCAGTTTGGAGTTCTGTTTCCAGTGTTCTAAACACACAATGGGTCTGAATGAGTTAAAGAGGACAGGAATTGATTACTTATGTGCAGGTGTCTGAAATGTCTCTATTTTCCTAAATTATATTCATACCTCTAAAGGATCCCTATTTAACTGTGCCTGAATAAAAGCTGAAGCTGTCAGTTGTGTTTTGTGTTGGTTTTAGATTTACAGAACTGTTATTTAATACAACAGCAGATTAGGTACATATGGACACATGTTGATACATGGACATATTAGGATAACAGTATCTCAATTACATGGAGATCTGGGTTAGGTTTGGGCTTTGAATATACACATACACTAGTCACTTGGTACAAATTGCAGGTATATCATGTTTAAGACAGTATAAGTTTGACTATTCATGAGTAATATGGACTTATTGTACACAGAGTTTAAGAAAAAATGTATCTGAACAGTACACTGTGTAACATTTGATTGACACCACTGTGTGAAACAGGTGGTGAATGCTTAATTTACACTAGGACAGTTTGTCTTCTAACCTATTTTTTACTTAACACATAGATATTTTCATATGTATAAGACTTTTAACATTATTTGCTGTGTATTGCTGAAAGAGCTACTAACTCCTGGAAGAAAACTTTGAAAAATATAATAAGCAGGTAAAATTCTGCATGTATTTCAGATATATTCTAGATTTCTCCTCCCCATTATTTATTTCTGAGGAAATGTGTGCATGAACACATGATTTTTATCCCTTACAGTTACTTTGAAGTTAATCTGCCTCTATAGCTTACTCCGTACTTCAAGTCATAATGCTCTGTTGTGGCATCACAATCTGTTGCCATGAGAGTAACTGTGATGTCACAAACAATGTATTATGACCTCAGGCAGGCAGACAACAACAGAAATAGATGAACTCTTCAGGAGCAAAAATCCTGTTTTCATGCAATTGACCTCAGTAATGAATAGTGGGGAGGAGGAATAAAGAACTAATGTGAAATACAAGCTGAACATTATCTAAATATTATGTTTTGTTAAAGTTCTCCTGAAGTTGTCAGCTGCTCTTTAAGGTTATTTTGCTTGTGGTTTACAATCATTGTCATTTTCTAATGCTAGCATGAGACATAGGCCTGGATATTCAAACTGCGCTCAAAACTGGCGCAACAGCAGGAGCAAGCGTAAACCAGTTGCGCAAATGTGCAACAGGTGCGATATTCAAACATGAGCAAGCAGCAGCAACTTAGCGTCTGAATATCGCACATACTCGCCATCGCGCAACCAGGAAAGGAGAAGCTGAGCCAAAATGTTGCGCTATGGCGCAACCATGGAAGCTCAGCTGAGCATTCAGAGCTGCCATAAGCGCAAGCACAGCCCCAGAGCAATGGAACTGCATCCAGGGAGCAGGCTGGGGCCCACCAGCCATGCCACACATGGGCACAGAACACACTGCAGAACCCACCACACGGCACACCCCAAGCACAGCATCACTGGGGGTGGGACGGATGATCACGTGCCCATGGGGACAAGCCAACAAAGCATAGCCCTGACACCCCAGCACAACCACTGGCAGGCAGAGTGCCACACACAGGGGTTGACAACCACAGTGCCATCAGTCCCCCGTATGCTGGCGCACCCTGCACTGTGACCCCAAGACACCACTGCAGTGACTGGCACTGCAGGAAACCATACAGACCCCAGCACACGTCAGCCCCATGCAACACAGAAGCCTGACAGCCAGACACACCCTGTGCACCCCAGCAGTGGGTGGCAGCAGATAAGCAAGACCAACGCAGAAAGTCACTGCCATGCTGGAGATACCTCCCCCATGCACACATGCTTGCGCACACACACACACACACATACCCAGGACCATACCAGCCCAGATGGCATGTACACACCTGCAACTGAGCACCCACAGCCAGCTGCAAATCAGAGACCAACACAGTATTCATATATCAAAATAGAAATGTATATTAAACATAATGCAACAAGAACAATAAAACTATTTACAAGGGGGCGGGTACAAGGAAGGGGTGTTCAAGAGGGAGGATTAAAAACTTGGAGAGGGAAGGCAGGGTGGTAGGGATGGAAGAAGTGGGAAGGTGTCATGGGCTATGGCCCAGCCAGCTCCTGGTCCTCCCGCTGGCACCCCATTCCAGTCTGCCCCTGATGGCGTCCATGCCTCTGTATTGCTCACTTGGATCCTGTGGCTTGCCGCTGACCTCTGTGGTGGCGGACATCCGCTGCATCCTCCTTAGAACCTCGAGGCCTAGGAAAATGGGAACACAGTCAATGGCTGTGACTGACCACAACCCTGAACACCACCCAACCTGCAAGCCATATAGCCCAATGTCCCACACCTGTGATGGCATGCACCCACCTACAGTGAACATGCACATGGCCATCACAAACAGGCGGCACCAGCTATCGCACCACGCCCATACACACTGCCACGTCAATCACAGGTACAAACTAGGCTGGCAAGTGATGTGGCAGCGTGTGTCGATGCCAGTTACACAGCTATGTGCCCAGTGCATGCCTGGACCACCAGTGGCGCATACACAGGCGTGCCGTGATACTGCACTGTGATGCAGGTCACCTGTGTCATGCCTACATACATGGATACATAGACAGTGTAGGCAGATAAGGGCCTATGGGACACCCAGTATGTCCATTTGACCTTGTAAGTTCACTCTGTTGTCCTATAAGTCTGTTGCCCTTATCCCTGACCGCCAAATTCCTTTATGGCTAACCCATGCATTCATAAATCCATTGACCAAGTCAGCCCCACCACTTCCTCTGGCAGGGTGTTCACTTATCCACCACCCGTTCTGTGAAGAAATACTTTCTCATGTTTCCTCTGAATTGTCCCCCTCCAACTTCATCCCATGCCTCTAGTCCTGGAACATCCTTTACGCTAAAAATACTGTTTTCCTGCACTCTGTTCCCCTGTAAGATACTTGTATGTCCCCATCATATCCCCACCCTCCTCCCCTCCAGGGAGTACATGTTCAGTTCCAGTCAACCTGTCTGCATAGGACTTGTGATGCAATCCATGCACCATCCGTGTCGCCCTCCTCTGAACCCTCTCCACCCAGTCCATGTCCATACGTAGGTATGGTCTCCGGAACTGTACACTGTACTCCAGTGTGGGGACTCACTAGTGTTTTGTATAGTGGAATTATGACCTCCCCTTTGGTTGGTCTTGCCCCCCCAGCATGCAATAGCATCCATGAAGTAATGATACTCACACTCCTCCAGCAGCTGGGTCTGACGCTGCTGCTGCTGCTGTTGGGGCACACCACCCCCCGGCACCGGGGCCCTGGCGACCCAGCCCGTCACCCTGGCCTGTGTCCTCACAATCCAGCCTGTGGGAGACATATGTTGAGACAAACATCAGTGTGACTCAAAGCAGAGTGCCCCCTGCCCCAGTGAGAGTGCCTGCCCACACAGCCATAACCATCCATCGCATAGCTGCACACACTGACACAGCCCACCGTGTCCGAGCCGGCACCTATGCACAGCCACCCAAGCACACACACACACACACACCCCTACAGAGAATATAGGTGCATAGATGGTACACTCGCCTGGCATAGGCACCACGCCCCACCTGGCACGTGAATGCAGCCGCGTCAAGAGTTCCAGCTCCCTCCGGCAGAGGTCACTGTACCAGTGCCGGCAATGCTCAACAGACCAGCCCGGCCAGTGACCTCCACCAGGTCGGTGGCCCCTTCTACCCGTGGGTCCCTAGGCATGGTGAGGGCCTCACCATACAGTGCCTCACAGTGGGGCTCCCAGAGCCACCAGGTTGGCCACTTCAAGCGTGGCTCCAGGACACCACCCTCCTCCTAGCCATGGCACCAACTTTCAGCAGGCAATATGGTGCCCGCTGCGCCGTAACCCGCGTGGAGTTGTTGCACAATAGACCACCACAGGCTCAATCACGCTGTTCGAACAGCGCCATCACTTACATGGTGTCACCAGACAGCGCAATAGAGACGTACACATGGCATGCCAACAGCGCCAGGGTCAGAGGGCATACACAAGGTCCGCGGCAATAGCGCAAGGCTTCGCACAGCACCATAGGATGTATAGGCATCCTTCGCGACTGCCAAGCTGAGCACCAGTGCCACAGTGGACTATCGGCGCGAGTAGTGCCACAGCGCCTATAGTGCCCAGTGCTGTGGCGCCACTGGCACAATGGTAGCCATGGTCCGAGATAAGCCTATCGGCGCTCAGCAGGTCTGCAGCAACGCGATAGGCGCATCGTAAGCTGTCTGAGCATCGCCAATGCAGTGTGGCACACAGCCACAAACCTGCGCCGATTGGCTCAGCGGACCTTCCGTATTGCGCCAGCGCCATCAGCGATATTCAACCGACATATGCAAATCATGCGTCGGCTATTCAAAGCGCCAGTGAGCACGATTAGCATGTCATTAAAGTTTAGCCACACCTCATTTGCATGTGTTGCGCTATAAAAATCGACAGTGGGTTGTGCTGGCCAGATTTGGTTACTGCAGCTGAGAGGTGAGTTACATGCTGTGTGATGCTCAGGACAATGCTCATGGGCAGAGGATGATAAAGGCTGAGGGGCTGAGCATGAAAAGGGCACTTAGAAAGGGACAAAGGGCACCCTTAGATCAGTATCTGCCATGGGGTGGAAGCGTGGGGCTTCCGCCCCAGGCGGCAGCTATGCTCATGGAAATGCTGTCGACTGCACAGTGACAGGTGTCCACTTCCACCCATACAGATCACCATGACTGACCAGAGCCAAGCTGAGGGTGTGGGCGGGTGTAGGAGGAGGCCGAACTTCACGGCGGCAGAGATGGAGGCCATCTTCCAGGCCTACCTGGAGGATGAGCCACTAGTGAGTGGACAGAGGGCACCCCTCAGGAATGCGCAGCTGCATGGGAGGTGGCTCGGGCCGTCAACCTGCGGAAGCCACCAGTGCTCGTGCAGGAATGCAAGAAGATGGGGACTGACCACAGGAGGCTTGAAGGAGAAGGTGGCAGCCTTCAGGGCAGCGCGTGCTGGCACTGGTGGGGGCCCACCAGTGGTGTTGCAGCTGACCCCTACAGAGGAAACACTGGTTGCGGCCATGCAGCCAAGTGCCAGTGCGGGCGTACCAGGTGGAGGATTCCAGACAGGTGGAAGTCCATCACTGCACGGTATGACATGGTGGTGTTGTTGGGGGGGCTGTTGTTCACATGCACTCACATGTACTCTCTTTCTGTTACAGATCCTGTTCATCTTCAGGAGTCGGTGGTGGTGGTGGGTTCAGACAGTGATGCAGACCTGCTGGACGTGGAGGAGGGACCATCCACCTCCACCACCAGCCTGCAGGCACTGCAGCAGCATGCACGCTGGGCCAACAAATCCGGTGTCAGTGTGATACGGGTGCAGGGGTCACAGCCTGTGTCACAAGCAGTCAGGCATGCAGGTATGCCAGCATGCTGTGCCTATGGCAGTGGCGCACCTGCACCATTGATGATAGCAGGCCTGCAATGGGCAGTGATAGGTGTGTGTCCCATGACGGACACATGGCAGGCCAGCACATGCCCCTGGGCCTTCCTGGTTCACACCTGTGTACCAGCATGCTGGCACAGTCCCAGGCTGTGCCTGTCAGCACCAGTGGGGCAGCACGGTGGCTGTGCAGGTGTCTGGCACTGTTGTCAGCAGCGGAGGTGGAACAGGTGGACCTGGGGCTCAGCAGTTGGAGCGGCAGCAGCAGTCGCACACCAGGTCTGGGGGTACAGTGTCAAGCAGTGGCACATGTCCACCGCCCTTTGATCCACCCATACCTGGTCCTGGTGAACAGCGCCCACCCTCAAGGGGTGCTGTGCACCAGGACCGTCCACACCCTGGGGGTCACGATGCCATTGGGGCACAGTACCCATTGGACGTGCACACCCGCCTGCTGCAGGACTCGGTACAGCTGCAGGGGCGGGTTGCAAGGTCCGTGGAGGCACTGTCTGTGTCCGTGGAGCGGCATAGCAGGGAGTGTGCTCAGGACCGAGCCGAGCTGGTCCTTATGCAGACGGATGTGACTGCTGCCATTGACAGGCTGACCCAGGCAGTGGTCTCTGTCGTGGATGCATTGGCCACACTGTCAGGTGCCCCTGTACCACACACCCCACACAGTGCGCTCTCCACTCCCCGTTCCCGGCATCGTGCAACACCAGGCCTGTCGATGCTGGGTTCTGCTGTGGGCATCCCGAACACCCCTGGTGCAAGTTTGTTTGGCAGGATGCAGACCCCTGTGCAGGCAAGGTCGCGTTCGCACAGTGGGACCCCTGGTGGTGCACCAGCGCCACCCGATGTGGCCCCTGCTCAGCCTGCCAGTGCTGCTGGGCCACGGCGGGGCCGCCCACGCATCCGTGGTGGCCGTGGGACAGTGCTACCTGACTGAGCTGTCTCCCAGTGCAGGCCCTGTCTGGTGCTGCCCTGTGTGCAATGTGTGTCATGGTGGGCAGTGCACTGCTGGGTGCTCTGCTCACCAAGCTGACACACGGACCACCTGCACACTCTCCCAACTGCTGTCCACAGGTGCGTGTGCATGATGATGCCTGCATTGTACTGTACACCAAGGTACAAGGGTGCCCAGGTCCTGACACACGTACGTGGACAGTCCAGGTGGTGGGGGTGGTTGGTGGTGCTGTGTGTCGGCAATGTCATTTCTGCAGTGCTGTGCTGCTGCCCATGTATGCTGCCTGGTGTATGTGTGTGTGCCCATATGAGTGCTCACCCCTCTCTGATGGTGTGTCGGTATGCCTGGAACCTTCAACTCCCCTGACCTTCATGCACGGTGTGTTCCCCTGTGTGCCTGTGGTTTGTGCATGGACAGTGTTGCCTGCACATGTCCCTTGACTTACCTGTGTTGGGCGTGAGTGCTCTTCTGCAATGGTGTCCCGGTGCAGCTGGGCCTGCGGGTCAGTCGGGGGTCCCCTCCGTCCTGGGGGCTGCTCATCACTAACATCACGGCGCCACTGGCGTCCCCATCGCTGTCCCCTCTTGGACCTGTCACAGGCTATCCATGGTCTTTGGCCATGTTGTGAGGATGCAACAGGCCAGGAATATCCCACAGGCCTTTTGGGGCTGTACTGTAGGGCTCCGCCGGAGGTGTCCAGGCATCGGAAGCATGCCTTGAGCATCCCAAACACCCACTCTATGATGTTACATGTTGCGGCATGTGCCTCATTGAAGCATAGCTGCACTGGGGTCGTGGGGTAGCCGGTACAGTGTGAGCAGCCAGGGACGGAGTGGGTATCCGCAGTCACCTGTGTGGAGATAGTGGAGATTAGTGTCATGTCAGGTCCATATTGCCCATATCCTTGTGTGCCACTACCATGGCACCTGTGTCATTCCCACCCTTGCCCAGAGTTTGCATTCCATACATGTGTACTCACCCACTAGATGACAAGTGGGGATGTCCCCACTCTTGAATCGATGGCACAGTGCAGACTGGTGCCATATGAAGGCATCATGTGCTCCGCCAGGGTGTGTGGCACAGACATTGATAATGCACCCAGTGGCATCACACACCACCTGGCAGTTGACACTGGAAAACCCCTTTCGGTTCTGATATGCCTGGCCGTCGGGGCCAGGTGGCATGTGAATGGCCACATGGGTGCAGTTTATGGCCCCTAGCATGCCAGGCATACGTGCTACCCTGTGGAACTCCTGCATGTTTGTTGTATGCTCTGCCGCGGTGCTGGGGAAATGGATGTACTCCACAGCATGAGGCAGCAGTGCGCTGAGGAATTGGGTGAGGATGCGTGACGTGGCCGACTGTGTAATGCCTGTGGTGTCCCCTGTTGGCCTCTGGAAGGTGCCCGTGGTGAGCAGGCACATGCAGGCTGTCACCTTGGTCTCCACGGACAGAGCGTGACTCCGTCGTGAGGGTGCCTGCATCACATCACTGCACAGCTCACAGAGCCGTCTCAGTATTGCCCTGTTCAGGTGGTACCGGCCCACAATCTCGATGTCTGTGTAACAGCTCGATAGCTGATTGCGGGCACGATACTGCCTGTCGGGGCATACCACCGACGGGCTCCTCCACGGGCCACGTCCCCTGCAGCATGGTGTCTCACCCCTCATTACAGCTTCCATGTGGAAGCTGGCACTGTCCATCTCCTGGCTTCTGCCCCTGGCTGCTGTTCCTGTGTTACCCCCGCTGCCCCCACTGCTGCTTCCACTGCACTGGGCACCCCCCACTGGCCTCTCTGTCCCCCTGGACCCACTGTACCTCTCTGCCCTTCCAGCTCTCTCTCTCTCTCTCTCTGTCTCTCTCCCCCAGTTTGCGGCCTGCTAGGGTTCTTGCGCCACTTCCTTGAGCCTTTTTATTTTGGCTCAATTCTGCTACTGCGCAACTTCCGGCTGAGCCACTCTTGCGCATTGCGCAAGTGTTTGATTATCGCATTGCGCACTTTATGCATGGACCCGCCCCCTTCGGTTGCGCATGCCTTCATTTCCATTGCGCTGTTGCTCAGCATGTTTTTGGTGGTGCAACTGGCCCCTTCTGAATATCGCAGAATGGCGCATTTTTGGAGTTGCGCACGCGCAACCCTGTTGCGCATGGCGCAGCCCTTTTGAATATCTGGGCCATAGGGTTTTAAAATGAAGCCTCAGTTGGTTTATAGCTTTTCTCAGGGAGTGAACTTTCAATTCAGTGTAATTTGACCCTGTGGTAGCTTTCTTTTGATGGAACCTTTGCTGTCTTTATATGGGTATGTTGTTTTTTTAGTGCAATTTTAACTAATGGGGTCCTTAACAACTTTTCTTCTGTTTTTTATTTTTTGTGTGATCTGTGTTTTGAGAAAGTATGTTCTTCTAAAATAACTGCCAGTGTTTTCTGATGAAGGATTCTGTGTAATCCAAAAGCTAAACGCACCAGTGTTCTTTTGTAACAACTCTGTTGGTCCAATAAAAGGTATCAAATCATTTGTTTATGAGGATCTTGTGCTACAAGGACTAATACGGCAACACATTTTTCTGTGACTTCACAGTTTCAGAAATGTTAGCAGGAACTTAGCACAGTGCCCACAGTTCTGAAGCCATGACATGACATAGTCAAAACTCCAAATTCATGGTTCCATGAAAGGAACTGCACAGAATGTTGTCCATACAAAGAAAACAATACAAAACACAACTGACAGCTTCAGCTTTTATTCAGGCAGAGGGATCCTTTAGAGGTATAAATGTAATTTATGAAAATAGAGACATTTCAGACAGCTGCACATAAGTAATCAATTCCTGTCCACTTTACAGTAAATTAGGCATGACAAGAGATGAACAAGGTGGTCTGGTTCAGAATTTCACTTAACTGGTGTAGTAATTTGCAAAACAGGCTGTTTAGAAGTGCAGTAGGAGTTATGCTAAGCATCTCTAAAAGTTTAAAAGTTACAGATAAACCATCAGTATGAAAGTTGTTCATGACAGAAATACCTTTCCAATGAGCCTATTCATTAAACTGCACTAGTTATATTTTTTAAGGTATGGACATCTGATTACCTGAATTTTCATTTTTCTTCACAATTTTCACCTTTCAGATGGCTATATTTAAAAAATCTAATGAAGTCAGAATAGTGACTACCCTTATTTGAAAGGCCATTTTGTCATGAGCACCTTTCATGTTGGTTGTATATTGGTAACTTGTACACTTTCTGAGATATTTACGTTTGTTTGGCATAACTCCTACTGTGTTCACTCAGAGAGAGGGAAAAAAATGAGGTTGTTTGGAAAAACATATTTTACAAACTATAAAGAATTCAGATTAGTGACTACCCTCATGTGAAAGGTCTTTTTGTCCTGAACAGCATTCACATGGTTGTTTTTGTGCATCTTGAACAGTTTTAAAGATATTTAGATTTGTTTGGAAGGTGTGCACATTTGCTCTTAGAGATAAGCAGCTTGGAGTTCTGTGTCCATCATTCTAAAAAGAAAGAAGGGAGTATTTGTTAACTGTTATGGGGATTTGCAGTGTTATAGAAGGCTACACTGAAAATTACTAAAATATGTGTTCCACAGAAACCCCTTCTCAAGCTAAAGCAATATGGTTGTAGGCTCTACCCACAGTCATAATAAAGGCAGTATATTACAAAAACAGTACAGCTGTCATGGGGATATAGAGAAACTGTGGACACATTGGGCTGGCGGTATAGCCTGGATGTTAGAGTAATGAGCTGTGAATGAGCTTGGTACATCCTGCTGGCTTGGGTCTGATTCCCACAACCTCCACTTGCATACTATGTGACTCTGAGCAAGTGAATTAACCTTGCCCGGGGCTCCCAAGTTATGCCTGAAAACAGGAACTTCTGCATAGTGGGCCTTACCCAGTTACCAAAAGAATAAAATAAATAAAATACATCACACAAGGAGTCACAGCACATCAAAAAAGGAAAATAAAGATGTCATGGACATGCACAATGAAGAATAACAGTGTAATACTAAGTAAAACCAATTCAAAAATTAGAAGAAGAGAAGTCATGGATACTCATAATGAGGGATCAGCACAGGAATAAAGAAGAATACAGAGGTCATGGACATGCACAATAATGAATCATTTATATTGCTATAATTATTCTGTAATTATTTTAATTCCCCAAAAGCTACTCCATCACTAAAGGTTAGCAACCAGTTTCAATGTCAATAAGAGAAACAAGCTGGTTAACTGCTAGCCTAGCACCTGCTCAGTTTTTTTGGGGGGTGATGGGGGGATACTACACAGTATTAACAGTTCTGGGGTTTGTGAACTTCAGGACACTTTCTAGTCACTGGAGCATTTATTTGCTAGAAGACTTTTTCTCACTCAAAACTACAGAACCCAGAACTGTGTGCTGAATTAGGAATAAAAATACATGAATGTAAGCCAGATATTTATTATTTATTTATTTATTTATTAGCCTTTGGTAACTGGGTAAGTGCGCTAGGCAACAGACCTGCCTATTTTCAGGCACAACCCAGGAGAGCACAGGACATTGGTTACAATATGCAGAAATGTACAGACATAATATAGGTGTACAGGAGCAAAACAAGATATACATTGGGTAGCACAGTAACAGTTACATAACGGTACATTTTAGGCATAGATCATAATAAGGATGTAAAATAAAGCAATTAGGGTAACCATAAGACAGCTGAGGACAGTAAAGACATCAAGGTTCATAGCCACCTAGACAAGCGTATTGCATGGGAGAACATTAGTGTAGTACTCAGGGTCAGACCGACAGCCTGCAGTGGGACAAAGCAAATTAAGAGCATTTGCATTGGCCAGAGGCTAGGAGGTGGGTGAACAGCGAGTTTTTGAATTCTCGATGGGAGGATGACATTTTCACCATAAGGGGGAGTGCATTCCAGAATTTGGGAGCAAAATGGTCAAATGCCTGTTCACCCATTTTTGTCATGCAAGGTCTAGTGGAGAGCATGGGGACAGAGGAAGACCTGAGGGTATGGGTGTGTGAGGCAGGAGTCAGGAGGTTGGCAAGATAGACAGGGCAGGGAGGTCTAGACAGGGAGTTGATAAAGCAGCCCAGGGAGTAGGCTCGAATATCCTTAGGTGACAGCCAATTTAAGCCAGCGTAAAGGAGACAATGATGGGTAAGACGTGGGGCAGTTAAGGTGAATCTGCAGATGTTGTTGTAGACAGTGTCCCATTTGTGGAGTGTAGCAGAGTTTGCAGCAAGAGGAGGGGCAGAGCATATTGGAGCTGGGGTAAGAGAATACCTCTCGCAACAGAAAGTCTAGCGGAAGGAGTGAGGGAGTGGCGCATGCGATAAGCTCCGCCAATTTTAGCATTGTGTGCAGCACACCATATTAGACATGTTGACACAGGTCAAGTGCGGGATCCAAAGTGACCCCAAGGTACTTGAAGGACTCAGTGTTTGAGATGAGGGAGCCATCAAGGCATTGAACCCTGAGCCTGTCTCGCAGGGGCAGACAGTTTCTTAGAGGATCCGAATAGCACAGCACAGGTTTTTTCTAGGTTCAGGACTTGGTGGTTGCTAGAGAGCCAGGTCTGCAGGAATTGGAAGTCATTGGTGAGGTGGAGTTGATGGCAGCAACCGATTTTGACTCAGAGTAGAGAACAAGGTCATCTGCGTACATAAGAGTGCACCTATGCGGGACATGGTGGGAATATCATTTAGGAAGAGGGAGAAGAGTAGAGGTCTAAGAGTGGATCCTGGGAACTCCACAGGAGATGTTTAGGGAGGAAAGGGCCTTGTGAAATGCTACCGCCTGAGTCCGATTGTCAAGATAGCTATGGAACCAGGAGAGGGCTTGGTCAGATGCTCCAATGGATTGGAGCTTCTTTAGCATGAGAAGATGGTGTACCATGTCAAAGGCTTTAGACAGGTCAATAAAGACAGCCCCAGTGAGTAGGCCACGGTCCATGTTATTTCTGATGTCATTTGTAAATTGTGTAAGTGCAGAGGTGGTACTGTGACTGGGCCGGAAACCATGTTGGCACGGGTTTGAGATTAAACATGTCAAGGAGCAGCAAGCTGGTGGTGGACTATTTTTTCAAGCAGCTTACTGAGAGTGGGCGAAGAGATAGGCGGTAGTTGGACAATGAGTTTGACATCGCCCTTTTGTGTATAGGGATGGTTCTGGCAATTTTCCAGGTGGATGGGACAGTAGACGTATGAATCGAGAGGTTAAAAAGCCAGGTGATAGGTCTGGTTAGCCAAGGTGCATACTGTTTAAGTATGCAAGGATGGATGCCCTCAGGCCCTTGACCCCCATGTGCCAGAAGGGAGTTAAGTAGCATCTTAAGTAGCAAGAGGGTAGCATCTTTCAAAAAAAGGGGTGTGCAAGAACAAGAGGGCACAATTTGAAGATAGAGAGGGGGCGGCTCAGAGGTAATTTAAGGAAGTATTTTTTCACAGAGAGGGTTGTGGATGCATGGAACAGCCTTCCGGAGGAGGTTGTGGAGTCAAAACCAGTGGTGGAATTCAAGCATGCACGGGATAGTCATAAGGCAATTCTGGGGGTGGGGTAGGAAGAAGTAGGCTGCTGGTTAACTAGGATCTGCAGCTTATCCAGTAGGTAGGGAAATGGGCAGACTGGGTGGGCCAAGCGGTCCTTATCTGCTGTCAAATTCTATGTTTCTATGTCAAATTCTATGTAGTAACTTGCAGACACAAGGTATGTGGTTGGAGCCAGAATGAAAAGGAAGGTGGGGGAGGGGCGAGGGAGGAGAAGAGGGACAGTCAGGTTGAGGGCTAGTTAGGAGCAACTGGTGGAGAAGAAAAAAGGGCATTGAAGGCGTTGGCAATGGTGTCATGGTTGGTGCAGTGAACACCTTGAATGTTCATGTCAGCTGGATTCTGTGGCTTGTCGTTGCTGAGAATGTCCTTAATTTTGGACCAGTACCTGCGCGGATTTGTAGAGGATGTTATTAGTAGGTTCCTAAAGTAGGTGCTTTTGGCAATATGAATTTGTCTTTTGCAGTTGTTACGTAATGCACAATAGTCTTCAAAGTCTGCACGGAGGTGGGAGATCTTCCACCTGGACCAAAGTTTGTCCCTAGATTTGAGAAGTTGAAGCAGGGGGCATGTTAGCCACTTGGTTACTTTCCCTGCCATCCTACGTGTGGTGACGGGATGTGAAGGTTTTGAAGAGAGAGAGGACGGAGTTGAAATATTCTGTGGCTATGTTAATGTCCTCTGTTTGGTAGAGAGGACCAGTCAACCTGGTTAAGGTCAGTTAAGAAGTCCTCATGACTTAGGCGGAGAGATTAGGAAAGGTTACAGTTTTAGCAGGAGGGAGGAATGACAGTGTTCCAGACACAGTAGATAGGATAGTGGTCACTAATTGTGTCAGGTAGCACACCGGCTGAAGCAACATATTCCGTCCCTGTTAGTAAGTATCCAGTCAAGGAGAGTGGCACAGTTGCCCCTCACGTGAGACCCTTGTGGGTTCATGTATGAGCTGATAGATTTGCCTTGCTAGCTAAGGAGGATAGGTTAGCTGAGTTTTCTAGGACCAGTCAAGGTTAAAATCACCAAGGCAGATAATGTCATTCTTACCTGTAACTGAAGGCAGAACCCTAGGAGTTCAGTGATGCCTTGTGTAGCATTGTTTGGGGATATAAGTACAAAAATATGAGTTTCTTACACCCCCAAGAAGCAGTAGGAGTGTAGGATTTCACAGTTTGGTAGGAGGGGGTCCTGCAGAAGAGTAATGTTTAGGTGAGTTTTGAAGTACAGGGCAAGGCCACCTCCCCTTTCAGTGCCAGGACGGTCGATACGAAGCATGTTGTATCCAGGAAAGTGGCACTGAGAGTCAAGCACTTTGGGCTTAAGCCAGGTTTCTGTGATGGCGAGGACATCCGGGACGTTAGTATAGATCCAAGCCTGGAGGTCAGGGAGGTTGGCCATAAGGCTCCTAGCATTCAGGTGGGCGAAAGTTAGTCCATCGGTTTTAGGGAGAGTAGTGGCTGGGGGGGGCAAGGTTATGATGGGATGCACAGATGGACCAGGGTTGATCTCAATGTCGCCGGATAGTATAAGAGATAGGGTTAGTAACCATAGCGGGGTGATGAGGTACACCCTGATAGAGTTGCAGAGTGGCGGCTTCAGATGAAGGTGAAGGTATCTGACTATTGGGCTAATACACTTACTGATGAGAGCAGAGGGGGGTAGAGGTAGCGGAGTGGCAGTAGCAAGCATGTTGGAGTAGTAGAAGTCAAACTGAGTATAAGTATTGGCAGAAGCTGTTGATGTGTTCAAGCAGTAAAGCTCAAACAGGATAGGATGGCAAAGTATTCCCATGAGGAGCGCTAGGAGGGGAGATGGGGACATTTTTGACTAGAGAAAGGAGTGAGGTAGAGAGAAAGAGACAGCAGAGGGCTCCTTTAATATAAATCACCAAGTGAAAACAGCTACTAGAGACAGCAAAATGTGACAAGTGGTATTGGAGCAAATTGCTCAAACTTAATCAGGCTCACTCTAGTGGCAAAACAATATAAGGAGCTAATGGAGAAGTTGGGTGTCGAAAAAAAATGATCAAGGTAGAAATTACCTGGTGTGTCTCGGGTGCAGTGACTCTAAGCTTTTAAATACAGTTACAGGCAAATGCAAATAGTTTTAGCTGGTTCATTTTAAAAGTTTCAAAATCAGGCACAAAAGTAACAGTTCTGCTCCGTTTGAGCCTGGGCAGCAACTCAAGGTGCTACTCTAGCTGGGATTCATGCGCTGAGCAGGGGAGCTTGTGACCATTTCAGAAAAGGCACCAGATGGCCAGCGGTGGTGGCAGCAGCCTGGATCAAGGTAGAAATTACCTGGTGTGTCTCGGGTTTGGGGCTTCTGAGGGCAGGGAGGGCTTCAGGGCAGGCCCTCACGAGCTCCGGTCTCCTCAGGGGAGGTGGGTGGTCTCTGTGGGAGAATGGAGAGAGAGGGGGGATTAAATATGCAGCACAGACAAAAGATTAACTTGCTGGGGGCGGGCTGGTAGTGGGTGTGGGGAGAAGAGCAAATGGGCTGTGGGCTATCAGGTACTATTGTGATTCAAAAAAGAAGGTGATTACTAGCAGGGCAAACTAAAATTCTGCACACTGGGAATGCACTTTAGAAGTTAAACAGCCCCCAAATAAGTTATGATACCTATAGTTTAAATAAGGTGTCTGCTCTTGAACTATCAGACCTCTTGATTTGTACTGAACTGTGCTGTTTGCATTGACTGTTGCTGCAAAGCTTAGTAAATCATAAGGTGATTTATTAACAAAACTATGCAAAGGTTAGCAAAAGTGGATTATACTGAATCCTAGACTATGTAGTCCATATTCTAATCATATTAAATTTATGTATTGTTTATTTGTATACAACTAAACTTATTTTATGAGATTCATTAGTCCAACAACCTCACTGAGTATTTAAATTTACAGTCAATTATCTATGATTACGTTTCCATTCTAACTGTAACTGGTAAAGAAAGTGGAGTGATCATATGTTCTCACAACATGAACTAGCAGGGCATATAACATTCAGTCAGTTTATGTATTACACATTCCTATAATTGAATGCAATGGAGCCAAAAGTGGACTTCATTCATAGATATAAAAAAAACACATGAAATCTAAATAAAAGTGATTGTTAGGAGCAAACGTATGCATGACAAAGCAACAGAACACTGCAAATAGAGTGAATAGTTGTAACCCATTCAAAGAGCCAAACATTGTGTGTGGATATATAGGGGCAAGGCTCAGATTCCATATTGATGATTTATGGAGATTGCCTTACAATCATAACTAAATACAACTATTCACTGTATTTGCAGAGTCCTGGAGATAAGTAAGCATTGCACATATCTAGAAGGCCTGTGCATAGACTGGAAATTAGTTTAATAGTCAGGGGACCAGCCAGATATGCAATCAAAAGGTAAACTTAACTCAGCAAACTGGTTGCCAGTACAAAGACTTCAAGAGTGGAGCTACACAACAAGGCACAATTCGATGCCACAGATGCACTCAGAGAGAAATGGATCTCATTAACACAGGAAACAAGGAGTGGTTGTAAAAATGTTTTACAAGAAAATCCTCTGTCTGCCCTCTTACTCCTAATATTCACTATGTATTCCTTATTCACCAATGAATTAAATGAGGAGTTCTGACATGTACTGTACAATACTATCAGTTAAATGCACCATCTCATTAATTAAGGTCTATGCCATCACTAGCTTACAACAGAGCAATGCACAATGCCATAGTTGTATTGTACCATAAGGCAGTAAAAGAGCAGGTAGTTATAGGTAAACATTTGCAGTATGTTAAGTGTATTTTCAAGAAACAATTGTCTGTTGCAATATTTTATGTTTCAAGAATTGATGGTGTTATGCTGAAAAGAGACTATGATAATTACCCCCCCAAATGGTTAAATATTTCTAAGGTGCCTTATTGCATTACATTATTTAAGAGGAAGCCAAAAATGTTTTAAGCTACCTTAATTTTGCTTAATGTTACCTTTTGATGTTGCTGCCTGGTAGCGAGCACTCCACTGTGACTCACACTAGTTGATTCAGTCCTGGCTGATGCTTCAATTAATGCTGAGGTCAGGTGGGTCAGCTTTGGCAAAGAACTCCTCCAAAGGTACTCTTTCTTCTTTGAGTGACTAGTGTTGTGATGGGAGAATCAATGGCAGGGGAACTCAGCTCCCTCAGCGACTGATGGGTTAATAAACAGGAGGTGGGTCAAGTGTTTGATAGTAAAGCCAGTGCCAAGGAAGTGAAGGAACTGGAAGAAACTTGCTGAGCCTTGATTTACATACAGAAGACCCCCCTCACTCCCCTTTCATGCATACTAGCTGCTGGTGAGGCTGTCAGACAGTTATGCTTAACTGCTCTGCAGAGACAGTCACATAATTCACACATTTCCAACAAAGACCAGAGCTTTGCTATGCCGGCTTTGAGAACTTTGATAGACTTGGGCAAGATAAGACACTCCCTGGTGCTGGGGGAGCCATCAGCACCAGTATTTTAAGATCATTTACTGTGCTTTTTTTTGAGAAAGGGAAACTGTATTCTGTATCTTTTCTGACTGATTTAATTACAGCTGCAAGAATGTTGCAGGGGATATGAAAGGCCACTTAAAAAATTGAGGAGATGTGTCCCCCTCATCCCCCCCGAGGATGTGCCCATGACCTGCCATGCAGTGCTTTTTGGTTCCTTCCTAAGGTGCCTTTAACCTAAAGGAATTATGTTCCACAACACCTCTAGGGGTGGAACCATCCAAGAGGGTTCTGTGATGACACATCCACTACTATATTAACCTCTGGCCTCAGATGGGACAATTCCACACAGATATAGGCGACATCAAGGATTCTTTGTTCTTTCCCCTGTGACAACACTTTCCCAGTTGGGTACTTCCTGAGTACAGTACCTTACCTCCCCAACTGGAGTAGCTAAGAGCTGCCAAGAGTAAGGTATGCTGCCCCACACTGATCTGGAGACCTGTATGAATGTGAGGCACTTGCTCAGTAAGCAAGGACACCAACACTTGGATTGTTGAGAAAGAAGGTAAACTTTTATTAAAAATATGAAAGAATTCTCTAAATTACCAGCCATGAATGGCTCAATTCAGCTTGTGAATAAATGACAAACAAATACACATAAAATATCAGTACGTTTATCACTTTACCTTTTCTCAGCGAGGCAATGCCACCCCACTAACCTCCTTGTATTTCTTCCCTGGAGACTGCAAGCACTCACTACCCACCAGCCCTCCAGATAACACACAGATCCCAGGATAAGCTCCCTCCCTGGCCTTGATCCCTGAGTTTATTCACATGTTAGATATAAGGAATGCAGTAACTACTGGGCCATACCTCCGAGCAGTTGGTCCACTGACCACTTCTGCCAGATACCCTCTCTGGTATCCAGTTATACAGTTATCCAGTACTAGGCCTTACCTCAGACCCCAATACCATATGATTCACTTGCCTTAAGAGCAAACAGGAACTGCTAGGCCTTATCCGACCTTAGTCAGCCCACTGACCCCTTCTGCCAGATACCCACCCTGGTAACCTATCACACAGTTACTGTACTTAACACTATACTTTAAAACATTTATAAATCATAAGACATTTCTACGCATGAATTGCTGTAAAACAACATTCAGGAATGACAGTGGCATAAAACATTTTGAATACTGGTACATTAAAAGCTGTGACATTATCCCCCCTCAGTCCCTTCAGGTTCAGTCCGTCACTTGACAAAAGTCTCTTTAAATTCAGAAGGATTGAGGTAAATTCTCCATAAATCAATGTCACTTTGACTTTAAAGTAGTCCCCTAACTGTATCAATAAGGTTTGTACAATACCACACTCCTTTGGGTTTACTGAAGAAATTCTGTTGTTGAAGTTGTTGAAGCTTTTTTTTGTTGTTGGAAGGCCCTCTTGAGTTGGCAGTTTCTTGGTGTCACCAGGAGAAGTGAGGATTTCTTCAGGTTGCAGCTTTTGTTTTGCTGTGAGAAAAATGTGCATAACAGGATCATCAGGCACTTGAAGCAATAGGCTTTCTATTCTTACTCTGTTCTCACTTACTACCCTATCTGACCCTACACTGGGATTCAGGTGATACCCTAATCCTATACTGTATTTAAATAAAGGCTGTCTCTATAAGGCACTATCACTGCATCAGGCCTCTTCAGACAGGACACCCACTTGGCTTGGGCACCTTTCTTCTCGGTCGCTCTACCTGCTCAGACTCCCTGCACACTAGTCATGCAGCTACTTTTATAACCAAAACTCATTTGCATATTCTAATTTGTGGTCACTGAGTGGACACTGACATGTCCAGAGGCTCAGCACCAATCAAAATCCTCTCTGCAGCAGCATCAGCCTCAATGGAATGCTCAGTTTTGATGCCCAACTGCACCTCTCAAAAGTCTAAGGCTCCCTCTTTTTTTATAACTTTGAGGCTCATTTTTAAATACATTTCTTTGTTACACAAAATAAGCACTTCCTTTAAGTTCAAGCAGGTTTTCATTACATGTTGGCCAAAGCCTTACTTCCTAGCAGCGTTAAAGTGGAGGAGTGGCCACCCGCAAAATGACCTGGGGAGTCCTTACTTGAGCACCTTGTGCTCTGTTGCTGGACTGACACTCGGTCACTCACACTACCCTCCTCATTCCTTTTGGTGTGTTGGGTGCTTGCAGCTACCACTCTGCACTCTTTTTTATTTATTTACCACAGAACAGCTTTCTTTACTTCAGAAGTAATTTTTACAATATTAATAAACAGTTTTAAAATCATCGTGCAACCCAGATAGACCAAATCAATCACTGGACCACCAGAGCATGTTACAGTAGCCAGGGCAGTCATTTACTAGCCCACTGATCACCAATGGCTACAATTATTATTTTTTAAATATAAACACTATATTTTAAATACAATACTTTACCAAACAAAAATAAAATGAGAAAAACTGCTTGTGTTTGAGGAAAGCCAGGGCCAAGAGTTCTTTCCAACTTCCACCTGCACTGCATCCTACTATAACCATTAATAATATGCTCATGCTGATTCCTAATAGCTAATCTATTTTTAAACTGCTGATTGCTGATTTATGAAAATTCTAGATTCTAAATATGCTTGTTATATCCCTGCAGGGGCCACCCTATAGTTTGCTGGCAGCTCCTACCTACTCTGGGACTCGAATCAAAGTCTTTGAATATCTATTTTTTGGATACACTAAAACTAACTATATGTCCCTATTCTACTTGGTGGAACAGTCTTACTAGGCTATTACAGTTCCTTTGCCTTTGTGATACCCTTGACAGGGTGGTGGTTCCCCATCCCATGGGACAGAGAGTGCGAATCGGCAAAGCATCCACATATGACAGTCAGCAACACATTCAATCAAATGCTGTCAGACTATCAACAACGTTGCACAAGCATAACTCCTCATTAAGCTGCATACACCCCTTGAATTCAAATGTTATGCCTGCAGTTTAGTGGGTGGGAGCAATCAGCCACACTCCCTTCCTGAGTTATTTAAGCCAGCTTCCTCCAGCCTCACTCAGAAGCATTGTTTATTTTCCCCACCATCCTCCCCTCCTGCTTCAGTGGCACGCACTCTCTCCTTGGGGCTCCTTCCTAAGGTACCTTTTGCCTTTAGGAATTATGTTCCTGTGGTACCTCTGGGAGTGCAACTCTCCTCAAGAGGGTTCCTTTGCCTTCATGGTACCCTGACAGGGTGGTAGTTCCCCATGGGACGAAGAGTGTGAACACTCAAAGTATCCAAGTATGACAGTCAAAAATACATTCATTCAAATACCTTCAGACTATCAACAATGTTGTGCAAGCATAACTCCTCACCAAGTTATGCATGCCCATTGGATTTTTACTACCCTCCATGACAAGAGGAGCTCTGGTGGGAAAAACTCACTGATGGGCAGAGACATACAGTTTATGCACCATTAAGGTGAGTGAACACATCCACAACTATGGTCTTGAGCTGATGAAATTATCATTGTGACTACAGTAGCTAGAGTAACATAAAATGGATTCACAGCAGCAGAGAAACCGATTGGATAGAGGGCAACAGGTGACTGTGGATTAAATTCTCTATTTAATCCACAGTTACTGTGCCTGATCTGGTTAGCCCCAGTGTGACAGGCCCATCACATTGAGTAGGGATCCCAGATTTCACAGCACCTTGCTTTTTCAGTCAGCCATTGTTGTTGCCCCTGCAAGTGAGCAGCCGTGTGGTGTGGGTTACTGCTAACAGGGAGGTCAATTTATCTTTGTTTGGCTCCCTTGCCATCAGCAGTTGGCTTAATGTCCTCATCTGGGTGCTGACATAAGTGAAACACACATGGACATGAGAGATAGTAGCGGAGATGTGAGGTCTGAAAAGTATCCTGCAATATTGTCATCAGTGTGATGTAGTGTACGAGTGCTACATAATAAAAACTACCAGACTACAGTACCCAACATGGTTACTGTGTACACTGGTAACTTGTACTATGCTGGTGTGGCTAACTGCTCAGGATATCAACACAGAGCAGCAGTCAAGCACTGTAGTGCTGCACACAGTCAGAGCAGTACAAATGCTGTCCCTGCACTAAGAGAGTGAGCACTGTGTGAGACAGAAGCATTGAGTGACACACTCACACACACAGCCCCTCCAGGCAGTTGTCCCATCTCTGGCCCATAGTCCCCATTGATAATTTAGCAAAGAGATACCACTGTTGACCACCTGTGTGTCCTGGAGCACCCTCCCCACAAGGATGCTCTACATCTGTTATCTGGTGATCCACAGTTTGGTACAGCTTTGTGCATCACACAGAGTGAGAGGCACAAGCAGCACTACATCCCACTACAGAGAACGAGAGCCACAGAGACAGACAGATGTCTCCACATGACAGAGACAGTAAGAGGCACGGCAAGCATCGCATTGTGGGGGAGAGAGATGGAGCATGATCTGTGCCTGGCCCACTCATAAACTAAGGTGTTTTGTTTTATACCGCATGCAGTAAAAAGTGGTTTAGGCAGTGCTCGCCACAACTTTTTCTTCATTTCCTGGTTCACTTACCCAATACCTCTGTGGGCACCAGTGACAGAATGCATTGTCTGTTTGTCGCTGTCATTTTTGGTGCAGAACACAAGAGAGATGCAGTTGCGGCATCTGTGTTTCACCCTACAGCACAAGACATTGACAGACACACAGCAAGGCAGCAGTGACAGCGATTGCAGTGTGAAAAAGCACATTCCATTCCTCTCTCTCTCTCTTTTTCTCTCTCTGTCATTCGAAGGTCTGTGTATAATGTCCAGCTGACATATGACCAACAGATACCGGGAAGAGTTGTTTCTAGGAGACCCCAAGCCACACAAAGTGAGCAGCAAGCATGTATGTGAGACAGCAAGAGAGACAGAGAGTGTGAGAGAGCTCCAGTGTGAGTAGCTGACAGCCATCTTGTCAGAATAAGAGAGCCTCCCATAGTGACATCTGTTATTGCACAGTGTTGCACTGTCCTTGTACTCAGTGAAACTCATTTTTCATTGTCAAATTTAAGCATGATTGTCTGTGTGTCCTGTATGAGCCACATAAGTAGTGTACATTACAAAAGTTGTTGCCTAAGGACTATTTTACAGTGCAGCAGAATACATGTCCTTTCATGACTGAAAACATGACAGTGACACCATTTTTGAGTGTTTCATGTGGTCCTGCAGGGAACACATGTTATAAGCACAATAACCCACTCCAGGGTGTGGGATTGTAGGCATTTAATCCATGCCTGGAGTGCTGTGAGGATGGCCTTGTGCCTCACAACGCACCCCAGGCATGGATTAAATGCCTATAACCCCATGCCCTGACATGGGTTATTGCTTACATAACCTCTGGGCATCTCCATTCAACACAGAGACAAGCATGCAGTTGTTCCATGGAGCATGTTTTGGGGTGACCTGCTTCTAGACATATTTCAGTAAAAATATAACTACAACTGATTTTTTTGTTTTAAAAAATTAACATAATAAATATACCTTTGAACAGTATTGTTTTGTATAAAAATCTTTATTGAATCTGACAAAAAAGACTCCGTTATCTGACAGTCTCCCTATAATGTGTGAGCCTAGATTTCTTTGGTTGGATTTTAAGTGCAATCAAAGAATTCCTGGCTCACAATCACAACCCATAAATTGATCCCCTCACTAAGGCATTTCTGGGCTGGTTTAAAAAAAAGACTCTAGTTAAACAGGTGCACACTGGGATGCTGGTAGTGTTTGAACACTGGAGGCACTGGAAAGGAGCAGGGAAATCCTAGCCCCCCCAAAATATCAGGGTACTAAGTCAGGTAAACACCAACATAGAGATGTCAATAGGGAGAAGTGCAGGGGTAAATGGAGAAAGTGACAAATGCAATAAGGACAGGGATGGGGCAAAAAGGGGTAAGGCCATCAAGAAATGGAGGGTAATGAGTACCAATGCCCATAGTCTGTGCAACAAGCTCCCTGAACTGGTGGCCTTGATGGAAGAGGGATGCCGGGATGTTGTAGCAGTCACAGAAACATGGTACACAGAGAACCATGACTGGGATGTTAACATACCAGGGTACACAACCTACAGGAGAGACAGGGAGGGCAGAAGCTCTCTATGTAAGGGAAGGGATAAAAGCAACTGAATGAAAGAGTAAACAGGGAGGAGAGGAGATACAGTGGGTCACCTTAGAGACTGGAAATGGCACCACAATCCACACAGGGATTGTATATAGACCCCCATGTCAGGGGGAAGGAATGGACAAGGATTTGATAGAAGGCATACTTAGGATGGCAAAGAAAGGAGATATACTGTTGATGGGGGATCTTAATATGCCAAATGTTAACTGGAGCACCTTTGCGGAAGCTACATCCAAAAGCAGGGCCATCTTGATGCCCTTCAGGTGGCATGCCTCAGACAGCTAGTTTTGGAACCTACTCATGAGGGAGCAATCTTAGACCTCATACTCTCAAATGGGGACAGTGAGAGGATCTCAGATCTAGAAGTGGGTAGCCATTTGGGAACAAGTCACCACCAAACAGTGTGATTCAGGATAAGCTCAACTACAGCATCAAGCCATACAAAAGTGAGGATTCTGGACTTCAGGAGGGCTGACTTTGGCAAGATGGGAGAGTGCCTTAGAAAAGCACTAGCAAACAGGCTAGAAGGAGGTATGGAGCAACAATGGGGAAATATCAAAACTGCTATTACAGAGGCAACAAGCCTTTGTGAGAAGCAAATAAACAAATCAAAATGAAAGAAAAAGCCACTATGGTTCTCAAAAGGGGTGGCGGTGAAGGTCAGGGAGAAAAAGATAGCATTTAGGAAGTATAAAGAAACACAGAAGGAGCAGGACAGAGAACTGTACCAGTTAAGGCAGAAGGAAGCAGGGAAGGTAGTCAGAAGAGCAAAGGCACAACATGAGGAAAAGATATCTAACTCGGTTAAGAAGGGGGATAAAATCTTTTGTAGGTATATCAGGGAGCGTAGAAAGACAAAGGGACAGATAGTGAGGCTGAATAGAATGGATGGTGGGTGGGCAAAGAGTGACAGTGAAAAAGCAGGGATACTGAATGAATACTTCTGTTCAGTATTGACAAACGAGGAAGTGGGGGAGGTACCTAATCCAATTAACAGAAGCACTCTTGATAGGGGGTCAATCCCAGTCCTTTCACAGAAGAAAGGGTTCTGAAAGAACTCCTAAAACTGAAGGTGGACAAAGCAATGGGGCCAGATGGAATTCACCCCAAAATTCTAAAAGAATTAAGCAGAGAACTAGTGACACCACTGACTTCCATTTTTAACAAATCATGGGAGGACAGGAAGAAGGACTGGACAGGAGTACCTGAGGACTGGAAGAAGGCAGATGTGATTCCCCTTCGAAAAAGTGGGACCAAGATAGAGGCAGAAAACTACAGACCTGTCAGTTTGACGTCTGTGGTAGGGAAAGTGATGGAATCACTTCTGAAGGAAAGAATTGTTGAGTACCTAGATTCCAGCGGGGCACAGGACCCAAGGAATCATGGGTTCACAGCAGGAAGGTCATGTCAGATGAACCTAATTGATTTCTTTGACTGGGTGACCAAAGTAGTAGACCAGAGAGAGGCTGTGGACATGGCCTACCTAGACTTTAGCAAGGCATTTGACACAGTCCCACACAAAAGATCAGTAGTCAAATTAACCAGCCTGGGAGTGGGTCCCAGGGTAGTAGCCTGGGTAAAACATTGGCTGAACAACAGGACACAGAAGGTAATTGTAAATGGAGTCCAATCTGATGAAAGAGGGGTTACTAGTGGGGTACCGCAGGGTTCAGTTCTGGGTCCAGTCTTTTTTAATGTCTTCATAAGTGACATTGCAGAGGGACTGGAAGGAAAAGTATGCCTCTTTGCAGATGACACAAAGATCTGCAACAGGGTTGATACACAAGGAGGCGTGGAAAGGATGAGAAGGGACTTGGCAAGGTTGGAGGAATGGTCAAGTATGGCAGCTTGGATTCAATGCAAAGAAGTGCAAGTAATGCACCTGGGAAACAAAAACCCTGGGGAAGATTACACAGTGGGGAGGGGAGGTAGTAACAACAACAAAATGGAAAGGGACCTGGGGGTAATCATATCAGATGACCTTAAGTTTGGCAAGCAGTGTGAGAAGGCGGTAGGGAGGGCTGGGGGTATACTGGGATGTATAGGGAGAGGTATCACCAGCAGAAAACAGGAAGTTGTTATCCCCCTTTACAGACAGTTGGTGAGACCCCATCTGGAGTACTGCATCCAGTTCTGGAGACCCCATCTCCGCAAGGACATAGACAGGATGGAGGCAGTTCAGAGGAGGGCAACTAAAATGGTGCAGGGTCTGCAAGAGAAGCAATACGAGGAGAGACTAAAGGAGCTTAATATGTATACCCTTGAGGAAAGGAGGGAGAGGGGGACAAAATAGAAATGTTTAAGTACCTCAGTGGAATCAACAAAGTCCAAGAGGGTGGCATCTTTCAGAAAAAGAGATGTACAAGAACAAGGGGACACAAGTTGAAGATAGAGGGGGGACTGCGCAGGGGCAATTTGAGGAAGTATTTTTTCACAGAGAGGATGGTGGACACATGGAACAGCCTTCCTGAGGAGGTTGTGGGGTCTAAAACTGTGGGAGAATTTAAGAATGCATGGGAAAGACATAAGGCAATTTTTGTGGGTGGTAGGAAGAAATAGGCTGTTGGTTAAATAGGATCTGCAGCTTATCCTCTAGGTAGGGAAATGGGCAGACTAGGTGGGCCAAGCGGTCCTTATCTGCCGCCAAAGTCTATGTTTCTATGTTTCTATATGTTTCATACCAATCATTTTGTAGAACATTTATTACATTGCTGTCACTTGATTGTCTAAAGATACTTGACTGGGCCATGATCTGGTTGGATTTGAACCTTTTAATGTTTGTCCCCAAAGTACAGTATGTGTCATTTTCTTAAAAGTTATAGGGAAATTTGTATGTGCAGCTGTGTCTAAGTGTGTCCTTTGTGTAAATGTTTGTGAATGGGAATTCACTGACTGGTTACTGTATTTTTGTGTGAATGCTGACTGGTTCTTGGAGCATGGGAAAAAAGCTGTTATTGGCTGGTAAGAGAGACTTAGCGCATTGGGAGCAGAGTCTGTGTCAGGATGCAGTATGTGTTTCATTAGGCCATGAGGCATTGTAGGAAGAGGCTCTCAGGTGTGATGGCAATAGTATTTGCAGCAGCATGGTAGTTGTGGTGGTTTGGGCCACTGAAGATCCTGTGTTCCACTGTTTGTTGTGGGGAAAGTGATGAACAGGGCTCAGTGGACATCACTGCGAAGGCGAGCGGAGAGTATTCAATGGAGCAGCTGGAGGTTCAGAAGCGGCAGATGGCTGGAAGCTTGATGGTGCAGCCAGAGTCCCAGAAGCAGCAGACAGTGTGAGACTGAAGCATCTGGAGTCCCAGAAGTGGTGGACTGCATGGACATTGATGGAGCAGGCAGTCTTCAAGAAGTGGTGGACAGCTTGGAGATCAACAGAAGTACCAGATTATAAGAAGTGGCAGATGGCACTGAGACCAAAGGAGGAGCCGGAGATCAAAGAGTGACTGATGGCCTGAGATCGATGGAGGATGCAGAGTTTGAGGAGCAGTGGATGGCCTGTATCTGGACTAAAGGTGGTGTCTGGAAGAGCCAGTTTGAAGGTCACTATAGACACTGAGAAGGCCATTGCAGATTCCGGTGCCAGCAGGAAGACCATCTTGGATTATGAGAGCAAGAGTCACAACTCTGTGGAGTATTTTTTATTTTGGGACCTTTTTTATTTTATGGTGATTTTTTTTTATTTTTCAGTTTGTTCTTCAGCATCTCACATTGGAATATAATTTGGATACCTGAGACGTGTTTGGAATTACTTTTGTTTTTATTTTTGGGCTAGTATTCATTGTTTGCTTTCTGATAGGCCTGTATGTGGATGTAAACCTTAGTTGTATTAGGAGGTGTGCAATGATGAGACAATGAAGACAGTGTATGCTATGTTTTAAACACTTTATTAAACAAAAAAAAAACAGTTAGACAGATTAAACAATAAGGCCCAGATATTCAGACTGTGCTGGGCAGTGGCACAAGCCTAAGTGCAGCGCAAATGGACTGCGCTGGGGCCAGGAACAGGTGATATTCAATGGTGATGTGCCATGGTGCAACACCACTGAATATGGCAAGGTTGGTGCACATACTGCGCATGGTGCAGTGGCACTGTGCCAGTGCAAGCCACAGATAGGGAGCACAGGGATGAGCCAATGCAAGTGCAGTTGCGCTAGGTGCATCACCAGCAATATTCAGCAGGGGACATGCAAATGAAGCCATAATATATGCAAGGCACAAATGGGGCCATTTGCATGTCATTATGGCCCCATTTGCATGCCTTGCGCAGGACAGGCTGGCAACTTGCATGTGGCACCCTGCACAGCATGACGTGTACTGTGGGGATACCAGGGCATCCCCCGCACCATAGCCGTGATCACACAGTATAAGTTACTAAAGATAGCCCTGGTAGTCTAGTGCCCCCCCCCAGTCCCTGATGCCCTGATGTGTATGTAACATGACCAACTCTGGAGAACTAGTGGTCCTCCCTCCCACCCAAATCCACAATTCCCCCCAAAATGACATGAATATGTCCCTGGTGGTCTAGTGTAACCCCCCCTGCCCATTGCCGCGATCACAGTAACCACCCATATTGAAATGCCCTGGTGATCTAGTGGCACCCCTCCACCCCACCCACCCACAGAGAACCCCTTTCCCACACCGCTCCCCCGCATCATCAGCGGGTGGCTGCATCCTGCCTGCATACTGCCCGGCTGCCTGCTGAATGACAGGTACAGTATGGGCTCTAAGCCCAGTGGTCCCAGTGTGGACCAATGGGCTTACAGGGCATACTGTACTAGACAGTCCCAAATATGTGAATGGAGCCATTCAATGATCAGGGACTGTTTAGTACAGTATGCCCTGCAAGACCATCGGTCCACACTGGGGCCTAATGGGCTTACAGCCCATATTGTACCTGTCATTCGTCGGGTAGCCGGGCAGTGTGCATGCAGGATGCAGCCACCCACCAATGATGGGGGGGGGAGCAGGGTGGGCAAGGAGTTCTCTGTGGATGGGGTGGGGGTGCTACTGGATCATCAGGGCATTTCAATATGGGTGTTTACCGCGATCGCGGCAATGGGCGAGGGGGTTTACACTAGACGACCAGGGACATCATCATGTCATATTTCAGGGACTCGGGGACTAGGGTGTGATGGGGGGGACCACTAGACCACCAGTGATGGGTGTGTTACATACACATCGGGGCATCAGGGACTGGGGAAGCCACTAGACTACCAGGGCTATCTTTAGTAACATATACCACGTGATCGCGGCTACGGGCGGGGGATTCCACTGGACCATCAGGGTTGTGTGTGCTTGCGGATGGTGTTCTAGGTGGGTGGGTGGCCACCCACAGCTGAGTTGCTGTGTTGTGCCCTGCAATACAGTAGCCCACCTGTGGGTGGCCAGGCTTTGCTTCTACTCTGCACGGGCTCAACTTTGAGCCCCCTTCTGAGGCACAGTGCAAGGATGTGCCAGCATAGAGGGTTGTGCCACATATGCATGGGCACATAGAAACATAGAAACATAGACTTTGATGGCAGATAAGGACCGCTTGGCCCATCTAGTCTGCCCATTTCCCTACCTATAGGATAGGCCGCAGATCCTAGTTAACCAACAGCCTATTTCTTCCTACCCCCCACAAGAATTGCCTTATGTCTGTCCCATGCATTCTTGAATTCTCCCACAGTTTTAGACCCCACAACCTCCTCAGGAAGGCTGTTCCATGCATCCACTACCCTCTCTGTGAAATAATACTTCTCACATTGCCCCTGAACCACCCCCATCTTTAAATTGTGTCCCCTTGTTCTTGCATGTCTCTTTTTCTTAAAGATGCTACCCTCTTGGATTTTGTTGATTCCACTGAAGTACTTAAAAGTTTCTATCATGTCCCCCTTCTCCCTTCTTTCCTCAAGGGTATACAAATTAAGCTCCTTTAGTCTCTCCTCATATGGCTTCTCTTGCAGACCCTGCACCATTTTAGTTGCCCTCCTCTGGACTGCCTCTATCCTGTCTATGTCCTTGCGGAGATGGGGTCTCCAGAACTGGACACAGTACTCCAGATGGGGTCTCACCAACTGTCTGTACAGAGGGATGACAACTTCCTGTTTTCTGCTGCTGATGCCTCTCCCTATGCATTCCAGTATACCCCAAGCCCTCCCGACTGCCTTCTCACATTGCTTGCTAACCTTAAGGTCATCTGATATGATTACCCCCAGGTCTCTTTTCTTTTTTGTTGTTGTTGCTACCTCCCCCAATTGTGTATTCTTCCCCTTGGTTCTTGTTTCCCATGTGCATTATTTTGCACTTCTTTGCATTGAATCCTAGCTGCCATACTTCTGACCATTCCTCCAACCTTGCCAAGTCCTTTCTCATCCTTTCCACGCCTCCTTGTGTATCAACCCTGTTGCAGATCTTTGTGTCATCTGCAAAGAGGCATACTTTTCCTTCCAGTCCCTCTGCAATGTCACTTATGAAGACATTAAAAAGGACTGGACCCAATACTGAACCTCATGTAATTCCCACTAGTAACCCCTCCTTCTTCAGAGTGGACTCCATTTACAATTACATTCTGTGACCTGTTGTCCAGCCAATGTTTTACCCAGGCTACCACCCTGGGACCCACTCCCAGGTTGGTTAATTTGACTATTAATCTTTTGTGTGGGACTGTGTCAAATGCCTTGCTAAAGTCTAGGTAGGCCATGTCCACAGCCCTCCTGGTCTACTACTTTGGTCACCCAGTCAAAGAAATCTATTAGATTCATCTGACATGACCTTCCCGCTGTGAACCCATGCTGCCTTGGGTCCTGTGCCCCACTGGCCTCTAGGTACTCGATTATTCTTTCCTTCAGAAGTGACTCCATCACTTTCCCTACCACAGAGGTCAGACTGACAGGTCTGTAGTTTTCTACCTCTGTCTTGGTCTCACTTTTGTGAAGGGGAATCACATCCACTTTCCTCCAGTCCTCTGGTACCACACCATCCTCCCATGATTTATTAAAAAGAGTAGCCAGTGGTTTCACTAGTTCCTCCCTTAATTCTTTTAGAATTCTGGGGTGAATTCCATCAGGCCCCATTGCTTTGTCCATCTTCAGTTTTAGGAGTTCTTGCAGAACCCTTTCTTCTGTGAAAGAACTGGGATCGACCCCCCTATCAAGAGTGCTTCTGTTAATTGTATTAGGCACTTCCCCCTCCTCTTTTGTGAATACTGAACAGAAATATTCGTTCAATATCCCTGCTTTTTCACTGTCCCCCCGCCCACCCACCGTTCTTTCTATTCAGCCTCATTATCCCTCCCTTTATCTTTCTACGCTCGCTGATGTACCTATAAAAGGTGTTATCCCCCTTCTTAACTGAGTTGGCTATCTTTTCCTCAGTTTGGGCCTTTCCTATTCTGACTTCCCTTCCTGCTTCCTTCTGCCTTAACTGTTACAGCTCTCTGTCCTGCTCCTTCTATGTTTCCTTATACTTCCAGAATGCTATCTTTTTCTTCCTGACTTTCACAGCCACCTCTTTTGAGAACCATAGTGGCTTTTTCTTTCATTTTGATTTGTTTATTTGCTTCACACAAAGGCTTGTTGCCTCTGTGATTGATGATTCCCTATTGTTGCTCCACACCTCCTTCTAGCCTGTTTGCTAGTGCTTTACTAAGGCACTCTCCCATCTTACCAAAGTCAGCCCTCCTGAAGTCCAGTACTCTCACTTTTGTATGGCTTGACTCTGTGGCTGAGTTTAACGTGAACCTCACTGTTTGATGGTCACTTGTTCCCAGATGGCAACCCACTTCTACATCTGAGATCCTCTCACTGCTCCCATTTGAGAATACGAGGTCTAAGATTGCTCCCTCATGAGTGGGTTCCAAAACTAGCTGTCTGAGGCCTGCCGCCTGTAGGGCATCAAGCACAGCCCTGCTCTTGGATGTGGCTGCAGCAAATGTGCTCCAGTTAACATCTGGCATATTCAGGACTCCCATCAACAGTATATCCCCTTTCTCTGGCATTCTAAGAATGCCTTCTATCATATCCTAGTCCATTCCCTTCCCCTGACATGGGGGTCTGTACACAACTCCTGTGCGGATTGTGGTGCCCTTTCCAGTCTCCAAGGTGACCCACAGTGCCTCCTCTCCTCCCTGTTTACTCTTTTGTTCAGTTGCTTTTATCCCTTCCTTTACATAGAGAGCTACTCCTCCCCTTCTCCCTGCCTGTCTCTCCTGTAGGTTATGTACCCTTGTATGTTAACATCCCAGTCATGGTTCTCTGTGTACCATGTTTCTGTGACTGCTACAATATCCAGGCATCCCTCTTCCATCAAGGCCACCAGCTTAGGGAGCTTGTTGCCCAGACTGCGGGCATTGGTACTCATTACCTTCCATTTCCTGATGGCCTTACTCCTTTTTGCCCCATCTTTGTCCTTCTTGCCTTTGTCACTTTCTCCATTTACCCCTGCCCTTCTCCCTATCGACACCTCTATGTTGGTGTTTACCGCACTTACTACCATGATTTTTTTGGGGGGGCTACTATTTCCCTCCTCCTTTTCAGTGCCTCCCCCCTTGGCTAGTTTTAATGCTTGCCAATGAAGCATTTAAACCTATCACCTAGGATCCTGGTTCTCCTCCTGGACAGATGCAGCCCATCATGCCAGTATAGACTTGCATCACTCCAGGTGGACCCCTAGTCCCCAATGAAGCCAAATACCTGAGCTCCACACCAGTTTTTCAACCACTGATTGAATTCCATGGTGCGGAACACCTAGCCTCTCCTCGCCATAGATGGGCAGCACCTCCAAGAAGGTTACCGTGCATGCTACTTGTCTAAGGCCCCTCCCCAATTCCACAAACTCTTCCTGCACTTCTCTAATCCCTTTCTTAGCCAGGTCATTTGTCCCTAGGTGGACAATGACATCCAGCTCCCTCCCCTGTGCAGCTGCTCTGGCAATCCTGAGGATTCACTCCCTATCCCTCCAAGCCATGGCACCAGGCAGGCACCTTACCTCCTTCTCCCCTTCCTCCCCCAGTTCTACCTTCCTAACAATGGAGTTCCCCACCAGGAGTTATTTCCTTCCCCTGCGGGGTCCACTGCCACCCTCCTGTGGGTCTCCTTTGTGGAGGTTCCCAGCATCCTCCTTGATCTCCACTGTGGGTGCCTCCATAGAGGAACCACACTTTGCCAGAATGGCATAGGAATTGTGGAGAGGTACAACTGGAGGGATGCGCCTCTGTTCCACCACCCTCACCCTCCCTGAGCCCACTGTGGTCCTACCGCTCCTCTTTCTTGGCAACCTCTGAGGCAACGGCAGTGGCACTAGTGGTCTCTGGATGGAAGAGGAGGTCCCACAAATCCTGGCCAACTCAGCCTGGAGATGAGCAACCTCCTCCTTCAGCCCAGAGAGGTGCCTGCAGATGGGACAACACCAGTATCCTCAGAACATCTCCTGGAAGACTGCTGCTCACAGCCACTGCACTGCACTGCACCACTCCCATCATGTCTTATTTCTGGCCCTTAACTGTTTGCAATCCTTACTCTTTCCTCTGTTTTTTTCTCTCCTTACTTTCTGCCTGTGTGCCCTTTAAGCTCCTGATTGTCCTGTTCTGAGACAAGAATATTCTATATTTCTCAGTAGACAGCTTACTTGCTCAGAGGCAGACCTCCAGCAACTAGAGGGTCAGAGAGCTACTCTTGCCCTTCTAGGATGGTGGGTCTTTGGTGGCTCTGTGATCACTCACTTCCTGCTCCCAAAGAGGAAGTTCCTGTTGTCAGTCAAATTCTGTGCCTATAAAAGTAGAACTAGCTTTGGGTGGGAGGGTAGTGGAGGGAAGGAGGGCAATATAGTCCCAGCAGAGAAGTCCAGTCACACAGCAGTCCTTTCTCCTGGTGTCTTCTGCCAAGCTACTAGCAAAATCTTTCTAAGGCAGTCTTTAAATGTAGCTTCCTTCTAGCTAAGCCACTCCCCCTACTTACTAGATCTTTCTACAAGTAATTTAAACCTTACAGCTATCAAGTCCTTTCAATCACCTGAGATTTACACCTAGATAACTGTTCAGATAACCATTCAGTTCAGTTAAGTCAGACAAACACACACTTTTTTTTGTTTTGTTTGTTAGTTTTTACCCTAAATTAAAGTTCCAAGTACAAGAGTTCTACTTCTTTAGTCCCAGCAGAGAAGTCCAGTCACACAGCAGTCCTTTCTCCTGGTGTCTTCTGCCAAGCTTCTAGCAAAATCTTTCTAAGGCAGTCTTTAAATGTAGCTTCCTTCTAGCTAAGCCACTCCCCCTACTTACTAGATCTTTCTACGAGTAATTTAAACCTCACAGCTATCAAGTCCTTTCAATCTCCTGAGATTTACACCTCAATAACTGTTCAGATAACCATTCAGTTCAGTTAACTCAGACAAACACACACTTTTTTTGTTTTGTTTGTTAGTTTTTTTACCCTAAATTAAAGTTCCAAGTACAAGAGTTCTACTTCTTTAGTCCCAGCAGAGAAGTCCAGTCACACAGCAGTCCTTTCTCCTGGTGTCTTCTGCCAAGCTACTAGCAAAATCTTTCTAAGGCAGTCTTTAAATGTAACTTCCTTCTAGCTAAGCCACTCCCCCTACTTACTAGATCTTTCTATGAGTAATTTAAACCTCACAGCTATCAAGTCCTTTCAATCTCCTGAGATTTACACCTCGATAACTGTTCAGATAACCATTCAGTTCAGTTAACTCAGACAAACACACACTTTTTTTGTTTTGTTTGTTAGTTTTTTTACCCTAAATTAAAGTTCCAAGTACAAGAGTTCTACTTCTTTAGTCCCAGCAGAGAAGTCCAGTCACACAGCAGTCCTTTCTCCTGGTGTCTTCTGCCAAGCTACTAGCAAAATCTTTCTAAGGCAGTCTTTAAATGTAGCTTCCTTCTAGCTAAGCCATTCCCCCTACTTACTAGATCTTTCTACAAGTAATTTAAACCTCACAGCTATCAAGTCCTTTCAATCACCTGAGATTTACACCTAGATAACTGTTCAGATAACCATTCAGTTCAGTTAACTCAGACAAACACACTTTTTTTATATGTTATCTGTTAGTTTAAACACCTAGATAACTGTTCAGATAACCATTCAGTTCAGTTAACTTAGACACGCACTTTTTTTGTTTTTTTGTTATTTTTTTTAACCTAAATTATAGTTCCAAGTACAAGAGTTCTACTTCTTTAGTCCCAGCAGAGAAGTCCAGTCATACAGCAGTCCTTTCTCGTGGTGTCTTCTGCCACACCCCCTGCATCTGCACTGCATACCTTTACATTGTGCCCCAGCGCATCGGGCTTTTGCACTGTGCCAGGCAGCCTTCTCAATATCCCTCTGAGGCGCAATGTAGGGTTTGCTCTGGTGCAACTCTGTTGCACCAGGCACAACCCCTTTGAATATCCCAGCCTAATTATTTTAGTTTTTTACAATATTCAATGGCTGCACACATAGCCAAGGCATCGATTAATACCACTCATAAGGTCGATGCCATTGGGTTAGAGACAGTAACAGCAAACATCCAGGGAGGTGATTTAGAGAACCTGCTGAGTCAAAAAGAACAAAAATGGATCTTTAATATGGGAGCCCTGAAAGCACTAGGGCTTAATTATAAATTTGAGGTGGAAACATTTCTTAAATAATATGACCATGCTGGGTACCTACTCTTGAGTTTCTTCACATTTGAAGATTAAGGAGTCCTCTCTTTGTTCTAAAACTCTCAAACCCCCCTTCTTTTTTCCTTCATCCTTTTTCCTTTATCCTTTCCCCTTCCCCCTTCCCTTTCCATTCCTTCTTCATTATTCCTCACTTTTTTCTTTTCTTTCGCACTCTCCCACCCTTTTCTTCCTCTCCCACCTTCCTTGGGGGGGCTCTAGATGACAATATTGTTTGTTAAAGATAAAGATAAAAATAAACTGCCCTTACATGAATGGGATAATCTAATATTTTTACATTGTTTTGCCTGAGCTTGTAAGTAAAGATTCTTTGTTTTCTCCACAGGTCTAATTATTGGAATTTATGGATAAAATTAGAACTAAGTGTATACTAATATGACTTTGACTACTAAATAATTAATGTGTGTATTGCGTTTGGATACTGAATAAGTTTGTAATACTGTGTGTTTATAGAGGCACTTTTTATTTGAAGAATGACGTGTATATTAGAAATCACATCATTGGTTAATTGCTGTTTAAATTAACTGCTTCTAACATGCTGATTCATCCTCTGATGAAACCCCCATGTGTGGGGGGGTGAAACATAAGGAGCAGTGGCATTTTGCACTGCTATGTTCCCCTTCTTTTTCTCACTCTGGTGAAATTATCATGCTGCAATAAATTGAATTTAAGCAAGCAAAACTTTTTGTCTCTCTGTTGAGGAGTGGGTGCTGCATATGTATTTTTTTTGTGGTTATAAGTTTTATTGATTTGACTTATTAAGACGATACAAACATTAAAACAGTCAGATACATTGCAAAGGTCTTACAGACTGTTACATATGTGTGTAGAAGCAGAGAATGGAACATGCTTGCTGAATAGTAACAAACTGAATATACTATCCAGGTAAACCGTAGGATAATACTCTGTGTCTGGATGTACCACACCTATCCAGTTGGAGATTAACTTTGAAAGTATTAGCAGTTGGTGCATTGCATTATGGCTAACTCATACAAACATATATTACCTGGCCCCATCCTGCTAGTTTCTGAAGTATTTGACAAAGCATCAGAAATTATGAGAGGTCCAGGGCCACTGTCTTCTACTTTACACCTACAAAATACAAGAGATCACACACACAAAGCAAGCAGGTCTTCATTATCAGAGAAGATACTATCCTTTACTGATATTATACCATGTCATCCGTAGAGCAGGGTCCCCCTATTATTCAGTAACAATCTCTCCAGCACTTGCCCTTAAATGCACCATGAGAGGAGACCACTATAGTAGCATGGTTGTGCCTATTCAGCCGATTCCCTCCCTAGGTTTCAAAAACAGAAGGAAGGGAGTCCAGAGGACAGTATATTTAATGAGGGTATTGGTCACAGTATGTGATATTCTGGCCCAGTTGGCAACTTGAGCCATGGTGGTAAGTACCTTCCCCAGGGAGGGGATTATCTGGGACTGCCATTTACACAGTAGGAGTCTTTTAACCTGCATACTGAGTGTCAGAAGTAGTTTCAACTCGGAGAGATGAAGGTGAGGGTCAGGGGACCAGAGCCCTAATAACAGCAATTCAGGGGACTGAGGCACAGGCTTCCTAAATATTTTGGACCCCATCTCACAGGTAGCCTGCCATAGGGGCTGGATCAGCCTGCAGGACCAAAGCCTATGGAACAGGTTACCTGGGAGTTCCTGACACCTCCAACACAGGTCAGACTGAGCCAGCTTTGCCTTGGCGAGGAATACAGGAGTCCTATACCAGGAGTGAATGATCTTTTTCTGTATTAATTGACTACTGGTGTCAGGATATGATCCGAGAGCTAGCTTTAGACAAGACTTCCACTCCAGGTTTGTAATAGGGGCATGCAGTGCTTTCTCCCATTTATGCTTGGATTCCTCTGCTTGGGATGGGATGGTGCTCCGAATGGCCGCATATACCTGGCTTGACTGTCCTCTTTCTAGGGCCAGCCATGACTCTACCTGGGAGATTTGTTGCTCTTGGTGCTGCTTATGCCTGTATGTAAGGATGGCGCTTCTTATTTGAAGGAATCACCAAAAGTCTTTGGGACAGATCACATAAGAGCTCCGCAGGCTCTCAAAGGAATTAAAGGTATCTGTACCTGGAATGAGCAAATCTCGAAGCAATGAGATACCACCACATTCTCATGAGGGCCATGCAATTTCTTGTTTATTGATGGTAATCTCATTATTGCCCCATAGTGGGGTAAGTCTTAGGGGAGATGGGGAGGTGCCCAACTTCTTATTCACCTTGGCCCAATATTCCAGAGAGTGCGTATGTATTTTTGAAAAGTTTGAAGTGTCCTAGCAGCACCACCGCTCCTGGTACTCCCTTTATGTGGAAGTAATTGAATGTTATTTTAGTTTTTATATGTTATCTGTTAGTTTAAACAACTTTTAGTTTAACAGTTTTAATAGTTCTTAACAAGGGTTCTGTGTTATTATAGTATAAGTAGTGTTACAGTACACATCTATACATTATAGTGATAGGAGTTTCACTAGATAGGATATAAATAATGTGTTTTAGAACAGGAAAAATGTAGGTTTCTTTTACAGGTGCACAGTTCTAAAAAAGAAGATTAAGAAATGGGAAACAAAATGAGCTGTTCTAGTATAGGGATAGGTATGATATTGCTTTTCTTCATAGGATAGTAGTGAAGATGTGGAAAGAAGATATCATGAATAGCATAGAAAAGTTTGTTTTTATAGGTTGTAACAATTGGAAACAGACAGATATAGGGAGAGAACATTTCTTACAACAGGTTTTTTGAAGATGGCATTGTACACTACATATTAAAAGGAGGGAACTGAATATGTACTCCCTGGAGCAGAGAAGAGAGAGAAAGAGAAAGAGAGAGGACATGATTGAAACATGCAAGTACATAAAAGGCATTAACAAGGTACATGCACAGGAACTTTTTCACTTCAAGAAGGGCTTCAGGACCAGGGGATATGGCCTTAGGCAGAAAGTTTCAAAGAAATACAAAATCACACATGCCCCCATAATGCAAAGCATCATGGGCTGCATATGCAAATCACCACAGAATATTATGCTGGTTCAACTTTAAGCAGAAATGCATGGTGCCGAAAGGCCTCTCACACAGTTTGAAAAGGGTCCCCACAGGTGTCAACATTGTAAAATAGATAGGAAGAGGCTGATAACTATATATTATGTTGTACAGTAGGTAAAGATAGGATGAAGATTTATTTTCAGAGCTGTGGAAATGTGCAACAGAATTGCTAGTGAATGGAAAGCTTGCTGTCTACTATAGTTATTGTCATGCAAAGCAAATTAAGCACAAACACAAATGCAATCGTAATTGTGTAAATGAAATTTAGCACTAAGTCATTAGGAACACATTCACTACAATGGAAAAAGTGCTAATAGCACATCTTTATTTTAGCGCAAATTAGTGCTTCTGTGAAAATAGAAAAATTATTCAAAGGTGAAAATTTCAAGTTTTACAGTATTTTTTTTTTACAGATTGACATATAAATGGTTAGACACTTATAGGGTCGGATTGGGTTTCTTTTTCAGGTGTTTCAATGTGTAACTGAAAATAAAAGGGCAACATGTGAGCATTGCAGTATGTTAGTATAGGGAAAGGACAGTTTTTTTTACAGGTATATGGCAAGGAATAATGTAAGTAATAGTAACAAATGGGGTTAGTGAAGGGACAGATAATATATTTCTTTACTACCTTTTTCCCCCTCCTATGTGCTCCATGCCCTGCCACTCCTTTGAGATGCCTAGGTCTCCTCCAATCCACCTATCCCTTCCTGAGCCTCCAACCTCATATAGCAGATGTCCCCAGGGTAACCCGGTGTGACCCTTCACTGGGTGGGTTCCCCTCTTCCGAGGGGGAAGGTGCCAGGGGGAGATCAGTGCATCTACTTGGCCCTGGGGTGCTGCTGAGGTGGACATGGCTCCTTTGGGGCTTCAGCGGCATCAGTGGACTGGCAGATGTCATCTGGCCGATCGTGGAGCAATTTTCGCTTTTCTGTTTTTTTCCCTTATTGTGCCTCTCATGCAGTGCTCCTGGTCTCCACCAGGGGCTGCTGCCATGCAACGCCACCTCGTTATCCACCCCAGGAGAGGAGAGCAGTCATATGGATGCTCAATCCTCTCCTTCCCCTGCCAGCCCCTGGCATACCGAGTCCATTCCCGAACCCGGGTCGCTGGTGTGGTTCGAGGTAAGGTGCCAGTGCCTCAGCCCTCTGCTCCACCGGCCAGCAAGTTCTACCTTTTTTTGATATACCTGAAAGATCACTATAGGAAAAGTAAGTCATGGTTAGATATGCATCTATAGGGTATTACGCACAACACGCTGGGTTTTCTTAGGCCAGGGTTGTAGCTGAGTAAAGCCCATTATGTATTATGTGTTCATAATATTCTGTTGGTGTATATGCAAGTATGCAGCATACAAATAAAACTGGGACCTGTAGTATAACTAAATGTAATAGATTTTTTTTAATTTCAGGAAGCAAAGAAATGTTTTTGTATACTGCAATTCATAAATATCACAACACGTGATGTTACATTTTCAGGTTGCAGTGTGGTGTCTGATTCAACCATGACATATTCAGTGTTCTACTGTTCATATACTGTATATCTTTTTGTGTCACTTTTCTGATTTATTTTATTTACTGTCACATCCTGGTGTAGTAGTCCATACCTAAGATGGTAAAAAGTCCTTCTTTTTGTCCAGTATTGTAGGTGGATGCTTGAAGTACAGTAGTAAAAGCAGTGCTTTACCACTGTTTTTTTGCATCCTCTGGTACAGTAGTGATTGTTAGTAGCATTACTCTGTAGGAAACAAACAGAAATTATCTAGTGACTATAAATTAATGAGGTTACACAATACAGTTTATAATTGGAAGAGCTATTTTAGCTGGACAATTACAAAATTTTCTGTTTCTTAGTTTATGTAAATTATTATTAAAGGGATAGAAAGAATACTGGCTTCTGACTGGCAAGAGATATTTTCAGCATAACAGGCCAGCTGAAAGTAACTCAACAAAAATATGTTTAAAAATACATCCAATTTACAAATAAGAAACCATTTCATAATCACAATAAGATACTGTGTAGGTGTAGGAGGCAGCATAGCATAGTGGTTACGGGCACTGAGCTGCAAACCTGGAGACTTGGGTTTGAATTCCATAGTATCCACTTGTATACTGTGTGACCCTCAGCAAGTCACTTAACTTCCTTGTGTGCCCAGGACACACCTGGAAACAAGCTTTGGCTTAGTGTGCCTTTCCTAGTTAAACAAATTTCCCTTTCCCTTACTGGTGGGGCTGCATTATAATGGAATAACAGCCTTTATTGAGTTGTGGAAGCATTCAACTTTGCCCCGTGCTTCAACCCACCCAATATATACTGTTATCACACTATAATGCACCCTGTTATGCCTTATTGCTTGAGTATAAAAGGGAATAATGAAATGGTTAGAAAGAATGCTGGATCATATTTTGTCAAGAAGTTATTTCATATGGGCTGTTATTATTACATAACAACTGTTCTGAAAATAGCACAAGAAAAATGTTTTCACAAGTACAGCCAATTGAATTAAAGGGACGCACACTGTAATTGCAATAAGGTAGAAATGGTGCTCTAAAGCACATTTTGGAGTGATGGCAGCACTCAGATTTGCCTTGTCACTTAATCAACTCGAGATGGGTCATTTTCCCACTATAATGCACCCCTGTCATTATTTGTTGTTTAATTGTTTTGTAAGTTTTATGATGTAGCTTAAAGTAATAGATAGGGACAATAATGGATTCTGAAAAAAAAAGTAAAAAAAGTTACATCTTGCCCAGAACTGACCAACTGTCTACATGAGAGCTGGTCTATAGTGGTGTATGTGGTATGTAATGTATTTTAAATTTGGGAAACTGAGCAGCACAATTTTATTGATATTGAAGAAGTTGTAGGTTCTGGACTGCATACAGTACATTTGTATAGTCTGTGATGGTTGCACACTGTATTTTGCTGCATTTTGACCACTATTGTTTCACACCAGTGCTTCTAATTGTGAGTCATTTTGTAAAAAATGTAGGGTTGCCTATCAGAGTAAAATAAATATGCTTTATAGAATACATGTAACATCAATGGAAATAAATGGATTTATGCAGTAGGTGTGGACACAATATCAGTTATACAAATATATTTATTTCCACTGATGTTAAATATATATCTCTGAACTCACATTTATTCTACACCATCTGTAAATACTTGTACCTGTTTATTTCATTATTATAAACTTTTCTGATCCACATTTTGGGCAGGGTATGAAACTGTATTGTCATCACAGCACACATGCACTCAGGGGTTTTTATTTTGAGGCACTTTTTTGTGTATAACTAGATCAGTTGAAAAAAAAAAGGACATATTCAACTGTTTTTACCAGTTGTACTTGTATGCCAGGTAGTCTTAGATCCAGTATGTTCACAGGTATACAATTTATTGAGATAGTGGGCAGGGTTGGAAGGAACTGGGTTAACCACTTTGCTGGCAGGTATAAGTTAGTAGGGACAGGGTACAAGGAATGTCAGTCTCTAACTTTTTCAAGTTTTTACATAGTAAATGAGGTGGTGGCATACAGTGGGTAAATAGTAATGTTAGCAGTATAGATTTTTTTGGGGGGGAGATGGAGGTGGATTTCTTACCCATTAGTCTGATTCTGCGCCAGATATGATTTGCCGGTGTCATGCTTGTAACTGTCATAGTGATTTGCTATTGGGAAAAAAGTAAAGAAGAGGTTAATTAAGCAATACACCATGATAGAGTGTGGGTTTTGCGGCGAATTACCCATGCCTGGTGTGGTTTGGTCATGAGGCTGCAGGCCGAGTGAGTACACCACACTGCGGTGACAGTACAAGCTGCCTGATAAAGTTTCCATGAAGCAGGACTGTGCCCAACACATACTGTGAAAGGAGTGGGGAGAGAGCGGGAGTGGAGTGGACAGACAGAATGGGAAAGGACTGGCATGAAAGAGGGTTTGTTTGTAAGTCATAGGAGACAGAGCTGGAGTGTACCCGAGAGAGGCTCGGAGAGAGAGTGGGATTGGGGTGGAGAGCGGGTGACAGGTGAGGTGGCTGCAATCTGGGAGTGGTTACCATAAAAGATGAGGTGCTACTGAGACACTAGAAAAAAAGGGTGTTTATGTTACATTGGCTTGAACTGTCTGTTTAAGCTTTATTTTGTGTGCTGTGGGAGACGGTGGTTTAGCGGGGATTCAACATGGCGGTTTGTCGGTTTCAATTTCGAGGGCTCAGATGGATTTCACAAACTGGGGCTTTCAGATGCAGCTGAGCAGTGCCTTTTCACATAGGTCATGCCAGGATTTACCTTTGGTAAAAGGTGCCAGCAAGTAAATCAGATCGCAGCTTTTTAGAGCCATTGTATAATATTAATTTTATTGCATTTTTATTTTCAGTTGTTCTTGCAGACTTATGTAGACCTTATTCTTTTTTTTTATTTTTAACGCTGTTTATTCAATTATGTACACAGGCAAGGATGTACCCTTATATCAGTCTCTTGACTCCCACGCAGTATCCCATTCAAAGTGCCCAGAGTAGGAAGCTCATACCTTATGTCTTGTGGCAGGATCTCCAAGGGGAGAGACCACAATCTACCTTGAATCTTCAGCTGAAGAGGAGAGTAGTCCATTGGATGCTTATCTGACTTATCACCTGGCCAGCCCTCTTGTGATCTGGGCTCATTCCTGGACCTGGGTTGTCAGTATTATAAGTGGTTGTGCTGATGCTGATCCATAAAGCTGGCTCAATTGTATTTTTTTTTTCATTTTCTAAAAATATTGGCTTATCTTGCACAGTGGTAAATGTTATGTGCTTCATAGTAATGGCTGGCTTGTTAAAGCAAGCTCTGAGTACAGATAGTTTAGCATATTTGTCAGCTGTGGTGATTATTTTTGGCTTCTTTTCTTCTGGATCTTGCAAGGTGGTGGTATCAGTACCACTCAGCACTCAGTATCAGTACCACTCAGCATCTTTGAGATATGTACAGTAGTTGTTTCTGGTAATTTATTTTGGATTAGTCATTAAAACTCTGGGGCTGATTCACAAAGCCCAAAGAGTGAAATGTTGCACAGGTTCCAATTCAGGAATGAAGGCTCCAGCAACAGCAGGGACCCCTGCACCAAGCAGGGCTTGCATCAGCTGTGCGCCTGACCATGGGTGCACCACAGTGCATGACAGCATGTGGTGGATGCAGGCTGCAACATCCCCATTTGTGGGATTCAGAGAGCTGATCTGACCCGCTAGGGCATAGACCAGCCTGGGACTGGTCAACTGGCCTCTCTGCCATCAATGGCTATTGCTGTGGCCAACTCCAGCAAACTCCCGATATGGGTGAGGTGCAGCCTTGTCCTCCAAACATCAGTGGTGCCAGAATCAACACCTTGCAGTGCCCCCTCTGGCACCATCCTTAGGCTGCCAGCATTGAGTCCAATCTCATGTGCATGTCACAGGACACAGAGACAGGCATGGTATCATACATGCACTGCTGCAGGTAATTTTTCATTGATGACGGGGATGGGTTTCCTGATTGCCAGGAATCTGTGCCAGGCAGCCTGTGGTGATGATCTTGGAGCCAGACTGGCTGTGGGCAGAGGTTGCACAATTTGTTAGGTACAGGGGTTTGGTGTCAGCTGCAATAGGAACATTGGCACCAGGACCCCTCCTGTTGCTGAATCTGGTGCAGGGTCCTTGACTCACCCGGCTTCAACACAAGCTGCAACAGTCAGCTTGTGTTGATCTACTGGAGTCTTTCTGAATTAGGCCCCTGGAGTTGTTTACGTCCTGGTATTTGTATTATTTCAGTGGGTGCCACTCCACTGTATGTTCATTTCTAAATAAAATGTTTGCAGATGGAGTAATTGGTCAGTCTTCTGTCTATTTTGATGTCTTCAGCTGACATCATGCTTTTCATAATGTTTGTTATTTTATTTATACCAACTAGCATATTTTTATATTACGTGCTGTTGTTTGTTACTGTTGTGTAACATTTATGGACAAGAAAAAATTGAAGAATCTAGTTGTAGAGTCTTCGCTGATCATTTAACTTTGCAAAATTGTTAATTATGCACTGGGCATCATTCAGAATTGCCTGCAAGTTCATATGCTTTTGGTTTTAATGTTCTATATTCTTTAGGGTTTATTCCACTTCTTGTTTTTGTCTGACACTCATGGTTGTATTGCTGTATTGTAGGTAGCAATTTCAGTGCTTGTCATTATTGAGCTCAATGTCTCCAAAGCAGATTACCCACATACAGTGGTGCAAGTGGCGGACAAGAAGTACAGGAACTCAAACACTGGCAAATATGAAATGCAGAATGAAGATCCTCCATCGAAAGGATAGCTGTGTCAAGACACATCTATCTGTTTAGACATGAGTAGATTCAGTTAGAGATATTGAAGTATTTCTAGCAAAATTGCACTGTTGTACAACTCAAATGTTTTTATGGAAATTCTGATTTCAGATCACAGGCCCAGAAACTGTCATTATGTTGCTGGTTGAAGAATTCCAGTTCTAGTGTCAGTGGGAAGAAGTACAGGAAGTCCGTTCCTGCTGCAAAAAAAGTACAGGAACTGAGTTCCTGTGCATTCCTGTTCACTTTCATCACTGCCCACATATCTGTGTTTCCTCGAACACCAAAATGCAAACTGATAGTCAGTCACATTGTGTTGATGATAGAGTGTAGTTTTTGTGGGCCTGATTGTTGTGTTTCATATAATTTATCTATTCCAGCACCTGTTATCTTGTCAGCTGCTAGTGCCTGACATCTATTTCCCAGACTTTTCAAATTTTTCAGTTTAGATTGTAGGACTTTCCCTTTTGTTTCAGATGACTGGAATGTAGATAGGGATGCAGAGTTTCTATTGTTGTTTAAATAGTGTTCAATACTTTGAAATGTTGCTTGAAGAGTTAATGGCTCATACAGAGATCCATGCTTTTTCATACCAGTCCTAAAATAAGGAGACATTAATTTGTCTAGGTCTTCTGGTGGTATGTCCTCTAATGGCATTTGAATATTAAAACTGATCTGGAGGGAAGCAGTACCTTCATTTACATCAGCCTGGGTTTTATTTGATGTGTTTGTATTTTTCACACTATCGATGTAATGCTTTACTGCTTCATTATAATGTTGGTGCTAGTCATTGTAATCTAGGCATTGAACAGGACTGGTGCTAGGTTATGTTGCTGTTCTATATTAATAGGTATTCATGCAAGCTGACTTGTGTTTGCAGTAGTGGTAGGTGGTAGTGTAGGGACAGAAACAGAATGGGACTCTGTCTGTTACTGAGGCATATATGCATGTGGCAGGTTAACCACCTAAGGCAGAGAAATTGTTGTTGTTGTACCTAGATTATTGGCAAGAGATACAGTACAGTGACTGCAGATGGTGGGCACTGTAGGTCATAGGCTGAATTGAAAGACATGTTTAAGGTGATGGCAGTTGACTGGGGCCTAGGTGGAGTCAGTGAAGCCTAAAATAGATCAGAGTCCATTTGGATTTGTGTAAGGGCTTCCTGCATCTCTAGGTCAAAGCTAGTATTTCCAGAAGTATTTGTGGATGCCATGTTGTCTTAGCTGCGGTTTGAATTGAAACCCATTTTTGTATTTTGCAGGGTTTTTTCCCCCTGCGGTAGCAGTCATTTTGAATTTGGTCAGCACTGTGCATATAGTCAGGATTGAACTGAAACAGAGTAACATTGCTCATGGACTGCAAGTAGGGTAGGTGTATGCAGTGTGCCATTGTGAGGGCTGGCATCATGGTGCATGCTATGTTGATGTACCAGACTCCAGACCATCCAGTACTGTAAGCACTGGGGTGGCAACTCTTTGCCTCTGCCACCAACTTGTGTGACTAGGTGGGTGTTTACATAAATTTAAAGTGGGGTGCAGGGGGCATAACCCCCGCATAAAACACTGCATACACTGTGTGCAGTCTGGCTGGGGGTGACCAAGTCCATGCCACACATCTTTGATGTCACCCTTTTGCTTGCACTCTCATTTACCCAGCGTTGTTGGTTTGCACACCAGCCTTGGGTAACCAGCATATGCATGGGTGACAGGTGGTTTGTGGTGGCACAAAATTCCTAATTATTACTGAAAATGTGAATCGGCAAATTTTATGCTTATTAAGTAAACAAAATGTTTGACAGAGGGGTCAAATAAATCTGAGTTCTGAGATTTATTTAACACCAGTGGAAATAAATGTATTTATCTAATTGATATTGTGTTCATACCTGTTGGATGAATCTATATCTATATAAACTGCAAAAAACTTAATTAATGTGCTGGTTAGAGTTAAAGTGACAAAAGTAGGGAAATGTGGCATTAGGGTTTCCAACCCCAACAACCCCCCCCCCAGACAGCACAGGAGATGTGGGGTGTGTCTTGGGGTTCTCAAGCCTAATGCTCATCCCATTGTCATACTCTGTACACATCTGATCTTATTTACAAATGACATGGGGTGAGCGTTAGGCTTGAGAACCTCAGGGGACACCCCACACCTGCTGTGCTGCATTGGGGGAGGGGTGTTAGGGTTGGAAACCCTAATGCCACATTTCCCTACTTTTGTCACTTTGACCCTAACTAGAACATTAACAAATTTTTTGCAATTTATTTCCTTACTTTTTGAGACAGTATAATCATATCCTTGTTTAGCTTGTTTCCTCAGGAAAAAGAAATGACCTTCCAGGTGGTGTCTTTCTGTACAGAAAGTATTAAAATAAGAATACAAGAAATTAAAAAGTAATGTACTGTGCATGGGCTTTGCTGGAAAACTAAAACTATGTACTTTTTGCAGCTATTTTATTAGTTTACTACAAAATGCTTTTATATTGTGTGGTGCGTTTTTTTAACCCAACTGCATACAGCTGTTTTTATGTCTTGTATTCCATATTTCTTATTTGTTTTATATTTCTTATAAAACCACTGTGTCAATCAAATAAAGAATTGATAACCAGATATGAGATGAAGCGGTGGAGGTCTTGAAATTAAACTTCTGTAAAAATCACTACTATCCCTGAAAGGGAAACTCAACTGGACACACTTGAGGTAGAGGGAACTGATATAACAATTTGCTATCAAAATCCTATGGCATGGTGTCGAAACCTATGATACACAAGGAGTTTTAGTACCAACCATCTGAGCACATTGCTAAGAAAATCACCTCCAAGTTCTCTAAACTCTGGTAAAAAAAAATTCACCTACGAGTTCCTGATCCAGCTGTATAAAGGCCTCCCAGTTCCCCCTGCAAAATTACTAGCCTACCACAAGCCATCTTATGTCAACTTCCTCTCCAGGAATGATAAGATAAGATCACATTAAACCTTCATGCCAATGAGTTTGAATCAGGATGCTGATTTTTTTTAATCTAAAAAAAAAAGTCCACTGGTGATGCTCACCTGCCTCACCCAACCAATCTCTCACTGTGCACCCACTTCCCTTGGACCCCCCCTATACACACACCCTTACTTACCTGAAGTGGGTCCATTGTGAAGATCCACTCTGTGATTGAAGACACGTCTTGCTGCTGGAACCAGCGACTGCTGTATGAAAGTAAGGTAACTGCAGTTGAAAATCCCATTGAAATACACTGAACCTCAGTTTCCTTACTTCTTATACAGCAGTCGCTGGTTCCAGCAGCAAGATGTGTCTTCGATTGGAAAGTGGATCTTCACAATGGGACCAGTTCAGGTAAGTGAGTGTGTGTGTGTGTGGGAGGGGGGTTAGGGGAGTGCAGGGTGGTGGGTGCACAGTGGGAGGTCAATTGGGGGTGCAAGCAAGCATTACCAGTGGACTTTTCTTTTCAGATTGGAAAAAACAATAAAGACATTGAGGGACAGGTTTCTTATTTTTAGTATTCATGTGACATGGGAGGGTGGAGGGTACCACTAGACACCAGGGCAACCATAAAACAAAATACCAAATGGCATCAGAGGGTGGGGGGTGCAACTAGCCACCAGGGAAAAATGTACTTTATGGGGCCAGCACAGGAGGGTTGGGGGTACCACTGGACACCAGGAAAAATATATTGAAATAAAATAGGGGCTATATGAAAATCAGAGGGTGAGGGGTGCCACTAGACACCAGAAAAAAATCAATTGAACACATAGTGAAAGAGAGAATAAATCCTTTTTCATGAGAAAAAATCCTTTGCCCTATTGAATGAAAAAGGATTTATTGACACAACAAAGAAATTGGGAAAAACTAAGCCCCAAATCCTTTTTTGTGCTGATAAATCCTTTTTTGCCAGTTTTGTTTTGTTCTCTCGAAAAAGGATTTATTCTCTCAAAAAAGGATTTCAGACTTAGTTTTAAAAAAAATCCTTTTTCACTAGATAGGATCATTTATAGTGAATCCTTTTTCATTCTCTTGAAAAAGGATCCCGTATTGTAAAAAAGTATTTCAGACTTAGTTGTTGAAAAAATATTTTCCATGAAACAGGATCCTTTATCATAAATCCTTTTTCTTTATTGCAAAAAAGATCACATCTCATAAAAAAGGATTTCGGACTTTGATTTTACCAAAATCCTTTTTTGTGAGATGTGATACTTTTTTGCAAGAATGAAAAAAGCCTCTTGAAGCAGGATGTTAGTGAGTCACAAAAAAGGATTTAAATTGTACAAACAAAAAAGTTCTGGCATTCATTGTAACAGTAAACAACTAATGAATCCAAATAATGAAGTCCCGGTGAGCAAGATACATATTTTGGTATGTGTGGCAGATGTAATTTTGGCCAGTCTGAGAGTTTTGTTTCTAAAAGCAAAATAAAACAAGATGGCGTCTTATGAAAAATAATTTTTTTCTCAAGAAAAAAGATTAGCCCCTCCCAACAAAGAATCCTTTTTCATGAGACCAAATTATTTTGCCATTCCAGAAAGCTATCCAAAGAACTGAGTATGTTAAATCCTGGAACTTTAAAATTAATTAACTCTGGAACAGATTAATATTTTTAACAAACCAGCAAAAGGCACTTCTGTGAAGCAAGCCCTTTCTACCCTGAAAATATCCAACCAAAATTCCAAACCATCTGGATGCATCATGATGGCAAAAAAAGTGCAAAAATTGCAATTTTTAATGTTGTAGCACTATGCGCAGCTCAAAATCTGCAAGTCGGACCAAAATGAAACTTGGCATGTCAAGAGATCTACCACACAAGACTGTGCATGAAAAATTTCATGCAAATACTTTGAACAGTTGCAAAGCTATTAAAGTGCAAAAGCTGAGATTTAACATAGAAATCTCTGCTCAACCCTAACTATAGGGGCATTACCAAACTGCTATAATCTGTCTCTATATCTATATCTATATCTATATCTATATCTATATCTATATCTATATCTATATCTACTGATATCTATATTCTTTGCAAAAAAAACTGTGTTAATGCACCAGTTAAGGTAACTTATCATCACAAAAGTAGGGAAAGGTGGCGTTAGGGTTTCCCTAATTCCCTACCCCCACCCCCTAAGCAGCAAAAGGAAAAAAAAATTAGGGTTTGGGGTGGATCTCTAGAGTTGGCAAATCAGTGGTGGGGACTTCCTTGGGGTTGTCAACACTAATGCCCACCCTGCTCCCTGAGCAAACAACATGACACATGATTTCCTGAGGGCCCTGTGTGAAGACATTTTCAACAAATTGTGTTAATAACATGTGGTGAGACATACTTCTCTGCCTTTGAAGAGTGTATCACTATAAGGCACTGGCTTGAAAGTTGTACCTTGTGCTTTGGACTAGAGGCTACTGACTGGGGGGAGTGGGGGCATTAGGGTAGACAACCACAAGGAAGACTCCACCACTGACTCGCCAAGATTCTGGAGACCAGAAATCCTAATATTTTTTTCCTTTTGCTGCTAGGGGGTGGGGGTTGGGAGTTAGGGTTGGAAACACTATTGCCACATTTCATTAACAACTGATGCATTAACAAAGTTTTTTTCAAAGAATTCCCTTTCTTTTTGAGATAGCAGAATTATATTCTCATTCACTCAGCTTTCATTGTGACAGATGTAGATGCTTTGCACCATGAAGACACTGTCTCCCTACAGAAGTGCAGGACCCTTGCAGGCTCTTCACTTCTGTGCAGTGACAGATGTGAAGAATTCATGGGGCTGTCAGGTGAGCTGTGGAAGCACAGGTCCTGTGGTCCCTGTGCTTCTATGTGGCTGCAGATACAGATGCACTGGGCAAAGAGTGCATCTGTCAGCCAATGCACTGGTCCCTCTGTCACCTATAGGTGGAAGGTGCAGGGTCCTATGCCAAGAGGACAGTTGTCATCACTATATGGTAGCCAGACATGCACAGACAACCCTGCACCTTTCATTCCTTGGCTGGGTGTCGCATAACAGCTCCATCCACCAACCCTCACCCCATCCAGCTGGGTCACTGAGCTCACCACCAGACTCAGCTCACCAGCACAGGATCATAAAACATACCTGCTGGGGTCAAGACTGGCACTACACACACATTTGTTGAAAAGTTCTACTTCTTTTTTAATTTGCCCCCAAATTTTCAAGATATTCATTTTATGATTTGCCTTCTAAACATGACATGTGCCATTTATAGTACATTGTATGAAATGTTGTTTCACACTACAAGTGCAAAAAGACATCTCATCTAGGATTTAAAAAGTGATGTGTATCATGTTTATGAGGTGGTGTGGAGAAATGGATACTGTATGTTGAAAGTCTGGGTTGAAATATTGAAAATTAGTAAAGTTATAAGTGAACATTGAAGTACTGCAACATTGACTCATAACCTGGGAATTCTACTATATTTGTATACCAAATTTTAGGCGTAGCTTTCTTATTACCCCCCCCTCCCTGATGAACCCTGTAGGTGAAAATTTTCGAACCCCTGACAAAATGTCATTCCATGCCAAAGGTGTGAAAACACATTTTGGCCAGGATTTGAAAAATTACAGCTGTCATGTTCATGAAGTGGTGTGAAAAACTGGCTATGTTGAAAATGTGGGTCAAAATATTAAAAATTAACAAAGTTACTAGCGAGCATAGAAAAATTTCAACATATGCATGTAATGTTGCCATATTTACATATTTTGACTCCAAATTTTCTACCTAGCCTTCTTATGACCCCTCCTCAAGAACAAGGGCAGTGAAAATCTTCAAAGCTCAAGCTATTTTGATTAATACTACTTGTCTAGGACTCCCCCCATATGAAATGGACTAATGTTATCTTCAGTGTTTACTGATTTAATGCTTAAGGCAATTGGGAATGTATTGATTTGAAGAGACATTTTTGAGTGTAAACATTATAATTAAAATCAATGAATAGAATAAAATCTCAAGTGACTCCAGCTGTGACTGCAGAAACTCAAGAAAGTCCCACTCTTCTTATTCAGAGAGTGCAGGTAAATGACTCCTCCTGGTAAGCTGGGCACCCTGAACTTTGGGGTAGCCAGTAAATACTGTGAAACAAAATGAGTGTGGTAAAAACCGTGCCGTAAAATGAGCGTAAGTGAAAAGAGCTACTGGGGAATTACAGCATTTGCATAATGGCACTATACCAGTAATACGTGTCACTCAGGCTGAGCACGCTAACACTGTTGTCAAGCGCTGAGTGAGCAAACTGACCCTGTGGCTTGGTGGTTAGTAAGACAAGCTGTGTATGCAAGAGTAGGAGTGGACTTGTGTTTGAAACTGACTTCATCTGTTTGTTTTTTTTTGTAGTGGTTGGTGCGACTCAGAGGATGTATATTTAGAAACCGGGCTTGTGGGTGGCACATCCCCCCTCATGGGGGATTGGGGGAAAGCCCTCCCAACTAAACATATTTAACACCCCCCCTTGCACCTGGTATTTTTTTTCGTCGTATTTGGTGTGACTTGGAGGATGTATATTTAGAAACCGGGGGTGCATTTGGCGAAGTCCCCCAACTGAACAATTTCAACATCCTAGTCAACTTATGTTTCCTGTGCAGACCCCCCCCCGACATTGGCCCACCACCGGTTTCAGCGCTGTCTCTGTCGTCCCTGTTTTTCATCATCGCTGTTATGATCTTTGCTGTACTTCCTGCGTGGATATTGACTGCACACTAAGTATTTAGTGGTTTTCGATCTGAATCGGATTTTGGGGTGCCCATAAAAGGAATTTCTGGCCATTATTTAAAAAAACACAACATCAGAATCTAGCTAAACAGGTTCCATTTAGCTAGGTTCAGGTGTTTGGTTTTTTAAAATTACACTATTTTAGTTATTTTCCATGTTTTTATTCCAAGGGGAGAAAAAACAAGATGGCAGATCTCACAGCACAAAAAAACATTTTTGGTGCTGTGAGAAGCAGGTTGTGAAAAATTAAAAATGGTTTTGCAAAACACAAAAGTTTTAGTGTTGTATCAGAACGTTATCCCCAAAACCCTACTGCACATTCTCAGAACAGAAACAAACAAAATTTTTAATCTTTGTAACTCTGGAATCGTTAAATATTTTTTCACCAAATCTTCCAAAGTGACTACCTTGGCACAGCATGCTTCTACCCTGAAAGTGTTTGAAAAAAATCCCATTCTGTGTAGACTGAATGTGAGAACAAACCCAAATCCCATGTTAAGATAGGAAAAAAAGTTAGACATTTTACAGGAAAATAACATGTAGATCTCAGAAACCACACAAGCTGCTATAACAAAACGTTCCACAGATTTAGAGCTTGCCTCATAGACAACATATGCAAAATTTCAGCTTATTTAATCAAACACTACCAAAGCTATTGAGGCACAAAGTTAGGGGTTTGACATTGAACACACTACTCAATGAGCTGACTCAGAGGACTCAGTTTTCAAAGGTTCAGGAATGACACAAGGTGCTTGTGTCAAACAGACCTGACACAAGGGGCCATTGGGTTGCACCTTGCATTTATTCCTGATTTTCAATCAGAGCTTGTGGCACCAGCTGTAGCCCTTGAGCTGGACTGCCACATGCCAGGCTTGTGGCAATCCACAGGTTGTGCCATGGTGCTGAGGGGGCTTGCACCACAACTGGGCTGGCATATCCCCCATAGCAGGATTCCCAAAGCTCCACTCTGGTTGCAAGCCTCTGCTGTGGTTAGACCAGCCAGAGTTGGTCTAAAAGCCCTGTGCACCAGCTGTGCTTCTGACATCACATCACTGAAGGGCTTGTGCAGGTGTCCAGTGCATGCAGCACACAGCGTGAACAGTGAGGAAGCCCTCCTACACTCCCAGTGCCATTGGGTGCATATGGCTGTGTACCTGTGGCAACATGCATGTTCGATGCCCCAAACACCATATCCATAAGCACAGACAAGCTAGTGTCCCCAACATGGGGTAGGATGGGGTGGCATGCCGGAGTGAGCGTCTTTCATGAACACATGACCTGTACTCTATGGACAACTTGGAACTCTTCGACTAGTGTGTGGCTACCTGACAGGTGTACCGGGAGATAGTCGGGCTGTACAGGTGGCACAGCATATCCGACAGGAACAGGTGGCAGCCTTCCCCCTTATACTGCCCCAGACACTGTGGGCAGGGCCGTTCTTTAGCTGGCATGGGACAGTGTATGGGCTGTGGGCTCAGCTCAATGCTCCACAGGGTGTCACTGCCATTGGTGGGAGTCCATGCTTTGGCAGTCCGCATCATGATACTGTGCCTCCAAGAGCACCTGGCGAATGGTGCCCTGTGTACTGAGTCTGGGAAAAGGTGGGACCACCTCCAGAGTTGCAGCACCTGCCTGTACAGCAGGCTTTGGGTCCCACCTGGGTGACTGCTTCCATGGCACAGCCCATCTTGCCATCCTGTCCTGCTGTGGATTGCACAGTGTGGTGCAGTACTGTGGAAGCGGGCATGTTGAGCAGCCATGACAGCCAGTGTCCTGGTGCAGACCCAGTGCTAGGAGGCAGCTATGGTAGGCTGTCCTGCTGTCACCACCAGACCCTCCATGGCAGTCACTGTTACCCAGCATAGGGGCAGACCACAGCTGTGCTGTTACCATGAGATGCCACCTGGGATCCAGAATGTGTCACATCTGCAGGTGCACATCAGTTAGTGAATGCAGCAGTAGGTGCTGCATGTGGACAGCAACCATCAAGATCTGCCAGCAGCCTCCGCCAATCTCTGTCCATGTACCATATGATTGTCACATGGGTCCACATGTGGCAGATCAGGGATCTTAGCCTCTGCAACTGGAATTCTTAGTGAATCTGGCACAGGGTCGCTGGCCCATCAGGTTTTGATGCAATCTGCTATTTGCAAGTAGCTTGCATCGATCTAATCACCCACTAAAAATCAAGCCCAGAATATGTAATTTATCTTCAAGTGTGAGGGGGAAGGACCATAACTCATGAGTAGTAGATTCACAAGTGGGTTATGAAAGTCCTACACACTCACAAGTGATGATAACTTGCCTATTTTGAATCAAGCTATTACATTATAGGGGCATGGTCGTAGCCCTATATTAAGTTTAATGGCCAGTTCCATGTTAAACTGAAAATTTTGGACTTTAATAACCTCACAACCATTCAACTGATTCACATGAAATTCTGTATGCACCATCAGGGACCAAAGATCTCTTGATGTAGCAAGTTTTGTTCCGGTCAGATGTGTGGGTGCAGAGATACGGAGTGTCACAAAATGTGAAAAGTACTATGTCTTGTCAAATTCTTTGTTATGCCACTACACAGAAATGGTGTGGAATTTGTAGTCTGCAATTTTCAGGGTAAACAGGCCTTGGGTCCCAGATGCATCTTTTGAAGATTTGGTGAAAAAATATTAATCTGTTCAAAAGTTATTACATTTTAAAGTTTCCCATTATTTTCAATGGGGGCAGTTAGATGTCCCACTTGAAAAAACATTCTTTGTTGCAAATGGGTAATCCTTTTTCTCAAATGTGTGATCCCGTGTCACAAAATGAGTATCTTATTTTGTGTGGCTGCCATTTTGTTTTACAAATAGCAAGGGAAACAAAATCAAATAACTCAAAAACAATTATGGCTTTAGTACAAACCAACATATGTAGCTTGCTTATCAGGACCCCCTGAGCTGGATTCTGCACTTATTTGATGCAGAAATGGTCTTAATTATTTTTTTTAACATTACACAATTTTTTGTGACTTGTGATATAAAAAAAAAATTCTTTTTTATATTATCAGTCATGAAAAAGGATTTTTTTTCATGATGAAAAATTATTTTTCTGTCTCTACAGGTGTTGTATTCCAACTTGGTTCTGCTCGCTGACTCCCTGACCCCGATGCACTTTCTGACATGATGTATGTGAATATTGGCAGTTTTCACAAACACCTCTGGTAGCCCAAATCTGAACACCAAGATAAATTATAAATCTTTGGAATACACTGAAATGCTAAACTTCACTGTGCATAAGTAGTGATCTGTTCAGTCCTGGAATGCAAGTCAAATAAAACACTGTAGTAAAGGCCCCATAAGGTTATTGGGTACTGCTTGGCTTGCTGTTGAAATTGCTTCAAATTAATAAATCCTTAACTGATGCAAGCGTATCTTAAGAATGCTTAGTCTGCTTCCCCACCTCATCTGCTGCTGGCAAATCCTCTTTAGGGACTCCAGTTGGTCTCCTGTGGCAACTTCCCCTGCCCCATGTAGCATCCCTGGGTGGCTGCCATAATTTCAGGTGTTTCCTCTCTAAGTCTTGCCACACCTCCTCTGCTGTGTGATACAGGAAATCAACATCTGGAAAAGAGACCCGCAGCTGAGCCAGGTAGAGGGTTTGACATTTTAAACCAGCCTTCTTGAGAGCCTGTAGGTAAGGGGTGTATGTACTGCATTTTGCTTGTACAGCAAGAGCAAAGTCATTATCAAAATAAATAGGTTTTTCCTTCTACCTCACTTATTTCATACATCAAGCTTTTAGAACAGTATTCTCTTTTATCTAAAACTTCAAAAATATCATGGCAATTGATCTGGGTCACTTGTTGGGACTGGGTTTCAGTCCAAATGCCCTATGCACTTTCTCAGTTTTGAGAGGGAAATCATCAGGGAAGGAGAGGGTAGATCTCAAAAGTCCTTCAATAAAACTGGCCATGTCTGTTCCATCCTGTCCTTCAGGGTACCATAAAACCTCAGATTTCTTTCTATGAATTCTCCCCTCCAGCTCTGTACATTTATTATCATGCTGCTGTTGCCTGTTATTATGATGTAGATGTAAGAGCAAATCACTCATGTGCTCGGAATGCTCATTCAACTCAGCTGTGGTCAAGACTAAATCCCTAGTCTCCTGCTGTAATTTATCCATGCCAGCTGTCATGGTTTGCAGGACTACCTTTGTTTCCTACACATAGTAAGTTCTGCTAGAAGCCGTTCATTTGTAACTCCCTCACCTGACCCCAAATGATCAGGTCAGGGAGAACGGGCTGCACTAGAACCAAGACTTTATGGCATAGTTTGATCATCTGGCAATCCTGCTGATGACTGCTGAGTTCCGTTGCTTGTTTTTTTTCTTACTGACACCCATCTTCCACACTGTTTTCTGGTGTCTTCTTTTCCTGGACTCACTAACTTTTAAAGTAATTAAATATCTGAAAAATGCAATTTTGTTGCTTGTGGGAGTGGAGCAAACCATTTAAATTGCCATGTTCTTTGGTGATGTCACCAGAATTCCCATCAGGCATGGAGTACTGCCTTCAGTTGTGTCCTGAAGTTGTGTTGCCTGTCTGTTGTGAGTGGTCCAGCCAGGGGCACAGCATAATAAATGTCAACAGCATCAGGTTCCAGGATGCGGGATGTGCCCGTCTTGCTGGTAGGTTTGGGTCTTGGCCTGGGGTTGAGTTTTTGCTAAGGTTTCTGTTTGGGCTCCAAATAACAAATAATTTAAGGCTTACAATCATACTCCCTCCTTTTTTTATTATCTCCTACACTGTTTTTTAGTTTGTTTGTTTTCTGAATTTTTTCTTATTGTTGGCCATTTTTCTCAGCATCTCATCATCTTCTGTGTCTCAGAGCACTGATAAATCTTACATTTGGCAACACTGCCTATATATTTTTTTATTATAGGAGCACGTTCGCGCCCCTATATTAGGGTTCAATGGCCAGTTCTATGTTAAACTGAAAATTTTGGACTTCGATTATACTTTCTCAAAACGTAAGGACATTCTCTGCACAAAGCTTCATTGATGCACCATTAGGATTCCCAACAATTATAACTTCTCAAAAAGGAAAGAAATTCTCTGCAAAAACTTCATTAATGCACCATTAGGGTTCCATTTATGTAAGTTGGGAAATGCAATCTTAAGGTTTCCAACCATAACATTCCATGCCCACCCTGGGTTTCCAACCCTAGCACTCCATCCCACTGTGGCTTTCCAACTCTAACACCCCACCCCCACCCTGCATGCAGGAACAGGTGTTGGGAGTGTGCCTTGAGGTTGTGAACCCTAATACTCACCCCATTCTCGTATAGTGTGCCCACCTTAGCTTACTTACTCATGGAATGGGATGAACATTAGGGTTCACAACCCCAAGGCACACACCCCCAGCCTGTTCCTGCATGCAGGGTGGGGGTAGGTTGTTACAGTTGGAAAGCCACAGTGGGGGTGGGGTGTTAGGGTTGGAAACCCAGGGTGGGGGTGATATGTGAGGGATGGAAACCCTAAGATTGCATTTCCCAGCGTTTGTGGTGCATTAACAAAGTTATTTGCAGAGAATATTTGATACATATAACAGTAGGCAAATGCTATAACTTTCAGATCTGCAGTTTGTATGAAAAATGTGCTGTTTTTCTTGAATTTTAACTGCTAGCTTCAGTGTTGCACTTGACATTGTGATGTCATCAACACTGTTAAAGTTGCTCTCTGGTTCAATATTACATACATACATACATGTGATTTGCCAGCAGAAACAGACCTTATGGTCTATCAAGTCTGCTCAAGTATGCAGCTAACGTCATTAGACCGCAGCTGCCCCAACTCCCTCCCCATCAATCCCCACTGACAAATTCCCATTACTACTTTCCCATGCACCCCCCATACCCTGTCCCATACCCCTTTCAAAGTGCCCACCATCCGATATGATACCACATCCTCTTGTAGGGTATTCCATTTCAACACCACCCTTTCCATAAAATAATGCCTCCTCATCTCTCTTCTAAATCTACCCCCTTCCAATCTTAATCATTCTCCTCTGGGGTTCCTTCCCTTCCTGAGCCAAAATAACCCATCTGTGCCAGTTTTGTTGATCCCCTTGATATACTTGAATGTTTCAATCATATCTCCTTGATCCCTCCTCTCCTCCAGGGTGCACAATTTCAGATGTCTCAGCCTGTCCTCATAGGGTTTGCCTTCCATGCCCTATATCATTTTGTTGCTCTCCACTGCACCCTCTCAAGCAGCCTGATGTCCTTCTTCAGATATGGTCACCAGAACTGCATGCAGTACTCTAAGTGTGGCCTGACTATGTCTGGATGAGATATCCCTTGCAATACATCCCAGCATATTGTTAGCATTGGCTGCAGCCCTTCTACACTATGCAGAGTTGTTCATGCTCTCTGTTATCATCACACCCAGGTTCTTCTCTTCTTCAGTGACCCCCAATCTCACCCCACTCAACCAATATTCCTTCTTTGGGTTCTTTGCCCCAAAGTGCAAAACCTTACACTTCTTCATATTAAAGCCCAGCTGCCACTTCACTGACCACTCCTCCAGTTTGGTCAGATCCCCCTGTAGCTCTTTCCACCCTTCTACATCATCAGCTACTGCTCCCATCTTGGTATCATCTGTGAACAGACTGATTCTGCTCCTAACTCCATGTAAGATATCCAATATGAACAGTCCAAACAACACCGGACCCAGCACAGAGCCCTGAGGCTCCCCACTTGTCACAGTCCTGGGGTTGAGAGCCCCCCCACCATCACCCTTTGCTGCTTCCCCTTCAACAAATTCTCAATCTAGTACACCATCTTCACCCCCACTCCCATGGATCTCAGTTTCCCTCCCAGCCACCCATGAGGCACTGAATCAAAGGCCTTGCTGAAGTCCAAATACAGGACATCCCTTGCATGGCCCCTGTCCAGCTCTATTGTAACCCAGTCATACTACTCTATTAGGTTGATCTGACAAGATCTCCCCGAAATGAACCCATGTTGCTGCCCATTCTGGAGGCCATTTACCTTGAGAAATGCCATCAGTCTCTCCTTCAGAATCACTTCCATAAGTTTACCCACTATGGAGGTGAGGATAACAGGTCTGTAGTTGCCTGGCTCATCCCTAGGGCCACTCTTGTGGTAGGCATCACACGAGCCATCCTCCAGTCCTGTGGCATACATCCTATCACCAGGGAGGCATTGAACAGGTCTGTCAGTGGCCTGGCCAACACCTCTGCCATCTCCCTTAGCACCCTGGGATGAATGCTATCAGGATCTGGTGCCTTCAGACCCTCTAGTACCCTGCTTTCCATGATATGCCCATCCATCACCTCTTCCCTGCTTCCCCACCCACCCAGTCCATGGAAGTAATGGACCATCCTCCCCCTTGGTGAAAACAGAACAAAAGTATTCATTCAATGCTTCCACCAGTTCTGCACTCTTTTTTACCCATCCCAACCCTTCTAATCCACACTATTTATTCCCTGCATTTCCTTTTCTCTCTCATATACCTGAAAAAGTCCTTCTTCTCTCCCTTGATACCCTGAGCCAACCTTAACTTTCTGGAGGCCTTGGCCTCTCTTACTAGTTTAATTATTTCCTTGGTCCTCCTTGCATACTCCTCCGTCCTCCCCTCTATTGGTCCTTTTGAATTTCCAAAATGGCACTTTCTTAGCCCTCCAGTACTTTCCTGTTTAGCCAACATGGCTTTCTAGCTCTGCTCTTCTTACTCATAGTACTGGTACTAGCATCCGTAGCTTCCTTCAGCCCAAGTTTGATAATATTTCACTTATGTTGTACATTCATCCCAGGACTTATCCCCACAAGGTGCCCTAATAGGATCTCCTGCATCATCCCAAAATCTGCTCATCTAAAGTCCATCATCCTTGTCACTGTTCCTACAGACTCTCTGCTCAAGCTGAGCATGACCCACACCGAATGGTGGTCACTCCCAGCAAGTAGATCATCCACTCTAAGTTCTCTCACTGCCTCCCCATTAGATAATACCAGATTGAGTGTATTACCTAATCTAGTTGGCACACTAACCAGCTGCACCAGAAGACTATCATGAAATGCATCCAGTAATATCTGCTCCTTTACATTAGAGGTAGCTGGGGTACTCCAATCTACCCTAGACAGATTGAAATACCCAACCATCACCACAGCCCCCTTCTTATATACCCACCAAATTTGTTCTGCCAGTTCTCTGTCCAACTCCTCAGACTGAGCTGGTGGTCTATACACCACCCCAACCCTCAGTTTTCTATCCCTAGAGTCCAGGAACTGCATCCATAGCACCTTCATCTTTCCTTCCTCACACTCATCCCTAGTGCATCTAATACAATCCCTTACATAAACTTCCACCCCCTCTCCCCAGCCCCCTGTCCCTTCTATGAATTTTATACCCTGGAATCACCAGATCCCAATCATGGTGCTGGGTGGCTCAGGTTTCTGTTATGGCCGCAATATCCACCATCCCTACAGCTAACATTGCCTGGAGTTCAGCCATTTTGTTACCCAGGCTCCTCACATTCAGGGAGACCACCCTCCTCCTAGATCCATTCTTCTCACCACTCTTACTCCCCTTAACCTGTCCCCTCCCCTGCATCCCACCCCTGTAGCAAACACTGTTATTGTGGGGGGCTTTGTGATTACAGTAACCTAAAAAATTCCCATTGTGACTACAGTAACAACAACACATTTTTGATATGTTGCTGTTACTGAGGTCACTGGCAAATATATCTTTTTTATCTCATAATGTTTGACCTCACTCCTGTTGTGTATATAAATTATAGGGGTATGGCTGCGCACCTATATTAGGGTTCAATGGCTAGTTCTATGTTAAACCCCCAATTTTTTAACTTTAATAACTTTGTAAAGGTATGACCAATTCACATGATCTTTTAATGTGGCAAGTCTTGTTTCAGTTGGATGTGTGGGTGTGGAGATATGACGTGTCAAAAAATGTGAAAATTACCACTTTTGGTGAAATTCTTTGTCATGCTGCTGTGCAAAAATGGTGTGGACTTTTAGTCTGAAATGTTCAGGGTATATAGACCTTGGGTCACAGAAATGCCTTTTGAAGGTTTGGTAAAAAATAATATTAATCCATTCCAAAGTTATTAAATTTTAAAGATTCCCATTATTTCCTATGGGCCAGTTAGATATCCTGCTCGAAAAAGGAATCTTTATCACAAATGTGGAATCCTTTTTCACAAATGCGGGATCTTTTGCTGCAAATGCGGAATCTTTTTTCATGCTGCTGCCATCTTGTTTTCAGTCAGTGAGACAATCAAAGTTAAATTACAAAAAAATATACGCGGCTTTGGTAAACACCAACAGTTGTGTTTACCTACAGTAATTGGGGCCTGTAGAATCAGATTCTGGGGTCAGGTTTTTGATAACTTATCCAGAAATGAATTTTCTTCATCTGCGGAAAACCTTTGCCGTAAATTGCGGAAAGCTCATTTCGTGAAACAGGATTCTTTTTTGCAATTTGTGAAAAAGGATTTCTTAGATAGCTGTTTCTTTGTCAGTTTTTTTAATAAACTAGACTTTATTGAACATTTTCAATAATACAAAACAACAAGACTATTAACAACACTAACAAGGACAACAAAAAGGACAAAATAGCTCAATACAAGAAAAAACAAGACAAACAAAAAAACAACCTTCCACCACCCACTCCAACCAGACCAAACCAAGAGCACCAAATATATGAGTCTTCAAGATGGGGAAAAAGAAAAAAAGTAAACCCCAAAAAGGATTGAATTATCATATTGGTAATAAACTGATGTCTGCAACAGACTTAAGGGGTATTACGAAATCTAAAAAAAAACCAAAAAACCTTGAAACTTAAAAGAGTAACTGATCCATATCTTTTGATTATCCTCATGAGGTCAGGACAAAACATAATAATGTGTGGAGCAGTCCCTAACGACCAAACAATATTTGTTTCTTCCCTTGATTTTGAGCTATTTGTTTCTCATCCTCAAGGGCCTGGAGGATCTCATAATGCCATTCTCAAACAGTAGGGATGTCATTGTCTAACCAATGCCATAAGATAATAATCTGAGTGGTGCTCGCTATCAGGGCCATATATGCTTTCCGGGGACCAAAATGCTGAGCAGGGTAAAAACCCACTAGGCATATCTCAGGCTTGAAACAATCTTCTAACCCTAGAAGAGGATCCAGAGAGTTCTTAATTGAGTTCCAGAAGGAAATTACTTTAATACATTCCCAAAGAATGTGTTTTAGATGGCCCTCTTCTGCCCCACATCAAGAACATATGGACAAAGGGAGTTGTCCCAATTTGCACAACCTTGAGGGAGTGTAATATAGATTTTGTAAAATCTGAAATTGAGTCAAACGATATTTATCTTGCTTGATAAATTTGTAGAGGTGCTGCCATATGGTCTGCCTTACCCAGTCTTCTGTCGGTAAGGTGAGTGGCTGTGTCCAATAATAGCAGACGCCAGCAGGACTGGTAGGATCCTTGGCCTGATAATAACCATAAAATGCTGATACTGGATGGGGTTGCTCTGCTAAGGAAATAAGAGTGGGAATATCTAAAAGATTATGGAAGAACCACCGTGTAGGGTCCAGAAATGAGGCGATAGCCTTCTTAAGTTGAAGGTATTTGAACACAAAAGTGTCAGTCAAGAAAAAAATGCTCTTAAATAGCCTCTACTGAGAGAAAGCGGCCCTTCCGCAGGAAATGACCTACAGTCGCTTCTCGGATCTAAAGGCAAAAAGCAACTGGAATTGGATGGTGTGCGATGCAGAAATGTGGATTTCCTACTACCGGTTGACCTATCCATTTAGTCCACTCCATACCCATATGGTTACAAAGTTGTCATAAGGCCTTTAAGGACCACACACTCGGAATTAGTTTCAACTGACTGGGTAAATGGGCTGGTTGAAGGAAAAGAAGACTTTTAAGCTGACTGCCCACCTGTAGACACAATCACTTTTCAATCTGAAGCCAAAATGGTACATAAGTGGGCCCTTCTTGCACAGTCCAATCCCTGCCCCATCTCAGGAATTTACTGCTGTGTAGGATGCAATAATAAAGGAAAAATGTCACTGCACAGTTACAAAATGGCTTGTTCTTTTTGGCTGAAATGTTTAGGGTACAAAGGGCTTGCCCCACAGATATGCCTTTTGCTGGTTTGGTGAAAATATATTACTTTGTTTTGGAGTTCTGTGGAGTTAAATTTTGCTTCTTTTCCCATAGGATAATATTGTAATGGGAGATTTACCCAGTTGTTTCTTTGTCACTGCACTATGAAGAAACGGTTTGTAATTTTCTTCTGAAATTTCCAGGGTACAGACGGCTTGCCCCACCAATGTGCCTTTTGCTGGTTTAATGAAAATATATTAATTTGGTATGGAGTTCTGCGAGGTTACATTTTGGTTAATTTCCCATAGGATAACATTGTAATGAGAGGTGTACAAAGTTGTTTCTTTGTCACTCCACTGTGGAGAAATGGTTTGCAATTTTCTTCTGAAATTTCTGAGGTACAGACAGCTTGTCCCACAAATGTGCCTTTTGCTGGTTTCCTGAAAATATATTAATTTGGTTTTGCGTTACATTGGTTTTACATTTTGCTGTGCTTTCTATAAGAGAATATTGCACTATCAAGTGATTCTTTGGGTCTGCACACTATGGCACTGGACAGCAAGGCCTTATACTATGTTAAAAATGATGCATGGATGGGAGTGCATGGGCCAGAGGGCTCTGCACTTCCACACAGAAATAGGGATGCGATTACAATAGCTCAAACATTATGGCTGGATGGCACTGTGCGTTCCCAGAAGCAAATATGAATACCATTATGGAGAGCTGGGAGTGCATGCCTTATCCATAGCTCAAAAACACAAATATGCAAAGGAGTGTATGTTCTACCCTGCTATGTTATTGAGATTTATATGGTTTATGTATAGTAACTTAGATGTATTAGATATAGGACTGCCTTGTGAACTGGACAGCAAAGTCCAAATGACATATTTCCTGCATAAAAATAAAGTTTTACCTATTCACCTACCTACCTGATGAGAGTGTAGGGCCTTTCAGGCCCTGTGCTCCAACAGGTAAATAAGGATATAATTACAGTCTCTCAAAAATTATGGATGGTTGGGAGCACAGGGCTCAGAAGGCTCTGTGCTCCTGCAAGCAAATAAGCCTTTGATTATACTTTCTCAGAAAGTAAAGAAAGTCTCTGCAAAAAACTTCATTAGAGAAGCATTAGGGTTCCAGCATCAAAAGTAGAGAAATGCCATCTTCGGGTTCCCAACCCTAAGACTCCACCCTCAGTTTCCAACCCTAAGACCCCACTTCCACCCTGCATGCAGGAACAGGCATGAGGGGGTGTGCCTTGGGGTTGCGGACCCTAATGCTCACCCCATTCACCTATACTGTACCCATCTTAGCTTACTCATGGAATAGGGTGGACATTAGGGTTCATGACCCCAAGGCACACCCCCTCATGGCTGTTCATGAGGCCAATCCTTTTTCATGAGAAAAAAATTTCTTTTTCATTTTCTTCCATCTTGTTTTTAGTTTTCTTAAAAAAAAGATTTGAAACATCGAAAAAATGACCTCCTCCAGAGACACCCAGATATGAATCTTGCTCATAGGAATACCCTAGGTGGATTCTGCAGTTATTGTGTAGAAAAATGACCCTGGAATCTGTTTTTGAAAGATTTAAAATCCTCTTTCGTAACTCCCTAAGATCCTTTTTTGTGAATCCTTTTTCATTCAAAGGAAAAAGAGCACGAGTGCCAAAAAAGGATTTGGGACTTAGGTTTTTTTTGAATTGCTGTCCCAATAATAAAATAATTCCCCTCGTGTCTACTGGCACCCTTACCCTGCCAGATGCATACAGTCTCCGGTGGTATAGTGCCCCCAACCCCGATCATGATTGCCAGCCAATAATAAAAATAATATGTCCCCTGGTAGTCTAGTGGCCCTCCCCGATCACCGTCCCCTTATATAAACAACATTTTCTCTGGCAGTCCAGTGGTCCTTCCCATGTTCTTGAATCATCGTCATATATATATATATATATCTATCTATATATATAGATATATATAATACTGGTGCAGTAGCACCAGTATAGTTAGGGTGAAAGGTAACATCTACATTAAACCCGAATGTTTGAACCTTAATAACTTTCGAACCGTTCAACAGCTTTATATGAAATTTAGCACGATAATTTCTAGGTATACATCTCTTGAGATGTCAAATTGTGTGCAAACCATTGTGTGGTTTCTAAAATACAAAGTGTTGATAAAACGGAAAAATCCATATTTTTTGCCATTTCTTTGTCCACCTGGATCTCAGAAACGGCTTTAGGGTGTAGTCTGACATTTTCAGGGTAAAAAACCTTTGCCTCACAGATGTGCATTTTGAATGTTTGGTGAAAAAATATTAATCCATTTGAAAGTTATTACATTTTTAATTTTCCCATTATTTCCTATGGAAAAATATATATGTCAGGCACAATAGAATCTATTTCTCACAAAGGTAAGGCCTTTACGCACAAATCAGTGCATTTTTTGTGCAAAGTAAGTCAATCTTTTTGCACAGTATATGGATTTGCGATGGCAGAGCTTTGTTGTGTCCGCCGAGTTGTTTTGCCATTAGTGAACGTGAGAAATTGAAGGAAATATGTGAAAGTGAATGTAATAAAAAAACCCATCAAAACTTACTTAAAGGAAACCCCTTTAGCTACATTCTGATATATTTTTTTAATTCAGCCTGAAACACATTTCCTGAACACCAGAAATCTCAGCTGCTGTGCTTAGCATGAGGACTGTTTCTCTCTCGCTCACAGTATGAGAACACTGGTATTTTCTTGACTTCTGCCGCCACAGCTGGGACCCGTGCTGCCAGCAGCAGAGCCAGCCTTGAGCCTTCCCCCCCAGTGTGTAGTGGCACTACATAAGCTGGTGATCACCCTTTAAACTATTATTTTCTGACACCGGGATGCCAACTCCTGGTGTCAGATGGCCCCCATGCAGACCCTTTGGTTAATTGCCCCCCAACAGGGTGGGACACTGGGGAGCCCTCTCCCAGTGTCCGTAAGGATGTGTCACCCCCTGGCAGTGTGGGACACTGGGGAGCCTACTCCCAGTGTTCCAATATGTTTTTTCATGACAAAACAGTTGTAAAATAAAACAGTCCCCTGACAGCTTTTCTTTACACTTGAAAAAGAAAATGGTCCATCGTTGTGTCTCCTATCTCCCTTCCCCCTCCCTAACCTCCCACTGAGGACCAACCACTCCACCGCCAGCCCTATAGTTACTCTGGAGTTCACCTGTCATCTTCTGTGGACTGGGACATGTCTGTACTCTTCAAAATTGAACCACAAATTGAGTAATCCCGATAAAAATGATTAAGTAACAAAGAAACATTGCTCCATTTTTTTCCCTCTCATCTTGATTTTCTCCAGGACCCTTATCCTCCTCCTCCTCCTCTCTGGGACCATCCATCCCAACCCCAGCCCATGAAAACACAGCACACCCACCTGCAGCCCCTCCTTAATAAGGAGAAAAATATCAGCATAGTCCACCTCAACATTCAGAATATCCCAGCTAAAATTGTCACTTTCCATGCCTGGGTAGCCTTGTATGATTTTGATGTTATCACTCTTTCTGAAACCTGGCTTTCCCACAAAATTTCCGACAGGGAGATCGAGCTCAGTGGCTACACCTCTGTCAGGAATGACAGAGAAAAAGTGTGGGGGGGGGAGGTTGCATGTTCAATATCTCAAATTCTCCTTCACCGACACAATTCCAGTTCAGAGTTTGCCCTACTTGAAACCCTCTCAAGCCACCTCCTCTTGGGTCCTGATAAAACCCTCACCACCACCTATGTCCCTCCAGGAACCCCGCACTCTGATCTGGAGTCACTGCTAGCCCTCAAACACTCCCTCTCTCTGAATAGAGAGTGGATCCTTCTTGGGGACTTCAACATTAACTGGATCTCTAACCTTGCCGACACCATCAATACCTGTATTGCAAATCTAGGTCTCCACCAGAACATCACCTCACTCACTAGATCTAATTGTAAAACTGGAACTCATACACTTATTGACCAGATCATTGTCACACACCCCTCCCGCATCACTGACTCTGGTGTTTTGCCAGGCTGTATCAGCGATCATTGTGCTATTTATTGTCTATGGTCGGCCTGTCTATCCAAACACCCCCCAAATTAATTTTCACCAGGAGATTAAATGACTGGAACATTGAGTTAATAACCCACAATCTTAGCCTAGTTGACTGGTCATTCACCGAGGGGCCACGTGACTGCAACTCTATCTAGGCCCTAAAACCTGCAGACACCATCAAGTTCATTCATAGGAACAACTCCAAACCCAGCAAAAGTGCCAACAGCATCGACTATAAAATCCTTAAACTCCCCATCGATGTTCTGGCGGTCCCCATCACCAATCTACTCAACCACTCTCTCTGATCCAGCTGTTTTCCCACCACTTGGAAAACCACTACCATTAAACTGTTATTTAAGTTTGGGTCTAGAAGCAAAGTCAGAAATCACCATCCCATTTCCCTGCTTGACCCCCTCTCAAAAAATATTGAGAAAGTTGTGCATACTTAACTCACTGCCTACCTTGAATCCAACAACTTATTCTCTGGTGCCCAGCATGGTTTCAGATCTGGACACAGCACTGAGACAGCCCTGGTCAGGTTCACCAGTGACATCCTTAAGGCTAATGACAAAGGCCAGTACACTGTGTCCATTTTTGTGGACATGACCAAGGCATTCAACCTTGTGGACCATGCCCTCTTCCAAGGCACTCTAAGTGGTTTACATCTTTTGGATAAGGCCATCAAATAGGTCAGAAGCTACCTTTCTGGGAGATCTCATAAGACCTCCATTGAAGGTCACTTCTCCTCTGAATGTCCAATTAAATATGAGGTCCCCCAGGGCTCTATCCTGGGCCCTCTTCTTTTCTCACTTTTCATAAACAACCTCCCTTCTATCTGCTATTCCACTCAACTTGTCCTCTATGCTAATGATGTAGTTCTTTTCTGCAGTGACAAAAACCCCGCCACTATGTTCCACAATCTGCAGTCTTATTTTAGGAAGTTGTACTCTTGTTTCTCTGGTTATGGCTTGGTTCTCAGTTCCAAGAAGACCAAGTTCATGATTTTCTTGGGTCCCAGGAAAACCCCTGTCACTGGCATTACACTGTTTGACAACTCCAGTAATCTCATTGAATAAGTGTCAGAATTCAAATACCTGGGCCTTCACCTGGACCCCCACCTCTCCTACAATCTCTACATTAGCAACCTCATAAAGAAGATTCATGTTAGGCTTGGTTTTCTCTACATGATTAGAAAGTTCCTGATCCCCACATCTAGACTTTGCCTAGCTACCGTAGCTGTCTACTCCTGCCTCTTATTGACTATGGATCCATTTTCTTCTCTCCCCCCATCTCATCCCTCCTCTACTCCAAACTTAGATCTACTTACAACAGAATAGCTCATTTCATCACTGGCCTGCCCTGGAAAACACACCACTGCACACTTTACTCCTCCCTCAGATGGCCCACCCTAGAAGGGAGGTTCCATCTAAAAATGCTCTCCTTCCTTCATAAGATATGCCTCAAAATTCTTCCCTCTTGTGTTGATTCTCTTTTCCTGTTTGCAGCCCCTGGGCTGTCAACCAGAGGTTCTTCCAGTCTAGTCTTCGACATCCCTTTTTAGAGAACCAAGCAGGCTCAGAACACTACCACCTACAAGGGCACAAAGTTGTACAACAAACTGCCCCATGAAATTCAGGCCAGTAGGTCCATATACTCCTTCAACTCTTTCCCCAATATCACATCCTCATATCATCCACCTGTGGCTGCCCCAGTTGACCCCATGCTAAACTCAGTGGTTAATTTTTCTGCAAGACTTGCACTATCCCCACCTTTTTGCACTAATGCCATCGGCCCTTTTCATTTCCTGCCTCTCTTGTATTTGCCTCATCTGCTTCCTCTTTGTCTCTCATGTAAACACTACCACTACTAAATACTCTGTCTCTCATGTTAACATTATTGTCTCTGACTGCCATTTGTTTGTTTGATTTGTGCGTGGATTTATACCCCGTAAGTACGGTGTAAATAATGATGTAATCTATTTGACTGTAATGTTTATCTGCTAAATCTGTTGTCTTCTTCCACTGGACATTTGTGAAAATGGGCATTTCTGCTCACATACCCTCCAGTATACAAATAAAATTGATTGATTGATTTTATGACTGCCTTTGTACACATGACATGTAGCATTTATAGTATACTGGCCAAAATGTCATTTCATACCAGAAGTGCAAAAATACATCTTATTCAGGATTTAAAAAATATCACCTGTCACATTTGTCATATGGTGTCAAAAATGGCTATGTTTAAATTTTGGAGTCAAAATATTGAAAATTAGCAAAGTTATGAGTGAACATTGAAATACTGCAATATTCAGTCATAATGTGGGCATTTACCATATTTGTACAGCAATATTTCAGCACTGCCTTTTGTTGGTGAAATAATAAAATAATATGTCCCTGGTAGTCTAGTGGCCTCCCGATCACCGTCCCTTATATAAACAACATTTTCTCTGGCAGTCAGTGGTCCTTCCCATGTTCTTGAATCGTCATCATATATATATATATATATATATATATATATATATATATATATATACTGGTGCAGTAGCACCAGTATAGTTAGGTGAAAGGTAACATCTACGTTAAACCCGAATGTTTGAACCTTAATAACTTTAGAACCGTTCAACAGCTTTATGTGAAATTTAGCATGATAATTTCTAGGTGTATGTCTCTTGAGATGTCAAATTGTGTGCAAATCCATTGTGTGGTTTCTGAAATACAGAGTGTTGATAAAACAGAAAAATCCATTTTTTTGCCATTTCTTTGTCCACCTGGATCTCAGAAATGGCTTTAGGTGTAGTCTGACATTTTCAGGTTAAAAACCTTTGCCTCACAGATGTGCCTTTTGAATGTTTGGTGAAAAATATTAATCCATTTGAAAGTTATTACATTTTAATTTCCCATTATTTCCTATGGAAAAATATATATGTCAGGCACAATAGAATCTATTTCTCACAAAGGTAAGGCCTTTACACACAAATCAGTGCATTTTTTGTGCAAAGTAAGTCAATCTTTTTGTACAGTATATGGATTTGCGATGGCAGAGCTTTGTTGTGTCCGCCGAGTTGTTTTGCCATTAGTGAACGTAAGAAATTGAAGGAAATATGTGAAAGTGAATGTAATAAAAAAAAACCATCAAAACTTAGCTAAAGGAAACCCCTTTAGCTACATTCTGATATATTTTTTTAATTCAGCCTGAAACATTTCCTGAACACCAGAAATCTCAGCTGCTGTGCTTAGCATGAGGACTGTTTCTCTCCGCTCACAGTATGAGAACACTGGTATTTTCTTGACTTCTGCAGCCACAGCTGGGACCCGTGCTGCCAGCAGCAGAGCCAGCCTTGAGCCTTCCCCCAGTGTGAGTGGCACTACATAAGCTGGTGATCACCTTTAAACTATTATTTTCTGACACCGGGATGCCAACTCCTGGTGTCAGATGGCCTCATGCAGACCCTTTGGTTAATTGCCCCCCAACAGGGTGGGACACTGGGGAGCCCTCTCCCAGTGTCCGTAAGGATGTGTCACCCCCTGGCAGTGTGGGACACTGGGGAGCCTACTCCCAGTGTTCCAATATGTTTTTTCATGACAAAACAGTTGTAAAATAAAACAGTCCCCTGACAGCTTTTCTTTACACTTGAAAAAGAAAATGGTCCATCGTTGTGTCTCCTATCTCCCTCCCCCCTTCCTAACCTCCCACTGAGGACCAACCACTCCACCGCCAGCCCTATAGTTACTCTGGAGTTCACCTGCTGTCATCTTCTGTGGACTGGGACACGTCTGTACTCTTCAAAATTGAACCACAAATTGAGTAATCCCGATAAAAATGATTAAGTAACAAAGAAACATTGCTCCATTTTTTTCCCTCTCATCTTGATTTTCTCCAGGACCCTTATCCTCCTCCTCCTCCTCTCTGGGACCATCCATCCCAACCCCAGCCCATGAAAACACAGCACACCCACCTGCAGCCCCTCCTTAATAAGGAGAAAAATGTCAGCATAGTCCACCTCAACATTCAGAATATCCCAGCTAAAATTGTCACTTTCCATGCCTGGGTAGCCTTGTATGATTTTGATGTTATCACTCTTTCTGAAACCTGGCTTTCCCACAAAATTTCCGACAGGAGATCGAGCTCAGTGGCTACACCTCTGTCAGGAATGACAGAGAGAAAAAGTGTGAGGGGTTGCATGTTCAATATCTCAAATTCTCCTTCACCGACACAATTCCAGTTCAGAGTTTGCCTACTGAAACCCTCTCAAGCCACCTCCTCTTGGGTCCTGATAAAACCCTCACCCTCACCACCACCTATGTCCCTCCAGGAACCCCGCACTCTGATCTGGAGTCACTGCTAGCCCTCAAACACTCCCTCTCTCTGAATAGAGAGTGGATCCTTCTTGGGGACTTCAACATTAACTGGATCTCTAACCTTGCCGACACCATCAATACCTGTATTGCAAATCTAGGTCTCCACCAGAACATCACCTCACCCTCTAGATCTAATTGTAAAACTGGAACTCATACACTTATTGACCAGATCATTGTCACACACCCCTCCCGCATCACTGACTCTGGTGTTTTGCCAGGCTGTATCAGCGATCATTGTGCTATTTATTGTCTATGGTCGGCCTGTCTATCCAAACACCCCCCAAATTAATTTTCACCAGGAGATTAAATGACTGGAACATTGAGTTAATAACCCACAATCTTAGCCTAGTTGACTGGTCATTCACCGAGGGGCCACGTGACTGCAACTCTATCTAGGCCCTAAAACCTGCAGACACCATCAAGTTCATTCATAGGAACAACTCCAAACCCAGCAAAAGTGCCAACAGCATCGACTATAAAATCCTTAAACTCCCCATCGATGCTCTGGCGGTCCCCATCACCAATCTACTCAACCGCTCTCTCTGATCCAGCTGTTTTCCCACCACTTGGAAAACCACTACCATTAAACTGTTATTTAAGTTTGGGTCTAGAAGCAAAGTCAGAAATCACCATCCATTTCCCTGCTTGACCCCCTCTCAAAAAATATTGAGAAAGTTGTGCATACTTAACTCACTGCCTACCTTGAATCCAACAACTTATTCTCTGGTGCCCAGCATGGTTTCAGATCTGGACACAGCACTGAGACAGCCCTGGTCAGGTTCACCAGTGACATCATAAGGCTAATGACAAAGGCCAGTACACTGTGTCCATTTTTGTGGACATGACCAAGGCATTCAACCTTGTGGACCATGCCCTCTTCCAAGGCACTCTAAGTGGTTTACATCTTTTGGATAAGGCCATCAAATAGGTCAGAAGCTACCTTTCTGGGAGATCTCATAAGACCTCCATTGAAGGTCACTTCTCCTCTGAATGTCCAATTAAATATGAGGTCCCCCAGGGCTCTATCCTGGGCCCTCTTCTTTTCTCACTTTTCATAAACAACCTCCCTTCTATCTGCTATTCCACTCAACTTGTCCTCTATGCTAATGATGTAGTTCTTTTCTGCAGTGACAAAAACCCCGACACTATGTTCCACAATCTGCAGTCTTATTTTAGGAAGTTGTACTCTTGTTTCTCTGGTTATGGCTTGGTTCTCAGTTCCAAGAAGACCAAGTTCATGATTTTCTTGGGTCCCAGGAAAACCCCTGTCACTGGCATTACACTGTTTGACAACTCCAGTAATCTCATTGAATAAGTGTCAGAATTCAAATACCTGGGCCTTCACCTGGACCCCCACCTCTCCTACAATCTCTACATTAGCAACCTCATAAAGAAGATTCATGTTAGGCTTGGTTTTCTACATGATTAGAAAGTTCCTGATCCCACATCTAGACTTTGCCTAGCTACCGTAGCTGTCTACTCCTGCCTCTTATTGACTATGGATCCATTTTCTTCTCTCCCCCCATCTCATCCCTCCTCTACTCCAAACTTAGATCTACTTACAACAGAATAGCTCATTTCATCACTGGCCTGCCCTGGAAAACACACCACTGCACACTCTACTCCTCCCTCAGATGGCCCACCCTAGAAGGGAGGTTCCATCTAAAAATGCTCTCCTTCCTTCATAAGATATGCCTCAAAATTCTTCCCTCTTGTGTTGATTCTCTTTTCCTGTTTGCAGCCCCTGGGCTGTCAACCAGAGGTTCTTCCAGTCTAGTCTTCGACATCCCTTTTTAGAGAACCAAGCAGGCTCAGAACACTACCACCACCTACAAGGGCACAAAGTTGTACAACAAACTGCCCCATGAAATTCAGGCCAGTAGGTCCATATACTCCTTCAACTCTTTCCCCAATATCACATCCTCATATCATCCACCTGTGGCTGCCCCAGTTGACCCCATGCTAAACTCAGTGGTTAATTTTTCTGCAAGACTTGCACTATCCCCACCTTTTTGCACTAATGCCATCGGCCCTTTTCATTTCCTGCCTCTCTTGTATTTGCCTCATCTGCTTCCTCTTTGTCTCTCATGTAAACACTACCACTACTAAATACTCTGTCTCTCATGTTAACATTATTGTCTCTGACTGCCATTTGTTTGTTTGATTTGTGCGTGGATTTATACCCGTAAGTACAGGTGTAAATAATGATGTAATCTATTTGACTGTAATGTTTATCTGCTAAATCTGTTGTCTTCTTCCACTGGACATTTGTGAAAATGGGCATTTCTGCTCACATACCCTCCAGTATACAAATAAAATTGATTGATTGATTTTATGACTGCCTTTGTACACATGACATGTAGCATTTATAGTATACTGGCCAAAATGTCATTTCATACCAGAAGTGCAAAAATACATCTTATTCAGGATTTAAAAAATATCACCTGTCACATTTGTCATATGGTGTCAAAAATGGCTATGTTTAAATTTTGGAGTCAAAATATTGAAAATTAGCAAAGTTATGAGTGAACATTGAAATACTGCAATATTCAGTCATAATGTGGGCATTTTACCATATTTGTACAGCAATATTTCAGCACTGCCTTTTTGTTGGTGAAATAATAAAAATAATATGTCCCTGGTAGTCTAGTGGCCCTTCCCGATCACCGTCCCCTTATATAAACAACATTTTCTCTGGCAGTCCAGTGGTCCTTCCCATGTTCTTGAATCGTCATCATATATATATATATATATATATATATATATATATATATATATATATATATATATAATACTGGTGCAGTAGCACCAGTATAGTTAGGGTGAAAGGTAACATCTACGTTAAACCCGAATGTTTGAACCTTAATAACTTTAGAACCGTTCAACAGCTTTATGTGAAATTTAGCATGATAATTTCTAGGTGTATGTCTCTTGAGATGTCAAATTGTGTGCAAATCCATTGTGTGGTTTCTGAAATACAGAGTGTTGATAAAACAGAAAAATCCATTTTTTTTTTGCCATTTCTTTGTCCACCTGGATCTCAGAAATGGCTTTAGGGTGTAGTCTGACATTTTCAGGTTAAAAAACCTTTGCCTCACAGATGTGCCTTTTGAATGTTTGGTGAAAAAATATTAATCCATTTGAAAGTTATTACATTTTTAATTTTCCCATTATTTCCTATGGAAAAATATATATGTCAGGCACAATAGAATCTATTTCTCACAAAGGTAAGGCCTTTACACACAAATCAGTGCATTTTTTGTGCAAAGTAAGTCAATCTTTTTGTACAGTATATGGATTTGCGATGGCAGAGCTTTGTTGTGTCCGCCGAGTTGTTTTGCCATTAGTGAACGTAAGAAATTGAAGGAAATATGTGAAAGTGAATGTAATAAAAAAAAACCATCAAAACTTAGCTAAAGGAAACCCCTTTAGCTACATTCTGATATATTTTTTTAATTCAGCCTGAAACACATTTCCTGAACACCAGAAATCTCAGCTGCTGTGCTTAGCATGAGGACTGTTTCTCTCTCGCTCACAGTATGAGAACACTGGTATTTTCTTGACTTCTGCAGCCACAGCTGGGACCCGTGCTGCCAGCAGCAGAGCCAGCCTTGAGCCTTCCCCAGTGTGTAGTGGCACTACAAAGCTGGTGATCACCCTTTAAACTATTATTTTCTGACACGGGATGCCAACTCCTGGTGTCAGATGCCCCTTGCAGACCCTTTGGTTAATTGCCCCCAACAGGGTGGGACACTGAGAGCCCTCTCCCAGTGTCCATAAGGATGTCACCCCTGGCAGTGTGGGACACTGGGAGCCTACTCCCAGTGTTCCAATATGTTTTTTCATGACAAATCAGTTGTAAAATAAAACAGTCCCTTGACAGCTTTTCTTTACACTTGAAAAAAGAAAATGGTCCATCGTTGTGTCTCCTATCTCCCTTCCCCATCCCTAGCCTCCCACTGAGGACCAACCACTCCACCACCAGCCCTATACTTACTCTGGAGTTCATCTGCTGTCATCTTCTGTGGACTGGGACACGTCTGTACTCTTCAAAATCGAACCACAAATTAAGTAATCCCGATAAAAATGATTAAGTAACAAAGAAACATTGCACCATTTTTTTCTCTCTCATCTTGATTTTCTCCAGGACCCTCATCCTCCTCCTTCTCCTCTCTGGGACCATCCATCCCAACCCCAGCCCATGAAAACACAGCACACCCACCTGCAGCCCCTCCTTAATAAGGAGAAAAATATCAGCATAGTCCACCTCAACATTCAGAATATCCCAGCTAAAATTGTCACTTTCCATGCCTGGGTAGCCTTGTATGTTATCACTCTTTCTGAAACCTGGCTTTCCCACAAAATTTCCAACAGGGAGATCGAGCTCAGTGGCTACACTCTGTCAGGAATGACAGAGAAAAATTGGGGGGGGAGGTTGCATGTTCAATATCTCAAATTCTCCTTCACCGACACAATTCCAGTTCAGAGTTTGCCCTACTTGAAACCCTCTCAAGCCACCTCCTCTTGGGTCCTGATAAAACCCTCACCCTCACCACCACCTATGTCCCTTCAGGAACCCCACACTCTGATCTGGAGTCACTGCTAGCCCTCAAACACTCCCTCTCTCTGAATAGAGAGTGGATCCTTCTTGGGGACTTCAACATTAACTGGATCTCTAGCCTTGCCGACACCATCAAATCCTGTATTGCAAATCTAGGTCTCCACCAGAACATCACCTCACCCACTAGATCTAATTGTAAAACTGGAACTCATACACTTATTGACCAGATCATTGTCACACACCCCTCCCGCATCACCGACTCTGGTGTTTTGCCAGGCTGTATCAGCGATCATTGTGCTATTTATTGTCTATGGTCAGCCTGTCTATCCAAACACCCCCCAAATTAATTTTCACCAGGAGATTAAATGACTGGAACATTGAGTTAATAACCCACAATCTTAGCCTAGTTGACTGGTCATTCACCGAGGGACCACGTGACTGCGACTCCATCTAGACCCTAAAACCTGCAGACACCATCAAGCTCATTCATAGGAACAACTCCAAACCCATCAAAAGTGCCAACGGCATCGACTATGAAATCCTTAAACTCCCCATCGATGTTCTGGCGGTCCCCATCACCAATCTACTCAACCGCTCTCTCTGATCCAGCTGTTTTCCCACCACTTGGAAAACCACTACCATTAAACTGTTATTTAAGTTTGGGTCTAGAAACAAAGTCAGAAATCACCATCCTATTTCCCTGCTTGCCCCCCTCTCAAAAAATATTGAGAAAGTTGTGCATACTTAATTCACTGCCTACCTTGAATCCAACAACTTATTCTCTGGTGCCCAGCATGGTTTCAGATCTGGACATAGCACTGAGATAGCCCTGGTCAGGTTCACCAGTGACATCCTTAAGGCTAATGACAAAGGCCAGTACACTGTGTCCATTCTTGTGGACATGACCAAGGCATTCAACCTTGTGGACCATGCCCTCTTCCAAGACAATCTAAGTGGTTTACATCTTTTGGATAAGGCCATCAAATAGGTCAGAAGCTACCTTTCTGGGAGATCTCATAAGACCTCCATTGAAGGTCACTTCTCCTCTGAATGTCCAATTAAATATGAGGTCCCCCAGGGCTCTATCCTGGGCCCTCTTCTTTTCTCACTTTTCATAAACAACCTCCCTTCTATCTGCTATTCCACTCAACTTGTCCTCTATGCTAATGATGTAGTTCTTTTCTGCAGTGACAAAAACCCTGCCACTATGTTCCACAATCTGCAGTCTTATTTTAGGAAGTTATACTCTTGTTTCTCTGGTTATGGCTTGGTCCTCAGTTCCAAGAAGACCAAGTTCATGATTTTCTTGGGTCCAAGAAAAACCCCTGTCACTGGCATTACACTGTTTGACAACTCCAGTAACCTCATTGAATAAGTGTCAGAATTCAAATACTTGGGTCTTCACCAGGACCCCCACCTCTCCTACAATCTTCACATTAGCAACCTCATAAAGAAGATTCATGTTAGGCTTGGTTTTTTCTACATGATTAAAAAGTTCCTGATCCCCACATCTAGACTTTGCCTAGCTACCGTAGCTGTCTACTTCTGCCTCTTATTGACTATGGATCCATTTTCTTCTCTCCCCCCACCTCATCCCTCCTCTACTCCAAACTTAGATCTACTTACAACAGAATAGCTCATTTCATCACTGGCCTCCCCTGGAAAACACACCACTGCACACTCTACTCCTCCCTCAGATGGCCCACCCTAGAAGGGAGGTTCCATCTAAAAAATGCTCTCCTTCCTTCATAAGATATGCCTCAAAATTCTTCCCTCTTGTGTTGACTCTCTTTTCCTGTTTGTAGCCCCTGGGCTGTCAACCAGAGGTTCTTCCAGTCTAGTCTTCGACATCCCTTTTTGGAGAACCAAGCAGGCTCAGAACACTATCACCTACAAGGGCACAAAGTTGTACAACAAACTGCCCTATGAAATTCAGACCAGTAGGTCCATATACTCCTTCAACTCTTTCCCCAATATCACATCTTCATATCGTCCACCTATGGCTGCCCCAGTTGACCCCATGCTAAACTCAGTGGTTAATTTTTCTGCAAGACTTGCACTATCCCCACCTTTTTGCACTAATGCCATCGGCCCTTTTCATTTTCTGCCTCTCTTGTATTTGCCTCATCTGCTTCCTCTTTGTCTCTCATGTAAACACTACCACTACTAAATACTCTGTCTCTCATGTTAACATTATTGTCTCTGACTGCCATTTGTTTGTTTGATTTGTGCATGGATTTATACCCCGTAAGTATGGTGCAAATAATGATGTAATCTATTTGACTGTAATGTTTATCTGCTAAATCTGTTGTCTTCTTCCACTGGACATTTGTGAAAATGGGCATTTCTGCTCACATACCCTCCAGTATATAAATAAAATTGATTGATTTTATGACTGCCTTTGTACACATGACATGTAGCATTTATAGTATATTGGCCAAAATGTCATTTCACACCAGAAGTGCAAAAAGACATCTTATTCAGGATTTAAAAAAATATCACCTGTCACATTTATCATATGGTGTCAAAAATGGCTATGTTTAAATTTTGGAGTCAAAATATTGAAAATTAGCAAAGTTATGATTGAACGTTGAAATACTGCAATATTCAGGCATAATCTGGGCATTTTACCATATTTGTACAGCAATATTTCAGCACTGCCTTTTTGTTACCTCACCTTATGAAACTGGTAGGTGAAAATGTTCAAATCCCCACCAAAATTTGATTTCATGCCTCCAAAATGTCATTCTGCACCATAGGTGCAAGAACACATTTTGGCCAGGATTTGAAAAATGACAGCTGTAATGTTCATAAGGTGGTGTGAAAAAATGGCTATCTTGAAAATCTGGGGTCAAAATATGTAAAATTACCAAAGTTTTGAGTGAGAGTAGAAAAATTTCAAGTTACGCTCATAACTTTGTCACTGTTACATATTTTGACCCCAAGTTTTCAACATAGCCTTCTTATGACCCCACCTCATGAACAGAGGTGGTGAAAATGTTCAAATCCTGTCTTAAAGGTGATTTCACCAAGTAACTGTGAAAACACCTTTTGGGCCCACTTTGCATAATTTCACCACCATTGGTCATGAGGTAGCATCCCAAAAAGACCATGTTGAAAATTTGGGGTCAAAATATGAAAAACTGACAAAGTTATGCATCGAAGTTCAAAATCCCTTCGAAACACACTGAACTGCACTTACTTTTGTTTCTCATATTGCAATTGGCAGGTTCAGTAGCAAGACGTGTCTTTGATTGGAGAGTGGATCTTTACCCTGGGACATGTTCAGGTGAGTGAGGGTGTGTGGGGGTGTGGTGGGGGTGTCGGGTGGTGAGTGCTGAGTGGGAGGTTGGGGTGGCAAGGTCAGATTGGCGAAAGACCATTTTCTTTTTTAGAGGTTAACAACAGAAAAAAAACATCGAGGGATGTGTTTCTTTATTACAGGTAACATTAATCTGGGTACAGATTTCGGAGGGTGGGGGTACCACTAGACACCAGGGAAACAACAAACACAAGAGGACAGTGATCAGAGAATGGAGGTGCCACTAGATGCCAGGGAAACAACAAACATAAGAGGATGGTGATTGGAGGGGGGTGCCACTAGACACCAGGGAAACAAGAAATGAAAGGGGACATGGGTCAGAGGCAGGGGGTGATGCTAGACACAAAGGAAACAACAAATGTAAGGAGATTGTGATCAGAGGGTGGGTGCACCACTGGACATCAGGGAAACATCATATTAAATAAGGGTATGGTGATCAGAGAGTGGTAGGGTGCCACTAGACACCAGGAGAACTTTGCGTGCATAAGGGTATGGCCATCAGAGGGTGGGGGGGCATCACTAGACACCAAGGCATGGTTTTTATTTATTACAGGTAACATTAATGTGGGGACAGTGATCGGAGGGTGGGGGGTACCATTAGACATCAGAGAAACAGCAAACTTGGGTGGTTGGTGATTGGAGGCTGGGGGTGCCACTAGACACCAGGGAAACAACAAATGTAAGGGGACATGGATTGAAGGCAAAGGACTAGACACCAAGGAAATAACAAACATAAGGGAACTGTGATCAGAGGGTGGGGGGCACCACTACACACCAGGGAAACATCATTTTAAATAAGGGGATGATGATCAGAGAGTGGGGAGCGGGTGCCACTAGACACCAGGGAAACATAGCATATGTAAGGATGAGGGTGGGGGGGCATCACTAGACACCAGGGAAACATTACATACTGTACATAAGGGAACCACAATGGGAGGAGGTGGCACTGGAAAACAGAGAAATGGCAGCTGACTGCTCAGAGCAGCTCATACTGTAGCATGCGTTCCAGCTGTAGCTGCAGAACTCAAGAAAGTCCCACAGTTCTTATACAGAGAACATGGGCCAATGGCTCCTCTCACTAAACTGGACATCCAGGATTTTGGGATGCCCAGAAAAGGTGTTTCTGGACATTAATTGTAGAACCAACACACAAATCTAGCTAAACACTCCCGTTTAGCTAGGTTCTGGTATTTATTATTTTAAATCATGGATTTTTTTATGTAATTTTCATGCTTATTAGTTTGAGGAGAAACAAATAAGATGACAAGTCTCACAGTACAAAAAAAATGTTTCATGCTATGAGAAGCAAGTGTTGAGAATCCAAAAATGGTCTTGCAAAGCAGAATTTTTGGTGTTGTATCTGATCGTTATCCCAAGTACCCTACTGAGCATACTCAGAACAGAAAAACACAAAACTTTAAAGCCTTATAACTCTGGAACCATTCAATATTTTTTTCATGAAACCATACAAAGGCATTACCTTAGGACATCACACCTGTACCCGGAAGGATTTTGGGAACAATTCCATTCTGTGTAGGCTGTAGGTGAGAGCAAAAAAAAAAATCCCATGCTTAATATAGGAAACAAAATTAGACATCTACAGAAAAATAATATATGCAGTTCTCAGAAACCGCACAAGCTGCTGTCACAAAACTTTCCAAAGACTTAAATCTTGCATCCTAGACAACACATGCAAAATTTCAGCTGATTTGGTCAAATGCTGCCAAACCTATTGAGGTGCAAATTTAGGGGGTTAATACTGAAAACCCTACTCAGCTCAAACTATAGGGGTGCTACAGTGCCCTTTAATAAATAAGGGATATGCCATGCCCCATAAAAAAATATCAGTGATATTTCTCCTGAGTGTACTTTGAAGCAACTAATGATGTCATAAGGTCAAAGCACATGAAGGAAAAATATCACCAATATGTCTGTATGGGGCATGGCATATTCAGCTTATCCAACACTTGTTCCTGTTTGTGAGGTGCTGTTTTTGTTTATTTATTTGCTGTTTTGGAAGTCCTTTGAGTGGTGAGTGGTAATTCAGGATGACCGAGCAGTCATGTGTAAGGTCTGACACACTGACACTACTGTGTACATCACTGCATCATGTTATGATTTGCAAATGTAAGGTTCTGAGTGAGGGGTCCCATGGGTCATTGTGAGAGCGAACAGGAGTCATGTTACTATTTGAAGACTGCAGAGTTCTTGGCAGCCAAGAATCATAGAGAGTGCCAGTGGTGAGTCAGAGGTCAGCAGACAGGAAATGGAGGGGGTTATGCAGTACTGCAGTGATTCTTGTGAAACAGTTCATGGTGGCTGATGTGTGGGTGTTTAAAAATTGGGGAAAATGGTTTATAGACATTTTAAATGCTTTTCTAATAAGGCTGGGAAAGTGACAGTGCTGGTGGAAAGCAGGAGAGAAATTAAATGAAAAGTTCTAATTTAGGAACTGTGGAGCTCGTGCTGGTGGGAAGAGGCCAGTAAGGAGCTACTGTGAGGATACTTTTCCTCATGTGACATACAGTGAGAATATTTTGATATTCTCATTCTAGATCCAATGGTCACAAGAGGAAATCAGGAGGGAAAAATAGCCCTATCTTATTTGGCACTCCCCGCAAGCCAACAGAGGACTAACATGGTAGGCCATCCACCCACCACCATGTGTGGTCCTAAGTAAGTGGCAAAAAACCTGTAGGTCCATGAGAAGGTTGGTGATGGAGCTGGGTGGGGTGCACAGGACTGGGGGTCAGAGGTGCAGAAATCCAATGCAGAAAAAAGGGACTCCATTAACACAGGCAAACCTATCTGGAACAGAGTTTCTAATGATTGTTTTCATGCTTGTCTGCTTCTTTTTAGGATTCAATCTCATGAAAATCATGGAAACATGTTTTTTGTAAAACAGGACTAGTACTAACGCTTGTGCATGGAGACTCACAGGGCAATCTAAATATGTAATGGCAGTTGTTGCTTTAAGGTTTTCCATCTGTATGTCAATGAATGGTAAACTGACTGTTTTTACAGGCTTCACCTTATTGCTCCATACAAAAGTGGATTTGACTAGGGAGTGTCAGTAAGGGGAAGACAATGTTGAATAATGTCATGCTTCACCTGGCCTGTCACAGTTAACATACAGTAAGTTAATGCTAAAAAAAGGCATGTTGCATGGTGAAGAAATCTTTCTACTATTTACCAAGATAATTTACATCATATACACAAAAAGACATCCTTAAGAGATGTGTCACAAGGCCTGTGAGTAGCAAAGATAATGAATAACCTAGAGACCCAATCTCTTACAATACATTTTCACACAAACAATTCATTTTCACTTTGGAAAGTTCTCTTGTGGGTGGCAATCAAGCAAGACCTTTATATTTGTTCAAGAACAGGTGGCTTCCGTTCTCCAGGTATTTATGGAATGTGTGCAGCAGTTCACAGCTCTCCTTTCTCACAAATCTTTTGGCTTTATCAGATGTGATTCCATTTTTCTCACTGCTGATACTTATCTCTTCATTAAGCATGGATGGGGATTAAAACTACTGCACAGCAACTAGCATGTTTACTCCAGTTCTCACAACTAATGTGCAAACTGACTTCCAAGGAACTGACCCCCTGCAGTGCAGTCACAGTCTGTCAGGTTCTGCACTACCCTCAACAGTTTTAATCCTCTTCCTGTTAACTTGAGAAGCTTGCTTCACCTATATATCATATATATATATATATATATATATATATATATATATGTATGTATTATGCTGGCATGGTTGTGCCAGTATAGTTAGAGTGAAAATGCACTTCTATGTTAAAGTCCAAACTTTGTACCTTAATAACTTCAGAACCATTCAATGGATCTGCATGACATTTGTCACACATAATCTCTAGGGATAGAGCTCTTGATATGCCAAATATCGTGTGAATTGGTTTTGTGATTTCTGAGATACAGGGTGTCAAAAAATCCTAAATGTACCACTTTTTTTACATTTCTTTGTCCACCTGTATCTCAGAAACAGTTTTAGGTTTTGCTTTGAAATTTTCAGGGTTGAAAGGCTTTGGGTCACAGATGTGCCTTTTGAAGATTTGGTGAAAAAATAGTAATCCGTTCAAAAGTTATAAAAATGTTCTTTTCCCATTATTTCCTATGGGAGAATTTATATGTCAACTTCGACATCAAGGTTAGTGTTGCACACTTCTTTGTGCACTTGTAACTCTGAAACAGTTTTAGGTTGTGCTCTAAAATTTTCAGGGTACAAAGCCTTTGGGTCACAGATGTGCCTATTGAAGGTTTGGTGAAAAAATATTAATACGTTCAAAAGTTATATGACTTTTAATTTTCCCATTATTTCCTATGGGAAAAGTAAAGAGTTCAGCACGAAGGTACCATATCTTAACAAATCATGGTGTGTGTGTGTGAAAATATGTGTGCCCTATTTTCACATACACACCATGATTTCAGAAAATAAGCTAGTCAATTGCTGACAGCAGGGTGCCCAATCCCCCTGCCGGCATTTCTTCACCCCCACACCCCACTACTGTGGCACACTGAGATCCCACCCCAGTGTGCCAAATAATTGTTTTTTATATCTGTTTCTGACACTGGGATGCCTACTCCTGCTGTCAGTTGCTGACGGGGGTGCCCAGTCCCCATGTCAGCAGCATGTATTGCCCCAAACTCATGTGGCACACTGGGAGCCTACCACAGTGTGCCCAAAAGTTATTTATTTATTTTGTCTTTGTTGCTGGGGGTGCCCAATTCCCCTGTCAGCAGCATGTATCCCCCCAACTCGTGTGGCACACTGGGAGCCCACCCCAGTGTGTCCCCAAATTTTTTTTAACCTGTAAATAAATAAAACGGTTCCCTGATGACTTTTTTTCTTATGTGTAAAAAAGAAAATGGTCCCTCGTCCCCTCGTCATCTCCCCAGTACCCCCTTCCCATCACTACCCTCCCACTGAGCACCCACCTGTCTGTACCCCCCCTTATCCTATACTTACTTCTGGTGGTCGGCGCTGTCATTTTTTCTGGACTGGGACACATCTGCACTCTTCAAAGCTGAACCTAGAATCCATTGAATGCTTTCAAAGATATAAAGTGTTGAAAAAACAGAAACATTTGTTTGCGATCCTGGATCTCAGAAATGGCTTTAGGTTTTGGTCTGAAATGTGCAGGTGAGAAAGCCTTTGGGTTACAGATGTGCCTTTTGAAGGTTTGGTGAAAAAATATTAATCTGTTTAAAAGATATGACTTTTTAAAATTTCCCCATTATTTCCTATGGGAAAATGTAAGTCGGGCACGAAAAATACCAGCTTCTTTTCGCACAATAGCAGTGCCATGTGAAAAATACCAGCTTCTTTGTGAAAAATACTAGCTTCTTTTCACAAAGAATGGTGATATTTTGCGCACAGTTCACAGTCATTCCAATGATTGAGCTGGGTTGCAGTCACCATCTTGTTTGCTGCTTAGCGAGGATGTTGAAGTACCGAACATTAAAAAAAAAAAAAAAAAATCAGTACACAGCTAAAGAGGACAAATTCAGGTGTATTCTGATGTTATTTTACTTTTTAAGCTAGCCCCAAACAATTATTTATGTTGGGTGCCAGCTTATCAAGAGAATGGCTTGAAGGCCATTCTCTATATGAGAAGAGCGGTATTTTCTTGACTTCTGCGGCTGCTGCTGGAACTCGTGCTGCTGGCTTCAGAGACAAGGAAGACCTGCTCTGTAAACCCATACAGAGCTCAGCCTTTACACAGCCATAATGTTTGTGTGGTATACCTGAAACAAAGAAAACTGTCCCCCGACATGTTTTTTCTTGGATACAGAATACTGCATTGAAATTTTCAATAATTTCGGTGCAGGATCCTGCATCCAAGTAGTCTGCCCTCTGGCAAAATCCTTTTCGTTGAACTGACATGGGATGCCCAATCCCAGTGTCAGTATGTATTCCTTCTCCACACACACTTATTTGGCACACTGGGAGCCCACCTCAGTGTGCCCAAATGGGTTTAAACCTATAAATGAAAAACCGTCCCCCGTCTTTTTTTTGATGCAGAATCCTACATGCAAAAAGACAGACATTTTTGCAAAAGAAAATGCCTGAATGTCTCCTGCCATTCAAATAAGTGTGTGAAAAAAATGATGTGTGTGAAAAACAAAAAATTTGCACAAAAAAATAAACCTTTTGGGCCTGACATATAAATGTTCCCATTGGAAATAATGAGAAATGTAAAATTTTAATAACTTTTGAATGGATTAATATTTTTTTACCAAACCTTCAAAGTGTACATCTGTGACCCAAAGGAGAAGAACATAAAGCTGTGTCTAGATACAGGTGGACAAAGAAATGTCAAACAACTGGTAAATTTAGGATTTTTGATGTGCTGTTTCTCAAAAACTACATCACAGATTCACACAAAATGTGGCATGTCAAGAGACCTACCCCTGGAGATTAAACACGCTAAAGTTTGTGCAAATCCATTTAAAGGTTCCAAAGTTATTAAGGTTAACACTTTCAGGTTTAACATGGAAATATGGCTTTAGGGTTTCTAACCCTAAAACCCCACCACCACCACCATTAAAACAAATTGGGCTGAGTCTTCCTAGGGGTTGTCAACCCTAAAGCTCACCCCATTAGGTGTGTAGGTGTATGTTTCTACAGTGTATAGAATGGGGTGAGCTTTAGGATTGATAATCCCTAGGAAGACTCCACTCCTGATTTGCTTTAGGGGTATGGTTGGGGTTTTAGGGTTGTAAACCCTAAAGCCACATTTCCCTACTTTTTTGGCTGTAGTCTTGAACCCTAAATGTTGCATTAACGCAGTTTTGTTGCAAAGAATTTCTCTACTTTTTGATACAGTATAATCATATCTTTATTTTCCTATTGGAGTGCCCTCTGGGCCCTGCACTGCCATCCATCCATCCATACCTTTTTAGATAGTGTAATCATATCCCTATTAGTCTGATGGAGTGCAAGGCACTCTGGGCCCTGCACTCCCATCCCACCATAGATACAAATATGTATGTTTATGAGGGCCCTGTGCTTCCATTTGTAAGACAACAGCAACCAAATTACTATCATAGCCTTCTTATTACCTCACCTCATGAACCCAGTAGTAAAAATCATGAAATCCTCACCAAAATGTCATTCCTCAGCACCACAGCATCAGTCCATGCCAGAAGCACAGAAAGACCCTTTGGGCAACATTTGAAAAATGACAGCTGTCACATTCATGAGGTGGTGCAAAGAAATGACTATGTTTAAAATTTGGGGTGAAAATGTTGAAAATTATGAAAGTTACGAGTGAGCGAGGTGAAATGTCAATAAATGTTTACAACTTTGCAATTTTAGCATATTTTGACCCCAGATTTTCAACATACCCTTCTTATGACCCCACCTCATGAACAAGTATGGTGAAAATTTTGAAATCCCACCCAAAAGGTGATTTTGCCAACTGACCAAAAAATTGTCTTTCAGGCAGGATTTGTGACATGACACCAGCATTGTTCATGAGGAGGGGTCTCACAATGGGTATGTTGAAAATTTGGTATCAAAATATGCAAAAATGGCAAAGTTATGCACCAAAGCTTAAAACACCATTGAAATACATTGAATAGCATTTACCTTAGTTTCTCATATTGCAGTCAGTGGTTCCAGCAGCAAGATGTGTGTGTTCAAGCAGAGAATGGATCTTCACCCGGGACCTGTTTAGGTGAGTAAGGGTGTGTGTGGGACATGGGGTGTGTGGGCTGGTGGATGTTGAGTGGGAGGTCAGGGTAGGGGGGGGTCAGATCACAGAAGGCCCCTTTTTTTTACAGGTTTTATTAAAAAGGAAAAGATATTGAGGAACTGTTTTCTTTATTACAGGAAAGGATAGCTACATGTACGGGGATGGCAATTGGAGGGTTGGGGGTACCATGAGACACCAGAGAAGTTGCATAAATAATGGGAACAGTGATAGGAGGAAGTGGGGTACCACTAGACACCAGGGCAATATAAAAAAATGGGGCATAGATTTGAGGGTGGGGTTGCTACTAGACACAAGAGAAAATTACAGGAACAACACGGATGGTGATTGGAGAGTGAGGGGTGCCACTAGACACCAGGGGAAATTATGACAGCAACAGGGATGCAGATCAAAGGGCGGGGGATGCCACTAGACACCAGAGAAATTATTACAACAATGGGGATGGTGATCGGAGGATGGAGGTCTCACTACGCACCAGGAAAAATGATAAAGGCAAGGCAAGGCAAATTTTATTTCTCTGGCGCCCAACCCTGGAGGCTCTGGGCACTGAATAATAAAAGCATACTATCAATACAATAATGCAAATCAATATAAAAACAATAAAATATCAGCATAAATAAATATAATTAATAAATATCTCTATAAAAGCTGAAACTCAAACAAAAAAGTAGGGTATCCAGGGAGGACTAATACCTACAGTCTGGGATGGCCTGATTAAACAGGAAGGCCTTGAGGTGGGCCTTAAAAACCTCAACCGAAGGGGCCTCCTGAATTGATGGAGAAAGTGAATTCCACAGGATGGGACCGGCAACAGTAAATGCTCTGTCGCCAGTGGTTTTAAGCCTCGTCCTGGGAATCACCAGGAGGCCCTCAGAGGAGGACAGGAGAGATTGGACCAGGACAGCAGGTGTAAGAGGGTCTGACAGGTAACTAGGACTCTTCCCACATAGGGCCTTAAAGGTGAGCAAGCCCACCTAAAAGAGAATCCTCCACCTTACTGGTAGCCAGTGCAGATCAGGCAAAACCGGAGTGATATGACTAGCTGCAGCCAGTGAAGGTTACCCCCAGAGACCCCGAGGTAGAGCGCACTACAGTAATCAAGTTTGGATGTCATGAAGGCATGCACCAAAGTGGGGAGGTCCATAGATGGAACTAGGGGCTTGACCCTGGCGATATTCCTAAGATGGTAAAAGCTTGTCTGGACAACAGATGACACCTGAAAATCAAATGACAATCCACTGTCAAAGGCCACACTAAGGTTTCACACCCTAGAGGAAGTCCTCAATGGCACAGATCCCAGGAATAAGCAGGTTTCAATGCCAGAGGCAGCCTGTTCCATCTTCTGTTCAACTCCACCACCAGTACCTCCTTCTTGTTGGGGTTCAGTCACAATCAGCTGGAGGACATCCAGTCATTTATCTTCACGAGGCAGCTGTTTAGTACTTCCACTGCACTAGAAGTTCCTGGGGCAAAGGAAAGATACAGCTGGGTATCATCGGCATAGCAATGAAAACCCAAGCTGTACTTCCTAATGAGCTCAACCAGGGGCAGCATGTACATGGCAAACAACATTGGTGACAAGAGTGAACCCTGAGGTACTCCACATAACAGGAGGCTGGAGGAGGAGGAGAAATTCCCCATCACTACTCATTGCCTCTTGTTCATGTGGCATGACTCAAACCAGCAGATAAACAGAGCCAGTGACCCGACAAACTTCCCTCAGGTGGTCAAACAACACACAATGGTCTACCGTGTTAAAGACTGAGGAGAGATCAAGAAGGATTAGAATTGTCCCCTTCCCCGATCTCTAGCCCTGAGGAGGTCATTATGCACCCGAAGCAATGCGGTTTCTGCACTATGCCTCACACAGAAACCAGACTGTAATGGCTCATAGAGATTGAAGGCCATAAGGTGCTCCTCAAGTTGTGCCACAACCTTCTCAACAACTTTTCCTAAAAATGGGAGGTTGGAGATCGAAAGCTAATTCGCCTTGACATCAGGGTCTAATGATGTATTTCAGGAGGGAACGAAACAGCGCCTCCTTCAAGGCATCTGCAAAAATTCCCTCCATCAAAGAGCACTGGACAATCAAGGCGAACACCAGGCCAACAGTGTTGAGACATCTCATCAAGAAACACGTTGGCACAGGGTCCAGTTCTCAATATGTGTGCTTCAACTTGGAAGCAACCCCAATGACCTCCGATATCTCCACTGGTTTAAACTCCCCCCAGCTAGGCAGAGTGCTCTCCAGACAATCCAGACAATCACTGTAGGCTGCTGTAAGGCTCACTGGTGGTGCACCCCGCTTGATGGTAGACACCATGTCTGAGAAGAATTGAGCAAACTCTTCGCACAAGGCATCGGAAAAAGTCTTTTTTGGCTGGAGACAGGCTGGATTCAGGAGCCTGTCCACAGTCCAAAAGAGCACAGTCAGTCAATTCTTCCTTGCAGCAATCTCTCTGGACAGGAACTCTGCCTTCTTAAGAGTGATTGCCCCCTGATATTCACAATAGTGTGAGCGCAGGGCCAGTCTATCCACCTCCAGGCAAGACTTCCACCAGCAGTGCTCCAGTCTCTGACCCACAATCTTCATCGCCTTGAGCTCCCCATCAAACCAAGAGGACCTCAAGTGAGAAGATCTTGGTCATACACAGTCTGGTGTGAGGGAGTCGAGTGCTGCCATTATCATCCTATTAAAGGTGACAACTGCCATGCCCAAACCCCCAACACATGCAATGTCCACACTAGATAGATCAGCCACCACCACCAAGAATCCCTTCAGGGTCAAACCCTTCAAAGAACGATAGCTAACCATCTCAGCAGGGGAAGAGCTCTCAGGGGGAGCCCTGAGTGAGAACCCCACCGTGCAGTGATCAGACCAGATGACCTGGTCAATCTTGAGGTTACTAGCCTCAAGCCCCAGTGAGAAGACCAGGTCCAACATATGACTGTCCCAGTGGGTTGCAGCAGAAACTTCCTGCGATAGGCCCAGAGATGACATAATCTGGAGGAGGTTATAACCTAGCCTAGAATCCTCGTCATCAACCCAGGCATTAAAGTCCCCCAGGACCAAACACCGGGAGGACTTCAATGTCTTGCCGGCGATGAGGTCAGCTACCTCCTGCGGGAATTCACCTGCCACCCAGGGGGGGCAGTAAATCAGGAGAATCCTACAACCTGCACCTGGACTCCCACATACTGCCACACATTCAAATACACCCGGTCTTCCCTCTGAGTGCATGGAGAAGCCAAGCACAGATCTAAAACAGATGGCTACTCTCATGCCCATGTTCCACTCTGGGGCAGTGCACCACAGAGTCCCCAGGGGGAACAGCGGCCTCTAAAACTGGACCAGCATCATCACCTACCCAGGTCTCTGTAATGTATGTCAGATCAATTGAGGAAATGAAGTCTGCAATAATGGCGGTCTTGTTCTTAAACAATCTGGCTTTGCATAGCACTGCCCTCAGGTGCTTGGTGGACAGTGTAGTCCTTCTGGCTCCCTGCCCACTTGATCTGGTGGGAACCCTGATAGCAGTAACCAGGTACCTTTCACCTCTCACAGGGACCCATTGATATCCAGGGCACCTTCTGCACCTGACCACCCCAATCCTACCCCCTCTCATAGTGCACAGGGTGCCACGCCATAAGTGATCAGTGCACCTTCTCTTAATCCCAACCTCTTGACAGAGATGTGCTGTAGTGATGGAAATTGGGAGGTCGGCAAAAGGCCACAGGTCAAACAGCTGGGATGCCCCGTTCACTATCCAAGCTCGCCCCAGGCCCCCCAGTCCTCCAAGACACATAGAGTCCAACCACAAAGGGCCCCTGACAACTAATTTATCCACTCGCTTGACCCAATCACACCACTAATACAAACAGCAATCTTAAGCACTCACACACCATTTACACAAACGTAAAATAATAAAACCCAATACCTAAACCCACCCAACCCAACCAACAAAGAGAAGGAAAAAGTAAGGAGCAGACCTTAAAATACTTTTTAAAATGGCAGTATATAGGCTGGCCCAGTGTCACTGAGGGCTGAAGGCTGAGGTGCTAGACACCTTACCTCACACCACGCCAGTGACCCGTGTTCGGGAATGAGCATGGGCCACTGGGGGATGGCCGGGGAGGAGAAGGACTGAGTGCCCAACATCTGCTCTCCTTCTCTGGGGGGGTTACCTGCATGCTCCCACTGCAATACCGACACCTAGGGTAGCCCAGGTGAAGGTGCAGTAGGAGGGAGTAGCAGCATTGGGATAGTGCGAACGTCGGTAGAGGGGCAGAGTGGGAGGCACGTCTCAGCATGCCTTCAGGCTCCTTGGTCTTCATTGCACGCCAGCATTGGGGAATGAACAGGGAAAAACACCATCTCTCCTAGGTGATGACTCATCGCTGTGTGGATCCTTGGGCTCATTTGACAGACTCTGCTGTACATAGGTCCACGTCGCAGTATGTAAGGTTCGGAGGGGGGTATGAAGCTGGGGAATGCCTCCTCACCCTACCCAGGGGTTATCCAGGCACCGAGGTTAGTGGACTTGGTACTCTAGGGGCAGACCCGGACGAGGAGTAGGATCACCCGCGGATAGAAGCAGTCTGATTGGGTGGAAGAGATGGGGCAGTTAGGAGAAGCATAAATACAAGAGTTAAAAAAAAAGCTGTATATTCCCAGATCCCATTTAGCTTGATAGTATTTGACCAAATTAAAGCAGTTTTTACCCAAAAGAGGAGAACCTCCAGAGACAGCAGAAAAAAGTCACCAGAACAGTTGCAGTCCGGCAATCCTCAGAGTTCCAACAGGCTCAACTTTGATAGTCTACACCGCACAGTCCCCTTCCGTTATGATAATCTGGGGGGGAGAAAGGAAGCCCAAAAGAACTGCAAAAGTCCACAGTTGAAGCCAGAAGGGGAAGGAAGGAAACATAGTCAATTCAGTGCTTTAGAGTAACTGGTAATTGCTATTTTTCTTTTAAACTTAGATTGAGGGCTTTTAGTGACACTATAATTTCTTTGTTGTCTTTACTTATAATTGTTTTTGGGCTGTTGAAAATTTAAAACATAGTGGTGGTGTAATTCTGTGCTGTCTTTAATTGCTGCAAATTTTATCTTGGCTTGTCTGACTGCCCTGTAGTTGGGTGAAGGGTGTTAGTTGTCTGGCCTCTGACCTCAGCTACGTGATAACTGGAGGTGGGGCTTAGTCAGAACTGAAGTAGCAAGTAGAGTTCATTTTCTCAGAAGAAGCCAGAAGGGGAAGGAAGGAAACATATTCAATTCAGTGCTTTAGAGTAACTGGTAATTGCTATTTTTCTTTTAAACTTAGATTGAGGGCTTTTAGTGACCCTTCCCCCAACTCTTAATTATATGCCCTGTTAAATCTGATTGACAGGAGCTAAACACAGGGTATAGTAAGGGGTGTGAAGTAGAAGGGGCATAAGGGGGAAGAAGCCCACCCTCAGCACGACAAGTGTTTTGATTCATTTATTTATTTATTGTTTTTTTCTTTAAAAAAAAAATTATCTGAGGATCAGTGGCAGGATTTTTAGGACAGTAAATTAATAAAAAGGGAACTAGGAGAGCTTCAGTAGCAGACAAGTAGTGGAATTGCAGTATAATGTGGGGAGTGGTGCAATGCAGTGGCTGTGGGGCAGCCATATTCAGGCAGACCTTCTGGACACTGAGATGCTGCCCTATCTGCATGCATCTCTCTGGACTGCGGGAGGAGGTAGCCAGACTCAGAGCGGAAGTAAACTGGGTCAGGAGTACCATCACCCCTATCCAGGGACCACCCAGTCCAATGCAACTGCCTCAAAGGATGCCGAGAACAAGGAGCACTTGGATGACAGTGGCTCAGGGAGGGTTAGAGCGGTCAGGCAGGCACATCCAGATCCTATTCCACTCAAGAACTCATATGCCACACTGGCAAATGAGGACAATCAAATAGAGGTACCAGAGAAGTGGAAGGAAAGGATGTGGAGGTTAGCCAGGAGGTGAACTCAGCAGGGAAAGCAGTGGACCCCAGAGGAGGAGGAGGAAGTGAATCCTGGTGGGGACTCCATCATAAGAGGGATCCAGCTAGGGACACAGGAGGGGAGGACAGGAGGTGAGGTGCTCACCAGGTGCCACGGCATGGAGGGATGGAAGGAAGATCCTGGGGATCACTGGGAAGGCAAGACAGGAGGGTGAGCTAGATGTCATTATCCACCTGGGTACTAATGACCTGGCAAATGGGGAGCCAAAGGAAGTTCAGGAAGAGTTTAGGAAATTGGGGAGGGGTCTCAAGCAAGTAGCTACTTCTGTCACTTTCTCAAGTACTACCTGTGAGAGGCAAGGAGAGCATAAGTGCATGCACCAGGAATTTTAACTCATGGTTGAAGAACTGGTGCTGTGAGGAAGGGTTTGGATTCATTGGTGACTGGGGACCCACCTGGAGGATGGAGGTTTGTTCAAGCCTGACAGCCTGCATCCATCCTGGAGGGGAATCCAAGCACTCAATGATAAGTTTAAATGCTACATTGACAAGCATTTAAACTAGCAAAGGGGGGTGGCAGACCAGCAAGGAGGGTACCTACTTGCTCACACCTCACAGCTAGCAGTGGAACCAATGAACCAGAGGAGTGGCTATCTCTGCAAAGCATTGTGCAAAAGATGGGGATTAGTGCCCAAGAGGTGGATAAGCAGAAAAGGATCAAAATTCAGCAGAAGGGCAGACAGCAAGGAGAACCAGGGATAAATGACAACCAAGGAAGGGGCTGGAGTAGAACTGTGAAACAGTCTAGGGAGGTCAAATCATGGAAAGCCATGTGTGCAAATGCCAGGAGCCTTAGCAACAAGATGGAAGATCTGGAGGCTGTCATGGTGCAGTCAGACCTGGACATTGTGGCCATCACTGAAACCTGGTGTAATGATAACCATGACTGGGAGATGGCCATACCTGGCTACAACATATTCAGAAGAGACAGAGCAGGCAGGAAGGGAGGAGGAGTGGCACTGTATGTGAAAATGACATAAGGGCCACAGAGATCCAGGAGGAACAAAATGGGAGAGATACTGTGGGTTAAGCTGGAAAGGAAAATGGGACAGCCATCCACACAGGTGTGGTCTATAGACCACCAGCCCAGGAGGAAGAAACAGATAGGGAGCTGATGCTAGCCATCCAAAGGATGGCAGACAAGGGTGAGTAGTACTGGTTGGAGACTTCAATATTCCAGACGTGGACTGGAGCATCCCAGCAGCAGCATCAACTAGAGAGCAGATTTATCCTGGACTCCTTCAGGTGCCTTCCTCAAGCAACTGGTCATGGAACCAACTCGGCAGAAGGCAATACTGGACCTTGTGCTCACAAACAGGGACAGTGTGATGGGGTAACAGTGGGGAGCACCTGGGAAACAGTGACCACCAGTCATTGTGGTTTGAAATCACAGAAAGAGCAGAACCAAACCACACAAAAACACGTATCCTGGATTTTAGGGGGGCAGACTTTGGGAAAATGGGGAGATACTTGAAAGAGGCATTAAGGGGAATGGGACAGGAATCAGGGGTTGAGGAACAGTGGACAGTATTTAAAATGGTGATTACAAGAACAACAGAATTATGCATTAAGCAGGTTAGCAAGAGGAAAAGGAAGAGGAGACCATTATGGTTTTCCAAAGAGGTAGCAAAGAAAGTGAAAGCCAAATAGATTGCATTCAGGCAATACAAAAAGACACAGGCAGAAGGGGATAGGGAGAAGTACCAGGAGAAGCAAAGGGAGGCAGGAGGTCAGTAAGGAAGCCAAAGCTCAGACAGAAGAGCACATTGCAAAATCAGTGGGTAGAGGGGACAAAACCTTTTACAGGTACATAAGTGAAAAAAGAAAGACAAAGGGAGGGATAGTGAGACTGAAGGGGGAGGATGGGGGCCACGTGGAGGATGGCAACAGTAAAGCTGACATATTGAACAGGTATTTCTGCTCAGTCTTTACTGAGGAAGAGGAGGGTAATGGGTCTGAAGGGAGTACAAGGGGTGAGAATGGTGCAGAAATGGACACAAGTCCCTTTACATGAGAAAGGTCCTGAAGGAACTGGAAGTAATAAGAGTTGATAAAGCAATGGGGACAGATGGGGTGCACCCCAGGGTCCTTAAAGAACTAAGAGAGGTGGTGGCTGAACCTCTGGCTATCCTGTTTAGCCGATCACTGGAAACAGGGGAGGTACCCAAAGACTGGAGGACAGCAGATGTAGTCCCCTTATACAAAAGTGGGAACAAAGAGGAAGCAGGGAACTACAGACCAGTCAGCCTCACCTCGGTAGTGGGGAAGATCATGAAAGCACTACTGAAGGAGATATTGGTAGAACATCTGGTTGTCAATGGACTACAGGACCCAAGGCAGCATGGTTTCACCAGGGGGAGGTCATGTCAGACCAACCTCATTGAATTTTTTGACTGGGTGACTAGGGAGGTGGATCAGGGGAAGGCGGTGGACATGGCCTATCTGGACTTCAGCAAGGCCTTTGACACCGTGCCACATAGAAGACTATTACACAAACTGGGGAATATGGGTGTGGGCAGGACAGTAGTGTGGTGGGTAGGTTACTGGCTGGGTGGCAGGACACAGAGGTGGTGGTAAATGGCTGTCACTCCACAGGGGAAGAGTGACCAGTGGGGTACCACAGGGATCAGTGCTGGGACGGTCCTATTCAACATCTTCATCAGTGACATTCTTGGGACCTAGAAGGCAGAATTTCACTGTTCGCTGATATTTACAAGCTCTGTAACAGAGTAGACACACCAGGCGTAGACAGAATAAGAAGCGACCTGCAGAAACTTGAAGAATGGTCAGGGTTTGGCAGTTGAAATTCAATGCAAAGAAGTGCAAGATAATGCATATGGGGCACAAAACCCTGGCACAATATATCAGTTGGGGGTGATATAGCATGCACCAAGCAGGAAAGGGATCTTGGGGTTATCATCTCTGATGACCTCAAGGTAGGGAAACAGTGTGACAAGGCAGCAGGTAAAGCAAATAGGATGCTGGGATGTATAGGCAGGGGCATCACCAGCAGGAAAAGGAGGTCATAATTCCACTATACAAGACACTAGTGAGGCCCCACCTGGAGTACAGTGTACAGTTCTGGAGACCATACCTACATAGGGCATAGACAGGGTAGAGAAGGTTCAGAGGAGGGCAACAAAGATGGTGCATGGATTGCATCACAAGTCCTATGAAGACAGGTTGAAGGAACTGAACATGTACTCCCTGGAGGAGAGGAGGAGAGAGGGATATGATAGAGACATACAAGTATCTTACAGGGAGGAACAGGGTGCAGGAAAACACTATTTTAAGCGAAAAAGATGTTCCAGGACTAGAGGGCATGGGATGAAGTTGGAGAGGACGATTCAGAGGAAACATGAGAAAGAATTTCTTCACAGAACGGGTGGTGGACAAGTGGAACACCCTGCCAGAGGAAGTGGTGGGGTTGAAACAATCACGGGATTTAAGAATGCATGGAATAGACATAAAGGAATTCTGGAGGTCAGGGGTAAGGGGCAACAGACTTCTAGGAAAACAAACTGAACTTACAAGCTCAAATGGGCAGACTGGGTGGGCCATAGGCCCTTATCTGCTGACACTGTCTATGTATCTATGTATCTATGTAGTTCAAGCCCCCCTTTATGATAATCCAATGGGGGGAAGGAGACAAAAGGAAATGCAGCAAAACTGCTGCACGACAGACAGTGCCAGGCACCGATCAATCCAGAAATCCGGTGCTGGATATTTAGGTCACAAATGCAGACAGGTACCGATCTTCCCCTGGGAAAATGAGCACCGGAATACCCTCCACACTCGTGCTCTCCCATGAAGGTCAATAACACAGCAAGGCCCAGCACACTTGCGGCAGCCCCTATGTTTGATGGTAAGCAGGGCCCTGCCACAGACCAATGAGCCGTGCTGTGCAGAAATTGTTGCCGCTGCAAGAACAGCACACGTTCCTGGACAATCCCAAACACCAGCCCCTTCGTGCTAAAGAGCACTTGCACTCCTGAACAGGAACAGTGATTGGAGGGCGGGAGTGTGACTAGACAAAAAGGAAACTTATAGAAAGAATGGAGACGGTGATCATAGAGCAGGGGGCTGCCACTAGACACCTAGGGACAGCGATTGGAGAGTTGGGTGCCACTAAACACCAGGGAAAGGATGTTTCCCTCAAGAAAAATAATCTTTTTTCATTACTTGTGATATGAAAAGTGAATCTTTTTTCATGTCACATGATACGAAAAAAGATTTATGAACTTTAAAAACCACATTTCAAGGGGATTTCTTGAACAGTTAAGTGAACAATCCAGGCAAGGGAGTCCTGAAAAGCAAGCTACATGAGTTGTTCATTCTCTAGAATGTCATTTTTGTTGTTTTCCAAATTTGATTTTTCAGAGAAAAATGGAAAATAAAGATGGTGGCAAACAAAAAAAGATTATTGCCCTCACGAAAAAGGATCCCTCATGTAAAAACTTCATACAGTTATTTTGAAGTACTTACTGAACATGCTCAGAACTCACATTCTTAAAACTGAATTAACTTTAAAATGGATTAATATTTTTAACCAAACCACCATAGGAAATACTTTTGAGCCACGGATTTTCTATCCTGAAAATTTCAGACCAAAATTCCAAACTGGATACTAGGAGATGGCAAAGAAACCAGCAAAAAAAGCAGGAATTTTTTCCATTTTTTCACTATCTGTGTCTCATAATCTAACCATCCAACAGGCGTGAAACTTGGCACATGCAGAGATCTTCCCCACGAGATCATGCATGCAAACATTCGTGCAAATCCATTGAATGGTTGCAAAGATACTAAATTGCAAATAATGGGGTTTAACATTAAAGTGACTACTCAACCCTAAATATAGTGGTGCTACCGTGTCAATATATATATATATATATATATATATATGTGTGTGTATGTGTGTAGAGAGAGAGAGATAGATATTATAGGGGCCCTATTGTTAGGGTTGCATAGACACTTTATTGTTAAACCCCAAATTTCGCACTTTAATAACTTCGCAACTGTTCAACAGATTTGCATGCCAATTTGCATGCGTAGTCTCTGAGGATAGATCCCTGGAAGTGCAATGTTTTTGTTTTGGACAGATGTGCAGATTCTGAGTTTTGGAGGGTGTAAAACATGATTTTTTTCGGGTGTTTTTTTCACTTTTCCAGCAGTTTTTCTTTTAACTAGCCTACAGCCCAAACAATTTGGAATTTTGGTGTGAGATGTTCAGGGTAGACAGGGGCTGGACCACAGATGCGCCTTTTGCTGGTTTGGTACAAAAATATGAATCTGTTTCAAAGTTATTTAATTTATTACATTTTTTAATTTCTGTCCTGAGTATGCTCAGTAAGCACTTCAAGACAGCTGTATGAAGCAATAAAGGAATGCTTTTTAGTACTAATGTCATCCTTTTTCGTGAGGGGAAAAATAATTTTTCATTTGCTGCCATCTTGCTTTCAGTTTCTCCATAAAAATTCAAGTTTGGAAAACCACAAAAATGACTTTCTGGAGAGCAAGCAACACGTGTAGGTTGCTTATCAGGACCCTCTTAGCTGTATTCTGCACTTAACTGCTGGAGAAATGCCCTTGAGATGGTTTTTTTTTTAGATTATAAATCTTTTTCGTGACTCGTGATATGAAAAAAGATTCTATTTTTGTATCACGAGTAACGAAAAGAGATCCTTTTTTGTGAGGGGAAATTCCTTTCTCGGTTTCTGGCATGTTTTTCCTGGTATCTATTGGTACCCCTCGCAGTCAGATTGCTGGAGTTTTTTCTGGTGGAAGCTATAAAACAGAGAAATCCCCTAGAAGTACAAGTAAGAACACTGTTGTGTGTTCTGTTCATTTTACCCTTGACAGCTTTCATTGTGATCTTCGGGTATTTTTTTGTCAGTCTTTTCAACCCTCCTTTTGTTACTGAAGTCAGTCTCCATCCACTCTGTCCAAGCGCTCAGCGCCTCTTCATGCTACTTCTAGAAGCTTAACAGATTTTTCTGAGTCTCTTCCCTTGCCAGGCACAGTCACTCATCCCAGCTCAGGTAGGCAACTGCTTTGCTATGTTGATACTGACTGTTGTAATGAGTCCTGAAACTGTGCAACTGAAGCATGGGTGCAGCTGTGGGCAGCTGCCATGGAGTGAGTATATAGTTCATTGAAGCTCTCCAAGACTGTAGTGCTAATGCTTTTGTTTGTGATCGAAGCTCATCGCAGTTCACTGATAGTAATTTATTACTGCAGGGAGCATTCAGTGAAAGCTGAACAGGCCGCACAGCTAGCTGCCATGTGTTTTCAGCATTTATTCCAACCTGGACCATTTGGTTTTACCCTCACAACCTGATCAGCGGAACTCAGGATGGAACCAGCCTTGAGTGCAGGAGAGCTGTGAGTCAGCATCGGAGTATTCACCCTCACATCTTTTTAAATATAAAAAAAAAAAATTAGGTAAGTAAAGTCAGCTGCCATTTTAAAATACAAGAAGTGTGAGAAGTGACCTCAGACCAGTGACTAGTTGGGAGGTAAATAAAACAAGTTATAATTTGAACACTACCGCAATATTCTCCATTCTTGGACCTGCACATGTTGAAATCACGCTGAGAGCTGGCGGGGGAAGGAGCTACCAGCATTGCGGATGAGACAAGAACAGTCACTAATATGACGGTGATGGCATTACTGGCAAGCATGTTGTTTTTTTTTGCTTTGTTTCTTAAAAGATTGGGCCCACATGACTGCTGAGAGGTGAAAAATGGTGCAGTAGCAAGCAAGCATGTATCGATATGCAGTTAAGTATCAGTGCCAAGCTCAGCAAGGACATAGCTCATGCTCTTTGATATGCTTTTAATACCAGTTATTTGACCTCGATCAGCCTAGTTATTAGGACAGTAGTGTGAAATTGCAAGATGATGGCTATGTGTTTGTGAGGGGTTTGTCCCATTAAAAAAAAGTGGCTACCAAAATTTGGAGACACTGATCTTGAGAAAAAACTACATGGTTTGAAGCACTTTTTTTTTGCCATAGTTTTCATGTTTCTCAGTTCCAGATAAAGCATTGCATGTGTTGCCAGTCTGGCTCCAGCATTTGTTTTTATATTTTTTTTTTTTCTGAGCAGCAGCTCAGGACAGGATTGGAAGCTTGAGTTCTGGTATTTATGAAGAGGAAAGAAATCTCCTTAACAGCAGCTTACTCTTGAATCTGAGAGCCAATTGCAGAATATAATACACCAGTTGTAGAATACAATGCACAATTGTTTAAAAGTCAATTATTGCAAGCTTTTGATAGCTTACTGATTGATTACTTATGCCCTACTGCCAACAATTTTCCCTAAATCATTCTGTTTCAACCACGCATCTGACTTAGGTATAACTTCTTGTAACGTTGCTTTTTACTCTCCTGTTGTACCTCCCTCTAAGTTAGTGTTGCTAACCTACACTGCCTAGTTCCTTTGCTAACCTACCCTACCCTGCCCTGTGCACTATACATAGAAACAGAAACATAGACTTTGACGGCAGATAAGGACCGCTTGGCTCACCTAGTCTGCCCATTTCCCTACCTACTGGATAAGCAGCAGATCCTAGTTAACTAACAGCCTATTTCTTCCTACCTCCCCACAAGAATTGCCTTTTGTCTGTCCCATACATTCTTGAATTCTCCCATAATTTTAGACCCCACAACCTTCTCTAGAAGGCTGTTCCATGTGTCCATCACCCTCTCCGTGAAAAAATACTTCCTCCCATTGCCCCTGAGCTGTCCCCCCTCTGTCTTTAAATTGTGTCCCCTTGTTCTTGCACATCTATTTTTCCTGAAATATGCTACCCTCTTAGACTTTCTTGATTCCACTGAGGTACTTAAAAAGTTTCTATCATGTCCCCCCTCTCCCTCCTTTCCTCAAGGGTATACATATTAAGCTCCTTTAGTCTCTCCTCGTATGGCTTCTCTTGCAGATCCTGCACCATTTTAGTTGCCCTCCTCTGGACATCCTGTCTATGTGCTTGCAGAGATGGGGTCTGCACAACTGGATGCAGTAGTCCAGGTGGGGTCTCACCAACTGTCAGAACAGAGAGATATTAACCTCTTGTTTTCTGCTGGTGATGCCTTTCCCTATACATCCCAGTATCCCCCCAGCCCTCCCTACCGCCTTCTCACATTACTTGCCAACCTTAAGGTCATCTAATATGATTACCCCTAGGTCCCTTTCCATTTTTGTTGTTACTACCTCCCCCCAGTGTGTACACTTCCCCTGGGTTTTTGTTTCCCGGGTGCATTATTTTGCACTTCTTTGCATTGAATCCAAGCTGCCATACTTCTGACCATTCCTTCAACCTTGCCAAGTCCCTTCTCATCCTTTCCACGCCTCCTTGTGTATCAACCCTGTTGCAGATCTTTGTGTCATCTGCAAAGAGGCATACTTTTCCTTCCAGTGCCTATGCAATGTCACTTATAAAGACATTAAAAAGGACTGGACCCAGTACTGAACCCTACTGTACCCCACTAGTAACCCCCTTTTTTCAGAGTGGACTCCGTTTACTGTTACCTTCTGTGTCCTGTTGTCCAACCGATGTTTTACCAAAGCTACCACCCTGGGATCCACTCCCAGGCTGACTAATTTGTTTATTAATCTGTTGTGTGGGACTGTGTCAAATGCCTTGCTAAAGTCTAGGTAGACCATGTCCACAGCCACTCCCTGGTCTACTACTTTGGTCACCCAGTCAAAGAAATCAATTAGGTTCATCTGACATGACCTTCCAGCTGTGAACCCATGATTCCTTGGGTCCTGTGCCCCGCTGGCCTCTAGGTACTCAACAATTCTTTCCTTCAGAAGTAATTCCATCACTTTCCCTACCACAGATGTCAAACTGACAGATCTGTAGTTTCCTGCCTCTATCTTGCTCCCACTTTTATGAAGGGGAATCACATCCACACTCCTCCAGTCCTCAGGTACCACACCATCCTCCCATGATGTGTTAAAAAGGGTAGTCAGTGGTGTCACTAGTTCTCCCCTTAATTCTTTTAGAATTCTGGGGTGAATCCCTTCAGGCCCCATTGCTTTGTCCACCTTCAGTTTTAGGAGTTCTTGCAGAACCCTTTCTTCTGTGAAAGGACTGGGATCGACCCCCCTATCCAGAGTGCTTCTGTTAATTGGATTAGGTACCTCCCCATCCTCCTCTTTTGTGAATACTGAGCAGAAGTATTCATTCAGTATCCCTGCTTTTTCACTGTCCCTCTCTGCCCACCCACTGTCCATTCTATTCAGCCTCACTATCCCTCCCTTTGTCTTTCTATGCTCCCTAATGTACCTATAAAAGGTTTTATCCCCCTTCTTAACCAAGCTGGCTATCTTTTCCTCAGTTTGGGCATTTGCTATTCTGACTGTCTTCCCTGTTTCCTTTTCTCTTAACTGTTACAGTTCTCTGTCCTGCTCTTTCTGTGTTTCCTTATACTTCCTAAATGCTATCTTTTTCTCCCTAACCTTCCCCACCACCTCTTTTGAGAACCATAGTAGCTTTTTCTTTCATTTTGATTTGTTTATTTACTTCACACAAAGGCTTGTTGCCTCTGTGATGGCAGTTTTGATGTTTCCCCATTGTTGCTCCACCTCTCCTTCTAGCCTGTTTGCTAGTGATTTTCTAAGGCACTCTCCCAGCTTGCCAAAGTTAGCCCTCCTGAAGTCCAGTACCTTCACTTTTGTATGGTTTGACTCTGCAGCTGAGTTTATTGTGAACTACACTGTTTGGTGGTCACTTGCTCCCAGATGGCTATCCATTTCTAGATCTGAGATAATTCTTGTTTATGCCTATTACCGCTGCCCTTATACTAGCTTATCTTGTTAGCCAACCCACCCTGCCATACCCCATCATCCCACTGTTTTCTATCATTCCCTGCTTACAAATTTCTCACTGTTCCTAAATCAGTTGCTCACTAAATCCTCTGCCTTTATGCCAATGCATCCCCGACTCTCCTCTCTCCCCTTGCCCTGCTCATATTCCTCTCTGTACCACTTCCACTTGCTCACTACCCATATATTCCTAATACCTCTCCCACCACTATCAATTACTATCTCTAATCCCCTACCCACATCCTTGCTATCACTCCCTCCTCCCATTTGAAATATGGGGCCCTATTCTCGAACAGGGCTGTGTTTGGTGCAAGCTGTGGCAAACAGCAGCCTGTGCCGAAGCCCCAATATGCCAGGGACCCTGCACTGGATTCAGATACAGGAGGGGTCCCGGTGTTTAAGTCCCCACATTTGCAGCATTCTATCCCTTGTGGCGAACACCTGGTGCATGGAAGGTGTCCATCGCAAGCCCAGTGCAGCACAGGAAATAGTGCCTACTGTACATATGTGCACAGTGACTGCTACCAGTTTCAGACACTGAGCTCAAGTGTATAGTATGGTGCTGATACAGACCATTGTCAGTGGCTGGCTGGGGACCAAGGGATGGGTTCCACTAGACCACCAGGTATTGGGCACTGCAGTGATTGGGGGCACATGCCCATGCCACATACAGGCGGGCCAGGGCAGCATCGGGATGGGGGTGGTAGCATTGGGGATGGGTGACAGTACCTGGCAGGATGGAGCACCATCAGCATACTGGGGGGCAACCACAGCAGACAGTGGCACATAGGATGACTGCCCCAGTGGAACATATTCTAAGTCACACTATGCCACCCCTGGCTGGTCTAAGGGCACTCACAATATCTCCCACTGGGTGCTGTCTGAGAATAGCATGCTGCAGCTTATGTCAGTGCCTTCCACCTAGAGCCGTGTCACAGTACTGTGCAGGGCACAGGGCTGGCACAGGACCTGTTTGGGGCAGCCAATCTGTGTTCAAATCAGGCCACCTTCATGAATTGCATGGAGGCAGCCCTGGACACAAGGTGCACCTTGCACCATATTGGTTTGGTGCAAGCACCTTGCATCAGATGCAGGGCTTTGAGAATCGGACCCATGGTCTCACTCTACCACTATTCCTCATGGGGCTTTGATAACGGTGTCCATTTTCACTGTGGTTCTCCACCTTCTTATTCCTCACTCATGCACTCCCTTTTCCTCAAAACTCCCAACCCCCTTGAAGCCCCTTCAAAATCCCCTAAGCTACACTTTCTCATACTCATTTTCCTCTTGCTCTCCACCAGGGATATCCACCTCAACCTGGGCCCTATTTCCCCCAGCACCTCTGGTGCTTCCTCCTCTACCACTTCCCCCCATTCTCCTCTCTCAACCCTCCCAAAGGGTTTAAAGATCCTACATCTAAACACCCGCAGCTTGTTACAAAAAATAGACCACATTCAGACAATAGTGTGCACTCTAAAACCAGACATTCTAATCATCTCAGAAACCTGGCTAAAGAACACTGACCACTCTATCTCCATTCCTGGCTACTCACTGTTAAGGCAAGACCGTGCTGGCAGGGGTGGTAGTGTGGCCATTTATGTCCTAGCCTCCATCCAGTATTCCATCATCTACTCATCCTCTAATCTTGAGACCCATGACACCCTAGCTATCCATGTGACCCTCTCCTTCACTCTCCCCATCTTCGTAGCTGGCATGTACTGCTGTTCAAATGTCCACCCTTCGGTCACACTAGACTTCCCAACCTCCATCACTTCCCTTTTCGCTGTGGGGAATTATTCATCCTAGGTGACTTCAATATAATTTGGTTGTCACCTAAAGCTATCAAAACTGAAAATGAAATCAGTGCGCTAAACCTCTCCCAACTGATCTCGGAACCCACCCGCCCAAATCATAAGGCACAACAACACTCCCTACTTGACTGGGACCTTATCTCCCACCCCCAACCCCACCATATAATTTCCTCTGGCATCCTCCCCAATGCTCTCAGGGACCATAACCCAATATTCATAGTTAGGAAAGTCCACAGAACTAAATCACCCCACAAAACCATACAACTATGCTCTTTCAAGTCTCTTGACCTTGAGCTTCTCCTGAGTAACCTTGCCACCTCTGACTGATCCCCCCTAACCTCCCTCTCCTCAGTTGATATGGCCCTTGCCTACTTCAAAGAAATCTTTCTTGCAAACTGGAACACCTTTGCCCCACTCAAGCAAACCAGAGTCACAGGTAGCCACGTACACTGGATAACTCCTGAACTCCTGGCCTGCCCCAGGGCTAAAGATTGAGCCTGGAAGTGTCATAAAGCTACCCAGCATCCTAGTAACCTTGCAGACTACTGCATGCTCCAAAACACTTGCACCAGGGCTACAAGGCTATCCAAGTCTGAATATTTCAAATTTACCTTCATCACCAACATAAATTACCCTTCAAAGTTCTGGAAGGTGGTCCATGCCTTATTTACCCACACTTCTCGCCCACCCCCACGATACTTAAAGTAAATAGCTCACTAGTGTCCAACCCATCAGCCATAGCTATGGAATTTAACTCATAATATACCTTCTGTGCCACAGAGCTTCTGAAATCCCTCTCCTCCTACACCCCCCTCCCCATCCTCTACCAGTGTGCTCCTCCACCACCCTCCCACCTCCCCTTCTATTTCACTACTGTAAACCCAAATGATACCCTAAGTGCCCTCCTCACTATCAACCCCTCTAAAGGCACCTCCCCAATGGCCTCGACCCTAAAATCCTCTCCTTCTATGCCTTGGCCATTGCCTACCCCCTCTCAGTAATCCTCAATCTCTCCTTCTCTATTGCCTTGGTCCCTCTTCAAGGAAACATGCAGTGGTCCTCCCTCTACCCAAAGGTGGTGACCCCTCATCCTCTAGCAACTATCGCCCAATTTCTCTCCTCCCTACCCTTGCTAAGCTTCAAGAGCACATTGTCCTCTCCCAACTCACCTCTTTTCTATGTGACACCTCCTTTATCACCCCTTTCCAGTCTGGTTTCAGGAAAAAAACTCAAGTGCCACCTCTCTCCTATGGCTCACTGACTCCATCCTAACCGGGATGGACTATGGCCAAATCCCCTCTGCCATTTTTGTCGACCTGGCAAAGGCCTTTGACACTGTCTCTCACTCCCTTCTCCTTGACTCAATCCCAGCAACTGGCCTGTCTCCCTCCACCACAAAGTAGTTCAAGGCCTACCTTATTGGCAGAACCCAATCAGTAAGGATCTTGGGTGCCACTTCACCTCCCCTCCCGATTAGCACTGGTGTCCTCCAGGGCTCTGTATTAGGGCCCCTCCTATTCTCCATCTTCTTAAATGACCTTTCCTCTGTTTGCTCCCCTCCTTCACTATTCATATGTATGCTGATGATACAGTCCTGTATGCATCTGGTTCCTGTCCTGTTGAGGTTACAACCAGCTTACAGCAAGGCTTTGACAAGGTCCAGCTCTGGTTTGCTAACCATTAATTTTTCCTCAATGCCAAGAAGACTGTCTCCATGACCTTTGGCACAAGGCAGAGAGACTCTCTAGGCTTCCCTCCCTACCCCCTTTCTACACCCTTGAGAGAACTTTACTTGAGGACACATCCTTCTTCAGGTACTTTGGTGTTTGGTTGGACCAACACCTAAATTTCTCTGGACATATTGATGCCATCCAGAAAAAACTGAGCCCCAAGCTTGGTGCCCTGTTCAGGAACCATAGTTACATCCCTCCTTCAGTTAGGCGTAAACTTGTTCAGAAGATGATACTGCCCATTTCTGACTACTGTGATGTAGTCTATGGTGATGCCCCTAAGTCCTACCTGGCCAGACTGGACAACCTCTTCAATTCCTTCTGCTGCTTTGCCCTAGACGCCCCTCCTGCACCCATCACTGTGATCTTTATTATGCCCTATCTTTCCCCTCTCTTACAAAATAGGTGACTCTCCCACTGTGCCGAATTCACCTCCAAGCACTGGTTGGCTGAGCTCCCTTTCTACCTCACCTCCTCCTCCTTTAACACCCCACCTCCTATTCCCTTAGATCAACTAACTCCCGTACCCTGGTAGTCCCCCACAGATCCACCCAAATCAGCCAATCCGGTTGCTCTCACTGCCTCCCAAAAATTTGGAATTCCCTCCCCCCTCAAATCTGGCACTCATCCTCCACCTGCTTCATAAGCTCTGCCCTCAAAAATCACCCTGCACCTAGCTGCTCCTGCCATGTCCCTCCCTAATACCCTCCTCTAATCCCTGGACAATCCTTACCCCTCTACCGTCACCTTCTTTTTACCCAGTGTACCCCACCCCACAAATGTTGATCTCTCCTCCCCTTATCCCAAATTGCTTACTGGCCTCTCTTCATCTTTTACAGAATGTAAGGGACCACATATGCCCTCTATGGATCCTTCTCCTACCCGAAGGGGCTCATATCTCTCATCTACTCCCTTCCCCTACCATCTCTACTTTCTCCCTAGACTTATAATCCTCTTGTAGGGTTCTTTAGTATCCTGAAGGGGTCCTACTGCATCTAGACTTGTCGCCTTCTCCCTCCCCTTCTACCTGTCCCCCTAGCCTTTGCAGTCCCCTTACAGGGTTCTCAGCATCCTGAAGGGGCCCTACTGCACCTCCGCATGTCACCTCTCCTTCCCCTCCCCATCCAACTTTCTCCCTTGTCCTCACAGTCCCCCTGCAGGGTTCTCAGCCTCCTGAGGGGGTCCTACTGAGTCTAGTCTTGTCTCCTCTGCTTCTCCTCCCCCACCTACCTTTCCTCCTGGATATCGCAGTCCCCTTGCAGGGTTCACAACATCCTGAAGGGGTCCAACGATGCCTAATGCACATCTCTCCTGTTCTAACTAGTACTATCCTGGCTTTCCACAAGTGCTAGTAGGGTCCAATGCATCTTGATGGACTACTGATTAGGCCCCATCCCCTCCATGGGTGCGAATTCCCCTCCCCTCAAGGGTTCTAGTTTCCCTCCCTCCCACTCCTATCACTCTCTTAATCTCTATCTACTGACCTTCCCAATCCCCCTTGCAGGGTACTTTGCATGCTGATGGGTCCTCTCTTGGGTTAGGTCCTATTCCCCCTCCTAGTACTAGTTTACACCTCCTCCTGCTCTCTCCACCTTCTTTAAATCCCTACCGCCTTATCCCCCCTTCTGTCTAACCCAACAGTCCCCTTGCTGGGTTCCCCACATCCTGAAGGGATCTCTATGGACACTGCCCTATTCCCTATTCACCTCACCTCTACTTCCCCTATCTCCTATTTCTTTCATGTAGCACTTGTTTATTTATTAACCCGACACTTATTATTGTTCCTCTCTTTCTACCTATTATGTGCTACACTGTTGTAATACTGTTTGTATCACCTGCCTGTTGTAATACTGTTTGTATCACCTGTCCTACAACTGTATGTTAAGGTTGATCTTATAACTTGAATGTTTAATGTCACATCCCTATTATACCCCTTCCCCCCGGGCTGCACCGGGAAATGAGCGACTTGTCACTCAGTGTGCCTTTCTGGTGAAACATTTCAATAAATAAATGAATAAATAAAAGAAAAGGATCTAAAGTGCCTTGCCTCATCAGGAAGGCAAGCTTGATGATTTATTCCCTGGGAGTGCTCGTGCCATTTAAGAAGGCTTACTTTTTATGTGTATATAGTATGTCATTATTTGTGCTTATTAGAACGTAAATTATAAAAATATTAACAGAATGTTTAGTAGCCTTTTTCTCATAAAACTAGCTGTTGATAGTCTGTAGAAAGTCATGTGTCTCCACTGAGACACTGAGAGGGTCTCTGAGAGAGGGACAGTTCTTGTTTATCTCACTATGAAAGGAAATTAAGAAAAAATCATCTGGTAAATGCAAGTTTTTATTCACATCATTTGTTTGTTTTCTATTGATGCTGTCTGGTCTACCTCTATCCTCCTTCAGTCTTTTTTTTGTGGTGATTATCTCAGAACTCCATTACCCAACTTACCTGGGGCCCCCATATTCTCTCCTGTCTTAACCCCCCATTACATTCATGTCCACATCAATGGTAGGATAAGAGTGCAGGGTCCCCATAGGCAAATGTGAATACAATTATACTATCTCAAAAAGTAAGGAAATTCTTTGCAAAAAAAAACTCAGTTAATGCATCAATTAGGGTTGCTATTGAAGTAACAAAAGTATGGAAATGCGATGTTAGGGTTTTCAAACCTAACTCTGCATTCTCCCCAAGCAGCCAAAGGGAGCAAGGCAACACAAGCAACCACAGACATCCATCATCAGGTAAGACAAACAACATACTACTCTTTCCACATGACAGAATAAACATCCATCATCATTATCTATTGCTTCTGTAGGCTTGGATACATGCCACAGGTGGATGAAGGCACTTGGCACCTGCATGCAATCATAAATGTGGGCACAGAGGCACAGGGCCCTTTGGGCCCTTTGCCTCCATGCCAGTATAGGTGCCTTTGGCACCTAAGTGAAGACATCTGCACTTCTCAGGTGGTTGATGGCACTTGACCTGGGACATGCTGCAATTTAGCATTGCTGCATACCCTGCCATGTGTTATTGCTTACTTACAATTTACAATGTAATCCTATGGGAATTTTATATCACACTTCCCAGGTGATTGAAGGCACTCAGCTGCACTTCTTGCCTCACAATCCACCTGGGTCATGCAACAATTTAGCATTGCCTCATACCTTGCCATGTGGAATTGCTCACTTAATATTTATACTATGATCCTATGGGAATCATATACTACACTTCCCAGGTGGTTGAAGGCAACTGGCTGCACCTCATGCCTCACAACCTACCTGGGGCATGCAGCAATTTGGCACTACTGTGCATCCCGCTGTGTATTAATGCTTACATATACCGCATTTCCCAGGGGGTTGAAGGCACTCAGCTGCACCTCATGCCTCACAACCCACCTGTGGCATGTGGTAATTTAGCATTTCTGCACACCATGTCATGTGTTATTCGTTACTTACAATTTACAATGTGATCCTATGGGAATTTTTTGCTGCACTTCCCAGGTGGTATGCAAGTGTACATATGTATCCATGGCTACAGAAGCACTGGACCATGATGACTGATGTCTTTTGTGTCATGTGGAAAGAGTTGTATGTTATTTGTCTTACCTGATGATGGATGTCTGTGGTTGTTTGTGTTGCCTTGTCCCCTTTGGCTGCTTTGGAGGGGGTGAATGTAGAGTTCGGTTTGAAAACCCTAACATCACATTCTATACTTTTGTCACTTTCATAGCAAGACAAACTGATGCATTAATGGAGTTTTTTTGCAAAGAATATATATATATATATATATATATATATATGATACACATACATACATACATACATGCACTTACTGTATAGTACTTTTTGAGTGATGTTTTTGTTTATAAAACTAGGTACATTTAGACACATTTTTTAATCATTTAGGTTTCTGTTCATGTATAAATAGCAAAATGTGATACCACTTTTTATTTTGTTGAATTCCATGTTTATGAAAGAACATAGGAGGATGTCACTGAAAGTGAAAGCCACAAGTTACAATATGTAGTACATGAATTAAGGAAAGGTATACTACTGATACACCACTGTACTTCCACTATTAACTGTAGGGATACTTTGGTCTTCATGCTTTAATGTACAGTATCTTATGCCTCTTTAGAGCAAAGTCTGGCAGCATGAGATATTAGCATCAGTGACTGGGCACCTACGATAATGGTGAGCCAATCCCCAGCACATTTCTACAGGGCTATGGTAGGGTAGGGCAGCTGGATGGGGGAGGTCGGTGAATATAGCAATGGGATGTCACTATATGTACATGCACAGGGCGGAGCGAGCATGCACAGCGAGGGGGTGGGAGGGTATGTGGAGTGGTGCCACAGTGGGTTGCTGAGCCGGCCCCGTGGAGTGGTGAGTGGGTTGGTGGCATTGGTGGGCAGATACTGGGTTGGGTCTGAGTGCTGGCGTGTTTTGTTGCGCCTGGGCGAACCTTTTTTAAATGTTTTTCACCCCCGACATGCACCCCCTGGAGTTGAGAATCCTTAAGCAGGTGGTGGGGCACAGCCCCTGCATAAAACATTAAAAACTAAGTCCCTGGCACTGCTTTTGTTGTGGCTAGCGCCAGGGTGCCAAAATAAATTTTCAGCACTCTGACTTCGCGATAACGGTGATTGCGTTTAGGCTTTTACCATTATCACATGAACACCAAAGTCTATCACTGATACCAATTCCAAATCCTGCCAAATTGAGCTGTGCCAAATTAAGCTGTTTTCCTGTGTTGTAAAAGGCTGGTCATTTGAAGGGTATATGTAAAGTACTACCAAAGTACTACCAAATTAAACTGTGTCATGATGATAACCATGCCTGTATCCACTGTTTCCTGTAACCACCTCATGATGTAACAGTCAATGCTTTCAAAAGTTCTTTATGTCCTTGTTCAGTATCAGAACTTGTATTGCTATCCCGGGTCACCCCTGAAAAAGGGACCTTCGGGGCTCAGTGAGCCTACCCGGCCACCAAAATGTAATAAATAAATAAAATATTTGTCTTATGTGAAAGACAACTAAGCAGCATTTGTATTAGAGATAAGGTGGGGGATCAAAAGCTTCTGATATTGGCACAAGAGCCTGATCTCCTCACATTTGCATTGGATTGCTTGCATTCATGCCGCACATGGCAATTTTCAAATGCTGTGGGTGTTTTACTAAAATAGCCATGATTTGTACCAGTTTGCATCAAAACATGGTGCATGCATCATTTTTATGCCACAAGTGCCATCATTTCCATGTTACTCCACCTGATCGACAGATGCTGGTATACCATCTAATAGATGGCATAACAGTGCAGCATAAGTTCACTTTGAAAATAGGACTTGCTGATCCATGACTGATCCACTTTGAAAATCATGCTCAAACTTCAGCAGCCAATCTAATGGGAGTAGCACCTATTGGATACTGGCATTAACCAATGGACATCCATATTTTCTCCATCTCATATTCATTTGAAGAAGAGTGAATAAAAGACTTGGTATCTGGTCAAACACTCCTATCTGCTCTACTTGTTGATCTGAATTTTTGTTCTTGTGTCCAGTTACAAAAGGGTTAAATCGTGTGCTTATTTGCTGCGATGTGCAACAACAGGGCCAACAGATTTGTCTGGCAGATAGCAATGGAATGTACATAGGAACACAGGAAGTTTCATTGATGGGAGACCAAACAGTCATGTAAAAAGTCCTCACCCTTCTATTAGTTTAAGCTCTGTAACTATTTCATCATTTTAGAGTGCACATGGTTTCTGTCTGTACCCTCCAATTACCTGCTCTTAAGATTTGGCAAGCTCTTTTTGAAAGCAGTTTGTGTACTTTGCTTTTATTGCTGTTTTGGTCATTTTTTAGATATTTCATAAATTAACTTCAGGCTGTGTCTGCTTACACATACTGTGGTACCTTCATATGTACAGTACATGGACAACACCATATTTTTGTCTCTGGAGCACTGGCCCCTGTGCTTGAACCATTTTTGCAGCACAACTTTGTTAATGTCAAATGATCATTTCACTCTCGGCTCTCCCATAATACAAAGAAAATGGTCTCCATGACTTTTTGCAGCAAGCAGAGACTCATCATGTTCCATAGTATCCCTGTATTTATGTGATGCCGTATTGTTCCCCCTGTAGAAGTCCACCAGTTAAAGTACATTGGTGGGTGTCTGAATAGAAACCTTGATTGCCCCTACCACATTGATGTATTTATTTTAGTCATTTTTAAGTGTTGACCAGGAAAGGCGCATGAAGTTGTGACAGTTCATCTCTGGGTACATCATGGGGGGGGGGGGTGTTAGTTACATGGGCCTGTGACAACTAATTTCCAGTTGCATCCTGGGGAAGGGGGGGTTACATGGACTTGTGACAGCTTGTTTCCAGGTGCATCTAGGGGGTGGGTAAGACCTGCAGCAGCTTATATCAAGGCATCCTAGAGGATGGGTTACATGTACCTGTGGCAGCTCATTTGCAGGTGAAGCCCAGGGTGTGGACGACATGGACCTGTGACAATTTGTTTCCAGGGGCATCCTGGGGGATGAGTTACATGAACTTCTTTATTGAATGCTTGTTTCAAGGTACATCCTGGGGGTGTGTTACATGGACCTCTGACAGCTCATTTCTAGGTGCATCATGGGGAGGGGGTTAGTTACATGGACTTGTGACAGCTTGTTTCCTGGTACATCCTTGTAGGACTGTTATATGGACCTGAGACAGCTCATTTCCAGGTGCATACTGGGGTGTGTTATATGTACCTGTTACTGCTTATTTCCAGGGGCATCCTGAGGGTGGGTTAAGTGGACCTGTGACAGATTATTTCCAGTTGCATCCTAGGGGTGGGTTACATGAGCCTCTAACAGCTTGTTTCTGTGCGGGTGGGGGTGTTACATGAACCTGTGACATCTCATTTCCAGATGCATGCTCGGGTGAGTTATATGGACCTTTGACAGCTTGTTCAGCAAGTATATCCTGAGGTGTGGGTTACCATCATCTTCAAGCATTTATTGTTCGACTGTTTAGTCATTACAAATATACAAATTATATAATACTTTAAAAAAGTAGACTTTGAAACATACACACACTTTACAATTTATATTCTTAAGAAAAAAGCTTTAAAATATTTAGAATACAATGTTAAATCCTTGCTCTGTATATATATATATATATATATATATATATATATATATCTACTTGTTGCACATAAGACGCCCATCTATAGATTATTCAATTTATTTCACTTACAGCTTGCATTTGTCCAACCATATCTTTAACGTCAAGTGTTTAGACACCTCTTCTCCTCACAACAGCTAGTAATTACAGAATGTATTAAGTCAGGAAATTTTCTTAGTTTTTGTCCATTTTTCCATCATTTTTGCAATGGTCAGGAAATAATTTTCCAAGTGTTTTATTGTATGAGAATCTTCTGTGTTAATCATAATCACTGTCATTATGTCTATGTCTATGTTTGGTATGTCAGTGGCACTATAGCTACCAAATATTGAATTCAACATGTATTTATGATTTTTTGCACACCATTTGCAATGCCAGAGGACTTGTATAAGATTTTCCCTGACCCCTTGATCACAATTGCAATTTACAATAGTCTGTTTACTATATCTAGCACCAAGGACATTACTTTTGAATAGTTTAAACTTGTATCTGGTGAATGTGTTCCTTAATGCTTGGTCTGTAAGAACTTCTAAATAGTGTTGACATTTGTATATACAGTTACCACTGGCATACCATTTAGAATATTTAGAACTGTCAATTTTTTGTAAGTCACTATTTATCCAGTAATTTTTTACCCATTTCTTATATAAGTGGTGTATTGGTGACTGACAGTGATCCCCCTTTCAATATATCTTAAAAGATACTGCAGTTCGTATTTCCACAAAAGTTCCTGAATATTAGAATACAATCCTGACTTTTTACAACCCATCTTAGCCAAATTAATTTTTTCTTCCAAGCAAATTTTTGGTAGGCGGTCACTTCCTAATCTTGTTACCCTTAGCCAGTAATTTAGCTTTTTACTATTCATACATGCACTAATATGATCCAATCCAAGCTCCACCCTTATGTACAGGGTAGGACAAGACTGTGTATATGCTAGTGATTTTCTCAGTAGCTTGTGAATTGGTATCATTAATGTGTGCTGGTTGTTACACCATATGTTGCCTGGGGTATATACTTTGCCCTTATTGCTTTTAGCAATGGTTTTATTGTTAGACCCCTGTATTGATAACTGGATTTTCCAAGTGTTATTGCTATCTTCCAAACTGCTAACAAAGTTTTATTTATGTGGTTTGTCCATAGTCCTGTACAGTATATGTGTATCTCATCCCCAAATATGTGTAGGAGTCTACTTTATTAAATTTTTTTTCTCCTGCTTACCATGTCCTCACACTTTTCCCCTTGTAAAATACTATTTCTGATTTAGTTTCATTATTTTTTAAGTTCAGATTCACAGAAGTTTGGTTTAATAGATTTAGTTTTTCCTGTAACCCTTTCTTAGTAAGGGAAATTAATATAATATTGTCAGCAAATGCTAGTGCAGTACAGATTCTATCTGATATTTTTTGGGAATCTGATCTCAATTTGTCCATATCTACCAGGAAATCATTGATATACAGACATAAAATGTGGGTGCGAGCATGCATACCTTCCTGACACCTCAGTTGATCTCTCTTGGTTTTGTTAATTGGCCATTAATTCCAGTTCTTATTTTCACCCAAGTAGCATCATACATGCTTTTTATAATGTTCACTAAATTAATATACATCCCTCTCTGTTTCATTTTGTTCCATAGCATATTCCTGGATACTGTGTTGAAGGCTGCACTAAAATCTATAAATGCTACATATAACCTTTGTTTTCTGAGAGTTACATATATCTCCAACAGGTGGCTCAATACAAAGCAGTTATCAATTGTATTATACTCTTTTCTAAAACCAGCCTGATATTCACTTAACCCTCCCATTTTATCTATTTCAAGTCTGAGTTTTTCCAAAATAATTTTGGAAAATATTTTAAGGCTTACATCCAAAAGGCTAATTGGCCTATACATCATTGGGTCCATCAGTTTTCCTTTGTTATGTATTGGAATAATAATAGCACCCCTCCAAGATGGAGGTCTATAATTATCCAAAATTATTTTATTGAATATTGCCACAAAGATGTCAGTCCAATGAGAAGCACTTGCTATATAGATTTCTGGAGGCATAGAGTCTGAACCTGGGGCTTCATTGAATTTAAGTGTTTTTATGGTTATATACACTTATTGTCTATTTATGATAATAGTCTGTTTACAATTTGTGAGATTTTCCTTATTTAGACTACTTGAATCCGGAGTTTTATAAAAAAAAAAAAAAAAATTTGTGTAATGATCCAGCCATTCACCTTCGGTTATGCATGTATTTACTATGTGTTTAAATTGAGTAGTCCCCTTAGCCGCTAGTGTCCAAAAGGCTTTATCATCCCTTTTGTCTGTTATCCTCATCATTCCTATCCATTTATCATGGTGGAACTGTATTTTTTTTTGTAAGTAAATTCCGTATTTTTTCTTTTCTGGTTTAGGCTGTTCAGTTGCTGTCTATCCTTTGTGTTCCTAGTCTTTCTGACTTCTGCAGTTAGACTAGTTTTTTGTTTTATACAGTCTTTATCAAACCATGTAATTTTGTTTTCCTTGACTTTCTTTTTGTTAACTTGTTCTCTGTATATCTTTTCCTTAATCATCTTATGGACCTCCATAATATGATTCCATGATTGTTCACAGGTCTGTATTTATTCAAACTTCCAAAATTTCTGCACAAGCTCTGTCACTACTATATTAATTACATGTTCATCCAGTTTGATGTCTCATTTTAGATTTTTACTAAACCTGATTTTGGATATGCAGTCCTCCCTTATTGGTTTCCTATCTGGTCTAATATCTTCTATAAGGATACCAGTTAATATTATTAGCATGTGGTCATTCTCTACTCTTGTTGGTATTATTAGAGATGTCCACTGTTGGGGAGATCCTGACCATACTGTAGTACCAGATCTATCAGTGATATCCCTGTTGACCTAACAAAAGAACAGCTACCTATTAAGTCTTCACTCAGTCTTCAATTGAGCGGATACATGTTGTATATTTTCATAAGCATTCTCAGGAACTTAATGATTGACTGTTGTTGTTTTACTGTTTTAAATATAACCCTGTGAATTTTACTGTGATCTACTGTAAAGGCGCCCTGAGCTGTGGAAGGGTGCGTTATATAAATAAAATGTTACTTTACTTACTATAAGTTCTATTAGCAGATGGCCTGCTTTATTTACTTCCCTGTCGAATGTGCTCCTATTATTAACTGAATCCGTGTTTAAATGTGAGAAAGTGGGTTACATTAACTTGTGGCTGCTCATTTCCAGGTGCCTCCTGGGGGGTGGTTTACATAGGCTTGTGCTAGATTATTTGAAAGTGCATCCCAGTGGATTGTTTACATGGACCCGTGCTACTTTCTTTGTTTCCAGGTGCACCCCAGTGGATTATTTACATGGACTTTTGACAACTTATATCCAGGTGCATCCTGGGGGTTGGATTACATGATCCTGTGACATCTCATTTCCAGGTGAATCTTGGGGGGAAGGGAGTACATGGATATGCAACAACTTAATTCCAGTTGCATCCTGAGGGTAGATTATTTGGACCTGTGACAGCTTGTTTCTAGATGCATCCTGGGGAGAGATGTTTATAAGGACTGGTTTTACTGACAGGCAATGTTGCCTAGGGCACTGGAGACAATCTGCTACTCATATGATAACTGCAGTGGGATTTTAAATTTCACCTGGACAGCCACCAAAGAAGGGCAGAAGGGAACTTAGTTTAGCAAGCCATCTGAAGGATGGCACATCAATAGTGCAGCACATTCCTAGCACAGGACTGTTTTTGATAGTGCGGAGAGATCTCCTACTACCATGGGAGAGGGTGGTGAGAGCCCCTCTCTGTGTGTATGGGTGTGAGCACTAACGCTTGGATTGCTGCCTGATATTTTGGTGGCCAGAAGAACTCTCATGTTTCTGTTTCACCTGGATGCAAAGTGGTGAGAGCATTTTGCTCCAGGTCTTATGGACTGGCATGTGGCTGTAATTTTCATGCAGTGGTGAGAGCACTGCTACTTGTTTGCCTCTCCATTAACTGGTTTAAACAGAAATGCTAAGAGTTTGTTAAATCCCCAGCAATACAAACTGTCTGATATTACTCAGGATTTCTCCTCTGCGGCTAGCCTCAGAATTCTCCTATAGTTTTAATTATTATTGTATTACTGTATTTTATTGGGGGAGGATTGTGATTAGAGTTGGTTGTGTGATTAGGATAGTGTATGAGTGGGGTTGTGCATGTTAATTATTTGTCAAGACTGGTTGCTGAATGCTTGTATATGTAGGGATTAAGGTGAATGGGTGTACTTTATTGAATTTACTGTTAGCTGTAGTAGTTATTAGTGCTACTTATTAAAGGGTGGGGTAATTTTATATAGTTTTTTGTGGTAGTAGTAAATAGAATGTGTTGGTGTTCTAGACCCTTGTGTATCACCTATACAGCATTTCTAATGCGGGACCTCCGCTCCTTTGCTGACCTCGCTCTTTCAGCTACAGCAATAAGATTCTGTCAGGAAGTCAGTATTATTAGGGGCAGGTGGAATGTTGGTGGAGCACTGAGGGGTACAATGGAAGTGAGCAGCATTGGAGTGATTAGGGGTAGGAGGCGCCCTGGGTTCAGACAGGTTATGGAGAGAGGCCCAATGTGTTTGTCTCCCATCCCCAGGGCTCCCACTGGATTGAGTGGGCAGGTAGCCAATGGGCCAGCAGCCTCCACTGATCCCCTTCAGGCAGTGCTGTTCAATACCAGATCGATGAGAAACAAGACTGCCATTATGGTCGACTCAATTTCCTTGGTTGATCTGGCTTGCATTATGAAGAACTGGCTGGGAGATGATGCAAGGTCGGTTTTGGAGGTGTTAGTCCTGGCTGGGTCCTCTGTAGTGCACTGCCTGAGGAGGGAAAGTAGAGGAGGGGGTCTAGCCATCTGTTTTAGATCCAGTTTGAACTTCACTGTTCACCCAGTGTGATCTACCACATTGTTTGAATGCGTGACTGTGCATGGACATCCAGTTGCAGGTTACATGATTCTTCTTGTGTACTAGCCTCCGACAGCATGTTTGAGTCACCCAGATGGTTGATTCTGGGTGACTTTAATGCCCAAGTTGATCTTGAACTCTCGCATTTTGGTTAATGACATCTATGGGCTTCGCACTAGTTGTTACTTCTGTGAATCACCACCACGGCTGTGCCTTGAACCTGGTATTCTCACTGGGGCTTGAGGTCACCGACCTCAGGATTGATTCAGTCATTTTGTCAGATAACTTCATGGTGGAGTTCTCATTTGGAGCTCCCCTGACAGTCCCTCCTCTATTGAGATGGTCCACTACCACCCTTTGAAGGGGTTGACCCCAGAGTAACTGTTGGCAGTAGTGGACTTTTCTGGTGTGAGTACTGTTTGTGGAATTTGGTCTAGGAGGTGGTGGTGGGCTGTAATACTGCTATCTCCAATGCACTTGATGCTATTGCTCCAATCCATATATGACCCAGGTCCTCTTGCCTTAGACACCCTTGGTTTGAAGGGGCTCTCAAGGTGATAAAGACCAAGGGTCGGAAGTTGGAGTGTTGTTGGCAGAGGTCCCGGTCTGACGAGGATAGACTGGCTTTGAGGGTTCTCATGTTTCTCATATTATTTAGGTAGAAGAAGGCACTAGGCCCATCTGGACTACCTCCCGCTCCTAGTGGGTGTATTGATTATAGGCCAAATAGCCATTTGTCAACTTCTGACTTAAATTTACAGAAATGATCACTGTTGACCAGTTCTTGGGATAAAGTGTTCCACAATCTGCATGCTCGTACTGTATAGTAGCTGTCCCTTTTATTTGTTAGTACTTGTACCTGCAACTGTTTATTGTGGTATCTAAGATAGATAGGTCTTTGCAGCTTATTAATATTAAATAGTTTTGCTGGATCTTCATCTTTTAAGACATTGTGCAACATTAGAAGGTCACCCCTCCGTCTTCTGAGTTGGAGGTCCTGTAAGTTTAGAGTGCTAATCCTCTCTGTGTAAGACTTCCCTTTCAACCTTGGTATCATACAGGTTACTCTTCTCTGAACACTATCCATGAGTCTGATGTCCTTTAACAGATAAGGGGACCAGAAGGAGGCAGTGTAATCCAGGTGAGGGTGGACATAGGTTTTACAAAAGGAGAACAATGCATGCGTCATATCTGGAAATAAAGGACCTTTGGTTTGCTCTGATTAGTCTGTTAGCTATAAGGGTGGATTTTTTACATTGGTTGGTAACCGTAAAATCTAAGTGTGTTATGATTCAAAGATCTGTTTCATTTTCTACAGATTTAATGGCAGTACCATTTAGGTTGTAATTCCTTAGTGGGTTTATTTTCCAAGGTGTAGGACTGTGCATTTGTCTGCATTAAACGTCATGTGTTTGACTTTCCTCCATAAATTTAAGGTAGCTAAATCCCTTATGAAAGACTGATACTTGGCTTTGATGTCCACTTCTGCACTAAGTTTTGTATCATAAGAGAATGTAAGGATACTGTTATGGATGCTATGATTCATATCGCTGATGAATATACCAAATAGTGATGGTCCCAAAATGGAACCGTGGGGCACACAACTAGTTACAGGGCTTCTCCTGACAGTGCATTACCTAATCTAACCTGTTGTGTTCTGTCTTGTGGCCATTTCTGGATCCATTTGATGGTATATTTATTGAATCCAATGCAGCTCATTTTATTAATTATATCTATATGTGGGACCTTATCGAACGCCTTTTTGAAGTTGAGATAAATCACATCCACAGGGGTGCCTCTGTCAAGGCTATCATAACATTGTCATAGAATGCAATAAGATTGGTGGTACATGATTTACCAGCTCTAAAACAGTGCTGCGTTGTGTCGGTAAAACCTATCTTTTGGGCATCAGTATCGATTCTTATTTTTCATAGCCTTTCCATTATTTTACATATTACACTTGTAAGACTAATGGGTCTATAGTTACCTGCATCATATCTTGTCCCCTGAACACCAAAGGGCAGTCAACCGTCAGAAGGCAGAGATCCTGCCAGTGAGATTGCTGCATGGAAGAACAGACCAGCTCAACTCTTTCGGACTGTGGACAGACTACTTCACCCTGCCTGTCTGCAGCTAAAAATACTGTTTTTCAATCACTTTGTGAGAAGATTTTGCTTGTTTTTTCTCTGACAGGGTGTCCTCTATTCAGTCCGAGATCTCCCCAGTGGGGCAAGATCAACCCTGCAGTGATCAGCCTTGTGTTGGCAAGGGCACTTCTATTGTCTGGGGGGAGTTCCAGCCAGTGGGGGTCTCAGAGGTCCTTGAAATATTCTCAAAGCTGAGGTCCACATTTTGTGAATTGGACCCAGGCCTGACCTGTCTCCTAGTGGGATGTGCTGGATTCATTGGTTCAGTGGTCGCTGAGATAGTCCAGTTCTGGCTCTCTGATGGGTTCTTCCCTGATGCCTTGAAGGAGGCATTGGTGAAGCCACTTCTGAAGAAACCAACTGTCGACCCAGCTGTCTTGGCAAATTATTGACCAATCTCCAACCTCCCATTTTTTGGGGAAGGTTGTCAAGAAAGTGGTGGCTCTGAAGCTCAAGGCCCACCTTGTGGCTTTTGATATCTACAAGCCATTCCAGTCTTGACTTAGGACAAGGCATAGCACTGAAACAGCATTGTTCAGGGTGCAAAATGATCTCTTCAGGGTAAGAGATAGAGAAGACCAGTCAATTCTCATTCTGCTAGATTTCAGCATTTGACACTGTGGATCACATTGTGCTTCTTGATCACCTTAGAGAGCATTGTGGACTCACCAGTAATGTCATCAACTGGTTTGAGTCCTTTCTTACAAGCAGGATGAAACAGGTAGTAATGGGGAATTTCTCATCCTGCCCAAAACCCCTGCCCTGTGGGGTTACTCAAGGTTCAATCTTGTCATCATTGCTGTTTGTGGTCTACATGCTAGCCCTGGGTGAGATCATTAGATGTTATAGTCTGGGTTTTCATTGCTATGCAGGTGTATATGTCGTTTGCCTCTGGGACAAAAAACACCATAGACACACTAAATAAATGCCTGGCTGAGATCCAAGATTGTATGTCCTCTAACTGTTTGAACCCTGACAAGACAGAGGTACTGGTAGTCGTGCCTGGTCACCGGCATGATACTGCTGCAATAGGTCTGGGTACTGGGTTGTTTCTTGGTCCCACTCCCTTGGTAGCTGCTTCTAGAATGAGAAATCTGGGCATTATTCTTGATGATGGTTTGATACTTGATTGTCAGGTGTTGGCCATTGTCCAGAGTGTTTTTTACCACTTACGGAATATCACCTGGATTAAATCTCTAGTTCTGACTGGTGACCTGCCCACTCTAGTGCATGCCTTTGCCACATCGAGGCTGGATTACTGTAATGCTCTTTACTTCAGGGTCAGTAGAGGGAACCTCCATCGGCTGCAGCTGGTGCAAAATGCAGTGACCAGGTTGCTGTCAGGTCTTCCTAGATCTAGCCATGTGACCCTGGTCCTGTGCAGTCTGCACTGGCTGCCCGTCAAGTGAAGGATCAACTTCAAGGTGGGCTTGCTCACCTATAAGGCCCTGCCCTATACAGATTGGGTCCAGGTTACTTGAGTGATCTTCTGACCTACGCTATCCCAGTGTGCTTGCTCCGTTCCTCCATGGAGGGCCTCCTACTGGTTCTGAGGGCCAGGCTGAAAACCTTGGGAGAGCGAGCATTTGAGGTGGCCAACCTGGCACTCTGGAACTCACTTTCCAGACCTTTGAGGGAGGCCACATCAGTGGAGACTTTCAAAAAGGATCCAAAGACATACCTTTTTAATTAAACATTTTTTTAATTAGCTGTTACATTGTTTTACTGTTATTTAATTACTGATTTTAAATGGCTGACTTTTACTAACTTAGCTAATCACTGAAATATTTACTTTTGGTTTATGTCCTTCTTCTACCTGTAAGGCTCCCAGAGCCCCAGGGATTGGGTGCAGAATAAATAAATATTTGCTTGCTTGCTCTTAGCCCAAGCAACTGGTGAGGGACTAGAATGCATAACCTACTGACCTTCCGGCCCCAAAGGGGAGTGTGCAATCTACTGAACTACTGTTAAATTGATGCCATCAATAAGAAGCTCCTCCAAACTTGGTGCTCAGTAGCACAACAAATTTTGCCTCCCACTCCAGTCCACCATTATAGTATCCTCAAAATAATCCTCCTGGTGTTTGACTATGTGGACATTGAATTGTAGCCATTGCCATGGTCAGATTTTCTGAAATTCCTGATATCTGTAGAGAAATTCCTGCCTGAATGTAGTACCACTTTAGGGCCACCAGATGGAAATTCTTTAAAACTATATCTGGAAATATATGACCATCCCAATGGCTGAAACTGTATACACTACTGCTCCCAGAACTGCAGTTGCCAAACTAGACCCCTCTTTTACAGTACTTATTTTGTCTATTCATCCTTAACTGTCCTCACCACACTCACCACTGCTCCGTTTATTTGTCTCTCCCATCTATCACACAGTATCAGGCACTTCTCCCACTGCACCTCCTTTCTGCCTGAGTGTTGGTTCGGTTCCTCCTCTGTTACCTCTTCTCCCTCCTCTTCCAAACCCTCCCCTCCTCCAAAGTCTATCTGCCTACTGACTCTCGCCTTCTCAGCCCTCCATTGCTAATACTCAGCTGGACAGTCTGCCTTCTCCTTTCTTTTATTGGGGTTGGAATCAGATGTGGGCTTTTTACCCTATATTGCATTTTAAGGGTTAAAGAGCCAGTCATCAACTTCCATCCTAATTTATTTAGGTTAACTCTCTAGTTAGGACTTTTCTTTTCTTCACAAATCTATTTACAAAGCTTAGAAATCTCTCAAGGTATTCATTAAAGTGGAAGGAAAAAGGAGCAATATAGTGATAATATGGAGATATTAGGAGGCTTCAATCTGTCTACCATCTTTAACCTAAAAGTTGCAAGAAGAGCTTCCATATGGAATAAAATTGCTGAGCCCTTTCTTGTATACAGTATTGAAATCTCATCACATTTGTAGTCTATTATCAAATGTAGCCAGTTTACATTTAAGGAAGATTATGGGTCTTTGCAGTGTTGTAAAATTAGTTTCTTTGTATTAATTAATGTCAGATTAAAAATATTTTTTTTCTTTGCTCAGGCCTTCTGCCCCTAAGAACATACTGCCAAATAAAATGTCAGGATCAAAAGGACCATCCAGACCAACTACTGTGCTAGTTATAGATCTTACTCCTTACTATAAATCTGTCAGCTCAGGGTTGGTGACAAACATGTGCAATAATGATCCTATCAACACTGTACATCTAGGTCACTTATCTGATATGCTATTGTAATATATGGATCATTAAAATAATAGCATAGAAAATGATGCAAAAAAATCTTGCAATACACACCACCGTCTCAATAATATCACACTTCACTCCCAATAATACCATTGTTTCATTTTAACGATAGTATTATCACTCCGAAACAAATGTGCAAGCGCAGACTGATGCCTCGCACTGACCGCGTGCCGGCTTTTCCAAGAGTCAGCATGAAGGATTTTAAAGCCGGCTCTATGGTAACTGAACAGTACCTTACTTTTCTTTTCTTAAAAAGCAAAAATGAGCAACAGTTACACATTCTGTTCAAGTGTAACTACATTTTCCCTCTTACTGTTAAACAGAACTGTTTCCTGCACTTTCCTGTTCAGCTCGCCAGAAAAAAAAAATGCACAACTTCCCAATTCCTCATTGAATATGTCAGCCTGCACAAAGCTTCACCAAGTAAGAACTCGCCAGGTTCTGTCATACAAATATTACAAAAAATTAAAAATAGGTTACACTGAAATACTCAGCTGAAATTCCATTTTGAGGTTCTAGGGACATAGAAAACTCTCAAGCTTCACTCTCGAGGTTATCTATAGCCCCAGAACCTCTCAATAGAATTACAGCCTTGTAATTCACTGTAACCTATTATTCTATTTATTACACTTATGCAGTTTTACAGGCATGTAATATACTCTGTGCAGAATATTAAACTAAATTGGTCTCTGTTTATTGTTTTTATATACATTTGTAATTCATGGGAGCATTTTGACCATTGCTGATTGTTAAACATGGTCCAAGATCATTCTAACATGATGAATATAGTTTAGCTAAGAAGACCGATTTTTTTCATCCAGTATTTCGTATATTTTGTCAATAAGCTTTTTGTCTGAAGCTTTATTTACTAGAGAATTTTCAGTTGGGGATAATGGGATCTGGTTTAGATTTCCTGCAGTTTTCCTTATACAGTCTCTCGCTTGAACAGACACACACAATAGCGACCACTTTGAAGACAGTACTGTGTTTTTAAATAATTGAATTGCAAAAGCTGTCCCTTTTAGTATAGGTGTCTCAACTGGGATAGTTCTTTTTCTCCCACTACAAATTCAACTCACCCCCCTCCCAGAATAACCTACCTTCTGCCCTCTGCTCCTTCCCCCCTCATTCTCTATTAACACTCTCTTTAATGACCTCTACTTACACTTTTGCTCCTGCAACTAGTCACCCTCCTCATGTCACCCTTCCCCATCATTTGTCACAGCTCCTGCTCTTCTTTTCACTAGAGCTGTGTAGTAGTAATGTCTTTCTTGTTCAATCATAAATAGATCATTACAATTATAACAAAAATATACATACATCATAAATACATGATTAATAACAGCACATGTATTACAAATTTAAAAGATTTCCAAGACATACATAAAAAGTGCCTTACATTTAAAAACAGCACCATGGCCCATCGGTGCAGCAGTAGCACTACCACACATGATGCTGGTGACCCAGGTTCAGGAACGAGCTCGGGAAGCTGAAGGGCCAGCTGGGGGAGAAGGCTTGAGCACCTGCAGGGCTGCTTGCCTTCTCTGGGTGGGAGGTGGGACAAGGCTCGGTGCTTGGCTGGCAAGAAGCATAGCCAGCACCAGTCACATACAGTGAGGGGGGTGGAGCATGATGGTCACTTTCGCTTGCTCCTTGACATCTGGGTGCGAGTCACGCTCCATAGAAAAATGGAAAAATTAGCCTCCTGTGTGACGGGTAGACAGAGCACTGGCACTGATCCCCAACTTCTGCCTCTGTGGTAGCCCTATGAAATACTGAAGATTCAGGGTGTACGGCCTCACCTTGTCCCTGCCTGGGGGGGAAACCATGGCTGGATGGGGGCAAACCAGAGGTAAGAGGGGGAAAGATGCCTTGGCGACTCCAGAAGATGTGAAACACAGGAGGCTCGGGGGGGGGGAGGAGAGAAAAATAGAAATATAAAAAAAAGTAAAATAAAAAACAGCACCATCATTCTGTAGCCTCATCACTGCCATTTTATTGTTGTTTTTGTTATCATCTTTCTTATTTTTTGTATTGCTACTGAAAAGATAGTCACGCTACACACTGTATAATAATTTTCCATAGTTAATAGAATATTAATCAACATTGGTTCATCACAAGCTTGTAAAGAAGTAAAAATAGGACCCAACCATTTCCTTCTCACCTCCTTGTACCAGAGACACCTAAGCACTACATGTTGTAAATCCTCTTTCTCCCCCCCACCACAAAAGCATTATGTGTGTATGGGATCTTGAAGTTTGTTAAATTTGCCAATACATTTTTCTTAATTGTGGGGTATCCAAGCTAGCTAAGTAATATCTGTACTTATGGTAAAGATCTTTTGTACTATACCAGTCTGAAAATCTGGATCTGTTTAATCTTTCTAAATCATCCATTTTATATTTTTTATAAGTAGATTCTTGATGTATCCCTTATATTGGTCTGCTATTATAATATTATTGTATGTCATATCAAGTAGAGTTTTTAAACCCAGAGCTGTGCGGAATGTGAAATGCCACTGGCAGAATTTGTGCGGAATGGCAATTCCACTTACGGAAAGCTTTTCAGAATTCCTTTAGGAATTCCACAGAATTCTGAAAACCATTTCTATGTGATCTGCAGAATACTTTACTGCCAATTATGAAAACCACAGAATATGTCCCACTGATTGCAGAAAAGGAATATGTAGTTTATGTAAACTGTGGATTACTAATCAATAAAAAAAAACTCCTCTTTCAAAAACTCTCAATTCTGCAATGAGCAGAATTCAGTGACATTAACAGAATTGTAAGAAATTCCATAGAATTCCATTCCATTCCATCAGAATTTGAATATTCCATACAGATACCCTACTTTCAGTCACTTTTCTCCATCTTCTTCTTCTCTTCACTTATACCCCATCCTGCCCATATTGCTCTCTTTTAACACTATATTATTGTATCATTCCTTTTTACTCTTAGTACATAAATATTTTAACATTTGTTTATTTTGCTATTGCACTATTTGTTTTGTTACATTCAGCTCCCTTACTTAGAGAAGAATAACAAAATAATTGAAAGCCGGCAAGGTAGGACATATGCGAAGAGTTTGGCTGACCTCAACATGTACTCACTGGAGACTAGGAGCAGATGGGGGATGCAAAAGAGGTGTGTAAATACATTCAGTAATACAATCGAGAAAGCTACACATCACTGTTTAAAATAAAGGACACTTTAATAATACAGAAATATGGAATCTGTTGGCTGAAAAGGATTACCTGGCTCACCCAGTCTGCACAGATGCTCCTTTCATAGTCTGTCTCCACAGCCTCTAACTGGTCTCCAGTGACCCCCCACCTGTTTACTGTATTAATATTCCCTATGTCTATCCCATGCATGCTTGAAGCCCCCAACTGTTTTTCCCTCCACTACTTAAAGTGCTACTGATGCCTCAAAGAAAACTTTAAAAAACAATAATTAGGTACAGTTATGCTTGCATTGCATTTTGTATTTTATATATTTCTCCTCCCCAAAATTTATTACAAACGAAATGTGTATAAATGTATGGTCTTTGTCCATTAGAGTTTATTTTGAGTTCATCTGCCTCTATAGTTTACTCCCTTCTCCAAGTTATAATCCTCTGTTGTGACATCACAGTCTGTTGCCATGGGAGTAACTGTGAGGTCACAATCAGTGCTCTATGACTTCAGATAGAGAGAAAGCAGCAGGAATAGATGAACTCTTTAGGAGCAGAAATCTTGTTGTCATACAAATGACCTCAGTAATAAATAATGGGGAGGAGAAATACAGAATTAATGGGAAATACAGGCTGGACTGTGCCTAAATATTATGTTTTGTTAAAGTTCACCTGAATGTGTCACCAGTTCTTTAAGCTGGCAGTCTGTTCCAGGCATCTATGACTCTTTCAGTGAAGTAGTACTTCACTAACACCCCTAACACCCCTCTTAAACTCCCCCCCAGCTTCATCACATGTCATCTAGCTGTGGTGCTCTTTCTCATTTGAAAGAGACTCCCCTCCTGCACCCTGGTAACTGCTGTGAGGTACTTGTAGGTCTCTATCATGTTCCGTCTTGCTCTCTTCTCTTCCAGCATGCACATATTAAGATCCCTCAATCACTCCTCATAGGGCTTTTGGTTCAACCCTTGCACCATTTTAGTTGTCTTCCTCTGGACTCCCTCCACCCAGTCTTTGTCCTTTCTGAGCTGTACCCTCCAGAATCAGAAACAAAACTCCAGGTAGGGTCTCAACAGTGAGTGATATAGTGGTAACACCACCTCCCTCCTCCAGCTGGAGATACCTCACCCTATGCATACCAGCATTCCACTGACCCTACCCACTGCTTTGTCGTACTGTACTGTCACTTTGAGGTTATCAGTTTAGTGACTGTCAGCCCATCCTATATTCAGCTCCTGGAGTCCTATGCCCTAGGTGCAAGATTTTACACTTTTTGACATTAAACCACAGCTGCCATTATCTTGATTGCTCCTTAAGTTTCCAAAGATCCCTACACATTTTCTCTACCCCCTTCTTAGTGTCCAACCCATTACATATTTTGGTGCCATCTACCAAAAGGTATACCTTCCCTTCCAGTTCTTCTGCAATATCACTTATGAAGACATTTAAGAGGACCGGTCCCAGTACTGAGCCCTCCACTAGAGGTTATAATTTTAGACAGAGGGGGGTTAATAAGGACATCAGAAAATTATTTTAGATGGAGAGGGTGATGACAAATGGAACAGCCTACCCAGCAATGTGGTTCATGTAGAGACTATACGTGATTTCAAATTGCAATGGAACATCAAAGGGATCACCAGCAAAGGGAGGATAATCATTAAATAAAAGGTACAGGGGGAGATGAAAAAAAGGCTATAAATTAGTGTAAGGTAGAACATCATGGCAGACTCAATGGACATAAAGGTCTTGATTCTTAAAGAGGGCTTAGATTGGCACAAACTGCGGCAAATAGCAGCTTGTGCCAAAGCCTGGTGCGCCAGGAACCCTTCACCAGATTCTGGTACAGGAGGGGTCCCAGTGCCTAAGTCCCAACACTTGCTGCAACTTCTCCCATATGATAAACACATGGCACATGGAAGGGGTTGGCCGTAGGCTCCTTGCGGCAAAGGCTAGTAGTCCTCCCATCCCCAATCCCCTCATAAAATAAATAAAACCCCTTCCTTGGTGGTCTAGTGGCCCCCTCCCTGATCTCGATGTCAGCCATAATTATAAGTAAAAATAACCCCTTTCCTGGTGATCTAGTGCCCCCCACTTCCAGATCTCTACTGTTGCCTGTACTCATAATTAATGACAACTCCTTCCCTGGTAGTCTAGTAGACCCCCACCCCAGCAGGTAGTGCCCACAGCCCCACTCCCCACATCCCAAAACAGAGCAGGAGACCGGCACAGCCTTCCTCTGACCTCCGTGGCTGGTGACTGATTGAACTGTTCTGAGTGCGTACTGTATAATGTATGTGCTCATTGACTGAAAGTTAGTCAATAAGCGTGTACACTATACAGTACGCGTTCAATGGCAGTTCAGTCGGTGGCCAGCTGCAGAGGTGAGAGGAGGGCTGTGCTGGTCGCCGGCTCTGTTTCAGGATGGGGACGGGGGAGCAGGGTGGTGGGCACTCCCCTCTGGGGTGGGGGTCCACTAGACTACCAGGGAAGGGGTTGTTATTAATTATGATTATGGGCAGCATCGGGGATTGGGGGGGCACTAGACCACCAGGAAGGGGGTTATAGTTACTTATAATTATGGGTGCCATCAGGGATCAGGGGGTTACTAGACTGGGTTATTTTTACTTATAATTATGGGCAACATTGGGGATTGGGGAGGGGAGGCCACTAGACCACCAGGTTGTTTACAGTATACATAATGGGGATAGGGGTTGGGGAAGGGGAACTGTGGCACATTGCAGCACTGTGCTACAATCTACCAGAGGGATATTTCTAAGTACCCTTAGAAGTTCTCCCTCTGGGAGAGTTTTGTGAATCCGATATTCGGGGATGTGTCAACTTGCATTTGCCTTATGCCCTCTTGCACCATGCCGCAGCCCATTTTGTGGTGCACGGGTGGCACAAACCCTGTTTGGGGCTGGTAGCCTGCAGTTAATGCAGGGGGCCTTTGAGAATTGCTCCCAGTGGATCATTTGGCATAAGGGGCACTTTACGCCATTCATTGTGGTGCAAGCTCCTTGTGCTGCACCAGGAGCTTTGTGAGTCAGGCCCAAAGTCGTCTTCTGTCCTTACAGTCTAGGTTTTTGTAATCCCCTTCCCTGGCTCATGTGTGAAATGTTATTAGTTTTTTATTTCACAATTTATTTATCCATCATAGTCCAGTTTAGATACAATATCTTGTTTCCAGTAGGGCCCTGCTTCCAGCCATTTCCAAAGCTGGGTTCACTGGGAAATTAAGTGACTGGCCCAAGGTCACAGATTGAATATTTTGGTTTAGTGAGGCTTGAACCTGAAACATACTGGTTGCCAAGCTGGTACTTTAAAAACTGAACCACACTGCCTCCTATAAAATGAGTTATGTTTCAGTATGCCAATCCTGGTTAACAGATTCTAAAGAAATAAAATTAACTATGAAAGAAAAAAAAAATGAATCTGAATCCTTACAGATTCACATTTTTCCTTGGTTTCAGTTTGAACTTCCTTGTTTTTGCATTTGATACCAATTTGCTCATTTGGAAAACCTGCCTGCAGCCATCCTAAGAATCATGCTTACATGCTAACTTCTATAAGGTCCCTCTACAGCTCCTCTTTTTCACAGTATAAGAATATATAAGGCCCCATTATCAGTCACAAGGTGTTGCTGCATAAAACAGGGTGCAAACTGTTTCCCCAAAGTCATTTCTTGCTCACGTAGAGGAGGAGCCCCCCCAGCTAAACTGCAATGCAAAAGGAGCCATTAGATGTTAGTGAGTAAAAAAAGAGAGGTTACATCCACTAACATGCTGGTTTTCAACACCCATAGAGTTGCAGTATGCCATAGCAGTGGCAGTCACATGACACTATGTGAGTCAGTGGCCACCAGCGTTGCTGCAGGAAGCATTTCCCAAACTCACTCCCATGTATCTTAAGACCTGATTCTGGGCTACTGATACCTCTAATTGCTACTACTACATGTTGTAGTCCCTGGTAGTCTCCAACACACTTCCTAGTTCCTCAGCAGTCCCTGTCATCCAGTGGACCCCCCCTTCCTAGACCCTCTACCATTGCCATGACTGTCCCTCCCATTATGATCTCCATCTCCTGACAGCTCCTCAAAATGGGGTTTCAGATTCAAAGAGTCTACTGCCTACCTTTTATAGTTCTAAAGGCAAAGGCTGTTTTAAAACTTTATGACCAACTTTGTGAAAGTCCGCTTTGGTATGGCCCTTCTGGCCATTTATATGGGACCCCCCCCCTTCCCCACGCAGTCACAATGTATTTTGCAACCATGAAAAGAAGGTCTGTAATCCCCATTGAGCATAACACAACAGGGTACAAACAAGCCAGTATTGCAAAGTGGTCTTTGCAAACACTTAAAAACGCACCTTTGCAACTGAATGTATGTCCCCTAGGGCCCGAGATTCAAACCATCCATAGACTGATGCCAGCTTTGGAAATCAGTAGCTTGCATCAATCACTAGTGCACCAGGGACCCTGCACCTGATTTTAGTACAGGTGGGCTCTCGGGGCCAAAGTCTTGCAGGTTGGGGCACTCACTCCCATATGACATACAGAAGGCATGCAGAAGGGAAATACTGCAAGCTGTGGGATAGCCCTGTGCCATGGTGACCATGCCAGAGCCCATCAACTGTGTGCCCAGGTGGCCACCAGTGGCCATGAGGGGATCTGGCAGGAGTGGGATGGGAGAGTGGCAGCAGTGATGCCTGACCATTCCAGATGGGGGCACTGGGAGTGCCAAGGATGTGTGGGATGGCAACAAGGATGGCCAGGGTGGATCAGAGGAACATTTGGAGCCATGGCAGGACTGACATGTCCAGACACAGCATGTCATGGTGTGGTGGGTCATGACATGGTTCTCCAGTGCCACCTGGCATTATAGACAGGAATGCCCCATACAACCACAGGTTAGCAGGGGCACCATAGTACCAGCACCCTGCTGTATGTAGTTGTGGCATGACAGTGTTGTGGATTTGGGCCATTTTTGGCAGGGATAGGCTCACATGCCACCCTGCACCAGTGCAGGGGATGGTACATGGGCTGTTAGACCAGCTCTGGGCTTGTCTAAATCCTGGCAAGCCCTGCACCTATTGTGGTTCTTTTTAAAATCCCAAAAAAGGGGATATGGCAGCACCATTGTGACATATGCCCCCATCTGCAAGCACACAGCCATGTGTCTGTCATAAGGGTGGTACAAGCCAAGATGGCACAGACAGCCCCCCCATTCCCAATCATTAAAACATTGGGCCCCTAGTCTTTCTATTAAACTTGTGTCTTCAGTACTTTGAACTGTAATTCTCATCTCTGCTACTTCAGTCTCTTCAGTAACTTTCTTACAGAATGTGTAAGGGGTGGGAGAAGGTAGGAGTTGCTATGTCTTAAGGCCTTCAGGTGGATGGTGCCTAGATTTAAGGTGGTATTGGGACTTAGATGTGGTGTGGTGCTTCCGCTGATAGGGATATTTTTACCAGAAGCTGCTAAGTGGGTCCCTACATCAATAAATATTTCCAGCCACATTGATAAGGAACTCAAATAATGTGCTCATTACAAATTATATGCTTATGAACCAAATTATAAGCCCATTGTTCTGTACCTCCACTTAGCACTGCATACAAGAAAATAGGCAATACATATAGAATAATGCATGGGGTGGTGTGCATAATGAAAATTTTATACACATCTGAGGTGTGTGATGCTATATAAACTCCACGATCATAGCTCAAGGGGTTGTACAAGCATCATACCTGAGTGTGTGTAAAAAATTTGAGTTTAAGAACACCATACCACATTTTGTAGAATGATGTCATAACTCCCGTCTGCTATACCAGTTACTAATTGTGGGCTCATATTTATCATATTGATGAAATAACATGAAAAGGATGGTTTAAGTAACATGAAGTACTGTATTTGGAGACTTGCACGTTCTGTACTGTCCAATAAATATAATTATACATATGTATATACTATACATATCTGTATCTCTCTCTCTCTCTATACATATATATATATATATATATATATATATGTATATATATATATATATATTATAGTGGTGTGGTTGCGCCACTATAGTTAGGGTTCAGATGTCACTTCTATGTTAAAGTCAACATTTTGCACGTTAATAACTTTAGACCCATTCAACAGATTTGCCTGAAATTTAGTATGCCCAGTGGGACATGGTTGATCTCTTGATATGCCAAATTTTGTTTTTGTCGGACTTACAGTCTTTGCGTATAAAATCGCTGAACAATGCAAAATTATCCACTTTTGGGATTTTGGATGTGAACCTGCATGGCCATTGTGTAGTGTGAAGCTCTGTGAGATGGCTTATTTGAAAGAACTTTGGTGGCTGAACATGTTGCTTTTTGTTTGGTGAAAAAATATTAAAGCATTAAAAAGTTATGCCACTTTTAAGTTCCCATTATAAGTCAACGGGAAAATGTATATGTATGTTTTGCTAACAAAGAATGGGGTTCTAGCCATCTGGTCCCACCTGGCGATCAAAGAATTTGCAGCCTAGTGGTTCAAGAATCTTTGTCCCCGAGAATTTTTAAAATTCTTTGGTCGCGAGGTCCGCCATCTTGTTTTTAGTTTGCCGATTGGAAAAACACAAATATCTTGGCTCTGGGGTCACTCCTGAAGTAAAACTTGGATGGGTTCTACTCAGGGGGCTCTGATCTATTGAGCCATGCCTTTGGTTTCATCCAAATTGGTAAAAAAATAGAGTTATAAGCTTTTAAAGTATTTGTTCACGGCTCACTAACGATCTTTGATCATGAGCCTGTAAATTCTTTGATTGAGAGATTCTTTGATCACGATCTTGCATCGTGACCTAAATACACAAATATCTTGGCTCAGGGTGGGCTAGGGACACAAATGAGGGTGGGTTTTGAGCAGGGGGGCTTCATCCTATGAAGGCATACCGTTGGTTCGGTTCAAATCGGACACAAAATCATATTTTACCTTTTTTTATTCTTTGGTTGTGAGCGTGCAATTTCTTTGATCGTGAGCCTGAAAATTCTTTGATCGTGAGATTCTTTGATCGCGATTGTGCATCGTAAGCAAGGGAATATATGGCCAGATTAAAAAAAAAATTTTCTCAGCCCAGAGGTGTCCTAGGAATACAAATGAGGGTGGGTTTTGTTCATGAGGCTTCATTCTGACAAACCATGGCAGTGGTTTGCTGCGATTCTTTGTATTTTTTAAATTACAGCATTTTTTATTCTTTGATCATGAGCCTGCAAATTCTTTGATCGCGAGATTCTTTGATCGCAATCGTGCATCGCGAGGGACAGACAAGATGGCCAGATTAAAAAATAAATGTTCTCAGCCAAGGGGTGCCCTAAGAAGTCAAATGATGGTGGGTTTTGCTCAGGGGACTTCGTTCTGTCTAACCATGGTGGTGGTTTACCGGAATTCCTTCAATTTTTTGATTTATAGCATTTTTTAGTCTTTGTTCGTAAGCCTGAAAATTCTTTGATTGTGAGATTCTTTGATTGCCATCTTTGATCGCGAGGGAGGGACAAGATGGATAGATTTTATAATGCACCAGATAGGGCAATTTTACCAATCTTTAAGTTTAAATATCTCAGAAACGGTTTGGTCTTTTTACTTGAAATTTGGAGGGTGTTTATGGCATGTCCCGTGGAACGATTTTCTTTCTTAGGTGCACACAACTTCTAAAAAACTGGTAATAGGAGATGTACCTGGGAGTTGATTAAGTCGTGACTACATATGATAAGAAATCTCTAATTGAAATAAGCACCAGGATTCAGAGCTATGGATCACTGAATTTCTAGGTGGAGGGACTCCAGGATAAAAAGAAGGAGCCCTAGAATGTATGCTGAATTATGGTATCTCCATTTTCTTCAGGCCAAAAGATGTTCTTTAAACAACAGATAGTTGCTTAATAAAGTAGCTATATCAGAGGTATGCACAGCCTAAAACATAATAGTGCATTGACATCACTTGGTGTGCTTTACTGTGTGCAACTTTTACAATGCTTATAAACTAAAACTAGCGCTTTTAATTTAAGCATTTTGTGGCTTGTCTGAGGTCCGAATGCAACTATTGTGGCCTTCAGCTTTTAAAGAACATATTGTAAAGCACTATTAACCTGGAATTAGGACTCCTGCTGGAGGAGCTGAAATGCAGAATGAAATGACTCCCTCTGGGATAAAAGCTGGTCTCTATTATACGAGTATGGGGAATGCAATTTTAAAAAGTGGTGGCAACTTCCTCTAAGAGGTTTTGTTTTGTATTCTGTATAACCGGTGTCATAATTTCCAGCCTAAGTAATGAAATAAGAGCATTGGGTTGAACACATAGGCACTGTCCCAGTGTCTTTCACATTGTGGAGCTTGAAGTCTTATAATATTCTTACTGCAGGATGTTTTTCCGGTGATTATAGTGACTTGTCCTACGGAGAGTCTGACCCGGTGGACAATGGGGTTTAGATATTGCTCCCTTCTTTAGGAAACCTGAACTCTTATTAGAGCTATTTCCCTCTGCCGCAGCAAGAACTTAGAGTGAAGTGCCTTATTGAACTGAAAATTTCAGGTATTTTGTCCAGTTTTTGGCCTCATTTGGCGGGGACTCCTCGCAATGGAACATAGCTCTTGCAGATTAAATTATTCTTGTGAAGCCAAAATACAGTATTCTGTTACCTCCAAGGACTCCTTTTTTGGAGCCAAAGTTGTTTGCCTCAGCAATCTGAATAGAAGCTATTTATGATTTTGAACACCTGGTGACAAAAAAGAAATGAAAACTAACTGTGGTGCAATTGCTAAACAAACTAACTTCAAGGGATTGTTTACAGGCACTGGAGTATTGGGACCCCAGTGTAGGTGACTCTAGGCCTTGAATGATTTTATAAAATTCTGAGCAGATGCTGAGTCTTTCTGCTCTTTGAATTCTTTCCTTACCTCTCTGAATATTGGATTAAAGAGAGACGTATTTGCTGTTCAAAGTTTACAAATAGAAAGTTTCAGTGTGAATTTTAGTTGTTATACTTTGTTATACCTGATATATATTTTATAAATATTGTTTTTATTTTTGAATTCATAATAAATTTAAGGGGCTAATATTTTAGCTTTGGCCCAAATTTGTAAATAAAAGTGAGGGCCTAATGTACACTATGAGATTCTTAACTAGCTTACTGTTTTTTTGTTGTTGTTTTTTTTTACTCTGCTCCACCTGTCTGGTCTCTGTTTCAGACCCCCACATGAACTGCCCCATCATGGCTACTCCCAACCCCTACTGACCCATATCGCAGCCAGCCCCAAGTGACCCCGGTGTATCCCTTCACCGGGCGGGTCTCTAACCTCCGTAGGAGAATGGCCTGGTGGCCAACCAATGATCCTGGGGTGCTGCTGGGATGGCATATCAAGGACCGGTAGCCCAGTGGTGAGGGTTCTGGAGGGCCATCACCCGATTGGCCCAGCACCATTTTTTTTCTGCTTTGCTCCCCTGAGAGTGACGTGCCACTGATGTCAAGGCATATGCCGATGTGTGTCACTCCCTAGTGTATTGGGGTGACGTCCTGCTGTACTCCCAGCCTCTGCCAGCTGTCAGCAGGCACCGAGCCGTGTATCCCCCCTCCCCCCTGAGAAGGTGAGCAGTCATCGGACACTCATTTCCTTCTCCCCCAGCCTGCCCTCCAGCAACCCAAGTCTGTTCCCAAACCTGGGTCGCTGGTGTTGCGGACAGAAATCCAACTACTGCACCGGCGGGCTGGCTGAAACTAGCTTATTGTAACAATTCTGAGGAGATTCACTGTATTAATTAACAGATGATACAGGAAAGTAACTATTAAATGGCCCTCTATGTCATTCTTTTTAGTGATGATTTTGAGATGTATTTATAAGGTATTTGGAATTTCTATGCTATTTTGTATGGTCTTAAGAATGCATCATAGCTCATGAAGATTTCAATGAAGCTAATGATTGTAGAAATTTTACTGTATCTAAAAACCATGATTAATAGGAAAGCAGTCAATAAATCCTGTTTTATGGAACATCTCTAGCTCTATGATAGTCCTAAAGCAGGGCAATGTTAAATATGGGATGTCTGATTATGTTTTTGCAATTTAATTTTGTGTGTTTTCTGATTTGTCTATTTATACTGCATCTTTGTATGGAATTTTTATTTTTAGTATATTGTAATGGCAAATTGCCAAACAATAAAACTCTCTTGAAGTCAGTGGGAGAGCGGGGTCCAAAGGGCCCCACGCTCCCACCAACTTAGTCAACTTTCTACTTTTCTATTCTTTCTTAAAAAGTAAGGAAATTCTATGCAAAAAACTTTGCCAATGCATCAGTTAGGGTTATTCTACTGTTACAAAAGTGAGGAAATTCGACATTAGGGTTGCCACCCCTTGCACCCCACCCCCACCCTGCCCCCACCAACAGGCATTGGGGTGTGCGTTGGAGGTCATTGGCCCTAACTCTAATCCCATTCTTCTACACTGCACCACCTCAGCTTCTTTACACATGGCATGGGGTGAGAGTTAGGGCCGATGACTAGCGCACACCCTGATGCCTATTAGTGTAAGGCAGGGTGGGGGTGAGAGTGCAGGGGTGGCAATCCTAATGTCGAATTTCCTCACTTTTGTCACTGTAGAATAACCCTAACTGATGCATTAACAAAGTTTTTTGCATAGAATATATACAGTATATACTGTATATATAGTTAACATATATTAAGTAAGCAATAAGACATGATGGGGTGTGTGTTAGACAGTTCTAACACATGGCTAGGGGTATAGTGAGGCACGAGACCACAGGCTGAGTGCATCCAGACCCCTAGCCGTGAGTTAGAACTGTCTAACACACACCCTGGAGTGGCATATTGCCCTTATGAAATGGGTTTAAATTTTATTTGTATGTCAAAATTAAAATTATTAGTACTAAGAAATAAAAAAGATACATTTTTGTCTTAATTTTAAATAAAATAGTTCCTATGCCTTGAAAGTACTATGTCTGTGTGTTTTTTTACTTAGGGACTTTTGTCGTAGTAAGACTTCTGTGGTTGTAGTTTGTTCTTTTTTATGTTGTTGCCATGTTAGGAACACCTTCCCCCCCATGAAGCCATTTCAGTCCCACTTGGTTTACATCGTGAAAATTGGTATGTGGAAATGTGGGGATAGTAGTAAATATGGTGCCAGTTTTTTGTTTTTTTAATTTGTATGTGTTATGGCAGCAGGCAGTACCAGGGAAGAAACGCCAGTACTTTTTTGGTGATACGGGGGAAGCAGGTGTAGAAGTACAGCAGGGAATGGCACAGCAGTGTGTTAGGTAAGAATCTGGGCAGCATGTTAGAAGAAATATGAAAAGGAGAAAAGCTGAAGAGCTAAGGGAGGAAAGTAACAAGTGGCTTGTGGACCCGCCATTGCAGAGGAGAACGAGTGAGTGGGCAGGAAGGGGGGTCTGAAATCATGGCTGGCTGACATGGGTTTGTTTTTTGTGGTTTTTTTTTAATGTTTTATTTATGTAGTGACAAAATGATAATGATGTGTAAGGTCAAGGGAGGGAATGAGTGAGCACCTAGGAGCTCGGCTGTTGAGGTAAGCAAGCGGGCGGGGAGGGTGAGATCGTGATAGGCATGGATTGTTTTTGTGTGTGTGTGCATGCGTGTGTGTGTGCATGCATGCATATGTGTGTGTACATGCGTGAGTGTGTGTGTGCTGCATCCAGCAGGAATGGAAGATCATTCAATGTGTATCCTAGGTGTAAACTGGGTGATGTAAAGCTGTTATTATGTATTTTGACAAGTAATTGGTAATTTTATAATTTGGGCTACTGTGGCTATTGAAGCCAATATGGCTGCCATTTCAGTTCAGTTCAGCTCTGAGGGGGAGAGATACCTGAGGGAGGGTGAGGGTGTCTGTGCCCAGATTCATTTTTAGCCATGTGTTAGACACTTCTAATGCATGGCTAGGAACAAGATTGTTAGAAACTCACTAGCTATTTCATTATATGAATTCATGCACTAGGATGTTTACTTCCATCTTGGTTTCATCAGTTTAATATATATACCTGGGTTAATGCACCGTTCTTGTCATTCAACTACCTTTCCCATCCCTATCCCTTCCTCCCAGTTTTTCATGAGTTTTTCTTTGTTACCATCTCCCTTTTTCTGTAGGTGCAGATCTTCAGGTTGATGAGATTGGTATTATTATCCCACATGATCACAATGGTTGCTTTTTAATGCTTTCCTAGCTTGTGTTAACGTTTGTGATTATAATTGTTACACACAAACATTAACACAAGCCATGTTATACATTGATAGATGGGGGGGTGCATAGGATGAGAAGGGACTTGGCAAAGTTGGAGGAATGGTCAAAAGTATGGCAGCTTTGATTCATTGCAAAGAAGAGGAAAGTAATGCACCTGGGAAACAAAAACCCAGGGGAAGAGTACACAGTGGGGGAGAGGTACTAACAACAACAAAAATGGAAAGGAACCTTGGGGAGTCATCATATCAGATGACCTAAAGGTAGGAAAGCAATGTGAGAAGGCAGTAAGGAGGGCTGGGGGGATACTGGGATACAAAGGGAGAGGCATCACCAGTAGAAAACAGGAAGTTGTTATCCCTATGTACAGAGTACTGCATACAGTTCTGGAGACCCCATCTCTGCAAGAACATAGACAGGATAGAGGCAGTCTAGAGGAGGGCAACTAAAATGGTGCAGGGTCTGCGCCAGAAGTCATATGAAGATAAACTAAAGAAGCTTAATATGTATACCCTCGAGGAAAGGAGGGAGAGGAGGGACATGAAAGAAACTTTCGAGTACCTCAAGGGAATCAACAAAGTCCAAGAAACAAGGGGGCACAACCTGAAGATAGAGGGGGGACAGCTCAGGGGCAACATGAGTATTTTTTCACAGAGAGGTTGGTGGACACATGGAACAGCCTTCCTGAGGAGGTAGTAGGGAATTTGAGAATGCGTGGGACAGACATGAGGCAATTCTAGTGGGGGGGGGATAAGAGGAAGTAGGCTGTTGGTAAACTAGGATCTGCAGCTTATCCAATAGGTAGGGACATTGGCAGACTGGGTGGGCCAAGCAGTCCTTATCTGCCATCAAAGTCTATGTTTTTATGTTTATGGGGGTTTCATGTCTCGGCTTGCACTGACATTTATTTGTCCTGTATTTTTAAGTGTTTTGTCTACTTATGCAATCACAAGACATTTGGCTGCACTCCCTGATGATGTGGTAATGCTAAACCAGTCAGAGTGTTAGCAGTGTTCCTGCTGGCATCTCTGAGAGGGGCTGACTATTCAGGTACTGTGGTGTTTTATATATAAATAAAACATTTCATAAGTTTGCATTATAACAGCCTTTAGTGGTATCTTTACTGGCATAGACAGTGGTGGTGCTGATCTTACCAGTTGTCTGTTATTGCACCTGACCTTGTGCACACTGGGTGGTGGGCTTCCTCAGTTCTAGTACATTTGTAAGTCCTTTTTTCTCAGATCCTTTCATTTTGTAGTGCACTAAACCTTCCCCCTTCAGCACAGTTCCCAGCTGCTGTACTTTCCCATAAGACATCAAATATGTGTGGCTTCATCATACTCCAAATACTCCTTCCTTTTATATACCCTAACTTCCTAATTTCCCACCCCCTCTCTACTATGAAGAAATTCTTTACTCAACATCACTGCTATGTCCCAACTTCAAATTGTCCTCATGTCTTGTCTTATATTATCTTTCTACTATTATACTCATTGGGGCTGGTTCTAAGATGAATGTTGCAACTCACAGGCGTATGCGATTTGTGACATTTGCCACTACGCCGGGGACCCTGCACCATATTCCAAGAGTGGCAGGGTGCCAGCACCTGTAACCTGTGACTTGCAGCCAGTGTAGGCAAGCGCCACAGGCATGGTGCAATAGCCCTGCATGCTGCAAGTCACAGCCCACTGCAAACTGTCCTCCTGAGCCCCCCTGCCCCGGAACACCACCGCATGCACCGGGGGCATTGGGGGGCTGGCCAGGTGGCACTGGCATTTGTGGTGGCACAATGATTTCTGGACCCCAGGGGTCCCAGATATTCAGGGGGTGGGGGGCATGGATGTGTTCGGGGGCACGAGGAGCACAGTGGCATGTCTATAGCAGTGCTGAAGAATGGGCATCCATCGAATGGCACTGATGGATGCCCCTTAGAGCATCTCCAGGATGTTATAACTCTGCTGTGTCATTGCAGCTCCTAGAATAGCGTAAGTGGGTTATGGCAGCCACCCTTTTGGAATAGGGCACAGTTGCTTCCATAACCCACCCTTGCACCACGTCATTGCGGGTTGCAGTGTAGTAGGTGGTGTATCCCACATATGGCGCAACCCGCATATGGCATGGTGCAAGGCGCCTTTTGGAATTGCACCTGGTGTAAGGCATGGTGCAGGATGCGATTTACATTATAGGGTTTGGCATAAATCAACTTGCACCAGTGTAAGCTGACTTGGAACTAGCCCCCATTGTCTCCACTATACTCATTTCCACCAGTAGTAAAATGAAACATAGAAACATAGAACCTGACAGCAGATAAGGACCTCTTGGCCCAACTAGTCTGCCCATTTCCCTACCTAATGGATAAGCTGCAGATCCTAGTTAACCAGCAGCCTACTTCTTTCTACCCCCACCACCTAGAATTGCCTTATGACTGTCCCATGCATGCTTGAATTCAACCACTGTTTTTGACTCCACAACCTCCTCTGGAAGGCCGTTCCATGCATCCACAACCCTCTCTGTGAAAAAATACTTCCATACATTACCTCTGAGCCGCCCCCCTCTATCTTCAAATTATGCCCCCTTGTTCTTGCACACCTCTTTTTTTGAAAGATGCTACCCTCTTGGACTTTGTTGATTCCCTTGAGGTACTTGAAAGTTTCTATCATGTCACCCCCTCCCTCCGTTCCTCGAGGCTATACATATTAAGCTCCTTTAGTCTCTCTTCATATGTCTTCTGGTGCAGACTCTGCACCATTTTAGTTGCCCTCCTCTGGACAGCTTCCATCATGTCTATGTCCTTGCTGAGATTGGGTCTCCAGAACCGCATACAGTACTCCAGATGGGGTCTCATCAACTGTCTGTACAGAGGGATAACAACTTCCTATTTTCTACTGGTGATGCCTCTCCCTATGCATCCCAGTATCCCCCCAGCCCTCCTTACTGCCCTCTCACATTGCTTGCCCACTTTTAAGTCATCTGATATGCTTTTTACATTTGTTCACACTTCTTCCTCGTCATGAGCTGTGCTGCCATTTTCTTGCAATACCTCTGTTTCCGACAGAAATGGTTCCAACTGCAGTGGCTAAATCCTTTCATACTTTCAGCCATCCATTCTGGAACCTATATGTTGTAAAAAATCAACCCATCTCTAATCCTGCTGTAGTTTGAAACTCCCACCAATCTTCTAGACACCCTTCCCAGACCTCCAGAGTCTCTTGCTGCAGTTCCTGACTCCCTCTGCAGGCCATGAATAAGGTTGTAATCATGTTTTAAATATTTGTGCTTGTCTGACATACAGTACAAGGAGAAAGAGACTTGAAATTACTGAAGCTAGACAAAGTAGAGTAGTCCCTGAGGTGAAGGAGGCTTAGAGTGATGGAAGCTAACACAGTAATACAGACCCCAAGGAAAAAGAGAGAGAATGCTTGGAATGTAAAGGTAGGCACACTGGATTAGGCCCTAAGGAGGAAAAGGCTTTCAGTGCTTTTGGTATGTTTAGATGGAATCCAAACAAACACACCGCGAACGATAGTCCAAATGTCAACTACACAGCTCTCTGAAGGGCAGCCAGCTCAAATCAAAATAAAAATGCCAGAATGGAGAGCGCAAGAACCCTTAAAGCACACAATAGTAGGTAATGTGATAGCAAAGTGAAGACCCAAAGACCAAAAAATTATGAGCGTTTATAGTAGAAAACACTCTGGCTTTAATGAGGTCATCACAAATATAACAAAATATACATAGTGCTGGTGATTGCTGCAAAAAGTAGAACACCCCTAGCACCTCGACTCACATGAGTCTTCAGACCCCCTCTATATTTGTGATGACCTTATTAAAGCCAGAGTGTTTTCTACTATAAACGCTCATAATTTTTTGGTCTTTGGGTCTTCACTTTGCTATCACATTACCTACTATTGTGTGCTTTAAGGGTTCTTGCGCTCTCCATTCTGGCATTTTTGGTATGCTTAGATGGTCAGTCTAATAGACTCATGAATACTTTTTTATACTGTATGCCTCATCTTTTCCATCTGTTTTATATTTTTCTTACTAAACCCCACCCCCCTCTATCTTCAGTGTCTGAGCTTGTACCAGACAGACCCTTGGTCATAACTGCAGTTTTCAGCATTTCAACACAATCTAAAATGATTAATTAGTCTTCTAAATACAGCAAAAGGGCCAACTTGTTTCCCACTATAATGCCACAAATTCCCCAGGTGCTGGATATTTATATCTGGATAATCATTAACTGCTCTGTAAATTTTTCCTGCCTCCCCTACACCCCCAACAAGGATATCTCATTGGCCAAAACATATATAATCTGGATGTATCCTAAGAGCTTCTAGAAAGACATACAGTAAGTATTGGGAGGTTAAGTGATGAACCAACATCTTTATGTAAGTGAAAAGCTTGTAAAGGTTTGAATACCTACTTGAATACTATGACTGGGTAATGAGGGAACTGGATAAAGGCCATGCAGTGGACGTGCTGTATTTAGACTTCAGTAAGGCTTTTGATTCAGTGCCTCATGGGAGGCTAGGGAGTAAGTTGCAATATGTGGGGGCAGGGACAAAGATGGTAAACTGGATTGTGAACTGGCTGAAGGGGAGGTAGCAACAGGTGGTGGTGGGGGGGCACTCTCTTCCCCAAGGGGGGTGATAATTGGGGTGCCACAGGGCTCAGTCCTGGGTCCGGTGTTGTTTGGGTTATTCATATCGGATATCTCACATGGCATTAGAAACAAGATCAGTCTGTTTGCAGATGATACTAAGATAGGGGTGGTGGTGGATGACATAGACAGGTGGCAAGAGCTACAGGACGACCTGATTAAACTGGAGGAGTGGTTGGAAATGTGGCAATTGAGCTTCAATGCTAAGAAGTACAAGGATATGGACTTTGGAACAAGGAACCCAGGGAGGAGCTACCAGTTGGAAGGGGTTCAGATAGAGGTCACAGAGGAGGAGAAGGAGCTAGGGGTGATCATAACGGGTAACATGAATGACTCAGTTCAGTGCAGGAAGGTGGCAGCTAAGGCCAACAAGATGCTGGGGTGTATTGCAAGAGGAATCTCATCCAAAAATAGGGATATGATCCTGCGACTGTATAGGTCTCTAGTCTGGCCACATTTGGAGTACTACATGCAGTTCTAGCATCCCTTTCTGAAAAAGGATATCACATTGCTGGAAGGGGTGCAGCATAGGGCAACTAAAATGAACCAGGGTCTGGAGGGCAAAACCTATGAGGACAGGCAGACTGAGTTGAATATGTACACCCTGGAGGAGAGGAGGGATTGGGGGATATGATTGAGACCTTCAGATATTTGAAGGGGATTAACAAAATGGGCACAGAAGGGATATTTAGGCTGAGGAGAGGAAGGGACACCAGAGAGCATGGTCTCGGGTTGGAGGGTGGAAGATATCAGAGAGAGATGAGGAGGCATTTTTTCACAGAGAGGGTGGTGGAGAAATGGAACACTCTACCTAAGGAGGTGGTATCCTGTAGCACAGTGGGCAGTTTTAAAAGGGCATGGGACAGGGTGTGAAGGAGGGAGAGGAGGGGGAAGGTGCAATATAAGTGTGCTAGCTGCACATTCGAGCAGACTAACTTGATAGACCATTGCTAAAATAATGCAGGAATCAGGAGAAAACATTGATGTCCTGGTACGCATAGGAACTAATGATCTTGCCAGCTGGTCAGTTGTGGAGACCAAGGAACACTTGACCAGTCTGGGAGACAAACTGTCATCCATTTCGTCCAGCATTTCCTTCTCTGAGATCCTGCTGGTCTGAGAGAGGGGGCAGATGGACAGATGGTCAGAGAAGGGTAGATAGGGGAGCTAAACATGTGGCTCAAGGGCTGATGCCAGAAAAAAGGACACAAACTTGTAGGTAACTGGGAACAGTTTTGGGAGCAAAGTTCTTTAAATTTGATGGATTGCATCTGACTAAGGAGGGAGTCAGTGCATTGGGGCATAAGTTTGACATCTTTGCAGAATATTTAAACTAGCAAATTGGGAGAGGGGTGCAGCACACGATACAATGAATGGGAAGAACACTCCTTCCCTCTCAACTAGTGATCAGACAGGAGTTCAGCATGTTTGTAGTTCATTTGCTTCACCAGGTAAGGAGAAAGGTCCATCTCCCCATACGATGCACAGGGGAAACACTGGACCTCACCCAACAACTAACACACCAAAATCTGGCCAATGGAAAATCATGTACACAAATGCCCACAATCTGGGAAACAATATCCCAGACCTGCAGGCAACAATGATAGAGGCTAAACTGGACATAGTAGCCATTAGCAAGACGTGGTTCACCAGTAACCGCACTTGGTAGGCTTCAGTATCTGTATGTGTACTGTTTAGAAGACACTGAGGTGCAAAAGGGGGGTTGGGGTGGTCCTTTTCGTCAATGAAAATATCAAAGCTACAGAAATTCAGAATATACGTAAAGAGCCAGAAGAACTGTGGGTCACCCTGGAAACAGGAAATGGGACAGCCATACGAACTGGGGTTGTCTACAGGCCTCCAGACCAGGGGGAGGACATAGACACATTACTGTTAGAAGATATACAAAACATGACAGCTAAAGGGGAGGTTCTGATAATGGGACACTTCAAGATGCTAGATACAGATTGGTCAATACCAGCAAGAACATCCACCAGAACTAGACACATAGTGGATTCCCTGCAGGGGGAAGGCCTCAAACAACTGGTAGAACAACCCACAAGAGACAGGGCTATCCTAGATCTAGTGCTGACTAACAGGGAAAGGATCACAGATCTCCAGGTAGAAGGTCACTTGGGGACCAATGAACATCACATGATGTGGTTCAATTTGGCCACTACAACTAAATCATCCCATTCCAAGGCAAAAATATGGGACTTCAGAGGGGCTGACTTTGATAAGATGGCCAACAGAGTTAAGCTAGCCCTGGCAAGAAGAAATACAGGTGAGGGGCGTACAAGCAAAGTAGGCAAGCATTAAGGATGCAATACTTGAAGCCACATCCCATTGTGTTAGAGAGAAAAGCAAGAACAAAAGAAGGAGGAAACCACTTTGGTTCTCAAAGACAGTAGCAGAACAGGTCAGAGCCAAAAGGCTGGCCTTCAGGAAATATAAGAGAATGCAATGAGACAAAGATAGGGGGGCATACCAAACTTCCCTAAGGGAAGCAGGGAAGGTAGTAAGGCAGGCAAAGGCCAAAACCAATGAAACACTAGCATGAACAGTAAAAGATGCAGACAAGACTTTCTATAGATACATTAGTGAAAGTAGAAAATCCAGAGGGGGTATTGCTCAGATCAAAGGGGATAAGGGGAGTGTATGGAGGAGGACAAAGGAAAATAATCTATCCTAAATAGATACTTCTGCTCAGTATTTAATGAGGAGAGTGTAGGGCAGGGCCCACAGCTCAGCACCATGGACACAGGGGGGAGGGAGGTGTGCACTAGTCCCTTCACAAAAGAAACAATCCTACAAGAGCTGGCAAATCTCAGGGTGGACAAGGCAATGGGATCTGATGGCATACATCCCAAGGCACTAAAAGAGCTAAGGGTGGAACTAGCAAAGCCATTATCAGAACTGTTTAGTGAGTCTCTGAGCACATGAGAGGTCCCAGAAGACTGGAGAAGGGCTCATGTGATCCCACTCCACAAGAGAGGTAGCAAGGAGGAGGCAGGGAACTACAGACTAGTCAGTTTTACATCAGTAGTGGGCAAGATTATGGAGGCATTCCTTAAGGAAAAGATAGTGCCACACCTGGAATCCATAGGAGCACATGATCCGAGACAGCATGGGTTTACAACAGGAAAATCCTGTCAAACTAATTTCATCGATTTCTTTGACTGGGTAACCAGAGTGATGGACCAAGAGGGAGCAGTTGATGTCACCTACCTTGACTTCAGCAAATTGTTCAGTACTGTTCCACATAGAAGATTGATTAATAAGCTTGGTAGGCTCGGGGTGGGACAGAAGTTGGTCAACTGGGTGGCAAACTGGTTGGCGGTCAGAAACCAGGGAGTGGTGGTAAACGACATACAGTCAGAAGAGATGCAAGTCACAAGTGGGGTACCTCAGGGGTCAGTCCTAGGGCTAGTCCTCTTCAATATCTTCATCAGTGACATTGCAGATGGACTGGAGGGTAAGGTTTGTCTGTTTGCAGATGACACCAAGATCTTCAACAGAGTAGATGATCCAGATGGGGTGAGCAGAATGAAAAGAGATCTGGATAAACTGGCAAAATGGTTGGAAGAGTGGCAAATGGGGTTTAATGCAAAGAAGTGCAAGATCATGCACATAGGGAAGAGAAACCCTGAAGCCACCTATAGGTTGGGAGAGGAGTTGCTGGCAATCACAAGGGAAGAAAGAGACTTGGGTATCATCACCACAGATGACCTGAAATCATCCAAGCAGACCACTACAGCAGTAGGTAAGGCTAGAGGGATGTTGTGGAGTATTAGTAGGGGTATCGCAAGTCATAAGAGGGAGGTAATAATCCCACTTTACAAGACGCTGGTTAGGCCCCATCTAGAGTACTGCTTGCAGTACTCGAGGCTGCACCCACACAAGGACATTAACAAAATGGAGGTAGTCCAGAGAAGGGCAACCAAAATGGTGCAGGGACTGCATCAGAAAACATATGAAGACAGATTAATGGAGCTCAATATGTATACCTTAGAGCAAAGGAAAGAGAGAGGTGATATGATTGAAACATTCAAACACCGTAAGGGAATTAACAAGATGAAACAGTCTAACATTTCAATATAAGAAAAATAGCAGGACAAGAGGACACAGCATGAGATTATAGGGAAGCCAATTGAGGGGTAATGTGAGGAAGTGCTTTTCACAGAAAGGGTGGTGAACGCATGGAACAGCCTACCTCAGGAAGTGGTGGGTATGAATACAGTGCAGGGCTTCAAACAGGCATGGGATAGGCATAAGGGAGCAATTCAGATGAGTATGAATAGATAGGCCAATGACAGAGCAAAGGCAGATGACACATTCATAAGGCTGAAATAATGGGCAGACTGAATGAACCTTCCGGTCCTTATCTGCTGCCAACTTCTATGTTTCTATAAGACCTGTTTCCACTGGTAGATTTGTATGTTCGTATGTAATAAGAATATCGTGATTCAGAGTGCTACTGTTTAACCATCAGACTATTGCTTCCACTGTTTTTTTACATACAGTTGTATTTATTTATTATCATATTAAAATTGTGGTGACTGGGATAGGCACAGTGAATACAAGCTCATTTCCATTTGTGATGCTGAGGGAGGGGATACAGCAGGGAAACAAACAACAATGGCAAAAAAATGACAATGGGTGCATGTACATGAACAACAGATGCAAGGTACAGTTACAAATAACAGAAAAAAAGGAACATGAATTTAGAAACTGTACAAAGTACCTTGGTTATGGGGGTAGCAAGGATGAAAGTTAGGTGAATATGCTGCCAATGTATGGCAAGATAGTGTAACAGAATTATGGTGACGTAAACAGTAACTGAGTTTGTCAAATTCTTTTTGAGTTCACCTGCTGTCATTGTATGCTGAGGAAGCATCTTCTTAAAGCTGGATTTCTTAAACAATTGGCTAAGTTTCCATAATTATTTCAGTTCATTTTGTCTCGCCTCAGATCTAACATCTAAAAAAAACACAGCAATGTGAAAAATTTGCCAGGGGCTAAAAAGCTGTCAGGCTTCTGTGAGAAATAGTTTTCTTTCTTCGTACAGTACGGGCAGTAAGATTCTGTACTGTAAAATGCAGATGCTAGTTTTCTATGAGGCCCTCCTATGATTTTATAGTGTATAGTGAAATGCTGTTCTGTATAGAATTCCATGCCTTTCAAAATATTGTTCCACCACAGTTCCAAGGTCATGGAATGCTGTTCTACCCTACTGTGGGGAACAGCATTCTAGAACCTCTAGAGACTGCAAGAGTCAATTTCATTTTGAAAGCAAAAGAACTCACAAAACACATTTTTCACACAGTACTATACACAACAAAAAATACAGGATGAGCAACTCTATGCACAACCAGTGTGTTTTGTCACCTCCGGGTTCTGATTCCCATGGACCTTTTGAGCTTCGCTCTCGAGGTCAGAGGGAATCAGAATCCCACTGTGGCAGAACACACTAGTTCTGCATATTCACCCATCCAGTATTCTCTATATTCTCAAGCTCAAAGTTGGAAGGAATCCATCTCTTCAAAACTGGTCGTTACAGAAGATTTCCAAATGTGATTATGGAAGATGGGAATTCCTTTACATAGATAGAAGCTATTGCCAAGAAGAAGGGTTGTGGTTAAGAGTCTAGGAAGAAAGATCCCCTGTGGATACAGAAACTTATTTCAAGCCCCACTAGAAATTGTTTTCTCCATAATATTTGCATCTAGGAAGTGGTTCCTGAAGCCTGAGTAATATGTGCTGACAAGACACCTGGGCTTATGTTCAGCCATATGAATTTCACTTCAGAGGCTTATGGACTACAAGGGGCATGGGGGAGGGCAGGGGAACATGGCAACTACCTACCTTGCATGTGAGTATCACCTGCCTGTCACAAGAGGTGCAGCTTAAACATTTTCTGTAGAGTTAGATGCACATCTGTCCTCTATTATGAATTGAAAAAGTACTGCTGTGGCAGTGCCACAAAGGGGTGTGAAGAAGGGTGAACCATGCCGCATAATATGAAAAATGGGGCTTTCAAAAGTTAAACCTTTGCCAATGAAGCATTTTGTTTCTGCTTTCAGCTAAAATGGATGTCTGTGGTGTTTGCCCTTTTTTTCCTAGATGACCCTTTAGTTTGTAGGGAGTCCCCACAAACTAAGTGAAAAAAGGTCTTTCCTCATTATTTCAGCATTACTTAAAGGAACTGTAGTACCCACTCCCCAAAGGATGCAGGCATTATCCATGAAATTACTCTGACTTCTATTTCTTAGACTGGGGAACGTCAGAAGAATGTACTTCCTCTACACAGGTAACTGTTTAACCTGTGATTAGGATTCAGAAATGGCTTTGAACTGCAGATAGCAGGACATTCCAGAGATGTTTGCTGCATAAATAAAAGAAAGCATACAAGGCAAAGTCCAGTTGAAACTATAGTATATATTAATGTAACTGAATATCCCATTGCATGTGGGAAGACAGAAGTAATCTATTAGCTAATAACCTTATAAAACTGTTAAAGAGTGGGATGTGAGTAATGTAAAAGGGTGTATGTTTGTAATTAGCTCTTGTGTAAAGGGTATAGTTTATTAGTCAGCTAATCTTCACTATATTATGAGGAGATGCAGTTAAAGGCATATAACAAAAAGGAATGAATGGTGTGGGAGACAGCCTCAGCTTTTGATCCAGAACTAATCCTAGTTTTCAAAAGTCACATAATTATGAAAAACAAGGTAAAAATTATTCTCCTCATACTCTGTCTCCTGCAAACTTTGAATAATTTAATTTCTTTCACTCTAAGATTGTCAAGTTTTTTGAAGCAGGAGGTCTCTTCTGCCTCTTCCTCCCTTCTAATTCCTACCCCTCCATTATACCTCCTCTGGACCTTTCCTAAATTGTTCAATCCTTGACTAAAGCCACTGTTAACTTAAAATACAATGTTCATGCCAATGATACACAGTAGTACAAATCTTTTGACTCCTTCAATAACCCCTCATTTTTAACAATTCTTCTACATATGTTACTCAAATAAATTCCTGGATATGTGCAAACTTTCTTCAACTGAATATCTTGAAATTCTGACTCTCAAAACTCTGTCGTATTAATAAGATAGCTGGCTGATTTCTTAACCACACCCAGATAGGACCATATCAGTCCCATCCTCTAACAGCTCCACACAGTCCCATACCCTTCTGAATTTGATTCATAATTACTGGGGCTACAAGTTTGGTTCTAACAAAGAATCAAAACATCGAACTTCAGGTGTTCAATTCTTGTGAATGGTGATGACCTTTGTGCAGAAATCAGCAGACTTTAGGTTTGACTGGTTTGACCTGGTCTCAATGGTATGGACCAGTTGAACCAGTTGAACCATGAACCGCAGTTCACCCTGAAAAACAGTTAACTAATAGTACAGGACTCAGTTTGATTCACAGGATTTAGCCTCATTTTTGAGCTGTTTGACTCAGCTCAATCACATGAGTCAGAGGGAAGCTCACTTGCGCTCTCATCGTTGAGCTCTTAGGTAGCTCAGGCAGGGCTGTGTGATTGATCATTTGATTATATTAGCTAGGACATTGTTCAAAACACCTAAAATTTTCAAATGTTCAACCTATTAGAAGGGCTGCTGATGGGATACATAATATTTATTTATTTGTTTTTGGTTACCGGGCAGGCGCACTAGAGAAGGGAAATGCCTATTTTTAGGCATGACCTGGGAGAGTACAAGGCAAACTACAATCATAAAGAGGAGTAGAAGAAAAACATATATACGATGAAACATAATCAAAAGGACAATTGGCAAGTGCCAAGGAGATGCAGAACATAACATATAGAATAATGCATGGTGTTGTGTGTTTAAAGAGTTTTACACACTCCCTGAGGTGTTGGATGCTACATAAACCCTGAGAGTGAAGCTCGAGGGGTTTATTTAAGCATCTAACACTGAGGGATGTGTATAGAAACTCAAGTTAAACACACAACCCCATGTTTTATTCTATATAATTGCTGGGGAGCATTTTCTTGCCACAGCAATTACATAAAATAAAACTGCACTAGTTGGTGTGGAGGAAGCAAGTCCGGAGTAGAGGAAACGCAGTCAGCGCTCGAGCGGGTCCCGAAATCTTTTCTTTTAAGTTTAGCACAGGAGGCAAGTAGGCAAGTTTCTTTTTAAAAAAATATTTCTTTCCGCAGAGTCATACTGGCGGTTTAGAGTCCAGGGCACAGCATAGTGCTGAAGCCATGGTGACTGTCTGGCACCATGGTTAGTGGAGAGAGTGGAGGTAGGTGCACGTGTGGAGCATTGGAAACCCAGTGCATGTTCATAACAGTGAATTATAACCCGGGTTTCCAATGGGAGAAAATGCTCCCCAGTTATTATAATAAGCATAATACAACAGCGATTTTACAATTAGACATACATTGGACAGTTGCAAATGTACAATTTGCAAACAGTACAACCTGTAGATCAGGAGAAATCACAAGGGGGACAAGACAGAATAAAACAATTCCATCATCAAGTGCAGTACATACAATGCCCAGAAGAGACCAGCAGCAGGACAAATGAAACATTCCAGCATTAATTACAATTCCTTCATCAAGTGCAGTACATACAATGCTCAAAAGAGACAATTGGTAGGACAAATTTGGATAAAACATTTTAATATCAGTTACCGAAATGGTAGGTGTGGTGGCCCTAGTTTATGAGCTGAAAGTTAGAAGCATTTCAAGAGGGAGAGGGTGAAGTGGGGATGAAGGGACGCATTAGGGAGAAATGGGCTTAATTCAGTAGGCAGATTAGTATAACATAGGCTAAGCTAGAGGTTAGGAGCAGGTCCAGTATAGCAAGAGAGGTCCCATGGAGAGTTCAAAGGGGACAGAAACATGTACAAGGGTAAGTTGTTTGTTGGTATCTTCAAAGCTGACACTTGAAACTAGTATGATTAGAGGAGAGACAGATGAAGGCTGGTAGTGAGTTCCTGTATTAGGGTGTGAGGTAAGAAAAGGCCTGCGCCCCCATGGCTATTTCACATCTAGGAACTTGTAAGAGGGTCTGATTACCAGAACAGAGGGTATAGTGGGGGCTAGGTGGAACCAGCATCTGAGCAAGGGTGGTGGGCATACCAGAGTGTGAGATATTGTCAATAAGTGTGCCAAATGAGTAAAGATTATTTGCTGCAGGTGACAGCCAGTCTCAGTCACGTTTGGGCTTTTACTGCCCCCCCCCCATTAAACTAAGAAAGTTAGCTTATTCTTTGGAGCATCTATTAAGATGGTTTGAGGAGGTTGTTGGCAGGGGTGAGGGGCTGAAAAGGTGAAAGAGCCAATGAGGGTTCCTGAAGAAATGTTTTAGTGGCAAGGAGCAGGAGCACGCTCCATTACAGCTCTGATATTTAATTGGACAACACCCTATGGCCGTTTGAACTGAGCTGGATCAGTGAACCATGCAACTGGGTCTGTGCAGTTCACTGAAGCCAACCATTACGAACAAAAAATCAGGCATTACAGTTTCATATATTCTGTATGCTGCAGTATTTTATTTGGTGTGAGAGCTTGACACTACTAACTGCTGCTGCCAATTAACATAAATTTCCTGTCCCCTTTAAAATGTCAACGTTACAGGGTTTAGTAAAACAGTTATGCAATTTTTGCTGTTTAAAATCTGACTGTCTCACTTCTGTACCACCCTGCTTTTTACTAGCTCCATTTTTCTAATTAAGCATTTCTGTGAGTAAATTATCATATGTGCTTGCGCATTACAATGTAAGCCATCAAGCCATAAGTTTAGATAATTTCTTTCATTTTCATTTTTGCAGTTTTCTTTAAGTGTTTGACAGGGTGTACTGTCCCTGCCATGACTACCTGCTGCTGTATAAAATGGTGCCCTATTTTGCTGAACCCATCCTCATTATGTGGTACAGTTTCTCTTTCCTCCTAACCCCTCAGGGTTAATAATTTATTAACAGTAGCCAGTCTCTGTATTTATAATCTAGCACTTGCCACCTGCCATCTAAAAATGTGTGCTTGACTGTGGAAAAATCCAAGCAGTCCAACTGCTGAGAGAACTAATCTCACTGTTCTCCAAACAGATCTGAGCCTGTTTAGGAACCACTGTGGTGGTACACTTATCCCTAGGGTGGTGGCTCATTTGGGACTCTCTCTCATATAGTGCAGTTGTGCTGTTCATTTTTAATTATATATTTATTTTGCTCCAGTCTCCATCCCCCCAAGCCAGAGGGTTAGGCCCCACACACTGCTTGCTGCCACCCATGCCCAGGCTTACCCCTCTGGACAGAGCTGCTGGGTGGGCTCCCCCTTCCCAAGAAACATGGTCTCTTACTTTAGCTTCCCCCCCCAGTGTGAGCCACAGGAGCAGGACTACCGCAATGGGCATTAGTCACAGTGGGAGTGGTGGCGGTGGTGGGGGCTATCATGAATGGAGCCGGAATTTTTTTTTCAGTATGCTGAGATCCCTGGGGAAGGGGACATGCAATGATGCCAGCGTCCGCCCTGCCCCACTTGTATGAGGCGCTCGCAGCAGTGGTACCCCCAGCCTCTGACAGAGGTCCATATAGCACCAGACACTTCTCCTCCTCCTCCCTCCCCCCAGAGAAAGAGAGCAGTCCCTGGGACACTCAGTCCTTCTCCCCTCAGCTGGCCCTCCAACTCCTGAGTCCGTCACTGAACCTGGGATGTTGGCACCACAAATCAGACACCTTGCCACTGCACCAACAGGCCAGCTCATTGTGCTTTTCAGAAGAGCCTCTCTCCATTATCCTACCATGGCAGCATAATGCTGCACTGCTGCCTCTCTGCGTATAGTGTAAATAGGAGACATGACATGACATGGTGGACAAGTGGAACACCCTGCCAGAGGAAGTGGTGGCAGCTGAAACAATCACGGGATTTAAGAATGCATGGGATAGACATAAAGGAATTCTGGAGGTCAGGGGTAAGGGGCAACAGACTTCTAGGAAAACAAACTGAACTTACAAGCTGAAATGGGCAGACTGGGTGGGCCATAGGCCCTTATCTGCTGACACTGTCTATGTATCTATGTATCTTCATGACAGGCTAATGATATTATGATATCTCATGAGTGGCGAAGCCTCTCAAGAAGATAAAAATATGATATTTTCAGTCAGGCCATGTCATGTTCTGCTTATACAGACATATATGTTTTGGGATAAACATGATTGGGAATTGGAAATGTGTAGACAGTGCTTGTGACTTTTTCACCTTCATTTACAGTTTACAGTACTTGTTTGGGAGTAATTTATAAGATTTACTACTACTATTTAAATCATTGAGCCCCAAAGCTTTATATTATTGCCAGTACATAATGAAAAAGTTTGATGCACAATTCTTTTCTCTTTGCTTTTTTTTTTGGGGGGGGGGATTTGTTCATCAAAAAAGTGAAAAAATGTTTACATTTTCTTTCATTTTTTGCTGATTATAAAAAATTGAAAAGGTATCTATAAATAAAACACCACTCATTTTGTTGATATTTTTGTGCTGAACAACGTTTATGCTCAAAGTACCATCCTATCATTTTTGTTTTAATGTTATTCACATTTGTTTGTAAAAAAAAGTGAACAAAGTAGAATTTTCTGCCTTTTTTGCTAATTATAAACAAATCCAAAAGGTATCTATAAATGAAACACCAATCATTTTGTAGGTATTTTTGTGCTGAACAACATTTGTGCTCACAGTACCATGCTATCATTTTTCATTTTAAAGTTATTCACATATCAATAAAGTTAGTATTGCTACTAAGGCCTAACATTCTATGTGGGTTCTGAACGCACTATGAAGTAGTGGTACTAGGAAAGATATAATTATGACATACAGGAACATGGAGATATAGTTGATATCTTTCTGTTTGCCTCAGGTAGTACTTTGTATCTCTGTTGATATCCCAAAACATATGTTGTATAAAAGCAACTACCATAATATTAAATCAAACACTATGGCACTATTAAAATGTATTTCTGTGTGTACAACTACTATTTAATACTGGCACACAGCCATAACACCTCAGGCTGTTCTACCTCAGTTACCACTAGAACACCAGGGTGCTAATGTTAGCCAGTGCACACCACTTACTAGCCCATGACAACCAGACATTGTAAGCTGGCAGCTAACCAAATACTGGTGCCAAGCACCCTATCACTACTTCCAAATCATGCACAGTGTATGTGATGATGTAGGCAATCTCTCCATCTTATCTTACTCCATGTTTTCTAATCATGGAACTATTTCTATTTAACTCTAAAGTTTGACATCTTATGTAGCATGATCCCTCTAATCTCTGCTGGAACTCCCAGTAGGTAACCCACAACTATGAGTTACCATTCAGAAAAACAGATATGCAAGAACAAGGGGGCACAATTTGAAGATAGAGAGGGCAATGCTCAGGGGCAATGTGAAGAAGTATTTTTACACAGACAGGGTGGTGGATGCATGAAACGGCCTTCCTGAGGAGGTTGCGGAGTCAAAAACAGTGAGGGATTTTAAGAATGCTTTGGACAGACATAAGGTAATTCTAGTGGAGGTAGGAGGAAGTAGGCTGTTGGTTAACTAGGATCTGCAGCTTATCCAATAGGTAGGGAAATGGGAAGACTGGGTGGGCCAAGCGGAATTTATCTGCCATCAAAGTCTATGTTTCTATATTTCTATTTGTTTCTTGTGGAACAGGCATTCCATAACTGTTACAACATGAGTAATGAGAAATGAGCTTGGGGTCATCACTTTTAGTGACACTTTACACTCCATGAAGTACTAGTTATAGAGAATACTGAATGTGCAACTATGACAACCAGTATGTTCTGCCACAGAGGGGTTCCAATTTCCTCTGACCTCAAAAGCAAAGCTTGAGATGTCCATGGTAATCAGAAACCAGAGGTGGCACAACACACTGGTTATGCATAAAGTTGCTCATCCTGTATTTTTATAGTGTATGCTGTAGTATTATGTGAAATGTGTGCATTGTTTTTTTTTCTCTTTCACAATGAAACTGATTTCTCCAGTCTCTAGAGGTTCTAGAATGCTGTTCTACAACAGAAGGGTACAATCACATTCTATGACCTTTGAACTGTGGTACAACAGCATTTTAAAAAAAGATGGATTTCTATACAGAACAATGCTCTACTATACACTATAAGTTTGGTTACTACAAGCAGTAGAACCAAACATCTGCAGTGCAATGTTTTAAGTAAACGTCATACACTGAGCAGTAAATGCAATAACTCACAATGTGATTACAAAGGGGTTTTGATCTTCAAAGGGATTTAACACCTTGTTTCTATTAATAGCCATCTACATTTAGAGCTCAATTTTATGGCACTGCTTACTCACAGAGAATACCTTTAAAGAGTGCACAGTGACACCACCCACATTGACAAAAACCATAAAGTCTGATGGTGTCGCTACAGACTCTGCGGAGGTGTTTGCTAATTCTACATTGTGTTTGAACTAGAGATCAGTGAACAGGATACCATCTGCCACACATGAGAACTACAAAGTGAATTTTTCCTCAAAACTGAGTCATCAGTATAGTTACAGTGCTATTTACGTCAGCTGCATCTGATTTTTGAACACCAGTACAGATGGCAACTGTCTGTGTAACAATCCTGATTATCTGAAGAGGGTGGTTAACTATCCAGTTTAAATATATATAGAAACACAGAATTTGACATCAGATAAGGACTGCTTGGCCCACCCACTGTGCCAATTGTTTCCCTGCCTGGGCTGTCACTACAGACACTACTTGGTCTCCGGCTCCCTCTCCTCCATTGCTTCAACTAAGATTCCCTTGTGCCTACCTCATGCATGCTTGAAGCTCACCACTTTTTTGCCTCACACCACCTCATCTGGAAGACTGTTCCATGCATCCACCATTCTTTGTGTGAAGCAATACTTCCTCACATCTCCCATGAATTTACCCATTCCAGCTTCATTGAATGTTTCCTTGTTCTCTTGCATCTGTTCCTTGGAAAAATGCACCCCTCCTGTACTTTATTTACTCCCATGAGGTATCGATATGTCTCCATTATATCCCCGTATTTCTTCTTTCTTCCAGGGTGTACATATTTAATATCTTTCAGTCTCTCCTCATAGGTTTTCTGATGTACACAGTAAGAAAAGGAAAATTGATTGGCCCAGTTTTCACAGTGCATCTGGGTCAAAACTAGCAACCAAATAGTGAACAAAACAACCCTTGAAAAAGCACCTGCAAGGGTGCAAAACACCGTCGGGGAAGTTTTTTTTGCACTGTGGGGCATTTCTATCTGGTTACAGTATGCTGCTGATGCTGTTTTTAAAACTTTGTAGTTAATAAACATACATTTTAACTCCTTATATATCAGTAGTGGTCTCACATCATTGGTGCTTGTTTTGTTTTTCTGATGTAGATCCGGCACCATTTTAGTTGCCCTCCTTCGGACTTCTTCCACTCAGTCTTTGTCCTTCCTGAGATGTGATCTTCAGGGTCTGACACAGTACACCAGGTGGGTTCTCACCAGTGATCTATTTAGTGGCAACACCACCTCTATCCTTCTGCTGATGATACCCCTCCCTATTTTCTTTGTGCCCCAGCATCCCACTGGCCCTACCCATTGCCTTGTTGCACTACTTTGCCACCTTGAGGTAATCAGATAGGATTACTCCCAGGTCCCATCCCTGTTTGGTGACTGTCAATGCCTCTTCTCCCATTGTGTATTGCACCTCTGGCTTTCTGAGCAGCAAATGCATGATTTTGCTGTCTTTTATTTGCATTGAAACCCAGCTGCTATGCCCTTGACCACTCTTCAAGTTTTCTAAAGGTCTCTGCACATTCTTTCCATCCTCCTCTGGAGTATCCACTCTATTGTAGATTTTTTTTTTGTCATCCACGAGGCAGACCTTCCCTTCCAGCTTATTTGCAATGTTGCTAATAAAGACATTAAAGAGAACTGGTCCTAGTACTGATCCCTGTGGCACTCTACTAGTCACACTCACTTCCCCGGAGTGAATTCTGTTTACCATCACCCTCTGTCATCTGTCCCTTAACAAATTTGTTACCATGTTTACCACTCTTTCACCCATCCTTAAGCTACCTAGTTTCCTTATGAGCCTTCTGTGTGGAATGGTGTAGAAAGCCTTACTAAAATCTGTATGTTTCACATGACCATCCTCTTATTGAATCCATGTTGCTCAGGTCTTGTAACCCATTGACTTCAAGATAGTCCACAAACCTTTCTTTCAGCAGTGTCTCCATTAGCTTCCCCGCCACTGATGTCAGGCTGACTGGCCTATACCTGCCAGCCTTCTCCCTGCTACTGCTTTGTTGAAGCGGGACTACATCTGCCCTCCTCCAGTCCTCTGGAAACACCCCTATTTTAAGTGAATTAGAAACACAGAAACATAGAATGTATTGGCAGAAAAGGACTGGTAGGCCCAGCTAGTCTGCCCTATTTTCCCTGCCTATTTACTACATCCTAGACCCTATTTGGTCACAAGTGTCCCTCCCTCGTCCTTTACCTCTACTTATTATACCCACTTGCCTATCCTATACAAGTTTGAAACTTCCCACTGTCTTCACCCCTACCACCTCTCATGGCAGACTGTCCCAGGTGTCCACCACCCTTTCTGTGAAGAAGTATTTTCTCATATTGTTCTTAACTCCTCCCAAACCTCATAGCATGCCCCCATGTTCTGGTGCTCCTCCTCCTGTGAAAGACACTCCCCTCCTGCATATTGTTCACCCCCTGTGAGATACTTATAGGTCTCAGTCATGTTCCCTCTCATTCTCCTCTCCTCTCCTCCAGGAAGTACATGTTGAGCTCTTGGAGCCTCTTCTCATATTGTTTCTAGTGCAAACCTCACACCATGTTGGTAGCCCTCCTCCATACCGCTTCCACCCCGTTGATGTTCTTGTGGAGGTGTGGCCTCCAGACCTGAATGCAGTACTCCAGATGGGGTCTCACAAGTGAGCAATACAGTGGGAAAACTTACTCCCTTGTACAGATAGAAATTCCACTCCCTATGCACCCCAGCATCTGACTCGCATTGCCTACTACCTTGTCACATTACCCTGTCACCTTGAGACCATCAGATATGATCACCCCTAGATTCCTCTCTGGTTTGGTAACTGTAAGTACCCCCACATCTTATACACAGCCTCCAGGTTTCCACATTCCAGGTGCACAACTTTGCAGTTTTTGGCAATGAAACCCAGCTGCCACTCCCTAGGTCACTCGTCTGGCTTCCCCAGATCCTTTTGCATTCCCTCCACCCCCTCCTGGATGTCCAACCTATTGCAGATTTTCGTGTCATCCACAAAGAGACACATCTTCTCCTGCAGTTCCTCAGTAAAGTCAGTTATGAAGACATTGAAGAGGACAGGACCCAGTAATGAACTCTGTGGTACTGTACTGCTCACTATCTCATCCTCCGAATGACTGCCATTTACCACCACCTTCTTCCTTCCTATCTTTCAACCAGTTAGATACCCAGCTCACCACCTTCACCCCCACCCCAAGCTGCTAAGTTTCTTTATCAACCTCCTGTATGGTACAGTGTCAAACACCTTACTGAAGTCCAACTAGGGCACATTCATTGCCCTCCCCAATCCACCTTCCTAGTTACCCAGTCAAAGAATTCTGTGAGATTTGTTTGACATGACCTCACCCTTGTGAAGCCATGTTGCTGGTTGTCCTGCATCCCATTTGTCTCCAGGTGCTCTATCAGTCTCTCCTTCAGCAGGAACTCTAACAATTTCCCCTCCACTGATGTAAGACTGACAGGTCTGTAATTGCTAGCCTCCTCCCAGCTACAGCTCTTGTGCAGAGGGACTACATCAGCCCTCCTCTAGTCCTCTGGAACCAGCCTGTCTCCATTGTGATGATAAATAGTGTTGCCAGAGGGGTGGCTAGGAACTATGATCAGTTCCTTTAGTATCCTTGACTGGATCTCACCAGCCCCATCGCCTTGTTTTTCTTTAGGGTTTCCAATTCCTGCCAGGCTGTCACTTCCACAGGGGTGCCAATAGAAATTCCTGGGCTCGGAACATACCTTTAGGACTGGGCCCCCCTTAGTCTCGCATCCCCTGTTACAGGTCCCCCCTGAGCCACTGGGCCCTGGGACAGTTATCCCCCTGTCCCCCCATCTGGTCCTCTGCTCTTCCATAAATGGGAGCGGGTGGGACAGTACCTCCCTGATCTCCCTCAGTACCCTTGGGTGGCACTCTTGGGTGATATTCATCCAGGTAGAATTATTTGGTAAGATAGCAATGATCCAACTGAGCATTTCAAAATGGATTTAAAACAGATCGAAAAATAACTATTGAATAACGGTATTGTGCAGTCAATGGCACCAGAAGTGGAAAAGTCAGTAGTTACTCATCTCATGTCTGAAAAATTCAGATTATCAAATGTCAACAGCTGAAACAAGACATGTGCATCTGAAACATATTTTACTGTACAACCTCATCCGTAGAAATCACAAGTGATACATTAACTTTTCTACGTTACTACTGCAAATTAGTGTTTCTGTTGATGGCCATATTATGCAACTAGCTACAAAGTGATTGAAGATATTTTTCAGCAAGTTCCCCCATTTTCAATTTTAGTTACAATGCATACTAATTTGGTATGAGTTGTATTATTTCAATGTAGACTACACATAGCACTAGCAATCACTATTTTTAGGTCTAGGAGTATGTGGTGATGTAGGTAACAGTTTCTCAATGCTTCCAGTGACCTTCACAAAAAGCCTTATAATAATCAACAAAGGAATTTAAAGCACATTTCCAATGTACAGTTTAATGGAGAAAGCCAACAGGCTCCATAAATGGAGCAGTGTAGCGTAACGTACTTCCCCCAAAATAACACTCCAGTAGATAATAAACTAAGGGCCCTATTTTCAGATGGAACTTGCATATGCACAATTTGTGCATAGCCAAGACATGCTGCTTCACACTCCAGTGCCACTCCACAATAGGGGCAGCATTTATAGACCTTAGATTTACACTTGCTCTGGGGTAGAGGTCTTCACTGAGGGAAAGTGTGGGACAAGGTTGGAGCTGGTCTAGACACTGGGCTTTTCTTCAGGAACCAGAGTGGGTCACCTGTTCTGCGTAAACAGGGGATTATGGGACACTGCAGTCCACAGGCCAACACTGGAGAATCATTTTTGGTGCAAGATATCTAAAGAGAACCAGTTATAATCATTAAAAATATATAGTGACACCGTACCACCTGTAATGAATCAGCAGCATTCGGATAACTTTTTAAGTTCCCAGCTTTTATGGCTGCCTGGGAGGAGCTACGCAGATGCTATGCCAGGATATGACTTTAGAAGTGCACTGTGGAAGCACATGACAGGACCGCTGTCTGGTGTGCCTCCACAGTGCTGCAGCAAAAAATCCAGTGGTGCTGTTTATGCAGCCCTTCCCCTTCGTGGGCCATATAAACACACCCCCTTTGCTGAGCACTGTATTTTTTTCCACAACTATGGAAGTGACACCTGCCATGTTCAAGATAGAGGCACAGACTCAAAATGCACATGTGCAAGTATCGCACATGTGCATTTCTGTTGGTGCCACCATCTTGGAAACTGCACATTTTTTTTTTAAGGGGTAATGAACTGAATGGGGTGATGCAGCTGTGCCGGTTCGGCCTTCACATCTGCCGAGTCCCTGTGACAGGAAGGTGGGGACTGCGATACAAACTGGAGGGTAACAAGGAAATCCCAGGGAAAAGAGACAGACAACAGCAGAGTTCCCCCAGGACTGGCCATTCACAACAGAATGGTAAGTGTATTTTTCTTGAATTGGTTGTGTCATGCAGTCACTCACCTGGGTGGCTTTGTTTATCACATGTCAGTAACTAAGACTGCTTTTATTAAAGACTCAGCACAGCGTTTTAAGAAAGTTGCACTGGTTAGTAATTTTTTTATTTGATAAATTGAGTTTTGATAAGTTTGCATTGATGTTCCTATAATTACAAATCATCTCAGACAGTGATGTAGCTAGGATACAAAATAGTACACCAGAAAACCTTTGCTGCCTCTTTGCCACCCCTGTCCTCCATTGTGAACATGCCTGCATTTGTTACCCAGAACCCTTGAACACCACACATTGTTTTTCAGTAACTATCTTATAATACAGTAGGACAAATACCACAGTGCTTAACATTGTGCATTAAACATTATGAGAGCACAGCATTCATGTTATGACACCAGTAGGGGTGGACAGTGGACAGTAACAGTTGCACAAAGTCAGTGGCAATGGTGCAGAATGCCACCTCCCTATTCAGTCAGATTGTAAACCAGGCGCTTACATGGCATACGTGCTGCTACCCACATGATCTCAGATTTCATAACTGAATAAGTAGAGCCTCCTTAAATCATAATACTGAATATGCTTCCAACTGTTACATGTGTAGTTTTTTACAGCTGAATGAGCAGTGTTATGCAGATGTTATGCCAGGATATTACTTTAGAAGAGCACTGTGGAAGCATATGACTGGACTACCATCTGGTGTGCTTCCACAGTGCTCTGGCAAATGTCCAGTGGTGCGGTTTATGCTGCCCTTCCCCTCTGTGGGCTGCATAAACACACCCCTTTCACTGAGCACAATATTTTCTTCCACAACTGTGGAAGTGATGGCCACCATGCCCAAGATGGCAGTGCAGACTCAAACTGCGCTGCACGAGTATCGCGCATGCACAGTTCTATTGGTGCCACCATCTTGGGAACGTCAGACTCTGGTGCATTGAGAGTGCAGTGAGAGCTCTGAGTATGTTTTTACTCATTCTCACCATATGAGAGCATAGCAAGAGCTCAGAGTATTTTTTTACTCGCTCTTGCCACACTCTCGCCACACTGAGCAGCCATACTGGCTCTGACCAGAATTTGTTGTAAGGGAAGAGACTGTACTTTTGCCCTGTTGAGTTAATCTCATGAACCCTTCCACTTGCTGAAGTGATGTTCCACCCCTTGGCCCTGCTGTATTGTGACATTTCAGTAAGGAGAGCATGGGAGAATGCTCCATGAAAGGTGATGGGGGTCATTTTCAGATACATATTTTTTATATATTAGAGGGCTGTTCATTGAAAATCAAGGCCAAACGTCAATTAAAAAGGGTCTAAATTACAAAAAAATCTATATATAAAAATGGACATTTACTTGCATATTGCACACCCAAGGACTTTCTATTGATAGCCACAATATTTTAGAGCATATAGCCAGGAAAGCACTTTAGGAAGTGGCAGGGATAGAGGGGTCTGCTACATGAAACCAATATTTGTACACTGAAAAATGATTGGAATGTATATGATGTTTTACCAGGAGATGCTGCTTCAATCTACTTTTTTTTCGGGGGGGGGGCAAAGTTTTATTATTAGGCAGGATTTGTCCTTTTTAAAGAACAATTACAAACTGGGTTTCCAGGGATTCCCCATAATTTATTTATTTATTTATTAAATTTTGGTGACCGGGTAAGCCCACTGGGCCCTGGAGGTCCCTTTTCCAGGGGCGACCCAGGATTACATAGCAAAGTTAAACAACACAGTTACAGTGACAATAGTCAGATAAGATGCAGATTATACAGTGATGGACAGATATCTGGTTACATATGCAGAGAAAGGCCTGATAACACAGTAGAGAAGACAAATTATACAGTATGATACAGACTACGGTAATATACAGACAACTGGATGAAATATACTGAGATCAGCCTGCATTTGTGTTGGGTATTGGGGTTGGGAGGATGGGTAAGTAGAAGCGGGATGTTAGAGATGGGTGAGCATCTACTTTTTTAGTGCAGTTTAGTAAGAGGAGTGCAGTTTACTCAAGGTGGTAAATGAAGGACAGGACAGGGAAAAGTAGATTCCCCCAGCATAAGCTTTTAAGATCCCCTCCCAATCAATAGGAAGCCATTTGCCAATGGTTTTCTGTGTGTTGCTTTTTGCAGCTCATCCCAGACATGCCTGTTTGAACAGTGTCACAACAGCTAATTAAATTAGGGTCTCTTTTTAGTATAATGTACAGTAACCCACTGATAATGCAGATTGCTTTATTTCCTGACCTGGTTTATACAGTCTGTATACTGACTTGGGCCTGGAATTTCAAAGCTCATGACTCAGATGCAAGTCCTTATTTCAGATGCAGCATGCATCATGGCAAATGTGCAAAAAGTCGTGTGCCCTATTGTCAAACATTTTGATGAATTTGCATTAGTTTCCTTACTTTACAGCATAAAAAGGATGCAAGCACAATTATTGTGACGCATGCGTCATTTTTGAAACACAGGTCACGGCACTTGCAACATAAAGTTAGACCACATTTTTGGTTTTGCAAGTACTATAGCTCAACTGCAGCTGGGAATGTGCCACAGCTCTTTGCATATCCAGCCACTGACATATCATGGAGTCAGCCAGGATACAGTGCTCTTATCACAGTTTCTGCCAGTGACATGCTGCAGAATATTGCAGGAACACAATATAATCCAATTGCAATTACTCCAACTTGTTATGCAGAAAAGAGAGTCATCTTTAGTACTGAGCTTTGCATTATGCCTCATTCCACCATATACAGCCACATGAAAAATTTTAAGATACAGTAAGACCTGTCCAGTAAGACCCTATAAATTACAGCAGTACTTGACTTTGGTATTACAATCTAGCTTGCCTTTCTGCATTACTTCATTTATACCTAGCATGCTTAGAAAAAGTGACCCTGTTAATTTACATATGAATATATAAAATGCCAGCAAAATAAAGGCTCAAATGGTCATTCAAGTCTGCTTGATGCAGAGCTCATGAACTCTTTTTATGTGTTGCTCCATCCACTCCCATTATCTTTACCTTCCCCTTGACTTTATTCCACTCCCCTTAAAAAAAACAACTGTTTTGTGTTTAACTACCCCATCTGGCAGTGCATTCCATGCTGTCACCACTCTTCTGGTGAAGAAGTGCTTCCTGGCCTCCTCTATGTACTAACCCCCACTAGCTTGTAGCTATGCCCTCTGGTGTTCCTAGTTTTGCAGATGCTAACAAAATTCCAAGGTCAAGTCATTTTTATACCTTTGAGGTATTTGAAGGTCTTGATCATACCCCATCCCACTTCATGTAATTATATGTTCAGGTTCACTAGGTCTCTGTTCATATGGAATGTCCTACTGTCCTTTGATTATCTTTTTAGCTTTTTTCTGCAATTCTTCTGATTTATATCCTTCCAGAGGTGGGGGTGGGGGGGCAGTATTCCACACAGTACTCCAAATATGGTTATACCATGGATCTGTATAGAGCAGCAAGACCTCCTTTTCTACTGGTGAACCTCCTTTTTCTGATAATGTTATTTCCTGGTATTATGATTATCTTTCTAATAGATCCCACTGTACTCGGATATGTGATAGTACTTCTTCCCCTAGTATTATTAAATGTGGGGTACCCCAAGGGTCAATTCTTGGCACTCTCATTTTTTCACTCTACATGAACTCTGCTCCATTGGTGTGTCCTCACTCATCAATGATACTTTACGCTGATGATGCAGTAATTCATAGTATTGGTCCCACTCCTAGTGATACTCTGGCTGAGGTTCAATCTGACTTTGATTCCTTTCAGAAATGGCTGTTCTCAAATGTTATGGTATTCAATTTAAGCAAAACTAAAGTTATGCTGTTTTCAAGCAATGCCATTGAGCCCTATAGTTTATATCACATTGTTACACAGGATGGAAATGTAATTGAATTAGTGGATAGTTTTAAATACCTGCGGATAATTCCAAATTCAAAACTAACTTTTGAACCCCATCTGAACAAATTGAGGAAAACCCTTCATCAGAGATTAGGTTCACTTTATAGAGGTAAGCAAGTTCTGACCAGAGAATCAAGGTTTTTACTCGCTTACAGTGTTTTGATGAGTGTTTTGGATTACGGTAGTAATATTTATTCTTCTTTCTCTGGTCATTTATTTAATAAATTTAAGGTAACTTATAACTCCATCTTACTTTTCATGCTTGATGTTCCTTTTCAAACACATCATTGTCTTTTGCTTAAATGTTCTCATAGAAATGTTCTCATAGTCTATGCCTTAAAAATAGAATTTTGCATAAAATGGGTACCATGATGTTTAAGGTAAGGAATGGCTTTATATCTCCCTTACTTTCATTATTGTTCCCCAGGTCTCTTAATTCCAGTGGCACTAGATCGCAGACTAAATTTACTTATGAAATTCTGTTGTTTCAAACTGCCTTTGGCCAGAGTTCTACTTTATACAGGGCTCCTTTGTTTTTTAATTCATTACCTGTTGATATTATAAAAAGTATGACAGTGTGGTCTTTTGAATCTAGACCAAAATATTGGATGATGTATAATATTTGTATATGCTCATGTTAAATAGCTGATTTTTAATTTTTGTTTGTTTTATGTATTTTTGTAATATTTTCAAATGTTATGTTATTGTGTAATATTACGCATGTTTAAGTATGTTTTGTAACTTGTCGCTGGTGAAAATGGGCAGTTTTGCTCATCCTGCTTACAAATATTAAAAAAAATACAACTTATCCTGTTCACTATCACTGCTGTCTTTTAGAATTGGGTTGAAGGTTTTAGGTTCCTGGTAATCAAAATCCACAGATCCATCTCTTTCTCCTCTGAGCCAGTGACTGCCACACCCCTAAGTCTGTGCTTGGCTCTGAGGTTCTTGCATTATATATGCATTACCTTACACTTTTTGATTGAACCATAGTTACCAGATATCAGACAACTTCCCCAACCTTGTCAGGTCCTCCCTCATGTCTCTGATGCCCTCCTCAGTGTCCACCCCCCTACAGAGCTTTGTGTCATTCATAAAAAGGCATCTTTTTCCTATGATGCAATCCCCAGTGTCAATAATAGCAGCAGTAGTAGCAAGCTTTATTTTATGTGGTACCCATACCCTGAGGGTAAGGGCATCATTACAATATCAAGCAGTAGCAACAAATGAAAAAAAAATCTCAAAAAACATTAAATAAATCTCTAAGAAATAAAATTGTTTAAAATAATACTGCATTATCAATAAATAAATTCATAAATAAATTACTCAGTACTTAAAAAATTGAGATGAAAACTGTGGGGAAGATTAACCCCAAATGCCTGAGCAAATAAAAAGGTTTTCAGACCCTGCTTAAAGGCCTCCACCAAGGAGACCCCCCTCATAGGTCTTGGCAAAGAATTTCAGAGGACTGGAGCAGCTACTTTAAAGGCCCAGTTCCCAGAGATCTTCAGCCTTGCCCTTGGAGCTACCAGGAGGCCCTTCTCAGTGGAGCAGAGAGGTCACGAGCGTACTTGAGGCTGCAAAAGCGCAGCCAGATAGCTCAGGCTCAGCTTGTGCTGGGTCTAATAAGTTAGAAGTCCAACTTTAAAGGGGATGGACCACTTGACTCACAGCCAGTGCAGGTCATGCAGCACTGGGGAGACAAGACATGACCTCAACATGCCAGTCATCAACTGTGAGGCTGCATTATGCACCAGTGGCAGGCATTGCAGTATACTCTCATTGATGCCAAGGTATAGAATATTGCAGTAGTCAAGACTCAAAGTCATTAACATATGCAACAGTGTCACCAGATTGCCAGCTGGGATAAGGGATTTTAATATGGCTGATGTCCCACAGATGGTAGCCATTCCAGACTACTGCCAACACTTGAGCCTCAAGTGTCAGCCCCTCATCCAGAGTCCCAGATTTTTGACCTTTGTGGCAGCCAAGGACCTAGGGGGAGTCAAGCTGAAGCCCAGTCTCCCTCTCAGTAGCTGCCACTCCCCCTTCCCCAATGTCCTGGCTCAGCCACCAGTACTTCAGTTTCCTCTGGGTTCAGTCGCAACCAGCTCCATGAAATCCAGTCTTTGATCTCAGCCAGGCAACTATTTAGCACACCAACCACACCTGGTGTCCCAGGTGCAAAGGACATGAAGAGCTGGGTATCATCAGCATAACAATGAAACCCAAGCCCATACTGCCTAATTAACTTACCCAGGGGTATTATATATACTACAAAGCACCCAAGTATTGCAATTTAAGACAGCTTATGTTAAACAAATGATGCTTTTTGATGCAAGCCATATCATTTTTGCCACAATTGTAACAAACTGTTTCTTAGAGAGCAGCTGCCATGATGTTTATCTTGTTTTGACCCATTTTTGATTGTGTAGTGCCATTGTAATTGGTTTCACATCGAATTCCGAATGTGAGCGGCTATTTACTTATAGTAAAAACTCATTTTGTACCGAGTTCGTGCATGCACATCACCCAGTCAGCCAGCTCCGTTTTCACTGCATGCTGTGCGGCTCTATGACATCAAGTTGAGACGAGTCAACCATGGTCAAGCTGTGATCTGTCATTGTATTCTGACCATTCAACTAACTGAATCCTATATTTGTAACTCTGATTATTTGAGGTAAAAATGAGCAGTGTAATATCAGCTCAATGTCCTGTACATCTTCCACATATTTTTTTTGCCACTTTATTATGAAATTTCACCAAATAATCTGTAAATGTTCATGCTCCTGGCTTCAATCTGAGATTGAGCCAGATGCAATGTAATTTTTTTCTGATGTTTTTCGTCGGTGGTTCTGTATGATCTATTCTTATATTTGGGTGAAGTGGTACTGCGGTTGTGGGTTGCTTGTTGTCTCTTTTTTCAGATGTTCAGTGTGCAAATTCCAAATATAGATGGTATTTTGCATATGTCATGCTCTTTGCACAGGTCATTACTATCACTGCAACAGCAGTATTATTCAGTATACCAAATAGCTGTGGCGATATACTGTTTGCTGGCAATTTAAGATTTGGTCTGAGATCTAAAATGGAGCAGCATTATTCAGCTCCTGTTTGTATCATCTGTTCTATCCCCACACCTACATAAAATTATGCAGGCATAATCACCAGAACAGCTCGCCGAGACCTCTCTGTAAAATCAAAATGGTACAGCACACCATTCAGCTCCCGTTTATATAATGTATAAGAGTGTGTGTGTGTATGTGTGCCTGAGACTTACTTTGAGTGCGTCCACATAGAGACTTTTGTCTTAACCCCCATACATGAAAGACCACAATACAGCTTTTATTTATTTTAATACAGCTGATCCTCCACCTGTGGCCACTGCATTACATTGTCTATGACCGTAATGCAAGAAATATTAACAATCAGCTGTTTTTGTAACAGTGTGTAGATGGAGTTATTGCCCCTGATGAGGACACTATTGGAAACTAAGTACCTTCTGCTTAGGCTACAGTGCAGGGCCCACCACTTATCAACATTGTTCAGATTTCAAGATGTGGTGGTGAAATGCTGTTTTCTACCTTCATGATGGAGGCAGCATACAGTATGTTCTATTCCCACACTCACATAATGTAAAATTATGCTTGTAAAATCACCAGAACAGCCCAATAGGACCTCTTTTAACTTATCCTCATAAAAACTGCACCTCAGTAGTACAGCACACCATTCGGTTTCCGTTTGCATCATGTCCACCCTGTATTCTCTTTCTATGCCACATATAAATTAGTATATGTGTGTGCACGTAAGATTTACTTTGAATGTGTCTGCATAGAGACTTTTGTCATACCCCCATATCTGAAAGATCAGAATACAGCTGATCCTCCACTTGTGGCCACTGCAATACACTATCTATGACCGTAATGCATGAAATACTAACAAGCCGATGTTTTCGTAATGGTGTGTAGATGGACTTATTGTCCCTGATGTGGACACTATTGGAAACTTAGTAACTTTTGCCTAGGCTACAGTGCAGGGCCCTCCACTTATCAACATTGTTCAGATTTAAAGACGTGGTGGTGGAATGCTGTTTTATACCTTTATGATGGAGGAAGCATCTATTCTATCCCCACACTCACATAACGTAAAATTATGCTTGCAAAATCATCAGAACAGCCAGATGTGACCTTTTAACATCTCATCATAAGAACTGCATCTCAGTAGTACAGCACACCATTCAGTTCCTGTTTGTATAATTTGCATCATGTCCACCCTGTATTCTCTTGCTACCCCACATATAAATTAGTGTGTGTGTGTGTATCTGTGTGTGTGTGTGTGTGTTTGTGTGTGTGTGTGTGTGTCTATTGGGGGTGTGTGTCTATGGGTGTGTGTGTGTTTGTGTGTGTGTGTGTCTATTGTGTGTGTGTGTTTCTGTTGGTGTGTGTGTGTGCATGAGAGTTATGTTGAGTGTTTCCACATACAGACTTTTGTCATACCCCCCCATATCTGAAAGACAAGTTTAGTGCTTTTATTTATTGTAATACAGCTGATCCTCCACCTGTGGCCCTCATTATGCTACATATGACTGTAATGCATGAAAAACTAACTTCTGCTGTTGTTGTAATGTTGTGTAGATGGACCAATTGCCCCAGATACGGTGGCGGAATGCTGTTTTTCACCTTCATGATGGAGGCAATGTCTGTTCTATCCCCACATCCACATAATGTAAAATTATGCTTGTGCAATCACCAGAAGAGCCCATCCTGAAATCTTTGTAACATTTCATCAGAAGAACTGCACCTCAGTAGTACCGCACTCCATTCTTGATGCACTACTGAGCCAATAATGTGATTTATCCTACGTTCCCCAGTGGAGTACCGCAGCCTACCAACTTTCGTTCTTCTAGACTCAGATATGTGTTTTGTTTATTGGTGTACAGTTCAATCATACTTGTGACCATCTCTATGATATTGTTTGTTGCGTTACTAACTTTTCTTTTGCTCTGTGATCAGTACCGATGGGGAAGGGCCTTGCCACGGTGGTACTGCTTTTCACTAACACTTCCCCATTTGAATTGTAAGAACATCAATGACAGCTAGATGATAAGTATGTATCATTGTTTTTAATTACGTGTATATATAATTTCCATATATTTTATGTTTTTGAATTGCAAAATGTTAATTTAAAAAAAAAATTCAAATGTTTTTTATTTATTTGCTATAGAAGTTTCACATTGTCCCGTTCATCTTACCAATTTATCAGGTAAGCACACACCCACTACCATCCTATATAGACATTTTATTTATTTATTTGTACAAGTCAGATTTACAACCTTTGATTCAGAGACTCATTTACAAAGGCACCTCGCCACAGGGAGAGCAGACAGTGGTACATTGTGCAAGATACAACAGAGGACAACATTACAGGTGCAAGAGAAACATTGAACATATAAAATGCTTAGTTACACATTATCATATATTATAGGTTACAGTCATAGATGTACTAAATCCACAGGTGATACAGAGGGGTACATTCTTACAAGAACCTAGAGGGGAAGGTAAAGTAGGAGGGGGAGATGGATAGGCTGTCTAGGGGATATTGTCAAGTCAGGTGGGGCCAGGCAGGAAGGTCCCTCTGGGGGAAAAAAGGAGGGCAAAGTTAGTTGTATCTACAGCAGCAGACATTAAGGAGATGGTTCATAAGGATGGATTTGAAGGGACCAATTTTGGTGGTGCTGGAGATGCAGATTGGGAGGGAGTTAAACCAGGTGGGGGCTTGGTAAAAGAAATACCTCTGGGCAAGGAATGTCTTGGTTCTGGGCATCAGGAAGGTGGCTTTAACAGAGTTGCATGAGGTGACAGACAGGGGCACACACCGTAGGGAGGCAGAGACCCTGGGAAGAGAGTCCAAGCAGAGATTTCTTAGCAAGTAGGCAGGTCTGGTACTGCAGATGCTCCTCAAAGTTGAGCACGTTCGCGGAGGAGTAGAGCAGACAGGTGTGAGTGCAGCTGGAGGCTCCGGTCAGGAGCCTGCAGGCCTTATTGATGGAGAGTTGGATATTAGAGAGGGCGGTGTTGTCCACTGCAGTGTAGATGGGCAGGCCATAGTCCACTAGGGGCAGGATGGAGGAGGTGATGGTGAGGCGGAGGGCAACTTGGGGCAGATAACCCCTATGGTGGTAGAGTAAGCTAATCCGAGAGTTTATAGTGGAGGAGAGGGCTTTAATGTGGGTGTGAAAGTTGAGGGCAGTATCGAAGGTGATGCCTAGGCACTTGTATGTGGACACTTGCTCTAATGGGTGGAGAGTGCTGGGGATAATCAGGAGGGGGGCATTTTTAGCCTTATTTTGGTGGTGAGAGAAGAGCATTGATTTGGTCTTCTTTAGGTTTATGACTAATCTGCGATCAAGAAACCACCTTTCAGTTTGATTGTAAGCATGCTGGAGGGATGATTGGAGAGTGGAGGGATCGGAGTGTGAGGCAAAGTGAACTGCATCATATCAGGCAATACGTTCATGTTAACACATGTCTGGGGTTGGGTGGGCAGGTGGGTAGAGAGTGCATGCAGAAGCATGTTGCTGTAGTCAAATGGTAATCACAGCAACGCAGATGTTCATTGCATAAGAAATAACAAGCAACGGATTGGCATTGGACAATTCTAACGCATAGCTAGTGGGTGTAGTGTTGCACAAAACCACATGTGGAGTGCATGCAGTCCACTAGCTGTGCATTACAACTGTCTAATGCACACCCCCCACAGTTGCTTATTGTGCTTTTATAAAATGGGTCTGTGTATTATAAATGTAGTTTCTAGATGTGGCTGTGCATTAGGCACTTCTAACACATGGCTAACAACCAATCAGATGCTTGAAATCATTTGCCCATTTTACAAATTACCCTAACCATGTACTATGCCATGGTTTTTTGCTCTTGCTTCATGTATTATGTTACAAAGCATGGATGGAACACTGTAAAGTTGTTTTCATCATGTTTATTCTTCTTGGAAGCTACTGTGTCCTGTCCCCTGTATAAATAGATGTCTACTATACAATGGGCAAGAAAATACTGGTTCCTGATTGGCTGACTGGCATGATTTACAACATGTAAATCATGCCATCCCCCACGGTAGAAGTGCCAGCCAATCAGGGCACCAGACTTCAAAGGCCTCGGCTGCCATATTGTTTTTTCTCGCTAACCGGGAACCCATGAAAATCAAAATAAAAAATGAAACTTTCCCTCCTGTTTAGGCCTACATTGTATAATAATAGTATGCCATGATATGGTGTGGGTACTGGAAAGATCTACCCACTTCTGGTGTGGTTTCCTCACTCGACTGTACCTCGTGAGCAAACCACATCACCCGTGGATAAATCCTGCTATCATCCACAGCATATCATGGTTTATTGCTTAAGTAAATACATGAAGCAAAAGTAAAAAAACATGGCACCATGGCTGACTCTATAAGCAATCACTCACCGACCTATCTCCTCTGGTCTTCCAAACTAAAGCGACCCCCAACCAAATACCTATCTCTCAGAAATTTCAGCTGCCTAGTCTCCACAAATCTCCTAGAGGAGGCCCAGTCCTTGGACTGGTCCATGCTTCTTTCCCTTTCCAATGCAACCACGGCAGTTTCCACATTTACCCCGACTCTACTAACACTCCAGGACTGCTTTTTCCCTATCACCACCAGACGGGTCAGAGGCGGGTGCTCACGCTGGGTCTCTAAAGACCTCCTAACCCTTATGAAGCCCAGAGACCATGCCTGGTCCACTTTCAAAGCAACCCCCCTCTCCTGCCCTCTGGGATGCTTACAGGTGCATGAGGAACAAATGTAAACAACAGGCCAAATTTTTGAAACAGACCCACTTCCACAATCTGCAAAAGGCCAACCTTGGAGACCCTAGAAAATTCTGGGACTCAATCAGCTCCCTCCTAAACCCCGACCCCGACTACGCTGCACCACATCTCAACTCCCAGGATGGACTGCTGACTGACCCTCATGATGTGGCCAGTGTCTTCAACTGTAAGTTCACCAACTTATCCATGTACCTAAATAAGCTGCCAACTGCCCAACCTCAAAGCTCAGCCCTAATACCGGATACACTGCCATCCTCCTCCAGCTCTGCCACTCACCCGCAAATACCCCTGTTCTATTTTAAAGCCCTCTCCATAAACGACACAGTGAAGCTACTCAAATGTCTACCTAACCACAGCTCCTCCGGATCTAATGGGCTATCTCCAGTCTTCTTTAAGCTGATCTCTCCAGCGATTGCCAGGCCACTCACCTTCATCTATAACCTTGCCCTTTCCACCTCCTCCAAGCCTGACCCATGGAAGATAGCTAAGATTATCCCCATTCTTAAATCTGGTGACCCCATATTCTCCGACAATTACTGTCCAATATCCATCCTCCCTCATCTCAGTAAACTACTCGAGAGCAGTCCACAATTAACTCACTGAGTACATAGGCAAATACACCCTCCTATGCAACCAACAGCATGGCTTTCGCAAGAATCATTCCACTGCCACTGCCCTCGCCCTTCTGACTGACCACATCCTCTCTAACATGGATAATGGTAAAGCCACCGGGGCTGTCTTTGTCGACCTCTCAAAGGCTTTTGACATGGTTAACCATGCTCTCCTTACCTCCAAGCTTAGCCTCCTTGGTTGTTCTCAGAAAGTCACAAGCTGGTTCACTAACTACCTTACCGATCACTCACAATCTGTGTGTATTCGTCAAACCTGCTCCCCCACCCTGCCTGCCTCTGTGGGGGTCCCTCAAGGCTCAACCCTGGGTCCCCTTCTTTTCTCCTTATTTGTTAATGTGCTTCCCTTTGACCGCCTCAACTGTCACTCTCTCCTGTATGCTGATGACCTTGTCCTCTTCCACAGTGACAAATCCATGGCCGCAATCTCCTCAGTTCTCTCGCACAAGTATGCTGCGGCCCACAGCTGGTTCTAAAAAAACCTCCTCTTAGTAAATGCCAAAAAAACTAAATCCATGCTGTTCGGATCTAAGCTCTTTCTGGCCAAAACTAAAAACCATGCCCCCTTACGCATTCTCACCCCAGATGGCCCAGCCCTGAAGGATGTCAACACCTCCAAATACTTAGGAGTACTGCTCAACCCCTCTCTCACCTTCACTGAGCATGCAAATTCCCTTGTCAGAAGGTTCCATCAAAAGTTAGGTGCTGCCTATAGATTCAGGCAATACCTTACCCCTGAAGCCAGACTAGCCATTGTCCAGGGTAATCTTCTCCCTGTTCTTGACTACTTCTACCCTATTTATGCTAGGACCTCAGCTACTGCCATGGCTAAACTCTTCGCTGCCTTCAACAGCGCCTGTCGCTTTGCTTTAAAGACCCCGTTCTCCACCCACCAGTATACCCTCTATAATACCCTTGGATGGCTACTGCTACAAGGTCGCTTTGACCTAGCCCCCTGCTGCATGGTAGACAATGTAATCTGCACAGCTCCAGATTTCCCCCTAACTGCCCTTCTGAAAACCAGAACACTCCTCCTCTGCAACCTCTTTTCTAATGCTACTCCATCTCTAGCTGTTCCTAGGGTATCCACCAACATGGGTAGCAGAACTTGGTCTGCAGCTGCCCCTTTGTAGTGGAACAAACTACTGGCTGAACTTCATTCCATTAACACACACTCCAGTTTCAAGTTCTGCCTTAAAGTCTGGTTCCTGGCAAACTCATCCTGCCGCTGCTCCCTGGGGTCTGACACCAACCCACACTAGTCAACTCCCCAGCCCAGGGGTTAGCCACCTACCTACACTAGTCAACTCACCTGCCCACAACTGTTATATCCGTCTTTCGGATGAGACGTTAAACTGAGGTCCCATCTGCCTGGATTGGTGGTAGTTCAGATGGATGTTAAAGATGGCACTTATCGAAAAGAGTAGGGACATTTCCCCAGTGTCCTGGCTAAATTTCCCTCATTCACTAAAAAATTGCCACCAACAGCTTAATCTGGTTTGAGGTCAGCTGGCATTCATCTGTAACCCCCTCCCCCGGGTCGTGCCTGAAAATAGGCAGGATTTGTCTAGTGCACTTACCCGGTCAACAAAAACTAAATAAAAAAAAATATATATATATATATATATATATATATATATTGTATTTTTCACAGTAATATTTGACTTCCTTGCCCGTACATACTGTATATATATTTGTTTACTGAGTATTCTGTGTATTACTTGCTCACTGGACGATGCAGCCACACATTGTACACTGTGCCTACGATTTGTTTGTTTTGTACCAAATCTCCTCATGTCCGATATTGAAACCTTGTAGTCACTGTTCTCAAATGGACCTAGGCATCAAACCTGTATATTGTGCTTACTATTGTTGCTTGTGTCAAAATTTGCTTCATGTGTATTACTGTTATCTTGTACTCCACTGTCACCCTGTGCCATTTGTTATGGCCTGGGTCATGCCTGAAAACAGTCCCTGGGATCAGTGCACTCACCCGGTTTATCGAAGTCACAAATAAATAAATATATTACTGCTGTTGAGCACATAGAAACTCCATCAATGCTGTGATGTCATTTGTTTCAGGTAATTTATATCCATATCGTAATTTAATTTCTTAAGTTTTGTATATTGGCCTACTGACACAATTTCTCTATTTATGTCTCTCACATTGTATTTGTCTCTATTGCATAACCATCTCACTGTGTAACTCTGTCACCTTTCATTTCACTGTGTAACTCTGTCACCTTTCATCCCTTTTTTTGGTCAAGATGTTTGTCTCTCTCTTCTCTCTCTTCTCTCTCTCTCTCTCTCTCTCTCTCTCTCTCTCTCCCCCTCTCTCTCTCCCTCTCTCTCTCGCTGGCTATATGCCTAGCCAACATGTGTACTCCTGAACATTTCAATTGTTGGTTTGTACACTACTAAAGAATTAATTTACAGTATATGGTGGAATGCTGTTGAGCATTGAAATCCTGCTCAGAACAACGTTGTTGTGCTGTCTTGACTACTTCATGATGTTGTTATGCTGCACTGAATATGTCACCCATGCAGCATAACAATATCAAACGTAGTCGCGCATGAGCGATAAATGGTCTGCTGCCCTGAGTGACCATATGTTAATTACCGGCGCTGGATCAACGCGGCAAAGTAAGAAATTAAAAAATTATTTGGGGGACATTGCTTGCCAGGAATGAGTGCCCATACACTATCAAAGATTGTGTATGAGCAACTCATACACAGACAAGGTTTTGTTCTGATTGAGTGTTTTCCGTGGTGACAAGAGATCTCGAGAATGCATCTCTCGAGGTCTCTCGTCACCACAGAAACCACTCAATCAGAAAATAACCTTGTCTGTGTATGACTGCTCATACACTATCCTCTATGTTTTAATTTGCATTTGTTTCACTTTTTATGTAATCAAGAAAATCACATCATGGATGTTATGTGTTTGACTTTTCACACATGGGAAGTGGATGAAGGTACTGTTTCATATCATACCTATGCCAACTGCACATGTGATTAGTTAGCAACAATACATGCCGTAGTGTGCATTAGACAGTTCTAACCCATGGCTAGGGATGTGTGGTGAGGCACGAGGCCACAGGATGAGTGCATCCAGTACTCTAGCAGTGTGTTGCAACTGTGTAACGCATATCACAGGACTAGCTTGTTGTTCTCATAAAATGATTCTGTGTATTCTAAATGTGGTTTGTAGTTGTAGCCTTGCATTACACTCTTCTAATGCATGGCTAACACCCAGAAAGATTGCTTTCAATCCTTTGCCAATTTTATAATTACCCATTCTGACACAACCTGTCATTGGTTGTATCTGGTTTGCCACATGTACAGTTGATGCTGGCATGATATGAAGCAGAGCACCTTCATCCACTTTTTGTGTGTGAAAAATAGAAGAGATAATGTCTGTGAAGTAATAGCACTGTCATTGTATGAATGCAGTGTGTTACACCACTTGGCATACATGGCTCATTAACTAGTGGTACATTTCAAGATGCTACCGCCCTGTAATTACGTATAGCTTCACAACATGCCTGAATTATTCATTAGGCCAATGAAAGTATAATTATTGTTTGCTGTGTCACATTACGTCTAGATGGCTGCTAATGACAGTTCAAGTGTGAGCGACTACTTTGAGGACAACTCCTCAGTAGAATTTGAGGACAAGAATGATGACACTACTCGTGAAAGTGGGCATAGTTCCCTTGGACTTCAGCCATACAGATTCGAACCTTATATGACTGAAGAGGAGTACGGGGTGTACACCAACTCTGTTCATGTACCAAATGATCAAGGTGATGAAAACTGTATTGGTACAATGGACTGGTAAGACTATACTGGCACCCTAATTATATCTTGTTGGAATTCAGTTTGTTGGCATCATGTCTTGCATGTTTCTCCTCCAATCAAGTGTACTACTTTAGCAGTAAGGCATGAATTGTTGTGGGTTGTGGTGGGATAATGGCCAACCTCGGGTTGGTGGAAGCATGAGGTGTAGCCTAGTGCTTCCACCACCGGAGAAGGACCGCAGGCCAATTATAATGCAACCCCTTGAATGCTATATTGCAATTATGAAATGGGTCAATTTTTAGTAAATTGTATGCCTTTTAGGAAACTTAACATTTTCTGCTTGTCTGATGTGCTGTGCTAACGGTCCCACCAAAAGCTGCTCTTAGCCAGTCAGGCACCAACATTCTTTCTACCCATTTCATAATAAAGGAATAATGCATGACAGGGTGTGTGTCATGCTGGGATAACGCCACGAGGCCGCAGGCCAAGTGCATCCAATGCCCCAGATGTGGCATTATCCCAGCACGACACACATCCTGGAGTGCATTATTCCTATTATACAATGGCTTGTTGTTATATATAAAATAAAAAAAATAATTTTAAAGAATGTTTTTATTAGTGTGGAAAAATATTTTTGTTTCTTAAGAGGAGATGCAAAAAAAGAGAGTAGCCAAATGCTCCTCCATATTGATGACAGTAGACCTGTGGTGTTATGCTGGAATAACACCTTGGTCCAGACCCAAAGTGACCAATCACAGTCCAAGATTCTTTCTTGCCATTGTATAATTAACATTGTGAAATGGGTAGTAAGAATGATGGCTCCAGACTGGCCAAGAACTGCTTTCAGTTGTGTCATTATCCCTGCACATCGGACAAGCAGAAAATGTTAAGTTTAAAACATGCATACGATTTACTAAAAAATGACCCATTTCATAATTACAGTAAGACACTCAAGGTGGTGTGTTATGGTTAATTAACGGCTCTTCTTTGGTTGTGCAAGCACTCAGCTATGCCTCCTCTTTTAGAGTTTTTTTTTCCATAAAATAGATCTTACACCAACAGTGTAAGAATGCTGGGTGAAAATTGGAAGGCATCATTTCAGTCATTCATCAGTGCTACAATACGATATGCTGACAAGAAGAATCCAAGTGCCATGGTGACCAGGCTGTACATGGCAGTGTAACATGGAGTAATGAAAGGCTGTTGTGATCCCAACAGCCAATAAGGTTGCAACTTTTCTGAGTACTTTTTTCTAATAATTGTTTCCCTTCTTCGAATTGCATCCACCCAATGTACATCTTTACGTATTCCTGGCCTGTGGAACTATACACTGTATTCAAAAATGATGCATCTATGATGATCTGAACAGAGGCATCACCACCTCCTTCCTTCTCCCTATGCACCCCATCATCACACTGTGTCTTCACACCTCATCGAAATAGTGTTGTTCCTCATTTAGATCATCTTGTCTGACCCCCACAAATCCACTTACCATTGCGTAATGCAGTTTAATAATAATAATAATAAAATTTATTTGATTAAGCGCCTTTCAAAGTTTTTAAAGTACTGTACATTAAGAAAAACACAAACATATTCAATACATGCAATAAAACAGCTCTAAACAAATATTACAATACTACAATATAAAGTTAAAACAAAGAAGAAAACGCCTCCTCCCGTAGAAAAGTCTTTAGTGCCTGCTTGAAGCTCCCCATCGTCCTGCTCTCCTGGAGCTGACAGGGCAGAGAATTCCAGAGGGTAGGTGCAGCGAATCCAAATGCACGAGCTCCAGAAGACTTCAAATTTACCCTCGGAATCTCCAGCAACCCCTCGTCAGCCGAGCGGAGCTGTCTCAGAGGGGTGTAGGGCACCAGGAGCTCTTTCAAATAGTCAGGACCTAGACCATGTAGGGCTTTGTAGGTCAAAAGACCCACTTTAAAGGTGATCTGCCAATGTATTGGCAACCAGTGCAGAGTGCGCAGCACAGGGGTAATATGAGAACTTCTGGATGCCCCAGTCAACAAACATGCTGCCGCATTCTGCACTAGCTGAAAGTGGGGGATATCAACCCCAGGAAGTCCTAGGTAAAGGGAGTTACAGTAATCAAGACGAGATGTCACAAAGGCATGGACCAAAACCAGCAGGTCGCTAGGTGGAACAAGGTGCCTAATCCTGGCAATGTTCCTAAGGTGAAAAAATGCAATCTTGACAACTGCAGACACCTGATAATGGAGGGTCAGACCAGTGTCATGCTCCACTCCCAGGTTATGCACCCGTTCAGAGGTGAGGATCTGGTCCACCCCCAGGATTAATCCAGAGAGGAGCCCAGTCCTCAAACCCTCTACCCTGTGACCTGGGTCCACCACCATAACCTCAGTCTTTCCCGGGTTCAGCTTAAGACTGCTGGTGTTCATCCAGTCTTGGATATCAGTGAAGCAGTTGTTCAGTACCGAGATAGCACTAACCTGGTCAGGTGCAAAAGACAGGTAGAGCTGGGTATCATCAGCATAGCAGTGAAACCTCAGCTCATACCGTCTTACAATGTCTCCAAGGGGTAGCATATATACTGTGAATAACATGGGGGAAAGCACCGAGCCCTGGGGTACCCCACAAGGCAGAGAGAAGACCCTGGATGAGTACAAACCTGAGACCACTCTCTGCATTCTCCCTTCAAGAAATGATGAAAACCATCTGAGGACCGTACTCGATAGTCCACAAATGGACCTCAGGCGTTTGAGCAAGACCCCATGATCCACAGTATCAAAAGCTGATAATAGATCAAGGAGAACCAAAATAGAATGGTGTCTCTGATCTCTCGTCATCAGGAGATCATTGAGCACCCGAACCAGAGCAGTCTCGGCACTATGCCTCTTACGAAAACCAGACTGGAGAGGTTCATATAAACTATGGATGGTCAAATGGTTATCCAGTTGGGCTGCCACAACTTTCTCAATAACCTTCCCCACAAAAGGGAGGTTAGAGATTGGCCTGTAGTTTGCTAGGTCATCCGGGTCTAAAGAAGCTTTCTTGAAGGGGGGTCACCACCTCTTCTTTCAGGCAGCTAGGAAAAACTCCTGTATCTAAAGAACACCGGATAATCTGAGCTAAGGCTGGGCCGATGATCTCACTACAACCCATAATCAGGGAAGTAGGGCCAGGATCCAAACTACAGCATGTTGGACGCATCTTATGGACAATCCTCATAGTATCTACGAAATCCGGCTGGTCAAAGGTACTCCAGGAAATTCCAGGCTCTGCGACAGGACACCGATCAACTGCAACAACCTTAGAATGAGGTTGGAGGCACTCCCTCCTGATGTCTTCAACCTTATTCGCAAAGAATCGAGCAATCTCCTCACAATCAGTTTGCGTAAAGGCTCGATGGATCTGTTGACAGGCTGGGTTGCACAGTCTGTCAACAGTTCTGAAGAGCTGAGCCGGTTTATTCCGTGCAACAGAAATTTCCCTGGACAGGAATTCTGCCTTCTTATGGGAAATTGCTGTTTGGTAGAGTTTATAATGTTCTAGCAAAATAAGATGGTAGGCATCAGAGGTAGTCTTCCTCCAACGATGCTCCAACCTATACCCCAACCTCCGCAGCCCTCTCAAAGCCCCATCAAACCATGGGGCAATGGGATGACATGGAAGGGGGCGAACACGGACTGGTACAATCTGATCGAGTTCCACTGATATGGCCCTATTATAGGCCACTACCAGCTGCTCAGGATCAGTGCAAGACTCGTCAAACAACAAGAGGTCAATAACCACCATCAGGTCTCCAGGGACAACGTCCCGCAATGGGCGGTACCTGACCAACTCCACAGGGGACGACCTACCCAGGGGGGCCTCAAAATTGAACCCAACTGAGTAGTGATCAGACCAACCGACTGGTTCCACCACCAAATCGGAAGCCTCGATCTCCAGGAGGAAGACCAAGTCAAGAGAGTGACCTCCCTTGTGTGTAGCTGTGGAAACAACCTGTGTAAAGCCCAGAGATGTCATCTCCTGGAGGAAATGTTGACCAAAAAGTGAAGATTCCTCGATGACCCAAGCATTGAAGTCGGCCAGAACCATCAATCTGGGCGACTCCAAGGCCATGTCGGCGGCAAAATCTGCTATTTCCTGTAGAAAAAGTTTCTCATCACCTGGTGGATGATAAATGAGAGCAATCCTGCACCCTACACCAGCTACCATAGTACACTCGAATGACCTGGCCTCCTCAACTGGTACACCAGTTAGGCCCAATTCGGTCTTGAAACAGACTGCCCCCCCCCCCCGATCCAATCTCGGTGATTGTATAACCAAGTACCGGTGGAACAGCGGCCTCTAAAAAGGGGGCCGCATTCCTGTCCAACCACATCTCGATAATGCAAGCCAGAACTGCCCTTGCAACAAAATCTGCAATAAGACCAGTCATGTTGCAGACAGATCTGGCATTGCACAACAACGCCCGAGTTGGACGAGGTTGGCGAGTTGTCCCAACCACTTGCCCTCCAAAACTGGAGGTGCCCTTGGGTATGGGAACCAGAACGGGATTACCATGCTCAAGAAGCCATTTCACCCCAGGGCATCTTCTAGGCCTAACCACCCCTATGGGAAAGCACCACTCACTCCGCTGTCCACAACCCCCCCCCCAGTTCCCCCTTCCCCTTTGAGCAATCCCTAGTGCCCGACACCGATGATAGATATGAGCGGGCAGGGGGTGCAAAGAGAAGGGGTGGAGGGCATGGAGAGCGGAGGCCGAATAGCACAAGACAGGCGGGGCAGGCAGGTACATCGAGCTGCTCAAAATTAAAACAATAAATGTAATAAAACTACCCGCAGTCTTCCTGCAACTAGAAAAAACTAACTAAAATAAAAATTAAACTTAACCGACACTCTAACACAAAACCTAATTAACTGTTTTATCCTGCAAGCCCTCTCACAGCCTGGGAGTCAACCAAAACTTAACCAACACAATTCTAAATTATTCCCGGGTCCTCTCACTACCTGGTACTTAAAACAATTAAACACTCTCACAAAATTAAACAAAATTAATAATAATTAAATCATAATAATAATAATAAAATAGTAAACGGAGGGAATAATTTAAAAACCACCCTCCGGGACTCTCTCACCGAACCGGATATTGGTGGAATAAAAGATGTTATATAGCACTCTCACTGCTCAAGTTGTTCCCTCAAATAAAATATAATTACTAAACAGAATATAATTACAAATAATGAACGTCCTATCTATATGCAACAAGATATAAATATAATGTAACCCGCCCAACGTCAACAATATAGTTCAGTTTCCGAAAATCCAGGGTTTCAAAATCCACATCAGTTTGGCATGATAAAAGGCCACCAGCAGGTCGCAGGATCCAGCCAGCCCAAAAGATCAGTGGCCCACTACTTCCACTCCAAGAGAGGCCAGCCCCCCGGCCGGCCGCCCCAGGAGTGTAGAGGAAGGGGAGATTAAGGACAGGTCCTCCAGCCTACCCCACTCCCCACCTCTGTGTGTGACTGACCCAGGGCCCCCCAGAACACTGCAAGCCCAACTAATAGGCCGAGAAAAGTCAGTTTCTCAAAATAGCATTTAAACAGTCAGAAATGTCATTAAAAGTTTCAGAGTCACTTATCTTGCAGGCTCTTCAGGACAGCTCCGTCAAATCACTAATCCCCACGATCCAACTGGCCGAGAATAGATCCAAAAATAATCAACTAACACAGCCACATAGATGAAATCCATATATCCAGGGTGTTGATTTGGAGCAGAGCTTAAGATCAGCCAAATAGCCACAAATCAGTCAGTCCTCTCATAGGACGAATGAATAATTCAATCCACACAGGAGGACACGATCCGAGCCCTATAAAGAAAATAAGCGGCGTCTCCGGGACACTTCATTAAATAATACCAGGACTCTTCAGAACTCCCCGAAACACAACACTAGACTCTCCAGATCTTCACCCTCGGAACATCAAGCCTCTTCACAGACGCCAAAAGTCCATCTCACTAAATTAAGATCCAACTTGTGTTGTTCAGCATTAAAACACTGAACACACCAGGTCTCACTGAGTCCTCGGCGCCGAAACACCACAGCTCGTCCCAGATTTCCACGATCCAACCCCGGACAAGATCCCGGCCTGTAAAGCAGGACAAAAAACAGGCCAAACCAAAATGGAGGAAAACACGTAAGCGGACCGAGTCTGTTAACGAAAAGCAAGGCGGACAAGCAAAACGAGTAATAACAACAATAAAATAATGCCACAGCAGAATAAAAAGAGCAGCAAAAATTACAACAAATAAAATAAAGTGGGCAAGGCGAAATAAACTAAACGAAACAGAGCAGAGCAGAGCAGTTCAAAGTGGCTAGCCCAGCGTGGCCGTCATCTTTACCACATTGTGACCCTCTCGCAGTTTGCCATGCAGGTTCAGAAACATACTTATAAATTTTTTACATGACCTACTGCCTTACTGAAAATTGGGGAGACCAGATTCGTCGGACGACCCCCCTCCCCCACCACCATCTTATGTACACAGTCAAAGCCATGCTTCCCTGCATGCTGTGCGGCACTTAGTTCAAAGTTTTCCCAGATACTTTGTTCCGTTCATTATTCTATAGTCTTACCCATTAAGTTGTTATGACATAATGCTGAAATTGTTATATACACGATAAAATATTTAGAACACATAATTAACTATTTCTTTTTTCTCACACTAGGTGTTCATGCCACTGCTGTGTAGCAATGCCAACTGCAACTGAATCTATTTGCTGTATGGAGGTTTTGGAAGTGAAAAATCAGGCTAGAGAACATAGCTGTATAACCATCCATCCCGGTTTCCCAACTGTTTGTCTTGATGTATGGGTACTTCAGGCAGCATATTTTACATTCCGTCAATATCATGGAGATCTAAATGACACACAAACAGATGAGTAAGATTACAATTCTTTGTTTCATTTTAGTTCCTGTACCTTATAATGCAAGAATTATGTGACATAAAAGTATGTTAGTGCAATTTTCACGCTACGATACCTTGATGCTTAGGGTAATCAGTTTTATATATGCCATTATCACAATAAGCAGGACCAAGTGTTAGACTAACAGCCTGTTAATCAGCCCATATGTGTGTAATATTTCCCCAGGAGCTGCACATTGCCATATACGCCCAAATTTTGTGATTTACTGACTGTTGATGTAACTCATGTGAGCGCCATTTTACTTTAATAATAAATAATTAAATACAAAATGTTTTGCAATTTATGTGTTTAATTTTTTTGTTAAGACTTAGTAGTACATATTAGAACAAAATAGTTCTTACATCAACAGTTTTATAGTGCAGGCACAACCTCAGAATACATCATTCCACTCAATTCGCAGTACTTGAGGATGGAATGCGGACATGAAGAATCCATGTTACATGGTGATTAAGCAAGGCAGTTAATCCCCAGGAAATGACCATTAGTAAGGTCGTTATTGCTATTATAAGCCTAATTGTTTTTGTAATGGTTGTATTTATTCGTTCTAGTTACCATTTTATCTTTTTCCTTTTTTTTTGTCCAAAGCTGACACAGTGAGTGTGCGACTTTTGCATGTGTAAGCCACAGATCTGCTGCGAATTTGTTGGACACATGGTTGTCACTGAACAGGTCAGCATTTATGGTTCTGGATCCCCTATATCTCTGTTAATTTTTTTTGGAGTATGCTTTCCTGTTTTTGTTTTTACATGTGGAAAGTCTGAGTGCCCTCTTTGCCAGTCCCAGATCATAATTTTAAGTAAAACTAATAAAAACAATTACATTTTACGGATTTGACTGCACTGGTGAATATTGCAGTTTCTGTTTCTTTCAGTGTGATGGTAAAGTGTCACGACGAACTATGGGAGATGTGAAATTTCTGTTAACTCTACTGGTAACGTACGTGGTTTATATTATGCCATTATGTGAGGTAGCCACTCATGAGACTGGCTGATCGGGATCGGTCATTAGCTGGCCATTAATGATAGATCCAGTAACCAATCACTGAGGTGTAACATGTCATGAATAATGAATTAGGCTTATATTTATCAGTACTTACATAAAAGAAGAGTTGGCAGCATTGAACCCCACCTGGAGGCTTGGTTGAAACTCATGTTCATGCAGGAGATGTAATAAAATCCAATTTATTACATCCTAATCGAATAAATATATTCCAAGGTAAAAAATCAAGTTAGGCCGTCACCAGTCCAGAGGTCATAACGCGTCCTTTGCACAAGCAGGTTTTAATGAAAACAGGAATGTTCATTTGGGGTTGATTGGCCAATGGTCTGTTGATGGCCTTTTTTTCTTTTTTTTTTAACTTTGAAGGTTTTTATTTGATTTTGCAGGTAATGAACTGGATTTAGTAGCATCTCCTGCCTGCCCTACTGTTTCTAGAATGCCTCCGGTAAAGATTACATGCTGGTGATGGTTCTTTTTTGTGTGAGTTCTGATTTAGTTTTTTTTTACACTGGTTCACTATGTTGCAACCGCCTACCTTGTTTCTTTTTGAATTCTTACTTATGGAAGATTGAATATAATTTTGTATGTATAAGTAATTTATCAAAACTTGCCAGCATATGGCATCAGATTACATAGTTATAAAAAAGGAACATTGTAAAAGACAGCCAATGAGGACTGCCCATAAGTTATATACTTGTGTCCTGCCTCATACCCTGTCTGCTCAGTGTATTCTCATCCCTCCCTCTCATGTAAATGCTCCTTTGTGTATGTCTCAGGCATTTTTATAACCAACTCTGTGCTCACTCACATCAACTACTTTTCAGTCTGTTGGATTAGTCCACCCTTTATGTTTGAGACTATGATGCCATGTTGTATATTTCATCCACTAGTTACCTGTCCAGTTACACCTCATTTGGCAGGTGTCTCTAGATCACCCATGTGCATATTGCTGTGCCATTGACCTGCTGAAGGGTGATCCACATCGCCTCAGTCTCCACCTGTCTTCCTTGCACTTCTGTAGTGTTTACACACACTGTGATATACAGTCCCAGACACCTTTTTAAATGGTCCCTATCACTTGTTAACATGACATATCCTGGTACATTTATTTACCATGTACTGTGTGTCAAGAGCTAATATTACAGAATATTAACATTTCTATAGAGTGCAATTCAATTATCTAATTCATATTTTGTTCTTTTATGTTTTCTCTCAGGTGCTACTGTTACACAGCCTACCACCAGTTCATGCGTTGGTGCTGGGTATACCTAGTACAACATGTTCAGGCTCCAATATCTTCATGCATTGTAAATAAGATAAGATTGACTTTTCCATCTGATGACTACACTGGCTTTCAGTATCTCGAATTGGATTAGTTAGAACTATTATACATGATCATCATTACTGTTGTAGTGTTTTGAAAATGTTTTTCATTAATCTGCTTCTCAATATGAATACATATTGCATTGGTAAGAATCACAGTTTATTAGCTAGTTATGAAATTTAGTGAAATCAGATAGTTTATTCAACCTGAATGTAATGTACAGTTTAACAATTGCAGCACACTTTAAAAATACATGCAATAAATAAATAATTGCAGAAATTTACAAATGTTTTGTTTGTTTCGTGAATCATTTTCTGTAAAGTAAGCTGTAAGTGTGCAATGTAAATTAGTATACATTGCGTATGATGTTATCTTTCAAACAGTAAACCTTGTATTAACAAGTTGCATCTTGTTTCAACAAATGAACTCAGAAGATAGTATACAATGTTTTGTATGTCCATTTCTAATCCCTGACTAAAACTTATGCTGTACACATGAACATACTGGCACCATGTATGTCAGTTATTTGTGGTTTGTGGTTTTGGTTGCAATTGGGGTTGGTGGGGGTGGGTGTTCCCGGAAACTGATTGTCCCAAACTTAGGCAGCTCTCATTTTGTGTGAAGGGAATCAGTCCTTCATGCTGCAGTGTTTGCGCTGAGTGCATGCTTGAGAGTTATGCTGAGGGGAGCTGCTATAATACTGATGGTGCTATGAATCGCTTTGGGCAAGTGCCGCCACATGCTCTCAAGCATACGTGGCAAGTTTTTGGGAGAAAATTGGAAAAAAATGGTTCAGGTTATGGGGAGAACAGTGCCACCATGGCAACAGCAGGCAAAGTGTGGTACATCATAATGGTCTGCAGAAAATCAAGAGTACGATTTTTTTTTTATTTCATTTTGGGTTTGAATAAAATGTAAATGTATGACTTCACAAAATGACAGTAAACTATCATAACATCACAGTATGTGTCCGTGGATTATACTAGATATAGAGAGGTATAACCTAATACTTTAAACACAAATGTCTTTGTCATTATGGTACAGGATGGTAACATCAATGACCCCTGAAAACTGTGATATATTTAAAATTATCCATCAGCTCACATTCTTCATTTGACAGCATGAAAACTCTGTGGTATTGCTGTGTGAAATTAATGTAATTTAGTTATCAGTACCATAACAATGTCCATGTCACAAGGTGATTTCAGTGCCATGCCATCAATTCATTCTTTCACTTTGAACCTAGAAGTATGTCCTTTCACAGCTTCAACCTTGGGAGGATGTTGAAAACTGGAACACAAAGGAGGTGGTATCATGTCTGGATCTAGTAGTCCCTCAGACATTCGTCTAACCTCTTCCATTAGTTGAGTAACATACTTTGTAAATGAATGATACGTTATTTTTAGTCTGTGTGTGTAGAAGAGTTCATGAGTGGGTCTTATTAAACATCACAATAAAACCATAAGGTGTGAACAGTGGTTTGACATCTAATCTGGCATCGTTGAAACAGCCAACCAGATTACAGCATGCATGAGATCATTTTTAAAATGATGGGTAACCATTCATGAAGTCTATTACAATCTTTATTTATTTCAAAAGTAAATTAAAACAGTTTATGTGACATTAATAAAACACAACATGGGTTGACAAATTGAAAAAAGTCACATGTAAGCAATAACATAGAAAGATGGAAACATAGAAGTTGACGGCAGATAAAGACTGCAAGGCCCATCCAGTTTGCCCATTTCTTTTTCTGCCTTATGAATGTGCCATAGGCCTTTGTCAACATGACACGGTGTGCATCACACAGTTGAAACGCACAGCTAGGGGGTGTGATGAGGCACCAGACCAACATTCATGCAGTAAAACTGTGTGATATAGATCACCAGTGTTGCTTATCACAATTATAAAATTGGTCTGTATATTCTTAATGGCATTTCTGGGTTTAGCCGTCTTTATACACATACACAAATTTGAAAAATCAGATACTATTCAGAGTTTCCATTGCTGGTGTTTCTTTGATGACCTTGAAAAATCCCCCCTCCTATCCATACCACTTTGTCAGGGAACTCCCATGCTCCTTACCTGGCAACAGATAAAACTGAGGTTCTGGCTCCACTTCAGGCCTGTGTGTGAGTGTGTGTGTGTGTGTCTTTGTTTGTATGCCAGTTGAGCTCTGAAGAATGTTGAGTAAGCAATAAAACATGGCTGGGTGTTGGTAGTACTGAGATACACGCACAACCAGAGGCATAGTCATGCACAAGACCCAGCCATGTCTTATGGCTTATTCAAAGCTCTGCATTATTCCGGCAGTAGAATGTCCCACCCAACACACACACAGAATGGTGACCTTTACTGCTCCGAGGTCTGCTGAGAGTGCTGACAGGTGTTACATCAGCTTAGAGAGACTATTGTGCGTAAGAAGTAGTACACATCAAGAATATATATGTTTCAGGCAGTTTTTGTGGGAAATGACATAGAGAGTGCAGCTGAAGATGTGATCAGTTACCAAGAGGACATCGAGATTCATGCATATCATTGTTTGTGCATGCATACAGTATTTATACACAATCTTCTATGTTGTATGTGTAGTCATAGCATATAAAGTCATACAAGACCAGCTTAATTTGATATGTGAAAGCAACTATTAGGCAGCATTCTAAATTGTTCCGCTGTAGTACTGACATCTCGACTGCAGCAGAAGTACATAATAGTGTATGGTGGAATGCTGATATGCAGGAAATTTCATGCCTGGAATATGCTTGTTCTGCAGCAGTAGTGATGTCATTATGTTGTTCTGCAGAAGTGAAGTTAAGCTGGAAGTTGTTTTTTTAACTTGAACTTGCAGAAACATCTGCAGCACACTGTGTCAGTTAAAAGAAAAAGGAAATGTTAAAATTGTTATTCTCCGTTGTCTTCACTAGCTGGTTTTGCGTGATTTTCTATGCTGTGACTGCCCATACACTATAAAAGATTGTGTATGAGCAGTCATACACAAATAAGGATATTCTTGTATCTTGAGTTTCCCTTGGTAACAGAGCACATCTCGAGCTGCACTCTTGAGGTAATCTGTTACCAAGGAAACCTCTTGTTACAAGAATATCCTTGTTGTGTATGACTGTCCATACACAATCCTCTACATAATGTCAGTACTCTATCTAAGTAGCAGAAAATCTCAGTATCAGAAGGGGTCAATTATGGTACATAGCCTAGATGTCTAACTATGATATTGTTTTGTTGAACTGCGAATAGCATCTATTGCCATACAATGCCAAGCTTGACAATTAATAATTATTATTATTTTTTACATGTTGTTGGATGTATCATAATTTGAACCACAATTTAATTATTAGGTACTATATAAATAGAGAATTTCAAAATCTGATTACCATGTGTCACTGCCTTCTTTATGGGACGCACAATGTGACCCCCTTTTTTGTTCTTAGGGTAATGTATCGAGTATCATTTTTCACCCTGTGCAGTCGTAGCCTGTTTCCATCTCGAATTCTCATTGTAATGCATTGCCGCTATCAAACACCTATGAAGTTAAATCAACAAACCATGGTTACACATGGGTTCTTTTCTGACATACTCATTGAGTATAACATGTTATTAAATATTGCAGCATGCTCTTTATATAACCATTGCTTCAATGACACAAAATGTAAATGAAAATGAATCCATTTATTTCATAAAATGCAGTGAAAATTGACTTTCGCTGTAATGATAACATTCTGAATTAAAAAAATATTCAATTCCTGCACCAGTGATCTAACAGCTAACATAATCAACTTGAACTTGCACTAACATCTGCAGCACACTGTGTCAGTAATTTGAGCCTACCACCAACCCTCAAGCGCCCCCCACCCCCAACACCAGTTTAGTGAAACAAAGTGCAATGTCCATATGCATGGAAGCCCATACACTACATAGAATAGTGAATGGGCAACTATATGCATTACAAGTGTGTTTGTGCCACATTGTGGATCTAATTCCCATTGACCTATCAAAGACACAATAAATCAGAACTCCTCAGTGGACAAACACACTGGCTATGCATATCTGCACATTTACCATCCTATATGAATGTTTTTGGCACAACATACAATGCTGGTAATTCTGTGATTAATATAGGAATTAATATTTATATATTGAATACCTGCATTTCCTTCCCTCGTATGAGAAGACAATCATCTTCAGTGCAAACTGAATAAGGAGACTATGGTAGGCCTCCAAGTCTGACGTCTGATAGGACTGTGTCAGTTTTGCAATATCATTGCACAGTTGTGTGTTCCCAATAACTTTATCCACAGCAACTTCCAATTTTGATGCTACAAGAATATTTCAGTATCGAATCAGTATATCAGGCCACTTGACAGATTACTTTAAATTTGATAATGAAAAATTATATTCAAAATTATAAATTCGATATTTAACTATATAAGCAGGATGACAGTGGACTTACACAGAGCTATCCAAAGTTTTCGTATCTCAACTTCATCGAGTGGCCCATGAGCACATTGTGGGAACAGTTGGGAGTTATGTAAATGAATGTTCTGTACATGCACAGCAACAGAGCTCCACTTCGCAACAACTATTTCACTGTCACCTTCTGCTGTGAAACCAACACACCAATACAGGTGGTTGTTGATTGAACTAATCCATGGTTGTAGTGCAGCGTAATCTCTGCTGTTGGATATAGCTATGAGCTTTTTTTATGTCTGTACAGAAAAGATGTAGATGAAATATTGCATTCACATGGATCCCACAGAAGATGCCAAAAATGTAAGTAAAAGCAATATGCACACCATAATTCTGACGATTATTTTATTAAATAATCTATTTGCATGTCATCTCATTATAACAGCAACACAACCCATTTTGTTTGTCTGATGGTGAAATAACCACACACAATAGAATTATCAGATTCATGGTTGAGGGTGGTGTCTCAGACTGCGTTATAAAATGGAGAGAGGAAATAAATCCTGCTGTTTGATTGGTCATCACCTGTGCATGAAATTTGTTCCATGCACAGGTAATAAAAAGTATGTCAAAGTGGGACCTTATTACGAAAAAATCAACCAGCCATTAGAACTTTGCTTTTTTCTTCAAAGCTACCATGTTCTTTCCCATCAGTAACACAAACCATTTCTGCTACTGAGTGAAATATTAAACTGCCAAAACTATTCAAATGTATGAGCAGCCATAGACAAATATTATGTTAAGGACCTAAACTTACTTTATTTTCGTGCTGCCAATTGTGCTCCCACTCCCGCTCCTGCTCCTGCAGCACGTCTATTCCCATTGTCTCCAGTGCCAACTGCTCATTGGTCTCTGCAGGTGTAAACCTCAAGTTTTTAATCTAAATTCACTACTGACTAAAAATACTACCAACAGCTTAATCTGGTTTAAGGTCAGTTGGCATTCATTTGTATCCCCCTCCCCCGGGTCGTGCCTGAAAATAGGAATAATTTGTCTGGTGCACTTACCCAGTCAACAAAAACTAAATAAATAAATACAGCCCACAACTTTTATTAAATAAATGGACTGCAGTGGGAATTTAGATCGGTAACTGCTCTCGCTAACACCAAGCGGAACTGACAGGCTGACCTGGAAGATGTCTTCAGAGGACCTCACGCTGTTTGAAAAACAGGATGCCTATTTATTCTTTAGGTAACAGGTTGCTGGAGCAGACGGGGGAGGGAGGCAGGACATAATAAAGTAAAATGTGTTGGTTATGCTATGATTTCTCCATGCCTGATGTAGTTATGTCATGCATCCATATACCGATAGATCAAATTCACATCAGAAGTTGTTAAATAACAGCATTATCAACGTGATGGTGGATAAGAGCACCACTGTAACTTGACTATGTAACAGAAGATTTTGTGTCATCATTTAGCATAGTATGCCATTATGACAGGCTCCGTCTAAATAGTAAAACTATTTTTGCGGTTAGTACCACATTTATATATTTAATTAAGCAACATACCTTGACAGGGTGTGGGTGATGCCAGGATTTACCCACATGTGTTGTGTTGTTTGGTCATGAGGCCGTAAGCTGAGTGAGCAAAACACTCTAGGTGTGGGTAAATCCTGGCATCACTCACACCCTCTCGTGGCATATGGCGATTATACAATGTCATCGTGATGTCCTATACTTTTTTTTATCACTGCTGTATTTCTCCCTTGCTCCCATACAGCTCCCATCTGACCGTTCCCCCAGCTCTGTCCCGTGGAATTACCAGGGCTTACCTTATGCCTTTTTCCATTTTCTCCCCAATTTCCTGAGAACCTCAAGAGAAGGACGCATGTGTGTGGAGACATGCATGTGCCTTACAGCCCCGGTAATGGCCCTCCTCCGCCCACTCCATTGGCCTATCACTGGCACCCTTGCTTGCGCAGTGCCTCGGCCTCCACCAGGGAGTAGCCATGAGTGAGGGATGCCACCCCACCTCCCCAGAGATAAGAGCTGCCTTTATGGCCACTCCATCCTGCTCCACCCACCCCCGTGTGCCAACCTCTGATGACCCAGGCTCGCTCCCAAACCGGGGTCACCGGCATGCCGCAAGGTGAAACATCCAGCGCCTCAGCCCTTTCCACCACCGGGCCTGTGTGATGTCCTATACTTAACAAAAAGAAAAGTTTTTTGTTTTTTTTATTTAAATTTTTTTTTTTCTCAATTTATTTTATGCCACTGAAAAAAAAAGTTCCCTGTTTCTAGGTGGAACATTGCTGAGAGGGCCCCCCCCCCATCCCCAAGTGAAATTGAGATGCTGTAAATTAGGTTGTTAAAGGCTGGGACAGCAAGGACATCCATACCCAGACATCTGCTTGCCACCCAGACACACACACCCCTTCAATGTCTGCCTATGAACACTGACATAGGTGATTCTGAGGTCAGAGGGTGGCGAATGGAAGGGCCGCAAGTTTTAACTGTTGAGCACTGGTGGCTCCTGTGCTTTTTTACAACTAGTTTAAATTGCAAAGCTTTGAGAGTACTGGGTGTTATTGTACTGTGATCAGAGAAAGAAGAGTGTGGATAACAGGATGAACACGTACAGACTGACCCTTTAAAATGTGTCAGAAATCGAGATTTCTGAAGAACTGTTTTCTGCTTTGTTAGCAGAGTTATACAGTGGCAGTTGGTAGGTTTGGGGGTGTCTCAGTGGCACTTTAGCGAGCCAGTCTTGAGCTTCTGATGCTCGGAGTAATCTGAGGGATAGTTACTGATGTGGCTGAATTGTGGCTGGCACCCTTTTCCATGGGGTAATGCTAGGATTTACGATGGTTAAAAGTTACCAGCCAGCCAATCACATTTCAGCTTTTCTGAACCCCATTGTATAATACATTATAATGTATGGACAGTGTCTATTAACCCCTGTTTCAATTAATTTCTAACCTGATAATCCCATTGTTATGACATCAGTATGCTAAAATATTTGCTTTACTATGTCATAATGGTGGGATTAAAGGATGGAATGTCAACACCTGTCAAAATTATTGGAAAGGAAAGGTGAACTGCTGCTTGGATGTTCATTCAAAACACACACATTCCATTCAGACAGTTATAGACCTGCTGCAGTATAGATCACAATGGTGAATGTCAGCACTTCGGTTGATCAACATTCAAACCAGGATGCATTCATGGCTGAGCAGGAGAACAAATGCACATTGAAAAAAACTGCATTTTTCCCCACAGTGGCTAGATTTTCCATACACTATGAAACACAATGCCTGAGTAACGGTGGTCAACCACGGCTATAGTCACCTCTCATGAGGACAGGACAACCAAGTAACCCTCGAGAGTGCAGCAACTGCTTGAGGTGATTACATCATGGTTAACCATTGCAACTTGGGTATTATCCTCTATATCAGACTTCAGATATTTACATGATGCAACAATAATGACATCAATGAGAAAAGAAAGTGGTTACCTTTAGAGACATGCCTAACATCATACCTACCTATGGTCCATGTCAGGCATATTTTCGCTTACCCATTTAGCAACTTGACAGTGCCGATCGGTCACAAGTTGTTTAATTTCCAAATCACTGCTGTTGATACTATTGATGCACCTTTGGAGACCTTCAAGTTCTATGCCATAACTACCACCATATTCATTACTCTAGTATGATAAACAGGAATTGAGTTGTGTTGCTCAGTACTATTGAAATGCAACAGTGCATTACACCATTAACGAATATACTGTCTCATTTATAGTATGCATTTTGCATGTAGTTGTTATACTGATGAACAGCATGGTTAAAGTACACCATTTACATTGTTCTAATTGTTCTGACATGTAATAGTGATGAGGCAATTCCCAGAATTATTCTGAAATTACATTTAAAAAAGGGGTATAAGGCATGCCTTTATCTGCTCAACAATAAGGATCCTGTCAACCTTACATTTATCATTTATACAGTGTCATGTACATACTGCTCACATTGGAGCATTAAATATAGATGTTATGTGTCCCACAAATGGAAACAGATTGCAATGCAGCCAGGGAGCGTGTGTTAGTGCTTATAAAATAGGCATTAATGAAAGGTCAAATGACGACTTGCCATTAGGCAGAAAGTGTCACCTGACCATTCATTAATGCCCCGGTAGATGAACAGTTGGCATTCCGATTGCAAAAAGCTTTTAATTTTTTGCTTTTTACAATCAGTTAGCCCATTTTATAAGTGCGATAACCCAGGATGTATCAGGGCAGTAGTGAACTTCCCAGATGATTGAAGTCACTCAGGCAAACCCTCATGCCTTATAATGCACACGGGGGCATGCATTAATGCTGTGATACACCCATGGTCTGCTGTGGGCTATAGCGTACATGCTGCAAAGTGGACGTTGTTGCATGTCAACAACAAATGTTGGGGGGGGAACACATAACAAACAATAGATATGCCAAATGCAATGAAGACAGTGTGCCCACAGGTGACATGATGAAAAATGGCATACTATGCCCATCAAGGATACCCAATTAATCTGCCTCCTATCAACCTGCCAGACAGTTTTAGAAAAGTGCCCCCATGCTGTGAATGATCCTCATCCGGGGTGTACAAGCCATGCATTTGATAGTGGAGGGGGGGTTGGTTCTGTGGATGCCCAGGTTTGGTGGAGAAAAAGGAGCACCAGAAGGGGGATCTGAGTCAATAGGGGGAGGTGGGGGGAAGAGGCATGCAGGGAGGTATGAGTTGCCATGACAGGCTGCTCATTAGTGAGTTCACAGATGCTGTAGACAGTAGTGAAAAGTCATCAGTGGAAGAAAACATAAGGGTTACATACTTGTGTTAGCTGAACATCTAGGACAATGCCTGCATACAACTCCATCATGGTGTAAGTACCATATTTAGCACACTGTCCAGGGCTGTCTACACATCCATCTCCACCACATATCAGTCCTCTTCTTTCAGACTGCAGTACAGTGATAAGCCAGTCTTGTTGCATCTTCCATACAGTGGTAATTGATGGTAGTAGTAATGAGGCCTGATGACAGAAGAAAGATCTGGTTGACACACAGTGAATTCCAATGTGCCTGAACATGTGTACAACTCTTGCGACTGTTGACCCAGAAAATAGGATCCCTGCTGAAATGAGGATATTTCCAGCTGATGTATGACCGGGCATTTGGCTGACTATGCCACGTTGATGACTTCAGGCATGCCAAACAGTAGGTAGATATAATTAACATGCTACCAACTGTTTTTTTTAATGTCAATCTGGGCTCTCCACAGCTTGGGCAACAACACCAGCACAACAAGTTCAACAGGCATAGAAACATAGAAACATAGACTATGACAGCAAATAAGGACCGCTTGGCCCACCCAGTCTGCCCATTTCCCCTACCTGATGGATAAGCTGCAGATTCTAATCAACAGCTTACTTTCTCCTGCACCCCACTAGGATTGCTTTATGCCTGTCCCATGCATTCTTGAATTCTCCCACTGTTCCTGACTCCACAACCTCCCCAGAAAGGCTGTTCCATGCATCCACAACTCTCTCTGTGAAAAAAATACTTTCTAACATTACCTCTGAGCCGTCCCCTCTCTATCTTCAAATTGTGCCCCCTTGTTCTTGCACATCTCTTCTTCTGAAAAATACTACCCTCTTGTACCTTGTTAATTCCCTTGAGATACTTGAAAGTTTCTATCATGTCCCCCCTCTCCCTCCTTTCCTCAAGGGTATACATATTAAGCTGCTTTAGTCTGTCCTCATATGTCTTATGATAGAAACATAGATATGTCTTCTTATAGAAACATAGATGATTGGAATATAATGAATTTAGCCTCAGAGTAAAGTGTAGCATTTAGATCTTCAGTAAATGACTTTTCATCTGCTTCAATGGTGTCTTCTTCCAATCCATCATCATTGCATTCTGAGTTGTAAGGTGATGACGGGAAATATTCATCATCGTTGTTGTCTTCATATGGCATAAATTCATCATCTGCATCACTTATGTCATTAATTACAAATGCACTGTCTTCTACATTGTTACTGTGTGGGTTCTACAGATGGACACAATGAGTCAGAAAGTAAGGTGCAACCCACTTTTGTTTTGTGGGATGTTTATTTCTTCATAAACAATTTTCAAGCACCATAAATAAAATAACATAAAGAAAAAACAAGTTCTTCAAAAAAACAGTGAAAACAAAAAGATTCTGTAGCTTAGAACCTCTCTCTCCTCTGTTCAGGAGAAACTGACCCCATCTGTCTGGTACCTGCTCCGGTAGTGCTTAAGTACCTGCCTACCTGAGTCAGGTGACTTAGCATAATCACTACTAAAACATTTCTTTATAGCCTTCAAAACAATATTATGAAAACCCAACGAAGTAATGCATGACAAGCACAAACTGTAGTTTATTCAAAGAGTAGGAAATAACCATTGCGAAAGACTTTGCATTTACCAGAATGTTCCCCTGACAATTAATGACAGGCAGGTGCTATAAGAATAGGCCACAAGGGGCCACTGTCTCCCTATAGTAGCCCTCAGTACACTGTGAGGCTTCCTAGGGAACAGAACTCTTATGGCTACAAGTTGCTCCAACACCAACTAAACAGAGAAACAGAGACATATAAGGTATTGTTATGCCTTTTTATGTAATGTTTTAAGGGCCAGTCCTGTTTGTCTACCTAGGTAGGAAAACTAACAAACAAACTAAGTTTGCAGGGCTACTCTCTGAACACAGCCTCTTTCCTTTAGTATTATGTGCTAGCACTATTATTTCATAAGAAATGCAAGGGGATAAATGTTCTTAGAGGCTTCTCTAATAAAAAAAAAAGGTTTCCAGAGCTGCAGAGTTGCAAGAAAACAGAGTCCCAGAACTGTAGAGCTGCTAGGAAGCAGAGTACCCGAAGCAATGTCAAGCCGTCGGCTGAAATTTACAAGCCGACGGCTGACACTTTCAGTAACAGAAAGGGGAACTTCAAACAGCTGCCCAGCGAGGAACAAGGTTGCACAAATCGGCGCTTTCCTGCTCTATGTATGCCTGCCTGGGTAAAGGTTTTTAAAATAAAGCCCATTTCAGGAGATAAGCGAGTGCTTAGCACTACATGATAGTGCGCACGATCGCGCAGACTTCACGATCGTGCGAACAGTCATGCAGCATCACAGAAGCGCTAAGAGAAGGATCCTACACAGGATTCAAAACCCAGGACTATTACTCATTTTAACAGGTCTCTCTCTTTTACCACAGCAAGGGGTTGGGGGATGAGGAAAACAACCTCATTACTTAATAACTGTAGGTATGATAAACACAACAATGTATTTATACATAAGGCACTTAATATTTCATAAGCCTAGCCTTCTTTTTTGAATTCAGGCAAGCACAGAGCAGGATACAAAATGCAAAAGGGAAAAGGGGATGCTGCTTGCAGACGTCTCATTTATTAGGGCAGTTAGTCTGCCATACTAAAATACCCATGTTTACTCGAGGACCCAGAAGAATACAGTGAAATAAAAAGGAGGGAATTAGAGGCGCGGGAGTGTAAGGAGGTGGCCTGCCTCCATACAGAAAAACAGGGATAGCCATAGGAGAGAGAAATATAGTGGTTGCAACCAAGAAGAGACAGTAGATGGGTCCATAACTAGAGTGGCAGGGACTGACCCTGTTGCATTTACCCCCCTTTCTTAAGAGTGAAGGCGATTAACAGACTCCCACCTCCAGATACCCCGGAGGGGGTGGAACTCCCGGCCACCCACTCTCAGGAGTTCCATCCCAGAGTCCCACAACTAAACACTCTGACATTTTACATGCCAGATCCTGACATACCCTGGGATGTCTTGTACCAACATAATTCATGTATAGTTTATGCCAAGCAAACTCATGAAAACATTTCTAGCCTAAATGGCTGCAACCTAAAGTCCAAGCCCCCTGACATATGAGGGTTGGAGGAGCTCCGGCCCACCCACTCTGTGAAGCTCCATCCCATGGTCTCATAGCATCAAGAACCGTAGTGCGTACTTATTGAATATCTTTCCTACAGCAATACCCTGGGATCTTTAAAAATCAGCTTTCTGCAATGACTATTTGTCCTTTGTTTCAACATCAGCATGTGATTCCTCAAGTTCTGCCCCATATTGTGACAGGAAATCTGAATTGGCATGTTCACTCCCCTTTTTATTAGAGACAATGAATAGGTATAGCTGCAAGGCCAAATACCATCTCATTATACGTGGGTTCTTCTCTCGTATTTGATGCAACCAACAGAGAGGATTATGGTCTGTCACTACTTTAAACTCTGCCCCCCAAAGGTAATATTTAAATGATTCAATTGGTCACTTAAGGGCAAGACATTCTTTTTCTATTGTCGCATACCTGCGTTCTCTCTCATGCAACTTTCTACTAATGTAGAGGATGGGATGCTCTTCATTCTCAATAACCTGAGTCAATACTGCCCCAACCCAATCCATGACGCATCTGTCTGCACAATAAAAGGTTTGGTAAAATCAGGGATTTCTCAAGACAGGATATGCACAATGACAGGCCTTAATTTGTCTAAAGGCTGTATCACATTCTGGGGACCACTCCACCCTGTTTGCATACCTCTTCTTGGTTAGCTCCGTGAGGGGGCCTGCTATCGCTGAAAATCTAGGAATGAACCATCTATAGCACCCAGCCAGCCCCAAGAAGGCACGGACCTGTTTCTTAGTCTTGGGTGTGCCACATGCAGAGACCACTTCTACCTTGTTCATTTCTGGGTGAATAACCCCATTCCCTACAATGAAGCCAAGATATTAGGTTTCAGTCTGTCCCAAACAACATTTTGTAGGATTTATGGAGACCCCTGCCTGTTTGATTGCCACAAGGACTTGCTCTAAATGCTGCAGATGGGTTTCCCAATCAGGGCTAAACACCACTACGTCATCTAGATACACAGCACAGAATGCAGAATAAGGTTGGGGCATTTGGTCCATGAAGCGCTGGAAGGTGGCAAGTGCTCCATGAAGGCCAAAGGGCATGGTGACAAACTCAAATAACCCCACTGGCATACTAAACACAATTTTCTCCCTAGACTGAGGGGTAAGGGGTATCTGCCAGTATCCTTTTGTGAGGTCAAGTGTAGAAATGAAAGTAGCATTCCCCAGACGATCAATAATGTCATCTATCCTTGGCATGGGGTATCTGTCAAGAAGGGAGGTGGCATTTACCCTCTGAAAGTCCAGGCAAAGGCAAATGCCTCCTTCTTTCTTATTGACTACTACAATAGGTGAAGACCATGCACTACGAGAGGGCTTGATTATTCCTAACTGTTCCATTTTTCTTACCTCTTTTATTACCTCATCCCTGACCTGTACAGGTAATCAGTAAGCTTTCTGGTATATTGGGGTACTCTGTGTAACTCTAATGTCGTGCCCTATGCCTATTGCTTGGCCTGGTACATTTGTAAAGGTTTCTGAATATGTACCCAATAGTTGTTGAAGTTGGGTGTGTTGATGAGAAGTTAAGGCAGGGTTAACTTGGACCTCTTTTATCTGACCTGCCTGTTCTAATCTCCTGTAGGCTACTTCAAGCTCAGAGTCCTGTGACACTGTCTGTCTGGATGTAATAGCTTATGTTGGGGGGTTCTGGTTTCTCATGCCACAACTCCAACAAGTTTGCATGGTATATCTGTTTGCTACACCTCTTATTAGGCATGTGGACCTCATAGGTCACAAATCCCACCTGTCTAACAATAGTGTAAGTGCCTTGCATCTCATAAGGAGTTTGTTCTCAGTGGCAGGCAAGAGGAGTAGTACCTGATTTCCTATAGACAACTGTTTATGCCCCACCCCTTTATTATATTCTGCCTTCTGTTGTGCCTGTTTTCCCACTAATGATTGGTGGGCCAATGTGACATACTTCCTTAAGCGTTTCCTTAATGCCGTCATATACACCAACACTCCTTGCTTCTCTATCTGGATATTTTCCTCCCAGTGTTCTTTGATAACATCTAACGGCCCGCGAGGGTTTCAGCCATACAAGAGGGAAAGGGGGCATAATTCTGTTGAAGCTTGGGGCACCTTTCAATAGGAGAACAGGCGGTATGGCAGAAAGGTGCCCCAGTTTCTTCCTTCCTTCCTCACTGACAAACTTCTGAAGAATCTTTTTAAGTGTCTGATTGAACCATTCCACCAACCCATCCATTTGAGGATGGTATGTGAGGTTCGTACAGCTTGGATCCCCAGTAGTCTATATAGTTCTGTTAACATTACTGAAGTAAAGTTTGTACCTCTATCTGTCAATATAACCTTTGGGATGCCCATTGTACTAAATATCTTGGCCAGTTCCTCCGCTACCCTTTGAGCTGTTACCGTCTTCATGAGGATCGCCTCTGGGTATCTGGTAGCATAGTCGTAAATTACTAAAATAAATCTATTACCCTTAGAACTGGTCTCAAGGGGTCCTACCACATCCATGGCAATACGATCAAAAGGCTGGCTAAGTAGGGGTATATTCTGGAGGGGCACCATATCCTTTTTTCCTGTTTGAGCTACTCTCTGACATACAGGGCAGCTTTGAACATACTCTGACACCTGATCATGAATGCCTGGCCAATGAAATTGACCCAGGATCCTGTTTAAAGTGGTATCTCTCTCAGAGTGACCCACTAGTGCTATATCATGGGCCAAGTGTATTATCTTACTCTGATATTTTTGAGGAACAACCAATTGTGTTACTTTATTCCCAATTTTGGGGTTTGTACACTCCCTGTACAGAATATTATTTAACATAAGATACCTGGGGGACCCATCATCATTATGTTTTTCCACCTGTGAAAAGGAAAAGGTTAAAGATGCTTCTTGCTTTTGTTCATGTGCTATAGTCTGTGGTTTAATATTCAAAGGTCCCATAACATTTTTTTTCTGTCTGTCTTTGTTTCATTATTTTCCCCTTCCAATCTTTACCTGGGGACTCAAACAGTCCTTTTTAAAATGTAAACAGCTTCCCCAGTTAATCTTGGTGTTTTGTTTGTGACCGAGTCGTCGCTGCAATCACAGGAGAAAACTCATGTTTTACCAACAGTGCAGAAAAGTCAGGGTGATCCTGTCCAATGATTATGGGGACTGGAAGATTGGGAACAATCCCAACAGATAACTCCTGTGTTTGTCCATTTATAGTCAAATCCAGAGAAGTAGTAGAATAAAAATGAGTGTCCCCATGTATGCATGTAACCATTGTCCCTCCTCCTGTTCTGTCTGCAGCCTCTACCAGGTCTGCTCGAACCAGTGTCTGATGGCTTCCAGAGTCTAAGAGGCCTAGTACATTATGGGGTCCCATTTTTACTGTGGCTATATAAGGTGTCCAGTTGGCTAATGCCAAATGTCCAAAGTTTCTTTTCACTGATGGACAGTTCCTTATTATATGCCCCTTCTTCTGGCAACCGTGGCAAACTATTTCAGACATGGGTACTCTCTCCCTTTTTTCTCTCTTTACCTCAGAATTGGCTTTAAAGTTATTATTAGAAAAGGTAGTTCTTACCAGGCTAGTGGAATGAGTGGATGTAGGTCCTCCTGGGTTCTCTAGGTTTCACTAGGTTCTAAAAAGGCATAAACCCATAATAGCTCCGATATCAAGACAAATTGTAATAATCAAGTTTCCCTTTATTTGAAATATAAACATCAAGATTCTTTTTGAAGTTTTCCTTTGAACTACTTAAAATTAATTTTATTGGCAACCTGTTCCAAAGATAAACTGTTCTTAAAGTATAAAAACATTTTCTATCCTTTCTTCTAAATCTCTCATTTTTTATCTATAAAGGATGTTCCCTAGCATTTATTCGATCGTTTTTAAATTCCAAGTCCAAATTCAATATTAATTATGGATTATTTAATATATCATAAAAGAACAGAAGATTGCCTCTCTGTCTTCTAACCTCCATACTATGCAATCCCAATCTATCCAATCTATCGTCGTATGAATATTGATTCATTCCAAATATAGATTTGGTAAATCTTCTCTGTTTTTTTCAGCTCCCTTGATCTCTGTTATTTTATAGGGAGACCATATACACGATCCATAATCCAAAATAGGTCTCACATATGACAGGTATAAGGGCAACAAGACTTCAGTTGCTCTACTTTTTATATTCCTTTTAATTGAGACGATTACTCTATTAGCTTTTGCAATTACAGATGTTTTATGTGCTTTAAAATTTAGCTTATTGTCAATAAGTATCCCAAGATCTTTTCTGTAACTTTACATTTGATCAGATCCCCATCCAAATAATATACCTGATTTGGATTATGGTTACCCATCTGTAGAACATCACATTTTTTATAATTTATTTGCATCCCCCATTTTGTTACCCATGCACATACTGCATTGATATAATTTTGGATATGTTCAATTTGATCAAAAGTCTGATATGGGCTGCAAATTGTGATATCGTCAGCATATTTTGAAATAGTGCTCCTGATGTTAACATCCAGGTCTGCCATAAACATCTGAAAAATCAAATGTCCCAACATAGACCCCTGTGGAACACCACTTGTCACCTGAACCTCCTTAGACATATGACTATGAATTGAAACCACTTGAGAATGCTTATCAAGCCAATCATTTATCCATCTAACATAATTTTTCTTTATTCCTAATGTAGTCAATTTTAAATAAATTGCCCAATGTGGAACTCAATCAAAAGCTTTACTTAGGTCAAATAGGAGCACATCAACAGGAACACCATTGTCCCTTAATTTGCTAACTTGATTGTAAAAGGTGACCATATTTGTAGCACATGAATAGCCCTACTTAAAACCATGCTGATTCTGATCAAACAATGGATCATTATTGAAATGTTGATTTATTCTAACCTTTCAAGATGGCGGTCTTGTTGGACTAGCCCTCGTTACTGTGTTCTGTTGCTTCGTTTTATGTTATTTTTCATTTTATTTTTCTTTTAGTTTAGTTTAATACTATTTTTAAATTGGCATTTTATTGTTTAGTGTTTAGCTGTGCTCTGTTAGTTCTTGTTTTTGTTTTGCGGTCATTTGTTTAAGTTTAGGCCAGCAGTCCCTGGTAGTGTTTCCCCAGTGCCTGTTGACTGGAGGAGTGGGGAAGAGGAGTTCATTTACACGCTTGTGTTCAGTCACCTGCAGGAGCTGGGGTGCCTTTCAGCAGCGTCCGGTCAGGAGATCAACAGTATACTTGGAGCCGTGGCTGTATTAATGAGGTGGAGTGCTTTTGTCCATCTGACAGTAGGCTAGTGGCCTGGGAGCTGGAGGGTAGACTGCCTCTTTGAGGGAACTGTTCCCCCACTCTGAGAGATTTGCTTCCTGAGTCTGCATACAGTGGATCGTTGTTGGTGCATTTCGGTTTTGGCCTCTGGAAAACTTTATTTGGACACATGGCGTTATGAATTGTACTATGTTCTGGGTTTTACGGACCTATTAGTACTTACTTTGAACTAAGTGACATATTTTCTTGTGATGGACACAGAAGAATTGGTCTGGGATCCTTTTCTTTGATTGAGCATCGGAATTTGGCCGAAGGGACTGCCTGTGGTGTTTGGAGTTCTGTGAGTGAGGGGCCTGATTTATTGATCAGTGCCCCTCTTTTTCTTATAATCCCTACACTTTTCCAAGTCTAGACTCAGTGACATTATAGTGGTTTTGTTGTGTGGCAGCTCTGTCCCCCCCCCATAATCTTGCCTAGGTAATCTTGGGTGCCTACTGGGACTGAGCAGGAGCTGCCTTACTCTCTCCAAGGGAGCTGGGGATTAGTGGGGGGCTCCTAATTTATCCCTGGGTCGGTCCTGTTGGCACGGCCTTCGGGCATTTGTAGCTGCAGGTCCTAAGGGGCAAAATTGGACCTGATAAGGTAGACTAGGGACCAAGAAGGGGGAGCCTCCACTCTCCAGTGGCTCGGCCTGTACTCATTTTTGGTTTTCCCTGAAGATTTCCTTGTTTCGTTGGATACTTTTTGTGACTGTGGATCATTGCATATTAGAAAAGCTCTGACTTGAAATTGACAGATTTATTGTTGATTTGGTTCATTAGACTCGACATTTCACCTTATTTATGCTGGATTATCTGGATTATTTTGGCTCCAGCTACTATTGGATGACTTTCTTCTCTGTTTTATTTTGTTTATGGTTTCCTGGCTGTGAGAGAACCAGGGTGTCTATATTTTATTTTATTTTTTGATGTTTTTGTTTAGTTTAAGTTTTTGTCTGTTTATTTTTTCTTCCTGCCTCGGTTGTGTGAGGGCTGTGGGACAGGGGAATTTCATATTATTATTTATTTTAAATATCCTGTGAGAGGGGACTGTTGTATTATTTGACTGTTACTTTCATCTCCTTGGCTGAGAGGGCTGTGGGAGGGGAGAATTTTATATCTGTGTGTTTATTATTTTTCCTGTGAGAGGGGACTGTATTACTGTCATGTTTTATTTTTGAAGGTTTAAAGCCATCTTATAGTGGGAGGGGGTAGTTTATATGTTTTATTAGGGTAAGGATTGTTGCTTAATTTATTTTTGGGGGGCCTTTTTGTTCAGCTGTATTGCCTGTGATTTTAGAAACTTGGGGTTTTTGTGTGCTTTCCCCATTGGTTTTTGTTAAATGTGCCTGCTTGCTCCCCCTGTCCTTTGCTATTCGGCCTCTGCTCTCTGTGCCCTCTGCCATTTCTCCTCTTTCCCCCTGCCTGCTTTTATCTACCAGTGCTGTCAAGCTCTGAGGATTGCTTGCAGGGGGGAAGTCAGGGGTGGGTGTGGGGTTGCGTACAGTGGAGTCTGATTGCACAGTGCTCTCCCATAGGGGTGGTTAAGACCAGAAGATGACCTGGGGTGAAATGGTATCTGGAACGTGGTAACTCTGTTCTGGTTTCCATACCCAAGGGCTCCTCCATTTTAGGAGGGCCAGTAGTCAGGACAGCTCACCAACCTCATCCAACTCTGGGGCTGTTATGCAATGCCAGATCTGTCTGCAACAAGACTGGTCTTATCACAGATTTTGTTGCTAGGGCAGATCTGGCTTACATTACTGAGACATGGTTAGATGGGAATGCTGACCGTTTTTTAGAGGCAGCAGTTCCCACTGGGTATTTGGTTGTACATCTCCTGAGATAGGACCATGGGGGGGGTTGCGGTCTGTTTCAAGACTGAATTGGGCCTAACTGGACTGCCAGTTGATGAGGCCAGGTCATTTGAGTGTACCGTGGCAGCTGGTGTGGGGTGCAGGATAGCTCTCATTTATCGCCCACCAGGTGATGAGAAGCTGTTCCTACAGGAAATAGCAGATTTCGCCATCAACATGGCTTTGGAGTTGCCCATACTGATGGTTCTGGGTGACTTCAATGCCTGGGTCGATGATGAATCTTTGCTTTTTGGTCAACATTTCCTCCAGGTGAAGACATCTCTGGGCTTCACACAGGTTGTTTCCTCACCTACCCATAAGGGTGGTCACTTGCTTGACTTGGTTTTCCTCCTGGGGATCAAGGCCTCTGACTTAGTGGTGGAACCACTCAGTTGGTCTGATCACTACTCAGTTGGGTTAAGTTTTTTTGCCCCCCTGAGTAGGCTGTCCCCTGTGGAGTTGGTCAGCTACCGCCCTTTGTGGGATGTGGTCCCTGAAGACCTGATGGTGGTAATTGACCTCTCGTCATTGGACAAGACTTGCACAGATCCCGAGCAGTTGGTTGTGGCTTATAATGGGGCCGTATCCTCAGCCCTCGATCTGATTGCTCCTATCCATGTTCACCCCCTCCCACGTCACCCTCAGGCCCCTTGGTTTGATGGGGCTCTTAGGGAGTTGCGGAGTTTGGGGCAAAGGTTAGAGAGTCATTGAAGGAAGACTGCCTCTGATGCTGACCACCTTATTTTGTTAGAACATTACAAATTCTACCAAACAGAAATTTCCCGTAAGAAGGCCGAATTCCTGTCCAGGGAAATAGCTGTTGCAAGGAACCGACTGGCTCAACTCTTCAGAACTGTTGAGAGGCTGTGCAACCCAGCCTGTCAGCAGTTCCATCGATTTTTTTTTACAGAATGAGTGTGATGAGATCGCTCGCTTCTTTGTGAATAAGGTGGCTGACATCAGGCGGAAGTGCCTCCAACTTCATTCTACAGGGGTTGCTGTTGATCGGTGCCTTGTGACTATGCCCAGAATTTCCTGGAGTACCTTTGACCTGCCGGATTTCATAGACATTATGCAGATTGTCCAAGAGATGCATCCCACATATTGTCGTTTAGACCCAGGCCCTACTTTCCTGATTCTGGGTTGTAGTAATATTATCAGCCTGGTCTTAGCTTGGATTGTCCGGTGCTCTCTGGATTCAGGTGAGTTCCCTAGCTCCCTGAAAGAGGGGGTGGTGACCCCCCTCCTGAAGAAAGCTTCCTTATACCCGGAGAACCTAGCAAACCACAGACCTATCACTAACCTCCCTTTTGTGGGGAAGGTTATTGAGAAAGTTGTGGCTGCTCAATTGGACAACCATTTAACTATCCATAATTTATATGAACCTCTCCAATCAGGTTTTTGTAAGAAGCATAGTACTGAGACCACTCTGGTTCAGGTGCTCAATGATCTCCTGATGGTGAGAGATCGGAGATACTGTTCCATGTTGGTTCTCCTAGATTTATCATCAGCCTTTGATACTGTGGACCATGGGATTTTGCTCGAACTTCTGAGGTTCGTCTATGGGCTGTCTGGTACAGTCCTCAGATGGTTTTCATCCTTCCTCACTGGTAGAACGCAGAGAGTTGTCTTGGGTTTATCTTCTTCCACAGCTTTCTGTCTGCCCTGCAGGGTTCTTCAGGGTTTGGTGCTGTCTCCCATGTTGTTCACAGTATATATGCTGCCCCTCAGAGACATTATAAGATGATATGGGCTGAGGTTTCACTGCTATGCTGATGATACCCAGCTCTACCCGTCTTTTGCTCCAAACCAAGTTAGTGCAGTCTCAGTACTGAATAGCTGCCTCACAGAAATCAAGGATTGGATGAACATCAACGGTCTAAAGTTGAACCCAAGGAAGACTGAGGTTTTGGTTGTGGACCCGGGTCATAGGGCAGAGGGGTTGAGGACTGGCTCCCTTCTGGTTTAGTCCTGGGGGAGGCCCAGATTCTCACCTCAGGATGGGTGCATAATCTAGCGGTGGTGCTTGACAACAGTCTGTCTCTTTGTCATCAGGTTTCGGCAGTCATCAAGCTGGCCTTTTACCATCTTAGGAACATCATTAGGATTAAGCACCTTGTTCTGCCCAGTGATCTACCTGTTTTGGTCCATGCCTTTGTGACTTCCCACCTTGATTACTGCAACTCCCTTTATCTAGGGCTTTCTGGGGTTGAAATCCACCATTTGCAGCTAGTGCAGAGTGCAGCAGCATGTTTGTTGACAGGGGTATCTAGAAGATCTCATATTACCCCGTGTTGCATGATCTGCACTGGCTGCCTATTCAGTGGCGGATCACCTTTAAAGTAGGTCTTTTGATTTTCAAAGCCCTACAGGGCTTAGGTCCCGATTACTTGAAAGAGCTCCTGGTTCCTTACACCTCTCTGTGACAGCTACGCTTGGCTGATGAGGGGTTGCTGGAGATTCTGAAGGTCAATTTAAAGTTATCTGGTGTGCGTGCTTTTGTATTTGTGGCACTGACCTTCTGGAATTCTCTGCCCCATCAGCTTTGAGAGTGCAGGACAGTGGGGAGTTTTAAGTAGGCACTTAAGACTTTCCTTTGGGGGAAAGCTTTTTTGGTATTTCCTTGATTTTATCCTGTATTTATTGTGTAATTGTTTTATTTGAACTGTACAGTGCCTTGGATGTTTGAAAGGTGCTTAACAAATACATTTTATTATTATTATTATTTTATTATTATCATTTATAAGAGTTTCCAATATTTTGCATGGTATTGGTGTCAAGCTTATAGGTCTATAATTGTCAACACGTGTTTTACTACCAGATTTATGAATAGGGGTTACCTTAGATTTTTTTCATTCCTTTGGTACTTTCCCATAATTAAGTGATTTTTCGTACAATAATTTCAAAAGTAACCAAATATTATCTTTCATAAGTTTAAGCATAGTAGAGGTTATATTATCCATTCCAGGTTCACTATGTTCTTTTAAGTTTTAAATTACTGCAATAATTTCTTCCTTGGAAAAACTGTAATGTTCTTCTAGTGTCCCATAATCATTCTGAGTAATATGCATAATTTGTTCTCCATATACAGAAGAAAAATAATTGTTAAATGAATTTGCAATTTCTATTGGTTCAGTAATGACTTCTTCGTTAACTGTAATAGAGAGTAAGGCACCGTTGTTCTTTTTTAGTGAGTTAATATAACTAAAAAACTGTTTATTGTTCAGTTTTGAGGCTGTCCTAGCTAAATGTAGGTTATAATCTTTTTTAGCTTTATTAATCTTATTCTTATGTATTTTTTGAATATGCTTAAATTTTGACCAATTTAATTCAGTTTTCCTTTTGATGTATTGACCATATAGTTCATTTTTCTTTTTAATTAATTTATTTAAACTGTTGCTTAACCATTTAGGTTTTCTTCCAGATTTATTATATTTATTAATTTATTTAACGTGAGTATTCATAATTCTGTGAATAGTAGTTCTGATAAAATCCCATGTCTCTTCTATAGATTTTTCTGATAATATATCCTCCCATTGTATCCTACTTAGTTCTTTATGCATTTCATCTATATTTGCTGTTTTATATAGATATATTTTGGTACACCCTGAAATAATTGTCTTTTCATAATCAAGAGAAAACAATACACAAGAAGGGTCACTATTTCCAATTAGAGATATTGTCTTACAGTCAACAAGTTTAATATCCTTTGTTGTCAATACTAAATTGAAGATTTTATTAAGTCTAGTATGTTGTTTTACAGACTGAATCAGATTATTTTCATTACACAAATCCAAAAGGTCTTTACTTTGATTATTAACAGTAATATGTTTAACCTAATCTATATCTGGGAAATGAAAATCACCTGTCAGAACAACTTGACCAAGTTCAAGTGCCATTGAAATTTCATCCATCATTGATTCTACTATATTAGATTTTGTATTAGGAGGTCTATAACAGAGACCCAAAATGAATTCAGTTTTATTTTCTTTTAAAATTTTAATCCATAATGTTTCAGCATGATTATTTACACCAGTTTTTATTCTGTCAGTAATATCCACATATTTTAAATTCTTTGATACATAAACGGCTACTTCTCCTCCCTTCCCTTCCTATCCTTTCAAATGATATCATAACCCTGTATATTATAATTTCACACGTCATTTACTCCAAGCCATGTTTCAGTTATTAAAGCCACATCTATATTTTCAGAATCTAATATATTTTTTTATTCACTAAGTTTATTAGGCAAACTCCTAATGTTACTAAGTGAACACTTAATTGTATGTGCTTTTTCAACAGGTTTATCACCAGATGCTGGATTATTTAAAATGGCTGTTTTCCAGCTCCCCCATGACTTAGTATAAATTAATTTGTGCCATATGTCTTTTAATAATATCACTCAGCAGATTTGCACCTTCATTATTCAGGTGCATCCCATCTTTACTGAATCAATGTCGATTACCAGAAAAAATAGACCATGAGTTTCTCTCCCTTGCAGGTCTTGCAGCCATGAAGTCTTCTGCCAGGGCAATAGTTTTCTCCACTCCTTCGGGCTGATGTTCCTGAACCCACAATTGCACATCCTGCGGTAATATTTTAATAAACTGCTCAATTGTGATGGCCTCCATAATCTGGCGAACTGTTTTGGTACCTGGCTACAACCACTTATTGCTCAAATCCTTCAAACAGGCATAGATTTCCCTCGGGGCATCAGTGGACTGCATTTTTAGGAAACGATAATGTTGCCGGTAGGTCTCTGTACTTATATCATATCTTCTCAGTGTCTCCTTCTTTACATGATCATAATTGTCCACAACCTGTACATCCAAATGACTATACATGACCTGTGCTCTTCCTGCTAATTGGGGGGCAAGATGTATCACCAATTGTTCTTTTGTCCACCCACACATTTGTGCCACCCTCTCAAATGTCATGAGGTACACTTCAATATCATCTGTGTCATGTGACCTCACCAGTTTAATATCCCTTGGGCCCTGTGGTCATTCAGCATGCTCTGTCTGAATGGCCTGCAGCATCCACATGGTGTCTGCCCACTTGGCATCCTGTCTCCTATGGTCAATCTCCCTCTCCCAATCAAGCTGAAATTGCCTGACACATAACCATTTTAGTAGTTCACCAACATCTTCCACTGGAGCATGCTCAAGGTAGGAGGCGTCCACTTCTTTCTCCAGGCCCTCAGTTTCCAGAGGATGGTCCATGGGTATCTCTTCCCTATGCTCACTGAACTCCTCCTCTGTCCTCTCTGATGGCTGCCTATTGACCTTCAGGCATGTATCAGGCAAACTGGTCAGCAGCTGAGCCCCTCTCTGGGCCACCATATGTCTAGTGAGGGTGTCTTGAGCCTGGCCATCCTCCACCATGTCCACCTTGGGTACCAGGGAGTACCCACTGCAATGTCTTCCTTTAAAGGCAAGAGGAAGCAGGCAGTAGAGATCCCACTTCAAACACTACTTGTTACCGTGTGGGTTCTACAGAGGGACACAATGAGACAGAAAGTAAGGGGCAGCCCACTTTTGCTTAGTGGGATGTTTATTTCTTCATAAACACTTTCCAAGCACCATAAACAAAATAACAAAGAAAAAACAAGTTCTTCAAAAAAACTATGAAAACAAGAAGATTATGTAGCTTAGAACCTCTCTTTCCTCTGGTCAGGAGAAACTGACCCCATCTGTCTGGTACCTGCTCAGGTAATGCTTAAGTACCCACCTACCTGAGTCAGGTGACTTAGCATAATCACTACTACTGTAAAACATTTTTTTATAGGCTTCAAAACAATATTATGAAAACCCAACAAAGTAATGCATGACAAGCACAAAGTGTAGTTTATTCAAAGAGTAGGAAATAACCATTGCTAAAGACTTTGCATTTACCAGAATGTTCCCCTGACAATGATTGACAGGCAGGTGCTATAAGAATAGGCCACAAGGAGCTGCTATCTCCCTATAGTAGTCCTCAGTACACTGTGAGGCTTCCCAGGGAACAGAACTCTTATGGCTACAAGTTGCTCCAACACCAACTAAACAGAGAAACAGAGACATATAAGGTATTGTTATGTCCCTTTGTGCAATGTTTTAAAGGCCAGTCCTGTTTCTCTACCTAGGTAGGAAAACTAACAGACAAACTAAGTTTGCAGGACTACTCTCTGAATGTTTTAGTGGCCAGTTCTGTTTGTCTACCTAGGTAGAAAAACTAACAAACAAACTAAATTTGCAGGGCTACTCTCTGAACACAGTCTCTTTCCTTTGGTATTATGAGCTAGCACTATTATTTCATAAGAAATGCAGGGGGATAACTGTTCTTAGATGTTTCTCTAATTAAAAAAAGGTTTCCAGAGCTGCAGAGCTGCAAGAAAACAGAGTCCCAGAGCTGTAGAGCTGCTAGGAAGCAAAGTCCCTGAAGCAATGTCAAGCCGTCGGCTGGAAGTTACAAGCTGACGGCTGACACTTTCACTAACAGAAAAGGGAACTTCTAACAGTGCCCAATGAGGAACAAGGCTGCAAAAATCAGTGCTTTCCTGCTCTATGTATGCCTGCTTGGGTAAAGGTTTTTAAAATAAAACCCATTTCAGGGGATAAGTGAGTGCTTAGCACTACACGTTAGTGTGCAAGGTTGCGAGGACTTTGCAATCATGCGAACAGTCGCATGGCATCACAGAAATGCTATGAGAAGGATCCTCCACAGGATTCAAAACCCAGGACTATTGCTCATTTTTTATTTTTTTTTAATTTCATCTTTATCCTCCTTCCTACCTCCGGTGCCCCCTCCTTCCGTCCGCTAATGTCCCCCGTTACCTACCTTAGGGATCTGCCCCTAGAGTGCCCTTCCTCCTCCTCGCACAGTGGGGTCTGTCCTGTAGGTGGTCCGGGTGGACTTAGGGTGGCCTTCATCTAGGGCTGCTGGAGGGGTTTTTCCGGTTTTCTTCCCTTACGTCCCCACTTCCCCTAGGACGCCAGCACTTGGGATGTACGTCCCGAGTGGTAGCATGCTTACGCACGCAGACCCTCATGCGCCGCAATGTCCCCCCTCCCCGGCTCCGATGAGCGAAGCTGCCTCCATCCCTTCCCAATGCCGGTGCTTCCACTGGCTATGGAAGGGATGCAGAGCGCAATGTGCTCTTGGTAACCCGCCCCCGAGGGAGGAGAGCATCCGTTGGGACACTCGATCCTCCCTCTCCCCACCGACCCCCGGCCACCCGAGTCCGTTCCTGAACCCAGGCCACCGGCGTAGCGTGAGGTGTGGACTATTTCTCATTTTAACAGGTCACTCTTCTTTACCACAGCGGGGGGGATGAGGAAAACAACCTCATTACTTAATAACTCTAGACATGATAAACACAACAATGTATTTATATCTAAGGCACTTAATATTTCATAAGCCTAGCCTTCTTTTTTGAATTCAGGCAAGCACAGCACAGGATACAAAATGCAAAGGGGAAAAGGGGGTGTTGCTTACAGATGTCTCATTTATTAGGGCAGTTAATCTGCCATACTAAAATGTTCATGTTTACTCAAGGACCCAGAAGAATACAGTGATATACAGTAACAAGGAGGGAATTAGAGAGGGGGGGAGTGTAAGGAGGTGGCCTGCCTCCATACAGAAAAACAGGGATAGCCATAGGAGAGAGAAATATAGCAGTTTCAACCAAGAAGAGACAGTAGATGGGTCCATAACTAAAGTGGCAGGGACTGACCCTGTCACATACATCTTTGTTGTCATCCAGTAAAGTGCACTGAATCCCAATTTCTCTAGACAATGGCTTCACTAAAATAGCTGTTTACAAACTAAAACATGAGGTGAAATATAAGACCACTATTTTTTTTTTCAATCATTAAAAAAAAAAAAACAACTACAGATCAAACTGTGGCCTAATTATGCAATGTACAGTTGGAATAATAGGAACATACAAACATATGGATCTACCAGCAAAAGCAGGCTACATGTAAGAAACAACCCATGTCAGAGTGTGCAGTTACTGGGGATTAATCAACACCCTATGTACATTGTGAAACATGAGACCACAGGCAGAGTGTCTCTCAGCAACCAGGGTGTTGATTAATCCACAATAACTTCACACCCTGTCATGGGGAATTGTACTTATAACATGGGGTTTTTGTTTAATCAACCCAACATATGCAGTAACTGTTTTTTTGGCTGTTTAAATGCGAAAAAGGACTGTATCCTGCAACCTTACAAAATAGTGCCTCACAGATAATGCATGCAGGTAGTCCACTCCATTACGAGTCCTGTCTCTTACTGTCATGCCTCTGTGTGGCCCCATCCTACACAAAGCAAATTGACAACAACTGATATGAGACAACACTACAAATATCACCCACAACATGCCCCAATGTCCCCCTCAGTTTGTCTGTTTCACTATCTCTCACTCTGTACTCCATCTGGTCATGCTCGCTGAGTGGGGGGGGGGTATGTGCACTTCCCTGCCTGTTTCTTACTCCCCTGCACAGTCCTTGTGGCTATGTTTTCTCTCTCTTTCTCTCTCTCTCTCTCTCTCTCTCTCTCTCCCTCTCTAGCTCTATCTCTGTCACTCCCTTGCCACCAACCCCACCACATACAAACTGCTTGTCTCTACATCGACAGACACAGGACACCACCATTACACTACACAAACTTGTTTCCCAGCACTGTCTCTTATTGCATTGCATGGGCCATGTCTCGCTTTCTGTCTCCACTACTGTGCCACTTCGGGAACGAACGATAGATAGGATTGTGGCAAAGAGGTGTTACTCACCCTCTTTCTCTCTGTCTGTCCACCACACCCCCAACCCCTTTGATGCTTACCTGATAACTGACATCAAACACAGACCAGAACACAGGTGTAGTAGCTCTCCAGTCACTGTGGAATAATTCACTATGGAATATGGACTTGGATACCGCAAATCACTCTCGGGGGGGGTGCCACTGTTTGTCCCAGAACACAGACCACACACAGAGAACACGGCACAGACCCTGGCAGCAGAGATGGAGGAAGGTTGAACGGTAAGAGAAGATCAGTGGTGCAGCTGGATGGGGGAGCACTGTGAGAAAATGAACCATGGCAAACCAACAGGTGACATATGAGTAACTGTGGCAGCCCATGGAGGTCTGCTGTGCTGGTGGGTGGGTAGAGACAAGCATCCAAGGTTATGAGGATTTGAACATGTTCAGTGTAGGGAACTACACAAATGTACTTATGGACACTGACTCCTATGCGATTGTCCAGGCCATCTCTTCATGACACAGACGCATGTTGTTGACCACCTTTGTTCATGTTCACTTCCAGAAAGGTCACCAGCCCCTTTTTCAGGATTGTCTCCATTATGTTCACCACAATGGATGTGAGGTTTACTGATATGTAATTGTCAAGTGCATTACTTGTGCTATCTTTTATGGAGGGGCACCATGTGGGCCAGCATACAGTCTCATGGTATGTACCCTTTGTCAAAGGATATGTTGAATATGTCTGACATCCGTTCAGCCATTACCTCCACCCATTCTTTCAGCACCCTGGGGTGTATACTATCAGGTCCTAGTGCATTATCCACATTCAGAGCATGTAGTCCTGCCAATACTCTGCACCATGTGATTATCTCATCTGTCACTCTCTCCACCCCTTGTCAACCCTCCCCATCCCATGAGGTAGCTCTCAGCCTTTCTCTACATGAATACAGAACAGAATTATTAATTTCTGGTTCTGCCTGCTCCACCACTTAATCTGCCCATTGTTACACATTAATCTGTAGAAATCCACAACCATGATTTTACAACTAACAGAGGGTGAGTGGACTGCTTCATGTAGTGGTGGGGGATTCTCCATGATACACATTGTGCCAGATAATGCTTGCCTGCTGATGTGCTCATGACATCTGGACCAGTTGTGGGCTTCATTAAGCATGACTGAGTACAACTCCAGTTATTAACCCCAAAATGGGTGTTCCCTGGCTGAACTGCGCAGCCGGCTAATAAATGAAGGTGAATTATATTGGTAACATTCAAAGTTACCAATGGTTACTATTTAAAAGTGGATACTATTTGAGGCGGCTTTAAAATGGTTAAATACGGTATTCTCATTTGTTAACGATTACACATATTAAGTACCCCACGCCTACTGACCATGAGAACTAGTAATATCAATAATAACATGAGCAGTTACTTATCCACAGAATAAAATGTTTTATTGAAATAGAAACACTAATTGTTATAAATATTACCTTTTTTGACACCATGGACATGAACCTGTATCTTCTTATTGGCTGTTCCTTGAAGTTCAGAAGGAGAAACCTGGACAGCAGTAGTACGAGTGATTGGACTGGATTCAACATCCATGCCACTGTAATCTTCATTACATGGGTCGTCCTGATAGATGGCTGTGCCTGCATTGCATTGTACGACTTGACTCGCTGTATGTTCTAACAGAAGTTGGCTCACAATCTGTGTTGAGAATATAAAAAAAAATATTTAATAACAAAAGAAATGACCACACATACATTAAATTATGTGATTTTATTACATGCATGTGGTGCATAACTGAAATGATATAGTTATCACATTCATATAGTGAATTGCGTAACCATGCAGATAATGTGCAGAATTTCAGAGCAAGAACTCACCAGAGTAAAACTTTTTAAAGAAACCGTATATCCAATGAGAACATTTTGCATTTCCGTCTTGTTTCTGTTTTTAATGATGTTATATGTCACTGTCGGTCGAACGTATGAAACTGTTAACACGAAGATATATGACGTCATCAAGAAGTGATAAAAAAAATTATGACGTACTGTCCATAGAGCAGGGCTAATCCATGTGATCAAAACAATAAAATTTCATTTTCAATGACAAACGAAATCAGACTGGAATAGCAATAATTATAGCACAATGAAAAATTAACTAAGCAGGTTTAATTTATGGCCGTGCAACATTTTGCTAATACTATGTATGATAAATGATGTTGGTAATTTACTCACTTGAAAATGCATAATTAGAAGATGAATACAGAAAACATCCAGTTTGTTTCTGCGTGTGTTCATTGTATTTTACTTGGGAATATCTATAATGTTGCCATATGTTCAGCTGAACCATAAGGGATACAGCTATGTACCGTGGCCTATGTGAAATACACGTCCTGCCACATGGGAATCGCAGACTTCCTTTCTGTGGCACCACTTGTATACAGCTGTACAGGGTTTCTGTGTGATACATTTCTACTGGAATTGATGCACGTCTGGGACACTGCATGCATGTGCCATACAGCTGCAGTGTGAGAAACAGTAATTATAAAAATGGTCTGAGAAATAAATCTTTCTGATTTTGCAGTAGGCATTCTATCAGTCTTATGTTAATCTTTCATTACCATACATGTACAGCCTGATCATATGCTGGAAAAGGATTAACAATGTTTAAAAAATGTTTTTATTTTGATAGCAATAAGGCAATCCCAGTCGTTTTGTTAATAGTCAGTTTTTCACCTCTTCTACAGCATAGACCTTCGCCACACCTCGTGCAAGCATTAAACCATAGAGGGTGATTAATATAACAAATAACATAACACCTGGTCATAAATTATTGCTGAATTCAAAATCACCGGCATCATTTCAGTCATTCATCAGTGCTATAATATGGTATGCTGACAAGAAGAATCCATGTACCATTGCGATCAGGCTGTTTGAAACATAGCAGCCAATAAGATTTTTCATGAGACCCTTATTATATTTGTAGTTAGATGGGTCTATTCGGGTACAAGATTGGGTTGATGGAAATTGAACAAGAAATACACAGTCAGGTGATAGAGTGAATAAGTGTTTGTCATGTGACTGGGCAATGACCAACACATGGACATGGACTCCATAAGGCAACTGACTCTTATCATGGCAGGAATCTCTGTGTGGTAGTGACATAGGTCTCTCCTATAGGACTACAGTAAAGTGGACTACATGGAGACCAGTGGTAACAAACCTTCATGTGTGAAATGAATGTGTAACTCAGTACATGAACACTGACTGCATCCATCCTTGGGGAGGGGGAAACTGACAAGCTTGATTTGTTACACACATGCACTGTCTACAACTAATGGTGAGCATGGTTGATAGTGCATATGAAGCAGACACACTACCATTGGGCAGATAATAGCAGATAAGAAGCATGCTATTATGTGGCTGCCATGGTATGATGTCTTGCCCACTGCAGCATGGTAGGTAAGTTTTGGCATGTACACACTGCACACTCTAGACAGAGGTTGAACACACTGTATTCAGCTTGTGATCAGATATTGTGGGGGTCCTCATTCTGAATATGAATAATCATGCCCTGCCACCACACACTGACCAAACCCCCTACCCCCATACTTACAAGACTTAACACACAAGGATGGGATGCCCATTGGGCACACCACAACCAAACAACAACAAATTCGGGTCTTGGCTACTTAAACAGGGAGGTGCCATAGAAGTGTGAAAACAACACAGTGCTCACTGATCACAGCTGAACTAACGGCAAGGAGAATGTCGTCTACATGGACCTGTTTCTTGGTTTTGATGCAGAGATCCCAGTGAGATGGCAAGTTCAGTCATGGTCAGCCACCTTAAAATACAGCTCAGGCTGTGCTGGTACACACAACCTCCATAACAGGTATGCATTCAACTTTACTCTATTCCCCCTACACATGGCAAATTAGACCAGTCATGGGAACCACAGTCCTTCTCACCCTTGCCAACCCTCTGGCTACCTAGTCCATCTATGAAAAGATACACAAGTGTAGTCCATGACATTGTGTCATTAGCACTGAGATTATATTGTATTACATAACACTGATCAGAATGCATATCAATAGTTAGAAGAGGATTTTGCTGCTACACTTATTGTGAAAATATGTTGTCATACTGAACTGAGTACCTAAATAGTGCATCACATCAGCATATGATGCAGCATTTGATACACCATTAAGCATGCCATGGCGGTGAGAAAATGTTATATTATATTGTTCGATGGGATTTAACAACATCTGTTGCTAACTGGGACAACAGGCATGTGGCTTCATCACCAAAACAAAGCAGATGTGGATAAATCAGAGTAGCACAATCCATGTTGTGTATTATTTATTGAAACACATGAGAGTAACACAACAAATAAGAATGGCAATTAACAAGTAACATTAAATAACATGGAGTCTTTGGTAGTAATAATTTCAATTATAAAATGGCCAACAATGAAAGGTCAAATGACGACTTACCATTTGGGCAGAAAGCGTAATCTAACCATTCATTAATGCCCTGCTAGAACAACAGTTGGCATGCTGATCACAAAGTATGCTATAACCCAAGGCAGACCATGGGTGTATTTAAGCAATAATACCCGAGAGGGTGGGCGGTATTGGGCAATACCGGACCGCCCAGGGGCGTAATGAGGCCCGACGCCGCAGGCGGAGGGCCTTATAGCCCCTGGAAGGTCCGGTATTGCCCATACCGCCCACCCTCGAGGGTATTATTGCGTTTAGAAAATGGGCAGTGTAAAAAACATAAGTTAAATAAAAAGAAAATTAATAAAAAAATAGTTTAAAGTCATTTTGTAAAAAAAATAGTTCCTCCGCCTGCATTAGAATGATGTTTTTTTGGTTTTTTGGGGCCCCTCTGAAGAGTGAGAAAACATGCAGTTTGATTGTACTGTGCTTTTATTTAAATGTGTCGCCCCAGTGGATTCAGAAGACCGAGCATGTCAAAGCCCTGCCAGTCCGGTAAAACCCCAGTGGACTCAGAAGACCGAGCATGTCAAAGCCCTGCCAGTCCGGTAAAAAATACAGCCCGCAAAAGAAATGAAGAATACTTTTTAAAAGTTAACAGCCAGCATATTTACGGCTGGTAATGTGCTGCGCTGTCGCCGTCCTGATGCCCAAGCCTTCAGTTTGTCTTCGGGGGTCGCCAGTCAGGTAAAAAATACAGCCCGCAAAAGAAATGAAGAATACTTTTTAAAGTTAACAACCAGCATATTTATGGCTGGTAATGTGTGCTCTTGCTGTCGCCCGTCCTGATGCCCAACCTTCAGTTTGTCTTGAGTCTTGCGACATCCCTGTTGTAACTGAAGAAGGAAAGTGAACGCAGCCCAGCAGAAGGGAAATGTGTTTGTGAGTGGAAAGACAGAGACAGAGCAGCAGTGGCAATCCGGCAAGTAAAACAAAAACGTTTTCTAAGCCACTGTGTGATGACAGGGGATGAAAGGACATGTGGTGGGGGGCAGAGCAGTTGCAGATGAGATCGGGACACAGGAGAAGAAAGCGCAGTCAGAAGCTGATCAGTCTAACGGCTTTTTTTTTTTTTGCTTCGTTCGTGTTTTTTTTTTTCTTCATGTAGGCAGACGTGAGTACCAGGGAGGTGTGGTGCGGGTTCATGTGGTAGCTGGCACTAAATTGGGCAGTGGGAGGGTGCAGGATCTCTCGCTAAGCAAGAGAAAAAAATGGTGGCAATTTCGAATTTCATATTATGATTCTAGCCAATTAGGAAGCATAGTGGGCACAGGAATAGTAGAATTGGTGAAGGGGCATTGTAGGCTGGCACTTTTTATTTGGTGGGCATCTATTGAAACTTAATGTACCCCTGTGGAATGGGTACCAGCCAATCAGATGCCTCCAAATAAAAGGCCCATTTTCTAAATGGGCATTAATGCATGCCCCAGGTGCATTGTGAGGCATGAGGTCTTGCCCAAGTGACTTCAACCAGCTGGGAAGTGCATTACTTCCCTGATACACCCATGGGCGGCAGTGGGTTATTGCACTTATAAAATGGGCTAGCTGACTGTAAAAAACAAAAAATCAAAAGCTGTTTACAAATCGGCATGCCAACTGTTGGTCTACCAGATCATTAATGAATAGTCAGGCAATGCTTTTTGCCCAATGGCAAGTCATCATTTTACTTTTCATTAATGCCCCTTTTAAAAAAAATATTTCATTTATTTTTTATGGTAAAATAGCAATTTTTACAAGTGTAATAACCCACTCAGGTCAATGGGTGCATCACAGCATTATTTGTACTTCACAACAGGTTGAAGTCACATGGGCAAGCACTCATGCCTCACAACACCACCCAGGGTGTGCATTAATGCCACAACACAAACATGGTCTGTCATGGGTTATAGCATACTTATGATTGCAATTATTACAGAAGCCCAACACCATGGCAAGGCAACTCCATAGGCTGGGTGTGTTATTTTTTGTTATACAACACGAGAACCATTTGTGTCATTGTTGAGAACAATTGAAACATTGTGTAATTCCACTAAATATACGTATGTCAAACATCACCATAAAATAAATCTGTATTAGGTCTCAAGAGTGAAACAGATGGTAGTAGTGTAACACATAATAATAAAAGAAATTTGCCATTACTTATTACAGAAGAATTATACACATGGGCACATTTCAGTAAAGCATCACATCACAACATTTTTTATTTATTGGGTGTACATGTTACACTGACAGTCAGTCATAAGAGGAAAATTGTATTTACACCCTGTGACACAAGGATGCTGAGCAACGGAGAGGGGGCAGAAACTTGTTACACTACTACGTACTGTGGTCGGAGGAAATAACTACTTCATAATAAGTTATTTCACTTGTGTCATGTGTCAGCTACACAGGTAATATTTACTTAAAAAATTAGTTTGATTAAATAAGTCAAATTAAAGTACCTCATGTCCTTCTCTCTCTTCTCACGTGCAGCTGATAGTCATGGCTTCTTGCAAATGGTCCCAATGCTTCCTGGAACTGGTGGTCTCACAAAAATAGTTGGGACAGCTTCTGGGCGTAGTCAACGACAAACGTGACCTGGGTTCAAACCGAACTGCTGTTGTAATATATACATAGGTTCAAAGTCATCACTTTAAAAAAAAAAGCTGCAAAGACAGCTATTCTTTGACAGGCCCTTCCAATCTAATCATGATGCCGCCACCGCTTGATTCCACTTGATACACAAGGCCTGACTGGAGGGGAACCAATGCATGCTAACATTGTCTTTATGACAGCTGGAACATCCTTAAGCAACGCACTGGTTAACCATTACTGATTAGGTTGTAAATACCAAAAATAGGTGTAATGTTGCTAGCAATTAACATCACAAACTATATTATGAGTAATGACCGCCTCCATAATATTAAATACAATCAACAGTTATGTGACAAAATTAAATCAGACTCATTTTTCAGGTACTAGTAATTTGTCAGATGCTGGAAAAATAAAACTAACTATGGTGTCCAATTATAACATTCAGTGATCAGTTTGTACCATAAACAAACAATTATTTGATAACCTAAAAGGGGTCTAGTGGCGTTCACTGGTCACCACCGAAAACAATCAGCATCAAGTCTGAATTACAAATACAGAAATCAGAATATCATTCAAAAACAGTGCCCTATAAATGTAACAGATCAGTGGCAAGTCATGGATTCACAACACTGTCTGTTACTGCATATAGTGAAAAACATAGAAAAGGATGCAAAAAAACCAAAACAGTCAGTTTGACCTATAAATGAATTAGTTCTGTGCCTAGATAGGGTGCACAACTATATCAAATTATGTAGTAAATGCTATATATATGGTATATCACACAGTACCATCAGAATTAATACTGCCTCAAAACTACATGGTATGCAGGGATACCATAGCAAAATGCCACTAAATAAGATCAGCAGGGTAATTATGTCACTTTATGCAAAACACTAGTACACGTGCCTCATAAACCGATTGACACACAACAAAAAAAAAAAAAATTGCACACGTCATACAGGGATTTACTTGTTTTTCCAGTATAAACACAAGGGCCCAGATATTCAAAGGGGTTGTGCCTGGCACAACAGAGTTGCACCGGGGCAACCTCGCAATACACCCCAGCACGATATTCACAAGGCAGCCAGATGCAGCAATTCCAGTCCAAGTCCCAATGCGTCAGTGAGCAATGGTAATGTATGCGGCACAAATGCATGGGGCGTGCCCATGCATATGCGGCACATCCCGATATTCAGCCCAGGATGTGTGGTGCACATGCTGCCACAACCCTGTGTTGCGCCACATATGGGGGACTCAAAGTTGAGCCCCAAAAAAATAGGCTCAAAGCCAGGCCACCCACAGGTGGGATGCTGTATTGCAGGGCGCAACACAGCACCCGCCAGCCGTGGGTGGCCGCTTGCCCTACAGGGACACAGGCCACAAGCATCCACACCCTCCACGGTGGTCCACTGCACTCCCAACCCTCCCATATGCCTGATCATGGGCAGAAGTACTTCATAACCACCACCCGGTGGTCCAGTGGATACCCCCGTTATGCCTGATTGTGGGCAATTGTACCCATAACAACACCTGGTGGACTGGTGGCAATCCCCCACCCTCCCGGCCCATCCGACCATGGGCATCTGAAATGGATACTCCACCTGGTGGTCTAGTGTTCTCCCCTTCCCTACTGTCAGTCCTGATTGCGGGCAATCGCTACTATATAAATACCCGGTGGTCCAGTGGTATCCCTCCTCACTCCCATATCGCCTGATCATGGGCATTTGACATAGATATCACCTGATGGTCCAGTGGATCCCACCCATCCACCCACATAGGACCCAGCCATCCAGCTCTCCCCCCAGTCATCAGCAGGTGACAGCACCCTTCCTGCATACCGCCCAGCCACCCACCGACTGACAGGTGTACAGTATGTGTTGTACGCCTATTGTTCCTCAATGTGGACCAATGGGTGTACAGCATACACTATGCAGCTATCGTCGAAAGCAGCAGTGGTATGCGGAGGTAGATCTACAAGCACCGCCGATAACACGGGAAACGGATCCTCTGTGGAATGGAATGGAGAAATGGGTCCACTGAGCCACCAGGTAAGATATCTATGTCAAATGCCCACGAGTGGGCGATATGGGAAGGAGGGGGACCACTGGACCACCGGTATTTACATAGTAGTGATTGCCCATGATCGGGACCAATGGTGGGGAGGGGGAGAACACTAGACCACAAGCTGGAGTATCCATTCTGGATGCCCACAATCGGATGGGCCGGGAGGGTGGGGGAATGCCACCGGTCCACTAGGTATTGTTATGGGTATGTGTGCCCACGATTGGGCATGACGGAGGGAGGGGGGAACCATTAGACCACCAGGTTGTTATTTATTATACATAAGCCCATGATCATGCATGATGGAGGGAGGGGGGACTGCTAGACTACCAGGGAGGGTGCCTGTAACATCAATGCCCACGATCGGGCATCCAGGAGGGAGTGTGCACTAGCCCACCAGGGACCCAACACCTGCTGCTGGCAGCTTCGCAGGGTGCCAGGTGCATTTCGACGGGCTTCCCTGTGTACTGTATGCAAATGGGGCCATAATGACATGCAAATGGCCCCATGTTAACCATGCATATATTATGGCCCCATTTACATGCCCTCTTCTGAATATCATGGGTGATGTGCCCAGTGCAACTGCATTTGTGCTAGAGCATTCCCGGTCTTCCCTGTTTGTGTGCTGCACTGGTGCATTGTACTTGTGCCATGTGCATTCTGTGCCAGTTTCAATGGTTCATCACCTTTGAATATCACCCTGTCCTGGCCCTGGTGCAGCAGTTGTGTTGCGCCCCCCCCACTTGCTCCGTCACCTGGCGCAGTCTGAATATCCAGGTCTAGGCTGATATATCATAACTTGTGAACATGAAAGTTCAGACTCAGACTTGTACATGATGGCAGTCCCAATCACAAAGATGGACAAATCAAAACAAGATTATGGCTAAAACTGAATCTGCATCTGCCAAATGCATCAAATTTCCTGATTTACTAATGGTGTCACCAAATCACTCTTTACAACAGTATACGCAGTGCAGCTCAACTAAAAATCAAACGAACAAACGCATTATCAATAGCAAGGGAAAGCCTGTCAAAATTCCCACTAACACAGTAGGGAGAGACCACTTGAAGCCCCGACATAAAGTCATCATGCCTACTAGTCGGGAACCGAGATGCAGGGCAGACGCGTGAATATGCATTGATGGCGGTACAACTAAAAATACAAAATAACCATATTTAAATGTTGGATTATGAAAATAAAGGACTGCAATCTCAATAAGATGACTGGAAAGTACCACATAAAGGTAGGGATGTGCCACTATGGCAACAGCTCTTTAAGTCTGGACAGTGTTAGACCATCAGTGGTCCAGCATTGTTCACACTTCTATCATGATTTCATGCAAATGTATCCAAATCAAAATGTCCATGTTTGAAAATCCTGCCATTTACGTACCACCGGTAAGAGATATGTACACTAGGAAGTAACATCTGAAGTCCCAAACTTAGATATTTACTTTGGTAACTTTGTGAAATTTGGGGAAAGTTCCAGATTTAGTGTGCCATATCTCTGAAAAGTGTGAATGCTGCTTGAAGTTTCTACAGTTCTTTTGCTTTGTTTCATTGTTTTTAAACCCATGTCCACTTAGTGACTGGAATATGATACTTTGTACTGTATGTGGTAGTAGCCAGGCAAAGCCCAGCGTAAGTGCATGCAGGCCCATTTTGCTGATGTAAAAGCATATAATTCAGTTCATGAGTATAGAGTTGTTTCTATACACACTGCATCTCAAGGCAGTGAACTCATTGTCTGTGCAGTGACTACATGCGGGCCAGCAAGGTAGATACTATGTGTTAATCCCCATCACACACATACACACATGAATGCATGCGTACATAGACACACACACACACACACACACACACACACACACACACACACACACACACACACACACAAAACTCTAGACATTAGAACCCATCCATCCTTTCTTAAATGAGAAAGATCCATAGCTTCCACTGCATCAACCACCAGAAATGGGCAGAAGGGACACTTAAACTGACAGCATACTGTAGTTTAACACTTTTCTGTCCCCAGAGCTGTACAGTGAGAGTTGTACAGAATTATATTGATCAGTGGAAGAAAATTACACATTTTGCAATCTTGTGCTTTCATTTTTTTTCACAAGTAAAACAGTATTTTCACCAGAGAAATGACTTTTTTTTCACATTTTATCATGAATAGTTGAATTTGCTGCCTTGCATGGACATTCACTGCCTTTTAATGGAACCTGTATGAGTTCAGTATGTTTCAATAGTTTTCACCACTGCTTTTAGTATGTTAAAAAATTGGTACTATGAAATTATGTGAATTCTGCTAAAAGTTTATTTATTTAGCTTTTGTTAACCGGGTAGGTACACTAGACAAGTTGTATGCCTATTTTCAGGAACGACCCGGGAGAGTACAACAGGTATTACAGATAAAACAACACTGCGTAGCAGGTAAACAAGTACATTTTGTAACTTAGTACATTGAGTCAACAAAACAACAAGGCAATGTAGGGATCATATGTATGACAGATGATAGTGGAGTACATAATGAGCAAACATTAGGTAGTATTGAACACACATAGCATAGACAAGTGCAAAAGGAAAAGCTGAATCAAGATCATCAACTGATTCGATTCAGATTGTGTTCCAAGTAAAAGAGTACCGTAGTTGAGACTGTTCAGTTACCATTCAATAGAATCAAAACTGTCACCTCACAAATTTCATTTTCTTTTTCTAAAAATAATTAAAACATTCCTTTCTCTCAATCTGCTGTTGCATGCCGATAAATCTTCTGTCAGAATACAGTATATGACACTGTTTTTTCCCATGGGATTGCCCCAGTAGTAAGGTGCATGTTTTGGGTGACGCCCCACAGCATAGTATGTTCAGAGTATTAGCAGACCTGTGACTCATAAAATGGCTTCATTTAATGTTTTAGTAAATTTGTGCCACGTAAAGAAATGACAGTCCCAAGGTAATTATTTCATGGTCCAAAGTATATAGAATTATATTCACAATTCTAAATCGATACACCCAGGATATACTGTACTGCAGCCTTGTAAGCTATTTGAAAAGCAAGAGCCTTTGAAATGATTTTAGGCTTATGTGCAAAATGGTATTGAGAGAGACAGATGTGCTTAATCCTTTAAATTACAACTAGATCTAGATGTCCTTGCTAAAATTAGGGGCTTAGCAAATTGTGAGTTTGTACAATCAGATAACTAGCTGCAATAGATAATAGATATTTTGTATGTACCAGCCCATTTGCTGTGCAAAACCTGTTTCTAATAAGAAAATAGGCAAACTGGATTTGTACTCTCATTGTGCCGCATGGCATAAGCAACAGTCCTGGTACACCTGTTTTCTCAAAAAGTCGTTGTTTAGAGTAAGAAGCACATATTGTTGAATTGAAATGGCATGTGCAGTAAGGCACCCAAATAAAGGAGTTGCTTACTAAAGTTGTCCTGTACAATACCTCTAGGATTGTAGATATCATTTTCATTGATACCAGACTGGAAATAAATGTGAAAAAAGTAAATCAGACTTTTGTTGATGATGTATCTATGCTGAGCAAAACAATGCTGATCTCACTCAAGATGTTCCATCACCTGATTTCTTCTGTCTAGCCTTGTCAAAATGGAATAGCTAACCAGTGGGAGAGTAGCTTTCACAGTGTTTGATGTTATCAAAGAGGCTTTTGTGCTGCACTCTGCCTAGAGTAGTGAGTTCAAACAGAAAAAGTTGAATTGTGCTGAGGGTTGAGGCACTGGATGCCACACCTGGCACCATACTGGTGACTCGGGTTCAAGAACAGACCCGGGCCATGGGGGGTTGGCAGGGGAGGAGAGGAACAAGTATCCAATGGACTGCTGTCCTCTCCTCTCCTCTCCTGGGGTGGGATTCAGGGCTGCATTGCTCTGTAGTGGCCTCTGGTGGAGACCGGTGGCACTACCAGAGCGGAGTCAAAGTAAGGGGTGGGATGCAGCAGATGTCAGCACCATGTGTGAGCAGATATCATTGCATGTCCGCACCCCAGGGGAGTACTTTTGAGGGCAAAAACCCTCCAGAGCACGAAGGATGGTGCTTCCGATGGTGTCCTGCCTGCCGCCCCCAAACAAAGCCCATCTCAACGGGCAAGGACTCAAGGGTGATGCGGTCTTTCTCCCCCCGTGTCCCTCCAGGGGGGCCCCTCCAGTGGGGGCAAGCCATGGTCCTCCCTGCTTCAGTCAGAATTGTGGTGGAGGCTGGTGGGGTGTGCAGAGATGAGACCCCGTGTAACAGGGCCAATCTGGGGAATTCCCACATCGTGTCTTGGGGAGATAAAAGAGAATTAAAAAAAAATTGAACATGAAATTGCCTAACTACAGTAGGATTTTTCATTTTATTATACATTTAATGGGGAAAAACCCAATAATTCAGTCATGGCTTCATCACTAATGAGTTAAGGTCCCCCAAGCAATTGTGAATTAGTGCTGGGTAAAATTTGTATTCCACCAGCACAACTTTAACTGAGTTAAAATTATGATCCCACTTTAATTTTCATGAAATTAGGCTAATATTTATTTCAGTTATTTCCATCTAATCTATATTATAGGTCTGTAAGAGCTTACGAGGAGGAGGAGGAGGAGGAGGAGGAGAAGAGGTTTAGCCTGACCAGCTTACCTGGAGGTGGGTGTGGGGGGCAGCCATTCTTCCCTGGAGGGGGTCAGAAGTGTGTACCAGATGGCTGGTACTCACTGGGCTCCTAGGGGTTGCCTGACTGAGGTCAGGCTTCCCCGGCAATCCAAGTGGGGAAGTATGGGTGTGTACCCTGTTGCCTACCTTAGGGCGGTTGGGACCTGGCCATTTATGGACCTTAGAGGATTCTTCTCACCAAAGACTTTACCTTTGCTTACTTGACCAGGCTTGTTGTGGTCTGCTGCTTGGATTTTCATGAGTTCTGCTGGAAGTTGAGTTTATTTATGAACTGGTGAACATTTTTGACTGAGCTATGAGGCAGTGACAGGGCCTGTGAGTTTGGTGCATCTGGGTGGGGGGCTCCCTTTGGGATCTAGTTGCCCGTCCCATCCCACTGCGGTGTTGGTGATCTTCTGGGCTGTGCCCCATATGCCTTGGGACTGTTACCTGGACTGAGGCCTGCTATCTCCCGACTGCTGAGGCTTGTTTTTTATGGAAATCCTGCTGTATCTACTTGGCTCATTCCTTTATGACCTTGAACTTGGGCTGTTTTTTTACATTATAATTTGCCCTTCTCTTCTCAACAGCGAGGAGCATTCTATATATACCTCTATATGCAAGGAGTTTTGTGTCTTTTAATATACTGTGGATTTCCCTGGTATCTTCCTCATTCCTCCTCAAGAGAAGTAACTTAATTTGATTGTATTTTATGATTTAGTACTGTTATTTACCTTAATCTGATTTTAATTATTTTATTAGTTTAATTTGCTTTTTCATTTCAGTTGGATTTTCCCCCACTTTGTGAGAGGTAGAGGGGAGTGATCTATTCTGGACAAAGTTAATCAGAGTGGTGCGAGTACTCTGGTCCACTAAAACCTGAATTTTATTTTGGTTGTTTTTTGTTTGAATTCATTTTATATTGCTTATTGTATTGTATTCTTTTTTGGAGTAGGGGGTATTTATAGGGTTGTTTTTGTGAGGGTTGTATTGTAGTTTAGGGTGTGTATTGTTAGTACTATAAGTTTTTTAGGGGGCCGGAGGAGTAAGGGTGTGTTGTTATCATTGGTTCTGGACAAATTAGGGGTTGAAGATGTGCTGGCCTGCTTCTCTCCTGGTCGGGTACTACTCCCTTCTGAACTCCGGGACCTCCGGCCCTTTTACTGTCCTCCTGCAGCAGTTTATAGCCACTGTAGGGCACTGAGTATTGCTAACAGGAAGTGGAAATTGGTTGGTGCCCCAAACTTCTGAGGGGGGGCGGGGTGGCTGTATCAGGGTTGTACAAACCAGGAGACACCCTGGGGCAAAATGGTCTCTAGAACGTGGTGTCCCATATCTAATTTCCATACCCAAGAGCTCCAGTATTTCTGGGCTGATAGCTCGGCCGATCCCATAACCCCATTCTACTCAAGTAATGTTATGCAGTGCCAGGTCTATTACGAACAAGATGGCGGTTATCACAGATCTTGTTGGGACAGCAGACCTGGCTTGCATCACCGAGACCTGGCTTGATGACAATGCTGGCCCCATTTTAGAGGCAGCAGTCCCGGTTGGGTTCTCGGTGATACACCACTTGAGATCGGACTGCAGAGGAGGGGGTGTAGCCATTTGTTTTAGATTGGAATTGGGCCTTACTGGTGTGCCAGTTGAAGAAGTCAGATCATTTGAGTTTACCGTAGCAGCAGGTGTGGCTGCATCTATCATCCACCCAGAGGTGAGAAACTGTTCCTGCAGGAAGTAGCAGACTTCATCGTCGATATGGCGTTTGAGTCGCCTAGGTCGATGGTCCTGGGTGACTTTAACATCTGGGTCGACGATGAACTCTCGCAGTTTGGACAAGACTTCCTCCAGCTTATGAATTTGTTGGGGTTCACACAGGTCATTGCCTCTGCTACTCATAGTCACGGTCACTCACTTGATCTGGTCTTTCTCCTGGGGATGGAGACCTGTGACTTGGTGGTGGAACCAGTCATGTGGTCTGATCACCACACAGTAAGGGTTCAATCTCCACTCCCTCCCTTATAGGTCTGCCCCTGTGGAGATGGTCAGGCACCGCCCATTGAGGGATGTGACCCCGGAAGGCCTATTAGTGGTATTAGACCTATAGGGATTCTTAGGGGCAGGTGAGGAACCAAAGAGTTTAGTTCAAGCCTATAATAAGGCCATTACTGAAGCTCTGGTTTCCATCACCCCAGTCCATGTTTGCCCTCTCTCCCTCAGCCATCGGTCTCCTTAGTTTGATGAGACCTTGAGGGAGCTGAGACGAGATGGACAAAGGTTAGAGTGTCGCTGGTGGAAATTGGCTCTTGAAGCTGACCACCTTAGATTGATGGATCATTATCAAAGCTATCAATCAGCAATCACACGTAAGAAGGTAGAGTTTGTGTCCGGTGAGATTGTTGCTGCTCAGAATCAACCAGTTCAGTTCTTTCGAACCGTGGACAGGTTGTGCAACCCAACCTGTCTACAGGTTCAAGGTGCTTTTTCACAAGTTAAGTGTGATGAGTTTGCTCAATTCTTTGCAGATAAGTGGCCAACATCTGGGCTGAGATCCATCCAGCGCTCTCTATGGGGGTTGCCGGTGGTCAGTGCACAGTCGCTTCTCCTTGGTTTTCTTGGATATCTTTCAACTGGCTGGAGATCACGGCCATCGTGCGGATTGCCCAGAATTTGCGGCCAACATTTTGTAGTTTGGATCTGGGCCCAACATGCCTATTATTGGGGTGTATCGAGTCCATCGGCCCGGTCCTTGCAAAGATTGTGTGGTTGAGTGAGTTTCCCAGCTCCCTGAAGGAGGCAGTGGTGACACCGCTTCTTAAGAAAGTTGCTTTGGACCCAAACTGCTTTGCTAACTACAGACCTATCTCTAACCTTCCCTTTGTTGGGAAGGTGATTGAGAAAGTAGTTGCGCTGCAACTGGAGAACCATCTTACCATCCACGATGTCTACGATCCTCTCCAGTCTGGTTTCCGGAAAAGACATAGCACTGAGACCACTCTGGTTTGGGTGCTCAATGATCTCCTGATGGTGAGAGATCAGAAGCGCCGCTCCATCTTGGTGCTTTTTGATCTCTCCTCAGAGTTTGACACTGTGGACCATGGGGTGCTGCTCTTTCCTCGCTGTCAGATCTCAGAGGGTGGTGTCAGGGGTGTTTTCCTCTGACCCAGTCTCTCTGTCATGTGGGGTCCCCCAGGGCTCGGTGCTGTCCCCCATGTTGTTCACAGTGTATAGGCTGCCCCTTGAAGACATTGTAAGATGATATGGGCTAAGGTTTCACTGCTACACTGATCATACACAGCTCTATCTGTCTTTTGCACCCGACCAGGGTAGTATGGTCTTGATGTTTAACAACTGTCTGGCAGAAATCCATGACTGGGTGAAATTCAGCTGGCTGAAATTGAATTCTGGGAAGACTGAGGTGTTGGTGGTGGATCCGGGTCACTGGATAGAGAGGTCAGCAGTGGGTTTACCCTCTGGTCTTTGGCTTGAGGGTGTACAGCTGTCTTCCTCTGAATGGGTGCGTGATCTGGGAGTAGTTCTTGATGATGGGCTGACAATACATTTGCAGGTGTTGGCAGTCATCAAGTCTTCCTTTTATCATGTTAGGAATATCACCAGAATTAGGCACCTTGTTCCATCCAATGATCTGCTATGTTGATCCACGTCTTTGTGACTTCAAACCTGGACTACTGCAACTCCCTTTACCTGGGGCTTCCGGGGGCTCATATTCATCGCTTGCAGCTGGTGCAGAACACTGTGGCATGGTTGTTGACTGGGGCTCCTTGTTCTAGTCATATTATTCCCATGCTGCATGAACTGCGCTGGCTGTCTGTACAGTGGTGGATCACCTTCAAGGTCAGGCTTCTGACCTACAAAGCCCTGCATGGACTGGGTCCGAACTATCTGCAAGAGGTCCTGACTCCCTACAGCCCTGGCCGTCCTCTCTGCTCAGCTGATGAGGGGTTGTTAGAAATTCCCAGGGTGCGGCTGAAAACATCTGGGGCCCGGGCTTTTATGTTTAGTGCCCCTGTGGAACTTTCTACCTCGTCAGATTAGAGAGTGCAAGACTGTGGAGAGCTTTAAAGCAGGTCTAAAAACTTATTTGTTTAAGCAAGCATTCAGCATGTAGTTTATAGCATCTACTACTAATTTTAAGAGACCTATTTAAATCATATTGTGAATAATTTTAAGTTATGTTGTTCTGTTTTTATGATGCTTTTAATTATGTACAGTGTTTTGATTTCCAGAATTACATTTAATAAATAAAGCATATTATTTATTATTATTAGTATTATATTATTTCAATTGCATTCTGGGATATGACTGTGAGAGGGCTATATTCTTTGGTTTAAATTCAACATATAGGAGGCTGTGTGACCCCTCCTTTTCAACTATAAACTTTTTCTGAGAGCTGTGGCATTGACTCTGTGGACATTAGTTATTATCTCAATTTAGTTGTTAATATGGTCACTGTGGTGGACATTATTTTGATCAACTTTCAGCTACTTTTGCGTTTGAGCCTTGAATTTTGTTTGTGTTTATTGTATTATTTTAGTTTTTAATTAAGGGGACCGTGAGGGTATGTTGGTTTATTATTTGATTATCTTAGTTAGGATACAGTAGTTTTGATTGGGGGGGGGGGGGTTGTTTTAACTTTGTTTAATTTATTTGTGGTGTAGAGGTGTGATCAATTTGAGGTGGCTACTCTGGGTGGCCAGAGATTATGTGTTGGCAGGCGGCTCTCCCGGTCAGGTGCTACTCCTCCTCTGCACTTCGGGGCCTCTGCCCCTTTAATTGCTCACCTTTGCATGCCAATGTATACAATCACTGTCAGGCGTTAGGGATAGTAAGGAGGAGGTGAGTGGGAGGGGGTTCCGGACTGTGGGGAGGGGGGGGGAGCTGGAGGTGGTTGGATTTGGGCTGTGGCGGCAAGGAGATGCCCTGGGGTGAAATAGAGACTGGATAGGGGTTTTCCTTGTCTGGTCCCCATACCCAAAGGCTTCACTTCTAGTGGGCAACTCACTTGATCAGCCTCGGAGTCTCATCCAACCCGGGCGGTGTGATGCAATGCTAGGTCCATTAAAAACAAGACAGTAATAATTGCCGATCTTGTTGGGTCATCAGACCTGGCTTGCATCACAGAGACCTGGCTGGATGGAAATGCTAGTCCAATTCTTGAGTCAGCAGTTCCAGATGGTTTCTCAGTGATACACTGCCTGAGGTTGGATCACTGGGGCAGGGGTATGGCCATTTTTTTAAAAATGGAATTGGGCCTGATAGATGTTCCAGTGGGGGAGATCAGATCCTTTGAATGTATCTTGAGTGCAAGTGGGCAGTGCAAAGTTCTTCTTGTCTACCGTCCAGCCAGGGACGAGAAGGAATTTTTGCAAGAAGTCGCGGACTTCATTGTCAAGATGGTGTTGGAGTCACCCAGATTGATGGTGCTGGGTGACTTCAATGCCTGGGTCAACGATGAACTCTTGCAGTTTGGTCAAGACTTCCTCCAACTTATGATTTTGTTGGGCTTTTCATAGGCTGTTGCCTCTGCAACCCATAACTTAGGTCATTCACTGGACCTGGTATTCCTCCTGGGTATGGAGATCTCTGATTTGGTGGTGGAGCCAGTCAGTTCATCTGACCATCACACTATCAGGTTCAATTTCCAGGCCCCACTCATGGGACTGACCTTGTGGAGATCGTCCGGTACCGCCCTTTAAGGGGAGTAACCCCAGGTGGCCTGATGATGGTACTGGCTCTATCAGACTTCCAACTGCTAACATGGGTTTGGACAACCTACTGCAAGTTTATAACATGGCTGTGGTGGTTGCTCTGGACTCCATTGCTCCTGTTCGTATTCACCCCCTCACCCTCAGTCCCCTTGGTTTGATGGGACCTTGAGGGAGATGAGGTGAGAGGGGCGAAGGATGGAGCGATGCTAGTGGAAATCTGGTCTTGATGCTGGCAGGCATAGATTGATGGTCCATTATTTGGACTATCAATCGAGGAGCTCATATAAGAAGGCAGCGTTCCTGTTTGGGAGAATTGCCGCTGCAAGGAACTGACCTGCTCAGCTCTTCCGAATGGTAGACAGACTGTGCAATCCAGCCTGTCTACAAGTTCAGAGAGCATTGTCACAGGATAAGTGTGACGAGTTTGCTTGCTTCTATGTGGATAAGGTTGCTGACATTAGATCAGAGATTGGCTTAGCTAACTCCAATGGGCGGGGCAGTGATCAGTCGGAGGTTGCAGAACCATGGTTTTGTTGGTTGGCTTTCATCCAGCCAGCGATCGTTGATGTCATAGGAATTGAGTATGCAGCCAACTTGCCGTGGTTTGGATCTGGGCCCAACTCACCTCCTTGTGGGGTGTGTTGAGGTCATAAGCCCGGTTCTGGCTGAGATAGTCCAGAGGTTGCTTGAAATAGGTGAGTTTCCTGACTCCCTGAAGGAGGCAGTGGTTACACCCCTCCATAAGAAATCTTTTCTTGACCCAGACTGTCTGACCAACTACAGACCTCTCTCTAACCTGCCCTTTGTGGACTAGGTTATTGAGAAGGCGGTCACGCTGCAGCTGGATGATCATCTTACCATCCATGACATCTACGATCCTCTTCAGTTGGGATTTAGGAAGAAGCATAGCACCGAGACCAGACTGATTCGAGTGCTCAGTGATCTCCTGATAGCGAGAGATCTGAGGACTCATTCCAGCTTAGTCCTCCTTGATCTCTCTACAGCATTCAACATCGTGGATCATGGCGTTTTGCTGGAGTGCTTGCAGGTGATCTGTGGACTGTCAGGTACACTCCTCAGATGGTTCTAGTCATTCCCCACTGGCAGATCTCAGAGAGTTGTGTCAGGAATTTATTCCTCCGATGCAGTCTCTCTATCATGTGGGTTACCGCAGGGCTCTGTGCTTTTGCCTATGTTATTCGCGGTGTACATGCTGTCATTAGGAGACATTGTAAAGTGGTATGGCTTGAGTTTTCACTGCTATGCAGATGATACTCAGCCATACATGTCCTTTGCACCTGACCAGGATGACACAGTATAGGTGTTTAACAACTGCCTCGCTGAGGTTCAGGGCTGGATGAGTGCCAACTGGCTGAGGCTGAATCCTGACAAGACTGAGGTTTTGGTGGTGGACCCAAGTCACCAGGTAGAGGGGTCCTTGGCAGAGCAGGCCTCCGGGCTTGTGCTTGGGGATTGCCAGCTGATGTCCTCTGAACAGATGTGGAGTCTGGGCATTATTTTTGATGGGGGGTTGACCCTGAAGTCTCAGGTGTCATCCGTCATCAAGATCTCATTTTATCATCTGAGGAATATCGCCCAGATTAAGCACCTGGTTCTGCCTGGTGATCTTTTAACTCTGGTCCATGCCTTTGTGACCTTCCACCTTGATTATTGCAATGCTCTGTACCTAGGCCATCCGGGGGTTGATATCCACCACTTCCAGCTGGAGCAGAACACTGCAGCCAGGCTGTTGACTGGGCTTTCTAGATCTAGCCATGTCACACCTATGCTGCGTGGCCTGCACTGGCTGCCTGTTCAGTGGCGGATCACCTTCAAGGCTGGCTTGCTCACCTATAAGGCCCTACATGGATAGGGACCGAGTTATCTGCAAGAGCTCCTCTGTGTCTACCGCCCCCTCCGACCATTGTGCTCCACTGAGGAAGGATTGCTAGAGATTCCCAGGGTTCATTTGAAAACCTCTGGAGATCGTGCATTTGCTTTTGTGGCTCCTACCCTGTGGAATTCTCTATCTCCTCGGATAAGGGGGTGCCTGACTGTGGAGAGCTTTAAATCTGCGCTGAAAACGTATTTATTCTCTCTTGCCTATCTTGACTATTAATTTATGGATTCTGTCATTTTAAGTGGTTTTTAAAATTGTTATGGTTTTAGTTGTTTTTTGTAAAAGCACTTTGATATTCTTTGAACTTCACTTCATATAAATAAAGTTATTATTATTATTTTTAAACTCAATTATACTGTAAAATGTCACCAGATTTGGCATGTTTGAAGTCCTATACCAAATGGATATGTGTGCCATGTTTCAGATATCCAGCTGTACTGTACAAACAGTCAGGTATCCCAAAAATGGTTACTAAATTTCACATGTACGTGAATAGTGATATTTTAAGCAGCTGTTACTTAGGTAATGCAATGCCACCAATTTTGGCAAGTGTACAGGAACTAAAATGGAGGCCGTATGTGTCAAATTTCTAATATCTTTCTTAAAGAATGGCCAAGCCATAAACAGTCAAAAATTGCAAAATAAAATACAGTAAGTACTTAAAGTGAAAGTTTTGTAAAAGTCATAGACGTTTGTGATAATTGTGCAGAGGTCATATTAATACATTTTTTCCAAGTCATACATCTGACCAGCCATGGAGGATGAAGAAAAAGGCTGGGTAGAGTTGTAGTATGTTAGCATTCATATGGGACTCTTTTTCATAGTAAGGGGAGCAGGAGATTTGGAGGGGCATTCCAGGACCTTGATGCTAGTGCAGATTAGTTTGCAGTACAGGTGAATGAGTACAGTCCATAGTCAAGCACTGCAGCTAGAGGGAGGATCTGACTGTTGTTATGAACTTACAAACATAGAAAATTCCAGCAGATTAGGCCTTGAGATCTATTGTATCTGCTCCAGATGCAGCTCATAGCTTGATAACTGCTGCTGACCCTACTCCCCTAACCCTTCCATCCCTCCCTCCCCTGATTTCCATTCTGAATACCTGTCCATGTATCTATCCCATCCCTTCTTAAAACCTCCCACTGATTCCCTTGATACCAACTCCTCAGGTAACGCATTCCAAGGCATCACCACCCTTTCTATGAAGTAATGCTTTCTCAGGTCTCTTCTGTACTTCCCACCAACCAGTTTTAAGCTATGCCCCCTCATGGTCCCTTCCCCCTTCAGTCTGAACACCCCTCAGTGGTTACCCTATTAATACCCTTTAAGTATTTAAAGGTCTTGATCATGTCCCCTTTGTCCCTTCTGTCTTCCAGGGAGTACATGTTTATCTCCATAAGTCTCTACTCATAGGGCTTATCTCCCATTCTGAGGATCATCTTAGATGCCCTCCTCTGGACCTTATCCAGGAGCATAATGTCCTTCTTTAAGTAAGGGTACCAGCACTGCACACAGTACTCCAAGTGCAGCCTCACCAAGGATTTGTAGCAGAATTACCTACTCCCTTCTAGGAGTGATTCTCCTAGCAATGCACCCCAGCATTTTGTTTGCCTTAGCTGCTGCTTTCCCGCTTTGATCTGAATGATTCATTTTACAAGTGATCATGATTCCCAAATCTTTTTTTTCCTCAGAGACTAACCGCACCCCCTTCAATTTGTAATTGTACCCTGGATTCCTAGCTCTGAAGTGAAGTACACTGCACTTCCTAGCATTAAACCCCAGCTGCCATGTGACTGACCACTGTTCTAGCCTTTCTAGGTCTTCCTGGAGTGTCCTCCTTCCCTTCTCAATGTCCACCACTGCACCTAGTTTGGAGTCATCAGCAGACAGGCTCATATTACTCCTAACTCCCACTGCAATGTCTGAAATGAAAGCATTAAATAACAATGGACCCAGAACAGAACCCTGAGGGACCCCTCTAATGACCCTACTAGGTGTTGATAGCTCACTCCCTAGCACCACCTACTGTTGTCTGTCACTCAGCCAGTTCCCAATCCACCTCACCAGCCATTTCCTCACTCCCAAGTCAGTTAGCTTGCCCAGCAGTCTCCCATGCAGCACTGAGTCAAATGCCTTACTGAAGTCCAAATATAGAACATCAACCAGCCTACCACCATCCAGAGATCTTGTCACCCAATCGAAAAATTCAACCAGGTTAGTCTGACAAGATCTTCCCTTTGCAAAATTGTGTTGCCTGACATCCTTAAGTCCACTTACCTCCAAGAACTCCACCAGCCTTTCCTTCAATATGCTTTCCAAAAGTTTCCTCACTATGAACGTCAAGCTAACCAGTCTATTGTTTCCCAGCTTATCCCAAGGTTCACTCTTATGGATGGGCACTACATGTGACATTCTGCAGTCCAATGGTAGTATACACTTCCCGTTTGGAAGGAGGAGTTGAATAACTCCATCAGCGGTGCTGCATGGACACCCGCCAGCTCTTTTAGGACTCTGGGGTGGATCCCATCTGGATATGGGACCTTGTTTTGTCCTTAATGACCTAAGGTCCTCTCACACTCTCTCTCCACAGGTATCTCATCACATGATAGTGACCCACCTCCCCACACCTTCCCTTACCCAGCCCCTGTGGAACTGGACCATCCTTTTTCCTCAAAAAGACAGAGCAGAAATACTTATTTAGTACCTCAGCCTGCTTCACTCCCTCTTTTACCCACCCACCCTCCTTTTTTATCATGGCAATCTGCTCCCTACTCTTCCTCTTCTCCTTGATATATCTACAAAATTCCTTCTCCCCTTCCCTGATCCCATGTGGCAACTGTAGCCCTTTGGTTGCTTTGGCTACGCTTACCACCCTGCTCACCTCCTTTGATTTCATATAGTACTCTTCTCTGTACTTCTCATTATGGGTTTTCTTGTATTTTAGGTAGGCTGGCCTTTTCTCCCTTACCCTCTCCTGCACATCACTTGTCCACCAGCAGGGTTTCCTTGACCTCGCCTTTGTTGCATTGGAACTTAGTGCAGGTCTTAGTGGCCTCTAACAGGCCCACTTTCAAAATTTTTCACCTGCGATCCATGTTTATGTCTACACATACTTTCTCCAAATGTCCTGCCAGAATGTCTGCCATCCTCCCGAAATCCACCTCCCATGAAATTCACTACCTTTATATTAGTATGATTCCCCCCCCCAGGTCCAGGGAGACTCATACTGTCGTGTAATCACTCCCAGCAAGTGGGTTTACAACATTCTTTATCTGCTCACCGTCTGTCAGAACCAAATTCAAGATGTTTCCTTCTCTGGTAGGCTCCACCACCAGTTGTGACAGGAATACATCTTGAAATGAGTCCAGAATACGTTGTTCTCTACCATTTGCTGATGTCATAGTGCCCCAGTCCATTCTAGGCAGGTTGAAATATTCTACCACCACCATCCTACCTCTCCAGCTACTACAGTGATTAGATAGGTTTGTAACCATTTCCCAGTCCTGTTCCTCAGTTTGTGTTGGTGGTCTGTAGATTACCCCTAGATTGACCCTTCTGCCTTAGCATCATGCAAGGTGATCCACAACATTTCCACACTCCCGTCTTCACCCTCCTCTCTACTACACTTAGTCCCCTCCCTCACAAATAGTGCTAGCCCTCCTCCCTTGCCAGTTATCCTGTCCCTCCTAAATATTTTGTATCCTGGGAATATCAAGTCCCAGTCATGCAACTGGGTGGCCAAGTCTCTGTGACTGCTGCTACATCAACCCTCTCCCCCTCACCATCATTGCCTACAGCTTGGGTATCTTGTTCCCCAGGCTCCTTGCATTAGTTGAGACCACCTGACAACCAGCTCCACTACCCTTCCCAGCCTCCCCTTCCCCCATGGTATTGCCTATCTATGAGTACATCCCATCCAAGAATTTTACAACTGGGGGGAGAGGAGCAGGTCCTCCCAATCTTTGCGATCCTATCTTCCATGCAAGGCTAAGCCCCCCTCACTACTAGTTTAAATCATAATTTATAACCATAAACTCCCCCATCTTAATCTTTAAAACTCTTTCCCCCTCCATATTCAGATGCAGACTGTCCTTGGCGAACAGCCCCTTATTGTCCCATGTATCTCCCCAGTTAACCACCAACCCAAACCCATATCAAGACACCATTTTCCCAGCCACTCATTGGAAGTCCCTAATCTTCAGCTTTCTGTCCGTGCTTGCTCTTGGTACTGGCAAAACGTCTGAGAATGCAAGAGTGTTCCCCTCAATTTGGCATATTCTGGCTAATTCTCTAAATCTTACTTGCACCTCCTGCACACTGTTACTATTCAAATCATTTGTTCCAAGGTGTGCCACTATGTGGAGATTCCCCCCCCTGCCTTCTTCACTATAGAGTATACTAAATGCTTGACTCTGAGTGTTGTCATTTCTGGCATGCACTCAACCCAGATCAGAGCTACTCCCCTTCCTCCTCCCCCATTTGGTACCTTTAATTATGGAATCTCCCAGTGTGATAACCCTTCTACCTTCTTTCTGCCTGCTCTCAGTGACTACTACCCCTCTCCGCACCACCTCTCTCTGCTCCTTGGCATGCCTGACCTCCCCTCTCTCAGAGGCCTTAACTCCTTCCTCTTCAGGTTCCTCCTGCCTTGCTCTTCCCCCATGATCAACTTCCATCCTCATTGAAATGATGAGTTTTAACTCCTCATTACCCTTAATTCCACTGCTTCTCTCTAATGAACCGATTTGGCCACTACCCATTTTAACCCCAACTTATATTGTTACCCCCCCCCAGTTTCTTCCTGGCTTTCCCTTTCATATCTCCTCCCATCCCATTCACTAAAAATACCACCAACAGCTTAAAATTTGGTTCAGTTTCAGTTGGCATCCATCTGTACCCCCCCCCCTCCCCCAGGGACAAGGCTGAAAATAGGCAAAACATTGTCTAGTCCTCCTTCCCAGTCAATGAAAACTAAAATACAAAAAAATAAAAATAAAAATCCCTCCCCTTCTTTTCTTTTCCTCCTCTTCCTGACATCCCTCATGATTTTGTCATCCTGTGGCCCCCAATTTAACTTTCTTATTATCCCCAACATCCTCACCCCCCCTTGCCCATCCCCCAGTACTTCCGTTTTTCTGTTCTCCAAGTCCCTCTCTCTCTCCTTCCCACACTATTACTATCCTAGTTCCTATGTTGTTATTGGTATTAACATAAATGAGATAGTGAGAGTAAGTGCTGATAACATAGAAACATAGTAATTGTCGGCAGATAAGGACCGCTAGGCCCATCCAGTCTGCCCATAGTCCCTATACATTGTATGTGGCCACTGACCCTGTGTGATCATTGGCTTTTCATCACTTTCTCCCCTCTCAGGCTTCCCTTGTGCATGTCTAAGGCATGCTTAAACCCTTCCACTGTGCTTGCCCCCACTACCTCCTGTGGCAGACTATTCCAAGTATTGACTACCCTTTCTGTGTAGAAAAACTTCCTCACATTACCTCTTAATCTATCCCCTTCCAATTTCATATTGTGCCCCCTTGTTCTAGTACTACATTGGAAAAGGTCCCCTATCTGCTCCTTGTATCTGCCCTTGAGATACTTGAAAGTTTCAATCGTGTCCCCCCGCTGTCTCCTCTCCTCCAGTGAGTGCATATTAAGGTCCCTTTGTTTCTCCTCATATGTTTTGTGGTGCCAGCCCTGCACCATCTTTGTTGCCCTTCTCTGGATAGTCTTTACCTTATCTATATCCTTGCACAGGTGTGGCCTCCAGAACTGCATGCAGTAATCTAGGTGAGGCCTTACCAATGTTTTATACAATGGCATCACCAGCTCCTGCCTCCTGCTAGTGATACCCTGCCTATGCACCCCAGCATGCCACTAGCCCTCTCTGCAGCCTTTGTACACTGCTTTGATTCCTTAAGGTCATCATAGATGATAACCTCTAGGTCCCTTTCCTCCTTGGTGACAGTAAGCTCCTCCTGCTTCCTGACATGAGGAGGTCATTTAATGAGACCAAGGATGTTCATAAATGGAGTGATAGTCAAAAGGATCTTCACAGAGATTTTCCTGGTCCCGTGGGCCTGAGAGAGATTCTGTCTCATAACGGCGATTGCCAAACAGCGATCTCCATTAAGGTGAGTGTACACTGCTGAAAATAAAAACGGTGATGTACACTCACAGCAAGGAAACTCACTCCTAGTATTTATGTGGGGGTCTTCCCCCACGCACCCTCCCCACTAAAAATAACAAACTCTGGGGGAGGAGGGTGCATGCCGGGGAAGGGGACAGCTGGCAAGAAAAAAAAAACTAACACCCATGCGTAAAGCAAAAAATATTGTGCTTTTCCCCAGCCCCGAACCCTGCACTCTCCCCACTAGAGTCAGCCACCCTCACCACCATGCCACACAGCCAGCTCAGCAGCTTCCCAGCTCACCACCCCTCACATACCTTCCGTCCTCTTCCAGTATCTTGTCACTCTTCCTTTCACCCTGCCTTTCCTGTTGCTACCTTTTCAGGGTTGCTGACATTACAGGCATTGAGATTTTTTTTTTTACCTTTGTTTTACCAGGAGAGACACACTAAGCTGAAAGCTTGTTTACAGGTGCAACCTGGGAGCACAAGGAAGTTAAGTGATTTGCTCAGGGTCACACAGTTTGCAAGTGGGGCTGTGGGATTCAAATCCAGGTCTCAGGTTTGCAGCTCAGAGCCTTAAACCACTGCACTATACTGCCTTGAAGTGAAGATTGAGTGACTCATGTCCGAGTTGCTCACTCTCAGTCACCCTTTCATGGAAACCCTAAGAGGAATGACAGTGTACTTTAAGGGAAGCTAACTCTTGTCAGAGCCCCTTGAAAGAGGTAGGGTTTTCTTTTTCTGGTCAGCCAGAGGGCATTTTGGGGCAAGAAATGCCTGCATGCCCAAAATGGGCTACAGCTTTGCCGGTAGAACAGGGGTACTGGTCAGAAGAATGAACAGGTTAATCAGGGGGATTTGAACCAAAAACTAAGGGAGACAGCTAGTGCAGGGGATCACCATTGGTAGGGGTTAAATGCAAGGGTTCAGCAAAGGGAAAATATCAGAGCTGGGTAGCACAGTAATACTGTAGTTCACCTACACTTGGAGCAAGGAAGCATAAAGGGGAAACAATACTCACTTGAATGCAAGTCATATGAAAATCACAGCCAGACAAACTGACTAACCTTAGTACCTGTTTTACTTTTTTAATTTTTACTTATTTAAAAGTTTGAATTTACATAACATAACATAACATAACATAATATAACATAACATAACATGAGTACAGTACAGTGCAATACAATACAGTATACTAAAAACAAACACTGAAAACTCCATCAAAAGAAAGAACATTCAGGATGAAGAACATAAATTGCTGCAGTTCCACAGTTGTGGAACTAGGACATTCAAGTAATAATAAAAAGAGGCTTTCCCAAAGGAGAATGACAGTTTTGTTAAGGAGGAGGAATGACAGTGAACATCTCTTAAAGCATTAGGATAATCTGGAACATGTAATCTCATAGGTATGTGACAGTCATTAACAGATTTGAAGATGAAAGTGTACCAATGCAAATCTCTTCCTAAAGAAGAGGAACACCAATTTAGTTTATGAAAATGGCCACAGTGATGACGCTAGTCCCATTTAACATTTCAGATGGAACAAACTTAAGATGAACAAAAGAAGTTTATAAAAAAAGAGCATTAAAGTTAAATTCAACTCTCTGGCATGTCAGAATTTTTCAACCCTCAGTGTGATCGCTGAATTGAAAACAGCAACAGCCTGCTTTCAAGTATACAGATCATATTACAGATGTAATAATGTTTTGGGTATACATGGCTGGTGTGGTCCGAGGAAGAGTGCATACCCAAAACATTAGTATGTCTATACAATGATCTGCATGCTTGGGAGAGGTCGTTTGCTGCTTTCAACTCTGTGGTCACACTGATGTTTGAAAAATCCCATTTTCACTATTGGCTTACAGCTGAGAACTAATCAAATCTCTCTTTGTTCTACGTGACTGGTGGGAGAATTTACACTTTTGCATGCTACAGAGGACTTTTCCAGATCCGAAATATATGACCTAGACTGTGAGCACATAGAGGATATCTGACCTCTGCATGAATTTTGAAATCTTAACATAGATCCCATATTACAGGCAAAGGGAAAGGTAAACCCTAATTAGCAAATTAAAGGAGACCTGCACTGAACCCTTAAGAAATTTTCCCCTGCAAAAGCTTGAGAAGCAAACATGTTGCTGTGATAGTGAATTTGAGAGGAGCATCACTATCAGTCCAATGCAGGGCAGTTTGCAATGGACTTGATGATGTCAGACCAATCATCTGCCAGGTTGGCCATGGCACTCCTCTGGGCTTGCTAGGCAGACATTTCACAACGTTGGAAGAAAAGAGCCACCCAAATAACAGGGCAGCTCTTTCCTTTGGTCTGTATGATGCTATACAGCAAGCTCAGCTGATTGGTGTCATGATGAGCCTGCACCTCATCCCCCCCCCCACAACGCAGTTTACTGAGGCTTTATACATAGGGTTGATCAAAGAAACCATCCCCTCCTGAAGGAATCCTTGTCTCTGCTTCACAAAAAAGAAACCTGCCTTCTGCCAGGTATCCTCCCCTCCTCAAGGAATCCATCTCTGCTTCGCAACACGAACCAACCCATCTGCTATCAATCATCTCATCCCCTTTTGAAGGAATCCCAATCCCTGCATCACAAAACAAACAAACCCACCCTCTGACATTCATCACATCCTCTTCCAAAGAAATCCCTGTTCCCGCGTCATAAAAAACAAACCCACCCGCTGTCAATCATCCCACCCCCATCTGAAGGAATCCCTGTTCCTGCTTCAGAAAACAAACAAACCCACCCACTGCCAATCATCCCACCCCCTCCCAAAGGAATCCCTGTCCCTGCTTCACAAAAAGAAACTTGCCAAATAATCAGAGTATCTCCAACACATTCCTTTAAAGTCTATGATGAGGGCTTAATGTGCACGGAATTCAAGCAGCTCAAAAACCTTGATGTGCATATTCTAAAGTTGTGCATGTTCTAAAAACCTTATTGTACATGTTCTATAATTAACTACAGCTGTGATTCTCTTGCGCTGCCTCCCACCACTTGATTTTGATTTCTCTGCTTGTTTTACCTCTCACCATTATCAAAACTGCAGTAAAAGAAAAAAATCATCCCAGTTTTCTATTTTTTATCTTTATTGTAGACTTCAGGTCATAACTTCAGCTGCCAAACATCAGTTTCCAAACATCCCATAACACTACAGGAAGTAGGATCTTTCCTTTTTCCTGTGTAGCCAAGGTGCCGTAAGCTAGTGCACTACTACCCCTGCATGTTGGGGGTTCTATCTCAGAAGCAAAATAAAAATAGCGCTGTACCACCACCCAGAGTAAACTGAAGTGGGCCAGGTGTGTGACTGGTACAACCCCCTGGGATATTGTACTTACCCACCTTCCCTTTCAACCAGCCCACCCACTGGATGCCAAACAGTTTCCCAATACTATATACCACATACACTTCACAGCTGATTCCCCACAAAGCACCCTTCACAGAGCAGTTCCAAACAACAAAACACAGCTTTATTTGGGGGGTAGAGCTAGGATCGGGATACTTGGAACCAGGATAGCTGTGAAAGGAAGGATGGTTAATAAATCTGGTAAGAACAATTAGAAACATATGGACCTGTAGGCCAAACACCCCAGAAGTCCACCCCCACTGGTACCAGTGTTACCCTCTGTCCAGTCTGGGTACACAGGAGGTGCAGGCTTGCTTGGTGCCACAGGTTGGTTGGCATTGGGGCCCTGAAAATGATGTAAATGCTTGAAACAATTAAACAGACACCTCCCCTGAAAGCCAGGGCAAGCCCTGGGTACTCATGTTCCTGGATATCTGATGAGTTCCTGGTGCAAAGGGCTTTCACCAGTCCGGGGTAGGGGTTCTCAGATCAAAGGAGGACAAAGCAAATGGGCAGCAGAAGGACTCCTGAAGACTTGAGCTTGATTGAAGGTCTGGCTGCCTGTCCCCTTGATTGAAGATCTGGCCACTTGTCACCTTCAGCCTATTCAGGCCCATTGCAGAGCAACTGCGCAAGGCCAGCCAAACCACAGAGGACCCAGACCTAGGAGTGGCTCCACTGCCTGGCCCCCTCTCAGGTCCGAGCTCCCTAGCACCTGGGAGTAAACTTGTGATCCCCTACAGCCAGCAGACCCCACTTGGTGAGGGTTAGCGAGTTCCCCACCTACCTCTGATATACAGCTGGATACTCCTTAGGTGCACTTTCCTCTCTCCCAGCAGACAACAGCTCTGGTGTGCTGCCAGTTAACTCCACAGCTCTCTCTACCTGACAGTGCCATTTGGTAACACATTCCACAGTCTAATTCAACAGTTCTTTTCCATGCTGGAATACAGCAGCAACCACAGATTCCTGAAGCCAGGGACACCCGCTCTCCTTTTCTTTTCAACCTCTATGCTTCAAAACATATTCCACCTTTTCTCTGTCTTGGCCCAGTTTCCAGCAAAGCTCTTTCCCAGCTAAACAGTTTCTCACCAGTCTCCAAACTGGTGCAGGATAGCTTCCGCAAAAAATGTCCTTTAACACAACACAACTCCAATAAAATGCCTGGATTGCTGGCTACAACAGCACAGTTCCTCCCAACAACAGGATTTCTTTTCCTTTACTCCATAGATCAACTCCGGTTTAAGTCCTGTAAAAGGCCTTAAAAGTATTTATTTCAGACTGTCACTAGGGGCACCTATCAAGATGGCTACATAAACCATAGGCTCTTCTGCCTTGAGGGACAATCGAATATTATCCTGCATCATTAACACAAATTCTCCAAAAATAACTATTAGAATCTGTGCAGAGGCTTTCAAGAATCCAAAATTAATCAACATTGCCTCCATCCTGCTGTGGATTGAATAGCACATCGGAAGGGAAAGCTAGCAAAGGTCAGTGGGGCCCACAACAAATAGCATGGCGCATCTTCTGCAGTCAGAGACATGGGACAACTCCTCTGTGGAAGGGATGTTTGGGCAATTTCTCTCCCAAATGGCCCAAGTCACCCTTGCCACCAATCACACAACACAAGTGTTACTATCCCTGGAAGCCAAGAAATTTCAGAATGAGTGCCGGGTGGCTGCTAGTAAAATTAAGGTCCAGGACAATACAGCCATTTTCCACGAACACCAACAATTAATTCAAAAACTACAAGACAAGGTAGATGACCTTAAGAACTGGGAGAGACGTAACAACTTTCAGTTCTTGGGGCTCCCAGAGCAGGCTGAGGCTTGGAACGCCAAGCATTTCAAACAGCAGGCCCTAGCTGAGATCCTGCAACTAGACCCCTTCAGGAAGCTACAGATGGAATGGGCCCACTGCTCCCTGGCCCCCTGCCTAAAGCTACTGAAAAGCCCTGGCTGATTATTGCCCAGTTTTTGGATTTCAGGGTAAGACTACCAAATTTCTAGGAGGCTCAAAGGGGGACATATGAATGCCAGGGTTCTGGGGGCCACTAGGCCCTCAAAAGCTCTAGAGGTTTAAATGCTCTGTGGTGAGTTTTAGGACTTTTTTTGAAGATAAAACACACTTTTCTTTTGTTACATCTTCCCTACCCCTGACTCCAGGGAAAAAAAATGTTTCCCCCCCCCAGAGTCGGGGGTGTGGGAGACTGTGGCTGGCCTTAAAGTCTGCATCCGCAACTGGGGTGAGCAACTGCCTGATCAATGCCATCAACAACCCACCCCATGGGCATTATTGCAATGTTCTGTGAAGGATTTTTATATAAAGGCTGTAGGGATCTGCAGACTGCCAGGTCCTAGTGGCCCCCAGATCCCCACAGCCTTTATGTAAAAATCTTTCAGAGTACATACCACTTGGAATAACCTCCCTGCCTGTCCTAAAGAAGCTACTAGCAGCAGCAGCATCAACACCTTCAAACACGTCATGTGTACCCACCTCTACATCCCCTTGCAGTTTCCAACTGCATCTGTCCCCAAATCCTTTGGGTTCCAAGCTGCTTAGTCCAAGGCATCTTTTCCCTAAATATTAACCTGTAAATATGTCTCTACTGCAATTATTGTACCAAGATGCCTAGGGTAAATACTGGCTTTTCACTTGCATGCAGTTTTTAGAGGAAACATCAGCCTGCTGTAACAGTCCTCCATGGGACCCTGTTGGAGAATGGATGTTCAAAATGTGTCTATTCAATTCCAGTGTTAACAGTTTTGATAAAGAACAGCACTGATGATTACACAGCAGAAGTAGGGGGATGCATTCTGGACCATACGTTTGGATGTGTGCGCCTATGTTTAAACTGGGGTGACAGTTCCTGACATTTGTCAAGAAGAGCAATAGTACACCAGTAAGGCAGCCAGCAAAGTTACTATCACTGCCACTTGACTTGGAACTGACTGATTTTGACTTTTGAGACCTGACCTTCTGACTTGCAAAAATCAAAGTTTTAGACTCACCTTTGTTTCTCAGCTCTCTAGCTCGCTCACCTCATCCATCCGATGCCCGAAGGGCACTGAGGCCAAAATCCATGGCTGTGCACTGCTGCCACTGCTGCCCCATCCATTTCGCAGCACATCCCATCAGGCAGTCAGGCCACAAAATGGGCAACAAACAGTTTTAAAAAAAAAAACAGGTGGAGAACACACAGCTGGACCCAGAGAGTGACGAGGGAGAGTCTGTCAATCTCCCACAACACATGGCGATGATACGTTCTATTCCAGATGGCAGTTTCCATCCATCTGATCCCTGGCCGTAACACAGCACTAACCCTTGGTTCCAATCTGACTGGACTGAGATCGGCTGAGCCAAGCTGTGACCTTTTGCCTGGTCCAGTCTTGCCTGCAATTGGTGGTTAATTTAAAGGCCACAGGCAGGTTATGCCTAGCAGGAATGGTCCAATCATAAGCTGCTAGGGATTGAGCAGTGGGCAGACAAATCATCAGCTAGCCAACTGGGACAAGGAGGACTGCAAAATCTCAAACTGGGACAAAATCCCAATTTTCAGAAATCCTTCGTGACACTGGGACAGCACTTCAGATACAGGGACTGACCCGGCCAAACCAGGACATTTGGCAGCTTTATTTCAGGGACAAGAAGTTGGCAATGGCCAGGGCATGGGAAATTCAACACTTAATTTCTTACAATCACAGAATAAACATATACCCCGACTACTCTGAAGATCTGTCGGACAGACGGAGAGCCTACACAGAGGCCCACTATGTGATGCACAGTGTGGAGTTTACCTTCTCCCTGAGATACCCCACCACAATGCGGGTTGAACACAATGGTGCACCACTCCTTTTTTCCATGCCGGAAGCTCTGATGGACTTCATGAAATGAACTTAGCTCAAGGAATTCAAACTTCCAGTCCCCCAGCAGGCAGGTGAGCATGGGGACAATGTAAGGCTCAACAGAAGATCCCCCTTGTGCTCTTCCAGAGGGGATGAATGGAAGGCCGCATTCAATGACCACTGGGAAATCCCCCATGCCAGAACAGGAAGAGGCAGGCCTCCCGGCACCATGGAAAGAGAGACTGTCTGACTGAGAGATCCCGCACTGACAGCCCAGAGGAGAACTGCATGGAATATGCCCCCTGCAAGAGCAGCTACAGCATCCCAACTGGCAACCATGTTGAGGCCCTCCATCCTCACTCCCTGGAGCAGCAGCTGAAGACCTCAGGGGTGCAACAGGTGGACACCGCCAGCAACAGCATCTCTGGACACCCTCTCCTTCTCCATCAGTCTTGTAGGTGGCCCAGGCAAGGAGCCCCAGCAAGTCCTCTCCAGGCTCACTGGCCCAGAAGTCGCCTCCATCCAGGAACTGGACTGCTGCTCCCAGTCCATAAGCCACATCCCCAGATCGCATATGGACCATGCTGCAGCTGGATCGGCTGGAGACAGTCCCAGATAAGTAGCCTTTTTTGCTGCCTGCAAGGGTATATTTTGTTTCTGTTCTCGAGCAGGTTTGGGAGGTGACATGCTGGGGGGGGGCTTACTGGAGGATCAGGGAGAACTGATGGACACTGGTGCAGCCTGGGTCTATGCCACAAGGCCTCTGACTTTGTGCACTCTTTTCCTTCTCCCCTGCAAGCATCTCGCTCAGCTCCTACACTGTTTTCTCCAGTCGAACCCTGCTCCTATACTGGGAGGGAAGCTATGGGGTTACAGGTGTACTGCACACTTGAAGCTGGAATTTGCATAGACCTGGTAGGAGGGGGGCTGCCTGCATCCATATAACTGGATCATCCAGATGCCACCGACCCCCCCTTCCAGCTTCCATTCCAGCAGCAATCCCAACTCACTCTGCCGGAACATCCACTCACATGGCAGGGTGAGTGATAGGCTGTGAGATTTTATTTTATTTATTTATTTATATATTTGGGTTTTGATGAGCGGGTAAGTCCACTGAGACAATTACAGTCCCTTTCTCAGATCGACCCGGGGTTGAAACACTTACAGAGAAAATGCAATAGAACAGAAAAGTAATACAATACAGCAACAATTGACAGTAGTTGAACAATATATACAATAATGTGTGTAAGCACATGATAGAAACTTAAATAAAACATAATTGATCGACATATACAATTGAGAGCTGAGGGCTGTAGGACCTAGAGCAAAAAGTTATATTGAGGGGGGAGGGGGAATATGGCAAAGGACAGGGAGTAAAGAGGGTGAGGTGCAGGGTCAGGTAGAAGTGCTAGTAGTGCAGATTGTGCAGTGTGTCCAGCTGCTACCCCCACAGAAGGCCTCTTGAAAGGGTGGAGGATAGGTCATCATCATGTCCATCCAGGTCTGGCCACTATATGACCCACCACCCCCCCAGCCCCAAGGGGCAGACCTCCTCACCCCCTCCTAGCAGAGGCAAGCATTTACTCCTGGCAGCTTGTGATTTGGGGGTCTGCACACAGGGCTGGGCGCAGTCCCAGCTAGGGTCCCAGACCCAGACAGGCACTTATTCAATGCACACCCCTCTGTTTTGCCCTTAGTATGACAAGCCCCAGCCCCAGGTGGCCACACATCCCTCCCCCTCTTTCTTCCCACAGGAAGGCTTGCTGCCTACCTCAAAAAAGGGAATACCGCGGGGCTGTACTGAATGTAGGTGGACTCCCCTCCCATTGGGATCTGTCTTTCAGTCCTTCCCCCAGCATAGATGAAGAGACACCCTTCCCAATGTAGCGTTTCATAGATTCAGCCTAAATTAATTCCCCTCAGAGGTAGAGGTGAAGAACTGCATCTGCTTACAAGGTTCACCCTAATTCAGGAAGGGGTTCCTGGGGACTCTCCCCCCCGAGACCTCCACATAGGAGTGCACAAGATCACAATCCCTATAAGCACCCAGGAGGTTGAGTTGACCCTTCAGCTCTGTGCTGCAGCCACAAGGACACCTCTACACCCCAATCTTGATCACAAATGTATTTATGTAAATAGTTTGTGTTATCACATGGAATACTGCTTGTTTTTTATCTGCAATGTTGGTTATGTATATAGTTGTTACTACTGGCTATTCAAAGCATGATGTGTCATGGACTGTCCCTTCTCCCTGCCATTCACCTGTCTTGCATTTGGAAGTCCTGATGGGGGTCAGACACCTTGTAGGCTCTATCTCAATGTTCTTGCACCACACATACCTGGCCTTATGAAACCTCCTAATGGGTGACATCACTGCTGTTACCTGGAATGTGCGGTGGGATGAACACTTCAACTAAAAGGAAGCAGGTACTCTCTTACCTGAAGCAGCTGTGGGCCAAACTGGCCTTCCTGCAGGAAACCAAACTTAATCCTGGGAACCATGACCGGCTATTCAGAGAGTGGGTAGGTCAGGTAATACATACATCTGCTTCCACAAGGAAAAGAGGGGTGGCTATCCTTGTAAATAAAAGTCTTCACTGGTTGGTCTCTAGGACAGTGAAGGATACTGAGGGGCGGTGGGTGCTGGCATAGCTGAAGACCCCTGAGGATGCCCTGCTTGTTGGGAACATACTGTATATGGTCCCAATGAGGACTACCCTAATTTTTTTCATGAACTGGCAAACGAACTAGGGGTCCAATCCAGGGAGAATGTTCCACTGTTCTTAGGCAGGGATTTCAACCTCACAGAAGACCCATTTGTAGATAGATGTCCATCCAATGTTGAGCCACATGTCAAGGGAGCCAGAGCACTCTAACTGTTCAAGCAAGACTTGGCCCTGACAGATGTTTGGAAAGTCTTTCACCCCAGAGACCGCGACTATATTTTCCACTCCCCGGTTCATAACTCTCATAGCTGCTTAGATTTCTGGCTCTCTTCCCCTGATATCACCAAGGCAGTCCTAGAAGCCACCATCCACACGATACTGATCTCTGATCATGCCCCATTTCAATTCAGTTTTGCATGGGGTCCCCCTCCTTCTGTTCCCCTTCCTGGTGGCTAGACCCCTTTTTACTAAGAGATCCAGATTTTGCCCCCTGGCTACAAAGGGAGGCTAGCCTGTTTTTCCAGGAGAACCCCATCTCTGACACGTCGGCAGGCGTCACATGGGAGGCCTTTAAAGCCACTTTCAGAGGGGCCATTATGTGCTTTGCACATAGAAGGAGAAAGAATAGAGAGCAGCACCTCTCCAATTTAGAGAGTCAGCTGAAGGAGGCCGAAACCAGTTTTAAATCTCAGCCTACCCCTACCGTCCAGTCCCAGGCAGGCCGGTATGTAGCCGCCCTTAGAATGGAGAGAAACAAACTGCTGTCAAGAAAGGCAGACATCGCCATACTACGCCTTAAACATAAATACTGGGGGTGGGGGGGGACGAAAGGTCCTAGCCTACCACCTTAGAAAGCAACAAGCTGAAAGGCACATTGCTGGGCTGGTGGACAACCACGGTAAGACTCAAACCCGAACAGAGAACATCAGTTTCATAATGGCAGACTTTTACTCCAAGCTTTACACCTCATCCAGAAGCCCCAACCCAGTGGGGGTCACCCCCTTCCTGCAAGGTTTGAGGCTCCCCACAATAACCACCTACCAGGCCGAGGTACTTGACTACCCCCTCACAACTGAGGAGGTGGCAATCACTCTTAGGTCCCTCAAGACTGGGAAGGCCCCGGGGGAGATGGTTTCCCCCTTGAAATTTGGCAACTACTACACCAAGTAGTCTCCCCAGTCCTTTAACAGGTGTACTCAAAAGTCCTTACAGGTGGGGCTCCCCCCCCCCTTCCTTCCGAGATGGGGTAATCGCCATCCTCCCGAAGAAGGGGAAGACCCCCTGAAGGCCACCAGCTACTGACCTATCTCACTGCTGAATGCCAACAGCAAGGTGCTGGCCAAATTACTTGCCACTACACTTACTCCTTTCCTCCTGAGACTTATACACCCCTCTCAGGTGAGTTTTGTGAATGGCCAGTACAGCATGGACCACCTCAGGTCACTGCTGAACTTGATTTATATGGTAAAATCCCTTCCCACCCCAGCCACAGCAGTTGCAATTGACTTTGAAAAGGCCTTCGACTCCCTTGAATGGGACTTCGTCCGGTCAGTCCTGAAGACTATGAGTATTGGGAAAGGCTTTCAGGCCTGGGTCAGGGTAATTTACAACACCCCTTCAGCCAGGGTGCTAACTAATTCCATGATGTCCCCCCCCCAAGTAGGGGTATGCATCAAGGATGCCTCCTGTCACCGCTCCTTTTTGTACTAGCCATGGAGCCCCTGGCAGTGGCCATCAGACAACATCCGCTTATTAAGGGGGTGGATATCGGAGGGGTGGACTACTATACCCTAATGTATGCTGATGACCTTCTGATCCCACTGGCAGACCTCAATCTCTCTATTCCCCCCTCCTGAGCACCCTGTCTGCATTCACTACCTACTGCAAACTGTTGCTAAATCAAATGAAAATGGAGGTCCTTCCACTTAACGGCAACTGCATCCCTAGCATGGCATTTGTCCACAATTTTAGGTGGGCACCAGAGGGTATCACATACCTAGGGATCCAGATCACTCCAAACTTAGCCAAGATATGGGAGGCAAACCTCAAACCCCTGCTGGCCTCCATTGGCACAGAACTGGACAGGTGGAGACCCCTTCAGCTCATTCTGGTGGGCAAAATCTCTGCCATAAAAATGGTTACGGCCCCAAAAATTGCATACATTTTAGCCCACCTCCCATTAATGATCCCTTCAGGGTGGTACAGTAAAACTGACTCCCTTATAGGGGGATTTCTATGGGAGGGAAAACAGCCAAGATATAGGCGGAATAAACTGAGAGCCCACTGGTCTGAGGGGGGATGGTGCCTCCCATGATTTGAAGGGTACACATGGACTTTCCAGGTCTCAAATGCTTAAATGGTTTGCAGACCAGTTGCTCGAAAACCTCAATGGTTACACATGGAGAGGTCACACAGTAACATGGCACATCTATCTCTGCTGATCTTCAATAGTCCCCCTAGGGAGTTGTTCACCCACCTCATGATTGGCCCCTCATTGGTACTATGGCAGAAGCTACATAAGAAGTTGAACTCCAACTCCTCCCCTTCTGCATAATTCCACTATAGGGAAACACGGTTCTATGTGATAATAGCGACTGCACAAAGGTGATTGCTATTATCGTGACCTGCATTATCACTGAAAACATTTTCGGCAATATGCAGAAAAAGGCTATCAGGAATTGTGCATGTGGGCCCCCCACAGGAGGCTTCGACCCCTGCACCCCCCTAAATAAAGATTCTCAACTCCAGGGGGGTACATGTCAGGGAAGGGGGCACATCCTGGTTAAAAAAATAAATCTAGGTCCCGCAGCTGCGGGAAATGCAAAAGGAATACCCACCTCCAGTCCCGAACCCAGGACCTGCTCTGTAGGAGCCAACCACCCTACCCACCACACCAAATGGCTGGCTCAGTGGAAGTAGGCTCACCACAGGGTCACATCCCTGTTCCCCATCCCTCCATGTCCTGTCGCCCACCCTCCCTTCCTGTCACCCACCCTAACCTCATGGTCACAATGTTCACCATCCCCCACCAGTCACCCATGATGATTGCACTGTCATATTGGTTGCAGTTATGACAGTCACCCATATGCAGTCACTATCATCATGGTATACCGGGGAACACAGACATCACTGTGAATAAGAACCCGATTGTATGGCCCACATGGGCCAAATCGGGCCTGATGGTCATCCAAGACACATACATGTCTGGAACCCAAAGCCTGGACTCTTTTTTGGGATTGTGTGACAAATGGGACCTCCCCCCAAAAGAGTTCTGGAGATGCCTCCAGCTTTGAAGTGTGATTAGTGACTATACTCTGAAACATGTTATGGATGCTTCCACATCCCCAATCACACAATGGCTATCCTTAAAGAGAGGCCATGCCAGTGCCATATATGCAGCACTCAGAGCTTGAATCCCCTCCCAATCCCCGCAGGCCAAAGCGAGATGGGAAGCTTCTCTGAATCTTCAGATAATTGACCATGAATAGAGGTCCTGTTGGAAGCTTGCCCACATGGTGTACCCTGACCCTAGAAGTGTCCTCATACAAAACAAGATTCTTCAGTCATGGTACGGGACCCCGGCGGTACTACATAAAGCCAAACATGCCCAGGTCAACCTCTTTTTTTTTTATCCAATTGTTTAACCAGGAGTAGCACACTAAGCTGACAGCTTGTTTACAGGTGTGACCTAGGAGCACAGGGAAGTTAAAAGACTTGCTCAGGGTCATACAGTATGCAAGTGAGGGCTGTGTGATTCAAACCCAGGTTTCCAGATTTGCAGCTCAGAGCCTTAAACCACTGCGCTATACTGCTTTTGCTGGAGGTGTCAGGCACACATGGGGGATCTGCTCCATATACTTTGGGATTGCCCCAGGATCAAACCACTTTGGCACCAAATTGATATGCTAGGCTCCAAAATGCTTTCAAAGCTTACCCCTTTTGCTCCGGATGTGATGCTGTTAGGCAGACACACAACCACCCCACACTTTACCCCTCAGGACTCCAAATGGATGGCCATTTTGTGCATGCAAGTCAAGCAGCTCATTCTGTGTAGGTGGAGAACTCAGGAGGTCCCCTCTGTATCTGAGGTGCTTAACTCCTTAATACAGATAGCCAATCTGGCACGCATAACCCATGTAGTGGCAAACACACTCCCCCTACATACCATGTTTTGGCAACCTATGGTTTAAGGCTCTGAGCTGCAAATCTGGAGACCTGGGTTTGAATCCCACAGCTCCCACTTGCATACTGTGTGACCCTGAGCAAGTCACTTAACGTCCCTGTGCTCTCAGGTCACACATGTAAACAAGCTTTCAGCTTAGTGTGCTACTCCTGGTTAAACAATTGGGGAATAAAACCCTTTCCTGATCCTCCTGAAACCCAGAGAAGAGGTTGGCCGAGTCAGCCAGCCTTCCATAGGTCTTCTCCCCCCCCACCCAATACTGGAATGGTCAGAGGTGGATCTATGGTTCAATGGCAAAAGCTGATGATCTTTCAGATGATAGTATACAAGTTTTGCAGTACTGAGCAGTAGTGTACAGTTATGTTTCCTTCAAGATGCTTTGTGCGTATTATGTTATGTCTTTTTAGATACAGTTATGTGCATATTGAGGCTCCTCCCTCCAACACTCCTTACATCTCATCGAGAATCACCTCTTAGAGATGGTATTCCAGGCCACATCAGGTAGGCTGTTTTTTATCTAGAATGTTGTTTAATCCATTTTGCCTCAAGAGCACCTTCCTTACCTCACATAAAAGGCAAATGTTGTAAGCCTGATTCAATGGGATAGTGCATGCCCTTTGTCTCTTTTCAGCATCATCCTGCATCATATGATCTGTGGTGCGTTTTGCACACAGCATTATATGTTTAGTTTTACTGGAACCAATAACAATCTTTAACAACAAAAGTATTTATTTCTCACAACACTGAGCCCTCTTGACTCAATCAGCGCCCAGAACAGACTGACTCCACTCCCCCAAAGTCTCTGGAACTGTTCCCTAGGATTCTGTCCTCTGATTGGTCCAATCATGTCATCAATCAGAATCTTGAGCCCTCTTTGATTATTGATTGGCTATGTCTCTTGGCACCTGAAAATAGTCAACACCTTCTCCCAAGAGTCCCCTCTCACAGTCTTTGGGTACCCAGTTATCTGATTGGCTGCTTTAGGGGGTCAAAGTACTAGAAACATGGCTGCTCCCACACAGTCTCATAGCAGTCTTCATAGTGTCCCCCAATGAAGTTTGTGTGCAGCCAGGAGAAACATCATTTATTTACAACAACCCCAATATTCAGTAGTCCCTTTAGTGCCCTATGAATGTTTTCATTTATACACATTTATTTTAAATAGTATCCTGTCACTGCCGCTGAACTACAGACCCCTCAGATGCATGCAGCTTGCTCATGAATATTCATAGGGGCTCTCATTCATATGTAAAAGCCCTGCCTATACCCTGTGTCAAACTCCATTTTTTACACTTCATGGAGGCTTCTCAATGGCCTCCTTTAGGTCCATGGCCCCCAGTTAGGTTAGCAGGGGCACTGGGAATGCCAGAATGCCCTCTGTTTTGACCACAATGGTGGCTGGAAAAATCAAAGGCATACCTTGCACATGCGTGAATCGCCCACTTGCACAGAAGTGTAAAAGAAAACAGCAATGGATCTCAATTAGCATTTTAAGCCCAAAATGGGCAAAATAAAATACAAGGACTGTATAGGGACCTTGGGGGCACTTAGAGGACTCGGACAAATGGTGATGAAGATCAGGGGACACCAGGAGAAATAGAGGCAAAATGGGAGGCATTTAAGGTAAGGCCCCAAAGGGGGGGTTACATCTGTTTGCAATGGACTATGAACAGTTAGTTAACCTTGAACTCATAAACCTAAAAAAAAAGAATTAACAACTTGAGAACTTATTTGAATGTTTGGCAGTTGAACAGTTCCTATTTATATATCTATTTCTAGTTAAAACAATTATTACAGTTAATTTGTTGTTCTTGCTATTATTAGTATTACAGTAAACTAATTTAGCAACTCTGTAATAGTGTTGTCTTCTTTATTTTTAAAACCATACACTATAACAAATAAAATATGGGTGACCACACACAACTCACCTTGTGTTTCCATCTCAGGGCTGAGATACCAGCATGGGCCTCTCGGGCTTTGCTCTCAAGGTCCATACGCTGGTCTCTCAACCCCACAATGAAATCACAAAACTTGTGTAAGGTTGCCCATACATTAGTCCTTATTTAGTAAATGAATTTGAAAAAATACTATATGTAACTAGAACTGGGGTTGCTTATTTTTTTAAACTCCATTAAAAAGAAAATAGTCCATCAATGTCTGTTGCCACCACTGCCCCCACCACTGTTACCCTCTCCCCTGATCCCCCACTCGGTACCCACACCTGCACTCCCCAACCCCAAATTTACCTACTGAGGGTCCAACGCTGTAATCCTGTCTGGAACGATGACACATCTTCACGCTTCAACATTGGAATGGGAACTGAAAAAATCAGGTAAGTGTGTTTTGAACTTGTGCTCCTCACTTGCTAATTTTTAAATATTTTTTTCCAAAATTGTCAACATAGCCTTTTTGGGACCCCATCTCATGAACGAGGTAAGTGAAATTTTTAAACTCTGACACAAAAGGTGATTTCACAGTCACTCCGTGAAGTCACCTTTATGGCAGGATTCAAATATTTTCACTTAGAGGGTTCATGAGGTGGGGTCATAAGAAGATGATGTTGAAAAAGTTGAGTCAAAATATTTAAAAAAACAACAACAAAGTTCTGAAGGTACATTGGCATTTTTCAATGGTTGTTCATAACTTTGGCGATTTTCAATATTTTGACCACACATTTCCAACATAGGCATTTTTTTCATACTACCTCATGAACATAACAGTTGTTGTTTTTCAAATCCTGGCCAAAATGTGTGTAATCCTGGTGTCATTATACCAAGGGCTACTACTCCTGCCTGCTTCTCTGACTGCAGGTTGAGGGGCCTGGGTTCGAATTATGGTGCCTCCACCAAGAGTAATAATTAAGTGGCTAAATTACCAAACTAGTACAGCCCTCTGTGAGGTTAACTCTCACCCCATTCCATGTCTAAACAAGCTGACATGATACAGTATAGGAGAGTTGGGTGAGAGTTAGACCTAATGACCCAATGGCACACCCCAACATCTATTGGTGTGTGGAGGGTGGAGGGGGATTGGAGGTAGGGTGGTAGGGGTGATAACCCATCACATTTTCATACTTTTTCCACCGTGCTATCAATCCTAACTGATGCATTAATGACATTTTTTGCAATGAATTTCCCTTCTTTTTGAGAACATGTAATATAACTGGTAACTGGCATGTGTTTGTGGGAGCACGGGCCCTCTGGGCCCTGTGCTTCCTTCACATTGTCCATTTTTTGTGTAATGGTATGCATGTGTGGGAGCACAGGCTCTCTGAGCCCTGTGCTCCCACTTATACATAAGTACGGAGCTATACAGCAGCCCCATAGTACTGAAAAGGAACCCTCGTAACACTTATTTGGCAATATCTCAGTAACTGTAGTAACTATGAAAAATATTCCACTGCAGTTGTAATCATGACTTCAATCCCCCAACATATGCTTAGTCTACCTAAGGTGGACTAAGCTGCGGGTAGTGAAAAATCCATATCTTGAATCATTTTCAAGATACGGTGCTGAAAGGAGCTGTGGGCACCACAATGTTATCCTATGGGAAATTTCTCAACTTCAGAATGCTGGAACTATGGGTCTATTGAATGTTTTGGGACCAAACCATGAAAATGCACATCTGTGGGCCAGGGCTTGCCATCCTGCAAATTTCAGTCCAAAAGCACAATGCACCTTGACAGAATGAATTGACAGAGAAAATAACACATGGGACAATGTTTTTGAGCATTGTTTTCCTGACAACATTAATGTTTGCATGGCACCCCTATTCCTTGTAATAAAATCTTACCATGCACAAAAAATATGTTGTCGAGCCACCTTTTTGTTTGTGCGTGGTTATTATCGCACACACAAAAAATGTTTTTGCAAAAACAAAACACCAAAATGGTGGGAAAATTTTGAAAAACACATTTCCAGACTACCTGCACAGAAACTGATGTTAGGGCAAGTTTCTCAAGGGCTGAATAGGTAAACACAAGTGTTGGTATTTAGCAAGAGGCACTATTTTTTGATTTACAATGTTTTTTGTCCCTCGCTAACTGAAAACAAGATGGTGGCAGCATGAAAACAAAAATCCGGGGCACGAAAACAAAAAAGTTTTTGCTAAAGTTTTCATTTCACCCATATAAATTTTACCTTAGGCTAAAATGGGACATGAAAAACTTCCATTTAATATTTAATATTTTTTTACCAAATCTTCAAAAGACACCACCTTGACCCAAACCACATATACAAATGCACATTTGAAGCCAGACACACACATTTTTCACTGTCTGGAGCGTGACAAAGAAATGCACAAAAAGTTGAGGGTTTTTCACATTTTTGACAGTCCACAGCTCAGCAACCATACATCTGAACAGAATAAAACATTCCAGATCCAGAGATCTATGGTTGGACAGCACACATGCAAAATTTCAAGCAAACCAGGCAAATATTTTCAAAGTTATTAAAGTGCAAACTTTGGGGTTTAACATAGAAATGGCCTGCCAATCCTATCTACACCTGCATTACCGTGCAGGTATAATATATATTTTGGTAGCACGGTAGTGCTACCATAGTTAGGGTTGAGTAGCACTTTTAAGGTTAAAGGGTCAGATTTGTACCTTAATAACTTTTCCACTGTTCAATGGATTTGCCTGAAATTTGGTATACACGATTGGGCATGGTAGATCTTGGGATCTGCCAACTTTTGTACCAGTCAGATATACGGGTGCGAAGTTATGAAGCAACTGCTTTTTTTATGATTTATTTGCTCTCACCTACAGGTCGTGTGGTTTGTGCAACTGGTCCAAAAACTGCAGGGAACATGTGGCCGGGATGCCCAATGTGCCTTTTGAAGATTTCATGAAAAAATATTAAACGGTTCAAAAGTTATTCAAAAAACAAGTTCCCATTATAAGTCAATGGGAAAAGTTAACAAAAAGTTCAAAAATGTCGCAAATGCAGTTTTTACTTTCACAAATGGCCCTTTTACTTTCGCAAATCTGCCATTTTGTTTTCAGTTAGCAATCAGAAAAATGCTTGTCATTTAAATTTGGGATCCTCTAGCAACCTAATTCTTTTTGTATTCAACTAATTGAACCCTGAGGATGCTAGGCATGTCTTTATTTTGGGATAAAACACCCCAGAAATATATTTTTAAAATTTCTGGAAAAAGTACTTTCACAAAGTACTTTCAAACCTGTGACACTTTCGAATGAATTTGTGAAAGCTTTTGCAAAGTTCAACAGTACTTTTCCAGACTATGGCGAAAATGACAGGAGTTCTTTGTCAACCTGCTGCGAAACAGCCGTTTGCTCTTTTGGGCTGAAATTTGGAAGGAATGCAGCCAACATCTCACAGATGTGCCTTTCAGTGGTTTGGTGAAAAAATATTACACAGCTCCCAAGTTGTGGTGTTCCAAAGTTTACATTTTTTTCCCATAGACTAACATGGTGGCGTACTTTCAGGGCTCGTATCTCAAAAACGGTGCAAGATATGGATTTTTCATTGAGAGTTACATAGCCCTATGGGTGGGCTATGTAATATAAAACAGTAGTCAGGAAAATAATGATTTCTTTGAAATTTAAATTTTTTTCTGCGTCATATGGTTGCTGAGATATTTGCAATTAAGTACTTCTAATGCTCGTCTTAAGCTTCAATTGCCATTACAATGCATACATTCTTTGTGCACAATGTCTTCCTCTATGCAGTTGTCCACCAAAAAGAGGCTATGTGCTTCTGTTACTGTTACACTTACTGTTTCAACTTGCGTTTATGTCCCCATTTGTGTTACTGTTCCTGTCTACGCCACCGTGTGCAGTGCCCTTCGCATTGTCATTTGCGCTTGTGTTTAACTTACTGTTACCATTTCCATTTCCACCTTGTGTTTGCATTGCTGTTCCTCTTACTATCTCACTAGACATCACGTGGCAGGAGCAGGGCCCCACGCTTCTGCATTACATTCAGTATTTTTCTATCCTGCTGCTGCATTCATTCACTATGTCTCGTCTGTGGTGGGAGTGCAGTGCCCTAAGGGTCCCATGCTCCCGCTGCTGCATTACATTCACTATGTTTTGTCTGTGGTGGGAGTGTGGGGCCCAAAGGGCCCCGCAGTCCTGCCACTGTATTACGTTCAGTATGTATCGTCAATGGCGGGAGAGCAGGGCCCAAAGGGCCCCGTACCCCCACTGCTGCATTATGTTCATTATGTCATCTGTGGTGGGAGCGTGGGTTCCGAAGGGCCCCGTGCTTGTGCCACTGCATTACATTCACTGTGTCTCATTTGTGGAGGGAGCGTGGGACCCAAAGGGCCCTGCATTCCCACCACAACATTACATTCACTATTTCTCATCTGTGGTGGGAGCGTGGGGCCTGAAGGGACCCACATTCCTGCCACTGCATTGCATTCTCTATTTCTCATCCATGGTGGGAGTGTGGGGCCCAAAGGGCCCAGTACTCCCGCTGCTGCATTATGTTCACTATGTCTCGTATATGGCAGGAGTGCAGGGCCCGAAGGGCCCCGTGCTCCTGCCACTGCATTATGTTCACTGTGTCTTGTCCATGGTGTGAGCACGGGGCCCCACCGCTGGATTATGTTCACTATTTCTCATCTGTGAACATTAATGGTATGCTTTACTGATTGCAGCTGAACACAAGTTTTCACAGTTAGGAGTTGCATGGTCTCACCTAGGAATTTGCCCCCCCCCCACCAGAGGACGTACTGTATCCTGAATGGAGAGATGCAGTAAATCAAAAGGCCATGGACATTAATGGTACACCTCCTTGGTTGCAGGTTTACTGCAGTCACCACACTTATTCTTTGTGCATACTCAGCAATGCAATACTCCTCCTACACTATAGATTAAGTATTGTGTCCTGGGCGGATAGACACAGCTAATTTTAGGTTGTGGAGATCAATGGTACAGATCTCTAATTGCAAGTACATTCAAGTTAGCACAGTTGTGAGTTGCATGGTGCCACCTAGGCAATGCCTCCTCACCACCTGTACACAGAACAGATACTGCATAGTGAGTGTAGAAGTACAGCAAAAATAAGTTCATGCACATCAATGGTACACTACTCTGATTGCAGCTGCACACAAGTTTTCACAGTTAAGAGTTGCACAGTCTGAGCTAGGAATTTGCCCTCCCAACCCGAGGAGGTACTGCATCCAGAGTGGCGAGCCATAGTGAAACAAAAAAGACATGTACATTGATAGTACAGCTCCTTCTTTACAGGTACACTGCAGTAACCACAGTTATGACTGTGTCCTGAGTGGATAGCCACAGCAAAAATAAGCCCATTGATATGAATGTTACACCTCTCTGATTGCAAGTATGGTTAGGAGTTGCATGGGTTAGTCAGGCAATGCTCTATCCCCAGACCATGTATTGTGTACTGAGCTACTGCAGCCTGAGTGTAGAGCAACAGTTAAAGAAAGGGATGGATATTTACGGTAGAACTGCCTGATTGCAGGTAGAGTCTAGTTACGAGATTAATTACTTGCACGGTCTCAGGCATGCAATGATACCCGTCACAGTGATAAATAGGAAGAATGTAGCAATGAACATCATGCAGTATGCTTAAATGCAGTACTGTAGCAACACCAACATACATAGTATCACTGTAACATTATGATAAAAGAAAGACACAACACAGGTAGATAAGGCTTAAAAAGATTTATTGCCCAATTAATCATTGTGAGAAGGCCGAATTAAAAATCCAATTGGTGCACAAAAATCAGTCTCACAAAACAACCACATAAATATTTTTCACTGTTACTTGACATACATGTAAACCAGTATCACAGACAGTAAATCAGTGACATGTTACAGAATAAAAAAACACAGAAGGGCAGGCATAACATCACCCTGTTTACACGGTTTACACATATGAAACAGTTATGGTGTTGCTGTTATTGTGTGACTGATAGTGTGAATGTTCCGGGGGTGGGCGAAAAACCAGATGCGACTTATAAACTCATAGCAGAAGAAACCGGCTATGGTTTACTAAGAAATAAATTTTGAAACTAACAGTTAAACATTTCTATTACTGTATTCTATGTGTAGACATACGAATACGTACACACATAGATCTACATGTTAAGATATACTGCAATATTACTGCATTTGGAAAATTACCACCCAACCCCTAAATAGAGGTGATCAGAGAATATTATCAGGAACAAAAAAAGTTCAGTTGTCATCAGTGAAAGTGTCTGATGTACAGTTTAGAACAATTGTTAACATACATCAAGTTGAGGTGAAACACAAAGATTTCTGATTCTACATGGTAACAGTATTATATACATCACTTTTAATGTTCAAAAAATAGTTGCATTGGTTTAGAACAAGTTAAACATCTACATCTGTTACATCTTTAAGTTATATGAAAGCAATTTTTACTAAATACTATTAATATAACATCTAATGGTATGATGAGCAAGAAATTTGTGCACTAAATGATACAGATATCGACAATGGAGCACTTTAACTTGTTATTAATGATGGACTATAACATTACAGAACATTACATATGTGAAATTGCATACTGTCTTATGATAAGAAATATCACTGTGTTACTGTTTACTCTTTATGAGTCTACAACTGTTTAAGAGAAAATTCATTGTTATAATGCTATCAACAACTGTTTAAGAGAAAATTCGTAGTTATAATGCTATCATTCAACGTATATGTAACTTAATGCTATTGGTGTTTACAACAGAGTACTAAGTACAACCCAAAATTATATTAAACATTGTATGTATATATGTATTTATATACAATCTAGATACGTGACAATGAAATAGTCATAGTAATGCACTGCTGCGAAAAACAGTTTAGATATTTATTCAAGACGCAAAAATAATAAGAAAAAAATGAATACATAGCACACATGATAGTTCTCAACTTGTGACAGAGTGCTGTTAATCTTTAGTTAAAGATATGATACACAGTACTATAAATTCACATGGACAAGCATTGTACCTTAGTACAATCACACATCTAGCTAATGTGCTAAGTGTGTTTTCCATGTCTGCATATAACACACTCATAACAAAAGACTATGACAGAAGAGTTTGACCAGATAGGAATATCTCTTTTGACATGCAGAAGTTTTTGTTAGACATGTAAGTGTGGTTTCTCTAGTGACTGTGAAGACAGCTGGCGCCGATTATTGACCACTGCAACTATTTTCACTGTGTCACTGATCAACACAACAATCTTAAAGTCACAATGAGTGTACATATGCAACAGAGCCATGTGATATATCTCCTGTATAATCAAAACTATACATTTGGTAATAACAAATGACAGTGTAACTAAACTCACTCCGTAAGAAAAAATGGACAGCAAAGTAAAGGAGTTTCACATGTTGTGTAACTATTCCTCTGACACATTAAGAGTGTCATAATTCTTCAGTATCAGAACATATGCATTTTTTAAGTGTCTCGGCAGTCTCTGTTTGAAAGAGCTTGTTGCATCATCGCACTCAACCCATCCAGTTCTGTACCTCAACAAAGAAGTGTAATGTCCAGAATGTACAGACTGACCATGGTGGTAGATGATAGCATGAGTGTCAAACACTGCTTGGTTAAATACCACCCTATCAGCTGTGAAATCAGTGATGGGTGTGTCAATTCTGAGCCCATTGGAGTCAAATCTATGCAATACTAGCATAAGATATTGAGATGAAGTCCTGAAACATATGGACTGAGTACAGGTACCTCCATACCTCACATACAGGTGACCATTTATATCATTAGTAAACAGCTGCCGAAACTTCACAGTTTTAGTCTGAGGCACAAACAGAGAAACCCAAAGCATGTCTTCTGTGGTTTCTCATTCTAAATGACCACATGAGAGACATATGTACTTGGTAACATATGACGCAGTAAAATAGTGATGCATAGAAGTTCCCTCTCCATCCAGGCTATTTATGATAGCCATCATAAACTCAGTAGCATCCTGCTGCATGTTTTTAGCAAATGTACTGCAGCCATCATATGTGCCCAGCACTTGCCGTAGAGGTGTTAGTGACTGTCCATTCTTAGACTGATCAGAAGCCATGTTGACAACCTGCTTCAACTCCTTTGATAGTGCAGTGTCTTGTGAAGCAGATATTGCATCAACAAAGTGTGGCATATGGAGAAAGACCTGCATAGCTGCATTAGCATAGCAGTTAACTCTAGTACTGTTGTCGAACACAGGCACAACAGCCATTCCAACTGACTTCTGAACAACAGCTGGCTCCACATCTGTATTTGACATTGTGACCTTAGAACTCTGGACAGTTCCATCAGTTGTGCAAGCTCGTTTTCTTTTGTTACCCACTGTAGATATGATTGAAGGATGTGAGACAACCACGTATGTTGGTAGTGGTATTAAAGACATCTCTGGCTGGCATAGAGTATGTAATCTGTTGTACTCAATGATACAGTGCTTGTCAGCATGTATCTTCTGATGTGCAACTGTTATGATGTGCAACCCAGAAAGACTACGTACACATGAAAGTGCGATGTAGCTCATGCCATTTTTGAAAATGTCTGCACCTATGTCCACTATTGCTGAATCCAAACTCAAGCCTTGAGACTTGTGAATGGTAACAGCATATGCAAAACATATCGGGAACTGTTTTCTGTTCACGTAGATATCCTTGAATACCTGAAACTTGACACAGGTACTATCAATCTGGACAGGATGTTCCATGTTGTCAAAACGGACAAGTGTCTTGACAAATGTATTTTGAACATTGTAGACAGTCAGTGATGTTACCCATGGCACCATTCACCATACCATGCTCCACATCAAGATTTCTTCATAGCATGATACATGCATTCTTATAAACTGTTAGTACAGCTTATAGACCAGCTGTGCGTGAAACATCTGACTTCAATTCAGACAGTCGTTCAGTCATCTTAGCTACCAGCTTCTGACTTAAAATGACACCATCAATTGTGTCAACAGCATGTAGTGTGAGAATTGATTGATTTTCTCTCTGCAACATGACACTGTTGAACTCAATGCGTTTCTTTAGCTGTGGCATGAGACACACAATGCGTGTGCCCATGGAACATGCATCACTGAAAACATCACATGCAGTTTCTATGGATGTAGTGTCCATTCTGATTCTTCGGACATTTAATATTGCAGCATGTTCTGGTGACAGAGAACCTGTACGAGTTTCAACCAACAGTGCTTTGTAAGTCATGTCAGCACTTTGGTGCATGCTCTGATACAGCTCAACATAGGTAAATAACTGCCACAGGTTAAAACCTCCAATGCAGCCAAGTGTATTCTTGGCCTGCTTCACAGTCAGAGCTGTAAAGACATGTTCTGCATTCACAGGTGCAAGCTGTAAAAGGTCTCCAAATACAACAATGCTTTTTCCACCAAATGCATCTCCATAGTCAGACCCTAGGATCTCCTGTAGACATAGATGTATACAGGCAAGCATCAAATTAGGGACCATGCTAATCTCATCAATGAGTAACTTCATCTTACAAAACACTGCACGAAGCTGAGATGCAACCTCAAATGATAGCTTATGATACTCTCCTGCTTTGCCATGCTCCACTGGCAACATGAACAGACAGTGTAACGTCTCGCCACCAATGTTGTATGCTGCCAGTCCAGTGGGAGCACTAACAGCAACAGACATCGCTGAGCATGTCAAGCTCCATATTTCTGCTGTGATGGCCTCAATAAGGAAACTCTTACCTGTACCAGCTGAACCACTAACAAACATTTGCAGTAGTTTGTAGTCAAGGCAGTCACATTTCTTCTCTTCACGCAGTATCCCATGCCATACTGCATCAGTAACTTGAGAGTGAACCACATGCTGTTGCTTATTGAGTCTCTGTCTCAACTCAGCTGGGTCAGCACCACAGTGCGTTCCATGTTCCATGGTGCTCACCACTTCTGACATGAGTACTTCTGGGGCATTCATAGGCAGAGGTTCCCCAAGGATATCTTGTCCTTCTGGATTAAGATTGTCCTGTGAGCTAACAGGAGTATCTTCCTCAAGTAGCTTCTGTATCTTTTCAAGCTGCTCCTTCTCAGTATCTAGTCTCTGTATGTATATCTCTGAGTATTGACTTTTGAATGTCTCGTGACTGTGATTAAACTCTTCCTCGAAAGTATCACAGTCACCTTTCAATTCACCCTCATTCCTCCGGGGTCTAAATAGGAATAGGAGACCAAAGTAGTAATGCTGTCTGTTCTCAGATGTGCCTAGATGTAATTTACAGTGGTTGATGAGCCAAGGCTTATGTCTCTTAACAAGACAGCTATTCACTCCTCTGACCTTGTAAATGTCATGTGTACAATCAGGTGTGACATCTGTCTTGTAGTCATACCACTTAGCCACCTCATATAGACACATTTCATCCATGTCTTTATGTCTACGGGGTAGTATGTGTCAATGAGGTTATTGTTCAAGATATGTCTTGAAATGGGTCTATTGACAGCCAGTTCCTCAATCTCAGCATGGGAATAAGTACATGCTTTCGCTTCTCTTTGTAGTTCACACTGAGAAAGCGGACAGCATCAGACTGGCCATACAGATGTGTGCCAATCAAGCGATCACCAGCCTCATAAGCACCAAATTCTCTGTGTGAAAGGGTCTTTAAGCCCAGTGACCACAACTGAGATGTCAGGCTCTTGCTTGAACTAGCAATATCTTCCCAAAGATCTTGAAAGTTAGTCTGCTCTTGTTTAATTATGTACAAAGTGACATACCGCACCAGAGCCAATGCATTGTCAACCACAAACTGTACATCTATGTTTGCTTGCCACATTAGGAGAAGAGTAGGGTTGTAGTCATTGATGTACACCTCTTTCTCATCTCTGGGTAACTCATATACCCTCTTGGTTGATTTTGCCTTCAAGTGGTGTTGCATTGCTGAAAACAGAGCATTCATGCAACTGTCCTGACAGACATGTCTAGGAAATCTGAAACGACATCTTGTGTACCAATCAGATTTGTTCTTCACTACCCAGTGGCAGTATTTAGCACAAATATGGTGCTGGAACTTTTGCACCAACTTCCACAGTGTTGGACTGTCATACTTGTCCGGAATGCGACAAGTGATATATTGCTTAATGAATGCAAGCATTTGTGCTGCTTCCTGCTCACCTATACGGGGGGCAACCTTGATCCACAGCAACATGTGAATATGAGGAGCACCTCACGCCTGATACTCCATCCTCCAAAAGTAATGTTCCACAACACCAAGAGGCGCATTGTCCTTTGACAAAATGAAAGTCAGAATATCATGTAACTGCTTGTGGAAATGCCTTGTGACAGAGACAGGGTCAAGTGAGCACATTTCTCTGAAAGTCATTCATGCAATACCCTCAACATCAGAGTTTGTCCACTTCAATAGTTATATGACCTCATCCCAGGCATACTCAGCACAACTGAGTGTGACAAACCATGTGGCTGCACCATATTCTCACAGCATTGTCATCACCTCAGAGAGTCTGCAGTACCAATATTCTTTGGTGCCATCTAGTCTTGACAGAATAGAAGACAGATTAACTTGCACATTTTCATCTTTCTGCTTCAATTTCTGAAGAAACTGTGCAGCTGTAATTCCATCAAGTGGAGTAGTCAGACGAATAGTATGTGCAATAGATGCAGACAATATGCTAAGTTCACTCTCCCACAGGAGATGGAACAGGTACTGTATGTTGCATCTGAATTTGCCATCTTTCCTGAGGAGACGGCTTGCTCAGTACTCAGCACCCTCTACACATACTTCTCTTTCATCTAGTCAACCACCAGACCCTGTTGGAAGTGTTGCCTCCCAAATGCTGACAGGCTCACCTTCACCTGTTTCATTTGATAGAGATCAGTGTTGTCTCCTACCGGATCTCTGCTATGTAGTGGGTGAATTGTGTATTGTTCATACACATTGTCATTTGTTTCCACACTGACCTTCTCAATCATTGGCTTTGTGCTATCTAAGTCATCATGATCAAGAGGCACAGTAGTGATTTGATCAATATTAAGGTCAGCATAAAAAGGATTGTTGTTCTTCTTTAAGTGAGTAAGTGCAAGCTTCACCTTCTTAACATTTACAACATCCTGCCAAATCACCTTTGACTTTGTTGGCACACCATTTACAAGAATGACCAAAGTGTTTTCAATGGAGATAGCCTCCACAGTTTCCTGCAGAGGAAGTGGAAGATAGATGATTGAACCCTTAAGAGATCTGATGAGTTCTTTTTGTGGAATGTTCCATGTCTTAGTGTTCATCTGTAGAATAGTTTGAAATGGTTTCATTGTCTGAATAAGAATTCATTCAAACATATTCAATGTGGCAATCTCAGTTGGTGTCACACGTGCCTCCATGTTGTTCAAGACTGACCTTGGTGGCAGAATGTTGCACTTCACTTTGGAAAAACAGTTTGCACATCACAATGATTGGGTCTAACTCAAAGTCAGACTTTAACAACAGAAATGCTGAAAGTCGAAACCACATGTCATTGTATGTTGACAAGGTTTCTAGATTCACTGTGACCGTTTATTTTCTGTAACAAAGCCGTTCACATGACACACATACAGAGTCAAACTTCTGTCTCTTTGCCAACGCAGATTTGGCTATTGATTTCCTAAACTGTTTGAGAATATCACTTTCTAGGACAGACATACAATTTCCATCAGTAATAGATGCCTGAGTAATCACAGTATCAGTCACACTGTTGACACTTCACAGCTGTTTTAGAAAGTTAATGTCACAATGCATGTCACCAGACAACAGTAACTCATTGAGATGAGTATACTGAGCGACAACTCGCCGAACTTCATATACCCTGTACACAAAGTTCCTCATGCCTGATTGATGTACTCCCAGCATGCGCATATGGTTATAGACACCGTCACAAACATCACTATCTATACATGCAAGGGAGTGACCCATAAGTCTAGTGTGGGGATGGATCTCACATAGGTCGATGGTCTCAAACAGTTTACGTCTGTCTTTATGGTCAGTAATCACAAAGAGGTTGATAAAGTCCTTAACTTTATCAAATAATTGTCAACGGTTGCAAGTGTTATTGCATGTCCATGAGAGACAATGACATTTACAAGGCTTAATACTTGCCTCCGAGTCATTATCTGACTCCATCGTAGAATCATCACACACATTGAGCACATTACAGACTTTGCTGGACTCATCAATGCACAACTTGCTGTCCTTTTTTGGAGAGTAATATAACTCTTCCCAGTAAAATGCCTCTGAGTGCTGTGTTTGCAGCCACTGTCCTGTGAAAACATCACAGAAGTTGTGCAGGTTCAAGAGAGGATATCGTTGTAGCCTCATCTTTATATCATACACAATTTTTCTAAACTGCTCAAGTACATGAGACATCTTACGCCACAACAGTTGAAGAACAAAAACTGCTCTATTAATAAATGTCTGTACTTTCAAGTGCAATTTCATCAAGCTGAGATGACTCTTGATTTTTCTGCGCACATGTCCCATCACAGCAGCAATAAGTCTTTCAATCTTGGCTTTAGAAGCTAGAGATCGAAAATACTTTTGCTTCCTCAGAGAAGCATCAGGAGCAATACATTTTCAATGATGCTTACCACGTGTGTTGATGCGTGTCTTTGCAACAGTTGCTTTTCTGCTTACAGATCTGCACAACTGTTGCTTGGCTACACATTTTTTTCTTGCTGTTGAGCAAGCATGTCCTTCACCAACAGACTGATAAAAGTTTGAATTTACTTTTTCTGAGGATTGCTCAATATTTTTTCATCTTGAATTAGTATTGCTGTTTTTTACATGGCTCTTAAGCAACAGTGACATACTATTATACCTGTTTTGTCTCTGTGTAGACTTCTGTCTTTGCTTAGAAGGCATCTTCCCTGATGTACAATTCACACTTGAGTACAGCAATGTTACAGGAGAAACAGACACCTATATGGGAAATACAGAAAACCAAGAAAATTAGACTTCATATATGTTGTTTGCTTCTAACATTACATAATATAATGGGCTATACATATGTGATATAACAGCAACACATAGTGTTAACAAATTGTGGCAGATATAACTTCTAAAATAATAATCAAGAATTGTGTGCACTTCTGTATTTGTCCATAAAAATAGGAAGTAGGATAGTTGTCTCTTCACGAATCATTTTTTTTTAAAACACAGGAAATAGTGTTGTGCATTTGAAAATGTCTCAAAAATAGTGTCAATTGTATGAAAGTGTCACAAAAATAGTTTAGATCGTTCGAAAGTGTCGAACTAAATTTCGAAAAATATGGTGTCGAACGTGCGAAAGTATCACAAAAAATACTTTCGAACTTCGACACTTTCGATAAAATAGTTTTGCACATTTGTAAGTTTAGAAAAAGTAGTGTAGAACCTTCAACAGTTTTGCAAAAGTACTTCCATGCGTTCGAAAGTATTGCAAATTTTTACCAATGGGGAGTTACTGTGTGCATTAGTGAATGATATCTTGATTGCAATTTGATTGACAGGTTGTTCTGCCAGTCTTGTGCTAGCTTGATCAGGTCATGAAAGACAGCCAATCAGAGATGGAGAAGAGTCAAGAAGAAGGACACAGCAGCCATCTTAGAGTAAACAGCCACACAGCACATTTCTCACTGTAAGTACATCACATTTTATAAATTATTTTTCTACTATGATAAAACATGTTAGAAACACTTAAATAGTATTAATCAAAATGTTTTTTACTGCTCTATTTGACTATGTTGCTATAAATAACCTATGATATTGTATTATTTAGGTACAACTGTTTAAAGTCAGACAGTCATTTGGTACTTACTTGCACAGATATAGCTGCAAATGGAGGGATATAGCAAGGTGCATGTGTACCATAACAGAAAAGGGAACCAATGAGACATGTCCCTGCACTTGTGATTGTTTGAAACTGCCTATCAAAATGTTGCATTTTTTGCCACCTTGAAATTCTCCCGCATTTTAGCTTAAGCAGAACTGCAGCCATAGTCAGTGCACACACTACATTGGTTAAGGAGTGCTGCGTATTAGCCAATGATTACTTTAATTTGTGACTTATGAGTCAGCCCACAGAAGCAGTGTTTAATTTGGGATGGAAATTGCAGTTTTACTTTCACTACTGTGTAGGTACTGCAGGGTGAACACTGACTTTTTTGGTAGCTCTCTGTCCACTTCTAAGTTTAAAAGCTGAGAATGGCAGAAAACAGCACAAGGACTTTGTGTATTGTTGGCAGCAGTATTTGAGGCAAGCATCTGAGTTTGCTCAGAACAGTTATTTTGGGAGAAACCTGCAGCTCCCAAATTGTTGTGTGAAGTGGTTTGGCAGGGGTGGAATGAGGTGGGAGCACCTCATGCCTATCATGTACAGACTTCTGAGTACTCAAGCTCACCCTGATCTACTGGTGATCCATCTTGGAGGGAATGATTTAGGCACTAAACGCTGGGTAGATTTAGTGTCAGAAGCAAAACTGGACCTTGCTTCTATTATCAGTATGTTACCTGCCTGTAAAATCATTTTTTTTTTTGATATTACAGAGCGTAGGGTCTGGCAAGCAGAACACCACGCGTATGTAGAAAGGTGAACATACAAATATCTGCATATCTATGCATGTCTCAAATGCACACCATACATCACCCTGAAATTAAGTATTGTTATGATTGGTTATACCTACCAGACGGTGTGCACTTCTCACATGCTGACAATTGCCTTTTCCTGGGAGACCTTCAAGATGGAATCCTCAAAGTCCTCTGAGAATGTCAGACTGTTTGTACACCTATTGAACTGCAACAAAAAATGGTTCTTTTCAGAACCAAACATGTTGGTCAAAAAATAGAATCGGTATATACATCACTCATACAGTAACATAGAAACATAGACTTTGATGGCAGATAAGGACCGCTAGGCCCATCTAGTCTGCCCATTTCCCTACCTACAGGATAGGCCGCAGATCCTAGTTAACCAACAGCCTATTTTTTCCTACCCCCCACAAGAATTGCTTTATGTCTGTCCCATGCATTCTTGAATTCTCCCACAGTTTTAGACCCCACAACCTCCTCAGGAAGGCTGTTCCATGCATCCACTACCCTCTCTGTGAAATAATACTTCCTCACATTGTCCCTGAACTGCCCTCCTTCTATCTTTAAATTGTGTCCCCTTGTTCTTGCAAGTCTCTTTTTCTGAAAGATGCTACCCTCTTGGACTTTGTTGATTCCACTGAGGTACTTAAAAGTTTCTATCATGTCCCCCCTCTCCCTTCTTTCCTCAAGGGTATACATATTATGCTCCTTTAGTCTCTCCTCATGCAGCTTCTCTTGCAGACCCTGCACCATTTTAGTTGCCCTCCTCTGGACTGCCTCTATCCTGTCTATGTCCTTGCAGAGATGGGGTCTCCAGAACTGGACACAGTACTCCAGATGGGGTCTCACCAACTGTCTGTACAGAGGGATAACAACTTCCTGTTTTCTGCTGATGATGCCTCTCCCTATACATCCCAGTATACCCCCGACCATCCCTACTGCCTTCTCACATTGCTTGCTAACCTTAAGGTCATCTGATATGATTATCCCCAGGTCCCTTTCCTTTTTTGTTGTTGTTACTACCTCCCCACCCATTGTGTATTCTTCCCCTGGGTTCTTGTTTCCCAGGTGCATTATTTTGCACTTCTTTGCATTGAATCCAAGCTGCCATACTTCTGACCATTCCTCCAACCTTGCCAAGTTCCTTTTCATCCTTTCCACGCCTCCTTGTGTATCAACCATGTTGCAGATCTTTGTGTCATCTGCAAAAAGGCATACTTTTCCTTCCAGTCCCTCTGCAATGTCACTGATGAAGACATTAAAAAGGACTGGACCCAATACTGAACCCTGCCGTACCCCACTAGTAACCCCCCTTTCTTCAGAGTGGACTCCATTTACAATTACCTTCTGTGTCCTGTTGTCCAGCCAATGTTTTACCCAGGAAACACATACTCAGGGATATTCACAATGGAATGCTGGGCTGGTAACACTTGTGCTTGGATGCACTACAGGTGTTGTCAGGGTGATATTCAATGGTGTTATGCCATGGTTCAGCTATGTTGAATGTCACTGTGGCAGCTGCATTCTGCATGGTTCTGTGCCATTGTGCTAGTGCAATTGGCACAGTGGAGCAACAGCGTATACCAGTGTGTCAGTGGTTCTGCTGCTTGTGATTACTGTGATGTTCAGTTGTTGATATGGAAATGGGTGCAAAAGACACTGGGCCACTATTTTCATTTTGTCAGGTGGTTTGGCATGCTGGGGTAGGGTTTCAAGCATGCCATCTAACTGTGTGTCTGTCACTGGGTGCTCTAGCTAATGAGGGGATAGGGGCAGCCCCCATCAACAAACCAGAAAAGGGGGGTTGCAGGAGTCGATGTCAGATTGGCCCCCCCCTCAGCAAACAAGAAATGGGGGGGTACAAACTGAGAGGGATTTGTCAACCCACTGGCAAACAAAACAGTGAGGGGGGTTACATTATGACAATGGACATTCATACCAATATATCTTATGTCAATTCTGGCTGGTATTTTCAAAGTGTTTGCATATCGATGCAGTACCCACTAATGCGAGACCTATAGATGTGACCAAACACAATATATAACTTCTGTAACAGTAAATGTAGCACTAATGCTCCAATGAAGTTCCCACCAATGTTGACTGTGTGTGTGTTGTAATAACTATATCTGAGGTGGGACAGCTGGACAAATGCAGAACTATAATGGTATTTGTGAAGTATTGTGTTTCTCCGGGTGCTGTGCTGGATATGCATTGACACCTTATGTGTTTTTGTGAACTTAGTAGTCGGTAGTGGGACTGTGATGCACCCTTCACTAACCATCCAATCAGGTATTGCAACATAATCCTTCTACCTTCTTAGTGGCGGGTGTGAGCTCTTAACTGGGCTTTTACAATCTTGGGAAACTAAATGTTGTTTCTTTACACATGTAGTATGCGGCCACATTTTAGAACTGTTGTACACTAACTGTCCCAGTCACACTGAGTGTTGAGATGTTGGGTGCCACACCTCACATCATGCTGGAGACCCGAGTTTGGGAATGGGCCTGGGTCATTGGGGGGTTGGCAGTAGAGGACTAGGATTCAGTGTCCTCATTACTGTTCTCCTACTGCTCATGAATGGACTGTTCTTATGTTGTGCTCTAGCAAGTAATAGTGACAACTGGTGGCACAGGTGATGCATGTGTGATGAAGGGGACATAGTACGTCGGACGACTGTACATTTCTGCATGGATAGCATTGTACGTTCATGGTATCATTGGGAGAGTAAGTGCAAATGGGATGGGTGTGACTGAGTAGGTGGATGGATGCACACACATGTGCAGGGAGACTGTTGTGGAATTGCACTGGATGGGTACAACACTAATCTGAGTGGCAAGGGATGGCAACCTCTGCAGTAAGTCGGCTGTGCCTATGCCGGGCCCCCTTCAGGCGAGTGAGTTTGCTGGTCTCCACATGAACAGGGCCGGCAGCTGGATGTCCCTTCTGGTAAATGACATGAGATTTGCCAAAACACAGATGTGTGATAAGATAAGACATCTATGGTATATGGTTTAATAACACCATAAGTAATATGAAAAATGTTTTTCACAGTTAAAGTTTTGTGCTATATTTACATATTGTGGCATATGTTTCAATATTCTTCACTTATATATTTTATAGTGGCCAGGGAGGCAGTGCCGGTACCACCTGTGCAGGTGAAGGAGGAGCCTGGCACCAGATCTGAGCGTAAGTACCATAATAGAAGATGTTCACACAAGATGTACTGTCAACCCCCCAACCTTTCTTCAACAGTATGGAGGACCTTGTCACCTCTGAGCCAGCCATTCAGCTTCTGATCGCTAGGTAGTCTTAGAGCTGTGTACCTATTTGTGAAAGACATGAGTAAACAGTGATGAAAACAGTACTGTAGTACACAATCTCAGTATGTGGATGGACCATTCATATATTGAGATTCTGTAATACAATCTGTTGTGCATACTCAGAACCAAACTTTTTTGCTTTACTATGCATACAGCTGTACCATATGGTGTCACTTTCTGGATAGTTGGAAGGTATCTTACTGTAGAGTGTAACCTGTTCCTGAACATGCAACGGTCATGATTACATTGCTGTTTGTCAGTGGGTGGGTGTTCAAGGTGGTACTAGTGCATGAAGGGGTAATCTATGATTTGCAAAGACTACTATGACCTATGAGAGGAGCTGTACTAAATCAACTTTGAATACCTTTATATATTTATCCCAATGGGTGTGCAAGGGTGAGACAGTGTACTGGACAGCTGTATCATACATGTATGTCATCATAACTGTCATTGTATGAGGGGATGGAGTGTACTGGAACAATAAGTGTATAAATAGATGTAAAGCTCATAATAACTAAGATGGAAAGGCCGACTGAACTATTATGGATAAGCAGCCAATTCAAAACAAGTTATCAGTTGAGTGAGTAGAGTGCAGTGTAGTAATACAACTAGTAAACATATTATTAAAGTGTGACAGGTACACAACCACCATAGTCTTTCTAGAAAAGAGATTACCCCGCTATCCATGGCTTGGACTTCCTGTCTTAAATACCTAGGAATAATATTATCTACATCAGTATCCTTGATGAAAAAGCTGAATTTAGATAATTTAGTAAAGGGGATTCAATTAGATTTAAATAGATGGGCTTCTATGTACTTGTCCCTCCAAACAAGGGTCAGTGTAATCAAAATGAAAGTTTTGCCAAGGGTATTCTAGCCACTCAATATGTTAAACGTTCATCTTCCCCTAACCTGGTTCCATAGACTCCACCATATAATCTCTCAATTCATAGGGCAACATAAGCCCCCATGTAGGGCATATAATCGCTTAAGTGCCCCAAGACAGCTAGGGGGCCTTAAACTCCCTAATTTTTATTATTACTATTTAGCAAGCCACATGGCAAAATATATGCACTTGATTGTTATCCCTTCAGATGCAGAAAATCTCTCTAATCTTCCCATATGGCTACAAGTGGAGCAATACTTGTTAGCTGGGCTATCTTCAGAAAGCCTTTTATTTATAGCCCCGGGTAAGTTACCTATCAATCTACATGGCTCGGTTATACAGTATATACTTCATCAAAGGTCCATCTACAGTTTTGCAAGTCCCTGAAATATAATAACTAACAGGACCTATCGCAGCCCATTTTTCGTAATCCCAACTTTAAACTGGGAGACCGAAAAATTGTTGCCCCCAAGGAGTGTGCGGACCCTCAAGCCCGAGTTTGTGACTTGGTGGTAAATGGTAAACTAGGAGGGACACCAGAGCTGTTAGCACTCTTTCAGCTTTCCAATAAATACTCCTTTTTTATGTTTCAAATTAGGCACATGTTGTTAAACTGGTTCAGCTCTGGTGACTGGAATACGCAGCAAGGGGCTCCCCTTCAGGAGCTTCTTGCATGTGTGAAGCAACCACATGCAGTATCTCAGTTGGTTTCGTTACTATACGGGAAACTTAACCCGGATGTATTGAGCTACTCTAGCTATTGGACATGTAATTTTCCGCAGGATAATTTTCTATGGGATAAAATATGGGAAGGAGTCTGTCTATACACTGCTAACGATCACTTACGATTGACACAGTTCTATATATTGCATAACATTTATTACACATCTGCTAAACTGCATGGAATGGGCAAGATGCAGAATCAAGCATGCTTTAGGTGTGAACAGGAAACAGGGAACGCTACTTCACATATTATGGGATTGTCCCAGAGTGGCCTGCCTGTGGAGAACCATCCGGGAAAGGGTTGACCCATTGCTGGGGCTGAAGGAGCATTTTTCACCACAAGTTTGTATAATAGGAGATTATACCACTGTCCCTGTCAGGGAGAGGCGGTATCATATGGCCATTATATCCCTGTCGGTCAAGAGGCTTGTCCTTTGCTATTGGAAGGACCAATATGCGATCTCCTACCTTGAATGGGTGAAGGAACTTCTATATAACTTAAGAGTAGAAAAAGCAATTGAGAGTGTTCATGGTAAGCTCCCCCTGTACAAATCTAGATGGGAGAAGCTGAACACGCTTTGGTCTTTGACTCCTGTTTCCCAGAGAACCTGGTAGGAAGTGAGGAGTGAGAGGGGAAAGGCAGTTGTGTGGACAGTATGGTATATGGGCATAACACATGGAGCCCTAGGTTGTTCTAAAATAGAGATATCACTACAGATGGCCCCCTCTGTTCTTTTACTATTGAAAAATGGGGTAGTAGAGTTATCTAGTAGTGGGGAATTGCACCTGGGGGTAGGTAGATACGGCTCTGGTGGGGGTTTGGGGCAGATAGGGGGTTAGGAAGAGGTATGGGGGGGAGTAGTTGTCCACTAGCTGGGGGGCATGGTTATGGTAAGTTTATTCCCAGCAATTTTTTATATTGCAACATTTAAAATGTAATATATGCCTTGTTTATGTCTCATGCCATGTAACTATTGTAACTATTGTTGGACAGTTGTATGCCTGTTATGATGTATCACTGTGGTATAAAATGAATAAAGTATATTCAATTTCAAAAAACAACCACCACAGTGAGGGTCATATGTTTATACATGTTTTTGTCACTCTACAGGGTGCCCTCACTTAAGACAGTGCACTGGCCACTGCCGCTGTTACCGCAGGCTTGAGCACAAGGTTGACAGTCTTATAAAAGACAATGTTGCGCTGTGTGGACAGGACAAATTACTGTCCCTCATGACAGTGCAGCAAGTGACTGTCAACCTTGTGCTTGAGCCTGTGGGGACAGCGGCAAGTGACATGGTGGCCAGTTCCAGTACTTCACCTGCACCAGTTGCATCTAGTCTCCCTGGCCAGGAATGAACAGCCTCCACAGCTCCTCTGGTATCTCCTCTGTAAGGCGCAACAGCTTCCATTTCTACTGCACCTCCATATTGAGTCCAACTTATGGGCTGGACTGCCTCAAGCAGCAGCACACCTCTCTTCTACAGTTGTGTGTGAACAGTGTAAATAGTTTTTTTTCACTATTTGTCTTATATGCAAATATTTTTGTACATTTTCTTATAACTAGAAATATATTTTTTTATATAATATTTATTTAATTTATCAATGTAAACTGACAATGAAAATGTTTTATTTGGTTTCTTATTTATTCTTGAAGAAAATAAGTATTTTTTTTAATTTTTACACATTTCTGTTAGGAACAACTTGTTTTCATTTGCAAATTTTTTCAGATCTTTGCATTTCAATATATAAATATTTTTGATAAAGAACACTTTGTCTTGCTGTATTCTTTACTTGTGGGGGGATGTCAATTATCAATACATATGGCACAAGTCAGCAGCCGTTTTTCTTGTTCTAAGTCAAGAAAGGGTATTGCATGTGCCATATAGGTTTAAAGGTATTACACATCACCAATCTAGCACACAAAAAAAAAGAGGAACACATATTTTATGTGAATTGAATGTTGACTGTGCATGGTATTGTTGCTCTCAGTGTGTTCAGTTTCATCATGTCCTGTCAGGAAATGATTTGAATATGAACATACAATTTCTAAGTACTACACACACTAGCTGACAGGCCATGTCAGCAGGTATTGAAAAATCAAAATGGTATACTTGAGGTGGATCTCAGCTGACTATTCATTACAGACAATTCAGTAGATTACTTTTTGTGTTCTTGGGTATCTGTGTATTTGACTATGTGTGTCTGTTACTGCCACTATGACATTGTACGTACTATTAGTACCTGTCATTCTAAAAAAGAAAGGAAATTCATGGCAAAAAAACTCCATTTAATGCATCAGTTAGGGTTGTTCCACAGCGACAAAAGCAAGGAAATTTGGTGTTAGGGTTGAAAACCCTAACTCAGCATTCATCCCCCCAGCATCACACACACACACATGCAAGTAGGGGGCAGGACCAAGGTAACATGACCAATCACAGACAACTAGCAGCAGGTGACAAAAATAAAATATAACTGTCTAAATGCAGTACAAGACATCCCCACCCACCTCACCAGGTACTGCATGCTCAGTGGAGATCCACAGTAAAACTGAGGCCATGTACGCCAAAAGTACACATCCCTGATTGCTGGTGCACACAACGTACCACACTTACAAGTTGCATGACCTTACCTAGCGATGCAACACACCACACCACATCTGGAACTGTTTCCCAAGTATGGAACCACAGAAAAAACTAAGGAATAGTACATGTATGGTGTGTGTGGTTGCTTTCAGGTATACATGGCTTAACACTGTTAGGCAATGGAGGCCTTAGTAATACAGTGCTCCGCCCACTGAGATCAACTACTGCATGTTCATAGAACAACTCTAGTGAAAATGAACCCATGAAGATCAACACCATAACTCTGTGATTGTAGTTTTGGAAAGGTTTGTACAGTTACGACTTGCAGAGTCTGAGATACAGAGTGACAATCCTCATCTACTAGTACGCTTGTTGCATCATGACTGCAAAGTTACAGGTAAAGAATCTCTATTAACATCTACAGTGCACCTTCCTGTTTGCTGCTGTTCTCCAGTTAGCACAGTTATCAGTACTATGGCATCATGCAGATAATGGCCTGCCATGCACCAACACCATATACTACATTGTAAGTGGACACCAATGGCTAAAAAATACAGGTATTAACCAAGACATGACCAGGGGTTATGTTAATGGTCTGTTAATCACCTTCTAGGGGTGTACTGTGGCACAAGATGTAGCCGAGTGCCACATGTCCCTAGAGGGTGATTAACTGACCATTTACATAATCCCTGGGAGTGCCTTATTGCTCTTATAATAAAACACTTTTTTAAACAGTGTTAAACCTTGTTCAGCATATGGCTAAGCTCTACATGTATGTCAATAAAAGATTAACATAAGACTGTTAGAATGTTTACAGCCAATCAGAAAGCTGCATTTCTCAGACCCTTTTTATAATGTAGATAAATGGTGCACCTCACTCATTGCAAGGATACTCAACTTAGCACTATTTTGATTTTTGTGGCGTTAGACAGCCAATTCTATTTTTCAACCATGTACTGCATCTCCTGTAGAGATGTATAGGAAAAGTCAGTCTATTGAGATCTGTTGTACACCTTTGTCATTGTAGGTCAGTCATGTTAGATGTTGATAAGTTGTGTGAGCTTACCTAGGCAATTACACAACCTGGCACATATCAGTTACTGCATTCTGAATATATGAACACTATTCAAAGTAAGTCCATGGACATGAACAGAAGACCTACATCACAGAAACTGAATCTGTCTTACATCCATTGTGAGTTGTAGAACCTTGTACAAGCAATAACTGCACCGTACCTCCAGATCAAGCATGTATGTTGACCGGAGAGACATGTAAAGCATAGTACAACACAGATGAGAAATAGAAACACAACATTGATTGTATCTTGATACTGGCTGTGGCTTTTATTACATTTACATAGCTGTATTTCATCATGTCTACTCCTAAGTGTACAAACATATACACAGGTCCAAACAGAGATTTGCACTGTTGATATTCATTCAGAGTGCACTATCATGTCTGTTGGGGTGTGATGCATCGCTGGGTAAGGCCATGCAACTTGTAAGTGTGGTACATTGTGTGCACCTGCAATCAGGGATGTGTACTTTTGGTGTACATGGCCTCAGTTTTACTGTGGATCTCCACTGAGCATGCAGTACCTGGTGAGGTGGGTGGGGATGTCTTGTACTGAATTTAGACAGTTGTATTTTATTTCTGTCACCTGTTGCTGGTTGCCTGTGATTGGTCGTGTTACCTTGGTCCTCCCTACTACTTGCATGTGTGTGTGTGTGTCTGTGTGTGTGTGTGTGTGTGTGGTGCTGGGGGGGTGAATGCGGAGTTAGGGTTTTCAACTCTAACACCGAATTTCCTTGCTTTTGTCGCTGTGGAACAACCCCAACTGATGCATTAAACAGAGTTTTTTGCCATGAATATATCTATCTATCTCTCTCTCTCTCTCTTTCTCTCTCTCTCTCTCTCTCTCTCTCTATATATATATATATATATATATTATGATAGCATGGTAGTGCTACCATAGTTAGGGTTGAGTAGCACATTTAAGGTTAAAGGGTCACATTTTGCACCATAATAACTTTGCCACCATTCAACAGATTTGCCTGAAATTTGGTATGTACAATTGGGGATAGTAGATCTTAGGATATGCCAACTTTTATACCAGTTGAATGTACAGATGTGGAGTTATTAAGCAATAATGAATTGCACAATTATGCTTTTTTGCGATTTCTTTGCTCTCGCCTACAGGCCGCACGGTTTGTGCGACCAGTCCAAAAACTTCAGGAAACATGTGGCCAGGGTCCCCAATGTGCCTTTTGAAGATTTTGTGAACAAATATTGAATGGTTCAAAAGTTATTCAAAAAACAATTTCCCATTATAAGTCAATGGGAAAAGTTAAAATATTCGACACTTTCGCAAATGCACTTTTTAGTGTCACAAATGGCCCTAGTAGTGTCGCAAATCTGCCATTTTGTTTTCATTTAGCGATCAGAAAAATGCTTGGCATTCAAATTTGGGACCCTCTAGGGACACAATTCTTTTTGTGTTCACCTGGTTGGACCCTGAGGATGCTAGCCATGTCTTTATTTTGGGGTTAAACACCCCAGAAATATGTTTTTCAAATTTCTGGAAACAACAGTGTCACAAAGTAGTGTAGCAAGCATGACACTTTCACAAATTTTTGAGAAAAGTGTCGCAAATTGCGACACTACTTTTCAGGCTAGGGCCAAAATGAGATGAATTCTTTGTCACCCTGCTGCGAACAAACGGTTTGGCCTTTTGGGCTGAGATTTGGAGGAAATGCAGCCAACATCTCACAGATGTGCCTTTTGGTGATTTGGTGAAAAAAAATTGCACTGTTGCCAAGGTACAGTACCCCGAATTTGTCATTTTTTCCCATAGAGTGATTTAACTGCACAAGAAGTAGATAAATCAGCTGATAATTCACACCCTGGAGTGCCTTATTGCAATTACACAATGTATCCATGTCTAACATTTATTTGAAATGTGTATAATTATACTTTTCATAAATGCCATTAGTCAGCTGTTGGTTATGCTGGATTTACCCACGTTCATGTAATATGTTTTGACCAATGAGGTTACAGGATTTTCACACAACATTGTATTGTGTATTACAATTTGATAGTAACATATTCATTGAAATGATTTTGTATGAAATGGTTAGGCAATCACTATGTCTATAGCTGTGAGACATACTAATGAGTTCACTTTTGTTCAAAAAGAACTCTGTTTTGTGACTAAATACTTTGTTCTTCTCTATGTTATTCTTCCTTAGTCATTAGTATTGTGTAAGGTATTGCTTTTTACTCATACAGTTAAGATGTGATATGTCTTTAGTGTAGAACACACAAGGGGGGGTACTACTACTGGCAACAATTTCAGAACAACTTGCTAATAATTTAGCTCAATATACCAATATACTTGGGGAAATTAGTTATTCTATATGCTCAACGATTTTTTTTTTGTGTGCTAATACACAAACTATTTCCAGTTTGCACTCTGTAGACTTATACAAATTGTACAATACATACCAACTTACAGCAGCTTAGTGGGTTCACTGCATCAAAGTGTAATCGATGTAGACCTGTAATAGTAACAATGGCTACGTTTTTCTTGTCCGATTTTCTTACCTTCTGACTCGACAATAATCACACTGTCTGCATCAGAATGTTCAGCCTCCAAAGCGTGTTCTGCAGCTGGTACTATCTCGCTTCATGATGGGGGACGCCTTCTGTGATCTATTAAAAGAGAGATTGGAAAGATTGCATTGAGTATGGTATTTGTGTGATTCTAATCGTTGATAGATTTGTCACTGAAATAATGTATGGTATTGATAGTTGATATTACTATCTATAATGTCGATGGATAATTTTGAACCTTTGCAGCTGTATGTCTAAGCTGCCCATGCATTTAATAGAAAATTGACATTTGGTTGCTACAATGCAAAGAACCAATCAGAAAAGTCAAATTTTTGGGGTAATTTTTAGTTATTATTATAAGGCTCTGAAAATGCTTATATTTCAGTTGTTGACACTGTTATGAGAACCTTACGTTGATCAGCTTACTACTGTGTTTTTACGGGATCCTTTGGAGAGGTTGGAGTTGTGTTACATTATCAATTAAATCATTACTTGATGGTAATATGCCACCCAACTTTGTGCATACAACATTATACGCACAGGTGGTCATTAAGTAGTACATCTCCGTAACTTAGCAGAGTTCATCATTGTTTCCTTCACACAATAATAAGGTATTTTTTTTCTACAAAAGAACACATGTTTAGTGACACATAGTTTCTGTGCTCACGGTCTGTTAGGTGCTCCCCCACTTGTGGCTTTCCTGCTGCCTCCCACATCTCGTAAGTGAGGTAGTACCAGCTCACATCACTGTCCGGTATCTCCTCTCTCTGTTTCAGTACATAGAAATGCTGGCACAACAGCTTCCACTTCCTTTTACACATTGCTGCATTTCTGTTTCACACCTTATGCATGGTGCGCATATATTCGTGGATGCGAACTCCACATCTTTTCCAGTTTCATATTCATACTACGTAGTAGTATGCATGGGTTTTCCCTGGCCTGGGCTGACTGATCCAGGCAACGCACCTTCCTCTGCGACCACAAACGCATTCTGACAGATTGACTTTTGCTGTAGAAAGCTGTAATAAACAGAGAATAAACAGTATATTAGAACACAGTGTTGTAAGATATTCATTTTTAAGCTGTATGCATGTCATGGTGAAGATGATCACACACTTAAATGTTTGTGATTGTATATTTACAGTTATATGGTGGTCATGATTAATACAAGTGATGGATTGTGTATACAATATCTGGTGTTGCTTTGTCGTACTGCAGTGTGAGCTGCACAGTTCACTGTGCAGTGTTACTGGTAGCACCATGCCATTCACTGGTGCTGTTTCTAGTTTTGTACAGGTGTTGGTGTACATCATTGGTAGTATGGCTGGCAAGTTCAGTATTGTATAGCAACTTTTGGGGGGGGTGATTACTAGTACTATTGCTGCCAGGAGCATAATCATATAGCCAATCAGGGGGAGGGGAATAGTTAATGCTGATCAGAATGTTTAATAGTTTGCGTGACTGTTACGTAATATGAAATTGTTTAAAACAATTATATTTTAAATTATAAGTTTCAGTCTGTCTTAGACATATAGTGAAACTAAACAGTTATTTTTAAATAGAACAGTCTATTTGCTATGTCTGTATGTCTAATGAAACTCAGAACATTTATGTGAATCTGAATGCATGTAATGGTTTGGTAGGAAGATAATATTATTTTGAATGTGTGTAATCAGTGCAACTTTTCTATTTTTTGACCAATTTAATGGGGTCTTAAAAGAGCCTTTTGTTTACAATTCTGCCTGCTGTTACAGCCTGATATTTTTAGAGGACTGTGAGTATCCCATCTTGAAGGTCACCCAGGAAAAGGCAATTGCCAGCATGTGAGAAGTGCACACCATTTGGTAGGTAGAGACAATCATTACAATATTTAATTTGAGGATAATGTATAGTGTGCATCCCAGCCATGTGAAAGTATCCAGACACTTGAATGTTTACCTTTCTGTGAGCTCTGTCAAGCAGGTACATGTGCTGTTCTGCTTGCCAGACTCTACGCTCTGTAATATCAGAAAACATAATTTTACAGGCAGGCAACATGTGCATAATAGAAGCAAGGTCCAATTTTGCTTTTGTGACTAAATCTATCCATCTTTTAGTGCCCAAATCATTGCCTCCGAGATGGATCAGCAGTATGTCTGGCCGAGCTTCAGTAGTCAAAAGTCTGTGCATTGTTGGCATGAGATGCTCCCACCTCATGCCACCTCTGCCAAACCATTTTACAGAGCAATTTGGAAGCTGCAGGTCTCTCCCAAAATAACTCCTCTGAAGCACGCCTTACTATGCTGCTGCCCACTACCCACATGTTCCATCTGCTGTTTTCTGCCATTCTTAGCTTTTAAACTGAGAAGTGGACAGAGAGCTACAAAAAAAAAACAGTGTTTCTCCTGCAGTGGCTAACCACAAGTGAATGTGAAACAAAGTTTTCCCTCTCTGCTTCAACACTGATTTTGTGGGCTGATACTAAACACACTGACTTGGCATGTTATTGGTTAATGATTTGCCATGTTTCACCAATACAGTGCATGCACTGATTATTGCTACACTGAATGGCTGTTCTCACTGTCAAACACAAATGCAGAAATATTTCTTAGATGGAAAATGTAACATTGCTATTGGCTAATTCAAACAATTACAGCTTAACAGAGAAATGTGATTGGTTGTGTGTCTTGTTATGATACACGTGCTGCTTGCTTCTGCCTCCATTTGCAGCTCTATCTGTGCTAGTAAGTATTGATTAAGACTCTGACTTTAAACTGTTGTAACTTTTTTTAACAGTATGGCAGGTAAATGATATTGTCATAGTCAAATACAGCATCAAAAAACATTTTGTTTAATACTATTTTTGTACTGCTAATGGTTTTTATGATGGTAGAAAAGTTGATTTGAAAATGTGATGTACTTACAGAGTTAGAAGCAGGGTATCTCCGTTTTTCTCAAAGATGGCTGCTATGTCCTTCTTCTTCTTCACTGTTCGGTGGTTGTGATTGGCAGTTCGATATGGCCTGATATATGCAGCAATACATTGGTTGCAGCATCTGTCAGTCAAATAGCCACCAGTCTGTGATTGGCTGACTGTGAAAGGGGGTGTTAAATGATTGGCATTTGTGAAAGTGTCATTCGTGCGACACTATTATTTGACGCTGTCGTGCATGCAACATTACTTTGTGACACTATATTCGACAATGTTGCACGTTCGACACTACTTTTTTCGAAAGTGTCGCACACATGACACTATATTTTTTGAAAGTGTCGTATGTTTGACACTACTTTTCAGATTTAAAAAAACAGTTTTATTAGTTAGAACAGCAGTGTGGATGTTTAACATTGCGGCACTGTTTGATTTTTCTCATTTTTTTAATATATTTATTGTCATATTATTATTGATGTTACTTTCGTTACCATTTCAAAAGACTGTCTATTGCTTCACAGACCTTCACTTTACTAAACTAATTATCTCAACAATATTTACTAGACAGTAGTATTTTTTCTTCTTATATGACATAGAGATGGTGCATGATAGTATGTGATGTTAGAAATACACTAAAGACATGGATTTTAATTTTCTTTTTTTTCTGTACTTCCCATACAGGTGTCTGATTGTTCTGTAAGACTGGTGTACTGAACTGTGAATAGTGAAACATGGAAGATGCCATCTAAACAAAGACAGCAGTCTAAGCAGAGATGAAACAGGTATCACAGTAGTTCACTGTTGCATAAGGGTGATGTGAAAGTCAGTGATGCTTGTTCAAGATGTAAAAATGATTCAACATCCTAGTAGAGGAGTGGATTCAGAGCTTTATCACTCTGTAGGGAAAGGATATGCTTGCTCAACAGCAAGGAAACAATGCGTAGCTAAGCAACAGTTGTGCAGACCTGGAAGCAGAAAAGCTACTGTTGCAAAGACACGCATAAACACACATACTATGCAGCACCGAACATTTATTGCTGCTGATGCGGTCTCTGAGGAAGCAGAAGTATTTTCGATCCCTAGCTTCTAAAGCCAAGATTTAAATACTTATTGCTGCTGTGATGAGACGTGAGAGCAGAAAAATCAAGAGTCATCTCAGCTTGATGAAATTGCGCTTGAAAGTATGAACATTTGTTAATAGAGCAGTTTTTGCTCTTCAACATTTGTGGCATAAGATGTCTCGTGTACTTGAGCAGTTTAGGAAAATTGTGTATGATGTAAAGATGAGGCTACAACAATATCCTATCTTGAACCTGCACAATTTCTGTGGTGTTTTCACAGGACAGTGGCTGCACACACAGCACTCAGAGGCATATTTCTGGGAGGAATCATATTACTCTAAGAAAAAGGACAGCAAGTTGTGCATTGATGAGTCCGGCAAACTGTGTAATGTGCTCAGTGTGTGTCATGATACTACGATGGAGTCAGATGATGAATCTGAGGCAACTATTCAGCCTCATAAACATCACTGTCTCTCATGGACATGCGATGACACTTGTAACCATAGGCAATCATCATTTGAGAAAGTTGAGCACTTTATCTACCTGTTTATCATTACTGACCATAAAGACAGACATAAACTGTTTGAGAGCATAGACCCTAAGTGAGATCCGTCCACACACTGGACTTATGGGTCACTCCCTTGCATGCACAGGTAGTGGTGTTTGTGACAGTGTCTTTCACCATATGTGCATGCTGGGAGTACATCAATCAGGGATGAGGAACTTTGTGTACAGGGTATATGAAGTTCGGCTAGTTGTCGCTCAGTATACTCATCTCAATGAGTTACTGTTGTCTGGTGACATACATGGTGCCATTCAATTTTTGAAACAGTTGCGACATGTCAGCAGTGTGACTGATACTGTGGTTACTCATGGATCTATTCCTGATGGGAATTGTGTGTCTGTCCTAGAAAGTGATATTCTCAAACAGTTTGGGAAATCAATTGCCGAATTTGAGTTGGCAAAGAGACAGAAGTTTGACTTTGTATGTGTGTCATGTGAATGCCTTTGTTATGAAAAACAAACAGTCACAGTGAATCTGGAAACCTTGTCACCATACAATGACATGTGGTTTCGACTTTCAGCATTTCTGCTGTTAAAGTCTGAGTTTGAGTTAGACCCAATCATTGTGATGTGCAAGCACTGTTTTTCCAAAGTGAAGTGTAATATTCTGCCACCAAGGTCAGTCTTGAACAACATGGAGGCACATGTGACACCAGCTGAGACTGCCACATCGAATATGTTTGAATGTATTCTTATTCAGACAATGAAACCGTTTCAAACTATTCTACGTATGAACACAAAGACACAGAATATTCCACAAAAAGAACTCATCAGATCTCTTAAGGGTTCCGTCATGTATCTTCCACTTCCTCTGCAGGAAAATGTGGAGGTTATCTCCATTGAAAACACTTTGGTCATTCTTGTAAATGGTGTGCCAACAAAGTCTAAGGTGATTTGGCAGGATGTTGTTAATGTTGAGAAGGTGAAGCTTGCCCTTACTCACTTAAAGAACAACAATCCTTTTTATGCAGACCTTAATATTGATCAGATCACTAGTATGCCTCTTGATCATGATGAGCTGGAAAGCACAAAGCCAATGATTGAGAAGGTCAATGTGGAAACAAATGACAATGTGTACGAACAGTACACAATTCATCCACTACATGGCAGAGATCCGGTAGGGGACAACATTGATCTCTATCAAGTGAAACAGGTGGAAGGTGAGCCTGTCAGCATTTGGGAGGCAACACTGGAAGCACGCTGTTTCCCAGACTTATTCCCAAAAGGGTCAGGTGGTCACCTGGATGAAAGAGAAGTGCGTGTACAGAGTGCTGAGTACCGAACAAGCTGTGTGCTTAGTAAAGATGGCAAATTCAGATGCAACATACAGTACCCGTTTCATCTCCTGTGGGAGAGTAAACTTAGCATATTGTCTGCATCTATTGCGCATATTATTCATCTGACTGCTCCACTTGATGGAATTACAGCTGCACAGTTTCTTCAGAAATTGAAGCAGAAAGATGAAAATGTGTAAGTTAATTTGTCTTCTATTCTGTCAAGTCTACGTGGCACCAAAGAATATTGGTACCGCAGACACTCTGAGGTGATGACAATGCTGTGAGAGCATGGTGCAACCACATGGTTTGTCACATTTAGTTGTGCTGAGTATGCCTGGGATGAGGTCATAGAACTGTTGAGGTGGGCAAACTCTGATGCTGAGGGCATTGCATCAGTGACTCTCGGTGAGATGTGCTCACTTGACCCTGTCTTTGTCACAAGGCATTTTCACAAGCAGTTCCATGATATTCTGACTTTCATTTTGTCAAAGGACAATCTGCCTCTTGGTGTTGTGGAACATTACTTTTGGAGGATGGAGGATCAGGCACGAGGTGTTCCTCATATTCACATGTTGCTGTGGATCAAGCATGCCCTACGTATAGGTGAGCATGAAGCAGCACAAGTGCTCACATTCATCAAGAAATACATCACTTGCCGAATTCCGGACAAGTACGACAGTCCAACATTGTGGAAGTTGGTGCAAAAGTTCCAGTGCCATATTTGTGCAAAATACTGCTGCCGGGTAGTGAAGAACAAATCTGATTGGTACACAAGATGTTGTTTCAGATTTTCTAGACGTGTCTGTCAGGACGGTTGCATGAATAATCTGTTTTCAGCAATGTGACACCACTTGAAGGCAAAATCAACCAAGAGGGTATATGAGTTACCCAGAGATGAGAAAGAGGAGTACATCAATGACTACAACCCTACTCTTTTCCTAATGTGGCAAGCAAACATAGATGTTCAGTTTGTGGCTGACAACTCATTGGCTCTGGTGCGGTATGTCCATTCTGGGCTCCGGCTCATCCACCACAGGATTCGTGGCCAGCGGGCGGTTGGCGCTCTCATAGCCGCTGCCTGAGACCACTTCCCCAGACTCCTCCAGCCCAAAGCAGTGAACCCTTCAGGGCTCCAGCTCATCCGCCACAGGATTCGTGGCCAGTGGGCGGTCGGCGCTCTCATAGCCGCCACCCAAGACCACTTCCCCGGACTCCTCCAGCCCAAAGCAGTGAACCCTTCAGGCCTCCAGCTCATCCGCCACAAGATTTGCGGCCAGTGGGCAGTCGGCGCTCTCATAGCTGCCACCTGAGACCACTTCCCCGGACTCCTCCAGCCCAAAGGTACAGTGAAGCTGCCCGCCAATCAGAATGTGAGCGCCTTTCTCTAGGCACGCTTTGATTGGTCTGTTACCCTTGTCTACCGTTTGCTTAGGAAAAGTGTTCAAGAAAGGAGCTGTATAACTTGCAATTTTACTGTTACTGATTTATTGTTATTAGCACCTTTATCTTACTGCCTGTTGCTTTTCATTCATGCTTAATCCTTGTATGTGTTGAGGGTAATTACAGCCCTTCCTTGTCCCTGTAGCTGCACGCCAGACTTAGGGGTGCCAAGGAAATCGCTCCCTTTGTCTTGTAAATCTGCAGCCCCATGCTGGTTTGTTGGTCCTTTTGTTCTGACCAAATATAACAAGCCTTCTCTCTCTCTCTCTCTCTCTCTCTCTCCTTCTGCAGCAGTGAACCCTTCAGGGCTCCAGCTCATCTGCCGCAGGATTTGCAGCCAGTGTGTGGTCAGCACTGTCATAGCTGCCGCCTGATACCACTTCCCCGGACTCCTCCAGCCCAAAGTTATGGCAAAGCCATACTTTTTTGCCCACCCACCCTTCCCTTCCCGAACTTTTACTTTATTGACCATCCTTCCCTGCCTTTTCCTACCATTGGTCCATCCCTGGTTCTCTCAACAACCATCCTTGCTGTGTGACCTAGGCCTCTAACGCCTCCACCTCCCTTCTAGTGGGCATATCTACATTATTTCGCCATACGCAAACCTCTGCCTAACTCTATGTGATATTGGCCTGCTAGATCCTCCTGTTGCTGACCCTAATTTCTTTTAATTAATGCTCTCACATGAATCTGGCCTTATAGAACCCCTATTGTTGACCCTTTCTAACATCTTGCAATGAGGGCTGCGCATTATAACCCTTCCTACCATAATTATCTGACTAGCATATCCCCAAACTGCTACTCTACCTATTACTTAAACTGAAACATGTCTTCTATATTCTGGCTTAGTCTCCTTACCTTCTTTCTCATGGGACCTAGGATCCTTCTCCCTTCAGGCGATATTCACCTTTAAAAGGAGGTGTGCCCTTCACCCCAACTCTGCTTACAATTAGCTCCACTTTGTAGCTTGGGTTGTTTCCCTGCATCTCTACACTTACACTTAATTGAGTTTCTTTAACAAAGAGGGACCAGCACCTTGCCTTCTCCACAAGGAATACTGCCTCAGCATCCTGGACCTTCTACATGCTGGTGCCTTTTGGCTATGGTACTGGGATATGTTTCACTAGGACTTTACCAGGCAAGCATTAGTACTCTGCCCCAATGCACTGAATTCCCATCTAGCCACTTAAAGGCCAGAGCTTTCAAACTATCTTTTGGTGCCCTGCAGAAAATTCTGCTTCTCCTCCTCCTATGCTCAGGCAACGTCAAACTTAATCCCAGCCCCGTAAAAGCCCTTACTTCACCTTCAGAGCTTTTGAGACTTAAAGGCATTAGTTTTATGCATGTAAATGCTTGCAGCCTCCTAAAGAAGCTCACTTCTGTCGAGGCTTGGGTATTTCATACTGCACCAGATGTACTGGTGATTTCAGAATCTTGGCTTCAGCCTTCCACTACTGATAAGGAGGTTAATATTCCCAACTATCAGCTGTTCAGAACCGATAGGCAGTCAAGGGGTGGTGGGGTTGCCATCTATGTTAAGGACAAGTTCAATACCTCCATCATTGACTCCTCCTCTGTTGCTAACAAATTCGAATGCCTAACTATCAAAATTGAAATTTCACCTGCACTGGCATTCTGTGTCATAGGATGCTATAGACCTCCTTCCGCGGGGTCCCAGCTACTATCCCATCTCTCCACTATTGTGGGCCCTGACTCCCTTGAAACTATTATCTTGGGGGACCTTAATTATGACTGGTTGTCGAATGTTTCCTTACCTTTCAAGGCCTTCTGCAACACGTATGGGTTTACTCAACTTATCAATGAACCAACACGTGTTAACAAGAAAAATCCTCAGAATAGCACCTTACTGGATGTCCTTCTCACAAGCAAACCACACTCTTTCTCCCATGTGGGTATTTTTTCCACGGATGTTAGTGATCACTGCTTAATAGCTGGGGTCAGGGCTGATCCCAAACCTCAGTTAGCAGCCAGGTTCGTGACTAAAAGATCCAGGCAAAACTTTGATCCAATTGGCTACATCAATGATTTAAAATCCTTCCAACTCTGGCAGAGCTTCTATCTAGCCAATTCAGTAAGCACTGCCTACGACATCTTCCATGGAATTGTTATGAATGCCCTTAATACCTATTCCCCGATGGCAAAAATTTGTATAAAGGCCAGACCTCGAAGCTGGTTCACTAAAGACCTCAAGGCTGCTCTGATAAATAGAGATAAGCTTTGGAAAAAAGCTTACCTGTCTCATTCCCTGTAGACTGGTGCTGCTTTAGAGCAGCTAGAAATCACTGTACTAAACTAACTAGAGAGACTAAGGCCAAATTCTTCCTTCAGAACTGGACTCCACTTCAAACTGCCCTACTAAATTCTGGGCCACGATAAAAGATCTGTCTGGTAATATGGCAGGCAATGTGCTTCCATCAAAAATCCATTCCGACAAGGGTACCATTCAGGACAGAACAGAGATCTTACAGTCCTTTAACAATCATTTTGATACTGCTGACCTCGTGTTCGATAATTCTCCTGCTTGTAAGCTATTCTCACTAGCCACATTACAGTTGCCAGCAACTAGTATCTCGAACACTATCTTTTCGTTCTCACCTGTCTCCCTGAAAGATGTCGAAGACCTCATTCTTCAGCTGGATATAAAGAAAAGTGCTGGTGCTGACTCCTTTGATCCCTTCTTTCTGAAGATTGCTTACCATGTCCTTGCAGTACCAATAACCCATCTGTTCAATCTGTCCCTATTGCAAGGGTCCATTCCCCTCCTATGGAAAACTGCTTATGTCATTCCTCTGTTCAAAGCAGGGGATCCTAGTGATCTAAACAATTACCAGCCGATTTCCCTATTACCTGTATTGTCAAAACTCCTGAAAAAAATTGTGAATGCCCAGTTCAGAACTTTCCTTGAAACAATGACTCTCCTAAATCCTATGCAGTCTGGGTTCAGAGCTAATCATAGTACTGTTTCAGCACTGGCTAAAATCACAAATGATTGGCAATGTGAATTGGATAACAAAAAATTTGTCTGCGCTGTTTTCTTGGACCTTAGTAAGGCCTTTGATACCGTAGATCATGGTCTTCTACTCTCTGCATTAAACTCGATTGGCCTGGACCAACCGTCCCTTTGCTGGTTTAATGACTACTTTACCGACAGGCATCAGCAGGTCATGGTTGGAGGCCAGATTTCCCCTCTTAAGCCCCTGACAAGAGGGGTTCCTCAGGGTTCCATTCTAGGGCCCCTGCTTTTTGCTATTTATATTAATAACATTGATGTCGACATCAAGGAGGCTAACATTCATCTATTTGCAGATGGTACTGTGCTATATTTAAGCCGTACATCTCCTGTAGCTGCCTGAGAAGACTTGCAAAGTGATTTTAACTTGCTACAACATCAGCTTATTAACAAAACACTCCTCCTAAATGCAAAGAAAATGAAAGCGATGCTATTTTCACCAGTCAATTGTACAGCATTTCCTGCTTCCATCAGCATGCTTCCCCCATTACCACTCTTCTAGGAGAGAAATTGAATTCGTACTACCAAAGTTTAAGTATTTGGGGGTCTGGCTCGACTATAAACTCTCCTTCATTGATCACATAGAGGACTTGTTAAAAAAAATTTAGACAGAGACTTGGTTTCTTCTTCAGGATAAATCATTTTCTGACCTCTGACGCTAAAAAGCAACTAGTTCAGATGATGTTCCTATCCTTAATTGACTATGCTGACTTTATCTACAGCCAGTGTACTTCCTCTCATCTTGGCAAGCTGGATACACTTTACCACAGAGCATTGAGATTCATTACTGCTCTTCCCTTCTCCACCCATCACTGCTCCCTTTATGCTGCAGTGGGATGGACCTCCTGCAGCACAGGAGGAGCAAGAATGCCGCACTCTGGGTTTACAGAGCCATTACCAATAAACTTCTGCAATACATTGCTGACTGCTTGCCTATAAACTTGATAGACAACTACACGTTGAGAAGTAACTCATTGATCTCTTCGAAAGTGCCAAGGGCTGGCACACGATTTGGAAGATCGGCTATAAGCTTTGTACTGCCCTCACTCTGGAATAAACTACAGAAATCCTTAAAATTAAGAACTCCAGTCAGTCTTGCTGTGTTCAAGTCAATGTACACCAAAGCCTTCTCTGTAGTCTGCAACTGCTTCCACCGCACCTACAGTAGTTGAGTACCTGTTGCTTATTGCTGACAGGCTACATACATCTACTTCCCTTTTCCAATTAATGTCACCTATTCAAATCTTCTACCACTCCCTGGTCCATGACCCACATCTACCTTCCATCCTTAGCACCAGGCAGGGTACTTATGGGCTTCCTGTATTGTATCTGTCCTTGTCCACACTTCCACCTTAAGGGTAATTACATTTGCTCCATTTCCCTCTCCCTCCTTCCTCTCCCATTCTATAGCCATCAGTTATGTTATTATGCATTTGTGTATGTATATAATGGCTTATGTACATGTATTTTAGCTATGTAATCTGTTTCTATGTATGCTTGTAATTTCTCTAATTGTGTCTTTTGCTTTGCTTTGACCTTGTGTGATGCAGGTCCACCTTGTAAATGAGCTTGCTCAATGGTGTTTCACCTGGATAAATAAAGATTTTGATTGATTGATTGATAACTAAACATGAGCAGAGTAGCTTGCAAGATCTTTGGGAAGATATTGATAGTTCAAGCAAGAGCCTGACATCTCAGTTGTGGTCATTAGGCTTGAAGACCCTTTCACACAGAGAATTTGGTGCTTATGAGGCTGGTGATCGCTTGATTGGTACACATCTGTATGGCAAGTCTGATGCTGTCTGCTTTCTCAGTGTGAACTACAAAGAGAAGTGAAAGCGTGTACTTATTCCTCATGCTGAGATTGAGGAACTGGCTGTCAACAGACCCACTTCAAGACATATCTTGAAGAATAACTTCATTGACACATACTACCCCATAGACACAAAGATATGGATGATATGTGTCTGTTTCAGGTGGCTAAGTAGTATAACTACAAGACAGATGTCTCACCTGATTGTACACATGACATTTACAAGGTCAGAGGAGTGGATGGCTGTCTTGTTAAGAGACATAAGCCTTGGCTCATCGACCTCTGTAAATTACATCTAGCACATCTGAGAGCAGAGAGCATTACTACTTTGCTCTGCTATTCCTATTTAGACCCTGGAGGAATGAGGCTGAATTGAAAGGTGACTGTGATACATTCGAGGAAGAGTTTAATTGCAGTTACGAGACATTCAAAGTTAATACTCAGAGATATACATACAGAGACTAGATACTGAGAAGGAGCAGCTTTAAAAGGCACAAAAGCTACTTGAGGAGGATACTCCTGTTAGCTCACAGGACAATCTTAATCCAGAAGGACAAGGTATCCTTGAGGAACCTCTGCCTCTGAATGCCCCAGAAGTACTCTTGCTGGAAGTGGAGAGTGCCATGCAACACGGTACGCACTTCAGTGCTGACACAGCTGAATTGAGAGAGAGACTCAATGACCAGCAGCATGTGGTTTACTCTGAGGTAACTGATGCTGTCTGGCATGGGATACTGCATGACGAGAAGAAATACTAACATACTAACATACTATTTGCCAGCAGATTAGGCCTTACGGTCTATCGAGTCTGCTTGAACTTTAGATCCTTAGTTGGGTGCAGAGACCCTCCCATCCCTTGTGCTCCAGAAACCCGTATCATCCATCCCCACCCCCCTGGGACAGGACATCATCTGATACATCCACTTTCTGTGTCTGTCCCATCCTCTCTTGAAGCCCTCCACTGTGGATCTCTGAACTACTTCACCAGGCAGTGCATTCCAAGGGTCCACCACCCGCCAGTGAAAACCTCCTCCTCTTTTCCCCTTACCCTTCCACCTTCCAACTTAAACCATGCCTCTGGTGATGCCCCCTGCTTTAGTCTAAAGATCCTCCATGTTTTCCTATGTATTCCCTTGAGGTACTTGAGACCTCAATCATGTCCCCCTGTCTCTCCTCTCCTCCAGTGAAAACAGGCAGAGCTCCTTAAGTCTGTCCTCATCGTCAAATCCCCTAGCCCTCGTATCATCTTTGTTGCCCTCTCTGTACCCTCTCTAGGAGCTGTATGTCCCTCTTTAAGTGTGGTCTCCAGTACTGTACACAGTACTCAAGGTGTGGTCTAACCAGTCCATTGTACAGCGCAGAATCACTTCCTTGCTCCTAGAGGTGATCCCCTACGATGCATCCCAACATCCTGTTTGCCTTGCTAGCCGCTCTCCTGCACTGCTCAGAGTTATTCATACATGCATCCACCATGACCCCTAGGTCTTTTTCCCTATTGAGGCCTCCAGTGCCTCCCTCCCAGGGTGTACCTGTGTTTAGGGTTTCCCGACCAAGATGCAACACCTTGCACTTGGTGATATTGAAATTTAATTTCCATGTGTGAGCCCAGCTTTCAGGGTGTCCAGGTCCCCTTGCAGGGCCAACCTCCCCTCTTCTCCCTCAACTACTGCTCCCATCTTGGAGTCATCTGCGAAGAGACTCATTTCACACCCTATACCCTCCCTGATGTTCGATATGTATGCATTAAACAGGATCGGACCCAGGACCGAGCCCTGCGGTACCCCACTACCAACCTCTCTAGGGTTCGAGAGCTCCCCAGAGACCACTACTCTCTGAGTGCGTCCAGCTAGCCAGTTTTCAATCCATCTGCCCATCAAAGGGCCTACCCTAACCCCATCAGTTTCTCCACCAGACCATTGTGGGGACAGAGTCAAACTTGCTGAAGTCCAAGAATAATACATCCACAGGCTTACCCTGTCCAGTTCTGATGTTACCCATTCATAGAACTCCACAAGGTTGGTTTGACATGATCTACCTGGCACAAACCCATGTTGCTGACTATCCAGACCTCCCACCTCCTCCAAGTACACCCCAATCGTTCCTTTAGTATACTCTCCATTAATTTTCCCACCACGAGATCAAACTGATGGGTCTATAGTTACCTGGTACTCTTCTCGACCCCCTTTATGGATTGGTACCATGTGCCTCTCGCCAATCCCTAGGTACCCTCCCTGTCTCAAGTGACCTGCTGAAAAGCTCCACCAGGGTGCAGCCAGTATGTCCACCAATTCCTCATAGTACTCAGATGAATGCCATCCGCCCAGGAGATTTGTCTTTCTTTAGGGCCTTGAGGGCTAACCACACCTTTTGGCAGAGATAGCATCATCCGTCCCTCCATCTTACTGGCCTTTTTATCTTTACCCAGATGTGACACCCTGGGCATCTCTCTCTCCTCTTGCTCCATTTTGCTGCTCCCTGATCCCACTTACTGATGTTTCTATCCCCTTCATGCCTTGCTTTGTAGATATCCCATCCTCCCTAGTGAACACAGAGGCAAAGTACTTGTTAAATACCTCTGCCTGGTCCCTCGCCTCTTCCACCCACCCTCCTTCTGATCTCAATCTGCTGAGATGGCCCTTAGTTTTCTCCACTCCCCAATGTACCGGAAGAACCCCTTTTCCCTCCACACGTATCCCTGTGCCAGCGCTGCTCTTTGCTGGACTTTGCTCCTCACCATACGGTGACTTTTCTAGATGCAGGCTGGTACATTTCCTTATCCCTATCCCTCTTGTTATTTTTATATTTTTGTAGGCGCCTTCTTTCTCTGACTGCTACCTGTACCTCACTGGACCACCAGCATGGTTTATGTGACCTTGCTCCCTACGTTTCAACTTAGTGCAGATCCTGACTGCCTCATGAAGTCCCCGTTTTATGACCTCCCATCTCCTTTCCACACTTGTCATTGAGGTAATCCCCATCAAGTGATCCTTGAGAATATTTCCCATGCCCATGAAGTCTGCCCCCCTGAAGTCCACTGCCAGTGTCCTAGATCTCCCTCCCCCATGCTTAGTTGAAACCAGACAGTATTGTGGTCGCTCCCAGTCAGGGGGTCTTGTACAACCATGTCCCTACCAGATCCCCATCTGCCAGAACCACATCCAGGACATGCCCCTCCCTTGTAGGCTCCATCACATGCTGTGTTAAGAAAACATCCTGGAAGCCATCCAGCAGCCTCTGCTCCTTGGCCACCTTAGAGGACATGGTTCCCCAGTTTGTACCTGGCATATTAAGGTCCCCCATCAACACCACTCCTTCCCCTTTTGGTCCACACTGGGCAATGATGTTGTCCAGCAAACCATCCTCTAGAACCTCACTCATCCCAGGGGCCTATATGCTACACCCAGCTTGACCTTATTTCCTGCTGAGGATCGTAAAGTGACCCATAAGGCCTCCACGTTTCCCTCTGCCTCTTCTACCCTAGCAATTTCTATGTCATCTCTAATGAACATAGCCACTTCACCCCCTCTGCCCTCCTTTCTATCCTTCCTGAGCATAGTGTACCCACGTACGTTTAGGTCCCAGTCATGGTTTTTGTTGGCCCACGTTTCCGTGACCGCCGCCACATCCACCCTCGAACAGCATGGTCTGGAACTCTGGCAACTTGTTTCCCAAGCTCCTGGCATTTACTAACACCAACCCCCACCCCTTATCCCTGATTCTCTTTGTTGAACCTCACCCAGATTCCTTATACTTCCATCCTCCCTCTGCTCCTCCTGAAACCTCCATCCCCAATCTGTTTACCCCCTTCGCCCCTTGGGTGTGAAGGCTACTCCCTCATCTGGAGGAGAGGGCTTCTGGTCAGCCCCTCCTTATCCTCTTCCCTCACAAGTTTAAACCCCACCTTTCTTGTATGTAGTCAGCCATCCCCTGTTTAAGGACTTCCTTTCCTAACGGGACAAGATGAAACCTGTCCTTGGCATATAGTCCCTTATCCTCCCAAACTCCATTCCAGTTCCCTAACACCCCCAACCCACTCCCTTCACCCCACTTCCTGAGCCAGTCATTAACCTCTGTGAGCTTCATTTTTTTCTCCACTGAGGCCTTTGGTGCTGGCAATATCTCTGAAAAGGAAATGTTGTATCCATTATCCCAACAGACTCTGGCAAGTTCTTGGAACCTTGCTTGGATTTCAAAAATGCTATTTCCCTCTAGATCATTTGTTCCCAAATGCACCAGGAAATCTGGTTTCCCTCCACAATCCCTAACCATTTCATACACCATGAACTTTGCTCTGTGCAGTGTCAGCCCAGGGATACACACTACCTTCACCTGGCTATGGCATCCACCCCCTGTCCCTCCCACTGGATACCCCTAATCATTGAGTCTCCCAATAACAGAACCTTAACACCGCCATCATCCTTATGCTTACCTCCACTATGCCCTCTCAGCCCCCTTCCCCCCCTTTATTCATGATCTCAATTTCGTGGGAGTCTTCCTGCCTTACTAGAGACCCCCTTGTCACCCTCCCCTTTCTGCCTTCCTTGCTATTTTGCCCACATAACTCAAACTCCCTCTGAATAGGTGTCCCCTTTAACCCTCTCTTATCTGAACCATTTATCCTGGCTCTGATGGTTTCTCCTTCCCCCACACCGCCATCCTCCCCCCTTGTAATAGTACCCCTGCCTCCAGAGGCTCTCTGTGGGTCCCTTTTAGCTAGGGCCCCATCCTTGGTACTGACCCCCTGCTGAAAGGGGCTGCTCTCCACCTCCTTGTCTCCCAGTTTCTCTCAATCATGCTCTCTCTCCATGTCTGGAATATGTTGCATCTCCCCATTTGCTTAACATATATGTTTCCCTTCTCCTCTGGGACTATTTCTATCCTTTCCATTGCTGGTCTATGATGCCCTATGGGTATCAGACTCCCTCCCCCGGCCTCTGTATAAGTTTTCTCATTTCCACCAACCCCTTCCTCCCCCTCTAGGTTGCTTAGTAGCTCAAATTTATTGCAACACTCTATTTCAGCCTCCATCAAGTAACCTGAGATTCCCCTGACTGCACCTCTAAACTGCCCCTCTTCTTCCCCTCTTGCTCTGTTCACCTTAGGAACTCCCTTCCCACAGTCTGCTGCTTTAGGCTTCTGCACAACAGCCCCTCCTGACTCTTCCCCCTCCACTATCTTTGTATTCAGAATGTTCACCCCGGACGCTTTCCTCTTAGCATCAACTTCCTATCTAAGGGTCCTCTGTCCTATATCCCCTCCTGCTTGCTGTAACATAACGTCCGTAATTTCAGAGCATTCCTCAGCCTCCCTCAGCCCCACCCTTCTGCTGCCCATATCCACACCCTTATCCTTGGACACCCCCAGCTCCCCCAGCTTACTCCTTAACCAATATACCTCACTCCTGATACAAGATAACTGTCTACAGAGTGGGCAGCCTCCCTCTCTCCAGGCCCAATTTAGAATTATTGCCATCCCACAGCCTGTACAGCCTACAACCCTTCCAAAGATGCCTGCCATGGTGGAATATGGCCACCCTGTTTATCCCCTCTGTTTATAATGGCACACCCCTTTCTCAGTCCCTTTCCCTGAATACAGTTTTTCTCTATACTGACTGTAGTTATTTACAAACCCAATTTCAACCCACCAATAAAGTTCCAAAGTCTCACAAACACATACAGTCCAGTGTGTGTTCGGTCCTATACAGTGTGTGTAAGCAGACATCAGGTACCGTGTGATGTCACAGGCCCTACTAGCTGCTGTTGCTTCAAATTTCAGTCCTAAAACAGAAATACTCAGCCTTTCAATCCCAACCCCAGTGGTTTTTCAGTATTTAAGAACACCAGGCAAACAACACATTTAAATTTCCCTCTAATTAACCCTGACAAACAACTGTCCCCAAACCTCAAAAAGTTACAATATCACAGCCCAAGTAACAGTTCTAATTCAGGGTAATAATTTTTACCACATAGAGCTAATTTCACTTACAAACTATTCCAATATTTCAGTTAAAAACAGAATATAAACCCAGAGCTCTGTCCAACCAACCTGCTGCTGTGAGTTCCCAAGTGAAATGTGACTGTCTTCACTACAAACCACTGCTAATGTTTGTTAGTGGCTCAGCTGGTACAGGGAAGTGTTTTGTTATTGAGGCCATCACGGCTGAAATACAGAACTTGACAGGGTCAGCGATGTCTGTTGCTGTTAGTGCTACCACTGGACTGGCAGCATACAACATTGGTGGTGTGACGTTACACCATCTGTTCATGTTGCCAGTGGAGCATGGCAAAGCAGGAGAGTATCAGAAACTGTCATTTGATGCTGCATCTCAGCTTCATTCAGTGTTTTGTAAGATGAAGTTACTCATCATTGATGAGATTAGTATGGTCTCTAACTTGATGCTTGCCTGTATACATCTACATCTACAGGAGATCCTGGGGACTGACTATGGAGATGCATTTGGTGGAAAAAGCATTGTTGTATTTGGAGACCTTTTACAGCTTGCACTGGCGAATGCAGAACATGCCTTTGAAGCTCTGACTGTGAAGCAGGCCAAGAATACACTTGGGTGCATTGGATGTTTTAACCTGTGGGAGTTATTTACCTATGTTGAGCTGTATCAGAACATGTGCCAAAGTGCTGATATGACTTACAAGGCACTGTTGGATCAAGCTTGTACATGTTCTCAGTCACCAGAACATGTTGCAATGTTAAATGGATGAAGAATCAGAATGAACACTACATCCATAGACACTACATGTGATGTCTTCAGTGATGTGTGTTCCATGGGTACAAGCATTGTGTGTCTTATGCCGTGACTAAAGAAATGCGCTGAGTTCAACAGTGTCATGTTGCAGAGAGAAAATCAATCAGTTCTCCCACAACATGCTGTTGACACAGTCAATGGTGTCATTTTAAGTTGGAAGCTGGTAGGTAAAATGACTGAACGACTGTCTGAATTGAAGTCAGATGTTTAACGCACAGCCGGTGTAGAAGCTGTACTTACAGTTTGTAGGAATGCACGTATCATGCTAAGCCGCAATCTTAATGTGGATCATGGTATTGTAAATGGTGCCATGGGTAACATCATTGACTTTGTCTACAATGTTCAAAAGACATTTATTGAGACACTTGTCCACCATGGAACATCCTGCCCAGATTGATAGTACCTGTGTTAAGTTCCAGGTATTGAAGGATATCTACAGTATGTGAACAGGGAACAGTTCCCAATATGTGTTGCATATGCTGTTTCCATTCACAAGTCTCAAGGCTTGAGTTTGGATTCAGCAATGGTGGACATAGGGACAGAAATTTTCAAAGATGGCATGAGCTAAGTCGCACTTTCACGTGTATGTAGTCTTTCTGGGTTGCACATTATAACAGTTGCACCTTAGAAGATACGTACTGACAACCGCTGTATAGTTGAGTACAACAGATTACGTACTCTATACCAGCCACAGATGTCTTTAATACCACTACCAACGTACGTGGTTGTCTCACATCCTTCAGTCACATCTGCAGTTGGCAACAAAAGAAAACGAGCTTGTGCAACTGATGGAACTGTTCAGAGTTCTAAGAAGGTCACAATATCAAATACAGATATGGAGCCAGCTGTTGTTCAGAAGTCAGTTGGAATGGCTGTTGTGCCTGTGTTTGACAACAGTACTAGAGTTAACTGCTATACTAATGCAGCTATGCAGGTCTTTCTCCATATGCCACACTTTGTTGAGGCAATATCTGTTTCACAAGACACTGCACTACCAAAGGAATTGAAGCAGGTTGTCAACATGGCTTCTGATCAGTCTAAGAATGTGCAGTCACTAACACCTCTGTGGCAAGTGCTGGGCAGATATGATGGATGCAGGATGCCACCGAGTATTCTCCTATACCTCTGCTTCTTCACACATGTGATGGGGTGAGAGTTAGAATCGATGACCCCAACGTGCAACCCGATGCTGGTTGGGGGTGGGCCGAGGGGTCCAAGGGGGGATTTCAACCCTAACACCGAATTTCCTCACTTTTGTCACTGTGGAACAACCCTAACTAATGCATTAAACAGAGTTTTTGTTTAATATATATATATATATATATATATATATATATATATATATATATATTATGGTAGCACGGTACTGCTACCATAGTTAGGGTTGAGAAGCCATTTCTATGTTAAACCCAAAATTTTGCACCTTAATAACTTTGCAACTGTTTGACAAATTTACCTGAAATTTGGAATACATGATCAAGAGCCATAGGCCTTGGGATCTGCCAAGTTTTGTACCGGTTGGATATACGGCTGCGGAGTTATTAAGCATGATCTGCGAGTGCATTTACGTTTTTTCTGAAATTCTGCTGTTGCACCTATAGGTCGAACGGTTTGTGTGACCTGCCCAAAATCTTAAGGGAATGTGTGGCTGGGGTCCCCGATGTGCCTTTCGAAGATTTCGTGAAAAAATATTAAATGCTTCAAAAGTTATTCAAAAAACAATTTCCCATTATAAGTCAAAGGGAAAAGTTAACAAAAAGTTCGACAGTGTCGCAAATGCACTTTTTACTGTCGCAAATGGCCCTGTTACTGTCGCAAATCCACCATCTTGTTTTCAGTTAGTGATAAGAAAAATGCTTGGCATTTAAAATTGAGACCCTCTAGCAACCAAATTATTTTTGTATTCACCTAGTCGGGCCCTGAGGATGCTAGCCATGTCTTTATTTTGGGGTAAAACACCCCAGAAATATGTTTTTCAGATTTCTGGAAAAAATTCTTTCGCAAAGTAGTGTCGCACTCATGAAAGTGTCGCAAATTTTTGCGAAAGCTTTCACAAATTGCGACACTATTTTGCGACACCATGCCCAAAATAATAGTAATTCTTTGGCACTCCGCTGCAAAAGAATGGTTGGGAGTTTTGGACTGAAATTTGGAGGGAACGTAGCCGACATCTCACAGATGTGCCTTTCAGTGTTGTATTGAAAAAATATTACACGGCGGCAAAGTTACGGCACTCCAAAATTGACAGTTTTTCCCATAGGATAACATTATGGCAACCGACGTAATACAGGAATCCTTTGGCACCCTGCTGCAAAATAACGGTTTGGTCTTTTTTCCTGAAATTTGGAAAGAAGACAGCCAACAGACCGCAGATGTGCCTTTCAGTGGTTTGGTGAAAAAATATTACAGGGAGGCAAAGTTATGGCACTCCGAACTTCTCTTTTTTTCCCCATAGGATAATATTACGGCGTTCCCCGCGCCTTTCAGGGCCCGTATCTCGGAAACGGTGCGAGAGACGGACTTTTCGTTGGAAAAATACTTAGCCCCCTAACAGGGGCTAAGTACAAAACTAGCTAGGACAGTCGTAAATCATATGACTTTTAAATTTTTTTGTACGTCGTACGGTTCCTGAGATATAACCTATTTAGTATTCCAAGTCCTCATTTTCTGCTCCGATACCCATTATTATGCATACATTCTTTGTATTCACTGTCTTTCTCTATGCAGCTTTTGGGAAAACCAGCCTGTGCCCTTACATTACTTGTTACCATTGCCCTTTACGGCTACGGTTCTGTACCGATTCACTTACCGTTGACGTCACGCCACCATGCTATCCTTTCTGCTTTCATTTGGCGCTTGTGTTCTGTTATTTTTGCCATTTGTGTCTACAGTACTGTTTCTCTTCTGTTTCACTTTGCATCACCATGCCCATTGACGTTTCCGCTTGCAGGCACCATGTTACTATGTGACAACAAATCACATGGCAGACCGTTCCCTCTATGCCACCATGTGCATTACCCTTCTGTTCTCATTCACGCTATGCTACTATGCGCCACTGTTAGCCTTCTGTTTGCATTGCTGTTCCTGTTACTATGCCATAAGACATCATGGTGGGGAGCGGGACCGTAGCCCCGTGACTCCCACCGCCACATTACATGGTGGAGCGCCTACCAGCTGCATTACATTCACTATTTCTCATCACTATTCTCAAAAGAAGGGAATTAGAGGCAAAACTCCATTTAATGCATTAGTTAGGGTTGTTCCACAGCGACAAAGTAGGAAATTTGAGTGTTTGGGTTGAAAGCCCTTGGACACCCCGCCCACCCCCGAACCGCATTGGGTGCGATTGGATGCGTCGGTCCTAACTCCTCACCCCATTCTCCTATACTTCTGCTGCTTTACACATGTCATGGGGAGAGTTAGGGCTGACCATCCCAATGTACACCCCAATGCCAGTTGGGGGTGGGCTGGGGTCCAAGGAGGGTTTTTCACCCTAACACCGAATTTCCTCACTTTTGTCACGTGGAACAACCCTAACTAATGCATTAAACAGAGTTTTTGCCTCTAATATATATATATATATATACAGTATATATGTGTGTATATATATATATATATATATATATATATATATATATATATGTGTGTATATATATATATATGTATATTATATATATATATATATATATATATTATAGTGGCACAGTAGTGCCACTATAGTTAGGGTTGAGTACCCCATTTAAGGTTAAAGTGTGAAATGGTGCAGCTTAATAACTTTGCCACTGTATGACAGATTTGCCTGAAATTTGGCAGGCATGGAGCAGTACAGTAGATCTCTGGATCTACTAAGTGTCGTAATGGTCGGATATACGTTTGTGGAGATATAAAGTGCAATAGAAAGTCGCATTTACGCTTTTTTGCTCATTCGTTGCTTGAGCCTACAGGTCACAAGGTTTGTGTGACTGGTTTGAAACCTTCAGGGAACATGCAGCCAGGGTCTCCGATGTGCCTTTCGAAGATTTCGTGAAAAAATATTAAACGGTTCAAAAGTTATTTACTAAACAAGTTTCCCATTGTAGTCAATGGGAAGAGTTAACAAAATGTTTGACAGTGTCACAAATGCAGTTTTTAGTGTCGCAAATGACCCCTGTAGTGTCATGAGTCAGCCATCTTTTTTTTCAGTTAGTGGTCACAGAAATGCTTGGCATTTAAATTTGGGACCCTCTAGGGATGCAATTCTTTTTGTGTTCACCTATTCGAGTCCTAAGGATGATAGCCGTGTCTTTTTTGGTGGATTAAACACCCCAGAAATACATTTTTGAAATTTTTGTAAACTGTAGTGTTGCAAAGTAGTATCGCACTTGCGACACTTTTATAATTTTTTTGCCAAAGTGTCGTGATTTGCGACACTACTTTGCGACACTATGCCCAAAAGATTAGGAAGTCTTTGCCACCCTGCTGCAAAAGAACGGTTTGGTCTTTTGGGCTGAGATTTGGAGGAAAGAAAGCCAACATCCCACAGATGTGCCTTTTTGTGGTTTGGTGACAAAATATTACAGGTCTGCAAAGTTACAGTACACTGAATTTGACAATTTTTCCCATAGACTAACATTACACCGTCCGCTGCGCCATTGGGGCCGTAACTCGGAAACACTTCGGAATACGGACTTTTTGTCAGAAAATGATTAGCCCCCCACAAGGGGGCTAAGTGCAAAACTAGCCAGGAAAGTCATAAATTATATGAAATTTAAATTTTTTTTCTATGTTGTACGGTTCCTGAGATATCAGCAATTTAGTATTCCAAGTGCTCATTTTCTGCTCCGATGCCCATTATTATGCATACATTCTTTGTATTCACTGTGTTTCTCTATGCAGCTTTTGGGGAAAAAAGGGTGTGCACTTTCGTTACTGTTACAGTTAATGTTTCCACTTGTATTTCCTTAACCATTTGCATTAGCGTTCCCGTCTACGCCACCGTGTGCGGTACCCTTTGCGTTTCCATTTGCGCTTGTGTTTGCATTACTTTTACCATTTGCATTTCCATTACTGTTTCTATTTGCATTTCATTTTGCGTCACCATGTGCATTACTATTTGCATTTGCATATGCGCTTCTGTTTGCGTTTGTGTCTCTTTTGGCATCATTGTTGCTGTTACCATTAGCATTGCGTTTCCAATTGTGGTACTGTGACCGTGCACGTTACCATTTGTGTTTCAGTACGCACTTGCATTTGTCTTTCCATTTGTGTTACTGTTCACTTTGCCATCATCATTGCTGTTACTGTAATGGTTTGTGTTTCCAATTGAGTTACCATTACTGTTCGCATCTTCATCACCATTTGCATTTCTGTTGCCCTTAGCATTTGTGTTTTCGGTTGCATTTCCATTGTCAATTGCATTACTGTTTCTTTCTGCAGTACTGTTGCCTTAACTATTTGTAATTCTGTTTGCATTTGTGGTACCATTTGCATTTTTCTTACCGTTTGCGTTTCCATTGGCGTTACCGTTTACGTTACTGTTTTTGTTAACGTTTGCATTTCTGTTGCTGTTATCATTTCCATTACCATTTGTGTTACCATTTATGTTTTCATTAATGTTTGCACTTGCATTTCTCTTACTGTTTGCATTACCATTTATGTTTACGTCACCATGCGTGTTACCGTTTGTGCTTGCGTTTGCGTTACCGTTAGCATTACTATGTGACAAAAAATCACATAGTGAGAGCCTATTTATACTGCTGATTCTCAAAAAGAAGGGAAATTCATGGCAAAAAACTCAGTTTAATGCATCAGTTAGGGTTGTTCCACAGCGGCAAAAGTGAGGAAATTCAGTGTTAGGGTTGCCACCCCTTGTACCCCAAGCCCACCCCGTCCCCAACAACAGACATCGGGGTGTGCGTTGGGGTCATTGGTCCTAACTCTCACCCCATTCTCCTATACTGCACCACCTCAGCTTGTTTACACATGAGATAGGGTGAGAGTTAGGACTGATGACCCCGATGCACACCCCAATGCCTGTTGGTGGGGACGGGGTGGGCTTGGGGTGCAAGGCATGGCAACACTAACACTGAATATATAAATACACACACACACATACGCAAATGCATTCACTTCTGTGTTAAACCCCAAATTTTGCACTTTAATAACTTTGCTACCATTCAACCGATTTGCATGAAATTTTGCATGCACCATTGGGGACAAAAGATCTCTTCATGTGGCAAGTGTTATTCCAGTTGGATGTGCAGGTGCGGCAATGCAGAGTGTCAAAAAATGTGAAATTACCTTTTTGTGTAAATTCTTTGACACACCATTTCTCAGGAACTGTGTGGAGTTGTGGTCTGAAATTTGCAGGGTGTACATGTCTTGGGCCACTGATGTGCCTTTTAAAGGTTTGGTGAAAAGATATGAATCTATTCAAAAGTTATTAAATATTCAAGTTTCCCATTATTTCCCATGGGAAAAGTTAGATGTGCTGTGCAAAACAACTGTTTTGTTGCCATGAAAGCGGTATTTATTGTCACAAATGCAGAATGTAGTGTCGAGATTCTGTCACCTTGTTTTCAGTTAGTGAGGCAAACAAACTTAAGTATTTCACAAAATAGTGACAGATGGTAAACACCAACAGTTGTGTTTACCTAATTGGGGCCTGAAGAATCGGATTCTGTGGTCAGTTTGCCCCCAGAATGGGCAGAAATATGTTTATTTTATAGGCAGGGGTTTTACTGTTTCAAACTGTGGCACTATTTTCACAAAATAGATGAGGGTTCTGCCACAAATTGCAGCAAAAGGACTCAGTGTTTTGTGAAACACCATTCTTCTTGAAGCAATTTGCTGCAGAACTTTTCATGTCCTGGAGTGGGGTTGATCTGAGATGTCCCCTATGAATACATTATTTCAACAAGCCCATACTTGAAATTTCCTGTGATTATGATCCAGATATATTTAATTTTCTAGACATGGAAATCCTGAGAGGAAACAATAGGGATGTAAACAGTGTAATATGCAGAAAACCTACTGAAAGGAATATGTTGCTCCTGTTGTCAAGCAGTCACCGGCGCCACATGGTCACCAACATCCCAAAGGGTCAGTTTGCCCACCTAAGGAAAAACTGTAGTACTGAGGAAGTTTTCAGTGAAGGAGCAGATTCCCTTAGGAAAAGGTTCAGAGAAAGGGGATATTCATCTTGGTGCACACAGGAAGCAGAGAACCATGCCAGAACTAGGAACAGAGAGGAGCTCCTGCTCCCAAAAAAAAAAAAAAACACAAACAGAGAGACATGAAAGAATCAGTTTTATCACTTCCTATTCAATGGATCTATGTGATAATGGTGATTGCCATTAAGGTGATGGCACATCACCCAAAAAATATTTCAGTGATGTACTCCCCAGTGCACAGCAAAACGGAACCGGGTAGTTGGATTTTTTGTTTTATGTGGGGGACTGTGCCTCCGGCACCCACCCCCTGCAGGGGGCTTCACCCTCCACACCTTCCCACTTAAAGATTCTCAACTCATGGGGTGGTGCATGTTGGGGGTGAAAACATGGAACAAATAAAAATTTGGGTGGGGCTCAACAAAAAGTACCTGTGCCTGGACCCAAACCCAGCACCATTCCCGCCACAGCCCTGTACCCATCCACCACACCACAGAAGCTGCTCAGCAGCTCACCACAGCACCACCCCTACAACCCCTCCATCCCCTCTCACCCCACACTCGGCATGCTCACTCCCCCAGCGCACGTAGGCATGTGGTGACAGGATGTCGCTAAATCACGCACCCCCCATCCAGTCACCCACCTTCTCCAGTTGTCCCGATGACTGGCACCGTGATTGAGTTGCCCTTTCGGTAGGTGCCCAATCGCGGTCGCCAAAGTCACGGGATACCCTATTCGACTCATGTGGTGTACATAGAGAATATTATATGTAGACACTGGAGTGCCCTGGAAGGGGATAAAGCACTAGAGCCCTTTGCATATTTGCCACCTCAGATGGCATATAGGAGAGTCAGTATCCTGTGAGATAAATTGGTACACAGCAGACAAATGCCAAAATCATCTTTTTTGTCTCAAACTGTATGATTTTCATCTTGTTCTATACAGGTCTTATCTAGTATTTCAGTGCTTAGCAACTACCTTCAAATAATGTCTCATCTGACAATATGGTAGGTTTTATGCTTCAATTTCCTAGTGGATTAGTGGCCCTCCCTCCCTGATATTCCTTATTTTAATGTCCTGGTGGTCTAGAGGCCCTCTCTCTCACCGATCTCTCAGCTCTAAAGCTCACCCCACTCTCATATACCTGTACTGTACCCTTCTCAGCTTATTTACTCATGGAATAGGGTGAGCGTTAAGGCTGATGGCCCCAAGGCACACCCCATGCCTTTTGCTGCCAGCAGGGTGAGGGTGAGGTGTTCGGGTTGAAAACTCTAATGCCACATTTCCCTATTTTTGTCACTTTAACCCTAACTAGTGCACTAATGACATTTTTTTGCAATGAATGTCCTTACTTTTTGAGGTAGTACTTTTTCTGTAATTAGTTTTTATAAACGCTTGAGTGTTTTGTCTATAAAATGTATAAACACGAGTTACTATAGAAAAAAAAAACCTTTGACCATATTCAATGGGGGCTGTGGGATTCAATCCCAGGTCTCCAGGTTCATAGTGCAGAGCCATAGCTAATACACTGTGTTGCCTCCTTGATGTCACTGTGTCTTGTGAGTTTTCCATTAAGGTCAATAGGGATAAGCAAAAATAATACTATGTCTTCTGCATAGGCAGATATTGAGTGGTTTCTTTTTTACGTAGTAGGTAAGTGATAATAATTCTCTGCCTCCATATCAGTTAAGATCTTGTTTATAAAGAGGTTAAATAGCAGTGACACTTATGGGCACGCCTGCATAACCCCTTTATTAGTAAAGACTGACTTGGTCTGCCATTGATGGAATACCTTACTTACACCCTATTCCCAGTATGAAGATTGATAATAACTTTTAAAAACCTATCATCTCTTCCCAGTTCTAGTAAGATTTCCTAAAATAATTTCCTTGATAATGCATGAAACACTAATTTTAAATCATTTAACCCTGTACAGTGTTTTTTTATTTGTTTCATATTTTTATTGAAATTCTGTATTAACATATAACACATTGTAACTGCACCACAGTTTACATGAGTACACACCACACTGTTAAAACATTAGACAAAAAAGAGAAAAAAGAACAGAATCCAATTTAAAATGGACTATACAATTAATGGGTAAAATCAATAAATAAGCACCTGGGATAACAGTTAATGACTGAGTTAACAGGAAGCTAAATATATCAAATAAGTTTTAAAAGATTGATAGCAGACACTTGACCAAGGATTTATGAGCTAATTGTACTTGGACTCCTCTAGATGCTTCTATCTGTGCTAGGTCACTGTGTAGAAACCGCAACCTGCATTCCCGAGTTATTGACACAGGTAAGTCATCTGTAACCCCTTCTACTAGGTATAAATACTCATGCAGGAAATTCCTGTGCCCATTCAAGGCTTCCCTGGGTTAAGCCCTGACCTCGTAGGGCTGCCTCCTCCACTGGGAGAGTATCTAGACATTTCCCCTAACTCTGGAGAAAAATCTCCTCCCTATCATGCAGGGTATATGTTAATTTTTCCAGGACCAGCATACTTATCTCTAAGGTCTTCCATTGGCCCACTGAGGGTTTAATGTGGGAAACCCATGTATTTTGTATACATTGGCATGCTAGCACTAACAGGCCTCTAAGCGTTCTGGTGTATGTTTCCCATCCTTCTTCACCCATGTCCTCCAAACCAAAAATCAATGAGATTGGTGTATCTGCTACTGTTGTGATGAATATCTGTGAATATCTGGGAAAGTTCCTGCACTATCTGTGACCACATTTGTCTCAGATCCTGTCATTCCCAGAAATAATGCATATAATTGTCTAGCATACTATTACAGCATCCGCAGGTAAGGAGTACTGTGGGGTTAAATTTATGGACTGTGTTTGGTGGGCAATAAAACCTATGCAGGAAATTAAACTGTGATTTTTCATATTTATTGCAGATGAGTAATCCCATGTGTGATTTCAGCACTGTACACCAAGTCTCTTCCAACATCAGTACTCCCAGGTTCCTTTCCCAATGACATTTAACTTTTGCTGACAGGTCTGGGAATGTGTCCCTGTCCTGATTCACCAAATAGTGCTATAAGGTCTTGTGGAGAAGCTCATGTGTCAAATACAGCCTGCTACTGCTAGTATAATTTGGATAGCTCTGTTGGCTCTCTGTACATGCTCCTTCCAAAAGCTTGTGCCTGGAAATAATTATATCTGTGTGCCAGAGGTATCCCAAATTGCTCCTGAAGTTCTGCCAAAGGTTTAATCCCCTCTCTGGTGTAGAGATCCCCCATACACTTTTCCCCCAATGAGTCCCACATGTGAAAGTCAGGGTCTTGCAATCCAGGCATAAATGATGGGTTTCCTGCTATGGGAACTAAGAGTGATTGGTCATCCCCTGGTTCCCATCTTTTTCTCACTTGCTGCCAGGCCTCTATGGTCATGCTGACCAGTGGGTTCATGTGCTTCATGTGCTTCATCTGCCCATACACTCTGCTCCCCCCACCCCCAGGAGCTAAGTAAGCTGCCAGTTTAGCCAAGGCTCCTTCCCCTTCCAGACTGACCCAACTAGCCGCCACTACATGGTGATCCCAATCCTGGACATATCTATGCTGTACAGAAAGGAAGTACCCCTTCAGATCCAGGAAATTCAGACCTCCTTTCTCTGTAGTCCCATTCAGTTATTGCAGACCATCCTTGGATGTTCGTTCTGCCATACAAAGTGGCTAAATTCCTTCTTTGTGAGCCCCATGAGCGTCTGCATCACATGCAGAATTTGAGGCAGAACATTCATTTTTATGAGGTTAATCCAGCGCATCCAAGAGATGGGCAAGGCCCAGACACCTCTCATGATTTGCTGAGATTATCCTGAATAGGGGTTTGTAATTTAGGTTACATAGACTTCAGAAATCCTTCCCCACTCTGATGCCCAGGTACGTGAAGCACACCTCACTTCTTTAAATCCCCATGTGGTACAGGTCTCTGTCCTGCCCCTCATTGCCAGCCTGAGAATTTAAAGTTTGCACCAAGAATTTAAACTCTAATCTTGGAAGCACGTCAGTTTTGCAAAGAATTATTGAGCCATTGGGCTTAGGGGAATAAGGGTATTCTGAGTTAAAGGGCATAAAAGGCATAAAGGTACCAGTAGAAATGTTACTAATTAAAAAAAAAAAAGATTGTGATACAGCAGATGAGCAAGTGGATTTGGAGGCCTCCTCATACATGAGTAACCGAGCAAGTGGCTGGAAGTAAGGTAAGGTCAGAGATTTAATCACAGTAAAAGAGCCAAGGATACGCTAGGCAGGGGCAGCAGGTGGCGTCTGGTACAAATCTGCACAAGCATGGAGGATGTCTGCCCAGGCCGTAGGGGAGAACAGAGGTGGTCTGTAGAAGAGAAGGTGCTGGGCAGGCAGTGTGGCAGGTTCTTGCAAGGCAAATCAGTGGGGCCACAACAGATCAATTACAGAATACAGGCCATTGGAGGGGAGATAGACCCATAGGCCCAACGGAGCATGCCTAGGACTGCATGGTCATTGTGACCCCCCTGCCCCCTCCCTCGGCCCCTGGTCTTCCCTCCCAGCTGATTAAGCAGCGAGCGTTTTTGGCAGAGAGCACGGGGAGAAGGGCACTGAGATCCCACACGGATGGACAAAAGGGGGACGCCTAGGTGCGAGGGGCTTAACTGAGTGTTCAGGTTTAGGGAACTGAGGGAAAGAAGGGTGGCAGAGAAGCAGGATGGTGAGGAAGGTGGAAGGCAGGCCAAAGCATGCTCGCGCGAGGCAAGTTGGTTTCGGGGATGCCCACAGCTTGTGGAAGAAGGGCAAAGCCAGTGGGAGGGGGATAGATTAAAAATAAAGGGACAGTTCCCCATAAAAACCTCGAAAATGCAGCAGCATGGACAATGTTGAAAATTGGGCCTACCACGTGGGATGGCATCTGACGTCATCACCATGCGGTACAAGGCCCGGGGGACAAGATGACAAGAACAGGCAAGGGAGACAAAAGTGCGAGGGGGGACAGGTTAAAAGAGCCAGAATTTTAGCATTGACTTGAATGTGGAGGGTCAAGTGCTAAGTTTGGGGGAAAAGGACAGAAATGGCAACCAAAGGAAACAGAAGTGGGGGCCTAACATGTGGGATGGCATCTGACATCATCGCTGCATGGTGCAGAGCATGGGGGGACTGGTAAGAAGCCCACACTTGGGGGAACAAAGGGAAAAGAAGAGTAATTTAATACAAAAGGAACCCTTAGCACCAGGGAAGAAGGTTTGGTGCAAGAAAGGGTCAGTTTAAGAGGAGGAGGAGTGAGTGGCTAGACAGAGTCACTGAGAAACTGGGCCTACCGCATGGGGGGCATCATAGAAACATAGAAACATAGACTTTCATGGCAGATAAGGACCGCTTGGCTCACCTAGTCTGCCCATTTCCCTACCTACAGGATAGGCCACAGATCCTAGTTAACCAACAGCCTATTTCTTCCCACACCTCAACAAGAATTGCCTTATGTCTGTCCCATGCATTCTTGAATTCTCCCACAGTTTTAGACCCCACAACCTCCTCAGGAAGGCTGTTCCATGCATCCACTACCCTCTCTGTGAAAAAATACTTCCTCACATTGCCCATGAACCACCCCCTCTATCTTTAAATTGTGTCCCCCTTGTTCTTGCACATCTCTTTTTCTGAAAGATGCTACCCTCTTAGACTTTGTTGATTCCACTGAGGTACTTAAAAGTTTCTATCATGTACCCCTTCTCCCTTCTTTCCTCAAGGGTATACTGTACATATTAAGCTCCTTTAGTCACTTCTCATACGGCTTCTCTTGCAGACCTTGCACCATTTCAGTTGCACTCCTCTGGACTGCCTCTATCCTGTCTATGTCCTTGCGGAGATGGGGTCTCCAGAACTGGACACAGTACTCCAGATGGAGTCTCACCAACTGTCTGTACAGAGGGATAACAACTTCCTGTTTTCTGCTGGTGATGTCTCTCCCTATGCATCCCAGTGTACTCCCAGCCCTCCCTACTGCCTTCTCACATTGCTTACTAACCTTAAGGTCATCTGATATGATCACCCCCAGGTCCCTTTCCTTTTTTGTTGTTGTTATTACCTCCCCCCCATTGTGTAATCTTCCCTTGGGTTCTTGTTTCCCAGGTACATTATTTTGCACTTCTTTGCATTGAATCCTAGCTGCCATACTTCTGACCATTCCTCCAACCTTGCCAAGTCCCTTCTCATCCTTTCCATGCCTCCTTGTGTATCAACCCTGTTGCAGATCTTTGTGTCATCTGCAAAGAGGCATACTTTTCCTTCCAGTCTCTCTGCAATGTCACTTATAAAGACATTAAAAAGGACTGGACCCAGTACTGAACCCTGTGGTACCCAACTAGTAACCCCTCTTTCTTCAGAGTGGACTCCATTTACAATTACCTTCTGTGTCTTGTTGTCCAGCCAATGTTTTACCCAGGCTACCACTCTTGGACCCACTCCCAGGCTGGTTAATTTGACTATTAATCTTTTGTGTGGGACTGTGTCAAATGCCTTGCTAAAGTCTAGGTAGGCCATGTCCACAGCCCCTCCCTGGTCTACTACTTTGGTCACCCAGTCAAAGAAATCTATTAGATTCGTCTGACATGACCTTCCTGCTGTGAACCCATGCTGCCTTGGGTCCTGTGCCCCACTGGCCTCTAGGTACTCAACAATTCTTTCCTTCAGAAGTGATTCCATCACTTTCCCTACCACAGAGGTCAAACTGATAGGTCTGTAGTTTCCCACCTCTGTCTTGGTCCCACTTTTGTGAAGGGGAATCACATCTGCCTTCCTCCAGTCCTCGGGTACCACACCATCCTCCCATGATTTATTAAAAAGATCAGTCAGTGGTTTCACTAGTTTCCCCCTTAATTCTTTTAGAATTCTGGGGTGAATTCCATCAGGCCCCATTGCTTGGTCCACCTTCAGGTGCATCAGACGCCATTGCCATGTGGGGGTAGGCCAAGGAACTGACACAATGAGCAGAAAAGGCCCTTTACAAACACAGACAGAGGTTTTCAGTTGTAGCAGTGATGGGAGGAACAGGGTGAGGGGAAAAGGGGAACAGGAGGACCCCCTCTCCCTCCCAGTTTCCCACAGCCACAAAGAGCCGCAGTCCGAACACAGGGAGAAGGGAGCCCTAACAGAGTGACGTGTGGAGTAAGAGGTGCTGGGGGCTAACTTGGTGGAGGGTGGTGCTGGAGAAAATAAATTAAAAGGGGGGATTTTGTGATTGCATTGTTGGGGGGATCAATAATAAAGGTGAGGCAGCTAACCCCACGAGGCCCAGGGACCAAGCAAGACAAACGAAGGTCACGGGTCCAAAAAAGAAGAGAAACTATATATATGTGTCTGTATATATATTTATATTTATATATAAATATATATATATATATATATATATATATATATATATTTATATATATATATATTACAGGGTTTAAAATAATTGATTAGCAGTTTTTTTCTTGGGACGATACTAACTGTACAGAAAGCATTTATATAGGTTTTCTAGAAGTGTTATGTTTGTTAAACACAGTGAGGCAAGTGCTATGCATTTTCACAATGTTTTAGAACTTTTATGAGCAAAACGCTAATCAATTTTTAGAGTTAAATAAAACCCTGTATTATAGTGGTGCAGTCACGCCCCTGTACTTAGGGTTGAGATGTCGCTTCTATGTTAAAGTCAAAATTTTGCATATTAATAACTTTGGACCCGTTCAACAGATTTGCCTGAAATTTGGTATGCGCAGTGGGGCATGCTAGATCTCTTGATCTGCCAAATTTCATTATGGTCAGGCTTACAGTCTTTGCACACGAAAACATTGAAAAATGCAAAATTATCCAGTTTTGGAGGCAGTTTTGGGGATATTGTCCATGATGCTGCAAGGCTTTGTGTGGCATGTCGCTCTGCAACATGACTCTTTTGAAGGAGCTTCACTGGCCAAAAATGTCGCTTTTCATTTGGTGAAAACATATTGAGGCATTCAAAAGTTATAGCACTTTTAAGTTCCAATTATAAGTCAATGGGAAAATTTCTATGCTTATTTTGCGAACAAAGAATGAGGTTTTGGCCATTTGGTCCATTCTCACGATCAAAGAATTTGTAGGCTCACAATCAAAGATTCTTTGATCCCGAAGGAGGAACTAGATGGCCAGATTTGGAGGGACCAGATAGCCCAATTTTAATAACTTTTAAAATTAAATATCTCAGAAACGGTTTGGTCTTTTAAATTTAAATTTGCAGGGTGTTGAAGGGATGTCCTGTACATGTGAATTATGGTATTTAGGTGTTGGAAAATTAAGTTGCTGCAGAGATATTGTGTGACACACTTTACATTTTGCGTATAGCGTTCTGCATTGTGGTAGGCACTTTTAATGTTAAACCTCACATTTTGCACATTAATAACTTTGCAACCATTTAATGGCTTTGCACAAAATTTGGAATGCACAGTCTGGTGTGGTAGATCTCTTGATTTACTAAATTGTGTTTCAGTTGGACATACGGTTTTTGTGCAGCGAAGTGCAAAAAATGCACTTTTTGCCACGGTTGCACATTTTCTGTCCGTGGTGTTGCACAGACACTGTGTGGGCTATTGGTCTGACACATGGGATATAGAAAGAGCTTGGGCCAAGGAACATGCTGCTTTTTGTTTGGTGAAAAAATATTAATCTGTTCAAAAGTTATTACAATTTGAAATTCCCATTATATCCTACGGGAAAATACATATGTATTTTTGGAATGTTAATGAGAAAGACCAGATGGCCCTAGGAAAGATCAGATGGCCCAGATTGGGATGACCATATCTCATTAACAGTTTGATCTTTTTACTTGAAATTTGCAGGGTGTTGAGAGGATGTCATAGAGATGTGAACTATGCTGTTTAGGTGTTGAGAAAACAATTTGTTGCAGAGATATTCAATGATGTAATTGACATTTTTCACATAGGATTACATTGCAGTCTGTGTCATGACTTTCGGTGCCATTATCTCAGAAATGAAGCGAAATACAGACTTTTCACTACAGGTGGCTTAAGTCACTGTAAAATGATTTGGCATTGTAGAGTAAGCCTGCAGTGGAATTTTGTTTGTACGTTGCACGGTTCATGAGATATTATAAAAGTACTGTCACAAGGGTTGAAAGAGTGCCTGTCCAGTGCTTTCTGGTGCCCATAGCTCAGAAACGATATGAGATACGGGTACAGTCTTTGCGATGTTGCATAAAGTACTTACTGTCACAATAACAATGATGCTAGAATTTTCTTTCTAGCTCTTACGGTTCCCAAGATAGGCGGAAATTAATGTTACAAGGGTTTGGTGCCCAATAGTGCTGCTGCATAGCTCTGTAGCTTTGCATAAGTGGAAGCATGTGCCCAGATGCATATTGCTATGCAAAAATTGGCAACTTGGTGGGAGCTGGGTTCCGCACTCCCACCAATACGTGTTTTTTTACTACTTATATTACATTTTTTCAAAAAGTAAGGATATTCTATGCAAAAAAAGGTGTTAATGCTTCATTTAAAGTTAAAGCAAAAAAAGTCAGGAAATGAGACATTAGGGTTGAACCCCTAACCCCCCTCACATACACCACCCCAATCCTCCACAGTCTGACAGATGCCGGGGTGTGTCATTGAGGTCGTGAGGCCTAAATCTCCCCCATTCTCCTTTACTGTAGCATGTCAGCATGCTCGGTCATGGAATATATTATGGGGGCGTGGTCGCACCCCTATATTTTACGGTTATGAAGCCTCTTCTATGTTAAACTCAAAATTTTGTGCTTTAATAACTTTGTACCCTTTTAATGGATTTGCCTGAAATTTGATATGCATGGTGGGGCATGGTAGATATCTTGATTTGCCAAATTTCATTTCGGTTGGACTTACAGTTTTTGCACACCAAAATGCTGAAATGCACTTTTTGCCAGTCATGTAGGCAGCTTTTTTGATTCTGTCTGTGGCGCTGCGCAGCCGTCATGTAGCGTGCTGCTCTGCAACTTTGCTCAGCTGAAAGAGCTTGGGTCAAGGAACATGCCACTTTTCATTTGGTGAAAAAATATTAGTCTATTCAATTAATTTCCCATTGTAAGTCAATGGGGAAATCTATATGGTTATTTTGCGAAAGAAGAATGGGGTTTTGGCCATCTAGTCTCAACTTACGATCAAAGAATTTGCAGGCTCACAATCAAAGAATCTGAGATCATGAGGAATTCTTTGATCGCAATGGTTGCCATCATGTTTTTAGTTTGTGGTTGGAAAAATTCAAATATCTGTGCCCAGGGTGGGACTTCTGAGGTGAAACTATGGTGGGTTTTGCTCAGGGGTCTTGCCTCTATTGAGCCATGCCTGTGGTTTCTTTCAAAATGGCAAAAAAATTTAGTTTTTAACTTTTTTTATTCTTTGATCATGGCTTGCTAATGATCTTTAATCATGAGCCTGCAAATTCTTTGATTGTGAGATTCTTTGATTGCGAGGGCATGACTAGATGGCCACTTGAAAAAAATCTATTTTTTAGCTTAGGGGTGGCTTATTAAGCCAAATGAGGGTGAGTTTTGCTCAGGAGGCTTCATTCTATCGAGGCATGGCTGTGGTTTCATGTATTTCTGCCTAATATTGACTTTAAAAATTTTTTATTGTTTGATTGCAGCCTGCAAATTCTTTGATCGCATGCCTGCAAAATCTGTGATCTTGAGATTCTTTGACCGTGATCTTTGATCGTGAGGGCATGACTAGATGGCCACATGAAAAATTTAAATTTCCTCAGCACAGGGGTCACTTCAAAAGGCAAACTAGGGTGGGATCTGCTCAGGGGCCTTTGTTCTATTGAGTCATGGCTGTGGTTTCATGTATTTTTCTCTAAAAATTGTTTTAACATTTTTTATTCTTTGATCGTGAGCCTGCAAATTCTTTGATCATGAGCCTGCAAATTATTTGATCATGATATTCTTTGATCGTGATCTTTGATCGCGAGGGAGGGACTAGATGGCCAGATTGGGAGGGACCAGATAGCACAATTAAAAAATTTTTTCAAATTAAATATCTCGGAAACAGTTTGGTCTTTTAACTTCAAATTTGGAAGGTGTTGATGGCATGTCCTGTAGATATGAATTATAGTACTTAGGTGTCAGGCAATACAGTTTTTGTGGAAATATTGCATGATGCAGTTTACATTTTGCGGACAGCGTTTTCCATGGTGATAGTGACTTTAAATTACTAAGGTGGCTAGCCTTACTGTCATAGATGTATGTTTCAGTCATTAGGTGTGTAAAATGTTAATAGGTGTAGAATTCTGTCAGCGTGATGAATGAAAATCTGAAACTTTCACATTTTATATCTCAGAAGCAGTTTGGTCTTTTACATTGAAATTTGGACTGTGTTGCAGGGATGTGCTGTCCATGTGAATTATGGTCTTTAGGTGTTAGAAAATTCATTTCCTGCACCCATATTGGTGACACACTTTATGGTTTGCATATGGAATTTTGCATTGTGGTACTGGCTTAACATTTATAGGGTGCTGTGCGTTACTGCTATGGCGGTAATTTGTAGTGGTTAGGTGTCTGACATGTAAACAGGTGTTGAATTATGCCATTCTGATGACTGACACTTTGCTTTCTTTCAAGGTGGTGGGCTCCACACTCCCAACTGTATGTGCTGCCAGCAATACATATGATATTCAGTACTTAAACTCTTATCTTAGGCAGGAATTTACAAGTTGGTGGGAGCATGGGGCCCAAAAGGCTGCGCTCCCACTAACTTTTGCAACTTTCTACTTTTCTATTCTTTCTCAAAAAGTAAGGAAATTCTATGCAAAAAACTTTGTTAATGCATCATTTATGGTTAAAACACAAAAAGTCAGGAAATGAGACCGTTAGGGTTGCCCCATCCCCCCCATGGACCCGTCAATCATCCCAAGATTGACAGTTGACAGGTTGTGTCATTGGGGTTATGAGGCCTAAATGTCACCCTATTCTTCTTTTCTGTGGCTTGTGAATATGATTACAGATGGAGTGGGGTGACATTTAGGCCTCACAATCCCAATGACACACCTCATCAGCTGTCAATCTTGGGATGACGGGTGGGTCCACAAGGGGGGATGGGGCAACCCTAAAGGTCTCATTTCCTGACTTTTTGTGTTTTAACCCTAAATGATGCGTTAGCTAAGTTTTTTGTCATAGAATATATATATATATATATATATATATATATACACACACACACACACATATATATATAAAACAATTTTGTTGTTTTTGTCAGGTACCCCAACAGTGATGAGATGGCACCAAAGAGAGTCAAGCCCAACAAGGAGGAATGCTACCGTCCAGTGATGGACCTAGTAGAGAAGGCAAACTGGCTGCTGGAGGTAGTGGAGCCCGACGAGGGGGGGAGAGGCACTAAGTGGAAGGGGAGGCAAGGGAAGAAACAGGAGAGGAACAAGAGGGTGCTTAGAAGGCAGGGGGTGCCAGGACCAAGGATAGAGACACTGGCCCCATGGGGCCAGCCTCCCTGTGACCTGACCTCCAAGACAAGCCTGGAGCCAGTACCAGTGCCAGTGCTGGACCCCCATGCCAGTGGCACCGCTGCCCCTGCCGGAGCCAGAGCAGCCAATGCAGGTGGTGACACTAACACCTGGCCCATCGGGAGTACCCCAGCCTGGGACCGACTTGACAGGTGCAACAGGTAAACAGGTGGTGACAATGGAAAGCAGTGTGAGAGAATATGTAGAGCAAATGCTTAAGAATATGGGGGAGAATAGGGTGGGACAATTGGAAAAGGTGTTAAGTGAGATTAAGGGGGCAGGGCAGCAGTGGGGATGGGGACGCTGACCATGACACCTATGGCAGGGTGGGAGATGGGGGCCCCAAGGAGTACAGCTGGCAGATCACATCCCCACGGCGGTGAAACAGAAAATTTGGAAAGGAGAGTACGTGGACATATTCACCCTCATGAATGTTGACGCTATGGATAAGTATGAAGAAAAGGATAGCTTTGAGTAGAAAGCTATGGCAGCAGCAGTGGTTTTATTAGGTAAAGGTGAAGAGGATAAAGCAGGGAAAGGAAAAATGTGGGACAACTGGTCCACGGGTTTCATGTACTTTATGGCTATAGTCATTGAAAAGGGGCCAGAATTAGCTACCCTGCTCCTCACCTATTCACTCATAATTAAAAATGCATATAAGAAAGGAAGGCCACAGCTGGTTGAAGTATGATGAGAAATTTAGGAAGAGAATGGTGCATTTCGGGGATGTAAAGTGGGACGCCAGGCAGATAGACCTGTGACTGGAGATATACACTGGGCCAACAGAGAAGGAGATGGAGGGTGACAAGTGAGGAGGGGCATGGGCAAAGGCATGCTGGGGATACAACAGAGCATTTTGGTCTTGGCCCAACTGCCAATTCTGGCACATACGCTTGAAGTGCAGTGGAAATCACCTGGTGTCCAAGTGCAGGTACAATTGGGAAAAGGGGACCAGGAATCAGGAGAGCTCCTACCAGCAGCCCTTTTGGGCCAGTTCTGGTTCCTTTAAGGGGGCAGCAATGGGGAAGGGGCAACAGGGGGAGGGCAGTGGGAGGAGTCACAACTATAAAACCCGACACCAGGAATTGAGGGCCTGAGGAGAAGGGTATTCCAGCTGGCATGGACACCCATAAGAGTGGAAGCAATGGAGAGATGGCTGGGGGCTTACCCGGATAGGGAAGCAGCTAGGAAATTATCAGCAGGTTTCAGATCAGGCTTTAGTTTACAGTTTCAAGGACAAAGGGAGGCAACGGTGGCAAGGAACCTCAAATCCACTAGGGGGAGAGGACACATTGGCACAGAAAATCCAAAAAGAGGTGGCAGCAGGGAGGGTGGAGGGGCCAATTGCCTCCCCTCCATTTTCAAAACTAAGGATTCCCCCCCGGGCTTAGTGCCCGAGAAACAGATCAGGGAGTACTGGGTGATACATCACCTATCATACCCCGAAGGGACGTCAGTCAATGACGCGATAGGTGAAGAGGACAGTAGAGTCACATATGCCACATTGGAAGACACGGTGCAACTTATCAAGACCAAGGAGAAGGCCTGGCTGGTGAAAATGGACACAGAATCCACTTTCCGTTTACTGCTGGTAATGCCAGAAGACTGGGATCTGCTGGGTTTTCAGGTAGAGGGGCAGTATTATTTTGACAAGGTCATGCCGATGGGATGTTCCGTAGCATGCGCCACATTTGAAATGTTCAGTACATGGGTGCAGTGGGCATTCCAGATGCGGTATGGGTACCAGACGGTGGTGCGCTACCTAGACAATTTTCTGTTCATAGGGGAAGGGGAAGAAGAGACTGAGGCCATGCTGTATGACTTCAAAGCACTGTGCCAGGACTTAGGGATCCCCCTAGCAGATGACAAAATGGAAGGTCCTAGTCGAACGATAGAGTTCCTAGGGCTGGAGTTGGACACGACACAGGAGTTGTACCGGTTGCCAAGGAAGAAGGTGGAAAAATTGTGGGAATTGTTGGGAAAGATGGGAGGGTGCAGGAGGGTTCAGCTACAGCAGGTGCAACAGCTCTTAGGACACCTGAATTTTGCAGGCAGGGCCATTGTGCCAGGATGCATGTTTACATGGTGGCTGGCATGGGCAATGAGGGGGAGATCAAAGCCCCACCGTTGGGTAGATCTTAACAAGGGGACCAGAGATGATATGGTGATATGGGGGCATTTCCTTCAGCAGTACAATGGGCAAACATTTTGGCAAGATAAATGGTTATTCAATACCGATCTCCAGCTGTACACAGACGCAGTGGGCCGTTTAGACATGGGGGGCTATTTTCAGGGGAGATGGTTTGTGGTAGTATGACTGAAGGAGTGGGAAAGGGAAGGTGTGATGAAAGACATAACTTTCCTGGAACTCTTCCCTATATGGGTAGCGATGCTGGTATGGGGAATGCAATTGAGGAACAAGAAGGTAATCTTCTGGAGTGATAACAAAGCAGTGGTGGAGGTGCTGGATAAAAAGAGGATGAAGATCAATTGGGTCATGAGGGTTTTAAATAGGATGGTATGCTTGGGCATGACCCTGAACATATTGTTCAGGGTCAGGCATATTGATGGTGTGGACAACGTGATTGCTGATTGCCTCTCCTGATTGCAGATGGACAAATTCCAGACTGTCGCACCCGGAGCAGATATCAGGGGGACCACCATCCCAACGTACATATGGATGATTGGACTGGGGGAGCTGCAGCACTGTTCTGCAACTCCTGGGCCTCCCAGGACCCATAGAGCTTATGAAACCTCTTGGAGGGCATTTCAAAAATTCTGGGAATAATATGGCGGGCAGGTAAGTGGGGCAGTGACGAGGGAGTAGGTAGCCCGATTCATAGTGGAAGGATGGCAACAGGACATGGCGCATGCGACCATGGGATGCACCTTGCAGCAATAGGACAGATTTGTACATTGAGGGCTTGGGAGGACCCAACAAAAAGCATTCTGATATGCAGAATGATGCAGGGATGGATGCAAGGGCAGGAGAGGAGGCAGGATGGCAGAAAGCCGATATCAGAGACTTTGATGGAGCGCTTGTTGGGAATATTACCCCAAGTCTGCAGCTCGGGGGGAGGGGAGGCAGTGCTGTTTAAAGCCCTGTATGCCACAATGTATGGTGGGGTGTTCAGGGTGAGCTAAGTGGTAGGGCATGGCAAGAAAAGAGAGGGAGGGGGGCTACAATGGGAGGATTTGGAGTGGACTGAGGAAGCAATTGCCATTTCTTGAGGAGATCAAAGACAGATCAACAAGGGCAAGGAAGTAAGGTGTGGTTAAGGAAGCATCCCAACACTAGCATTTGCCCGGTAGGGGCTCTGTACGCGTACACAGCTGAGCGCCCGAGGGGTGGTGGCATGGTGCTGTTCATACATGGGGACGGCAGGCCTGTGTTGGGACATCAGGTGACAGCGGTGCTGCACAAAGGCCTCATGTGCCTTGGAGAATCAGGGGAAGGATACTCCTCCCACTCCTTTAGGACTGGAACAGCCTCTACTATGGCAGCACAGGGCAGCAGGCCTAGAGAGATTCAAGACAAGGGTAGGTGGAAGTCGGATTGTTATAAGAAATACATACAGAAATTACCACACTAATGATGTCTTCTTCTTTCCCATAGCAGGTACAAGGGTACGGGGGAAAGGGGGGATGGGCATTGAAAGATATAAGAGACTAATCAATTTATATTTTGGATTTTACAGGGAGGTCCTGAAGGCTTGAGGCATGGATTTGCAGGCATTCATTTATACACTGGGTGGAGAAATGGTTGGCCAGGAGACAAGGGGGAAGGCAGTTGTGTGTGGACTGGTTTGGAGAGGTTGGAGGGCAATGAAGTGGGCACAACTGCTACCAGAACTCAGGGGCTCAGGATGGAGCATAAATGACTAGATTTATTGGTGATACACCTGGGAGACAATGACCTGGGTACAAGGCCTTGGCTGGACATATTCTACCAAATAAAACAGGATGTGGAAAAAATAAAGGAGTGGTGGCCGGAGGTCACATTGGCCTGGTCAGAGATCATGCCTCGAAGGGTGTGGTGGCAGGCTGAGAGCCACAAGGGAGTAGACAGGGCCAGGAAGTGCATGAATGCCCGGGTCGGCAGACTATTCGAAAGCATGGGGGAAGTAGTCATACGGCATGGTATTTTGGAATGGGTGGATGAATTTTATAGGGGAGATGGGGTACACCTATCAGGTTTAGGTTTGGCATTATTTATTGCACAGATAGAGAACGCCATAGAGGGCTGGCTACAACAGAGAGGGGAGAAGAGCTAGGGGGCAGGGAAGGGTGGGGAGGAGGGGAGGAAGACAGTTGAGGAAGGGAAGTTCACCATCCATCACAAGCTGGAGGTGGACTAGTAGAAAAAGGGGGAGGAGAACAGGAAATAAAGGAAAGAAAAAAGGGGAAACAATCAAGGGACACAGCATTGAGAACCAAGAAGCAGGGATGCAGTATGTATGCTCGTAGCCCTTGACAGCATAAAGGGAAGAGGCAGAGCCCCACAGGATGTACATCTGGGGGGCAGAAGATAAAAAGAAGAGATGATAGAATGTAGCATTAGAAAATAAAGATAAATGCATATACTGGCCCAGATATTCAAACTGCGCCAGGCTGTGGCGCAAGCCTGGGCGCAGCGCAACTTGGGTGTGCAGGGCGTTGACCGGGTGATATTCAACAGAGCTGCGCCATGACTCAGCATTGTTGAATATTGCACCCTGGCCACCCACTGCGAGTGGCGCAGTGGCACTGTGCCAGTGCCAGTGGCCAGAGTGGAGCATGGGGATGCGCTAGCGCAAGTTCCATTGCGCAAGGTGCAGCAACCGCGATATTCAAAAGTTGACATGCAAATGGGGCCATAATGTATGCAAGGTGCAAATGGGACCATTTGCATGTCATTATGTCCCCATTTGCATGCAGGTGTGCCGATCCCCGACGACTTGTGCCTGGCGTCCTGCCAGGCAGCAGCTGTCAGGGACTGACGCCCACTGCTGCACGGCACTTTGCCCCACAGCCCGATCGTGGGCTGAATCCAAAAAACAGAATCCGCTATCCCTGGTGGTCCAGCAGACCTGACTGCCGATCGGGGGCTGAAGTAGAATTAAATCACATTCCTATCATCCCTGGTGGTACAGTGGATTGCTGCCTGCCCGATTGTGCCTTGCAATATGGCAACTCACCTGTGGGTGGCCAGCCCTTGCTCCTTTTTTTTTTGGCGTAACTTTGTGCTGGCGCAGGTAGGGGTTGCGCATGGATGGCTCCACATCCCGGGCTGAATATCGGGCTGTGCAGAGTATGCATGAGCACGCCACCCACCTGCACCTGCATATATTACTGATGCGCTCTGGCGCATCGGGATTTGCGCGGCGCATTTTCCCCTTTTGAATATCGCGCGGGGGCGCATCAGTGGGTTGCACATGGCGCAACACTGTTGTACCATGCACAACCTTTTGAATATCTTGGCCACTGCATATAAATATAATGTGAAGAGATGAAAATGAAAATGTGGAAAACGTTATAATTTGATGACAATGTATCATGAACTATGATTTGACAATTGAGTAAAATGATTGCCAAACTGAGCAACCACATTTAAGTTGTTGGTGTCTTTATTTGAGGGGGTTTCTGGGGACAAAGTGTTCTTATGCTTACACCTCCACACCCTTAATCCTCTGCTCTTCCTTAATATGAAGGGCCAATGGCGCTCTAGCTATCACAAACAGCATTGTGGACAGAGGGCATCCCTGCCTCATTCCTCTTTGCAGTTCAAATTCTTCCACTGGTTCCCCATTCATCAAAATATGTACTCTCAGATTCTAGTAGAATAGTTTCACCATGTGTATGTAGGCATCACCCAGTCCAAATTTCTGCAAGGCCTCAAACAAATATTGCCACTCTATGCAGTCAAATGCTTGTTTGGCATCCATGGACAGCACCACCACTTGCTCAGAATGCTGAACCCCCAATGAATCACATTCAGTAGCTGCCACATGTTGAGGTAATGTAATGGTCTAACAAAGCCTGTTTCATCTTGGTGTACTATTAATGGTAGAAGGGCCTCCCACTTTTGCATGTATTTTAAAAACACAATTTTATAGGTATGTAGTTATGTATCCTTTTAGGCATGTAGTTTTATAGCCTTAATTTATTTGTACTGTATTTTGTCTGTCAATGAATAAAGAATGAAAAATTAAAAAGCAAACAAAAAAACACATTTTGAAGGGAAATGGGCCGGTACAATGGACACTCCAGTTGGTCTTTACCTGGTTTTGGCAAAACACATACTAGTGTTTTCAGGCATGTGACAGGTAGCTCCCCCTCTCCCTTAACCTCCTGCAGCATGTCAGCCATAAAACCCAAGTACCCTCTGAGTATAGTATTTCATAACAAACCACCCATCTAGGCCTCCTGCTTTCTCTCTTTTCTTGACACCAACAGCCCCCACAGCTCCTTCTTGGACACCTTTGCCCTTAAGAGTTCTTGTTGCTCTTCATTTAGAATCAGTGTGTTAATTCCATCCAGGATGGTAGTTGCCCTTCATTCCATTCCATCACATTCTGCCTGATACAATTTCTGGAATAGGTCTCTGATTCTCTCCCTCCTGTTCTCAAACTTTTCATTAACACCCTACACAGCTGGTATGGCAGAAAAGCCCTTCCTTCCCTGTGACAACCTTGTCAGCATTCCTCCTGGTTTATTCCCCCACCCATAAATACACTGTCTAGCAAAGAATAATGAGGTTCTATCTTCTCCTGTGAGCAGCAAATTTAAGGTCCTCCATGCTGCCAACACTTATCTTTGCTGTCTTTCTTCTGTCACCCTCTTTTCCAGGTCTTATAATTTAGTCTGTGGAGCTTGCTGTTTCTCTTGCCTCTTTTTCTTGTGGCTAGCCACATAGTTCATAACCATGCCCCACATGTATGCCTTCCCTGCTTCCCAATAAACTCTCTTATAGGGTGCAATGTCCCAGTTAGCACCACAGTAGATATACAATTGCTCCTTTAAATACTACCTAAACTCTTCACTTGCTGTTAAGTATATGGGGAATCTTCAACCAGATTTATTCCTGTGCTCCTCTCCCAACTGAAGTTTCACTGTCGACACTGCATGATCCAATATATGGATGAAGCTATAGGATACATCACAAACCTGACCATGCTGTTTCATGGGCATATAAATGTATTCCAGCCTGGATCATGTCCTATGTGGTTTTGAATAAAAGATAAACTCCTTGGCCCCCACATTAGACAGCCTCCAGGTATCCAGGAGATTCAAGATCATCATGTTTCATTTTTTAAATAGTACATACAATATTTTTCTATGGAATGTGGTAGAACAAAAATGTAATCCAATGTTAAATAGTTTGCTTGAACACTGCCATATATTCACTTAGTATGCTTTTTATGTTGGCTCGCGCTTAAGCGGCCAACATATTGCACTAGCTGCAGATTTGGAAGCGTGGTCACTGTTGGATGAATGCAGGGCATGCATCAGTAGATGCGTCCCTCATTCCCCAATAAGCCAGCATGCAGGTGCCACACCAGGAATACATAATGTGGTGAGCACATCTAAGGAAAGGTCCACTGCAATGAGAGCCAAGCTCGTCATGCAGCGGCACCTCCCGACGTGCCTTTCCTGGTGAAGCATTCTAGCAAACATAGCGGCAGTGACTGCCACCACCGCCTGCCACAATGCCGACTTTGGGGGTGCCCAATCACCCTGTTGGCATACCCTGACCCAGTGCATGTGCTGACAGGGGAGGCCACTTCCCGTCGGCATAATGCCCCCCATTTGTTGTGTGCTGAGGGGAGTGTCCAATCCCCATCGGCTCTAGCCTCTCCCTTCAGTATGTGCCGATGGGAGTGCCCAATCCCCTGTTGGCTAGCCCCCCAAACACTCAGGTGGCATGCTGGGAGCCCACCCCAGGATGCCAAATGCCCCTGTAAAAAAAAAAAAGTCCTGCAATGTTTTTTTTTAACCTGTAAAAAAAAAAGGCCGCTCACAGTCTGTCCTGCTCCCTCCCTCAACCCGCGCCCACCTTCTGCGCACCCTGCCTCCCCACACACCCCCACCCCATACTTACCTCCGAAGTCTGGCGCGACTGTCTTCAGTGGACCGGGAACACATCTGCACTCTTCAAAGCCGACCGCAAACTGAAGAAATGCCAGTAAGCTGTATAATGGCACAAATAGGGTTTTTTCAACTTTGGTGCATATCTCAGGTATTTTTTGGAATTTTTGCACCAAATTTTCAACATGGGGTTATTGAGTCCCCTCCTCATGAATTCAGTCACTGCCATGGCGTTATTCAGTCCTGAAAGGTTATTTCATGGTCACTGCGCGGAATCACCTTTTGGAACTGATTAATGAAATGACAGTGCCACTGTTCATGAGGTGGGCTCTCAAAAAACCTATGTTGCAAATTAGTGAAAAAATTCAAAAAAATGACTTTTACGAGAGTGCATTGTGCAGTTTACATGCACGCTCGTAAGTTCATGAATTTGTAATATTTTCACTCCAGATTTTCAACATTGGCATTTTTCCACACCTCCTTATGAATAGTACAGCCGTCATTTTACATATCCTGGCCGAAATGTGTTTTCGCACTTCCGGTGCACAATAGTGTGGTTGCTGTGTGAAATCAGTTTTCAGGACAGTTTGAAAAAATGACAGTGACACTGTTCATGAGCAGAGGCCCTAAATTAAGCATGTTGAAACTTCGGTGATGAAAGTCCATAAAATGACTGTGTTACAAGCATGCGTTGTGCAGTTTCCACGCACACTTGTAACTTTGCAAATTTGCAATATTTTAACATAGAAACATAGAAACATAGACTTTGATGGCAGATAAGAACTGCCTGGCCCACCTAGTCTGCCCATTTCCCTACCTAGAGGATAAGTTGCAGATCCTATTTAACCAACAGACTATTTCTTCCTACCCACCACAAAAATTGCCTTATGTCTGTCCCATGCATTCTTGAATTCTCCCACAGTTTTAGACCCCACAATCTCCTCAGGAAGGCTGTTCCATGCATCCACCACCCTCTCTGTGAAAAAAATACTTCCTTACATTGACCCTGAGACGTCATCCCTCTATTTTCAAATTGTGTCCCCTTGTTCTTGCACATCTCTTTTTTCTGAAAGCTGCTACCCTCTTGGACTTTGTTGATTCCACTGAGGTACTTAAACGTTTCTATCATGTCCGACCTCTCCCGCCTTTCCTCAAAGGTATACATATTAAGCTCCTTTAGTCTGTCCTTGTATGGCTTCTCATGCAGACCCTGCACCATTTTAGTTGCCCTCCTCTGACCTGCCTCCATCCTGTCTATGTCCTTGCGGAGATGGGGTCTCCAGAACTGGATGCAGTACTCCAGATGGGGTCTCACCAACTGTCAGTACAGGGGGATAACAACCTCCTGTCTTCTGCTGGTGATGCCTCTCCCTATACATTCCAGTATGTCCCCAGCCCTCCCTACTGCCTTCTCACATTGCTTGCCAACCTTAAGGTCATCTGATATGATTACCCCCAGGTCCCTTTCCATTTTTGTTGTTGTTACTACCTCCACCCCATTGTGTAATCTTCCCCTGGGTTTTTGTTTCCCTGGTGCATTACTTTGCACTTCTTTGCATTAAATCCAAGCTGCCATACTTCTGACCTTTCCTCCAACCTTGCCAAGTCCCTTCTCATCCTTTCCACACCTCCTTGTGTATCAACCTTGTTGCAGATCTTTGTGTCATCTGCAAAGAGGCATACTTTTCCTTCCAGTCCCTCTGCAATGTCACTTATACAGACATTAAAAAGGACTGGACCCAGTACTGAACCCTGTGGTACCCCACTAGTAATCCCTCTTTCTTCAGAGTGGACTCCATTTACAATTACCTTCTGTGTCCTGTTGTTCAGCCAATGTTTTACCAGGCTACCACCCAGGACCCACTCCCAGGCTGGTTAATTTGACTACTAATCTTTGTGTGGGACTGTGTCAAATGCCTTCTACAAAGTCTAGGTAGGCCATGTCCACAGCCCCTCCTGGTCTACTACTTTGGTCACCCAGTCAAAGAAATCAATTAGATTCATCTGACATGACCTTCTTGCTGTGAACCCATGCTGCCTTGGGTCCTGTGCCCCACTGGCCTCTAGGTACTCAACAATTCTTTCCTTCAGAAGTGATTCCATCACTTTCCCTACCACAGAGGTCAAACTGATAGGTCTGTAGTTTCCCGCCTCTGTCTTGGCCCCACTTTTGTGAAGGGGAATCACATCAGCCTTCTTCCAGTTCTCAGGTACCACACCATCCTCCCATGATTTGTTAAAAAGGGTAGTCAATGGTTTCACTAGTTCTCTGCTTAATTCTTTTAGAATTCTGGGGTGAATTCCATCTGGCCCCATTCCTTTGTCCACCTTCAGCTTTAGGAGTTCTTTCAGAACCCTTTCTTCTATGAAAGGACTGGGATCGACCCCCCTATCCAGAGTGCTTCTGTTAATTGGATTAGGCACCTCCTCCACTTCCTCTTTTGTGAATACTGAACAGAAGTATTCATTCAGTATCCCTGTTTTTTAACTGTCACTCTCTGCCCACCCTCCATACATTCTATTCAGCCTCTCTATCCCTCCCTTTGTCTTTCTATGCTCCCTGATATACCTATAAAATGTTTTATCCCCCTTCTTAACCAAGTTGGCTATCTTTTCCTCAGTTTGTGCCTTTGCTATTCTGACTAACCTTCCTGCTTCCTTCTGCCTTAATTGGTACAGTTCTCTGTCCTGTTCCTTCTGTGTTTCCTTATACTTCCCAAATGCTATATTTTTCTCCCTAACCTTGACTGCCACCTCTTTTGAGAATCATTGTGGCTTTTTCTTTCATTTTGATTTGTTTATTTGCTTCATACAAAGGCTTGTTTTCTCTGTGATGGCAGTTTTGATATTTCCCCATTGTTGCTCCACCCCTCCTTCTAGCCTGTTTGCTAGTGATTTTCTAAGGCACTCTCCCATCTTGCCAAAGTCAGCCCTCCTAAAGTCAAGAACCCTCACTTTTGTATGGCTTGACTCTGTAGCTGAGTTTATCATGAACCACACTGTTTGGTGGTCACTTGTTCCCAAATGGCTACCCACTTCTAGATCTGAGATCCTCTCACTATCCCCATTTGAGAGTACGAGGTCTAAGATTGCTCCCTCATGAGTAGTTTCCAAAACTAGCTGTCTGAGGCATGCCACCTGAAGGGCATCAAGAATGGCCCTGCTTTTGGATGTGGCTGCAACAAAGGTGCTCCAGTTAACATCTGGCATATTAAGGTCCCCCATCAACAGTATCCCCCCTTTCTCTGCCATCCTAAGTATGCCTTTTATCATATCCTTGTCCATTCCCTCCCTCTGACATGGGGGTCTGTACACAACCCCTGTGCGGATTGTGGTGCCATTTCCAGTCCCTAAGGTGACCCACAGTGCCTCCTCTCCTCCCTGTTTACTCTTTTGTTCAGTTGCTTTTATCCCTTCCCTTACATAGAAAGCTACTCCCCACCTCTTCTGCCCTCCCTGTCTCTCCTGTAGGTTGTGTACCTGGGTATGTTAACATCCCAGTCATGGTTCTCTGTGTACCATGTTTCTGTGACTGCTACGATATCCAGGCATCCCTCTTCCATCAAGGTCACCAGTTCAGAGAGCTTGTTGCCCAGATTATGGGTGTCGGTACTCATTACCCTCCATTTCCTGATGGCCTTACCCCTTTTTGCCCCATCCCTGTCCTTATTGTGTTTGTCACTTTCTCCATTTACCCCTGCACTTCTTCCTATCGACATCTCTATGTTGGTGTCTACCTCATTTAGTACCCTGGTTTTTGAAGCAATTGGTTGTTTAGGTGCCATAATGAGTCACGTTTAATCTCTGGGTGTTATTGGCATGTATGAACGAGTCCAGTACTCCAGAAAGGGCAAAAGAGCTAATTAAAAAATAGTCTTTATGGGAATAGGAATGATGGGGATGGAAGCAGAAAATAAATTGCTTTTCCTTACGGTTTAAAATTCTCCAGACATCTAGAAGACCCATTCCACTGGCAAGATCTTTTAGAGCCCTTTGGGCTGTAGATAGGCCACACCTTCTACGATCTGATCTATCTAGATCCAATTGGGGGGTAATATTCCAATCTCCACCTAGTATTGTTAATTTGGGGGGGTTAGTAATAAGCAGGTTCAATAAGTGTGTGAAGAACTGGGGGGAGTCTATATTTGGGCCATAAATGGAACCCAGTAAAACTGGGTAAGACTCTAGCATCCCATGAAGCAGGATATAGTGCCCATTAGGATCCCAGATTTCTTGGATTAATTTAAATGGGATTGTTTTTGCCAGCAAGATTGCAACCCTGCCATGACTTGTAGATGCCCCTGCACCAAAAGCCTGTCCCAGCCATGTTTTTTGCAAATAGAGGGGTATCTTCTCTCTGAAGGTCTGCTTCTTGTATACAAGCTATCCCAGCCTGAAGATGCGAAAGATACCTCAGTATTAATTGTCTTTTACACCTGTCTTGTACCTCTTTCACATTCCAACTCACAAACATATATGGTCCCCCCATATAAGAAAGAAAACTGGTTCTGCAGGAACGTTTGTCAACCCCAGGACACTCTTACATTTCACTAAGGATACATGAAGGTCATGCTTGGTAACCCCCACCAAAAAAACATTGCTTCAACATGTATGTCACATTGTGTGAAATAAAGCTTAAATTCCCCCAACCTTCCAAAACAAGGCAACCTTTTAAACTTATGTCCCTCATCCCAAACAATTACCCCCAGTTCTAGGCAACCACACTACTGCTCTGATTCTGCCAGGTGATGTTTTAGTGCAATCTGATAACAGCAAGCAATCCCTCATTATTCCCCCACCCTCCCACCACAAACAAATCACACCAAAACCTTTATATCTTAATTCTAAACCAAATGCTCTTTAGGTTTTGAACTATCAATGTTAAGGCAGTAAATGGTGTGCTCCCTGCCACCTTAATGCTACACTGGGACACAGTTTTCTGCCTCCGTTAATCAAAAAGAATGAGAACAGTCCGGATCATACACAGGAACATCCGTGAAGCCAGCCCATTCAATTTTTCTAAGCAAAAGTCAAATTAAATTTCCCTTGTGGATTACAATTACTCTTGCATAAACTTGACAAAGAAATTCAACAGTTCCAAAATTATCCACAGGCTATACAGTCACAAAGAGAAAGTCCTCAAGGGTAGCAGTTTAGCCTCTGATCTAATACAGGCATACATTAGTATGGTTGGTAATCACTTAAAAGATATCAGGATTGCTCCCAGCTTCTCTACTAGCCCATACCATAATGAGCAAGACAAATGGCAAGGCCTCTTTTCTTTGCTTCTTTTGGTCATGCAGTTAAAGAGATAAATAAGCAGACACTAGACTCCATCTCTCTGTGTACACTTGTAATCAAAACCCAAAAGTCAGTACTTTTTTTGATAGACCTATCAAATCATATTAAATGCCAGCTTTTAGTAAAGCAAAACTCAGACCTGCTGAAGCCTATCCCGACTGCTCACAGTCCCATATACTCATCAAAGTAATCCAAACCTGATTTTCTTCATTCACTTGAACAAGTCAGGAAATAGGGTTTTCAGTTCTTGTATAGCCTGTTCAGGAGACTCAAAGGACAACCACTGATCACCATGTTTCACTTGCAAAATTGCTGTGTATTTAACACAAAAAGATTTACCAGCTGCAATAAGTTTGGAAACAGTCGGGTGAAGCTCTTGTCTTCTGATTCGCATAGTATGTAGCAGGTCTTGGGTAATACAAATCCTCTGACCTTCCCACTGAACCTGCTGAAGCTATCTGATTTTACTTAAAATGTACTGCTTGTCCTGAAAGTTCAGTAACTTAAAGACAAGAGGGCATGGGGGGGAGCCTGCTGATGGCGGAGGGCACAATGTGCTCTTTCAATAACATATGCCCCTCCATTATGCAAAGGCCCTGTGATTTTTTCACATAGCTTTTGCGAAAACAGAATTAAGGATGCACCTTCTTCTTTCTCTGGTATACCAATTATAATCAAATTATTTTGCCTACTGCGCCCTTCTAGATCTTCTAACTTTTCCTCCAGTTCTTATGTCACCTATTTATATGTGTTGTCCCTTGTTCAGTTTTCTCTTGCTTTTTTCCAAGGACGCAGTTCTCACCTCCAAGTCCCCCATTCTAATATTTAAGGTTGCCACTGAAGATTTCATTTGCTGCATGTCTTCGGATATAGTAGAGATCATGGCCTGTAGTGGGTGCATTATCTCCAAAAATCTCTCCTCAGAGAGAGCTGTCTGGTTGGCGGAAGATTTGGGTAAGCTAGTGGCCTGTTGCTTTGGTCTCTTTGCGGCCTTGTCTTTCTCTGTTGAAGGAGGCAGCGTATGCTGCAGAAGGGCCTTTTTCATGTATACCTCCATTCTTTCCTTCCAAATCAATGCCTGAAGTCTCTCCAGAAGTAGTTGTTCCCCTTGGTGAAAAAAGATAAGCCTACAGTGCTGGTTTTGGTGCGTTTATTCGCGAGTGTGGAGCGGAGCTGTGGAACGTTGCTGCCGCCTTTCAGACTGCCATCACATGACCATGTCAGATGAATCTAAAAGAGTTCTTTGACTGGGTGACCAAAGTAGTAGACCAGGGAGGGGCTGTGGACGTGGTCTACCTAGACTTTAGCCAGGCATTTGACACAGTCCCACAAAAAAGATTAATAAACAAATTAGTCAGCTTGAGAGTGGGTCCCAGGGTGGTAGCCTGGGTAAAAAACTGGCTGGACAACAGGACACAGAGGGTAATAGTAAATGAAGTCCACTCTGAAGAAAGGGGGGTTACTAGCAGGGTACTGCAGGGTTCAGTACTGGGTCCGGTCCTTTTTAATGTCTTTATAAGTGACATTGTGGAGGGACTGGAAGGAAAAGTATGCCTTTTTGCACATTTATTTATTTATTTCAATCTAGGATTACAATACCTTTGAGCCGAGGCTCTTTTACAAAGGTTCCACGTCAGCGTGTGCAACAGTCATCATTTTTAGTTACAAACATATAGTCACTGACTCACAGACATGTAATAACCAGTACAAAGACTTAAAGACTTGAGCTATGAGCAAGACAAGGGAGGGGTCGGTGGGGGAGAAGTGAGGGTAGGAGATCGAGGGGTAGGAGGTGCAGGGGTAAGGGAGAGTGCAGGAGGTGGTTCGGGTGGGGCAGGAGTGGAGATATGGGGGCAGGTGGGCAAGGGTGGGAGACAGTGCAGCCAGGGGGGCCTTGTTGAGGGAATATGACAGGTAAGGTGCTAGAGGTGCAAAGACTGATTGTTAGTGCTGGGTGCTGGGGCATGTGCAGCTGGAATGGTGGAAATATTAAGATGGGCAATCACAGGATACAAGCAGTGAGACGCACAGCTTGGACTTGAAGAGGCCGAGTGTTGGAGCGGTTGCTATGTCGCTGCCAAGAGAGTTGAGCCAGTTGGATGCCTGATAGGCAAATGATCTTTGTCCTTGGGCCGTGCGACATCATGGGATATGTAGTAGATGGGAATTGGATCTCTTTGTAGTGACATTCTATGTCTAGGCTTAAAGGGCACAGACACCAGGCGGGCAAACCCCATTATAATTTTCTTGGCCGTGATGCAGGTTTGGTATTTTATGCGTTTGTCCAGTTGAAGCCATCCAGATTGGGAATAAAGGTCATATGTGTGGGTACGGTGATGTGAGCCAGTGATGAGATGACAGGTCTTATTCAGGGAGGTTGCGATACATTTGAGAGCAGTGGTAGTTGCAGATCCATATATGATAAGACCATAGTCTATGATGCTGACGATGGAGCTTTGGATGGCCACTGACAGTGCTTCTGGGGTTAGGTGTTTCCTCTGCCAGAATAATATGCCTAACCTCGCATTGGCAGACTTTGCAACATTGCTGATATGGACAGCGTATGAGAGGTGGGGATCAAGGGTAATGCCAAGGTACTTGAACGATTGTGTTTGCTCTAGGATGGCTCCTTGTTCGGTTGCAATGGAGAGGTGGAGTTGTTTGTTTTTGTTGTGGGGGCTGCAGAAGATCATAGGCTTGGTTTTTCTCTGATTGAGAAGCAGTTTATGATTTAGGAACCAGGATTCGATGGAGGAGAAGGCCCGCTGAAGTTTATTTTGTAATTGGATTGGATCAGGGTCCGAGGTGAGAATCACAGCATCGTCGGGCGAGAAATTATTTTTCTGGGCAGCTGTCTGGTAGTGAGTTTAAGAATAGGCTGAAGAGAGGGGTCCCAGAACGGAGCCCTGGGGGACTACCGAGCGGACCGGTCTAGGGTCCAAGAGTGTATCAGCGATTCTTACTGTTTGGGACCGTTCTTCAAGGTAGCTCTTAAACCAGCCAATGGTGTCAGTTGACAGCCCAGTGTTCTGAAGCTGGACAAGTAGGAGGCAGTGATTGACGGTGTTGAAGGTTTTAGTTAAGTCAATGTAGATTGAGCCTAGTAGTTCATCGGAATCAAATGCGTTGTGGATTGCGCCGGTGAATTCAAGTAGGGCTGTGGAGGTGCTGTGACCTTTGCGGAACCCGTGTTGTTGCTTGCACAGGATGTTGTAAGTATCCAAGTATTCTGTGAGCTAGTCCGAGACAATGTGTTCTAGTGCCTTGGAGAGTGGGGGTAGTAGGCAGATAGGTCTGTAGTTATCGTGGGCAGTTTTGTCACCACTTTTATGGATTGGGGTGACAGTGGCAGATTTCCATCTGTCCGGGAACTGGCTAAGGCTGAGGGAGAGGTTGAAAATTCTAGTCAGAGGACTAAGCACTTCATCAAGTGTGAGAGGCAGGATTTTGAGATCGAGGGAGTCATTACTGAATCTTGATTTACCAAGGGTTTTGGTAACATATTTACGTACTTGGTGAGCCTTGACTGCTTTGAAGTAGAAGCAGGGGGAGCTGGTGGGAGTAGTGTTCATTGCAGACAGAGAGGCTTCACCATATTTGAAGTAGTCCTGAGGTAGGACAGCACTGAGGTCAGTAAAGGCTTTGTTAAAGGTATCCACAATGGTATTGGGTTGAGGGTTGTGGTTCCATTGATGTTGAGTATTGATGGGGGGGGGGTTGGGTGGATTCCTGGTGAGTTCCTTTATGTTCTTCCAGAATTCCCAACCACTGCCCCAGGAGTTTGTGAGGGTATGCTTATAGTAGGCAGACTTCATTTGCCGGATGGTTTTGGTGCAGTCATTGCAGAAACGTTTGTAGTTTTGGATGTCGTTTTGCCTTCCAGAGTTTCTGACCAGCTCTCATAGGTGGTCTCTTGTTTTTAGCATCCTGAGGAGGTCACCTGTGAGCCAAGGTTTACTGAATGATTTGACTTTGTGTTTCTTAATAGGAGCATATGTGTCACAGGCCACAGTGAAGATGCTTATGAAGTGGTCAAGGGCAGTGCTTACATTGGTTTCATTGAAGATAGGAGACCAGTCTTGATGGAGGAGGTGGGATTTGAGTCGAGGATGGTGACCACTGGGTAGAACCCTGCTGGTGATTGTTTTTGGTGGTTGTTTGATGAATTTCTTTGACCAGGTGCAGCTAACATGGGAGTGATCGCTGAAGAGTCAAGGAGGACATTAGTGTTAGATATCCACGATGGGGACTGGTAAGGATCCAGTCCAAGAGTGTGCTGGTGCCAATCCTGTAATTTTTCCTGGTTGGTGAGTCAACCATTTGTGTGAGGTTCACCACAGCAATGGTATCCCTGTGTGCACCAGCATCAGCCGCAGGCCAGTTGATGTTGAAGTCGCCTCGGAGGTTGGAGTCAGTGTCTGGTGGGAGTGACTTTACAAAGTCAAGAACAGCTGTTAGACCAGTTACCTGTTCTTTGGGAGGGATGCAGATGGTGGCAAAAGTGAGGGTTTTGTTTTGGGCTCCGAGGAGGATTCTCACTGGCAGTATCTGAGCAGTTGTGCGTTGGAGTGAGGTAATGATGTGGTGCCCTTGCATGGAGTCTTTTAGGTAGAGAGCGCAGCCCCTGCCTCTTTTGGAGAGGTGATCCAGCCTAAAGACATTGTAGCCAGGAAGGCTGATTGCATGATCTGGTGCTGATGGCATGAGCCAGGTTTCAACAACTGCCAGGATGTCAGGGCAGTGTTGGCTGGTGAAGGCCTGTAGGGCATCCATTTTAGGAAGGAGGTTGCAGATGTTAATTGATATGAATGAGAGTGCACCCGAAGGCTTGCTCAGATTAGTGACTTTAGAGCAGAATGGGCCAGAGTTTTGATGCATGTTGCCTGACAGCATTAGGAGGAGGAGGATTAGCCTCAAGGAGCTGCAGCGTATTTTTTTAAGGGAATGTTTTCACCTGCTAGCATCTTGGGAAGTTGCTGAGCATCGACAATAGTGGGTGAGGGTAAGCATAGACAGGGGGGACCAGAGTGGAGGGCTAGGACCAGTGTGGGTGTAGGACAGTTTCATGGTGGTTGGATAGACCATGGGCAAGGGGCAGTGACCAGTGTGCAGCATGCCTATGTGGAGGAAGGATGTAGGAATGTGGAAGCTGTGGGGGAGGGAGGGAGGGAAAGCAGGCTTTTGGGGCATGCAGTGGGGAGGAAGACAGGCAAGAAGAAATAGAATAGAGGTAGAGAACAGTGGAGGCACATGATTAAGGTAGGATTCGGGGTTCAGGGAAATCTTACCCAGTTCGAGAGGATCTCGAGGGCGAGAAGGAAGGTATATAGCAAGTAAAGCAACTGTGTCTTTCAGAGGGTAGACTTTTTTCTTTTTTTTAAATGAAAGAACAAGAATCCCTCTAGTGACAGGCCTGTATAACCTGCTAATGGAAAACTAGCCACTTAAAAAAAAAAGACCTTCTATTAGACACTTGAAATGTGCTTAGTTCTATCTAAAATCTATTTGTAAAAAGTGCCAGGTGGCAAAACAGGGGGAAAAGTCCTGACCAATCAGAGTGGGTTTGTTGGAAGCGCCCATCACCATACCTTCCAAGGAGCTGCAGCTGGGCATCCTGGTCTTGGTCAGTGGCTGTCTGGGTGCCAGCCGACCATGGGGGAGCTGAAGCAGCCCTGTTCAAGGGCAGGCAGCTTCCAAGGAGCTGCAGGCGGGCATCCTGGTCTTGGCCGGTGGCTGTCTGGGTGCCGGCCGACTGTGGGGGAGCTGACACGAAGATTTGTAAGAGGGTTGATACACAAGGGGGGATGGAAAGGATGAGAAGGGACTTGGCAAGGTTGGAGGAATGGTCAAAAGTATGGCAGCTTAGATTCAATGAAAATAAGTGCAAAGTAATGCACCTGGGGAACAAAAACCCAGGGGATGAGTACACAATGGGGGGTATTAACAGCAACAAAAATGGAAAGGGACCTAGGGGTAGTCATATCAGATGATCTAAAGGTAAGCAAGCAATGTGAGAAGGTAGTAAGGATGGCTGGGGGGATACTAGGATGTATAGGGAGAGGCATCACCAGTAGAAAACAGGAAGTTGTTATTCTCTCTGTACAGACAGTTGGTGAGACCCCATCTTGAGTACTGCATGCAGTTCTGGAAACCCCATCTCCGCAAGGACATAGACAGGATGGAGGCAGTCCAGAGGAAGGCAACTAAAATGGTGCAGGGCCTGCAACAGAAGCCATACAAAGAGAGACTAAAGGAGTTTAATATGTATACCCTTGAGGAAAGGAGGGAGATGGGGGGACATGATGGAAACTTTCAAGTTCCTCAAGGGAATCAACAAAGTCCAAGAGGGTAGCATCTTTCAGAAAAAGAGATGTGCAAGAACAAGGGGACACAATTTGAAGATAGAGGGGTGATGGTTCAGGGGAAATGTGAGGAAGTATTTTTTCACAGAGAGGGTAGTGGACACATGAAATGGCCTTCCTGAAGAGGCCATGGGGTGAAAGACAGTGAGGGAATTAAAGAATGCATGGGACAGACATAAGGCAGTTCTGGTGGGGGTAGGAAGAAGTAGGCTGTTGGTTAACTAGGATCTGCAGCTTGTCCAATGGGTAGGGAAATGGGCAGACTAGGTGTTCCAAGTGGCCCTTATCTGCCATCAAAGTCTATGTTTCTATGTTTCTATCTGAGTCCAATTTTCTTTTGATATAACTCTTTCTGTGTCTTTAAAATGTTACTATATCCCTTTCTTTGTCTGTTAAACTTCTGGAAATTTATTTCCATTGGAATTTTTTTGCTAGTCTTTCTTACTGCTTTCATCAAATTTCATTTTGCTCATTTACATATCATATTATCATTACACTAGCTTTCTTGCATTTTTGCTATGACATTTGGCCTACATAATAATGGTATAAGGACATCAAAAATTGTGTTAAACTGAAGAGAAACTCTTCCAGCTTAATTTTTATGCAGTGTCTCCTGGAATATGTCTTGGAATATTTTTTTTTTGCAGTGAGTAACTTCCATTACTTTTCTTGCCAGATCCCAGTCCCACTTAAGTTTTTTTTTCATATTACATATCATTATTGTATCTCTAGCTCTCTATTATTCATAACTTCCTTTTTTGCGTATCAGTTTTTAAGTGGCATTGGAAAATGATCGCTAAAGAAACCATGTCTAATTTTTCATAGCTTCCATAACCAGTTAATGAACAAATACAATAATCAATTATACAAAGAGTATTAGCTGATGAATGAGTAAGTACTATGTTCATCCCCCTGAGGTTTCCCATTTAATAATATAAATGCATATCTTTTCAGTAACTGAATTAATTGTTTGCCTATGAGATCTACCTTAGACTCACTGGTGGGTATTGAGGGGAAGATCAATATCCCATGTATCACAATATCACATGTATGTGCCTCAGGACCTCCTTGTGAATGAGCTTGCTCAACGGAGTCTTTCCTGCAATAAACTTGAATATCCAATACATTTGAATCATCCTTCAGACATCCATCATATTTACCAACTCTTGCATTAAAATTGCCTGCTATCAATATACTATAGACACTCCTGAATATTTCTCTGCTACATCTGATATAATAAATATTCCAATTCAGGCCACATATTTTCAGGATAATACTTTGTTGACCTGGGAGGTAAATAGACGTTCATGATTATAATCAATTCACTCATTATTTTCAACAAATGTATAATCCATTTATAACTGATTTCAATAACCTCTTCCAGTATTAAAAATAGGTAATCTTTACCAGTATCATTAAACCTCCAAAAGAGCACCCTACTGTGGCCGCCTGTTTGGTTGGTGAGATATACCTCCTTTATCAATTAATACTGGGTGCAGTTATTACCCAGGTTTCTTGAAAAAATACTGTTTCATATTTTGTAAAAAAATCATCCATTCTAAATCACCCAATTTACCTTAATTTATAGATGAATGATTGCTTTATTGATTGGTCATTAGACCTTTCCAAAACTTTAAAGATAAACTACATATCAAAAGAAAGACATAAAAAATACATTCTGCAAACATACATATAGTAAAAACATTAATAAGTTCTTTTATCCAACCCTATACAATATTAAGCCACATAAACAATTTATTAATACACTTATATCTGCTTCGACTACTCAATAATAATCCATTTTGCCTCCTGACTTTTAAATGCTATGTGCACAGAATACATTGCTGTATATGTCGCTGTCTCTTAATTCTAATATGTATTCTGTCTACACCTGACAAATAATTTGCAACAGATTGTACAACAACTTGATCATCCATAGTTAAAAAGAGATTCAAGAGCAAATTTTGGTAATTTGTAAGTATAAATTTACATATTGGGTCTAGCCATTTTTCCTGGGGTTATTATACCAAGGGCAAATGAAGAACACGTGTAATAGGTCTTCAATATTTTCCTTAGTACATGAACAGCATTTGGTACATGATGAAGTATTTTTATTAAATCTTACTATAAGTACATTACTTAAGAAAATCTCAAATCTATATCTTGTATAGAGTATATGTAATCTGTGATCTGTAAGTATATCTATATAAGGCCTATAATAGTATTCATTATCATTTCCTGTCAGGCAAGGAGAAATATGAAGACTTAAATTATGCTGTATGTCCAGCTTTTGTAATATTCAGTTGCTTTGTTTGTAATATACTTTTGGTATTTTAAACTGATAGTAATTCCCTTGGTAATAAAGTTCTTAAACTATTCCAATCCAAGTTCTTGTAATAACTTAAAAATAGTGGATAACCATGATGAACGTAAATGTCCCAGACTGGCCCAAGAACCCTTCTCTTTAAGACATAGTGCTGTAAGTCTATCAGGGGAGTGCTGTAGAAGTTTTAGCCAATATCTAATTTTCTAGCATAAAAATAAGCTTTAAATCAAGATAATCCTAATTCAGCTCTGACCAGTGAAACAGGTACAGAGCTGTTAAGGACCAAACTGTTTTTCAATAATTTGTCTAGTGATATCTCTATCTTACTGAACTTGTTACTATCACAGACTTCACATCCATATTGAGCCTGGGAGTAATATTTAGCTTTAATTGCTACAAGCAGTGGCCTGATAGAGTTACCACCATATTTTTTATTGAAAACAGAAAGGGAAATAGCAGTTTGCTTACGTTTAGTTAGTAATACATGTATATGTTTAGTCCATTTTCCATCTGTTGTTAAAGGTAGCCCCAGATATGTACAACTCCTAACTGATTCAAGCCTGACACCACCTATTGTGACAAAATGTTTGATCTTATCGGTGCCAAAGGTTAAGACCTGACTTTTTGTATATTTACTTTGAGATTGTATATCTTTGCATAATTATTCAGAATATCAAGTTTAGCCTGCAGTCCATATTGAATTAAGAAAGTAGGACCAGGTCATCTGCATATGACAATACACCACACTATTTATTCAATACTTTAAGGGAGTCAGACTGTGAAAATTCTAGCTATCTTATTAGTTTATCAATATAAATACAAAATAAAAGGGAAGCAAGAACACGCCCCTGTCTAATGCCTGTAATAATAGGGAATGTAGAAGACAGATGACCAATTTTATCCATTCTGACCTGGGCCCAGGTACCTGTATAAAGTTCTCTAATGATTGCTATCAGCTCCATAGAAATGCCTTTTTCATACTATAGTTCCCACAATTAATTCCTTTGAATTATATCAAGGGCTGATCTAAAATCTATGAAAGCAACGTATACTTTTTGCTTACATATATGTTCATACTTCTCATACAAATGCCTTATAATAAAACAGTTATCCATTGTACAGTACCCTGGATGAAAACCATCCTGCATATCTGAAAGACCTCCTAGATTCTTTAATTCTTCAGTAACTCTATATAGTATCAATTTATAAAACATTTTACCCAGATTGTCTAATAAAGAGATCGGTCTATACATGGCTGGATCCTTTTTATCCCCCTTTTTATAGATTGAAATTATCAATGCACCTTTTCAGGAACTTGGGAAACTTAATTTATTACAAATGACATTAAACTAATTGGTAAGTACAAGTGTCCATAAAGATGGTTGTACTAAATAAACTTCAGCTTATTTTAAGTCAGGACCTGGTGCTTTTCAAGGTTTCAAGGAGGCTACAGTTAGGTATATTTCTTTAATCCATAGTCTACCTACTACTACTTGCCTGCGCTCCCGGTTTACATCAGACTAATACTTTAAAACAGGGAGATAGTACCATGATAAACGATACCTATTATGCTCCCGGTCACTATACCCTTCACTATTCCTCATGCCCCACTCCCTTTATTCACTTAGCACCCTTTTCTTTCTCTCTCTCTCTCTCCCTCCTCCCTTCCCCACTGTCCCTCAAAGCACTTTCTCTCTTAGTCCCAAACTGTAACGCAAGCTTTTGCATAAACAACACTCAGTTTTCTCATTCCAAAACAAACACTAGGCAGTCTAAAAGGAAAAAAGATATTAGGTTGCATTTTATCTCCTTAAGGAAATTGCTTCTTCTCCCTCTTCTCTGTTCAGGCAATGTTGAGTTAAATCCAGGTCCTCCTACATTGATACCCTCTCCATTAGAATTTGCAGATGCTTCTGGTTTAAAAATAATGATGGTCAATATACTGAGTCTAATCAAAAAATTATCACAGTTACAAGCCTGGGCTGCACATACTGAGCCTGATATTATCATTGTCACCGAATCCTGGCTTAACAAAAATATAACCAATCAGCAAATTAACATAGTGGATTTTGTTCCTTTTAGGGCAGATAGAGGTTCAAGAGGGGGCGGAGTAGTTGTCTATGCCAAATCAAAATACATGATTAGTAACATTATTACCATTTCCAAGCCTAAGGAATTTGAAATTGTCTCATTAAAGCTTCATCTCCCCTCCTCTGATAATATTACCATCATAGGTGGATATAGGCCACCTACTGCCGGCACTGATATCCTTAGTGCCCTCAAAACCTTAATCACTAAAGATAATACAGAAACACTAATCCTTGGTGATTTTAATATGGATTGGCTATCATCAAACTCCTCCGACCTAAAGTCACTTTGCGACTACCTCGGATTATCCCAACTTATCAGCGAACCAACCAGGATTAATGCCCAAAATGCAGCCAACAGTTCACTGTTAGATGTTATCCTAACTACCCATCCACATAAAATCCTACAAACAGCAGTGTTTCATAATGATATGCGTGATCATAATATTGTTGTCTGCACTAGGTCACAACCCAAAGTTATCCTTCCCCCTAAATTCATAACCAAATGGTCGTTCCGCAAGTTCAATACTGACAATTACTTGGCCGATCTAAGCAACATCAGATGGCAAGACCTTTTTCTTGCTAAATCAGTAGATGAGGCTGTTAATGTCCTTAACTGCAACATGACCGCCTTAGTTAACAGACATGCTCCTAATATTAAGGTTCAAATGCACAAAAACTCTCACCCTTGGTTCATGTTGGAACTTAAAGCTGCACTGTCTAACCGAGACAAACTATGGGCCCAGGCAAGGTGTTCTAAGAGTCCCATAGATTGGCAGGCCTTCAGAGCAGCCAGGAACACATGTGTCAAATGCATTCGTGAAACTAAATCTAGTTACTATGTCTCTACCCTAGAGCAGGCTAAAGGGAATTCCTATAAAATTTGGAAGACTCTCAAGTCTATTGAGGGTCGCTCAGCTGCACCATCTGTTCCAGCAAAGATTCTCATTAACGGTTCATCCATTGAAAGTTCACACCAAATACTAGAAGAACTTAATTCTCACTTCATAGCCACCAGCCTAGCATTTGATACTTCCCCACATGCCTCCCAAATTAGGAATATTGATAGCATGTATTCAGTACCGAACACGCCAGCCTGCTCATTCCAGTTACTCCCTCTCAGCTATAAAGAAGTAGAAGAGTCACTTATTAACCTGGATATCAAAAAAAGTGCAGGAGAGGATAATATAGATCCATTATTTCTAAAACTTGGATACCCCTCTCTTACCGCCCCAATACTTCATATATTCAATCTCTCCATCTCAACACACAGTTCCTTCAGTTGGAAATCCCCCATATTCTCCCCTATTTAAGTCAGGAGACCCATGTGATCTCAATAATTATAGACCCATTTCAATACTACCTATCCTCTCAAAAGCATTTGAAAAACTGATCTACGACCAATTGAAAAACCATATAGTAACGCAACATATTCTTAACCCTCTTCAATCTGGCTTTCGCCCAAACCATAGTACCATTACAGCTCTAGCCAAAGTTACTAACAACTGGTTATCTGCAATGGACTCTAAGAAAACTACTGGTGTGGTTTTCTTGGATCTAAGTAAAGCATTTGACACAGTAGATCATAACTTACTAGTTTGCAGCCTTACCAATCTTGGCTTTACTCCATCTACTACCCAATGGTTCAAAAACTACCTATCGGGCAGGACTCAGAAAGTCAAATCAGGAAATTTGTTCTCTTCCTCTCTGCCTGCTGTCAGGGGAGTCCCACAGGGATCTATTCTAGGTCCTGTCCTCTTCTCCTTATATACAAACAACCTCGACCATCAGATTACAAAGTCCCAGTTGCATTTCTTTGCAGATGACACTGTCCTGTATACCTTTGGGCCATCGCTAGAAGCAACTAGGGACATCCTTCAAGCTGACTTCTCGCAATTAGAAAAAAACTTAATCAATGCAAAGTTACTCCTTAATGCCAAAAAAACAAAAGCTATGATCCTACGCCCATGCTTCTCACATGCTAGTGCCCCTGCTTTGCCCAATGATTTCATAAATACTACCCTAGGTGAGCAGCTGGAAATAGTTTCAAAGTTCAAATATCTCATTTTCTGGTTAGATAGTAGGCTTTCTTTTAATGATCATATTGATGACTTGGTTAAAAGGCTCAAAATCAGGTTGGGTTTCTTCTTCTACAATAGATCTTTATTTCCTGCTGAAATTAGAACTAGATTGGTACAGGCCACTTTTCTCCCCCTCCTTGATTATGGCGATGTAATCTATAACTCCTCAGCTTCTGCTAATCTCCAGAAACTGGATGTTCTCTACCACCGCTCCCTACGATTCATAACAAACTCTCTCCCTCTAACTCATCATTGTGATCTATATGCCTTAGTTGGCTGGCCCTCACTGTCTGTTAGACGGACAGTCCATGCAGGTACATGGACTTTAAAGCTTCTTCAGAATAAACTACCGCAATACCTATCCTCCTTAATACATATAGCGTGCAGTGTCTATTCACTTAGGAAGTCCAAGTTTCTCCTACTTGACGTACCTAGGACCCGCACCTCCTTTGGGAAATGTGCTATTTCATGCTCACTGCCAACTATTTGGAATTGACTACAATCATTCTTGAAATTAGCCAGTATTGTCCCTGTTAACTTTTTCAAAAGGATAGCTATGGCTAAACTAAAAGACACCTGCAACTGTCTTTAATGAATTGCCTTCACTAGGACACAAACTAGTGATTCTGCGATATCCCAGGTTCCATTCCTACACTTCTTTAACTCTGTATCAGTGCCTTAGGTGGAGTCTTTGTTGAATTGTTATGGAATTACTGTTATTTTCCAATGTATGTAATGTATTGCCTTTACAAACAGTACAAATTTCTCTTCATGAACCGAGAGCATCTTGGGAGCTCTTTATCATTTTGCCCATTGTGTATGAAGATGCAAGCTCTTATCACTATGAATTCTGTTTTTTATGATGTAAGCACTTAACTGTTTGTCTGTAAGTCAGTCGCAGGACTTCATTGTGAATGTATGTATGTATGTCTCAGGACCTCCTTGTGAATGAGCTTGCTCAATGGAGCTTTCCTGCAATAAGCTTGAACTTGAACTTGAATTGTAAAATATTTAAACAGAGACATATCAGTATTTTTTGTGTTATTCATAATATCAAATTCTAAAGTATGGAATTTTTCAGAACAATAATCCTTCCAGGTTTCAAGTGAAATATGTGTATCAATTTCATATTTTAACTTGTTAGTGCCTTTGGCAACCAGGAGCCAGTATGAGTGATAGTCATGCTCACTTATGACTTGTAACATAATTTCCCATTGCTTCGATTTGTACTCCATTTCTTTCTTAGCTAAGAATTTTTATATTGCTCTCTAGCATTATTTCAGGTTTTGTATGGTTTATAATATTGTATTTCTTTTGCTTAACTTCTCTAATTTTCTGGTTTAGAGCTTTCTTAGCTAGGCAGCACTCAGCATCAAACCAAGTCTGCTTGTCTATAATGTCCCTATTCTGGTTAATAGGTTTCTCTAATAAAGTTCTAACTTGTGCCAGACACATATATATTTGCTCACTTAGTTCTGTAAGGTCATAACAGCATGTATGCAATGGAGTGAGTACATTTTCTAGAAGAATAACAGTTTGACTTTCATATGCCTTAGTCCATTTAGTTCTTATATACCTACATCACTACCATATATCACTACCAACAGCTCCTGTGACTGCCCAACTTAACCTTGTTTCTCCACTTCCCTGCCTGCTCTAGTGGTCCCCCCTCCTCCTCACTGGATTCTACCCTCACATCTTGGTATACCCAATGCTGCACTTTTCACCCTCTCCCCACCCTTCTTACATTTCTTCTACCCTCCTTCCCTCTTCCCTCTCCCTATGGCACTTCTTATTTGTTGTCTGTTTTCTCTGACAAATGCCACTGGCTGTCTTGCTTACAATGCTACCCTTGAATTGTATTAATCTGTACTCTGTTTGCAATGTCCACATTGTTGTAATGTCTGTCTTGATGTTCCCCATAATTTGTATTTCTCTGACGTGGAACCTTTGTAAAAGAGCCAAGGCGCAAAGGTATTTGTAATCCTAGACTTGATAAATAAATGAAAAAAACAATAAAAATACATATTTCAATAGATGGAAGAAATAAGGGCTCAGATGGAGTAGCCTTCAGGTTGTTAGAAGTAAGAATTAATGGTAAGTGGTCACTCTAAGCTGTGGTAGGTATACACAATGAACTCCAGGTAGACATGTCTCTATTCCAAAATATGTAATCAATAATGCTGGGTCCCCTGACCAAGTAATGTGTAAAATTACCCTCCTTGTCTCCACATAATCTGCCATTTACAGGGGTTAAATGATGTGTTATTAGCATTTCAACTAGTTTGTGTCCTGTTTTATTTATCTTTTTGTCCATTGATTTCCTAGGAAATATATCTGCCTCTTTGTGATGCCAGTTGTGAAAATCATTTTCAGAGTAACCATCATAGTCTCCAATTCTGGCATTAAAAGCTCCACATAACAACAAATCACATGCACTAGTGGCCCATATATCACATATAGATTATTCTAAAAATGTCAAAAGTCCTGGTTCATAAAGGTTAGTATTACTTGGAGGAACATATGTATTTATTAAACAGATCATCTGTTTGTTGAATTTTAGCCATAGAATTTCTTCATTGTTGTTTACTTTTATCTGCTCAGCTTTGATACTCTCCCCTATTTTAACCCATATAACCATACCTCCTATTGATCTGCCTTTTTTAGCAGTTCTAACATTAAGTGAAATATCACAATTTTTTGAATTTTTTAAATGCCACATCTCTTGCAAGCATATCACAGTAAAGTTGGATAAAAAATCCAGCCAGCTTTTATCTGCCCATTTACTGCCCAACCCCACAATATTCCAAGATACGAGATAATTTAGCCATCTTGTCTTTTGTTTCTATATCAGAAGAATCTATTAGTCATTCGTGTACCCCTGTAAAAATTTCAAATCTATTTCTAGTTTCAATATTGGCCAGTACTGAGCCTGTCTTCCCTTTTGTATGTATGTAATCCATTCCCTTATCAGGTGCATTACAGATACAAGACTGCTCTTTTCTGATTTCATCTGTAATGATACATATTTCCAGTTTGTCCAATTTACCAACATTTTCTGTTTTTTTATACAGGCTATTAAAATCAACCTTTAAGTATCAAATCACATTCAGGATCATTACCTTGCCTATTCACTGAGATAGCACCATCATTTTCTATGGAAATGTTAAGTAGCTGTTCCAGCAGATCCCTAATAGTTGTTTTTAAGTGCTGGGGATTCTCATTCTTGGTTCTTGGTAGTCCGTACAATAATAATGTCCTTGTTATCCTATCATTTAGTTCTTGCTGATTATCTTGCTTTTTACTTTAATTTGGTCCATTTATTGTTGCATCATCTACAATATGTATATTCAAGCCATCCAAAAGTGAGGCCCTTTCGAGTATTGCATTTGCCATTTCCTGATTTTGTACTTCTATATCAAAAGGTTCATTTTTGGAACCATTTACACATCTGTGGACAGCCAATATCCATATTTTTTTTTGTCTGAGAGCTTTAGGGCATGCATAAATAAATTGTTCAAAACTGATTTTACTTTGCTTGGGATTTTGTGTTGCATGGTTTTAATCACAAAGATAGTTAACTTTCTAGAACATGCATTTTCAAACCTTTGTTTGTTATTTGTTTGTCTATTAATGTAATCGATAGTACATCCATATTTGTTTAGCTCTTTTCCATTAATCCAGATTTGGTTTGGAATACGTGGTGCATTGCAAAAAATAAACAGACAATCTACACCATCATAATCCTTATCAGACCAGATTTGTACCCTATCCTTTCTTACAATATCTGCTCCAGTGGCTGCCCTTAATAGGTGCACAATCTTATCTCTTTGAGTTTCGTAGGGTTTATCCTGCTCATAAGAATAGTGATATAAACAGAGTATAGCACAATCTGCAATGCTAACCATCTCAGTTTTCCACTTCTTCAGATGCAACAATAAGTTCTTCATCAGTTGTAGTAGAGAGTTCAGTTCCCTCATTATGCATATCATTTCCAATTACTCCTTTATTCCTTTCCCACTCTTTTTTAAAAGCTTCCATGTTTGTTTCAAATGTATTTAACTGAGTTGATATTTTTTCAAGTAATGTAGCTTCCATCCTCTTCACAGGTACTATATTGTCCGTACCGGTGTTAGGAGCTGCAATGGCATCTGCTGGGGATGTAGTTGGCAATTTAGTTGTCTCAATGGAGCATATGTTTCCAGATTTAGGCATTTCCTATCTGGATTCTGTCTGTTATTCTTATTACTTAGTTGGTTGCTATTCTGCTCTTTAATATCTATCAAGTACCAATTTCTTGTTTTGCTTTTAATGTTACTCAATTTTTTCTTTCTAAATTTCCCATTCCTTTTGATTTTTTTGTCCTCCTGTACTGGGGAATCTGGTATGTCAATAGTAGTAAAATCCAACCCTGCGTGTGCTACTTGCTCAATGTTCTTCAGTACAATTGAAGGGGAACCTTTTTGAGGAATTAGGTTAGTTATTTTTTGTAATATTCCATCCAATCTAAAGCCATTTAATGCCACATTCTCCTTCAAAGTATCCATCTCAAATCTTAAGTTATTTATGTTATTTATATGATCAAGGATCACAAGATGTGCAATATAAGGATTACTAATGAACTTTTTAAGTCCTCACTTAGTCCAAAAGGATAAGTTGCAGCCATCTCTGTCATGAATGATTGCCAGTATTCTCTAGATTGTTTGTATTATTAAAATTTATTGAAGAACATACATCCATTGTGTTGAGCTGCTTAAGACCATTTATGCTGATCTGGAGCATGTTAACTATGTTCTTTAGGTCATCCTACAATGTGGGCCTGGGCTTAGATTGGCTGAAATATTTGGGAGAAAAATTTAATGAAGTGAACAAACCAGTCAAAGAAGCCTGCCCAAAACTGCCAGAAGTTTCAATAACGATTGAGCTTTCAATATCAAAGGGAGCCTGGTCATTAAAAGGCCTACTGACAGATTCTGGTTCATCAGTTAAATCAATTGTAGGATGATTAAGATAGCTACCAATAAACTCCATACTTTCATTCTCTATAATAGCAATCAGGTGCAAAGCAAAATTTGTATCAGTGCTATTATATTCTGTATTAGTACACGCATTACTCTGACATGTATCAGAGATAAATGCTGTTTTATTAATGATGACCTCAAAGTGCTCATTGATCCTTGATTGTTTTTTGCTACCTTTACTGGTTTTACCAGATATATTAGTATTACCTTCCTTTAGGGGGCTTTGTTCTTTAAATTTTTTATAACATTTTCCCCTTCCAGACGCCTTTGAGATAGATTTCTGTTTGTTATTATTTTCATTATATTTCTTAGTGCCTCTTCCTCTGTTTATTTTACAATGCATGCTGTTAACCTCAGAACAAATCGGAGTTGAATGTTTATCAGTAGAAACCTGACTGTAACTATACCTCGCTGGTAAAGAAGCTTGAGGAGCCTGTACATCCTGTGTAACATGAGAGGCTTGTGATTTAAGCTGCATCTGTTGATTGTCAGTGACTCTCATGGCCGTAGCTCTGGAGTTTATAGTACTAGCCAGACTAGCAGAACTAGTACTAATCGAGCCAGTCATATTGTTATTATATGTAATTTTCCCTGTAATAGTCATATCCTCAGCCATAGTAACTGTGTCAATAATGGAGTTTGCCCTTTCAGGGCAGACCATGTTGTCCTGATGCACCCCTTCCCTCTGTTAGGAAATGGTTGTGCTCAGAAGGGGCAGGGATAAGGAAGGGGAGGGGCTGAGCCAGAACATTAGGGTAGGCAGCAGGAAGGGGAGGGGAGAAAGGAGGTAGGTAAGGGACAGCACAAGGGGTCCTCAGCCACTTTTTGCTGGAGTTTTGATTTGACATCAGCTGCAGCACATCAGATTTGGCAATAATTGTGAGGTTTGTTCACAAGCAGAGGAAGGTAAGGAACAGTTGATTTAGATACATATTTGAAGCTGTGGTTTAAAATATATATATATAATATTAAAGGGGAGAGAAAAGAGAAATCATTGCAGCAGCTAGCAGAGAATGGGTGATCTGTTGGAAGTACAAGAGGAGGCAAGGGATTTTTGGTTTGAGGCTCTTTACAGGTCGAAAGGTTAAGGGAGAAGGGCTGTGGGCAGCACAGAGGGGAAGCTTTGTTTGCTGCTATTGTTGAGCGGAGGAGCCAGTTTAGAAGATAGGGAAAAGTGTGGAAAGGTTTGTGGTGTCTGGTTATTAGCAGGCCTGGAAGAGGCCCTTGAAATGAGGCAGTCAGAGCCAGTCCCGAGGCCATGTGGTAGTCACAAGCCGCGTGGTGCTCATGAGGAAGGTCACCCCATTTTTGGCTTAGGCTGCTCACTGCATGTAGGGCCGATTGGAGGGGTCCTAATCAAGTGATAGGCCTGGTTTAGGCCTTCAGGTTATGGAGTTGAAGGATTGACCCGAGACCCGTAGTGTGATGGCACACATGGCTAGGGTCACAAGGAAGTTCCTCAGTTTGGTTCTGGGAGGAAGGACAATTTGGGAGCCTTGGAGGCTGTCGCGGTGGTATAATTTAGACCTTTAAGAGGCACCAAGAAAAAGGAGTGAGAGACACGTGGCGTGATGCAGCACGCCATGTCATGTGTTACCAATGCCACGTGGTGATGTCACACACCACGTGGCGCTTGCGAGATGGGTTTGCCCCATTTGTTTGGGCAGTTTTGCGGCCTTTAGGGCTGGTTAGGCTGGTTTTGTGATTGATATCAGCAGGCGTGATTCGTTTTCAAGTGTGTTAAATGAAGGAGTGAGCGGAGAGTGGGGGCAGGACGTCGCATGCGGCTAGAGGCGCAACGAAGCCTTTGCTCTGTTGGTTTGGCATACAACCTCCTTTTTAGGGACCTGGGTCTTGCAGCTGGAAAAATGCAGGCCTGTAGAGGCCCCAACGGGAATGGGAGAGTGCACGATCTTTGGACCAAGTGGTGCGAGGTAGCACGCCCTGTGGGCAGTGCTAAAAGCTTGTTTATTTTAGTAAGGCTGCTCAGGGAGAAGTGGCCCATTGTTGCAGGCTGTAGGAGGAACTGAAGGGTTGGGAAGGTGAGCAAGGAATGGCGACCACGTGCGTGGTGTTACACACTGCGCGGATGGTAGAGATAGAGACCCTTTTCCATGGGTAGGTGTATACCACATGCCCCTACACAGGGAGGGGCATCAACGAAAGAAAGGGGGCATGATGCACATGCATGGCAGGTGGGGCGTGGGGGGAGAAGCGGGCATTCCCCTAACCTAAGGTAACCCTGGGGCTGCCTCCAGTGGTTGGTTTCCTGGGAGAACATCCCCCTCAGGAAGATGAGTAAATATGACCTGGGCAGCATACATGGAAGGCAGAGAGAGCAAAGGGAGGCAGGGTAGCATGGAAGTGAGAGGTTTAGGAGCTGGTGGGGTGGGGAGCGGTCTGTGGTCCATGAGGTCCAGTTTGCACTAGGGAAGCTGCTTCCATTTGGGGGCATAAAACTGGCCACTCATTGGGCTGATAGTTTGGCATATACGGGATTTTGGGTCAAGCACGTCACAAGGGAATGACTCGGCTTTACATTATCGCTCATTATGAAGCTTCAAAAAGGGGGCGCAAAAAAAAATGTATAAAGGGGGGGAAGGGGTCCAGGTACAGGCAAGTAGAAATGGGGCTGCATGGCATGGTGTTGCACGCCGCTAAGGGATAAGGGGTTTTGTGAGAAGCCCTCCTCCCTGGGAGGGCATGCTGAGGGTAATAATAAAAAAAAAGCTTTTAAATGGCCGGGAGAACCCCAGGGCAGAAGGGGTGGTATTCACGGGAGACACCTCATGTGGTGAAGGGATTGCAATGAGGCGGGCCCAGGATAAGAGATGACGACCTGCTAGGCAGGACGGGGGGTCCGTCACGGGTGGCCCCGAGCTGCGTTGGCATGGGGGGAGGCATGATGGACAGGATGAAGGAATACAAGGGTGGTTTCTAGAGTGGAGGTATGGAAAGATGTAATAACCCTGTTTTTCATTTTCTATAGTTGTTTTCACAGAAGCACAAGTTGAGACGGACATGGCACCCAGGAAAAGCATGCCATCAAAGGAAGATGCCTACAAGGCTATAATCAAATTGGCTGAAAAAGCAAACAAGATGTGGGAACTGGTGGAGGAGGAACGGGAGGCCCGGGAGAAGAAAAGCGGAGTGCGAGAAAGAAGTGGCAAGGGAAAGAGGCCAGCCGAGGGGTTACACGGGCCTGCTAGGGTAGCACCGGTGACGACGGGGCCCGCCAGGGCAGCCAAGCCAGTACCCACACATCCAGTGGACCCAGTGATGCCAAAATCCACCCCAGATCAAAGGGGAACCCCCCTGGTGGAACCTGGACATGAAGCCCAGAATGGGGGATCCTGCCAGCAGATCCCAGTAGCTCACCCTCCACCTCCACCTCAACCACAGAAAGAAACAAGGGGACCTGTGGAGGCCTCCAGACACCCCACGGCCAGGCCAAGGTTACAGGAAACATGTCCAACGCAGTTGGGGATAGTATAAAAGAATATATAGGGCAAATTGTGGTGGCACTGGGGACAGGAGGGCTGGGGCAGATGGAACGGCTCTGGCAGAAATGAAAGCGGGAAAAGAGGGGCCAGGGAATACTGAGAACAGAGATGAAAGAGAGGGAAATGGTACAAGAGAGGTAGGTGCGCCTGGAATGAGAATAGGCGAGCACATGCCCTTGGCCACGAAAGAAAAAATATGGAAAGGGGAATATGTGGATATATTTGCTTTGGTGAGCCAGAAGGCAGTGGCCAAATACGAAGAGACAGACAGCATAGGTAAGAGCGAGATGGCAGCTGCCATAGTGCTCTTAGAAAAAAAGGAGGACAACAAGTTCACGAAAGGGAAGACCTGGGATGGGTGGTTTCTAGGTTTTGCCATCTTTTCAGCCATCACTCTAGAAAAGAGGCCGGAGCTGGGCATCTCGCTCATTACCTATTCATTGATAATACGGAGAGCAAAAGCGAAAGGCGGGGTAGGATGGTTATACTATGATGAATGTTTTTGGCAGAGAATGGCAACATTTGGGGATGTAAGATGGGATACCAAGCAGATAGATTTATGGACGGATTATGTAACAGATCAGTCCACACCCGAGGGTGGGAGGGGCAAAAAGGGGACTACGCCACAGAGATGTTGCCGGGCATATAACAGGGCCTTCTGCTCGTGGCCTCAGTGTCATTTTTGACATGCCTGTTCAAAATGTGGGGGGACACACCCAGCAAGCAGGTGCAGAACAACTTGGCTGTAGGGTTCACAAGGGCATATGGGGCAAGGATTGGGCCAACAGTCCTTTCGAGATGGCCTGGGGTTTAAAGGGCAGACATGCAACAAGGAGGGAGGGGCAGGGGAATGGGAATAGAGGAGGCCAGAACCACTGAAGCAAGGAAGGCCAGACAGGAAGAAAGGTGGGGTTAGGGAGGGGGATAGGTGGCACAACAAGGAACAATTTGGTATAGCCTAGCCCCATCAACCTAGCAGCATGGTCAGTTGCCTGGAAGGATATCCAGAGGCAAAGGGTGCAGGATATGATACTAAGTGGTTTTAGCACAGGCTTTTCATTGCAGTTTATGGGACCCAGGCAACCAAGGGAGGCACGCAACCTGGGGTCAGTAAAAGGGAAAGAGGGAGTGCTAAGAAGGAAGACTGAGAAAGAAAAAACAGCAGGCAGGGTGGAGGGCCCATTTAACACCCCCCCATTGGAAAATATGCGGATATTGCCTTTGGGTTTGGTACCCAAGAAGCAAGAGGGGGAATACAGGGTGATCCACCACTTGTCATATACGGAAGGTGAGTCAGTGAATGATTTTATCAGTGAAGAACATAGTAGGGTGACATACGTGACACTAGAGGATGCAGTCCAGATAATCCGGGCCACAGGAGATGCATGGATGGCAAAAACAGACATTGAGTCTGCCTTCAGACTGCTTCCAGTCAGGAGGGAAGACTGGGATCTGTTGGGTTTTAAAAGTGAGGGACAGTATTATTTCGACAAAGCAATGCCAATGGGGTGTTCCACAGCATGTGCCACATTTGAGGTGTTCAGCACATGTTTACAGTGGATATTCCAGGAAAAGACGGGTTATAGGTCAGTCATCCATTACTTGGATGATTTTCTCCTCATTGGGAAAGGAAAAAGGGAGACACAAAGGATGCTGGATAGGTTTCAAGAAGTGTGCCAGGAGCTGGGAGTCCCATTGGCACCATAGAAAACAGAAGAGCCCAGCAAGATTATGGAATTCCTCAGGATAGAGATTGATGGCACAAGCGGAGTGTTTAGGTTACCGGACAAAAAAGTAAGGAGGTTGAAGTAACTAATCCGGGTGCACACCAGTAGGAGGCAGGTACAACTGAAACTGGTCCAGCAGGTACTGGGGCTTCTGAAATTCGCATGCAAGGCCATAGGACCAGGAAGGGCATTCACAACGAGGTTAGCCAGAGCAACAGCAGGGGTCACCTGACCGCATCACTGGGTGGATCTGACGCAAGGTGTCAGGGAGGATTTTAGCATATGGGAAGAATTTTTGAAAGATTACAATGGGTGTTCGTTCTGGCAGGAGGAGTGGTTGTACAACAAAGACCTAGACCTATACACAGATGCGGCTGGGGGGTTGAGCATGGGGGGTCACCTGAGGGGCAAGTGGTTTAAGAACCATGGCCGGACAGTTGGGTAAGGGATGGGAAAGTGAGAGATATAACACTACTGGAGATCATGCCCATATGGGCATGCACTCTGGTTTGGGGGGAAGAGTTACATGACAAAAAGGTGACATTTTGGTGTGACAATAGAGTGGTGGTCGATGTACTAAACAACAAGAGAGCCAGGGCAGATGCAGTCATGCAGGTGGTATGACAGTTAGTTTTAAGGGCTTTGCAGCTGAACATGTCCTTCAGAGCAAAACACATAGAAGGGGTACACAGTACCCTGGCTGACAGCCTTTCCCGTCTGCAGCTGGACCATTTCCGGAAGCTGGCACCAGCAGCGGAAGAACAAAAAATGCCCATACCAACAAACATCTGGGACATTGGCAAGAAGGAGCAGAAATACTGTTTTGCAGCTCATTGGTGCCTCGGACACTGAGGGCCTATGATGGGGCCTGGAGGGTTTTTCAAACATTCAGGGCAGAACACCAAATGGAGGTAAGTGGGCCGCTCTCCGAGGAACAGTTGGGAATGTTCACAGTGGAACAATGGCAAAAAGGGACTGCTCACGCCACAATGGGGTCTATCTTGCAGGGATCAGTGTGATCTGCAGCCTAAAAGGGTGGAATGACCCAACGAAATCAATGCTCATTAGGAGAATGATGCAGGGGTGGGGCAGGTTGAAGTGAGGGTCAGGGAATAATAGGAGGCCAATAGGTGAGCAGTGGCTAATAAAGCTAAAAGAGGTGCTCCCGGCAAAATGCAGATCAAAAGGGGGAGGCCCAGCTATTTCACACAATTTATGTGGTAATGTTTGCAGGGGCTATGAGAGTGAGTGAAGTGGTAGGCCATGGGAAAGATGACAAGGAAGGAGGTGTGGAATGGGAGGATGTGAGTTGGGGGATAAGAGAAATACAAATCAAGCTAAAGAGGTCAAAGGTGGACCAGAAAGGTAAGGGGTGCATGATAACACTTAAAGGGTGGTCAGAGATTGCGATATGCCCAGTACAGGCCCTGTGGGTTTTCTCCACAGGGCATGTAACTAGGACGGGGAAGTTATTTGTGCATGGGGACAGAAAAAGGGTCACCGGCTATCAAATTACAGCAGTGCTGAAAAAGGGCATGCATTTTCTGGGGGTGGACCCGGCCAATTACTCTTCCCATTCCCTGCGGATTGGGGCTGCCTCACAGTGGGCAGCAATGGGGACGGTAAAGAACATTTTGGAAAAAGGGCACTGGTGGTCAGCCAGTTACAAAGATACATCAGAGCACTGACATAAAAAAAGGGGGAAGGGTAGGGAGCAGCATGGTTTCAAAAAAAAAAAAAAGCAGGGGATGATACAATGGGGCACTGAGTAGGTGTATAAATTAATTAATTTTCTTTGCACCCCATAGGTAGAGGAGGAGCACAGAAGTCTGGATCTGTGGCCATTCCTATATTTACTGGGCTGGTAAGAGAGCAGCGAAAAAAGCTGGGGGTAAACAGTTGTACCAGGACGCAAGACAATGTAGGTTGATATGGCATGGCCTACGGGGGATGAGATGGGCGCAGCTCCTGCCCGCCTTAAAAGAACTCAAGGGATATTGGCCCAGTCCAGACCTAATCATTATACACCTTGAGGGCAATGACCTGGCAGGCAGGCCATGGGTGCACACTTATTTGCAGATAAAGAGGGACCTGGTGGCAGTAAGACAGTGGTGGCCTCCAGTATGCCTTGCCTGGTCGGACATGATACCTCGAAGAGTATGGAGACAGGAACATAGCCACAGGGTGGTGGAGAGGGCCAGGAGAAAGATGAATAGACATGTGGGGACATTGATAAGACAGATGGGAGGACAAGTGATACTGCGGGGAGTAGAGGAATGGGTGGATGACTTCTGCAGGTCAGATGGGGTACACTTGTCGGACATAGCAATTGATATGTTTAACGCGGAAACAATGGGTTTCATAGAGGAATGGAGGAAACAGACAGAAGCTGGTACATAAAAAAGGGGAGGAAGGTTTCATCCCTGAGGTAAGGGAGAGCGAGACCCTAAGTTGGGGAAGCCAGCCATCCAACGCAAGCTGGAGACTGGCTAGTGGGGAAAAGGGGGAGGATGGGAGGGGAAGAGAAAAGGAATAACACAAGAGGAAGAAGAAGAAGAAGAAGATGAAGGAGAAAGTGGTCTCGGTTTTCACCGTTACCTAACAGAAAAGGAGAAGAAGAAGGCATCCAGGTTTTCGCCTGGGGGATGGATAATCAGAGAGTGATATATGGATGGAAATAAAGGAAAATTATGGAAATATAATAATAAAGAAATGGAAAATGGATTTATGAATATAAATAAATTAATTGCCAATCTGAGCACAACAACAAACAATGGTCTCTGTGTTTTGTGTGGGAAAAGGGGGGAATCCGGGACAATGCAGTTTTCACCCCCAGCTCATTTGCTTCTCGTCTAGTAATAACCATAATTGGGTTGATGTTATTTAACTCAGAATATAGCAATTACAACAGATAATATATTAACCAGATAAAGTAGGAACTGATTACACTAAATAGGACCAAATAGGTCACACTCAAGTGACTCTATTATCTATAAACATACGCAGATAAAATGAACCAACTTATATCATGTAAAATAAGTCCAAGTAAAAGTCCTGTTCTAAGCACAGTTTTTTATCTGATGGAAGTCTTCCTACTTGCAAAAGAAAGCAGCCTTTAAACCTTCACCCTATTGAAAGCCCTTCTCAGCACGCTGCATTTGTTAATCATATAGGAACTGTTTTTTCCAAAAGATATAAGCCTCTAGAGGCTCTGTTCTTATGCCACACTTGCACTTGCAGAAACAAATTAGAAATAATTCCATATGATTTGCAGGTGTAGACCCACTCTTTTCCTTCTGGCAATGCACTAAAAAAATTAATATTTTATACTTCAGTCATATAAAAATAATAAACAGACAAAACCTCTTGTTAACACACACTGGTCTAGATTCTGATCTATACACTTCTTAAGCTCTAAAACTCCCTAGGAGTCTTAAAAGTCTTAAATGTTACTCTTGTAAAAAACTAAAATACTAGCAAAAATCTAAAATCATATGATATGATATACTGTATGAACTGCTGTTAATAAAAGTAACTTACTCTTGTGTCGATTAAAGGTAGTTCTGCAATTAGAATATTTGACTTCATCTCAGCTTTTCAGTACAGCAGTAAAACACTACTCTGCTGAGCTGACTGAAAATATCAGGATTAGAAGCACCCGAATAGAACACTAATCAGAGGTAGGAAGCATTAAGGTAAACTGTAACCCCCAGTTTTTTATCAGCTTGCCTCCAGTGCTCACACCAAAAAATACAATAGCTAAAATCAAAGTTGGTGTTCATCTGATGTCATCGATGTGCTGCTTATAGCTAGTGGCTTACACCGCAAAGATAGATGCCAGTATCAGCATGCATGCACACGCGCATTTATACTAGTCTAGCTACGTGACTATGATGCCGGAATGGCGTAAAACTTTAAAAAATATTAAAATTTATATAAAAAAGAAAAAACATAATATCATGTCATAATAATATCTAATATCCTGATTTATGCATCAGTGTGACACCAGCTACCTTTAACTTATTTCAAGTAATCTGAGAAAAATCTGAGACTTGTCTAAAATTTCCTACTACTATTCCTACTATAACAAACTCAGAATAAAGTTGTGTCTCTTCAAATCTCTAAAATCCTTTTAAGATCCCTGCAGCAGTGTATCTTGGGCTACTCCTTGAGACTCCTTAAATCTGTTGTTAAATTTTCACTTAAGTATTTTCGAGTCACTAGTGTAACATGTAGTGTAACATGCACATGGAAATGTATCCAAGGGCTTCAAGGATTTCAAAATTGCCAATGTAGAAATCTCCTGCCGCTCTGTGTCAAGGAGAAAAAGAAATGCAAAAAAGTAAGATCCTCAATTTTACTCACAGAGCAGTGGCTGGTGCTCCAATAAACTGCCTTAACTGCAATAAACTCCAGGCCGGCTTGATTACAACTAGTCTGTGGTGCGTTGTAAATGGTTTACCTTCTGCAGTTCTGAACTGCCGCTTTATCACCCCTCAATCCCGCTCCACCTCAGGAAACACCCTGAGCGACCAGTAGGCCTTCCTCCTGTGGGGAAATAAAACCAGAAAGCCGCAGTAATGCACACAAGAGGTCAATTTACCTTTAGTTCCAGCCATGTTCTAATTCCAAAATGATATACAGACATGAACATCTTAGGGCAATTCTCCTATTTCATAACTTTGATTTGAAAAAAAAGGACCATCTTCTGAAGTGTTCAATTCTTGTCAATTACACTCCATTTCATTCAAGGTATTATACTGTATCTGTTATCAGACTGGATCACAAAGAGGGAATTTGTATCTGTTTGTAGCCTTTATGGAAATATAAAATTATTAATGTTTCAGTATTCCATATTATGCTAATGTACATCTAAACTACATAGCAAATCTGTTTTGTTCATCATTTGATTCCCCAAAGAGGTGTCTGTAATTACTACATCAACTTGTCCTTCATTGACTTCACTCTTATGTCTAATGGCATCCATCATTCCTATATTTCCAAGGCAGATTTTCAATACGTAGACATAAACTTTGACGGCAGATAAGGACCACTTGGCCCACCCAGTCTGCCCATTTCCCTCCCTATTGGATAAGCTGTAGATCCTAGTTAACCAACAGCCTACTTCTTCCTAACCCCCATCAGAATTGCCTTATGTCTGTCCCATGCATTCTTGAATTCCCCCACTGTTTTTGACCCCACAACCTCCTCAGGAAGGCCATTCCATGTGTCCACCACCCTCTCCTATATATGCCTAGACATCTAACAGATGACTTGGATAATTGTTTCTTAGACTGATATTGTGCTTTATGAAGGTCAAATATAGAAATAGTTTGCAGACCCTCTTTCTCTTTTCTGTTAAATTTTACAATTATTAAAATTCCATTTCGCCTCTATTATAAGATTCCTTACTTGTTGTCTGTCCATCTGTGGTTCCAATATTTAAAATGTTCTGATTTATAAACAACAAGTCTTGGGAATTACTGGGGTTTCTAATCAAAGAGCCAATTGTTCAATAATAGTTATTTTCTACTAAACCATTTTGGCAAATTTATGATTTTTATCAATGATATGCACCTGTGAAGGAGGATCCAGTACATCTACTAAGACCATACACATGTTATCAATAACTCCTTTGAGTGAGAACACTTTTGATAACAAGTTAACCATTAGGTCTTATAATGTAGTTTGATATTCATCATCTCTTTTTATCATGCCAACTAACTGTAACACTATTTGACCATTTCAAAATATAGTTTTTCCCTATACATTATTATTTACTACCATGGAATTTACCAATTTTTGAAACTTCTTCTTTTTGTTTTCTTTTGGGGCCATTTGTTTCATTATCAATGGCTCCTTTACTGATAGTGGCTCCTTTATCAATTCTCCAATAGATGACCAATTTCTGATTTCTGTATTAGTCAGGTTGATTAATTTTTCCTTTTCATGTTTACTTGCAAAACATGCAGACGTACTGGTATCAGTCTGAACTGTGAGAGGGCTTTTGAAAGCACGCCTCTCCTCCACCTATCTCAGCTTCAGAATATGGATTCTCCTTCCTAATTCTGCTCACTTTTCCTCTCACTACTCCTTCTGCTTTTGAAGTCCTTGTCTGATCACAAGGCTGGAAAATGTAAGCTGCAAAGTTTTCATGTGACACTCTTAAATCCTGCGCTGGAAGCCTGTCTCATGCTTTTGGTTCTACTGCTCTGCTTTTACACCGGGACACTGTGACAGGGTCGAAAACCAGGCAACTTCTTGGGGAACACTCACAATGAGAACACGCTGGATACCCGTTTAAGTTAAATGAAAACTGAATCTCTTCCAGTAACATACAAAAAAAAGATCCAAATCGACATGGATTCATAAGTTAAATGTCATGCAATGCAAACCTTATTAGTTTTATAGCAAGGTTAATAAGGCAATGAACGACTATATAAAAATTAACATGATTTATTTTGACTTTAAAAAGGCATTCAATAAGGTTCCACATGTTCCATTATTACATAAATTAATTAAGTAGGAAATGATGTGGGTTCAGGATTGTCTCAATAGCAGAACACAAAGGGCAAAGGTCAAGGCCACATTTCCAAGACATGATCAGTTACTAGGGAGTCTCACAAGGTTATTGTGTTCTGTACTAGTCAACTTATTCATTACTGACTTACAGGTCAAGAATAGTTCCTGGAATAATAAATTCACCAATGGCACAAAGTCAGGTGAGCAAGTAGACAATGCAAATAACACCAACAGGTTGAACATGAGCCTAAAAGATCCAGGGAATTGGGCACTCATTAACAAAATAAAATTTAAGTTGGAAAAGTTTGCCATGATGCATCTGGGGCAAAACAACTAAACCAACAATATGAGTTAGGAGGCATTAAACTAAAAACAGTACCTAGTAAGAAGAATCTGAGAGAAAAAATATCAATCTGAAGAGCAGTTTTTACTGCAAAACAATAATTTATAAATCAAATAAGATAATCAGTTGCATCCATAGGGCATTCATATGCAGGAATAATTTTGTTATCTTTCCCTTATACAGGAGCTGCATTCAACCCCAAATGGATTCCTGCACTCAGTTCTGGCACCCACACCTTAGGAAAAATATTACCAACCTTAAGTTGCAGAGCTACTAAAATGATACATAGCATAAGGATGGCATAAATAAAACGATCATATCATATCATATCATATCATATCATATCATATCATATCATATCATATCACATCATATCATCTGGGGCTCCAGCCTTTGGAGAGCAGGAAATTAAGTGGATACATTTTACTTCTTAATAACATTCTGCAAGATGAGGAACTCAGAACACATCTGGGTATAGTATATAAAACACTAAATCATAACCTAAGGGGCCACAGATAACAAACAGTGGCCCCTCTCCTGCAGTAGTCCAATCCCAGCTCCAAGCAGACTTCTACTCTGTCGTTCACTGGTTCAGTAAAATCCTCCTCAATGTAAATGTAAAAATAAAACAGTGACTATGACATTTGGTACCCTAAAAAACTTGCCACTCTCCTCCTCTCCCCCATCACTTTCACCATCCTAGATGGCTCCCCACTTGACACAGTCCACCACTACAAGTACCTGGAGGTCTGGCTTGACTCCCGACTTGACTACTCAAAGCACACTGAGCATATCCACACAAAACGTTGCCCAAAACTGGGCACACTGTATAGAAACAAAGACACCCTCTCCCAATCTACTTGACACCAACCCCTGACCAAGATGATTCTCCCCCCCTTTGGCTATGCTGACATAGTTTATGGCACCACCTCAGCCTCCATATTAGCCTGGCTTGACACACTCTACAATGGTTTTTGTTGCTTTGTGCTAAATGCCCCCCACCCACACCACCTCTCCCTGTGCTCATCCCTATCCCTTACCCCTCTACACCATCAATACCTACTCCACTCTTCATTTCTAAATACTGGTTTGGGTCCTTTCCCGCCTGCCTCTTCTCACTCCTGTCTCCCTTCTCTGATACCTCCTATCCACTTCGGTCTAGAGATACACGCACATTCTTACTCCAATGGCCCTCCTCCTAAACTGGTGCAGCGGCTTTCTCTTACAGACTGCCTTCACTCTGGAACACCCTCCTCTCCCAAATCAGACACTCCCCTTCCATCCCTCTCCCAAAACACGCCTTGTCACACTCAGCCATGCTCATTGACACCTGCCTTCCCCCCAGCCCTCCTATCACCTCCCCCCAGAGCACTAACTCCTTGCCCATAATAATGCCAGTACCATACTTTCTCGGTCCCCACCCTATCCCCCAGCACTCTACTCTACTCCTCCCTCCCTTTTCTTTTTTCCACATGCAGCTTCTCTTTTATCATGTACCTCAGTACTTACCTAGTTTCCTGCCACCTTGAACAGTATATGGTATTCATCCATTGTACAATATTAATCTGAAATGTATACTAACTATATTTTGCTGTATTACAATTTTATGAAACTCACCCTGTATTTATACTTCTGTTTCACTGTACTCTGCTTTAATCTTTTCAGCTATCATTTACAAGTGTAATTGATGTTTTGTAATTTCCCCACTTACCTTCCCCTGGGTCACACCTGGTAATGAGCCTCACCTCAGTGTGCCTCTCCTGGTCAACAACTTTAAATAAATAAAAAATAAAAACAAAGGATGTAAGAAAATATTTCTTTATGCAATGCATGATTAACATTTGGAATAGTCTGCCCAATTATATAGTTCATTCTCCAAGCATATCTGTCTTCAAGAAAATGTTAAAAAAAGCACATGACCCAACAAACTAGAAATGGTTATGACCACAGAAAAGTGGAAGACCATTTATTGTATATTGACTTCTAGCTTCCTACTTAGTGTCAGCTTGGCTCATTTAGCAGCACACCCACCTCAGGGCCAGAAGATCATGGGTTCTTGCCCCACATCAGGGTTGGGCCCATACCTTAAATACTGCCACCCAACAGCAATACTTTGGGGGGGTGTTGTACTACCAGGGTGTGCTGTCCTTTGGATGAGATGTTAAACTGAGGTCCCTTCTATCCTACTCTGGTGCTATCCTGGTGGGCGATGAGGTCAAAGTAAAAGAACCCAAGGCACTTTTTAGAAGAGTAGGACATTTTTCCCTAGTGTCCTGGCCAACTTTCCCCTTCCCATAAAACCAGTTTCTCCAATTGCCCAAGGCTGTGTGTGAGTGTTGATGTGCAAAATGGCTGCCAATCATTGTTCAGTTACTTCACTACCAGTCTAGCATTGCTTATAAACTGCTTTGGGATAAAATGCATATGAAAAGTGCAATACAAATGCTGATTCTTCTTTTACTTTCTAATACCCCTAGGGTCAGATATTCAAAAGGGTTGCGCCATACGCAATAGGGTTGCGCCTGCGCAAGTCGGAACTTGCTCCATTCTGCCATATTCAGCAGGAGGCAGTTGCGCCACAGAAAACATGCTGAGCAACAGCGCAATGCAAATGAATGCATGCTGAACTGGAGGGGGAGGAACCATGCATAAACTGCACAGCCCCATATTCAGCAGGGCTGTGCAGAGTTGTGCAGGCGCAACCCCAACCTGCGCCTGCACAACTTTGAGGCAAAAAAAAGGCTACGTTGAGGGCCACCCCACAGGTGAGCTGCTGCATTGCGGGTGCAACACAGCAGCTGCCACCTGTGGCTGGCTAACCAGTCCCTATGCCCCCACAGCCCGATCGCGGGCAGCCGACTGTAAATCCCCACCACCACCCCCACTGGCCCAATCGCGGGCATAGTTTAATCCCCACCAGCCCGATTGTAGGCAGCAATGTAGCTCCCCTGAGCGTATCCCTGGTGGTCCAGTGGACGAAAAGCCCGATCAGCGGGTGGTAGTCATTAAGAAACCCTCCCTCCTCCGCATTCATCCCTGGTGGTCCAGTGGACGAAAAGCCCGATCCGCGGGCGGTAGTCATTAAAACCCCCAGACATAGCCCTGGTGGCTGGTGTCCCCACCCCACCCACCACGAAGCCCCACCACCCGCTCCCCCGGCGGCTGGCGGGTGGCAGCATCCACTCACCTGCCACCCCACCGCCCACTGACTGACTGCCTGGTAGGGCATTCTGGTAGGGAATACATTCATTCATTCACAAAACTGGACTGTCTTGTACGGTATGGGCTGCACACCCATTGGCTCTTGCTCTGCACCAATGGGCGTGCAGCCCTACCGGGCAGTCAGTCGGCGGGCAGTGGGGCGGCAGGCAGGTGGGATGCTGCCACCCGCCGGCTGCTGGGGGGGAGCGTGGTGGTGGGGCTTCGTGGGTAGGTGGGGTGTGGGGGACACTAGCCACCAGGGCTATGTTCGGGGGGGTTCTTAAATGACTACCGCCCATGATCGGGCTTTTTGGTCCACTGGACCACCAGGGATGAATGCGGGAGGAGGGGGTTTATTAGACAACCACTGCCCGCGATCGGCTTTTCGGTCCACTGGACCACCAGGGATACATTCGGGGAGCCACATTGCTGCTCGCGATCGGGCTGGTGGGGGGGATTAAACTATGCCCACGATCGGGCCAGTGGGGGGTGGTGGTGGGGATTGTACACTGTTTCGCCCACAATCGGGCTGCAGGGAGCATCGGTCCCCGGTGGCTGCTGCCTGGCAGGGTTCCAGGTGCAAGTCCTCGGGGATTGGCGCACCTGCATGCTAATGGCATGCAAATGGGGCCATAATCAGATGCAAATGGACCCCCTGTGCCTTGCATGAATTATGGCCCCATTTGCATGTCACCATTTGAATATGGTGATTTTGCGCATGGCGCAATGGTACTTGCGCCACCGCAAGTTGAATGCTCCACTCTGACCACTTGCGGTGGTGCAAGTTCCACTGGGCCATGCACAGTGGCTGTGGCCAGGGGGTGATATTCAAAGGAGTTGCTCAAGGGTGCAACTCCTTTGAATATCACTCTGGACACACCCCTGCACAAATATTTTGTGCAGCACAAGGGCATGTGCCACAAAATAGCGTGGTTTGAATATCCAGCCCCTAGTATTAATCCTGGCAATATCATCACTGCAAAAATTCTGTAAAAGTCTATGTTGCTTCCTTTAATAAATCTTTACAGAGCTTATTTTCTGGTATGTCCAAAAGTCTGTTAGACCAGTTCAGTTTTCAGTACAATTTTCAGCTCTGACAAAACTGAGCTCAATCTCTCCAAGGTTCACAGTACTGTAGACAGACGGTCACTTATGATGGAGCAAGAAAAAAAAATAGGTGGAAATAATATTTAAAAATGCTACTACACAGATTACATTTGTACTCACTTTACCCTTAAAATTAGTTACCCACAGAGACTAAGCACATCGGTATATTCCCCACAAATTTTCCAAATCTATAAACCCCCTATTTTTAGTAATAATTTCCAATTTCGAGTAAGTGTTTGAAAAGAACTAAAAGTCTGCAACAAATAGCAAAATAAAGCGTATTTCTTAAATATGACGATAACTCACAGACCATCCATATCTGAAGCAGTACAGTGCATTTCTGGTGTGGTCCAATGATCTACTTGATGTGCAACACACTTCGAGGGCTTTAAATACATACAGCAAAAAAGGGCAATGCTAAGCTGTAGGTTAGTATAGTTCAAGCACAAACAGAGTAAAACTAATCTCAAAATAATAAATGCATGAAATGTAATGCATACCTCTATGTTTCAACCAAATGTCACATAAAAAGTAAACAATTTACACTCCAAAACAGAACCATTCTGTTGCAACTCCAGTGCTGCTTAAACAACACATGTCAACTCTTATCAAGCTTTGCCATCTGACATCAGTGGGTAATGGTCAAACAGTTTGTTTGTGTAGGTTGCATAAGACAAGTGACCTTGTACAGCATGGCCCAGATATTCAAACTGTGCCACAAAGTAGCGCAATAGCAAGAGCAGGCGCAAGTCCACTGCGCCCATGCGCAACACACGTGATATTCAAAGACTGTACAGGTCAAGATGTGCCTGTGGCACAACGACTGAATATCACACCAACAGCACCATGGCGCAACCAGGGATGTGCAGTGGCACAGGTCTGAAGCACAATAGCACAACCAGGGATGCTCAGTGGAGCAGGATAGCAGCGCATCAGCACAACCAGGGATGTGCAGGGACAGGATGCAGGGGCCCACCACCCATGGTAGAGATGGGCAGAGGAGCACACAGCAGAACAGACATCGCCCCCCACACCCCATACACCGCACAGCCTGAGGAGAGCTGGAAGAACCACTGGCCCATGGACACCAGCAACAAACCCACATCTGGGGCATGGTGCCCCAGCTTAACCCCTGGCAAGCTGTGACCGGCACACAAGGATGTCCAGCCACCCTATGCCACACCATCCCACCAATGCAAAGCACACCCTGAACCACAATCCCCATACACCCTGCCCAGGAGTAGCGTCCAACAGTGCAGGACACCCCATGCATGCCACCACCCCCACTGTGACAATGCAACCTAGTGCACCACAGAGCCATGCAAGGCAGCCCCACCATGAGCACTCTGCAGTGGGTCGCAGCAGACAGCGATGCAACAACTGCATACACAGTGCCACCCTTCACATCTCCCGTGAGGTACAGCTGAGAGACGGACCATGCATCGGCACACAAGGTACCCCACATGCGACAGGGCATGCCCCAGACCCCACCACCAGTGGTACAGCACCCTGTACAACCTCCCAAGGACACACCCAGTCCCAGCACTGGCCACAACAGCCAGTGCAGACACCCACAGTGTTGCATGAAGGCATGTGTCACACAGGATGCAACACAGTGCATGGACAAACACCCACCCATACCTAAGGGCACACCAACACAAGGACACAGTAGCAGGCCAACCAAGCCACTGGCGTGTGGCCATGGTGGCCGTGTACACACGGCCAGCACCCCTCCATGGCACAGGTGTGCCAGCCACCCTGCGCAGGCACCATGAAGCTGTACGCCACCAGCATGTGGCCAGAACACAAGTGCCAGACAGTGGAGCTCATCCCCTGCAACAGACACAAGCGACAGCATGGAGGTGGGACAACAACAGCAGAGGCCACAGTGCCACCTGAGGCAGACATGCACCACACCGGTGACAGGAGGCAACCCAGCATTGTGCGGGGTACAGTGGCTGTCCAGCATGGACAGCCACCACTGACATGACAGCAGACCATGCAGATCACAGACATGCAAGGGTGTCAGCTGCACAGGCCATGGACAGTCTGACAGGGGCGCCATGGACACAGTGCATGCACCATGGACCACTGCACACAGTCATCCAGTGCACAGGGAATAAAACACACAAACCACAGACAGTGACTGATAGCGATGCCCACACCATAGGCGCTTCCCCTAAGGACACACACACACGCCCATGCCTGCCCCAACCCTGACGCCATTCACACCACTGCAGCTGAGCACCTGTAGCCCACTGCAAATCCGAGACCACCACAGTAGGCATAACAAAACAAATGTATATTCAAAGGTACAGTACAACTATATACAGATATATACATCATTTGGGGATGAGGGACACAAACCAGGTGGGGATGGGTAAGGGGCAGGGGTAAACAAATGGGAGAGAGAAGGAGGGATGTGAGGGTGGGTCCGGGGGTAGGTGGAACTCGGGGCATGGAGGTCTCAGTGGCCGCCCCGCTCCCCGCTCCTGTGGTGCCTCCTGCTATGATGTCTCCAGACACCATGCTGGTCCAACCTCTGCAAAATCTCCAATGACGCCCGTGCAATCTGGAGTAGCTCCTGCATGGCCCTCTCCATCCACCTAGGACAAGGGAGCAGAGTCAGTAGGTGTAAATGTCCATCCCCCTGCAGCCCACCCCTTGTGCATGGCATGCACCGTGGGACACACCCCTGTGATGGTGTGTGACCACCCACAGTGATCGTGTCCATGTGACCTGCCTACCCAGGTGCACACAGCCATGCAGATCGCTGCACACACCCACCGCCCAAGTCCCGTACAGCACCACTGTGGCTGTACAGTGACATAGCTATGCAGTGCAAAGGCAGTGGCACAGCCATGTACCCGGTGCACGCATGGACCACCAGCGATGCACACCCACACATGCAGTGCCACACAGGACAGTGCTGAGTGTACCATGTGGCGTGCACAGCAGTGGTGTCAATGAATGTTGGCCATGCCTCGCCACCTACCCTGCAACATAGCATGCACAGAATATCCTGGAAGAAAGGCACTCACCCTCATTGGCCTGATCTGGGTGCTGTTCGATGTTGGGATGGGCAGCCTGTGGCTGTTGTCCAGCTCCCCTATCCTCCCAGCGGTGGCCGTCCTCATGGGCTCTGCACCGCTCTTCAGGGCCTAGGGTGCAAACATGGAGAGGGGAACATCAGTACAATCCAGTAGCAAAGGCCCCCCAACCCCAGGTGTGTGCGATCCTGCACAGCCCAGCCATGCCGTATCCCCCACCACCACCACCACTGCCCACACTGGATGGCCCACTCCCCATGTGGTGGATACATGCCCACTGCGATACCTGTACAGACACAATCAGTGTATGGATGGGGCACCTACCTGGTCGTGGCACTGCACCTCACCTGGCGCATGCCCACAGGCAGGCAAGCCTGTCCAGATCCCTCTGCTGGAGGTCCCCGTATTGGTGGCAACACTGCTCCGATGTCTGGGCTAGTCCTGTGGCCTCCTCCAGCGCCACCACCACCTCCTTCCAGATGGCACTTCTGGCCCTGTCCAGGGGGTGATTACCAAAAAGGGGCCCAGCATGGGGCTCCACAATGGCCACAATTGGCCAGCTCCACACAGCAGCCCTCCATCTCGCCATCTCTGCATTGGTTTGGAGTCAAAATGATGCTCTGTAGTGCATGTCCACCACGTGCAGATGCTGCGTGGTACAGCGCTGCCATTCCCCATCGTGCTGTCACCGAACAGCGCAATAGGGGTGCACCCATGCAGACACATGGTGCCTAGGGGCAAAGGTCAAGCACAGGGCCAAGGGTCTCTTGTGCACGGACCACCAGTGCGCGATTGGTATTCCCTGCATGTAGCGCAGTTGGGTGCCTGTGTGAGATGCCCTGCAGTGATCTACTGCGCTGTGGCACCACAGCGCCTATGGCACTCTAGGGCAAGAGCAGCATACATGTGAACAGCACACTAGCACCACTGGCACAGTGGTGGCAGTGCCCTGCACTGCCTCCTGCGCTCAGCATGTCAGCAGCATGGCAGGTGTTGGCGTCAGCACCCGGGCATGCACCGTGCGGTGCCTACTGCGCAGATCACAGAGCTGCACCTGTGCCTGAGCATGCTCAACACAATTGCACAAGGCGCAACAGCACGATATTCAGCTGGCATATGCAAATCAACTCATCAGCAATTCCATGGCACAGCTACTGTATTAGCATCCACTTAAATTTGAGCCTCGCCTCATTTGCATGCCTTGCGCTATATAAATGTGACATGGGGCTGCAGAGGCCATAGTCTGGTATTGCAGTCTATTGTGGTGGGTTGCATGCTGTTTGGAAGTGTGGACTGTGGTGTGTGGGAGATGCATGGGACTGCTTAGTGAAAGGCGACACCTGTCATTCCCACAGGCTCTATAACGACCGAACATGAGGAAGAGGAAGAACAGGGATGTTGGAGGAAGAGGGGGCCCAACTTCACACGGGCAGAAACAGATGCCCTGTTCGAGGCATACCTCAACAGGGAACCGCTGCTCAGCGGACAGTGGGGAACACCACAGGCCCATGCTGCGGCATGGGGTGAGGTTGTCCATGCCGTGAACCAGCATGGCAGCCACCAGCGGTCCATGCAGGAATGTAAAAAGAAGGTCGGTACAGACAGGAGGAGAATTAAGGACAAGGTGGCTGCCATCAGGGCAGCAAATGCTGCAACCGGTAGTGGGCAGCCGGATGTGCCACACCTGATGCCACAGGAGGAGCGGGTGGCCAGCAGCATGCAGCATTGTGCCATAGAGGGCATTCCAGGTGGTAGCTTCCAGATGGGTGGCAGCCCGTGACTGCATGGTAGGTTCTGTGCTGTCACTGTGTGGGAGGCAGGGGGAGTGCCACAGGGTAGGGCGGAGACATTAACACTACTGTGTTCCCTTACAGCTCCTGAGCGTCTACATGGGTCAGCGGTGGTGGGTGTGTGGGTGAGGCCCTGGACACGGAGGAGTGCCCATCCACCTCCACAGGTGTCCGAGGGTCAGTATCACCGCATACCTGCCTGTCTGTCTGGACTGAAGATGGTGGTGCTGGTGTGGATGAGGCCCTGCCTGTGTACCAGCATGACAGCGGCCATGGACTCCAGCATGCTGGGACGTGGACTGGAGCTGGATCAGGCACCGATGATGATGGATCACACATCCCAGACAGTAATACATGTGGGACACAGGATGGTCCCACAGCAGGGAACGGCATGGGCATAGCTGTGGGTGGTGCCACTGTGGAGGCCTGCGTGACATCACAGTCCCAGCCTGTGTCTGTATGCCCCAGTGGGGCAGCACTGGTGTGCATCCAGGCCGGTGGAGCTGTTGCAGCCGATGCGGCAGCACCAGCGAGCCCTGGTGATTGGCAGCCAGAGGGGCAGTGCCAGCAGTTGGAAAATGGGGATGGGGGGACAGTGTCGGGGGTGGCATCAGTGCACCACGTGTGGACGTGCCCAGACATGGCTCTGGTGTGCAGCACCCGACTTCAAGGGGTGATGCCCAGCACGGCCACGAACACCATGAGGGACAGCATGCCGATCAGGCAGATGACCTCTTAGATGAGCACACCCACATACTCCAGGATTCAGTGGATCATCAGTTGCGGATTGTGATGGCGGTGGATACACTCAGTGCAGTTCTGCGCCAGGCAGAGAAGCGGTGCGGCAGGGACAATGTTCTTCTCCTGGCAGGGATGGACTGGCTGCGGGGAAGATGTGACCACTGCCATTGACAGGCAGACACATGCATTCACAGCTGTCATGGCCACAATGGACACCCAGTTATTTGCCCATGCGCTGCAGACACCGCACAGTGCCATGTCCACCCCTGTTCCCGGCATCGTGCGACACCTCCCATGTCGACACCGGGTTTGGCTGTGGGCATACCGAGCACGCCAGGTGCAGGCATGTTCGGTGAGCTGCAGACCTCTGCACAAACATGGTCATGTTCCCACAGCGTCACCCCTGGGGGAACATCTGTGCCACCCCATGAGGCCAATGGTCAGCCTGGCACAGCTGGCAGGTCCAGCAGGGCCGCCCACACATCTGTGGTGGCCGTGGCACTGTGCTGTGTGACTGACCTGTCTCCCACCATGGCCACTGTCTGCCGCTGCCCTGTGTGCAGTGTGTTGTGCACTGTAAGGTGCACGGGTGGAATATCCGGCCCTGCACACACACAGTCCATGTGCACACCCTCCCGGCTGCTGGCCACTGTGGCATGTGCATGATGTTGCCTGCATTATGCTGTCCGCCAGTGTGCAACGGTGCTCAGCATCTGAGACTCGCACAATGACAGCCACTGGGTGTTGCCGTGTGTGGGCCTGTGTGTGGCTAGGGGTTGCAGTCATGGTTGGTGTGCCTTCTACCCCTTGTGCATGTCTTGTGGTGTGGGGGTGGGGGTTGGGGTGTGTGCATGTGTGTGTGTATGTGCATGTGTGTGTGTGTGCGCATGTGTGTGTGTGTGTTGTGTTTGGCCATGCCCATCCCTGATGGCATGTGTGGATCCACGCTCAGTCCCATTCACTTGCCGCCATCCACTCCTGGGGTTCATCCATGCCTGTCTGTGGGTTGTGTCCTTGCCATTGGTGGTTGCACATGGCCCCATGACCTACCTGGGTTGGCTAAAATGCTCCTCTGTGATGGTGTCCTGGTGTAGCTGAGCCACCCTGAACAGGAGGGGGTCCCTTCACCCAGGGGGTGGCTGCCCATCGCCATCTGGACCGGCATCCTCATCGTCCCCATCGCTGTCCCCCTCTTCGACCTCTATGGCTATCTCACAGTCATTGGCCATGTTGTGCAGGATGCAACAGGCCAGGAATAACCCACAGATCTTCGAGGGGCTGTATTGTAGGGCACTGCCAGACATGTCCAGGCACCGGAAATGTGACTTCAGCATCCCAAACACATGCTCGATGATATTACATGTGGTGGCATGTGCCTCATTGTATCATTGCTGCGATGGGATTGAGGGCACCGGTACGGTGTGAGCAGCCAGAGATGGAGTGGGTATCCACTGTCACCTGTGTATAGAGGGTGTACATTAGTATGGTGGTCTGCATCGCTCTGCCATGGGCTGTCAAGGCCGGTACCCATGGCACCTCTGACTATGCCTCCTCCCCACAGCTGCCCATGTCATCCTGCATGTTGTGCATACTCACCCACTAGGTGGCCAGTGGGGATGTCCCCACTCACGAACCAGTGGCACAGTGCAGAATGGTGCCAGATGAAGGCATCATGTGCTCCCCCAGGGTGCGTGGCACAGACATTGGTTATGCGCCCCCTGGAATCACACACCACCTGGCAGTTGATGCTGGAGTATCCCTTGCAGTTCCTGTAGGCTATGCCATCTGGGCCAGGTGGTGTGTGGATGGCCACATGGGTGCAGTCAATGGCCCCAAGCATGCCAGACATACTTGCTACCCTGTGGAACTGTTGTATGTGTGCTGTGCGCTCCACCTGTGTGCTGGGGAAATGGATGTACTCTGCAGCTTGTGGCAGCAGTGCGCTGAGTAATTGTGTGAGTAGGCATGATGCGACCAACTGGGTTATACCTGTTGTGTCCCCTGTTTGTCTCTGGAAGGTGCCCGTGGCGAGCAGGCACATGACAGCTGTCACCTTAGTCTCCACTGACAGAGCATGGCTCCATCGTATGGGTGCCTGCATCTCATCACTGCACAGCTCACAGAGCCACCTCAGGATCACCCAGTTCAGGAGGTACCAGCCCACAATCTTTGTATCAGTATACTGCTCGAAGGTGATACGGGCTCGGTACCACCTGTTGGGGGTGTACCGCCGATGGGCCCTTCCACAGCCGTGCCCCCCCTGCTGCCTACCTTCTCAAACCCCTTATTACTGCCTCCATCTGTATGGTGGCACTGGCCATGTCCCTGGCTGTTGTTCCCCCTCAGCAGATGTTGTCCTGTTACCCCCGCTGTCCTCTGTGCTGCTCCCCCTGCACCGGGTGCACCTCCGGCTTTCTGCTGTCCTGCCTCCTACCACTACCCTGACCGCTCTGCAGCTTGTGCTCCTCTTCCTGTCCTGCGTGGCACAGGCATGCTCTGTCCTGCTCCTTCTTTGTCCCTCTCTCTGCTCCTCTCTCTCCTCTTGCTGCCAGCTCGCTCCCACTTCTGGCCTTCCTGTAGCGTTCTTGTGCCTCCCTCTTGTTTCTTTTTATTTTGGCTCATTTCCACTATTGCGCAACTTCCGCTACCTCCCCTATTGCGCATGGTGCATGTCGTTGAATATCACACTGCGCCATTTATTCATGGTTCCTCCCCTTACGGTTGTGCATGCATTCATTACCATTGTGCTTTTGTGCATTGCAACTTGAGTGGCGCAGCCGCCTCCCGCTGAATATCGCATAACGGTGCATTTTTGGACTTGTGCTGGCACATCTCTGCTGCGCATGGTGCAACCCTTTTGAATATCTGGCCCCATGTTTTTATGACTTTCAAGAATAAGGTTCTAAATTTTAAAGAAGATTGTGAATTGTTGCCCTTTAACATTAATGAAAATCCAATATATCACCTCAGAAGAAGGCACCCCTTGGTCCATAATAAGAAACAAGCATTTGTCAATGCCGAATGTTGTCTTGCTGGCATTGGCATTGGTAGTGCAGGAGTTAGAGAGATACATAATAGGAATGGCAGTGAAGCATTGAACTGACACCAACCCCAACCCCACCCTGCAGAGACTGGCAGGCATTGGGTTGTGCCTTTGGGTAGTCGGCCATAATGCTCATGCCATTTTACCTCACTCGACCCTACCCTGCAGACACAGACAAGTGTTGCAGTGTGCCTTGGGGTCTTCGGGCCTTATGCTGACCCCATTCCATAAGGAAATATGCTGAGATGGGTGCAGTAAAGGAGAATGGGGTGAACTTTGGGACTGAAGAGTCCAAGGCACACCTCGATGTCTGTCACTGGCTGCAGGGTGGTGGTGGAATGGCATGAGCATTAAAGCCAACAATCCCAAGTCACACCCCTGACGCCTATCAGTCTCTACAGGGTGGGAGGTTATGGTTGGAAACCCTAATGCCCCAGGTGTTTGTTGGTATTTTCACTCCATATTTGAACATGGGCTTTTTGTGATCCCCACCTCATGAACAGTGGCACTATCAGTTCATTAGCTGAAAGGTGATTTCGCACAGAGACTGTCATTTGGTGCCACAGGTGCAAAAACACATTTTGGGCAGGATGTGAAAAATGACAGCTGTACTGTTCATGAAAAGGTGTAAAAAATGGCAATGTTAAAAATCTAGAGTGAAAATATGAAAAATTGGTGGAGTCACGAATGTGCATAGAAACTGTGCAATGCACACCCATAACGCAATTATTTGGGGGATATTTTTAACCAAATTTTCAACATAGGCATTTTGGGACCTCTGCTCATGAACAGTGTCACTTTGATTTTGTTAATCTGTCCTGAACGTTGATTTCCTACATGGTCATGCTATTGTGTGCCACATATGCAAAAACACATTTTGGGCAGTATGTGAAAAATGACAGCTGTACTGTTCATAAGGAGGTGTGAAAAATGGCAATGTTGAAAATCTGGAGTGAAAATATTAAAAATTGTCGAAGTTACGAGCATGCGTGGAAACTGTGCAATGCATGCTCATAACAGTCATTTCTTGGAATTTTTTCACCAGATTTGCAACATAAGCTTTTGGGACCCCACCTCCTGAACAGTGGCACTGTCATTTTGTTAATCAGTCCCAAAAGGTCATTTTGAGCAGTCACCGCGAAATGACCTTTCGGGATCGAATAACGAAATGACAGTGCATGTGTTCATGAGGTGGGGTCCCAAGAACACTATGTTGATAGTTTTGAACTAAAATTCAAAAATATGGCTGAGATATCCACCAAGTTGAAACCCCCTCATTGATGCCATTATGCAGCTTACTGGCATTTCTTCATTTTGCAGTTTGGCTTTGAAGAGTCCAGACGTGTTCCTACTCCACCAAAGATCACAGCACCGGACCTCCAGAGGTAAGTATGGGGTGAGGGGTGTGTGGAGAGGTGGGGTGCACAGAGGTGGGTGTGGGTTGGGGTGATGTTGGCCACACTGGTGGGATCCCAGTGTGCCACACAATGGGGGGGAGTGGTGGACATACTGACACAGGGATTTCACCCCCGATGTCATCTTTCTTTCGGGATTGTATGGCAGTGGCAGGAGCTGCTGCCATGTTTATTGAAATGTTTCACCAGGAAAGGCATGTACGGGAGGCATGTAATCTGTACCGCTGCTTGACGAGCTTGTCTCTGATTGCAGTGGCACATTTCTTTCAAGTTGGTGGCACTTTACATAATTCTTGCATCAGCACTAGCATGCTGGCTAATTGGGGAATGAGGGATGCACCTACTAAAGCTTGCCCTGCATTCACCAACACTGATACACCTCTGCATTTCTGCTACTACCACAAGCTGTTGCTTGCGCACGCGCAAGACAACATAAAAATTAAAAATGCTTCTGATAGCCCACAGAGACATACAGAGCCAACTAAACTGCATGCTATTAAAGACTATTTGTTTCACAAGTCATACAACAGTTATACTATATGAGCACAAATTTCAAGACTCAGAACTTAGGGCCAGTTTTCAATATACAATTATCCACACACAGTGCTATAGCTATAACCAATGTTGCATTTAGGCAAACTGATATTTTCCTCACTCCAAAATGTCATCCTTTTAAAATCACTTACTCTCTGTTTTTTTAAACTCTGCAGGGTTGTTTCCTTCCGTCAAACTGAGCTCATGCTGTCCACACTTAACTCCTCTTGCTGCTTTTCTGCTCTATACTGCAGAAACACCTCCCTGGTAAAGATTCCAGACTCGACACAATCCTCCTTGTTCTGTGTTTCAAGCACAGATTACAAACCAAGTAGTCATAATCCTTCAGCTCCAGTAATGGTTTGGTATATAAAGCTATTAGGATAAAGACAAAAAGATACATGCCTTCTCAAGGTAGCAATAATAAATATATAATTTTAAGACAATGAATCAATTCAGCATGTATCTAACACAGCTGGCATACTATATACAAAATTAGTAGCACTTTACAATATAAAACATTAGCATTCTCCCTTCAGCACCCACATCATCACTCTCTCAGTTGCCATCTTCTGCTTCACCTTTTTAGCATACCTGCAGAGATGGTATAGAGCTCATTATCTGACAAGTCTTCTCAGGGAGAGACTGCTATCTGAGTGCTTCTTGAACAGATTACATTCAAACCCATACACAAGCTCCAGGCTGAACTAATTTGGATTGAATATTTCTGACCCTTCATGAATCCTGTTACTATATCAGCAAAACTGAATCAGAGTGAATGTAACACTAATCTTTAATAAATTCAACAAAGAGTTTACATGACTACATGATATGCTACAAGCTATGCTTGTTAGCACCTATAAACAAAACTCTACAAACACTAGCTAGGAGGAGACAATCAACCCTTGGAAAAGACTGAAAAAAGCCTGATCTAGTAAAAATAGAGCTAATATAAGCCATTTTTCATTTTCTTTAAAATGAGTATCTTCACCTTTAATAACTTAACATTTCAGTAGTTTGAAATGAAAAAAAGCTACATTTTAACACAGTAGGAACTATTTTAAGAAGTGATTGTACTTCAATTTCTTCAGGTTTTCATCAGTTTAAAAATGTTTCTTTTTTTCTTTATTTTATCAACATATTTATTTTATAACTACAACATACCACTATAGGGCATGGGTAAATGCTGAATTAATGAGTGGACTGGCTGCGGAAGGCAATCAGTCATTGGCTATTTACCTTACTATGCAAATGGGGTAAGCATTAATTCAATATGTACCCATACACTATCTTGACTTATTGCCTAAATATGATTTTATCATATATTATATCAGATTACATTATCTTCACATACATTAGATCAGATTAAACTATCTAATCATACATCAGATTATATCAGATAATAGATATTTTGTCATATATCATAAAATATATCAGATTATATTATCCTCTCGTACATCTTATTTTATTATCTTATCATGTATCAAGTATTATATCAGATTTTTTATTTATTGTTTATTAATATCTGGCAGGGCTATGAGCAAAGATCTGCCTGTGTTCATAGACCAGACAACTGTAATGCACATAGGCTGCAAAACAAGTGTTAGACTGCATACTGACAGTAAAGTGCAAATACAGTGTGAATTTATGGCAATTTACAAACCATTACATAAGTATGAGTCATGTATCCAGTTACTCAGTTTGGATTTGTAGGCAGCAAAGGACAGAGTCTTGTCAGCAACATGTGCAGAAAGGGAATTAAAGAAACTGGGGAGTTGGAGCAGTAGGGCCCTTTGGCCAGCACTAGAACTCAGGGTGGGGATTTTAAAGTAGGCCGTGGCTGAGGATCTAGTGTGGGCCAATGAGGCTTTGTTTCAAAAGAAAGTATTGAAGATGGATGGAACTTTATGTGTGAGGATTTTTCATGCCTTAATGCCAGTTTGAAGCTTGATTCTGGTGGCCAGGGAGGGCATATTGGCCTTGTTAAGGAGGATACAGTGGTGGTTCCAGGTGGGGAGCTGAGTCGCAGTTCTGGCAATTTGCCAGTTGCCTACCCAACTGTGCTACCAAACCCCCCACTTCTCCTGACACAGGATCTCTATTGACCCCACGAATCTGCCACCTACTTGTCTCTGTCTAAGGTTTACAAGAATGCTATTAACTACCTCACTGTTTTCTAAAGTGTAAGCCTGGACTGCTCTGTCAGTACTGTGACTATAAATACTGCCTGTTCATGTTTAGTGTATGTTCTGTATTTGTTTACCCTCCACCCCCTGTAACTGATGTGGAGCCTTTGCAAAAGAGTCCATGACTCAAAGGTTGGTAATTCTGATTGTACTCAATAAACAAAATAAACAAATAAACAAAATGGTTCTGACTCTGTGGGGCTCAGTTTCAGCAGTTGCTGAATAGAGAATTAGGCTGTAGTCAATGATCGAGATCAGGAAGGATAGAGCTAGGAGTTGTATTGTTGAGGGGATGAGAAAAGGGTTAATCTGGTAAAATGCACCTAATCTCTGGTACATTGTTTTCATGAGGTTGGTAATCTGGTTACTAAAAGTGAGGTGGGAGTCTATTTAGAGACCCAGATATTTGAAGACAGGGACTTTTTCGATGGTGGTTCCATTAAGGGTACTAATCCTGGTGTTAATACTATCAGGCAGTTGTTTCTTGATACTGTGGAAAATCATGCATTTGGTTTTGATTTCGTTAAGCACAAACTTGTGCTCAATGAACCACTGTTGTACTGAGTCAAAGTCAGATTGAATGGTGTTGTGTATGTCTCTAGGGTTGTCTCCTCCAAAGAAGATCACAGCACTGACTGCGTAGAGTAGGATATTCAACTTTCTATGTACCTGTGGGATAGTGTTTAGAAACAGACTGAAAAACAGCTGGCCCAGTATGGACCCCTGTGGGACTCCAATGAAGACTGGTAGCACAGGGAAGAGACAGCAAGCAATATTTGTTTTTGTTTTCACCCTGTTAGCTAACTCTGACATCAATGCTGTACATCCTCAGAGCAGCCAATGTCACCAAGTCCCTTGACTAATAGTTGGTGATTAACAAGGTCAAAGGCCTTGGTCAGGCCAATGAACACTGCCATTGTTATGTGGCCCTGGTCTAGGTGCTGGTGAATGACCTGTGTGAACCCCACCAGAGCTGTCTCAGTACTGTGTTCAGGCCTGAAGCCATGCTGGGCAGAGGTCAGGGTCCTGGAATTGTTTAGGAAGACAAGGAACTGATCGAAAATAATGCGTTCAAAGACTTTGGTGAGATGGACAAGTAGTGAGATGGGCCTATAGTTTTGTAGGCAAGATGTGCTGCCTGTCTTTTGCACAGGGACTACAGTGGCTGTTTTCCAGAGTTAAGGGAATTGACTTGTGCTCAGTGAGTGGTTGAAGATTTTAGCAAGGGGGTAGTACAACAGGTCAGCCGTGGCCTTGAACAACCTGTACTCTATGTTATCTAAACCCACTGGGGGGGTGAGGGTTCATTTTGAGGAGGTACATATGCACTACCTTGGGAGAAGAGGCCTTGAAATAGAACTTGGGGGATGTTGTATCCCCAGTGTGCACACCTGGTTTGGGAAGGGGGCTGACGGGGATCTATTTCTCTAAGATGGTGAAATAAGTATTATATTCTTGAGCAGTTTTGAGAGGATTGGTGAGGGTGCCCAATTCAGTAACTAAAAGATTGGGGCAGGGCATACTGTTTTTACCCAGCAAGTTGTTGATGGTTCTCCAGGTTGCTGGGACATCCTTGTCAGAGAGCTCATATTTCTTCTTAATCAGCAGGTCCCTGCTTCAACCTTCGAAACAGGAATTTGCATTTGTTGCAAAGCTGTTTATATTGTATCAGGACAGCATTGCTGGACGTGTTTCTGTATGTCCTCCATTTGTTCTATCTTTAGTCCTCATCAGATCAATAAGTTGAGGTGTGACCCATTTCTGTCTGTTCCACCCAATTCGTAGCTTCTTGAGAGGGGCTAATGCATCACAGATGTGTGCAAACAGAGTGCAGAATTTACAAAGTATATCATCTACTGGGGCATAGAAGTCAAGGGTCAACCAGTTGAGCTTGCCAACTTCATCTCTTAGAAGGGCTATGTTAAGTTTATTGAGATTTCTGGCAGTTATACTACAGAAGGGACCTTAGTCCCTTTGGTGCTTCAGTGGCAGAAAACTGCGCAGCAGTCACTAAGGTTATCTGCCATTACCTCTGCCTGCTTGATCTTGTAGACATCAGAGACTAGGATCCAGTCCAGGGTACTGGATTTCCCTGACCTGTAGTTAAAGGGGAAGGAAACATTGCAAGGATCGCTCAAATTGTCAAAGCCCATGAAACGTTATTTTAAACAAGGTATTTAGCTTCCTTGTATGTGTCAAAAGTCCCAAGATATGACTATCTAAATAATCTGTAAATCAAACCAAGGCAGCAGCCATTTCATGTAATCTTAAAACAGAAAGTGATGTCACTGAGGGGCAAGCTGTAATTAGCAACATACAGCTTGCCGCTCAGTGACATCACTTCCTGTCTTTAAGACGACATGAAATGGCTGTTGCTTTGATTTGATTTACACATTACTTTGCTATTCATGTATCAAGACTCCTGTCCCCTGCAAGTAAACCCAATATCTCATTTGAAAGATATTTTCATGGGCTTTCACAATTTGAGTGATCCCTGCAATGTTTAGTTCCACTTTAAGCCAAGTGGGTTCTTCAATGATTGGGGTAAGATGTGCATTAACCAGAGCTTCTTTGATGTTGGCTATTTTTCCCTGCCAGTTGTAGTTGAAATCACCTGGAATTATCACTTCTGTATTCTTGGGAATCTTGCTCCTGAAATTATTGATGACTTCCATGGCCATTGAGTAACTACCGGGAAGCATAAGTGGTTGCTGAAGAGATCATTTTTTCATCCCCAAGGACTAGTTGAAGGGGTTAAAATTCAGTTTGGGGGAATGCTGTTGAACTCGCACTTGCTAACCTTTAGATGTGATTTGGCATAAAGAAGACAACCCCCTTTACAGCAACCTGGTCAGTCTTCCCTGTGTATGTTATAGCCTTGTAGGTTGATCAATTGGTTGGATACTTTTGAGACTGCCAGGTTTCCATCAGGGCAATGAAATCAACATTGTTGTCTAGTGCCCACACCTCAAAGGCATCCCATTTTGCCATTAGGCTTTGAATGTTTAGGTGGACAAATGAGAGGGTGTTTTTCAAATCTCCCCTGAGGGCTAGTTCCTCCACCCCCTATAGCACTTGGGTTGGGGTGGGTCATTCCTGATATGAGCAGTAGGAGGATTGTAAGTATAGTATCCATTTAAAGTGGACTGTGAGGCTATGCTTTCTCAGGAGTGTGGGGTAGGATCTTTAGCAAGCATTGTTGGACACAACATGTGGACGAGTGAAAGCTGATCAGAAGGACACTTTCCAGGCAGAAACTAGTATAAGGATAGATGGGGTGGGGAGGTACAGAGGACATTGAAGGTAAAGGCAAAATTAGTGAGAAAGATTTGGGAGGATGGCCTGAATATCAGGCATAGGGATTGGCCGTGCATATATCCAGGGTGTGTGATGGCTATTGTCCAACATCAGGTGAACAAGATGAGACACGCTATTTCAAAGGCATCCACCATTGTAAGGCAAGACTCAACTGGCAGTGCTACTGAGATGAATATAGTGTGATTAGAGCAGTGAGGCAGGGGGAGTTGCCTAGTTAGGCTAAAATCCAACTGACTTAGAAGTAGACACAGAACCAGATTCGGATAGTTAAGAGGGAGGCAGCAGCTGAACCTAAGGTAATTGAGAGTAGGTGAGGGCACTGATTGGAGACTCTGGTGGAAGCACAAAGATTCTAAATATCAGTATCGTGTGGGAAGGGTGAGTAGGTTATACGTATGCGGTGCCGCACACCAAAACTGGTGTGCTGCTGTTTCAGTAAGTACCTAGGGGTCTGTCCACTTTGGCTGGAAGCTGTGTGGGGAGAGCAGCTACACAGCACCCTCATGACCCTGTAGGTCCTTCAGCTGTGGGCATCTCAAGTGGGTAGAGGGCTGGGGAGGGAAGAAATAATAGAGAGAATTAATGGGCAGATCAGCACGGGACAGGGATGAGAAGAGAAAGGAGCCAATAATGGAGGTGAGGACAGGAGGGCAGAGCTGTAATATGACAGCAGAGCAGAGAGAGAGAGAGCAGTGAGAGAGCAGGACTACCGGTGATACACTATTACAATAAAGTAACTCAGATAAGACTGTAGCCTAGCACGAAATAATGGCCTAAAAACCCACAATAATGTCTAAAAAACACAATTTAATGGCTGAAAAACACAATATAGCGACTGAAAAACAATCAGCATGTGTCTGGTGATACAAAATAGCAGGCAGTGACCAGGAAAAGTGGGTGGTGGCGTTGCAGTCTTTTAGGGTGTCATGGTGCCAAAACCAGTGAGCTGCTGTTTCAGTAAGTACCTGGGGGTCTGTCCACTTCAACTGGAAGCTGTGTGGGGAGAGCTGCTGCACAGCACCCTCCTGACCCTGTAAGTCCTTCAGCTGGCAGGTGCCTCAAGTGGATAGAGGGCTGAGGGTCAGTCCACATCGACAGGAAGCTGTGTGGGGAGAGCAGCTGCACAGATTATAGTGCATGGTGTGTTTTTTTCTGCATAGATTTTCAAGCCAGCTGAAATGTTGCTGTACCACAGTTCAAAGGTCATGGAATGCAGTTAGACCATTCTGTAGTACAACAATGTTCCAATTGATCCAAAATCCTCATGGCAGTTGCTGTTTTATGCAGTGCTGCTGCATGCACAGTAATCCGTTTAAGTTCTGAATTGAAACTGCTGGCATGTTGGCTGCTGCCATAGAGTGCTGGGAAAACATTTTCATTTTCAAAAAAAAAAAAAAAGAAACTAAGAAAAAAACTATATACTGTAAAAAATAATGGTTGGGCAACCACAAGCCCAACCAGCCTGTGCAGCCACCTCAGGCTTCTGATTATATTGGACCTCTCGAGCATCACTCTTGAGGTCCGATAAAATCAGAACCCCTCTGTGGCACCACAAGTTGGTTGTGCATGGTTGCTCAATCTATTTTCTGTATATAATCTGTTCACATATCATATTTTCTGTTCAGTCCAAAGCCATCTGAAGGCACAGCATTCCACTGTGTCCCACCCCCCAAAATATAAATCAACTCACAATTACCATCCTAGCAACCCCTTGCTCCCTGGAAATACCCCCCCTGTCAACCCATTATCCCCCGCCAGTCCACTGTACCTAAGACATAAATGGATTCTCTGACGTGTAGGAGTACAGATGAAGCCATGGATCTACTAAAATTATTTTTTCTCAGCATATAAGTAAAGCCAAACTTAACAGTAGTAATAATTAATAATATTAATTACATTGAAATAAAAACCATAGAAGCACTCTGGCTTCAGAAGGGAACACATCATCTTCCTATTTCTCATTATCTTGTTTCCTACATCATGAATCACATTTTCTTCAGCATGCATTACTTTGGAGTATGGGTGAGACGACCTTCCTCACTGCATGCATACTGTCCAGCAAATGGTAAAATATGATAAGCCATTGCCTCGTACCCATAGCAACCTGTGTGCTGTGGGCATTGCCAATTGCCTATCCACCTTGCAGCACTATAAATAGTGCCTATTATCACCATTATGACTCATCATGTGCCTATTCTGAAATCATGTTTTTATGTCTTAATTCTCCTACTCCCCCCATCATAAATCACAATTTCCTTGTCATGCATTACTGTGATGTGTGGGTGGCATCACCTTTCACCTTCTTCCCCTCCATGCACACTGCACAGCAAATTGTACAATACGATTGGCCAGTGCCCCCATAGCCACCTGTATGCAATGGTATGGGTGTGGACAATTTCCTGTCCATCATGAGTCACTATATATATATATTGTGCTTTTTATTGTCATATTCATGACTCATCACGTGTTCACTCAGAAATCATGTGTCATGTCAAATAAATAAAAACATACATAAAAATTAATAAACAACAGAATATATTACTGTCATCATCATATTATTTTTTATATGTTCGCAGCATAATAATAATATAAACAGATTATGAATCTATGGTGCTGCAAAATAGAATATAGTAATTAGCATGAGGCAAAATGGAGTCGGAGGCAGCAGGGAGGTATGTGTTTTGAGGTCAGCAATGAGAAAAAAATATTACTGTTGCTCATACTGGGTCATTGTGATCTTTGTAGGTCTTACAGACTATGTCACAACACCACAAATATGTACTCTACAGCAGATGCATGCCAACAGCACCTGCCAAAAGCAAGCTGCAGTAAGTCATATTCATTGCCTGCCTCAAGTCTCCCCCCATTTCCAGTCTGTCTTACCATATTCAGTTTATTCATTTGCATCCAAAGTGGTACAAGCAAATTGACAAAATCAAACCAAAGTTTCAATCTGAAGTCAAACCGAAGATGGCTCTGACCCATCTCTCTCACCTTTATCATGTTTCCATGCACTGAAGAAAAAAATGTAATTTTACGCATCCACCCATCAGCAACATGCAATTCTTTAGTTTCCCTATGAATCAGAGATGCTTCTGTAGTCAGGCAAGACAGGCTCAGAGAATGGATAACATTCCCATATAGTTCTGGATAATCTAAATACCTTATCAGGATCATGACCCATATGCCTAATTTTTTGTTCCTCAAAAAATCTAAGACACAAAAATCCCCATTATTCTGAAGATACCACTGATTATTCAAGTGCTGTACTGTAATCTGTATCTCTAGCACTGTATGAATACTGTGCAACTTGCTTCTCTGAAATAGTGGTTTGAATCCCTTACCAGTTTGATATACTCTATGGAGCAATGTTCTGTCCACAACTGTGCACATAAAAACTTTATAAAATCTTGGCAAAGTAGATGCGTAGTAATGAAATATCTAGATTGGTTAGTTGAATATAGTGCAGAACCGTTTATTATTGTGCAAGTTATATTTAGCACATGGCACTAATCAGCTGCAATTGCACAAATTTAATTTCATGCTCTACAGTTAGCTCCTAATTTACTGTAGAACCGATTATATTCGCGGGTGCCAGTAATCGCGATCAGCTGTTATGCCATTTAATCACGGGTGATTGAATTCGCGCATTCCAACGAGAAAGCATGCAGGCATTTAGTAAATAGTCAGGTAGCATGTATTTAATCAGTCATTGAATCAGTGAATCATTCTTAGGACATCATGTCGCTGTTCAAATGGTTGAATCCCTCCCAGCAGAAACGCAAATACCCACTTGAAACTTCAGATCTTGATTCTGAAGCACTAGCTGCAATCTCCGGCGTTGAACCTAATGTAGCAGCCTCTGTTGTGAGAGAGATTGCAGCAGCTTCCCCTCCCTCAAATGCAGCAGACCTGCAAGCTATGCTAATTATACACCGGAGGTTCGGTTCCAGCTAGGCAAGTATGCGGCTGAACACGGTGTCATGTCTGCTGTACGAGCTCATCATTCTTTAACTACCAGGGTAAGACAACAGCATGCCACCCACAGCACAAATTTCCTTCCAAATGGGACATCACGCAGTCAATTAATCATTGGGCTAATGAGGAGACAACCATCCGGTATATTGAAGGGGTACTCGAAACTTACTGTGAGACTGTTAAAGAACAACTCGAACTGCCTAAAGAACAAAAGGCAATCCTAATTTTTGACTTGTACAGAGTACAGAGTTTGCTACTGCACTGCAACACTGTTTAAAAATGAATACTGTAGCTTTCGTTTTATCTTTTGACATCATGCAGTCACTCCACTTCCTCATCATTTATGTTGACTTTCTAAATTAAATCGCGTTCCATTTATTTTCGCTTGCCAATTGCGATAGTGAATATAGCGAAATTAAATGGAACGCGCAAATAATCAGTTTTACAGTATGTCCATTGAAAATACGCAATTTTAGCGAATTAGCACAATTTTATTTTAGCACAGTTATCACTTAAGTGAATATTGCCATAATTATTTTACATCAGATATAACAGACATAATAGCTTGGCAGAAGACACCAGGAGAAAGGACTGCTGTGTGACTGGACTTCTCTACTGGGACTAAAGAAGAAGAACTTTTGTACTTGGACCTTTAATTTAGGGTAAAAAAAAACCAACAAACAAAACAAAAATCAATGTGCATGTTTGTCTGAGTTAACTGAACTGAATGGTTATCTGAACAGTTATCTAGGTGTAAATCTCAGGTGATTGAAAGGACTTAAGAGCTGTGAGGTTTAAATGACTTGTAGAAAGATCTAGTAAGTAGGGGGAGTGGCTTAGCTAGAAGGAAGCTACATTTAAAGACTGCCTTAGAAAGATTCTGCTAAAAGCTTGGCAGAAGACACCAGGAGAAAGGACTGCTGTGTGACTGGACTTCTCTACTGGGACTATATTTCCTCCTTCCCTCCCCTTCACCCTCCCACCCAAAGCTAGTTCTACTTTTATAGGCACAGGATTTGACTGACAACAGGAACTTCCTGTTTGGGAGCAGGAAGTGAGTGATCACAGAGCCACTAAAGACCCACCATCATAGAAGGACAAGAGTAGCTCTCTGGCCCCCTCTAGCTGCTGGAGGTCTGCCTCTGAGCAAGTAAGGGGTCTACTGAGAAATATAGGATATTCTTGTCTCAGAACAGGACAATCAGGAGCGTAAAGGGCACACAGGCAGAAAGTAAGGAGAGAGAGAGAAAAAAACAGAGGAAAGAGTATGGACTGCAAACAGTTAAGGAGCCAGAAATAAGACATGATTGGAGTGGTGCAGTGCAGTGCAGTGGCTGTGGAGCAGCAGTCTTCCGGGAGACGTTCTGGAGGATACGGTGTTGTCCCATCTGCAAGCACCTCTCTGGGCTGAGGGAGGAGGTTGCTCATCTCCAGGCTGAGTTGGCCAGGATTTGTGGGACCTCCTCTTCCATCCAGGGACCATCAGTGCCACTGCCGTTGCCTCAGAGGTTGCCAAGAAAGAGGAGCGGTTGGACCACAGTAGGCTCAGGGAGGGTGAGGGTGGTGGAACAGAGGCACATCCCAACAGTTGTACCTCTCCACAATTCCTATGCCATTCTGGCAAAGTGTGGTTCCTCTATGGAGGCACCCACAGTGGAGACCAAGGAGGATGCTGGGAACCTCCACAAAGGAGACCCACAGGAGGGTGGCAGGGGACCCTGTAGGGGAAGGAAACAACTCCTGGTGGGGGACTCCATTGTTAGGAAGGTAGAACTGGGGGAGGAAGGGGAGAAGGAGGTAAGGTGCCTGCCTGGTGCCATGGCTTGGAGGGACAGGGAGCGAATCCTCAGGATTGCCAGAGCAGCTGCACAGGGGAGGGAGCTGGATGTCATTGTCCACCTAGGGACAAATGACCTGGCTAAGAAAGGTATTAGAGAAGTGCAGGAAGAGCTTGTGGAATTGGGGAGGGGCCTTAGACAAGTAGCACGCACGGTAACCTTCTCAGAGGTGCTGCCCATCTATGGCATAGGAGAGGCTAGGGTGTTCCACACCATGGGATTCAATCAGTGGTTGAAAACTGGTATGGAGTCTGGATTTGGCTTCACTGGGCCTGGGGTCCACCTGGAGTGATGCAAGCCTATACTGGCATGATGTGTTGCACCTGTCCAGAGGAACCAGGATCCTAGGTGATTGGTTTAAATGCTTCATTGGCAAGCATTTAGACTAGCCAAGGGGGGAGGTACTGGAAAGGAGCAGGGAAATCCTAGCCCCCCACAAAAAATCATGGTAGTAAGTGCGGCAAACACCAACATAGAGGTGTCAATAGGGAGAAGGGCAGGGGTAAATGGAGAAAGTGACAAAGGCAAGAAGGACAGGGATGGGGCAAAAAAGAGTAAGTCCATCAGGAAATGGAGGGTAATGAGTACCAATGCCCGTAGTCTGGGCAACAAGCTCCCTAAGCTGGTGGCCTTGATGGAAGAGGGATGCCTGGATATCATAGCAGTCACAGAAACATGGTACACAGAGAACCATGACTGGATGTTAACATACCAGGGTACATAACCTACAGGAGAGACAGGGTAGGGGGAGAAGAGGGAGGAGTAGCTCTCTATGTAAAGGAAGGGATAAAAGCAACTGAACAAAAGAATAAACAGGGAGGAGAGGAGGCACTGTGGGTCACCTTGGAGACTGGAAAGGGCACCACAGTCTGCACAGGGGTTGTGTACAGACCCCCATGTCAGGGGGAGGGAATGGACAAGGATATGATAGAAGGCATTCTTAGAATGGCAGAGAAAGGGGAGATACTGTTGATGGGAGACCTGAATATGCCAGATGTTAACTGGAGCACATTTTCTGTAGCCACATCCAAGAGCAGGGCCATTCTTGATGCCCTACAGGTGGCAGGCCTCAGACAGCTAGTTTTGGAACCCACTCATGAGGGGTCAATCTTAGACCTCGTACTCTCAAATGGAGGGCAGTGAGAGGATCTCAGATTTAGAAGTGGATTGCCATCTGGGAACAAGTGACCATCAAACAGTGTGGTTCATGTTAAACTCAGCTACAGAGTCAAGCCATACAAAAGTGAGGGTATTGGACTTTAGGAGGGCTGACTTTGGCAAGATGGGAGAGTGCCTCAGAAAAGCACTAGCAAACAGGCTAGAAGGAGGTGTGGAGCAACAATGGGGAATCATCAAAACTGCCATCACAGAGGCAACAAGCCTTTGTGTGAAACAAATAAACAAATCAAAATGAAAGAAAAAGCCACTATGGTTCTCAAAAGAAGTGGCTGTGAAAGTCAGGAAGAAAAAGATAGCATTCCGAAGTATAAGGAAACACAGAAGCAGCAGGACAGAGAGCTGTACCAGTTAAGGCAGAAGGAAGCAGGGAGGAAGTCAGAATAGCAAAGACCCAAACTGAGGAAAAGATAGCCAACCTAGTTAAGAAGGGGGATAAAACATTTTATAGGTACACTGAAGGAAGCCGTGAGAAAGACAAAGGAGGATAGGAGGCTAAAAGAATGAACGGTGGTGGGCAGAGGGGACAGTGAAAAGCAGGGATACTGAATGAATATTTCTGCTCAGTATTCACAAAGAGGAGGGGGAAGTGCCTAATCCAATTAACAGAAGCACTTTTGATAGGAGGGTCGATCCCAGTCCTTTCACAGAAGAAAGGGTTCTGCAAGAACTCCTAAAACTGAAGGTGGACAAAGCAATGGGTCCTGATGGAATTCACCCCAGAATTCTAAAATAGTTAAGGGAGAAACTAGTGAAACCACTGGCTACTCTTTTTAATAAATCATAGGAGGATGGTGTGGTACCCGAGGACTGGAGGAAGGCAGATGTGATTCCCCTTCACAAAAGTGGGACCAAGACAGAGGCAGGAAACTACAGACCTGTCAGTCTGACCTCTGTGATAGGGAAAGTGATGGAGTCACTTCTGAAGGAAATAATAGTTGAGTACCTAGAGGCCAGTGGGGCACAGGACCCAAGGCAGCATGGGTTCACAGCGGGAAGATCATGTCAGACGAATCTAATAGATTTCTTTGACTGGGTGACCAAAGTAGTAGACCAGGGAGGGGCTGTGGACATGGTCTACCTAGACTTTAGCAAGGCATTTGACACAGTCCCATACAAAAGATTAATAGTCAAATTAACCAGCCTGGGAGTGGGTCCCAGGGTGGTAGCCTGGGTAAAACATTGGCTTCACAACAGGACACAGAAGGTAATTGTAAATGGAGTCCACTCTGAAGAAAGAGGGTTACTAGTGGGGTACCACAGGGTTCAGTATTGGGTCCAGTCCTTTTTAATGTCTTCATCAGTGACATTGCAGAGGGACTGGAAGGAAAAGTATGCCTTTTTGCAGATGACACAAAGATATGCAACAGGGTTGATACACAAGGAGGCGTGGAAAGGATGAGAAGGGACTTGGCAAGGTTGGAGGAATGATCTGAAGTATGTCAGCTAGGATTCAATGCAAAGAAGTGCAAAATAATGCACCTGGGAAACAAGAACCCAGGGGAAGAATACAGAATGGGGGGGGAGGTAGTAACAACAATAAAAAAGGAAAGGGACCTGGGGGTAATCATATCAGATGACCTTAAGGTTAGCAAGCAATGTGAGAAGGCAGTAGGGAGGGCTGGGGGTATACTGGGATGCATTGGGAGAGGCATCAGCAGCAGAAAACAGGAAGTTGCTATCCCTCTGTACAGACAGTTGGTGAGACCACATCTGAGTACTGCGTCCAGTTCTGGAGACCCAATCTCTGCAAGGACATAGACAGGATAGAGGCAGTCCAGAGGAGGGCAACTAAGTGGTACAGGGTCTGCAAGAGAAGCCGATGAGGGAGAGACTAAAGGAGCTTAATATGTATACCCTTGAGGAAAGAAGGGAGAAGGGGGACATGATAGAAACTTTAAGTACCTCAGTGGAATCAACAAAGTCCAAGAGGGTAGCATCTTTCAGAAAAGAGACGGCAAGAACAAGGTACAATTTAAAGATAGAAGAGGGGTGGTTCAGGGCAATGTGAGGAAGTATTATTTCGCACAGAGAGGTAGTGGATGCATGGAACAGCCTTCCTGAGGAGGTTGTGGGGTCTAAAACTGTGGGAGAATTCAAGAATGCATGGGACAGACATAAGGCAATTCTTGTGGGGGGGTAGGAAGAAATAGGCTGCTGGTTAACTAGGATCTACGGCCTATCCTGTAGGTAGGGAAATGGGCAGACTAGATGGGCCAAGCGGTCCTTATCTGCCGTCAAAGTCTATGTTTCTATTTTTCTACAGTAAATAACAAATATAGTTTATGTTATGGGTTAAAGTCATGGGGAGTGTATGTGATGGGATTTCATGCTAGTAGTGCAGAATATGTTAGGTTAGCAATAAGACACAACAGGGTGTGCATTATACTGATCTAACCACATGCCCAGGGGTGTAGTGAGGCATGTGTCTGCAGGCAGAATGCCATTATCCCCTGGAAATCTGTTAAAATCAGTATAATGCACACCCTGTAGTTTTGTATTGTGTTTATAAAATGGGTAAACTGAGAAAAAAACACTTTTTAACTAAAAATTGGTATTTTCTTTTGTTAAAAGTAGCTAGCAAAACATAATCCCTCCCTAGGTGTCAAGCATCAGTCTATTCACACTTTCAGTAGATATTTATCATGGAATGCAGGAACTCAGACATCTGCAAAATTCTCATGGCTCAAAGTCCACCTCCAATCACACAGACATTTCTTATAAAGAGGGTCTAAGAAATAGAGCTTACTGATTGGCTGTAAGCATTCTATCAGCCTTATGTTAATATTTTATTAACATACACATGGAGCCTAATCATATGCTGAACAAGATCTAACACTGTTAAAAAAATGTTTTTATTTTAATAGCAATAAGGCATTCCCAGGGGTTATGTTAATGGTCAGTTAATTGCCCTCTAGGGACAAGTGGTACTCGGCTATGCCTTGTGCAACATTACACCCCTAGAGGGTGAGTAACATACCATTATACAATGGCAAGAAATAATCATGAAACCTGATTGGCTAATGAGCCCCAGAGACAGTGATGTTATTTCATGATAACATCACTGTATCTAGAGCAGGCAGCAAAACGACTGCATAGCCAGGAGAAAAATCACAGCCCACTTCATGCCAAACACACCGACATAATGCTGTACTAACCATCACGGCTTCACCTCCCCCCCGAGGATCTCACGACCCCAAAACACAAATTCATTGAACAACAGAGAGTTTCACAGCTAACACAAGAGTGGAGAATAGAAAATGTATCAAAATTCCATGGCTGTCCCCCCCCCCAAGCGAGTGGCTTCACTGAACCGTGCAGACCGTAACTGCTGGTCGTGTGCTTCACTGAAGCTGCTCCCTTCAGATGCCCACACCCTATCCTGCAGTTAAAAGTAAAAGCTCTAAAAATAGAAAATGGTAATAAGAACACTAACTTCACATTGAGTCCTACATAGACAAATGGAAACTCGTTGACACAGCCTTCATCTTTTTTCCTTGTGTTCAGTCTTGTGCCGGAGTAAGAGGGCGCTCGCTCCTTGGTCCTCCGTTCTAGCTCTTTCATGTGAGTAAAACCATACAGCAAAACCAACTAAAATTTAAAAATAAAGGCTGAAATAAAGCACATGGCCAGGAAGAATCCTGTATGTCTGCATGTCTGTGACACATGGGGGGCCGGGCACAAGCTTACACAAAAAGACTGTGGAGAGGAGGGAACGATGAAGCAGCAGCACCACCTACTGGACTGCTTTTCCTCCTTACTTGCAATATATGCCTTCCACATGAAAAAACAATACAAATCTCTTTTAAAAAAAGTAATTTTTCAAAACATGTTACTACTATTTTAACACTAGCTATTGCATAATAGCCATAAGGCACTCCAGGGAGTGTGTTATGGTGTATTAGAAAATAGGTATGAGAATCCTAGCTTTCTTACTAGCTAGGACACTGACCTTAGTGGGTGGGAATTTTTGAATAGAGCCCACCACAAAACAAGTTCTCATTCAGGGTGCCCCATTACTTGCAATATGCTTGGGTACCCCAAATTTCCAAAAGAGCAGCCGTCATGTTTTCTGCCTCGCTAATAGATGACTGAGCGAGGCAACCCCCCCACCATTCAGAATAGCCACCTCCCCCACAGACCCTGTACCAGTCACAAAGGCAGTAGTATTTAAATAGAAGTATTTCATTTAAACTCCAAACAGCCTTCCTTTTCTGTGACCGTGAGCATACTGTCAGCATAGCTCCACTGAACAACACTCGGTCTCCCTGTGAAGCATGTCAGGATAATGATGCCTTCTATTCCCACTTGCCACACCAAAAAATGCAACCTTCATTTATTTTCTGCCTATGTTTCTTCTTTACCTGCTGGCTTCACTGGATCTCTCCCCAAACATTTCGGTCTTGCTACATCCAGTAACTGCATATGCATAAAATTAAAACTGAAAGTGTTAAAAATAAAATAAAACTACTACCCAGTTTTATGCTGCCAGGAAGACAGACAAAAAGAGTGTTTCCCCCACTCATCCCCACATGCATATGTGTGTGTGTGTGTGTGTGTGTGTTGGGGGTCTCCAGTGGTAACCATGACAACAAGCGTAACAATTAGAGCTATGGAGGCTCCACTGAGACACGAGTCCCTACTAAAAAAAAAAAACAGAATTCAAATGAGGCAGAGGAACTAATTTATTGCTTACTTAAAGCAAACATTAAACACTTTAAACATTAAATAATAAAAAAAAAATGTCCACACATAAAAATACAGTAGTCCATTTTCTAAGCGCAATAATACCCTCCAGGGTGGGAGGTACTGGGAAATACCAGACCTTCCAGGGGCTATAAGACCCTCCACCTGCAGTATCAGGCCTCATTACGCTACTGGACAGTCCAGTATTTCCCAATACTGCACACCCTGGAGGGTATTATTGCTTACACAACATCACTCCTGGGTTGCTGGAAGCACTTGGCTTTGTCTTGTGCTTCAACCCGCCCCAGGAGTGACATTATTATACAATAACACACACCCTGTCATGCCTTATTGCTTAATTAACATAACTCCTGGTCTTGCCTTATTGCTTAAGAATAGAAGGCCTCAGTAAAGCCAATGATTCAATTTTATATGTGCAGGAAAAGCAGCAAAGAGTTCCCTGGTAGGCAGGTAAGAAAGTGTGTGTATATGGGGGGGGGGCTCCACGGTCAGAAAAAAGCTCCAATAAATAACACTGTGAATAGTGCTTTATTGTACTTTACTATTTTTAATTTGTGTTTGTTTTAGGAGGTGAATATAAGAGAAAAGAACATTTAATAATTCTGTTTGTTCTTTTCATTTTGAGACAGTTTTTAGGGCCTAGTTGATTTTTTTTAATGAGTAGAGGTGGCAGCTATGTTTGTGATGGCAACCAGGAATCTTTTCAATCAATCAATCAATCAATCAATCAATCAATCAAAATCTTTATTTATCCAGGCGAACGTCATTGAGCAGAGTTCTTTTACAAGATGGACCTGGTTAGAACAGGGTCGGGTAACATCCATCATAAAAACATATAAATACATGTAAATAAATATATAAAAACAAACACAATGGTGCAGTAATATGGGAGTCAAATGATAAAAGGAAGACAAGGCAAACCATAACAGAGGAGGATTCAAATACAAGGGGGCAGGTCCACCATTGAACCATGCAACTGTATATAAACCATGTTCTCTGTATAGAAGTACCAGTTAGTTCATTTATCAGGGGCAGTCACTAGTACTAGCCATGAAAATGGCTAGGAGAACCACCAACTAATGGCAGATGGGGTACCAGGAGGGGTATGTAATATATAAGCGAAGGATAAACATTGTGAGAAGTGAAGTCCCAAGGATAGGTCAGTAGAACTGATGCCGCAGTGGGGGCCTATGGGAAGAGGGAAGGGGAGTTAGGACTTCTATGGTATGATTGTGTGTAGATTGTGGATGAGTGCAGTATAGAGTTGTGAAAAGAAGGCTGGAGAAAGCGGGAAGATAGACCAGTATCAAAGGGAGGACAGAGGCATCAAGGTGTTACATGAAAGCATGATGACAGACCAGGGCCAAGGAGGAGACAAGCACTAGAAGTAATTTGTTCATGGTTAAATGGTACAGGTTAGCATGATGGCAATTCATGGTCATGGGAAACAATTGTACTGATAATTTCTGAGACGTGAATATAACAGCTTGCAAGATGAGATGCCGATGGGTGACCTCAGTTTCAGTTTTTTGCAAATTATTCCACAAGGATGACAGTGTAAAGCTTATAGCAGCCCTGCCAAAGCCAGAGTTAACTTTGGGAACCATCAGTAGGTGAGATTTGTAACTTCTCAGGGCGTAATTGCCTACTGGTTTTATAGGAAGACAGTCTGTAATGTATTGGAGCAGTTTTTTGGAGATGGCTCTCAGGGTCCATAAGGCTATTGATAATTTCACTGTTTTGAATCTTCGTTGCCAGCATTTTTATTTACCTGTGCTTTAGACAGATCAAAGATCATAGGTGCCAACCAACCAGGATGTGGGATTTTCCCTACCTATTTTATGATATTTTCTGTTTTATATTGTACTGACTTACTGTCTTTATGATACAGTATTTATGTTTGTATTTTTAAATTTAATGTGGTTTCAAGTCTAAAATGACAGCATACGTTGATGGTTAGAATGAATGAATCAGATATGTTAGGACTGATACTCTGTCATTCTTGTCACAGTTTTAATTCACAGAGATGATTGCACAGTATACATGATGTGATCACAGCGTGAGCTGTGCCCTAATGCCTTAATCATATTAGGGTTTGGCAGTTACACGTCACTACATGCACAGTATCTCTTATCTCCAGTAGGGAACACCCTCTGTGCATGGGAGTGTGCATGTGAGTGGTGGTGTGTGTGCACGTGAGTGGAGTCCTTCCTTACACAAATGAAAGGCTGTTTAGAACATTCAGTGCGAGGACACCAGCAAGGCAGTTTGCAGCAAGAGCAGTATAAGGGATCCATAAAAGGATGGCATGAGAGAACAAATGTGCAAATTGTTGTTGTGCATCTCTCCAAACCATTCACATACTCCAAAGCCTCAGTCTCAGTGCAAGGAATCATGGGTGTGTAAATCCCTGTGCAAGTAAGGCTTTTGCCATAGAAAGGCAAAAGGCTTTTGTCATAGAAGAGTCTGCAGACAAATCAAGGGATTTATCATGACATCATAAAAAAAGTGAACGGGCTCGATTTTCAAAGCCCCGAGACTGCCGCAAGCCCCTGGTGCACGGATCATTTGGCACACAGGGCTTGTGGCGTTCTCCCAGCTGGCAATCATGATTTTCAATTCCATGCGCCAAATGTTACAAGTTAGACCAGCTTTCCCCTGGTCTAACTTGTGACATTCGGGGGACCTTTTTTACAGGGCCTGCACCACATATTTGTCACAAGCTGCCATAAACTGAGGAAACTGTCACAGCTGTGCCAGATAATAGAAAATTGGGCATGGCAAAGGAATTTGGCACAGCCGTGCCGAATAAAAGGCTTTGACGCAGGGCTTGACTGAAGCCCTGTGTCAGCCTTTGAAAATCAAGCCCGATGTTTCAACAGAAGGAGTGAGTACAGATTTTACTCCTCACTCTCAAAGCACAGTGAATGAGTCCAGAACTTATGTCTAACACATTCTGTAGTGACTGTGGGGTTGTCAAATAGCACTGACTGCCTCAAGTTGAAATGTGGCATGTAGGCATTGTGCCAGCTGCTATTTAAGTTTCATCTCTAGCTGCAGTTTCCTTAATGGAATGTTGCAAGGGCATTATTTTTTTTTTCTCACGGCTGAACACTGGTTCTCTGCCCATGGATTATGAAAAGCTATTCAGGTAAATATTAAGTTGGCAGGATGTTGCATTTTATTTCTCTTTCACCACCAGGGACATGCTATTACTGCACAAAATGTCCTTAATTTGCTTTGATCCGCTGAGTCATTGCCACCTTTCATCTCCATATAACTTAGAATTCTGCCTGTTGTCTTATAAAAAGCAAGACTCCTGTCATTGCATTCAGTGAGATCTTGCTGCTTATTCTCTTGCTCCCACACCATAAATACTTTATCTTGTTAGGCAGAGTCCAGATACACCAGAGAGAAAAAAAAAATACGTAAAATAATTTTGTAACCAGAAAAATTATTAAACAATCCCCTTAAGCATTCTTTAAATACTGAATGATTGGTACAGCTTCAGCATGGGAACCACTAGCTTCAGTGACTGAGTCTAAATTTCCTGGGGCTGGGGCAGTAGCTGAAGTACAAAGGGTTGTGCCTTAGCTGTGCTAGTAATGCACAGGGTAGGCCAGGCTGAGAGCCTGGAGGCAAACGAGAGGATCAATGCCATCTACCGCAATAGAATGGTAACCAGCCATGACACGTCACTGCCAAAAGGAGGGCCTAGTCCGGTATTAGAGATGGCAGGAGCACTAAATGTGCAAAAGCTGATTCCAACTGGGACACAAAAAGTAGGGAAGAGGTAAGTAATAGGCTCGATGACTGCACCTAGCAGACATGAACCTAAGGGCCATGGTGTGAAAACCTGTGGCATGCATTCAGCACAACAATTATGCTACTGAGGACTGTAAAAATGTTTCATAAGTGAGAAGAACCAGTTCTATCCCTACCCCAATAGAACCTGATAAGTCTAACATTTTAGAACTTAAAAAAAAAACTGCTTTTAGAACTAGAATATTCCACCTCTCTCTAGTATGCCTATATGTTTGCTTAGGGATGCCTTATGTTTTAAATTTTTTCTGTATCTTTTACTGGGCACAGGAGAGATCCCAGAAGCCTGGAGAAGGGCTCATGTGATCCCACTCCACTAGAGTGGTAGCAGGGAGGAGGCAGGGAACTACAGACCAGTCAGTCTTACATCAGTAGTGAGCAAGATTGTGGAGGCACTCCTTAAGGAAAGGATAGTGCAACACCTGGAATCTGTAGGAGCACAGGATCCAAAACAGCATGGGTTTACAGCAGAAAAGTCCTGTCAAACTAATCTCATAGATTTCTTTGACTGGGTAATCAGAGTGGTAGACCAAGGGGGAGCAGCTGATGTCGCCTACCTTGACTTCAGCAAAGCTTTCCATACTGTTTCACATAGACAATTGTTTAATAAGCTGTGTAAGTTTGGGGTGGGTCAGAAGTTGGTCAACTGGGTGCTAAACTGGTTGACGGGCAGAAAACAGAGAGTGGTGGTAAATGGTATACAGTCAGAAGAAATGCAAGTCACAAGTGGGGTACCTCAGGGATCAGTCCTGGGGCCAGTCCTCTTCAATATATTCATCAGTGACATTGCAGATGGACTGGAGGGTAAGGTTTTCCTGTTTGCAGATGTCACCAAGATCTGCAACAGAGTAGATCATCCAGATGGGGTGGGCAGAATGAGAAGAGATCTGGAAAAACTGGTAAAATGGTCGGAAGAGTGGCAACTGGGATTTAATGCAAAGAAGTGCAAGATCATGCACATAGGGAAGAGAAACCCTGAAGCTACCTAAAGGTTGAGAGGGGAGTTGCTGGCAATCACAAGGGAAGAAAGAGACTTGGGCATCATCACCACAAATGACCTGGAATCATCCAAGAAGACCCCTAAAGCAGTAGGTAAGACTAGAGGGATGTTGGGTGTATTAGTAAGGGTATCACAAGTTGCAGGAGGTAGGTAATAATCCCTTTTTACAAGACAATGGATAGGCCCCATCTGGAGTACTGCATGCAGTACTGGAGGTCGTACCTGCACAAGGACATTAACAAAAGTTTGCCTAAGCAATATTAGTCATGCTGCTGAGATTTGAATTATCCTTTGGCCAGATAACTCTGCTTTGAAACACCGAGTGCTCCTCGCTAGGGAAAACCACTTGTGGGCCAAATCGAGAATCTGATTTTTTTTATTCGAATTACTGCAGAAGCAGTTAGAGGGCTAGCCTGCTGTAGTACTAAATTAACTTGCCAGGGACAGACTACACAGCTGCTCCTTGGAGTCAGCAACATGACCATCTCCCCCCCCTTTTCGGTGTGCAGCCCCTCCCAAAATGTACCTGCTTTAATTCCCCTGTTCTCCTCTTTCCCCTCCACAGACAAACAAATCGCTCCGGTGGCTCCCCACTGAGGGTCCATGAAGGCAGAAGGACGCCTTCCCCCACAACAGCTCACAGGTACGCCAGCAAGCTCCGATGCAAATTGGGACCATGATGTTTTTCTGCCTCTGACCGAAGAGATCCCCCCTGTCGCTTCACTCCAGCTCCCCACCACCCCCACCACCACCGCACTTGGTTCTCACTGTATTATATAGATAGAGGCGTGATGTTCAAAAACCAATCAGCCGCGTTTCCCATTAGCAAGCTATCCCATCCCACCACTAGAGGCTGCTACTGCAATGAATAACTTCTTTACTATGCCACTCTCAGCCACTATGCTGCTTTCTCTACTACTGTGCCTGCTACTTCAATTTCCACTCTCCTGCCCCTTGCTTTCCTACCTCATCACCTCCCATCTTGGCTTCCCTTCATCTCCCTTCCATTCTTTCTCCAACCTTCCCCTAGAGTCACCCCCTCCTAACCCTCTTTGGCTCACTGCTACACTTCAACCTCTGATCCTTCCTACCCTCCCCTCTCACCTATCCCTCCCCCTTCTCCACCCCCCCAACCTTCCCCAACCATTCAACCCTCACTGGTCCACTCACACCTGCTAAATCTTGAGGCCTTTCTCCGGTGCCTAAACCTCTGTGCTCCACCTCCCAGGTGCAAAATAAGCAGCTGCAAGCAGTCCCCCCACCTCTCCTTACCTCTGCTACTTCTACTCCTGGCAGATGATACACATCCTAACCCTGGCCCTTTAGCACCAACTCAAACCTCGCAGGCACCCGCACCCCCACACAGCTTTTCACCTGACTCTCTCTCCCTCTCCCCAAGGGGCTCCGCATATTTCACATTTACACTAGGAGTCTTCTCCCAAAACTAGATGCCCTCTCCGTCTGAGCAAACCAGTACCAACCAGACATACTCTGTATCACGGAAACATGGCTGTCTGCCAAAATCTCTAACCCCTCTCTTGCCATCCCAAACTACATCTTGTTCCGGCAGGACCATGGCAAGCGAGGCAGGGGGATAGAGCTGTATGTCAGGCACTCCATTACGTGCACCATTACCTTCAAAGAATCCCACCTGTCCTCCCATGAATCCTTAGTTGCTCACCTATCCTTTACCTCGTTCTCCCCCCTTTACATAGGGGTTCTGTACACCCCTCCTAACCCTTCACCTGACTCCCTCATCAAGGCTATCTTTGCCATTTCCTCGACCACTTTAATGGCGAACTCATTCTACTAGGCAACTTCAACCTAAACTGGCTCTCCTCCTTCGCCAGATCAGCTTCCCTGAGGATCAAAGCCCTAAATCTCTCCCAGCTAATCCAGGAACCCACCCGACTAAACCACTGATCTCAAAAACACTCCCTTCTGGACTGGATTTTAACCACCCACCCCACAGGATCGCTGTCACAGGCATCCTCTCTGATGTCCTTAGTCACCACTGTATTACTTACTGTGTCCGCAATATCCACTCACCGCACTCTGGCCCCAAATTCATCTTATCTCATGCCCTACATCTCCTCGGTGAATCTGCCCTACAGCGTGACTTGACAAATGCGGACTGGCTCCCAGTCTTTGACAACCAAGATGTTGACATTGCCCTATCCCACTTCTGCAACATTGTCCTAAGCACATGGGACCACCACGCTCCCCTCAGGAAAGCCAGAGTTAAAAAATACCATCACCCTTGGATCACAGCCAACCTCATCACCTTGTGTCGAACCAGAGACAAGGCTTGGAAGCAGTACAAAGCCTCCCTTGCCTCTTGCGACCTCCTATCCTACAAACTTCTCAGAAACAAATGCACCAAAGCAATTTGGCAATCCAAAGCCCACTACTTCAAGGCTCAACTTACCCATCACCAAGCTTCCCCGGCATCCTTCTGGAAGGTGATAAACTCTCTCATTGACACCCCCCACCCACCAAGCAAGCCAGTCCAATCCTCAACATTGATGGCAGAATTGTCTCTGATCCTGCTACTGTATCTAAACTTTTCAACTCGTTCTTCATTTCCTGTGCCCTGCCTGACTCACCCCCTCCTCCACCCACCTCCACTAATTCCCCCCTCCCACCCCAGCTTCCTTTTCCTTCTTTCATGCCCCTTGAAGTCTACACTACACTCACCTCTCTGAATCAGTTCAAAACCAGCCCTGATGGCTTGCATCCTAGACTGCTCTGTATCTCTGCCTCAGCCATAGTTGCACCTCTGACACATATACTTAACCTCTCTCTCACTACAACTATGGTTCCCTCCACCTGGAAACTAGACAAAATCTTTCCTCTCCACAAAGGTGGTGACCCCTCCCTACTGGGAAATTACAGACCCATCTCACTCCTCTCCTCTCCTTCCTCGACAAAATCCAAGAATCCCTCATGCTATCCAAATTGTCCTCATTCCTTTCCACAAACAGCTCCTGCTCCCCCTTTCATTCAGGATTCAGAAAACATCACTCCACTACCACCACCTTGTCACGAGTAACCGACTCAATTCTCTCTGCCATAGACAACGGCCAAACCACCACCGCTATTTTCACTGACCTGGCAAAAACCTTCGATTCTGTCTCCCACCCTCTGCTGCTTTGCAAATTAAGCTGTATCAGTCTTGCTCAACCTGCCATCAACTGGTTCGACTCCTACCTCTAGAATAGGCAACAGTCAGTACAAATAGGCGGCACCCTCTCCCCCCCTCTACCCATCCCCTCGGGTGTCCCCAAGGCTCTATCCTTGGCCCCATCCTTTTCTCCCTATTCATAAATGACCTCCCCTCTGCCTGTCTCTCCTCAAACGTGCATCTGTACGCCAATGACACCATCATCTACACCTCAGGCCCCTCTCATGAAAGTGTACTCCCTAATCTCCAAAGAGATCTCAACCGAGTACAAGCCTGGCTCCTGAAAAAACAGCTTAAACTTAATGCCAAAAAAACAGTCACCATGGCATTTGGCACCAGACAAAAGCTCACCTCCCTACCTGCCCCACCACCGATCTCCACCTTGGATGGTGTTCCCCTCGAGTCAGTACCCACCTTTAAGTACTTGGGAGCCTGGCTAGATACCCACCTCAACTTTTCCACCCATGTCGATGCCATCTGCACCAAACTCCGGCCCAAACTGGCCATCTTCTGTCTCCATAAAGCCAGCCTTCCCCTTCCCACCCGGAGTGAACTCGTATGCAAAACCATCTTGCCAGTGCTGGACTATGTGGACGTCATCTATGGCACAGCCCCAACCTCCTCCCTCTCAAAACTTGACATCTTGCTCAACTATTTCTGTTCATTCACCACTGCCTCCCCCCACTTACTCATCACTGCCTCCTATACTCCACACTATCTCTGATGCCACACTCGCATAGGCAGACCGTCCACAGCACCTCCCTCATAGCTAAATATTGGCTTGGCTCCCTTCCCCCCCACCTCGCTTCCCACCTCTCTCCAGCCATCTCTCCAGACTACTCCCTCCACCATAGACACACACGTACTTTCTACCTCTCATGCCCCCTCTCTGCCTATAGGCAAGCTGCCTTTTCCTGTCGGCTCCCCCTCCTTTGGAACAACCTCCCACTCAACCTTCACCAGGCCTCCTCCCTATCAGCCTTTAAACAACTCCTCAGGCTCCTCCCTTCCCCTCCCTGCCCAAGATGCTCATCTGAACCCTCCTTAACTCGGGCCTGGTCTACCCTCGGTGGTCCCTTTCAGGTCAATAGTTTTGCATACGCCATCCCCAAACCGTATAACCGCTTACCTACTGTACATTTTCTGTGCTAGTTTACCAAACTCTGGACAACCACTATTTGTAAAAATGTCTATATGTACACTTGTAATATGCTGTAAATACAAATTATTAGAAATGAAATGTCTTGATGTTCTTCTAATCGTCTGTTCTAGCAACAATTGTTACTTTACTGCGTACCACTATGAAATGTCTTTATACTGTACTATTCGTCTGTAACAAGAAATTGTACTTCTCTGCCTTCTACAGCGTACACCTTGTACCCGGGTAGCACCTGGAAATGAGCCTTGGCTCAGTGTGCCTTTCCCGGTCATCAATTTTAAATAAATTAATAAATAAATAAAATGGAGGCAATCCAGAGAAAGGCAACCAAAATGGTGCAGAGACTGCATCAGAAAACATATGAGGACAGATTAACGGAGCTCAATATGTATACCCTACAGCAAAGGAGGGAGAGAAGTGATATGATTGAAACATTCAAACTTCTTAAGGGCATTAACAAGGTGAAAGAGTCTAACATGTTTCAATACAAGAAAAATAGCAGGACAAGAGGACACAGCATGAGATTAGAGGGAGGCCAATTAAGGGGTAATGTGAGGAAGTTCTTTTTCACAGAAAGGGTGGTGGCTGCATTGAACAGCCTACCTCAGGAAGTGGTGGATATGAATACAGTGCAGGGCTTCAAACAGGCATGGGATAGGCACAAGGAAGCAATACAAATGGGTATGAATAAATAGGCCTTTGACAGAGTAAAGGCCTATGGCACATTCATAAGGTAGAAAAAATGGGCACACTGGATAGGCCTTGCAGTCCTAATCTGCTGTCAACTTCTATGTTTCTATGTTTTACGGTCTGCAGCTGATTCTTTGTCTCTGATCCGCAAGGTACGCCATCAAGAAGGAATCTAGGTTCAGTGTAGAAAGAAAATAATTCATGTTAACTGGTATGAACTAATGGTATCAGCATCTTGTACAGCCACTTAATGTTGCTTCTATGGAATTTTAAAATAATTACCAATGATTATGAATGAGAGCAGGAGTATCCTTTGATGATAAGGGAGGTGCAACAGAAAAGTGAATCATAATCTGCAGCAGTGGTTGTGATGAAATATATAATTCTACATCCGCATAGATAGAGTATTATTAATCAGCTCTTTTGTTAGTTGCATTAGAGGTGATTGAATGAGGGGGGTACAGTGTATCTTTACACATTAGGTGTCTAGTCTGAAAAAAGGGTGCTTAAATCTAACATTGGGAAGTTAAAGGCACTAGTCTTACAGTAGGCAAAGAAATATGGGCCACTTAGTCAGAGGGTTCAGTCACAGCAAGAAGCAATTAATGTCTGATACTGAGATTTGAATGATTCAGAACACTAGGTCAAACACCTTGACTTAAAGAAGAGACACAGGTTTACTTCATAACCTAACTAACCTGTACAAACAGTTCCCTTAACAATATTATTTGTATTATAATACATGTTTTGTTGACTGGCCATTTCTAACTTCAGTAGATTTTTATAGATTTCTGCAGAGAGTAAAAGACTTACTTGGCAGTAGAAAAGAGCACCACACTGGAGAGGAGAGCTTCAGTGTATTGGTGTGAGCCACAGACAGGAACTTCCAATATGTAGCAAACCAAGATGGCTTTGTACAAGATGAAAATACAGGCCCGGATATTCAAAGCAGCTGCACATGGCGCAACTGAGTCACGTCGGGGCAAGTGCGGACTTGCGCCAAGGAGCGATATTCAGTGGGAGCCAGTGCACAGTGCAAATCCCATTGCGCTAATGTGTGACTATAATGAATGCAGGCGCAAGTGCAGGGGGTGTGCCCATTAATATCCAGTGTAGTGCGATATTCAACCATGAAACCATGGTGCAAGTGCAGAGCAAATCAGAGATGTGCCGAGCAGACTTGTTCCTATAAATACAGGGCACAAGCACACAGAAAGCACTTTTGCCAGGCAAGAGGGAGCGAGAGAAAGAAAGAAAGAAACAAAGAAAGAAAGAAAGAAAGAAAGAAAGAAAGAAAGAAAGAAAGAAAGAAAGAAAGAAAGAAAGAAAGAAAGAAAGAGAGAGACAGATAGAAAGACCAAGGCAGACACAGAGGGAGAGGGACAGAGGTGGCACTGAAGAGGGAGACAGGGGCAGAGAGTGTGAGAGACAGGCTGACACACTACCAGACAGTGCACCAGGGTGGCACACAGCCAGCAGCAGCCAACCACCCAGGGGGATATTGGACAGCAAGGACCATGGATAGTGTGCCCTTCATGATGGAGGCCATAATGAGTGGTGTGAGGGGGCTGCAGGAACAGCGACGTGGCCATGGAAGGGCCCATCGGCAGTATGCCCAACACAGGTGGTACTGTGCCTACATCACCTTCGAGCAGTACAGTGACATGGAGATTGTGGACCAGTACCGCCTGAACAGGGCCATTCTGAGGCAGCTCTGTGAGCTGTACAATGAGGAGATGCAGGCACCCACCAGATGGAGCAACGCCATGTCTGTGGAGATGAAGGTGACAGCCGTCATGTGCCTGCTTGCCACGGGCACCTTCCAGAGACCAGCAGGGGACACCACAGGCATAACCCAGTCAGCCACATTCTGCCTCCTCACACAGTTCCTTAACGCTCTGCTGCCATGTGCGTCAGAATACATCCATTTCCCCAGCACACAGGCGGAGCATACAGCAACCATGCAGGACTTCCACAGGGTTGCACGTATGCCTGGCATGATTGGGGCCATTGACTGCACCCACGTGGACATCCACATGCCACCTGGCCCTGAGAGTGTGGCGTACATCAACAGGAAGGGGAACCCGGGTGTCAACTGCCAGGTGGTGTGCAATGCCACGGGGCACAGAACCAATGTCTGTGCCACACACCCTGGGAGTGCACATGATGCATTAATCTGGCTCAGCTCTGCACTGTGCCACAGGTTTAAATGTGGGAATATCCCCATGGGCCACCTAGTGGGTGAGTATGGCATGGGCAAGGGGTGATGGGCAGAGCATACCTTGGGATGGGGGATGGCATGGTGCGCATGTTGGCATGGGTGCCATGGACAAGCAAGGGGTGCAGCATAGCATAGCAGAGGGCTAACCATGTCAATATCCACACAGGGGACAGTGCTATCCACTGAAGCCCTGGCTGCTCACCACCTCCCGTGCCCATCATCCCCAGCAGAGGAACGCAACAATGAGGCATATGCCAGCATGCGCAACATCATCAAGCAAGTGTCTGCATGCTGAAAGCACAGTTCCGTTGCCTAGACAGGTAAGGCGGTGCCCTACAGTACAGTCCCCTGAAAGCCTGTGGCCTATTTCTGGCCTGCTGCATACTGCACAACATGGCCATTGACCGTGGGATAGTTGTCAAGGCTGATCAGGGTGACAGTAGTGGGGACAATGAAGGCAATGGGCCGGAGGGAGGTGGACAGCCACCTCCTGGGTGGAGGAATCTCCGGCTGATCCATCAGGCAATACATCACCGGGACACTATAGCATGGGAGCACTATGGTGCACACAGGTAGGTGGTGTGATGCACATGCATAGGCCACACAAACAGGTACAGCACACATGCGGGGGCATGCATGGCAGTGGGCATGCACACACTGAGGTGGGAAGCAGGGGTAAGGGTGACAGGGGCACACACCCACACACAACCACACACACAGCACCCCTCACAGCCCCCCACACACAGACATGCACCCACACACACAGGCATGGGTATGTGGCGTGGATCAGATGCAGGTGCAGCTGGTGCAAGACTGCTGTCATCATGCCTATGCCACATGGCTCAGTGGCCAGGCAAGCATGCACACAGGCAGCGTGTGGTGCAACACATAGGCACCACACCTGCGGTAGGCACACACACTCTGCCCATGTGAGCACTGGGCAGCAGCTGCAGACTGCTGGTGGGGTGGGCTGCACATCAGGTACACTGCACGGAACCATGGCCACCACAGCCATGGGGGGCCGCGCTTGAGCAACCATGTCCGTGCGGGGGTGTTGAGGTGCCCAAACAGCCCAGCCCCAGGCTTGCCTGGGATGCCGACATCTAAGCCCTGCATCAACTGTGAAGGGGTCACCTGACTCTGGGTATGCGGGTTGGACAGCACACGGTGGGGGGGTCATCTATGCCCAGCCACACCCTATGGCAGCCAGCAGCGCAAAGTCATCCGAGATCGCAGTGGCAATGTGATCCAGGGATGCAGTCATGGCTTCCTGCATGTGCTGCATCCCTGCCAGGATCTGCGCTGTGCCCCTCTCCTGCTCCTCGGCTAATTGGCACACTTCAGTACGTAGTGTGTGCACCCCACTGGTGAGCAGCACCTGTTGCTGAATGGACCCACAGCAAACGGGTGTGCTCAGCCAGTGGGTCAGCTTCCTGGGGCTCCTGGGCCGGATGCTGATCCCCATGTGGTGGCCGGACACACTGCACAGCCCCCCTCTCTGGTGGACGCTGCACAGTGGGGTGTGTGGGGGGATTGGGTATGGCAGGTGTACCGGCAGTGGACCCTGTGTCTGGCTGCCTGGTGGTACCCACAATCTGCTGCTGTCACCTGTCCAGCTGCTGCACACCACCCAGAGCCTGTGTGGCTGCACCACCTCCACCACAGGGCACAGTCTGGGCAGCACACACTTCTGCACCCGCATTGGTGGTGGGCAGCTGTTCCACCACTGGCAGAGCACTGGACTTGCTGTCTGTGTCAGTGGCCAGCAGAGGCGTCTCTCCCAAAATGGTAGCCATGCTGTCCAGGATGAGCATTACATCATCATCGGTGTTGGACCGTGCCCTGATCTGTGTCTCTGTGCACAGGACCTCAAGGCTGGCATCCTGCAGGAACACATCCAGGGTCTCGTCCAACCCCAGGTCCAGGACGTCCACCTGCACAGTGGTGTTGAGCTGCAGCCTGTCAGGCCCCCCAGATGCCCATGGAAGTGGAAGGCTGGTCCTCCGGGGCCGGTCCAGTGGCCATGGCTGCTGCCTCCGCCAGCACCCCATCATCTGCATAGAGGCATGCTGGTGCTGCAAGAGAAAGAGAGGCATGTTAGTGATGCATTTCCCACATGTGCCTCCCCACACTGCCACTGCCTGTTTCCTTTAGCATGGCATGCATGTGGGTGTGCACACTTGCACATGACAGGCATGCTGGCTGCATGCACTCCAGCATGGCCATTTATGCACCCTCCATGCACCCAGCTGTGTGTGGCTGACATACTTACCATGCAGTGATGGGCTGCCACCCATCTGGAATCCACTGCCAGGCACACCCCTCCACTGTGCTGCAGTGCATGGTGGCTGCCACCAACTCCTCCTGTACTGTGAGTGGTGGTGCATCTGCAAGCCCCCCTGCAGTGGCATTCCAGGAGGCACAGATGGCCACCACCTTCTCCTTGATATGCCTCTTGTCCATGCCCACCTTCTTCCTGCACTCCTATGATGAGCACTGGTGGCTGCCCTGCTGGGTGACACATGCCACCACATCCACCCAGGCCCCAGCTCTGGCCTGTGGTGTGCCAGTGGCACCACTCAACAGGGGCTGCCTATCAAGGTAGGCCTTGAACAGGGCTTCTGTCTCCGCCTTTGTGAAATTGGGCCTGTGCTTGCAAGCAGGCCCATGCTCCTCACCCTCCTCACATTCTGACATATCCCTTCCTGTGGATATGGACAGCACAGTGTATCAGTGGCAGCATCACCCTGTTCTGTCCCCCCTGCTGTGCTGGCTGCTCCCAGTGACCTGCAGCAGCATGCACAATTTACCCCAAAAGGATGCAATACCGGTCCATGGCATGTGCTGTTCCATGGTGCTTATATAGTGCAATGCATGCACATGAGCTTTGGCACAATGGTAATGACATGCTAATGTTCCCAGTGTGCCATGCATTGGCTGATGAGCTCATTTGCATGTGGTATCTGAATATCGCGATTTTGCTCCGTGCGCAATGAGAATGCTCCGGTGCAAGTCTCGGCGCAATGCGCACGCATGTGCAGTGTGCAGGCCTGCAGTGTGCATGCGCTAAATGGTATCATGTTGTCAATTGTGCACTGTGTGCCAACTGCGTAATGGGAGCCATGGTGCATGATGAAGCACCAGGCCTGCTATCACGCATGTGTGCACTGCGCGGAGGTGGGCAACCCCTGACCCCTGCTGTGACCCCTGACCCTTGGATCATCCCTGCACCCATGACCCCACCTAGCCATGCCCAAGTTGTGCATCTCTGAGACTGCACAATGGGCAGACACATGCATGCTCCCTCACATTGCGCATCGGGCACATGTCGTGGCCATGTGCGCTTACTGCCATCATTTTGCTCACCGGCTACAACTTGCAGCATGGTACAGCAAAGGGCACTGGGGCACAAAACTGGATGGAGGTCAAGCTGGTGAACCTGATCACCTGTGTCCAGCCCCACACACCACAACTGTTTGGCCAGATGCCCCTGCAGCAGCCCAGGGTCACGGTGTGGCAGGGGATTGCTGCCACACTGCAGCAGTGGACCTGGGTGGCCAGGACAGGGGAGCAGTGCTGCCATAGATATGGTGACGTCATGAGGAGGGACTCAGAGCACCTGAGGAAGCTGTAGGCACTTGCCAGGTGTGGGCTGTGTCACAGCCAGGTGAGTACACTCATATTGCATGTGTGACCTGGTGCTGTACTGTGGTGTTGGCTAGGCTGCCTGGCATGCCCAGCAGAGTGGTGCACTGCCATCATGAGCATTGCAATGCAGCTGTGCAGGATGTGTCGGGCAGGGGCTCACCCTGTGCACAGGGGTGGGGGTGGTGGGCAGCTGCTGTGGACATTTACTGATGTGTACCTTTCTATGTTCCATTCCCAGGGCCTGAGAATCACCAGAGGGCAGCAGCGGCAGGTCAGCAAACTGCAGCAGGACATGGAGGTGGCGCAGGAGCGGCTCTGACACCAGTGGGACCATGGAGGGCAGGTAGGCACTGTCATGGTCCTTCGCACATTACATGGGGGGTGGCTGGGACATGGATGCAGGCATGGCTGCCTGTACCATGTGCCATGGCAGCTGTGTGTGTTGCACTGTGCATGGCGCTTGCCACTGTGGCGCATCCCTTGGACACATGTGCCAGCTGTTGGTGGGGTGGGAGTGCGCCCGGCTGCCACTGATGTTTCTGTGGTGCTGCTGGTGCACTGTGCCATGTGACTGTCATTGTGCAGTCAGGTGGCCATTGTGCGGTGGGGACCACCTCTGTGCGCTGTCATGATGTGCCGTGTTGCTGGCAGGTGTTGGCTCACCCCCCTGAGGGTGGCTTGTACAGGCCCTCTGGGGGGGTTCCCACTGCCTATTGTGCACTGTGGGTGGGCATGGTTCCTTGGGACATTGCACTGATTACCTGTCCTGTCCCTTGTCATAGGTGTCCAGCATCACAGACAGAGGCCCATGTACTGCCGGCTGCTCCGGCAACTGATCTTGATAACTTCTGTGACCATGGAGGCTGTGCTACAGATACGCTGCATGCTGCTGGGGGATCAGAGATGGCAAGGGTGCCAAGGGGTGGCAGGCCATGGCCACCAATGAATGGGCCCCAGCATTCCCCTGTTTTCCCTGCTGTACCTCCCCCTACAGTCCCTCATCCCACTGTACAGTCCCTGTTCCTTGTATGCTTCCCTCCCTTTCCTACCCTTTCCCACCCCCTTGTTGTTGTATATAGTTTTTTGGAAAAATATCTATTTTGACTTATATGCCTGTGTCAGTGTCTGCTTTGCAGGTGGCGTAAGGAGCCATGCTGCAGTGGCCTAGTGCCTGTCCATGAGGTGTTCATGTGTCGGGGTACATGTTGTGCTTCTGTGGTTCACTGCTGTGTGCTGTGGTGTGTCCCACTGTGGTGGTGTCCCTCCCCGCGGTTGTTGGCTGTGCCTTGGGGTGCCCATGGTGCAGCTGTCAGGGGTGTGTGGCAGCGGTATGCATGGTGATGGCACACGGCAGTGGTCTTTGGTCAGATACTGGCTGCACACTGTGTTGGGCCCCTTGCTTGGCATTGTGTGACCTGTCCCATGTGGTCTGCTGCATTACGTGGCTCCCAGCATGTCCCATGCCTACTGTGTGTGCTGCCTGTGTGGTGTGTGTGCGTGGTTGGCTGTGTGGTCCTGGGTGAGGCTTGCTCTGGTCTAGGTGTGTTGGGGGACATGACCTGCAGCCTGGGGGGGCTCCCTTGGTGGCCGTCCATTGGCCATTGGCACCTCCTGTTGCCTACTATCTGTACCACTGTTGTGTTCTGGGGGGGTCTGGGTGCCTGTGTGTGCTGTGCTGTGCCCTGCTGGTGGTGGCCTCCTGTGGTCTGTCACTGTGCTTCCCTGGCTCTGTCCCTGGGTCTCTTCTCTGTGCTGTGCCCCCTTCTGTTGCTCTGCTGCTCTGCTCCCACAGTTGTGCTGGAGCATCTCTTTCTGTGCCATGGTGCAACTGTGTTTGTGCCATGGTGCACCTCTGGTTGTGCCATGGCACAACTGTGCCATATTCAGCTGGGTTTCACTGACGCAGTGCGGCCAGCATAACCTCTGAATATGGCTCCTGTTGTGCCATGGTGCATCAGATTTGCGCTGCACCAGACTTGCGCCGGCCTTTGGCGCATTTCTGAATATCTGGGCTTCAGTATACTGTATGACCAGGGTGGCAGCTGAACTACCAAAGATGGTGAAAAGAGGTGCTGGCATCACAACAGTACAGACATAAAAGCGGTATTGTATTAGTCAACATATGCACTGGATATGAAGTATTCATATTTCAGTAGTGCAATGAGTGCTTAAGACATTTTGAATGGTTTGGCAATGTTAGCTAAGTCCACTTGGAATGCACTTTATTTCTGAAATCACCTGTGAAAATTGTATTCTGAACAACGTAAATGTATCCGTTACAATGTTTCTTACATGCTATTCTATTTTGTACTTAACACCTATTGTATTTATATAGATTTTTATTTTATATTGTCTGTCTTGTACTTCTTTTTTTACCTGTCAGGTATGACTGAAAAAGTGCTGTGCTCAGTTAATCTCTGAGTTAAAAAAAATTAAGACATTGTTCGCAAAAATGATGCCAGATACCTCTGTTTTTCCAGAATGAGACCTTCTCCTCTTTCACTCCATTTCATTGGGCTTTGAGAAAATGTCTACTAATAGAGTGTTCTGGATGGCTGATCAACAATCACAGGTTTATTGGAACTTAGCTAATAAACCCTTGAACACAAGAATTTAAATGACAAGGTCAACAGATTTGGATAACATGTTTTCTTTAAGTGCATCTTTCAGGATTAAAGGTCAAGACCAATTATTACCAAAACCTAGTCTTTGGTAATTATAGACTGTAATAGATTATTTTAACTACAGATGAGGGAACTGGTTCATCAGATTCCAACGTCACCTTCCCAGCTCTGGTCAGTTCTGAAATTTTAAGCCAAATTCTGTTTCTCGCATTTATTTATGTATGTATGTATGTTATGTGCAGTATGTATGTATGTATTTACTTATTTATTTATTTATTTATTTTATTTAATTAATTTTTTTGGTAAAACATACATTTTTAAGACAGCATTACATTATATATCATGTACCCCTCATACAGTATCAATAGAAACATTTATAAATATAACTGCATTCTGCAGTCTACAGCTTGTGCCCAACATAACAAGAGAAACAGTTACAAATATTACATCATTCTACAATTTACAGCAAGTATCCCACCTATCAAGAGAAATATTTACAAATATGCCATCTGTCTACAGTCTAATGCATATACCCCACATATCAAGACAAACATTTATAAATATGACATCATTCTTCAGTATAATTGCAGCATATACAGGTATCTCAAAATATCAAGAGAAACATTGGCAACCATAACATCGTTCTGCAGTATATGTACAGAATGTGTCCCAACATATCAAGAGCATACTTTATACATGTCACATCACTCTACAGTCAGTATAAATCATGTTCCCCACATATTAATAGAAACATTTACAAATATGACATCATTCTTTAGCATACAGTATGTTTCCCACATGCCAAGAGACGTTTACAAATATGACAGCATTCTGCAGTGTACTGTAAAGCATGTATCCCACATATCTAGAGAAACATATACAAATATGAAATTATTCAGCATTATACAGCATGTAACTCACATATCGATACAAAGATAAACATTTACAAATATAACATCATTCTGTCGTATATGGCATGCACCCCACATATTAAGAGAAACATTTACAAATATTACAGCATTCTGTAGAATATGGCATGTACCCCACAAATCAAGAGTAATGTTTAGAAATATGACAGCATTCTGCAGTATACTGTAGAGCATGTATCCCACATATCTAGAGAAACATACACAAGTAAGAAATGATTCTGCATTATATAGCATGTAACTCACATACCAATATAAACATTTACAAACATGACATCATTCTGCTGTATACTCATGAAACCCACATATCAAAAGAAGCATTTACAAATATTACAACATTCTGATAAAAACAGCATGTACTAAACATCTCAAGAGAAAAATGTACAAATATGACATCATTCTGCAGTATTTCACATGTACCTCACAACTCAAAGGAAATGTTTACAAATACAGTATCATTCTGCAGGTACAGCATGTATCCAACATATCAAGCAAAATATTCACAAATATGACATCATTAGGCCGTACACAGCATTTACCCCATAGCATGGGAAACATTTACAAACATGACATCTTTCTGCAGTATACCACATGTACGCCACATATCAAGAGAAACATTTACAAATATTATAACATTCTGCAGAATACAGAACATACCCTGCAAATCCAGAGAAATGTTTAGAAATATGATAGCATTCTGCTGTATACTGTAGAGCATGAACCCCACATATCGAGGGAAACATATACAAACAGAAAATGATTCCACATTATACAGCATGTAACTCACATACCAATATAAACTTTTACAAAGATGACATCATTCTGCAGTTTACTGCATGTACCCCACATATCAAGAGAAGAATTTACAAATATTACAGCATTCTGAAGAAAATAGCATGTACCAAACATGTCAAGAAAAACAGTTACAAATATGATGGTATTCTGCAGTAATTTGAATGTACCCTATAATTCAAGGAAAATGTTTACAAATACATTATCATTATGCAGTTTATGGCATGTACCCAACATATCAAGCAAAATATTTACAAATATGACATCATTATGCCATACACAGCATTTACCTCTATAGCATGGGAAACATTTACAAATATGACATCATTCTGCAATATAATGTACAGCATGTGCCACACATATCAAGAGAAGCATTTACAAATATGACATCATTCTGTAGTATACCACTGTACTCCACATATAAAGAGAACAATTACAAATATTACAGTATTCTGCAGAATTCGGCATGTACAAAACATATCAAGAGAAACATTTACAAATATGACAGCATTCTGCAGTATATAGCATGTACCCCACAATTCAAGAGAAATGTTTACAAATATGGTATCATTCTGCAGTTTGCAACATGTACCCAATACATAAAGCAAAACATTTACAAACATGACATCATTGTGCAATATACAGCATGTACCCCATATCAAGGGAAACATCTAAATATGACATCATTCTGCAGTATATGTACAGCATTTACCACACATATCAAAAGAAACATTTACAAATAATAAAGCATTCTGCAGTATACAGTATACAGCATGCACCAAATATATCAAGAGAAACATTTACAAATATAACAGCATTCTGCAGAATATAGCATATAACCCACACATCATGAGAAAAGTTTACAAATATCACATCATTCTGTAGTTTACAGTATGGTCCCAATATACAAAGAAACATTTACAAATATGGCAGCGTTCTACAGTATACAGCATGTACCCTACATACCAAAATAAATGTTTAAAATATGACATAATTCTGAAGTATATACTGTAGCATGTTTTATTTATTTTTTATTTATTACTAGGATTACAAATACCTATGAACCAATGGTTCTTTTACAAAGGTTCCACATCAGCAATGGGTGCAAGCAAATCAGTGGTAAGATACAATACAAGGTCAGGAGGTTAACACAGAAGCAAGCAGCGGTAAGATACACTACAGGTCAAGAGGTTAACTTAGTAGCAAAAGACAGTACATGCATATAGACTAGCACAGTAGCAATCAGTCAGTAGCACATAACAATGCACAATTAACAATACGGGTGTATATATAGCAAGACACAGATACAAAAGAAAACCATCCTAGGGGTGACATAAGTGGAGCAAGGGGTGGGGGATAATGGGGAGGGTGGGGAAAGGGGGTAGGCAGTCAAGGATTTGACATTGTCATAAGGAACAGAAAGATAAGTGCTAGGTAGTCTGGTGGAGCAACAAGAGATAGGGTGATAGGGAGGGGGAGACAGGAGGAGAGGAGCGGGAGAGGGGGTGGAATGGTAGGTGGGAGGTGAGAGGGGGTAGAATGGTAGGTGGGGGTGGGAGAGTGATGGGGAGTAGCAAGGGATGGAGGGGTGGAAAGAAGTGGGGAGGGTAGCAAGGGAGGAGAGAACAGGAGGGAGAAGTGAAACAAAGCCACAAGCCTAGGCAGAGCAGTCACAAATGCTGAAGTCAGTGAGGTGCTGGCAGAGTTTACGTTTGAATGGGCCAAGCTTGTTTTCAGCTGCAATTTCAGGGGGAAGGTTGTTTAGCAGCAGGGGGGTCCTGGTGTGGAAAGCATGTTGAGCCTGGTTGGTACAGCAGAATGGAACGATAAATGTTGGTTTGAGGGAACTGCGCGTAAAATGTGCAGTGACTGCGGGCAACATTAAGGCATGAGTTGCAGGAGCTGTGAGGTTAAGGCACATTTTCTTAGCCAGTAGGCAGGTCTGGTAGGCAAGTCTACTATTTAGATTGAGCCAGTTGGATTGCTTGTAGAGATCACAGGTATGCGTATGCTTCCCTGTGCCAGTGAGAAGGTTATAGCATTTGTTAAGGTCTGTCTTGACCCATTTTAGGGTGGTATCAATGGCAGCCCCATAGAAGACAAGCCCATAATCAATGACAGGTAGGAATAAGGCAGTTATGGCTGCGTGCATAGCTTCTTTGGTAAGACAGCGACGGTGGCAGTAGAGGACCCCAATTCTTGAGTTGACTGATTTTGAGATGTTTTGAACATGCGAGCTGAAAGACATTGTGCAAACAAGGGTAATACCAAGGTATTTAAACTCCTGCACTTGCTCAAGTGGCTGTTCAAGTTCATTATGGTATGGTGAAGTTTATGGATCTGTATTTGCTGTGAGAGCTATGGAACAGCATGGACTTTGTTTTTTTGTAATTCATCAACAGCTTATGTTGGAGAAGCCGGGTTTCAACTAGGCTGAAGTTCATCTGTAGCACCTTGGGGAGCAAGACGGGGTCAGTATGGGAGGAAAAGAGGACTGCGTCATCGGCATAGAGTATTAAGTTATTGTCCCGGATTCCCCCCTTTTCCCTCACAAAAACACAGAGACCATTGTTTGTTGTTGTGCTCAGATTGGCAATTAATTTATTTATATTCATAAATCCATATTCCATTTTCCATTTCTTTATTATCATATTTCCATATTTTTCATTTATTTCCATCCATATATCACTCTCTGATTATCCATCCCCAGGCGAAACTGGTGCCTTCTTCTTCTTCTCCTTTTCTGTTAGGTAACGGTGAAAACTGAGACCTCTTTCTCCTTTGTCTTCTTCTCTCCTCTTGTGTTATTCCTTTTTCCTTCCCGCCCTCCCCCCCTTTTCCCCTGTCATCCACCTTGGCAGTCCATAGCCATATTATCATCTACCATCCACTTTTTGGCAGTCCCAAAGCATTTTATCACCTGCCATCCACCTTTGGCAGTCCATAACCATATTATCACCTGCCATCCACCTTTGGCAGTCCATAACCATATTATCACCTGCCATTCACCTTTGGCAGTCCACTGTCCTACCGGACACGTCTGTCCTCCACCTTGACAGACCCACCATACAGCCCCAAATTGACTGTCTTTCCTTTGTACTCTGTCTAGTAGGGTGGGTGGGAGGAATCAAAATTCCAGCAAAAAGTGGCTGAGGCCCCTTGTGCTGTCCCTTATGTACCTCCCTTCTCCCCTTCCCTTCCTGCTACCTGCCCATTGTTCTGGCTCTTGGCCCCTCCCCTTCCTTCTCCCTCCCCCTTCTGAGCACAACCATTCCCTAAAGGAGGGAAGGGGTGCACCAGGACAACATGGTCTGCCCCTTAAAGGGCAAACTCCATTGTCCCAGATTCCCCCCTTTTCCCTCACAAAAACACAGAGACCATTGTTTGTTGTTGTGCTCAGATTGGCAATTAATTTATTTATATTCATAAATCCATATTCCATTTTCCATTTCTTTATTATCATATTTCCATATTTTTCATTTATTTCCATCCATTAATCAATCTCTGATTATCCATCCCCCCAGGCGAAAACCTGGGTGCCTTCTTCTTCTCCTTTTCTGTTAGGTAACGGTGAAAACCGAGACCGCTTTCTCCTTCATCTTCTTCCTCCTCTTGTGTTATTCTTCTTTTCTTCTCCCCTCCCGTCCTCGCCCCCCTTTTTCCCCACTAACCAGTCTCCAGCTTGCATTGGATGACTGGCTTCCCCCCAACTTAGAGTATCACTCTCCCTTACCTCAGGGGTGAAACTTCCTTCCCCTTTTTTTTTTTTTTTTTTATATACCAGCTTTTGTCTGTTTCCTCCATTCCTCTATGAAACCCATTGTTTCCGCATTGAACGTGTCTATTGCTATATCTGACAAGTGTATCCCATCTGGCCTGTAGAAGTCATCCACCCATTCTTCTACTCCCTGCAGTATAACCTGTCCTCCCATCTGCCTTATCAATGTCCCCACCTGTCTAGTCATCTTTCTCCTGGCCCTCTCCACCACCCTGTGGCTGTGTTCCTGTCTCCATACCCATCGTGGTATCATATCTGACCAGGCAAGGCATACTTGAGGCCACCACTGTCTTATTGCCACTAGGTCCCTCTTTATCTGTAAATATGTGTGCACCCATGGTCTGCCTGCCAGGTCGTTGCCCCCTAGGTGTATAATGATTAGGTCTGGACTGGGCCGATGTCCCTTGAGTTCTTTCAAAGCGGGCAGGAGCTGTGCCCATCTCATCCCCTGTAGGCCGTGCCATACCAACCTACATTGTCTTACATCCTGGTACAATTATTTTCCCCCAGCTTTTTTCTCTGATCTCTTACCAGCCCAGTAAATATAGGAATGGCCGCAGATCCAGACTTCTGTGCTCCTCCATCTACCTATGGGGTGCAAAGAAAATTAATTAATTTACACATACTTTCAGTGCCCTCATTGTATTATCCCCGCCTTTTTTTTTTTTTTTAGTATCCTGTGCTACTCCATAGGAGCACCATACTTCCATCTTCTTTTCCCGTTCTTCTCTTTTTTTTTGAAAACCACACTGCTCCTTCCCCCTCTCCCCTTTTTTTTTTACTTCAGTGCTCTGATGTATCTTTTATAACTGGCTGACTGCCAGCGCCCTTTTTCCAAAATGTCCTTCACGGGTTCACCCGTTGCTGCCCACTGTGAGGCAGCCCCAATCCGTAGGGATTGGGATGAGTAATTAGCTGGGTCCTCGCCCAGAAAATGCATGCCCTTTTTCAGCACTGCTGTAATTTGATAGCCGGTGACCCTTTTTCCATCACCATGTACAAATAGCTTCCCCATCCTGGTCACCTGCTCTGCGGCGAAAACCCACAGGGCCTGCACTGGGCATATCGCAATCTCCGACAGCCCTTTTAGTGTTATCATGCACCCTTGCCCTTTTTGGTCTGCCTTTGACCTCCTTAGCTTGATCCGTATTTCTCTTATCCCCCAACTCACATCCTCCCATTCCACACCTCCTTCCTTGTCATCTTTTCCATGGCCTACCACTTCACTCACTCTCATAGCCCCTGCAAACATAATCACATAAATTGTGTGAAATAGCTGGGCCTCCCCCTTTGATCTGCATATTGCCGGGAGCACCTCTTTTAGCTTTATTAGCCACTGCTCACCTATTGGCCTCCTATTATCCCCTGGCCCTCACTTCAACCTGCCCCATCCCTGCATCATTCTCCTGATGAGCATTGATTTTGTTGGGTCATTCCATCCTTTTAGGCTGCAGATCACACTGCTGATCCCTGCAAGATAAACCCCCATTGTGGCGTGAGCAGTCCCTTTCTGCCATTGTTCCACTGTGAACATTCCCAACTGTTCCACAGAGAGCGGCCCACTTACCTCCATCTGGTGTTCTGCCCTGAATGTTTGAAAAACCCTCCAGGCCCCATCATAGGCCCTCAGAATCTGAGGCGCCCATGAGCTGCAAAACAGCAGTTCTGCTCCTTCTTGCCAATGTCCCAGATGTTTGTTGGTATGGGCGTTTTTTGTTCTTTCGCTGCTGGTGCCAGCTTCCGGAAACGGTCCAGCTGCAGATGGGAAAGGCTGTCAGCCAGGGTATTGTGTACCCCTTCTATGTGTTTTGCTCTGAAAGACATGTTCAGCTGCAAAGCCCTTAAAACTAACTGTCGTACTACCTGCATGACTGTATCCGACCTGGCTCCCTTGTTGTTTAGTACATCAGCCACCGCTCTATTGTCACACCAAAATGTCACCTTCTGGTCCTGTAATTCCTCCCCCCAAACCAAAGTGCATACCCATATGGGCATGATCTCCAATAGTGTTATATCTCTCACTTTCCCGTCCCTCACCCAACTGGCTGGCCATGGTTTTGCAAACCACCTGCCCCTCAGGTAACCCCCATGCCCAGCCCTCCAGCCGCATCTGTGTAGAGGTCAAGGTCTGTGTTGTACAGCCACTCCTCCTGCCAGAACAAACACCCATTGTAATCCTTCAAGAATTCTTCCCATATACTAAAATCCTCCCTGACACCTTGAGTCAGATCAACCCAGTGATGTGGTCTGGTGACCCCTGCTGTAGCTCTGGCTAACCTCCTTGAGAATGCCCTTCCTGGTCCTATGGCCCTGCATGCGAAGTTCAGGTGCCCCAGTACCTGCTGGACCAATTTTGGTTGTACCCATCTCCTGCTGGCATGTACCCGGATTAGTTCCTTCAACCTCCTTACTTTTTTGTCCGGTAACCTAAACACTTCGCTCGTGGCATCTATCTCTATCCCGAGGAATTCCATAACCTTGCTGGGCCCTTCTGTTTTTTCTGGTGCCAATGGGACTCCCAGCACCCGGCACAATTCCTGAAACTTACCCAGCATCCTCTGTGTCTCCCTTTCGCCCTTCCCAATGAGGAGAAAATCATCCAGGTAATGGATGACTGACCTATAACCCATTTTTTCTTGGAATATCCACTGCAAACATGTGCTGAATGCCTCAAACGTAGCACATGCTGTGGAACACCCCATTGGCATTGCTTTGTCAAAATAATACTGTCCCTCACTTTTAAAACCCAAGAGATCCCAGTCTTCCCTCCTGACTGGAAGCAGTCTGAAGGCAGACTCAATGTCCGTTTTTGCCATCCATGCATCCCCTGTGGCCCGGATTATCCAGACTGTGTCCTCTAGTGTCGCGTATGTCACCCTACTATGTTCCTCACTGATAAAGTCATTCACTGACGCCCCTTCTGGATAAGACAGGTGGTGGATCACCCTGTATTCCCCTTCTTGTTTCTTGGGTACCAAACCCAAAGGCGATATCCTCATGTTTTCCAATGGGGGAGTGTCAAATGGGCCCTCCACCCTGCCTGCTGCTTTCTCTTTCTCAATCTTCTGCCTTAGCATTTCCTCTTTCCCTTTTACAGACCCCAGGTTGCTTGCCTCCCTTGCTTGCCTGGGTCCCCTAGACTGCAATGAAAACCCTGTATTAAAACCACTTAAAATCATATCCCACATGCTCGTGTCTGGATATCTGTCCAGGCAAACTGTCCATGCTGCTAAATTGATGGGGGTTCTGGCCATACCAAAATGCTCCTTGTTGTGCCGCCTGTCCCCCGACCCCTCCCTTCCCTCCTGTCTAACCTTCCTTGCTTCAGTGGTTCTGAGCCCCCCTACTCCTGTTCCCCTGCCCCTCCCTCCCTTGTTCCATGTTTGCCCCTTAAACCCCTGGCCATCCCAAAAAAACTGTTGGCTTGATCCTTGCCCCCCATGCCTTTGTGCTCCCTGTATCCCTGTTGTTCTGCACTTGCTTGCTGGGTGCCCTCTCTGCATTTTGAACAGGCATGTCGAAAACGACACTGAGGCAATGAGCAGAAAGCCCTGTTATAAGCCCAGCAGCCTCTCTGTGGAGTAAACCCCTTTCTGCCCCACCCACCCTCGGGTGTGGACTGATCTGTTACATAATCCGTCCATAAGTCTGTTTGCTTGGTGTCCCATCTTACATCCCCGAATGTTGCCATTCTCTGCCGAAAACATTCATCGTAGTATATCCATCCTACCCCGCCTTTTGCTTTTGCTCTCCATATTATCAATGAATAGGTAATGAGTGGGATGCCTAGCTCCAGCCTCTTTTCCAGAACGATGGCTGAAAAAATGGCAAAATCTAGAAACCACCCGTCCCAAGTCTTCCCTTTCGTGAACTTGTTGTCCTCTTTTTTCCCTAAGAGCACTATGGCAGCTGCCATCTCACTCTTACCTATGCTCTCAGTTTCTTCATATTTTGCCGCCACCTCCCGGCTCACCAAAGCAAATATATCCACATATTCCCCTCTCCATATTTTTTCTTTCATGGCCAATGGCATGTGTTTGACTATTCTTATCCCCGGAGCACCTATCTCTCTTGTACCTTTCCCCTCTCTTTCCGCTCCCTTTACAGTGTCTCCTGGTACCTCATTTCCTGTCCTAATTTCCGCCAAAACAGATTCCATCTGCCCCAGCCCCCCTGTCCCCAGGGCCACCACAATTTAACCTATATATTCTTTTATACTATCCCCCACTGCGTTGGATGTGTTACCTGTAACCTTGTCCTTGGCTGAGCTGCCTGGAGTCCTCCAAAGGTCCCCTTGCTTCCTCCTGTGATTGAGGTGGAGGTGGAGGGTGAGCTACTGGGGTCTGCGGGCAGGATCTCCTGTCCTGGGCTTCTTGTCCAGTTTCCGCCGGGGAGATTCCCGTTTGATCTGGGGTGAGTACTGGCATCACTGGGTCCACCGGCCACATGGGTACTGGATCGACTGCCTTGGTGGGTCCCGCTATCACCGGTGCTACCCTAGCGGGACTGTGTAGCTCTTTGGCTGGCCTCTTCCCCTTGCCTCCTTTTTCCGTACCCGCTTCCTTTCTCCCCGGGCCTCCCCGGTTCCTCCTCCTCCACCAGTTCCCACATTTTGTTTGCTTTTTCAGCCAGTTCAATTATAGCCTTGTAGGCAGCTTCCTTCGATGGCCTGTTCTTCTTGGGTGTCATGTCCGTCTTGTCTTTTCCTCTGTGAAAAACAACTATAGGAAAAGAAAGACAGGGTTATTCGTATCTCTGTACCCCCCGCACGTCTTCCTCCTGTCCGTCGCACCCCCCATCATACCAAACACAGACCGGTCCAACCATAAAAGAAGGGAAAACAGGGTTAATTGCATATGTGTACCTGTTTTAGCGCCCTCTCTCTGCCCCTTGCACCACACGCCCCATGAAACAAAAAACCTGGGCCCTCTAACAGGCCCCTGTCTTACTTGCCAGGTCACCCGGTCCCCTGGCTGCTCCCAGCCATGCCCATTGTGGGATGCCCGGCACCACCTGGGCCCATCCCTCCCTCTGTCTCTTCTTCAGGCCCTTAGGCCTTCTGCCATGTGTTCCCCCTCCAACACCTGTTTCTCCCTGGAGCAATTATCCTGTCTGGGCTGACCAAGGGCCATGCTGCCAGCCTGCCCACCATAGCTCCCAATGGGTGGGGGCCCCAGCTTCCAGTGCGGTCACCTCGTGGTGTGTGGTCACCCGCGAGGTCCCCGGTCACCCTGTCTCTCGTTCTGCTCAAGGCCTCCCCACAGAACCCTTGCTCTCCCCTTAGTATGCCTCCAGGGCCTCCAAAACCATGAATTTAAACAAAAACAGCCCGAGTAACTGGGCACCGCTTATTCCCAATGCCTAAGCGGCGTCTGACGTCATGCCACATGGCCCTACCCTGCACACACACTCCCTTGTGTCAGAGGCCTTCCCCCGGCCTAATATTCATGCTAAAATGTGTCCTGAAACAGGACCCTAAACTGGGTCCACTGATTTCATAGGTGACAGCTCTAGCCACTACACCAAAGCAGCCAGCTCTACATCCAAAGGGAAAAAAGAAACTTCATGCCAAACCAAAAACCCCCCCAAAATCATTCGCCCGCATCAACTTGGGCCTTTTGCTTCTAGCACTGCTGTGGCCACCTCTTATGGCCTAGTTCTGGCTAGCACCCCGCTAGAAAATTGCCTAAACCCCCCCATGGCGGGTGACTTACACCACTCATTCCAGGCAAACGGGGCCTCCTCCAGGGCTTGCCATTCATCCCAGGAAATCAAAAAATGGCCCTTCACAGCCAGCAGAGCCCCAAACAGGAAAACAAAGGGGATTTACAATCCCCTGAGCAGCGTGTGATGTCACACCACGTGGTCCTGGGTCGCACTCATTCCTCCCAGCACCACAGACTCTTCCAGGCCTCCCACTCTTAGGATTAATGTCAAAACAGGCAAACCTAGCCAGTGTAGTCCGCTACACCACAGCAGGTGCTCTCCAACAAACCCCACATGCGTGTGACGTCACGCCATGACCAACCCGTGCCTAAGGCCTACCATTCATTTTCCAGGCCTCCAGCACACCACTATCCCTACCTCAAAAGCACCCAACAAGGACGGGAGGGGTTTGTTCCCCCGACAGTGCATGACCACACCACGTGGGTCTGGCTTGGCGCTCGCTCCACCCCCCACAACTTCCTGGCCTCTTCCCAGCCTATTGTTGCCCACTGGCATCCCCAAGAGTGACAAACCACCACAAAAACCAGAAAACATGGAAAAACCTTGTTACCCATGCCACAAACGGCGTGTGATGTCACGCCATGTGGCCCCAGCTCGCGCTGTCTCTCTCCCCTGTCTTGAGGGGTTCCTCCAGACCTACAGCTTTTTTAGACAGCAAAAAACAGCTCGTAAGACAAATGCAAAGCATCAAAACCAATCAAAACTTTTCACAAAAAAAAACCCCATGCTGCGCGCGGCACCCCACGTGGCCCTGGGTCTCTCTCACCTTCACAGCCTGACTCCCATCGCCATTCAATGCCCCCTTATTTGCTCAATCATAAATTGCAACCTGTTTCTTCTTAAACCTGTGTATCTAAACATATATATATATATATCCCCCCTATTTTTTTTACTTCACATCTCATCCTGCAAATCAATAACTCAATTGCTAGTTTCCTTAACTCTCTCTCTCTCCTGATAAAACAAACCTCAAAGAAATTGCCAATCCAACATGCTGCAGTTTGATGTAAATCAAAATTCACAACAAGTGGCTGGGTCCCTTTTGTGCTGTCCCTTATGTACCTCCCTTCTTCCCTCCCCTTCCTGCTACCTGCCCATTGTTCTGGCTCTTGGCCCCTCCCCTTCCTTCTCCCCTCCCTTTCTGAGCACAACCATTCCCTAAAGGAGGGAAGGGGTGCATCAGGACAACATGGTCTGCCCCTTAAAGGGCAAATTCCATTACTGCAAGCTGCAGGAAGAGTATTGATGAAAAGGCTGAAAAGTAGAGGGCCAAGGATGGAACCCTGGGGTACACCAGAGTGGACAGGAAGGGCACTTGAGAGAGAGTCAACAATTTTGCTTTTTTGGCTCCTTGCCGAAAGGTAGCTTTCAAACCATTTGATTACATTATTAGATAGTCCAAGGGAGGAGAGTGAGTGAAGCAGGAGCTGGTGGTTCACGGAGTCAAATGCCTTGGTCAAATCAATGAACACCACATCCAGTAAGTGGCCATTGTCAATTGCCTTATGAATATGGCTGCTGAAGTCAGCAGGGTGATGGTAGTACTATGGGCTTTTCTAAAGCCGTGTTGTTGCGGGCAGAGTAAGTTATATTTGTTGAGGTGTTCAGACCACTGGTCAGCTACAATTCATTCCAATGTCTTGGAGAGTGGTGGGAGGATAGAGTCATATTCCCAATATATAAAGACATTTTTACAAACATAGCAGCATTCTGCAGTATACAGCATGTACCCCACATATCAAGAAAAATGTTAAAAATATGACATCAGTCTACAGTATACAGAGTGTACTCAACTTATCAACAGAAACATTTACACATATGACATCAATCTGCAGTTTACAGCATGCATCCCACATATCAAGAAAAAATGTACAAATGTGACATCGATACACAGTATACAATACAGCATGCTCCCCTCTTATCAAGATAACAATTTGAAGATATTACAGCGTAACGCAGTATACAGCATGTGCTAAACATATCAAGAGAAACATTTATAAATACTGTAGCATTCTGCAGTATACATCATTACCTTACATATCAAAGGAAAAGTTAAAAAATATGGGAGCATTCTGCAGTATCCATCATGTATGCCAGATATCAACAGAACTGTTTACGAATAAGATATCGCTGTGCAGTACATGTATAGTATGTACTGAATACTTCAAGATAAACATTTACAAATGTTGCAGCATTCGGCAGTATACAGCACTACCCACTACCCCACATATCAAGAGAAAAGTTTAGAAATATGACAGCATTCTATAGTATACAGCATGTATGCAACATATTAACAGAAACGTTTATAAATATGACATAATTATGAAGTATAATCAGGGCCCCTACTTTTCTGCGGCACAGTGGGACCAAGTTCTGCGGCAAGACTATCATTTGCCGCAGAACTTCTGTGGCAGTGGTTTGTAATTTCTGCGGATGTTCTGCGGCACTAACAAACAACCACATCACAGTGTCAGCTTGTCATCCTGGCTTCACTTTCATGACAGTGGTTATAACAATCAGGATGGTGGAAAGCACAGTAACACTATTTCAAAAATAACAGACTAATAAAAATAATTTTATGCCTAAAAAAGCAAAACAAATGCCTTTGCCTTAAGGTCCTAGCCAGTTGCATAAATGAGATATGCAGAGGGGATCTTATGTGATAAATAATGTATTTCTATATGCATGCTATCTATCCCACTAATGAGATTTCCACTGTCTATTACTTATATTTGTATGTGCTTTCTACACCACTCATGAGGTTCCTACTGTGTATCACTTATATATTTATATGCAATCTGTAACATACATACAAATATGTGTGTTTGTGAGTGTGTGTGTGTGAGAGAGACAGATACTGTATGTGATGGTGTGTGTGTATGTGTGTGTATATATATATATATTTTTTTTTTTAGATTTCCATGAACATGCATCCTCATTCATACAGGTCCCATTGGAAATGGAATGGAGGAGTTATTGCAAACTAATTTTTCATGTCAACCTGCTTTCTCTGACACACTGCGTAACACCATCAGGCCATGACATGCATGTGAACCGATAGTGAGATAGTGCTCTCCAGTCCATCACAATGTGTCCACCATGTGACAGAACACTGCACCATACCTTCCCATGCCCCGAGCAGTGATGTGTTCCACCAATCCTTGTGCTGCCCAGCCAGCTCCCAGAGCTAATTTCTGAACCTGAGTTGCTGGCATGGAAACACAGCATGCTAGCCTCTGGCCCAACAGCTGTCCCTGCACACATCATTTCTCTACAACTTTTAGGTGATTCTATCAACCAATGACAATATGTAATCAATAACCCTAGCAAAAATGTATACAGTGCAATTATTTATTTAATAGGTCTATTCTTTCAGCAGGTCTACACATTATTATATTTCACTTTTCTGGGCATAATTACTTTATTTTTCTTAAAAATGACAGTTAAATTAATTTTACCAGTTATTCATTTCAGATGGCACTCTATACCTTAAAAGGCACAAATAAGTTTGTGCAAAGTGAGGTATGGACTTAGCAGTCTGTGCTATTGACAAGGTTTTGTTTAAGTTGGCCTGAGTGCAATAATGTAAGACTGAAAATTGTATTAGGCTGTAGTGCAGGTTGAGTAACTATCACCATGTGCTGTGCCACCGTCTCTGGCAGTGGGAGCTGTGGTAGATAAGTGACTGTTCATTTCTGTTGCAGAATACAGCCATTTCATTAGCTATGTATGATGTTATAGCAATGATAACATCACATTCTGAGCATATGGGGGGTTGGATATAAAAAGACGGGAAGGGAAACAGATTCTATGGATAAACAGAAATATTAATAAAAACTCACCAAGAAGAGTGAATTCTGCGGCACCGCAGAAGTTCTGCGGTAGATTGCAAGTTCTGCGTGAAATTCGGAGGCCGCAGAATTCTAGGGGCCTTGAGTATAATGTAGGTATGGAAAGGCAACTTTTATTTCTTTGACCACCATTCCAAATGGCTCAGAGTGCCTTACAGGGAGAACAGACAGTAAAACACACGCATTAATAAATAAACAATAAATAAGTCTACACATAGCAAAACTAAGAACAGTAGGCAATTTCAAAATAAGGTGTATTTAAAGCTCCTTAGAAACATCCATATTAAGGGCTGTTCAAACACCAGGTGTAAGGGAGTTCCATAGAACCAGCACAATGGGCACCGATGATTCTATCTCCCAAGAGCTTCAGTCAGGAAGAACCAACTGCTAGGAAGCCAGCATTAATGGAGCAGAGAGGGCTTCCAGGGATGTGAGAAAGTAGGAGCTCTTTCAGGTAGTCAGGACCTTAATCATATAGGGACTTGTATGTAATGAAGCATATCTTGAAGTTGATACACCACCAAATAGGTAGCCAGTACAGACTGCACAAAACCAGTACTATGTTTTCATTGCAAGATGTTCTGGCATAGGCTGGGCTGCAGCATTCTGGACCAACTGCACATGGTGCATCAAGCCTCCAGATAACCCTGAGTATAGAGCATTGCAGTAATCTAGTCTTCAGGTAACAAAGGCATGTACTATAATCAACAAATTCCTAGACACAAGATGCGGTTTGATCTGGGCGATATTGTGGAAATGGAAAAATCCAGTTTGAACTACTGCTAAACCTAACATTCCAGAGTCAGCTTCCAATCCAGAGTGATGCCCACATTCTTTACTGATCCACATTTGAAGTGTATCACCATTTTAAAGTTACTTCTCTTTGCTGACCCACAGAGACCAGGTTCGACAAGCATTAACCCCGTCTTACCTTGGATAAGACTCAATGAGTTGGAGGACATCCAGTTGTTGATTTCACCAAGGCATTGATCCACCATCAAGACCATGTTATTCCCATCCTCAGGTGCACATGACAGGTACAACTGAGTATCATCTGCATCTGAGTATCATCTGTAGGAGTGAAACTTATCATCATACTGCCAGATGATCTCACCTAGCAGCAAAATGTAGACAGCATGCAGCATGGTGCCAGGATTAAATCTTGAAGCACTCCACAGTTAAGCACAGCAGCACTAGAGATGAAATTACCTAGCACCACCTGCTGTGCCCTCCAAGCCATGTAGGACTCAAACCAGTGCAAAACTGTGCCATTGAATCCCACATAGTGCTTAAGGCAATCCAATAGGCACCATGGTCAACAGCGTCAAGAGAGATCAAGAAGGAGCAAGATGGACCAGCACCTTCCATCTCTCATAGTGAAGTAATCATGAAGCACCTTGATAAAACAGTCTTGGTGCTGTGATGAGGCCTGAAGCCTGACTGGAGAGGCTCATAGATGTCATATTGGACCATATGAGCCTCAAGTTGCACTGCTTCTACCTTGTCAGTCATCTTACTTAGAAAGGGAAGATTCTAGACAGGTCTATAATTGTGCAGACAGTCAGGGCCCACAGAGGTTTTTTTTCAGAAGCGGTCTCACCACATCTCTGTTCCATTCTTCAGGGGAAAACCACCTTCAAAAGGGAGTATCTGATGATCTCAGTAAAAATAGCCCCCAAGGATTCCTGCCAATCAATCAGCAGCCAGATAGGCTTGGAGCCCAAGATCCAGCAAGTGGGGCAGAACCCAGAAACCACCTGGAGTACTTCCTCTTCTACAACTGGTCAAAACTCCACTCAGGATGACAGATTGTCTAAGCCCCCACTGACTGGTCACTGTCAATCCATGACAAACCAATTGAGGAGATCCCAGCCCATATGGAGGACACCTTGTCAACAAAGAATTAGTAAACCTCTTCACACTTTGCTGTGGAAAAAGTTCATTTAGACTGCAGATGGGGAGATTAATCAATCTGTCTATGGTGTGGAAGAGCTGAGCAGGCTGATTCATTGCTGCAGCAATTGCCATTGATGGAAATTCTGTCTTTTTCAGGGTGATTGCCCCCTGATAGGTACCATAATGTACCATCTGTGCCAATCTTTCCTCCTCAGAATGGGATCTCCACCAATAACACTCCAGTTTCCATCCCTCAATCTTCATCTGCCACGGCTCTTCACCATACCACGTTAAGTTGCAACTGGATGTTGAGGGATGGACATGATAAGGTGTCAGGAAGTCCAAGGCAGCTGTAATGGCCATATTATAGCACTCCACAACTTTCTCACCTCCATGACACAAGCTGACACCATGCCCAAGATGTCCAGTTCTGCTAGGAGTTTGCTAGGCTTCAACTTGTACTTAAAAAGGCAGTACTAGATCATCTCCATTGGGAGAGTAATAGTCCAGGGGGGCCCTGCATAGGAACAACATGGCATGATGATCTGACTAAATGAACTGATCACACTTGATCATGCTTACCTGTATATCAAGTCCTAATAAGAAAACCAGGTCCAAGTCATGGCTGTGAAGGTGGGTACCAGAAGAAACAGCCTATACAAGGCCCAGTGATGACATCAACTGGAGGAACTGTTGACCAAGGGCTGAGGCTTTATTGTCGACCCATGTATTGAAATTCCCAAGCACAAGAAATCTGAAGGCATTGAACACCTGGTCAGCCATGAAGTCCACTAGTTCCTATAGGAATTAACCCCCATGGCCCTGAGGCTGGTACACTAGAATGATCCTGTACTCTGCATTGGACCACCCCTAATGGCCACACATTCAAACAACCTGGTTATCCCTATGAGATATGCTGTGAGTCTCAATGCAGATCTAAAACAAATGCCCCCTCCCCACACACTCCTGCCTCAGGCAATGCACCACACAAAACCTAGCAGGAATAGATACTTTGAGCACAGGGCCAGAGCCATACCCCAACCAGGTCTTTACAATGCAGAGAAGGTTGGCTGAAGAATTGGCAGTGAATGTTTACATCACCATGGTCTTATTCCTCATCAACTTTGTATTATAAAGAGAGGCCCAAAGAGAAGAAGAAGAGTAAGCTGGTCTGACTACCACCTGCCTGTTAACTTAATACAGATCCCCGAGTATTGGAACCAGAAAATGGAAACCCCTATACTGACTCAGTTTTCCTGAAGAGTGTCTCCTAGACCTCATCCATCTGTACAGCAGGTACAATGTATATCAAGAAAAAGCATTTACAAATATGACATAATTTTCGCAGCATGTTGCCTATATATTAAGAGAAACATTTACAAATATGACATCATACTGTAATATGCAGGATGTCCTATGCTTATCTGAAGAAGCTAGAAGCCAGAAGGAGAAGGAAACAGATTTATTTCAGTGCATTAGAGTAATTGTACATTGCTATTTTTGTTTTAAACTTAGATTATGGGCTTTTAGTGACACTGTAATTTCTTTGCTGTCTTTACTTAGAATTGTTTTTGGGCTGTTGAAAATTGAAAACCTAGTTTTGTGTGCTTATAGTGGTGGTGTATTTCTTTGCTGTCTTTAATTGTTGCAAATTTTGTCTTGGCTTCTCTGACTTGCCCTGTAGTTTGGGTGAGGGGTGCTAATTTTCTGACCTCTGACCTCAGCTACGTGTTAACTGGAGGTGGGGCTTAGTCAGAGTTGAGGTAGCAAGTGTTTTTTGTTTTCTCAGAAGAGAAGGAAACAGATTCATTTCAGTGCTTTACAGTAATTGTACATTGCTAGTTTTATTTTAAACTTAGAGTGTTGGCTTTTAGTGACACTGTAATTTCTTTGCTGTCTTTACTTAGAATTGTTTTTGGGCTGTTGAAAATTTAAAACATAGTGGCGTGTGCTTGTAGTGATGGTGTATTTCTTTGCTGTCTTTAATTGCTGCAAATTTTCTCCCCCCTCCCCTTCCCCCCCAACTCTTAATTATATGCCCTGTTAAATCTGATTGACAGGAGCTAAGCACAGGAGATAGTAGGGGTTGTGGAGTAGGAGGGGCACAAGGGGGAAGACGCCCACCCTCAGCACGACAAGTGTTTTGACTAATTTTTATTTATTTTTTTCTTTAAAGAAAGAATTTGAGGATCAGTGGCAGGATTTTTAGGACAGTAAATTAATAAAAAGGGAACTAGGAGAGCTTCAGTAACAGACAAGTACTGGAATAGCAGTATAAGTGTAGTATAATGTGGGGAGTGGTGCAATGCAGTGGCTGCTGGGCAGCCATATTCAGGCAGACCTTCTGGATGCTGAGGTGCTGCCCTATCTGCATCTCTCTGGACTGCAGGATGAGGTAGCCAGACTCAAAGCGGAAGTAAACTGGGTCAGGAGTACCATCATCCCTATCCAGAGACCACCCAGTCCAATGCCACTGCCTCAAAGGATGCAGAGAACGAGGAGTACTTGGATGACAGTGGGCTCAGGGAGGGTTAGGACAGTCAGGCAGAGGCACATCCCAGATTCTATTCCACTCAAGAACTCATATGCCACACTGGCAAATGGGGAAACCAAATAGAAGTACCCAGGGAAGTGGAAGGAAAGGATGTGGAGGTTAGCCAAGGAGGTGACCTCAGTGGGGACAGCAGTGGACCCCAGAGGAGGAGGAAGCAAATTCTGGTGGGGGACTCCATCATAAAAGGGATCCAGCTAGGAACACAGGAGGGGGAGGACAGGGAGGTGAGGTGCCTACCAGGTGCCATGGCATGGAAGGATGGAAGGAAGATCCTGGGGATCACTGGGAAGGCAAGACAGGAGGGTGAGCTGGATGTCAGTATCCTCCTAGGTACTAATGACCTGGCAAATGGGGAGCCAAAGGAAGTTCAGGAAGAGTTTAGGAAAATGGGGAGGGGTCTCAAGCAAGTAGCTACTTCTGTCACCTTCTCGGAAGTATTACCTGTGAGAGGCATGTGAGAGCATAGGGGTGCATGCACCAGGAACTTTAACTCATGGTTGAAGAACTGCTGCTGTGAGGAAGGGTTTGGATTCATTGGAGACTGGGGACCCACCTGGAGGGATGGAGGCTTGTTCAAGCCTGACAGCCTGCATCCATCCTGGAAGGGAATCCAAGCACTCAATGATAAGTTTAAATGCTACATTGACAAGCATTTAGACTAGGCAAGGGGGGGGGGTGGCAGGCCAGCAAGGAGGGTACCTAATTGCCCACCCCTCACAGCTAGCAGTGGAACCAGTGAACTGGAGGAGTGCATATCTCTACAAAGCAGTGTGCAAAAGATGGAGATAAGTGCCAAGAGGTGGATAGGCAGAAAAAGGGCAAAATTTAACTGAAGGGCAGACAGCAAGGAGAACCAGGGATAAAGGACAACCAGGGAAGGGGCTGGAGTAGAACAGCTAAACAGTCTAGGGAGGTCAAATCATGGAGAGCCATGTGTGCAAATGCCAGGAGCCTTAGCAACAAGATGGAGGATCTGAAGGCTGTCATGGTGCAGCCAGACCTGGACATTGTGGCCATCACAGAAACCTGGTGTAATGATAACCATGACTGGGAGATGACCATACCTGGCTACAACATATTCAGAACAGACAGGGCAGGTAGGAAGGGAGGAGGAGTGGCACTGTATGTGAAAAATGACATAAGGGCCACAGAGATCCAGGAGGAATAAAATGGGGAAGAGATACTGTGGGTTAAGCTGGAAAGGAAAATGGGGCCAGCCATCCGCACAGGTGTGGTCTATAGACCACCAGCCCAGGAGGAAGAAACAGATAGGGAGCTGATGCTAGCCATCCAAAGGATGGCAGACAAGGGTGAGGTAGTGCTGGCTGGAGACCTCAATATTCTAGACGTGGACTGGAACATCCCAGCAGCAGCATCAACTAGGAGCAGATTTATCCTGGACTCCCTTCAGGGTGCCTTCCTCAAGCAACTGGTCATGGAACCAACTCGACAGAAGGCAATACTGGACCTTGTGCTCACAAACAGGGACAGTGTGATGGGGTAACAGTGGGGGAGCACCTGGGGAACAGTGACCACCAGTCATTGTAGCTTGAAATCACAGAAGGAGCAGAACCAGACCACACAAAAACATGTATCATGGATTTTAGGGGGACAGACTTTGGGAAAATGGGGTGATGCTTGAAAGAGGCATTAAGGGGAATGGGGCAGGAATCAGGGGTTGAGAAACAGTGGGCAGTATTTAAAAAGGGGATTACAAGAACAACAGAATTATACCTTAAGCAGGTTAGCAACAGGAAAAGGAAGAGGAGGCCATTATGGTTTTCCAAGGAGGTAGCGGAGGAAGTGAAAGCCAAAAAGTTTACATTCAGGCAATACAAAAAGACACAGGCAGAAGGGGATAGGGAGAAGTACCAGGAGAAGCAAAGGGAGGCAGGGAGGTCAGTAAGGGGAGCCAAAGCTCAGACAGAAGAGCACATAGCAAAATCAGTGGGTAGAGGGGACAAAACATTTTACAGGTACATAAGTGAAAAAAGAAAGGCAAATGGAGGGATAGTGAGACTGAAGGGGGAGGATGAGGGCTGCGTGGAGGATGACAACAGTAAAGCTGACATACTGAACAAGTATTTCTGCTCAGTCTTTACTGAGGAAGAGGAGGGTAATTAGTCTGAAGGGAGTACAAGGGGTGGGAATGGTGCAGAAATGGACACAAGTCCCTTTACTCGAGAAAAGGTCCTGAAGGAACTGGAAGTAATAAGAGTTGATAAAGCAATGGGGCCAGATGAGGAGCACCCCAGGGTCCTTAAAGAACTAAGGGAGGTGGTAGCTGAACCTCTGGCAATCCTGTTTAGCCGATCACTGGAAACAGGGGAGGTACCCAAAGACTGGAGGACAGCAGATGTAGTCCCCTTATACTAAAGTGGTAACAAAGAGGAAGCGGGGAACTACAGACCAGTCAGCCTCACCTCGGTAGTGGGGAACATCATGGAAGCACTACTGAAGGAAAGATTGGTGGAACATCTGATTGTCAATGGGCTACAGGACCCAAGGCAGCATGGTTTCACCAGGGGGAGGTCATGTCAGACCAACCTCATGGAATTTTTTGACTGGGTGACTAGAGAGGTGGATCAAGGGAGGGCAGTGGACATGGCCTATCTGGACTTCAGCAAGGCCTTTGACATTGTGCACATGAACTATTACACAAACTGGGGAATATGGTGTGGGCAGGACAGTAGTGCAGTGGGTAGGTAAAATGGCTGGGCAGCAGGACACAGAGGGTGGTGGCAAATGGCTGTCACTCCACAGAGGAAAGAGTGACCAGTGGGGTGCCACAGGGATCAGTGCTGGGACGGTCCCTATTCAACATCTTCATCAGTGACATTCCCATGGGACCTAGAAGGCAGAATTTCCTGTTCGCTGATGACACAAAGCTTTGTAACAGAGTAGACACACCAGAGGGTGTAGACAGAACGAGAAGGGACCTGCAGAAATTTGAAGAATGATCAGGGGTTTGGCAGTTGAAATTCAATGCAAAGAAGTGCAAGATAATGCATATGGGGCACAAAAACCCTGGTACAATATATCAGTTGGGGGCCAGGATATAGCATGTACCAAGCAGGAAAGGGATCTTAGGGTTATCATCTCTGATAACCTCAATGTAGGGAAACAGTGTGACAATGCAGCAGGTAAAGCAAATAGGATGCTGGGATGCATAGACAGGGCATCACCAGCAGGAAATGGAGGTCATAATTCCACCATACAAGACACTAGTGAGGCCCCACCTGGAGTACACAGTATAGTTCTGAGAGACCAGCTACGTGAAGGACATAGACAGGGTAGAGAAGGTTCAGAGGAGGGCAACAAAGATGGTACATGGATTGCATCACAAGTCCTGTGAGGACAGGTTGAAGGAATTGAATATGTACTCCTGGAGGAGAGGAGGAAGAAAGGATATGATAGAGACATACAAGTATCTTACAGGGAGGAACAGGGTGCAGGAATACACTATTTTAAGTGAAAAAGATGTTCCAGGACTAGAGGCATGGGATGAAGTTGGAGGAGGACAATTCAGAGGAAATGTGAGGAAGAATTTCTTCACAGAACAGGTGGTGGACAAGTGGAACACCCTGCCAGAGGAAGTGGTGGGGGCTGAAACGATCACGGGATTTAAGAATGCATGGGATAGACATAAAGGAATTCTGGAGGTCAGGGTTAAGGGGCAACAGACTTCTAGGAAAACATAAAGTAAACTTACAAGCTCAAATGGGTAGACTGGGTTGGCTGTAGGCCCTTATCTGACAACACTGTCTATGTATCTATGTATCTATGTAACATTTACAAATATGACGTCATTTGCAGTATACAGCATGTCCCCACATGTAAAGAAAAACATTTACAAATATGACATCATCCTGCAGTATGCAGCATGTTCCTCACATATCAAGAGACACATTTACAAATATGACCACATTCTGTAGTATATTGTATAGCATATAATCCATATATCTAGAGAAACATATGCGAAAAGAAATAATTATGCATTATACATCATGTAATTCACATACCAAGATAAACATTTACAAATATGACATTATTCTGCAGTATGCAGCATGTACTCCACAATTCAAAAAAAATGTTTATGAATATAACAGCATTATGCAGTTCACAGCAGTATCAAGCAAAACATTTACAAATATGACATCATTTTGAAGTATATAACATGTACCCCCATAGAAAGCTAAACATTTACAAATTCGACACAATTCTTCAGGATACTGTGCAGCATGTTTCCACATATCAAGAGAAACATTTTCAAATATTGCAGCATTCAGCAATATACAGCATGTACCAAATATATCCAGACAAACATTAATAAATATTGTCATATTCTGCAGTATATAGCATGTTGCCAACATATCCAGAGAAACATTTACATATATTGCAAGATTCTGCAGTGTACAGCATGTACCCCACATATCAGGAAAAATATTTAAGAATGTATTGCTCGCACAGAGCTTTCTTAAGTCACCCGTTAAAAGCATCATAATATTGACATTATTTCAGGCCAGGGGTGAAGGGTTTCAAAGCATTAGGGCTGAAGAAGCAGAGGAACATTGATCAGTGTTTGTTCCCATACTTGGGATATGGAGTAAATTATTGGATAAGAACAATGAAGAGCAGCACACTCAGTAGTTTGTATGGTATATTGCCACCTTACCATCTATTCTGCATACAAATACAGAGGGGTTCCAAAAGTGCAGATATACACACTCCCTACATTCCCCCTGTGTGCACTTTAATAAGAGATAGTGTTGCTCCTCAAAGGCTTGGTATTATACAACACACTTGATGCTCCAGATAATAAAAGTGCAAACACAGTGCATGAGTTAAAAGCATTTCTATCCTTTCCTTTCCAGAATATCTAATACAATTTCTATGATAGCTTTTCTGAAGGGCATAAACAAAAATCTCAAGATTATATTATTTACACATTCTAGCAGTTTGCAGACAGTTTACAGGTGCTCTAGATTAAATCATTGCTATTATTTCTGAGTGCACATCCATGCAATCTGGTAAAATGCCCTTGCCTAGTACTGAAAATGATTATAATAACACAATTAGTGTTTAGGCTATGATAGTCAATTTAGAATAACTTGCAATAGTGAATCACCCATATAATGTATGGGGAGCACCTATTAAACACTGAATTCGATAAGTTTATTCCCTTGTTATGGTATTGCTGTAACGTTAGGATCTTGTTAACCATGCCTCAGTAAGTCATAGCAATATCACAACAAAGTAGAATGGTGCCCACAGCCAGAGTTCTGTGACTAGAATGGTGATCGCTACCATCTGCAGTTCAAATATGACAGTTGTAAGACAAAGACAAAAGCAACTGCCATGGAGCCCAGCATTATATCATTCTGTAGCAGTAGTGATCACATGTCTTTTATCGTGGAGTAGGTAAACAAATGCACATTCAGAAAAACAGAGAGTGACATCAGACCATTAAAAGCATACCTTTCAGAGATCCAGGAACCATGCAACATCAACATTCCTGTATCAGAGCTGGACAATATTCTTGCTGAGTTTATCTACAAAATTAAAAGAAATTATTATAGTGATTACGAACCGAGCACATTTATAGGGATATTAGGTAGCGTGGACAGGCATCTTATAAAAAACAAATATAGGCATGCTGTTTTCCATGGGAACTCTGATGTATTCAAAGACACTAGCAACACTTGGGGAAAAGCAAAAGTACCTTAAAAAACAAGGATTAGGCAGTAAGTCTAAGAGAGCAGAAGCACTGACCCCAACAGAAACTGACAAGCTATATACCACCAGAACCTTAGGTATGCATTCCCCCAGAACCTTACTTAACATGTTGTTTTTAACAATGGGCTGTACTTCATTCTGTGGACAGCAGAACAGTAATGTTTAAGATGATCTGACCTTACACTGTTAAATGACACTGAGGGGTTAAAATATTTAATTTATACTGCACGGTAAAGCAAAACTTGCATGGGTAACAATCCAAGAAACATTTGAGTCGTAAAGCCTCGGATGTGCAAGAATAAAGCTATCCCAGAAAGAGACCCAATACAAGCTTACAAGTTAAATGCCAGTCAGAAGCCTGTAGCAATGCAGTCACCAAATGCACCTTTTTACTTTGCCACTAGCATTAATTTCAAGCCAGGCGTGACACTTTGGTTCCGCAACATGACTCTGGGGGAAAACAAGATACATAGAATGATGGTTTTAATTACAACTCCTACTGGGTTGCCCAAAGAAAAAAGAATTATGAACCACTCAATGAGAAAAAACGCTATTCAATGTCTGGTGTATAGTGAAGTGCCCCTGACTGAGGTACAGCATGTGTTGGGGAACAAGTCGCTACAATCTGTAAACAACTACAGCCTCTTAAGTGAAGCAAAACAGAAAAGAAACTCCAAAATATTTGGTGGCCAGAATACATATGAGAGTATGCAGCCTGTTGCAAGCACATCCACTTCAGCTATTACAATGTCAAACCCAGAACAGAAAAGAGACACTGTCGAGAGACATCCCCTCAATGACCACGTTAATTTCAACATGTTTGGAAACAATAGCATTTTCATGCAAGGTTTTACAGTGAATGTAAACTAGTTTTATAGCCCACAGAAAAGAAAATGGGTTGCTGTCATACAAGACTCGTGGTCCGATGATGGGTAAAAACTATGTTTTGCTGACTTTGTTTATGTAGTAGTGATTATTGCAGTCCCTGACCTTGTTGGTATGCTAAAACCCCCCCATAGTTACCTTTTTGCAGTCTCTAACTCTGGAAAGCAGCTCATAAGTGTGCACAAAATGGACAGCTGATAGCATGAAGACAACACTATTACATCACCACTCCAAGTCACCGTGACCCTGAGACTGCCGACCAGAACTTCACAGCCAACTTCTGTTAAAAAATGTTGTGTTTTCTGCCATTACCCGCAATTTTGTTACTTAAAAAAGTAGTGTTGTAGTAGTGATTCACTAGTGTGTTTAGACTTCTGCTTTGTGTTTGCCACATTACATTCTTTACCATAACAAAGGATCTTTGTTTGAATTCCTACTGCCTGCTCAATGTCTAAAAAAGGTAAGACCACATTTTTGTTGCAGATTCATTCTAAACTGAGTTTAAATCATAATGTAAAGTACATGTAATTTGCAATTTATAGTGTATGGAGCCCCATATTCCATAAAGGCTAATGGATGGCCAGCAGACAATAACCATGCTGAAATCACTTCTCATGGTTTCCATGACAACAGTAAACCTCTCGAGCTGCACTCTTGAGGTTTACCTAGTTGTCATGGAAACTGCTCAAAGGGATTACAGCATGGTTATTGTCTGCTGACCATCCATTATCCTCCATATTTTTTGGCACAATACATTAATTAAGCATAACCAGAGTATTTAATGCAAGTCAGTTTCACAGGTAAAAAAATGATCAACTGGGCACAGCAGTGTTCACAACAATGCATTAATTTCAGCAACTTGTCACATATGATCCCCAACAACATCAGCTACTGTTCATGGGCACTGAAAAAGTCGTGGTTGAACCTGGTGGAGAGGGTGTGTGTGGAGCTGCTTTTGGACCAATGGGAAATGTTTTGGATCTTTAAGCTACTGTAAACATCACTTCATTCCTAGGCCTCAATGACAAACTGACTGCTGCCATTGCATACCACAGAAACAAAGAAACACAGAAGTTGTCAGCAGATAAGGACCTCTTAGCCCACCTAGTCTGCCCTATATTCCCTACCTACTGTGCCACCGCAGACCCTACTTGATCTCCAGTCTTCTTCCCCCTTGCCTTACTCCTGAGATCCCCTTGTGTCTATCCCATGCATGCTTGAATCCTGTTATGGTTTTAGCATGGTTCCACCAAGCCAATTCAACAGGAAAAATCGCGATGGAAGCTACAGTGACAACATCACCCCAACAGCCCCTACTCAGACAGCTGACAGCACTGAAAGACCACAGCATCAAAACAAAAGTGCTGATGAAACACCTACTATACCACACAAAACAAACACCACAGTTAATCTATAATTTCACCCCTGCACCCTCCATAAATTAGTATAACATACCCCATGGCACACATACTGTGTAGAAAAAAAGGAAACACTATGTCCCGCACTAGTAGCACCCCTCCCAACAGTTGAAAATGCACACCAAATGCATCCTCATGTGCAGTTCCTGACCTAACGATGCAAAAACCTGTTAGTGGCACAGACGTCTCACTGCCACTCCACTCGCCTAAATTCAGACACTGTAATTGACTCACTGTCACATCTTTGTTGGAATTCCAACTGCCTGCTCATTGCCTACAAAAGGTAAGACCACATTCCTGTTGCAAATTCATTCTGAACTGCATTTAAATCGTAACGTAAGATAACCGTAATTAGCATTTAAAGTGTATGGAGCCCCATACACCATAAAGGCTAATGGATGGCCAGCAGACAATAACCACGCTGAAATCACTTCTCGTGGTTTCCATGACAACAGTAAGCCTCTCGAGGTGAACTCTCGAGGTTAACCACACAAAAAGAACAACCACCCCTAGACAGAAACAAATAACACCACAGTTAATCTATAATTTCACACCTGCACCCCCCATAAATTAATATAACATACCCCATGGAACACATACTGTGGAGAGAAAAAAGGAAACACCATGTCCCGCACTAGCAGCACCCCTCCCAACAGTCAAAATGGACACCAAATACATGCTCGTGTGTGGTTCCTACCTAGACAATGTAAAACACCTGTTGGTGGCACATACACCTCACTGACACTCCACTCCAGGTGTCAACCTTAACTATTTTTTGCACTAGCCAGCCGGACAAGTTGATTAAAAATTGCACTAGCCCGCAGATGGTTGCACTAGCCCACAATAATAATGATAAATTTTGATCGGTTATACGGGAAAAATGCAAGTCAAGAAATAATCTTATTGCATATTTATCCTGCTCCCACGCTGCTTCCTGCCCCAGCAAAAAAAAAAAAAAGACTGCAGTCCAATAACACGCAGTGTGTACCCCCATTGTTTTTTTTACCATGTGCTGCTTGCTTCCTCTTTCTTCACAATCTTCCCGGCAATCCAGAGAATACCATAATAGCAAATGTTCAGTCAGGCAGTTCTAGTTCTGCACGCACAATAGCCAACATCATCATACACGTCACCACAGTCCCACCTTGATCTGCAGGGCAATGTACAGAATCAGGTAGAGAAAGACACTCTCATCCCCCACCCTGTGATTAACCAGAACTGCACTTCTGGAAGTTTCTTACACTGCAAAGTGAGCCAGGAAAAGTTTTAGGATTTTGTGGGAGAGAGTTAAACAAACACTGGTGGCTTGGTATGTAAGAAGCTTTGACATATCTGTTTATATATACCAGGCACAAAAATATTGATTTAACATGCTCTCTCCTAACAAAAAACAGATGTTTCATAACAGTGTCCTTTCATCAGTCAAAGGGGAGCAGTATACAGATATGATGCTGTACTACTTCTTTCTATATAGGATGTAGGATGATCTATGCACATCAGGAATACCTTTTTGTAACCTTTCAAATTATATATTTTACTAAGGTTTTGCTTTGTATCATACATGTTCCAACACATTGTTTTTAGGATGAAATGACATGCTAGGTGGTACTGCACTGATGGCATTGACTGGTGTGATCCATTAAGAGGAGCTGTGAACCCCTACACCAGTTATTTATGGCAGTGTTGGATACATACACTCAAAAGGTTGGGAAATGAGGCACACTGGTCTTAATACTGTGAGACAAATCAAAGACAAGTTCAGTATACTGGAAGCTAGTGACTTAACCACTCTACCCTTGATCACAGCATTCACACTAGTTGACTGTCCTAGCAATTGAGTGATAATGACTCACATTGAATCTTTTGTTGGCTCTCCCTCTTGAACTGCCAGATAATTGCAGCTGTTAATGAGCTGCTAATCACACCAGGCCACCTGGCACACTGAGAGAGATTAGCAAAAGGACTACAGCCTGCTAAAGTAGGGACTTTTTCAACTTCATTAACAGCCATGAAAAATATGCACTAGTCAAGACGGACAAGTAGAGGTTTAGCTGCACTAGCCCTGGCCAATTTGCACTAGGTTCAGGGCTAGTAAAACAATGTTAAAGTCGAACCCTGCTCCACTCCCTGAAATTCTGTCTCTGTAATTGGCTCACTGTCACAGCATTGGTGTAGCAAAGGCATATCTTTTATCACCCACCACCTTCTGGTGGGAGGCTGCTCCAGGCATCTATCACCCTCTCTGTGAAGAAGAATTTCCTCACATCTCTTCTAAGCCCCCCCATGCTTCACAGCATGACCCCTTGTCCCGGAACATCTTCTTTCATGGAAAATGCTACCTTCCTTTACCTTATTCATATATGTGAGGTATTTTAACATTTTTATCATATCCCCTCTTTCCCTACTTTCCTCTAGAGAGTACATATTTAGTTTCTTGAATCTTTCCTTATAGGGTTTTTGATGCAGGTCTGGCACCATTTTTGTAGCCCTCCTTTGTATTGCCTCCATGCTATCTATGTCGTTCCAGAGCTGGGGCCTCCAGAACTGGACACAATACTCAAGGTGGGGTCTTACCAGTGATCTATACAGGGGTAATACTATTTCCCTCATTCTGCTGGTGATGCCCATCCCTTTGCACTCAAGCATCCTGCTAGCTACAGGGATAGTATAACGCAAGTAATGTTAGGGCTATCCCTGTAGCTGCTGGCTGTCAGGGAGAAAAGGGTAAAGCTTCTGCTGTGTGGTGTGCTGTTGAGCATCTGTTGTGGTGCAGAGGGTAGGGCCACATGCAGTGGAATGTTGGAGGACTGGAGTTCAATTCCCAGTCCCAGGATATTCACTTTTTCCTTTTTTCTCCCCATTCCTGACTTACATTCTCAGTGTGTCCACCTCCTCCACCCTGCACTGTTTGACCCCCCACTCCACCAGTTGTCCTGCTGGGTTCCCCTCCCCCTCCTCAATGATTCCCCTTCCCCAAGGTTTCTCCCTGTCCCCATGTTACCTCCCACCCAGAGGTGGTTATAGTTAGTTGGTGGGGTTCAGGGGGCAAAGCACCCCATAAAGGAAGGTGCAGAGCCTCCTGCAAACAGTCATTGTGGCTTCTTTTGTTTAGTTTGGTATGGCAGCACTCACTGTTTTTACAGAGTGCTACCTTTGCTTTTGCTTTTTTCCCATCATTGTTTGTGTTAGTGCTATTGTGCTGTCAACTTTATAACCTAGTATCTGTTGCCCCTGGGTTTCAGTGCTCCAAATGCATGAGACCCCTGTGGCGCCCTGCTGGTCACCTTGCCTTCTCCAAAGTGGACCCCATTAACCACCACCCTCTGACTCCTATTGCTTAGCTAACTTGTTACCCATTTTACTACTTTTTGATCCACTCCTAGGTTGCCCATTTTGCTCACTAGTCTTCTATGTGGAATGGTGTTGAAGGCCTTACTGAAATCCAGGTAGACCACATTTAGTGCTCCTCCCTGATCCTCTTCCCTGGTCACCCAATCAAAGAACTCAATCAGGTTTGTCTGGCAGGACCTCCACTCTGTGAAACCTTGTTGCCTCAGATCCTGTAATCCACAGGTTACAAGGTACTGTATTTCACAATAATTTCCTTCAGTAGTGATTCTATTACTTTACCTGCTTCCGAAATCAGGCTGACAGGTGTGTAATTTCCTGCATCATAACTATTTCCACTATTGTGTAGTGGGACCACATCTTCCCTTCTCCAGTCCCCTGGAACCTCCCCAGTTTTTAGTGATAGGTTGAACAGAGCTCTCAGAGGTGCAGCCAGCACCTCCTTGAACTACCTTGGTATCTTAGGGTGCACCCCATCAAGTCCCATTGCCTTGTCTACTTTTAATTGTGCTAGTTCCTTGAGGACTTTCTCCTCTGTAAAATGACTAGTATCCACCTCCTTTCTTTTAATGCCTTTGTCCCTTATCTTTGGCCTGTCACCTACCCCCTCCTCCATACATACTGAACAAAAGTAATTGCTCAATAAGTCTGTTTTTTTATCCTCTTCCTCACAACCCCTCCCTTCCCATTTTACCCTTACTATCCCTTCTTTGATATTTCTCTTCTCGCTTTTATATCTAAAGAATGTTTCATCCTCTTGTTTTACTGACTGTGCAATATTCTCCTCCGTTTGCACCTTTGCGCTCCTAACTGCTTTCCCTGCCTCTTTTTGTTTCTCTGGTAACTGTCCCTATTTTTCCCCTTCTGTGTCCTCTTGTACCTTCTAAATGCTAGTTTTTTTGGCCTTACTTTCTCCGCTACTTCTCTAGAGAATCACAGTGGCCACTTTTTTCTCTTGCCCTTGTTAACCTGCCTGACACAGAGATTTGTTGCCTTTTCAATGCCCTCTTTATGTTTGCCCATTGTTCCTTGACTCCCACAGTTTTCCTATCCCTGCTAGAATGTCCCTGAGGCATTCTCCCATTTCCACAAAATCAGTGGTCCCCAACTCCAGAACCCTCATCTTTTTTTTTTTGCAGTTTACTTTACTTTTATTAGTTTCAAAAAGTAAAATACAAAATGTCACAAGAAAAAAAATCAGAGCAACATAAATGACATGATACACAACACATACAATTGACTCAACCATACATTTCAGAATACAATATATCACTATAGACAGGAAAAAAGGAAAAGGAAAAAAGTCCTCCCACCCAACTCTCCGCAATCAGGCAATGAAATTAAAATGATCCTTGGGCTAATTAGTTGGAGAAATAGAAAGCAATGTGTACAAAGTTTCCCATTTTGATCTATAAGAATGTATAGGTTTATAAAACTTTGCAATACTCTATTCAATATTAAGAGACATAAGGATTTCAGGTAACCATTCTGGCCAAGTGGGAAGAGCTGGGTCCAACCAGTGTCTCAAGATTAACAATTTAGTAACTGCAGAGATTATAGTCATATGTGCCTCATGGGAAGCACCTGTTAGTGCTGAATATCTCCCAAAACACAAACCTCAGGGGTAAAAGCATCTTGAAGACCAAGTAATGGATCTAATTTGTCTTGAATTAATTGCCAAAAAGAAGCAATCTGATGGCAGGACCATAACATATGCAATAGGGATCCCTCTGCTTCTTTACAGTGGGGACAAAGAGGTGACACCGTTCTTCCCATTCTATACAGCTTTTTAGCCGGTAAATATAGGCCATGTAGAACATTAACTTGTTGTAAATGAAATCTGTCTTGTTTAAAAAAATCTATAAATATCCGTCCAAATTTGAGACCAATCATCATCATCATAAGTAATACTGAGGGTATGAACCCAATAATAAGCCGCTGGAGATGTTGATTATCAGACTGCCTGGCCTATACCCTGATACAGTCTAGAGATCAAATGATCTAATTGTACTGCCTGAACCAGACTCAAAAACAAAGCACTAGTCCTGGTCGACCGGGGAGGAGGGCCTAAAAATTTTGTGACACAATGCTGTATTTGCAAAAATTGAACAAATTTAGTAACAGAAGACCCACGTTTTTCTTTATATTGGTCAAAGGAAATAAATACGCCATCCCTTAAAAAATTATTAAGGATTGGGGCACCTAAATAGTCCCAGGCCCTATGAAAGAAAGAGAGAGAGAGCCAAGCAGTTTCTACACTCTCATAATATAGAGGCACTGGATGCAGACCGGGGGTGGCTAGCACCCGAATATCAAACAAGTCCCAAAGTGGCATGCACTCTCAGCATGAAGAAATTACAGCCAGACCATTTTAAGTCTCTCAGTTAAATTTTTATTCAGTTATTTAACATGAAAAGCCAGTGCTGAAAAAACACAGACAGTATTGCAGTGCTTCGCCTCCAAAATAAGACTTCATCAGGGGGGCGTGTTCTTTAGATATAATTGTGTGTTTTATAGTCCCCACATGATGACCTCATCAGATAACATGATTAGTGCTCATGTCAGATTTAACAATAGATCAAAACAAATTAAGTACAAGTTTAGCAACATTAACAAAACACCATTTGAGAAAGCATTATTTACATGTTTTACCAACACTCAGACAAAACTTTATACTCTTGGAAGTTCACTGTGCTCTTCTAACTTCATTCACTAAATGCAAATTTCATTTAGGTGAGAAATGCATATTTGATGAATTTCAACAGTTTTATGTCAGATCATAATGTTTTTAACTTTAAGCAGCTTAAAATAAAATATCGCTATTGGAATTTCATTATTTTAGAAACATTCCCTTTAGTGCATTCACATCTTCTTAAGTATTCAGCATTGTACTGCTTTTACATTTTTAGCAACTTTAAAAAAATAAAGTATCACTGTATTAACTTTGTAGCAACAAACACATAGATTTGAGTGATGGCACATCATTATTTATAAATATATAGCATTGAACTGAATATCTATTGCTACATAGTATTCTTTCTAACATGGTGGGCCCACATAGTCAAAGAAGATTTGCGGCACAAAATGGAGATGGGTGGCCCATCCCAGAAAATGCACGGAAGTATGATATTTAAAAGGGAAAGATGCATCATGCATTTCCGAATGCACGATTGTGCAGAAATAATGTATGCAGCACAAACATGGGGGTGGGTACCTGAATGTGCTGTGCAAGTGTATATTCAGCCAACTTGTGTGGTGCATGTATCGCACATCACAAAACTGTGCTGGGCAAAGTTAGGTATGTAAGGGGATGGCCTAAATCGACCAGCCACTCACTGGCAGGCTGCAGAACTGCAGACAGGCAACCCTGAGACAACCCTCGGAGTTGCACCAGGATGTGCTCCAGGTACCCACACACAGCAGTCATGCCAGGATGGTAGTACCCAAAGCAACAGCTGTGCTGTATCAGCTTGTTGGGCACCTGCTGGGTGCCGCTGGGTGACACCACAGGCACTGCCCAGTCAGCCACCCCCTCAACACATCCAGATCAGGGACATCCAGCTGCCACATGCTAGTCAGGCACCCCCCCAGCACATCAGTGGAGCAGACAGGTACAATGTGGCACATGTACCAGGTGCTGTGGCCTGTATCCATATGGCTGTCAGAGTGTCACCCAGTGGAGGCATGCATCCATGGTGGTGTCTAGGACATGGGTGAGCAGAATGCATGGTGGTAATAGTGGCTGTATGGCATGGGTCAGGGACAGCCCAGCTGAACACACACATGGTGGAACACCATAGGTGCACACAGCACATCTGTGCCAGACACATGCCACCAGAAACCACATACAGGTCACTGATGCCATCCCTGCAGTGTGACAATGCCACATGTGCCCTGGGTTTGGTTCACTGTGGTGTACTGGTGGTGGACAGTGTACAACTGTCAGCAGTGTGGGGCAGGGGTGGCAACACCTGTAGCCTGCAGGCAGCAGGGACATGCCCCAAGGATGCCAGATCCTTCCAGTGTTGTGCATGCAGCCACCTAGGGCACGGACATGGACATGGGTAGTAGCACTGCAAACCTCTCAACTGTCACACAGCACAGGGTATGGCACTCATGTTATCACTCAGACACCCTCTGACCCACATAGAGTGGGTAATATTGCACACTAACCACTGGGACTGTTATGCAAAATTGTATGATAATATGAAATGCTGGGTATCAGTGCACAATAGAAACATTGGTGCACTTAATTCTACAGTCTTCTGAGCTTGCACTGTCATGTTTGCTGCTGTGTCACACATTCTGATCAGTCGTCACACACCTTGCCACACATTTGGGAGCTAAGGGGTTGGGGGTTATGTAGCACTGTATTCAGGCCAGTGCAGTCCACCCACAAACAAACATGCATTCTCACCTGCCTGCTAGGCTGCACTACCTCCTGATCACCTTTGTGGAGTGGTGGTGCTGCCCTGTAATGCTGAAACTGAGCATGCCAATAGTATGCAAGTGGGCTGAATACATTCCAGTAATGAGATACAAATGTGCTGCTTGGGCTCTGAGTGTACAGTGAGGCTATTTGCATATCCTGGCTGAATATTGCAAATCTGCGCACCGCGAAAATGGCCTTGTATTGTGCACTTCCATATGCTCTGCACTGGGCTCTGGGCACCTGCTGCACCGTGTATCTTCAACTGCGTGATTGCACATGTTTGGTATAGTCAGCTGCACATGCGCAATCGCATATTACAGCGCAAGTTCTGAATACACCATTGTTTTGTGCCGGCGCAGTTGAGTTGTGTAGCACAAGCACTTGCACAATGTAGCCTGCCACTTTTGAATATGGGGCCCCAGTTGTAGCTGTGAAGTTTCTATCAGTCGAAATTTAATTATTGCATACAGTTACATTGTAAAAAAGTATCTTTTGGCTAGACAAATCACTGTATCAGGTTTGTAGCTACAAGAAACAAACACATATGTAAAGGCTCATCCTTTTTAAAAACATGTAGCATAAAACTAGGAATCACCAATTGCTACATGGTATACTTTCTGTGGATCTCACATCAGTTTTTTCGTCTGCAAAGTTTAAACACAGTGAAATTTCATTACTGCAGAATACTTAAATTGTGTACTTGGCTAGACAAAACTAAATACATTTTCGCTATGGTTACTTTACCACTCTAAACAAATTTGCTTTCCTAAAGAGACATCATTGTTTTGTTTTTTTTATTTCACTTGTGATCACCCACTGTTACATGAAACTCCCTCTTGGGATCCACCAGCAAATTAATTAGTCACAGCTGATCCATTTTAAATCCAGGCCAGTCTGACAAGCACATTACTTCCTGAGGATTAAAAACAAAAAAGAATAAAAAGACATCATGCTAATTTCAGGCTATTTGAAGACAGAGCAGTGTGCTAAAAATTCTGCTGGACAGGCAAAAGGTTAATCACTTTCATGAATTAACACATAGTGGCGCAAGAGCACTCTTAAGATTGTGCTTATAATTGCGCTATTTTTTTTAAAACACCATGAGATAAATAAACCTATTGTCAAGTAGATTATAAGATTAAATCCTGGCAGTGGATATAAAGAAGAGGGGGAAATTGTGGGACCAGGATGAAGTATGGGAAGGGGGGGGCACCAGAAGAGCAGGCAACAATTAAAATAAACACAGTGATCAAATTAACAGGACAAAGGTTTGCAGCTTCTCTCATATTTAATGTTAAGACAATGTACCCAGGCTACAATGAGTTCGGGGGGATGTTTCTTTAGTTAAGTGATTTTATTTCCTCTCATTCTCTATCCTTGCCCTATTTCAGATATTGCTTCAAATCAAGCATTTCATTTAAACCATTTGGGTTAACAGTATTTAGTCTGTACATCCAGTATGCTTCTGTTTGAAGTAGAAGGTTCTGTCTGTCACCATCTCTATTGCCACATTTTATATTTTCAATTCTCATGCAATTTAGGTCTTCAGGTTTGCTGTTATGTTTCTCAGCTAAATGCCTCCCTACATGTTTCTCCATTCTGATGTTTATTATAGATCTTATATGTTCCTGCACATGTTCTTTCAAGGATCGGACAGTTTTCCCCACATAGCCCAGTCCACTTGTGCACCATAATAGGTACACACCAAATGTTGTACTGCAGGTAATCAGCGCCCTAATTTTTATCTGAGTGTTGTCTTTAAAGGAGCCCAAGTCTTTCCATACATTCACATATTGGCAGATATTACATCTGGGACATCTGTAGTTGCCAGAGGATCTCTTTGGCAACCATGTGGACTGGGTTATTTCTTTTCTTTTTATATTGGCTCATGCTTGCACAGCCAACATACTGCATTAGTAGCAGATTTGGAGGTGCAGTCACTGTGGGTGAATGCAGGGCACACATCAGTAGGTGTGTCCCTGAGTCCCCAATAAGACAGCTACAGGTGCTGACACCAACAACATGTAAACTGCCCACCAGATCAAAGAAAAGGTCCACTGCAATGAGAGCCAAGCTTCTCACACAGCGGCGTGCCTTTCCTGGTGACCAGTTTACAAAACATGGCAGCATGGTTCCGCAGAGTACCCCAACCCACTTAATTTGCTGATGGGGGAGCCCACGCTCCATCAGCATAATGCAACCCCCCCCATTTGAAGTGTATGCTGATGGGGTGCCCAATCCTCCCTCGGCATCATGTCCCTCCTTCCCAGTTTAATTTGCTGATGGGGGAGCCCACTTCCCATCGGCATAATTTCCCCCCATTTGTTGTGTACCGATGGGGGTGCCCAATCCCCCATCGGCTACAAAACTCCCCCCAAAAAAACACTCAGGTGGCACACTGGGAGCCCACCCCAATGTGCCAAATGCCCCTGCAAAATAAAAACTGTCTCACGATGTGTTTTTTTTAAACCTGCAAAGCAGAAAACAGTCCCTCGTTGATTCCGGTGGCCCCGGCCCCAACCCGTGCCCACCCTCTGTGCACCCTGCCTCCCCACACCCCCCTCACCCCATACTTGCCACTGGAGCTCAGCGTGACGATCTTCAGTGGACCGGAAACACGTCTGCACTCTTTAAAGTTGACCGCGAACTGAAGAAATGCCGGTAAGCTGTATAATGGCATAAATATGCTTTTTTCAACATTGGTGCATATCTCAGGCATTTTTGGTAATTTTGGCACCAAATATTCAACATAGGGTTATTGGGACCCTCCTTATGAATTCAGTCACTGATGGTGTTATTCGGCTCCAAAGGTGAGTTCGCAGTCACTATGCGGCATCACCGTTTGGGACCAATTAATGAAATGACAGTGCTACTGTTCATGAGAGGGCTCTCAAAAAGCCTATGTTGCAAATTTGGTGAAAAAATTCAAAAAAATGGCTGTTTTATGAACATGCGTTGCGCAGTTTCCACGCATGCTTGTAACTTCATGAATTTGTAATATTTTCACTCCAGATTTTCAAAACTGACATTTTTATGCACCTCCTTATGAATAGCACAGCTGTCATTTTACATATCCTGGCTGAAATGTGTTTTCGCACATTCAGCGCAGAATAACGTGGTCGCTGAGCGAAATCAGTTTTCAGGACAGTTTGAGAAAATGTCGGTGACATTGTTCATAAGCAGAGGTCCTAAAATGGCTATGTTGAAGATTTGGTGATAAAAGTCCATAAAATGACTGTGTTACAAGCGTGCATGGCGCAGTTTCTACGCACCCTTGTAACTTTGCAAATTTTGCATTATTTTCATGCCAGATTTTCAACACTGGCATTTTTTCATATCTCCTTATGAACAGTACAGCTGTCATTTTTCACATCCTGCCCAAAATGTGTTTTCGCACCTGTGTGGCACAATGCCGTGGTCGCTGTGGGAAATAAACTTATGGGACAGATTAACAAAATCACAGTGCCACTGTTCATGAGGGGAGGTCCTAAAATGCCTTTGTTGAAAATGTGGTTAAAAAAATTCCCAAAATAATTGGGTTACAGACATGTGCTGTGCAGTTTCTATGCCTGCTTATGACTTCACCAATTTTTCATATTTTCACTCCAGATTTTCAGCGTTGCCATTTTTTTACACCTCCTCATGAACAATACAGTTGTCATTTTTCACATCCTGCTCAAAATGTGTTTTCATGCCTGGGTCGCCAAATGGTATAGTCGCTGTGAAACACCACCTCTCGGCTAACAAACTGATAGTGCCACTCTTTATGAGCTGGGGTCACAAAAAGCCCATGTTGAAAATTTGGAGTGAAAATACCAACAAACACTTATGGCGTTAGGGTTTCCAACTGTAACATCCCACCCTGTAGAGACTGACAAGCATCAGGGGTGTGACTTGGGATCATTGGCTGTAATGCTCATGCCATTCCACCCCCACCCTGCAGCCACTGACAGGCATTGAGGTGTGCCTTGGAGTGTTCGACCCTAAAGTTCACCCCATTCTCCTATACTGCACCCATCTCAGCATATTTTCTTATGGACCGGATTAAGTATAAGGCCCAAAGACCTCAAAGCACACCCCAACACTTGTCAGTCTTTACAGGGTAGGGTGAGGTAAAATGGCATGAGCGTTATAGCTGATGACCCAAAGGCATGCCCCAACACCTGTCAGTCTCTGCAGGGTGGGAGTGGGGTTGGCATCAGTTCAATTTTTCACTGCCATTCCTATTATACATCTCTAACTCCTGCACTACCAATGCCAGTGAGATAACATTCAGCATTGACAAATGCTTGTTTTATATTGTCTGTGCATCACTTTATCCAGCATGCTGGGGGCTTTTCTAAATGAGACCCTGGGAGATGCTCCAACTGTTCCAGCCACCACACTATCACCCAATAATGTGGGTCAATTCTTCCATATTATGTTCCCAATTGAACCTCCTAGATTATTATATTGTGTTGAGAATGTAACTGGGCTCCAGTCTCTCTTTATGGAATCTCTCTCTAAGTCCATTACATCTCTCAGATTTCTGGTTTTTACATCATCAATTGCTTTTTTCACCAATTTCCTAGTGTAATCTGACTGTAGCAACCTGTCCTCTAACTCAGATGCTTCTTGATCAAAATCTTTTCTGTCAGTACAATTTCTGCAGATACACAGCATCTGGCTGTAAGGTGTAGAGTCTTTTAGATCCTTGGGATGGGCATGGTCATATTTTAGCAAAGCATTTCTTGCTGTGCTCTTTCTGTATCCTTATGTGGTGATTTAACGTGTAGTAGCATTTCCCAATAAAGTGATGTCTAAAAATCAGTGCTGGATTTAGTAAGTAGTAGTAAAATATTTGTATTCATTACAAATGGATAAAGGATAAACTCGATTGAGCATAGCTCATTTGCAACAAGGTCCCATTCAGTAAAAAATACAATACATATAAGGAAAAATGTTACAACAACATACAACACCGATTTTTCATAAAATGCATAAATATAAACAAATACAACATGGTTTACTCTAAATTAATAATAATAACAACACATACTATAAGTAATTATATATCCTTTATATATCAATAGCAGCATTGCCTTTTTTGTCATGAGCTAATTAGATACCAGTATTGAATCAAAGGCCAGTGATTTTTTACATTAGACAGAAACAAAGACTCAGGGATTACATTCCAACTCAAAACTCCTCTATAATATATAGACTGTCATCCTACATCCAAGTTGCATCTAGGCAGTTCCAAACTAGGCACTTGACAATTTCGCAGTGAGGCCAATTTATCCCTATATATCAAGTTTTCTACCACATACACCGGATACTTCCCCTGCAATCCTTTATAAATAAAAGCTAGCAAATGTTCGTGGTTACATTCATAGAGCGTTGGCCACTTTAACTGATCATAAAGCAAACATCTGTGGGTTAATCTATGGACCCCTAGAACAAATCTGGCTAAATTGTTACAGCTTGCTTCCAACTTCCTTAAATCCTGCTTTCTCCCACAAGAATAAACTATATCCCCATAATCAATCATGGGGATAACCATCGTATTTACCACTTTTTTTCTTACTTCCATACTCATTAATGATCTAACCCTATAGAGAGCCCCTATTCTTTTATTTACACTCTTTATCAAATTACCAATATGTATATCCCAACATAATGAGCTATCGATCCAAAGACCCAAATATTTATACATGTATGCCCGTTGGATCTGGGCCCCCCCATGAACAACCAATCCCAGGGCTATGTCCTCCAACCATACACTTTTTCGATGTATCAACATGGACTGTGTTTTCTTCATGTTCAGAGTCAACCTACTGTCTCTTAAAAAACTCTGCAGATCATCAAAGGCTAACTGGAGCCTATTTTGTAACATCTTAATAGATTCATGTGATGTATAAATTATAGTATCATCAGCATAAAGATGATACTTTATTTCAAGATCCGGTAAAGATAGTCCATTTACATATATGTTGAACAACAATGGCCCCAGGATGGAGCCCTGAGGGACCCCTGACCCAACAGGCAAAAAACATGATTCCTGATCTCCCAATGACACCTTTTGACTCCTATTCATCAAATATGATTCCAACCACTTTCAACTCAAACCCACCACTCCGAGGGATTTGTCTATCTTAATTGTGAATTTTAGATTTATTTCATTTGTGTTTAATCATTCAATGAACTCATTTACAGATTATTTATTTCCTTTCCAAATGCATACATAGTCATCGATGCACCTAAATCATTTGATTATGTTGTTATAAAATGGATTGACTGGGGCATTTTGCACTGTAGTTAGCTCTCAATACCCCCAAAACAGGTTAGCATAGGATGTGGCCATTACAGCCCCCATCGCTGTGCCACAAGTTTGCAAGTAGAAAGTGCTATTGAATTCAAAGACATTATGTGTTAGTTTAAATTCCAATGCCTTAATGATAAATTCATTTGGTGTTATGCTGCTAAACTCATTGTTTTCCAGAAAGTATCTTTTCACCCATATACCATCCTCATGTTTTATTGAGGAATATAATGTTTCCATGTCAGTTTTTAACCAATAATAGACTTCCTGCCAAACAAGGTCAATATGTTTTTAAATGATATCTCCAGTATCTTTTAGAAATGATAGAAATGATGATATTGTAACTACTGAGTTCTGTAGATAAAAGTCTATGAAACTTCCCATGTTTTCAGTAAGTGAACTTATCCCGGAGATTATGAGTCTCCCAGGTAGGTCATGCATATTTCTATGTACTTTTGGTATTGCATAAAAAGTGGGTTTCATTGGGAATTCTTTTAACATAAATTCTAACTCTTTTTCAGCGATATCTCCATTTTTAACATGGTCTCGTAACAATTTTAACAAACTCTTTTTTATACTCTGGTATAGGTTTACTATTTAGTTTCCTGTAGTTTCTACCATCATCCAGTATTTTATACACTATGGCCTCATATTGTTCCACATCGAGAACAAGAACATTGCCACCCTTGGCTGCTGGTTATATCACTATTTCTTCAATTTTTTTCTAATTCTTGAAGTGCTTTGCATTCAGAGGCAGCAATGTTGTCTCTGTGGTATTTTTTAGTTTCTTCAGCTTTCAACAAATTTTTAACTTGTTGGAACACTACTTTTCATATGCTGCTATACTAGAGTTAAATACATTTGGGCAGAATTCCAATTTACCTTTAAAACTTTCTTTCTTTAGTTTTTTGAATTCACTGGATTTCTGTACAGCGTTGGCATTATCATTTTCATGCTATAATTCCATCAGAATCTCCATATTTTGTATATCTTGTATATCCAAATCATAACTAGCCATTTTATCATTTGTTGTTACTTCAATATCTGTTCCTTCAGTTAGTATTTGTGAGGCTGATATTGTATCATCAGAGTTTTCCAATTCAAGCTCATCTGTGTAACCCATTTTAAAGTTGTATGCAGGATAGTTCTCCTTGCTAGCAAAAAAGTACTTTAGTTTTATTTTTCTCAGAAATGTAAATAAGTCAGTCTAGATCCGAGAACTATTGCAGCCAGTTGAGGGAACAAAATTAAGTCCTTTCTTCAAAATGTCTATTTGTGATGGTGAAAAAGCTGTAGATGATAGATTTTGGACCTGTAGTTCAGCTGCTGCTTCTTGACCCTCAGTGCCCCCTTTTGTATTAGCCTGTTACTTCCTTGTCCTCTCTGTCCCCTCCTATCCTTCTTATTTTTCTATAGTTCTTTCTGCTGTCTCCTGGTTTGGGTCTAATGTTCTCCTCTCTAAAAAAAGAAAGTATACCATATAGCAATGGGAGATTCCTAGTTTTATGCTAAATGTTTTAAAAATAGGTGTTTGTTTTTTGTAGCTACAAAGTGGAGATATAGAAATGAACCCCTGGTCCTAAGGATAAAACCCTAAAGATAACCCATGACAATGCAAGGAGTCTGATAAAAAATGGACTTACTTAAGGCATGGGTAGAGATTGAACATTTTGATATTATTATTACCCTGACGGAGACATGGTTAAATAATATGTTTGATTCTAAAGAAATTGAGTTGAGTGGTTACTTTAACTATAGGTTAGATAGAGGGACACAAGGAGGGGGCGTACTGTTGTATTTGAAGTGCTGCCTGGGCCAATCAAAACTACTCTACTCTGGGAGTATAAATGGTATTGAATGTATACTGGTTCATTTACAAGATTTTGACTTGGTGATTGAGACAGTATACTCCCCCCCAAAAGCTAAGCCAATTTGGTTTGAAACGTTTTGCCACTTAATTTGATCTTGGTTGGGGACTTCAGTGCTGCCTCGGGTGGCCAAAGGGGGGAAAAATTGGAAGATTCTTTCCAAAATTTACAATTGGAGCAAGTAATAGACACTCCTACAAGGAAGGGAAGGTTAAAAGGCCCAGGAAACATCTTAGATCTAATATGTGTGACTCCTGAATTGGTGTTCCTGGATAAGAGGGTGAGCCCCCCAGACTTGGGGGAATCATAGTGTAATTGCCTGTTACATCAAAGTAAGTTTAGGTCAAACAACAAAAGAGAACACCATACCCCGAGTTAAGAGGAGATGTTATAAACATTATTGCCCACAAGTAGAGATGCAGCGAATTATTAATCCACCCATGAAGTGGATGCAAAGTGGACACTTCACGTCCGTGGAGCACAACGTGAAGTGGACCCTGTAAAGTGATCACTTTGCATTATTATTACCACTTCACGTTCTCATTATGCCTTAACGTGAAGTAAGGCGAAGTGAGAAGAAAATAGGCATATCACATGGCCTGCAGTACTGTAAGTCACGTGCTTTAGCCAGGCAGGAAGGAAGTGAGACAGAGAAGCAGTTTCACTTTCTCCTTTGCATTTGTACATGGAGAAAGCAAAATTGCGAGAGGAGAGGAGTTTGCTTGGCTCTCATTTCTTGTTACTGCCAGAAGAATCAAACAGCTTTTTTAAAAGCTATTTTATTTAGTGTTTGTATTGTCTCAGTGTTTTTTTGGTTAGTGAATTTTTTTGTATAAGTTTTTTTTTGTGTATGTGTGACTGTGTGTGTGTGCGTGTGTGTGTGTGTGTGTGTGTGTCATTCCGTGGACCCAGGAGGATGGAGGGTCATGTTAGAGTCAGAGAAGGCGAATCGCTGGCACATGGGAGTGTTAGGAGGGGAGGAGTGTGGACCCATGGGGCAGGGCGGTCATGTGATGTTGGACTGCTCCAGACTCCTGGCCAGTGTTGCTTCCCCTGAGGAAGCAACAGGAGCAGCAGCAGCACCAATGCCACCGGTGGCTGTTGCTCATCCACCTTCTCTGCCACCACCACTATCAGAAGGTGTTGGAGCTCCAGCAGCACCCCTCCATCACCTCCACAGCCACAGGAGGTGGCCTTGGCAATTGTGGGTGATGGTGGAACTTGTGGCCTACAAGTGTGTACTGTGTCTGGTCCCCCCTCAGCTCACCAATATGGGAGTTTTTTAATTGTGTGGTGGGAGACAGCCCAGTGGTGGAGTGCCATGTGTGTGGTGTGCTGGTGTGTCATGGGCCCCTTGGGACACATTTGGGGACCGGTGGCCAGTGCACCCACATGATGAATCACCACAGGGCAGAGTGGCAGGCTGCCATGGAAGGGGCCAGGTGTCCACCTGCTGGCCCTTCCATGGCAGTGGCCGAGGGTGCTGCTGGGGTGGGAGATGTGCCTCACAGCAGTCACCACTGCAGCAGAAGGAGGAGGGCTACATCAAGTGCTCCACCACCACCGCCACCACAGCCACCAGCACCACCCTGTCCACCACCAGCCCCACTACCTGGATTACCCACTACAGTGGACACCAGCACAGTCCCTGTAAGCCAGTCTGACCTCTTCCTGGTGTGGGCAGCACTGGAGGAAAACAACAAGTGTTTCAGTGCTTTGGAGCAGCAGGTTACTAGAGTGGAAGCACAGCAACAGCAAATACTGCACCTGCTGCTGGACCACCATGGCATCCCACGGCCATAGTAAGTCCGGGTATTGTTTTTGGCCCCACACCCACCCCCACCTCTGACCCCACCCCATACTGTGTTGTACTTTGTTGTGTGTTTTTGTTTGTTATTATTAAATCATACACATTTTCCTTCCAGGGAATCTTTCTTGCACCACATAGTGCAATACATTTTGAAAACCAGGCGTAAATGCATTACAGTGAGTCATGTGACAGAGGCATTCCCATTCTGAAAATCTGCCCACATTCTGCCTCCCTTCTCAGCAACATTAGGACGTGATGGCAGGGAGAGCGCGTGCGTGCTCCGCCTTACAGTGAATATCGGAATGTGCAGGTTTCCGAATGTTTCTTCATGTTAATGGTCAGTTTGAGGTGAAATGTGTGGCCATGTTTCCAGTAAGAAGAGCCTTGTTAGTGGAAACATCCCACATTTCACCACAAAGTGAACCTTATAACAATAGGAAACATTGCTTGGGATAGCTGCTGGACATTCAGTATAGTGGAGCATGCACCTGCACTCCCCCTGCCATCACATCTTAACATTGCTGAGAAAGTGTGGCACAGTGTGGGTTGCTTTTCAGATTGTTAATTCCTCCATCATGTGACTCACTGTAATGAAATTATGGGTGGTTTTCACAGACATATATTGCACTCTGTGGAGCAAGAAATATTCCAGTGGTAGTAATGCCTCCACATATTATTTTCTGTGCATCACCATAACTATGTAATGTGGTGACTGTCTGTAAAGCAGCAGCACAACAATCTGTTGATAACTCTGACCTATATTTTTTAATGCTATGTTACAACTTCCTTTATTTACATCCTGACTGACTACAATGATACGATAATTTGCAGTAGTTGAGTGTGCTGTACTACCTTTTTTCATGTGTGAAATAATGAAAGGAGCATTCTTTTTAAATTGGTGCTGCTGACAGTGAGTGTGACCAGGTCTTTGTCATTGTTTTCCTCTTGTTTTCTCCATCACATCAAGTAGTTGTCATATATCACTTCTGTTGTTAACTAACAGTTGTGCATCAGTCAGTGTTTTATATGACACTACAGAACAATAGTTATTGAAAAGCAGCTGCAAATAAATACAAAGCTGGTTGGAACAATATTGGAAGATGTGCTCATTTTGTTTTCATACATGAAAAAAGTAGGAGTAAGAGAAGCAGACATAAATTGTGAGAAGAATCGTATCATTCAAGTCACTGACGACTCGGACATAAGTAGTGGTTGCTGTGGCAATTTAAAGTAGCATAAAAAAACTACAGTTCAGAATTGTGAGGGCATTCTTGCAATGCTGTTTTAATTGTAAAAATGTCACTATGACATCATAACTATGAGCTCACAGCAACAATCACAGAACACACAAAAGTGGCACAGAGTCTCCAGATTTTTTTCTGCAGGCTCACAGTGCATCGTCCTTGTGTGTAGAAAATTGACAAGTGGTAACGAAGTGAAATGAGACTGTTTCAGCACATACAAAGTCCCCCCAGAATTAATGGCGCATTCATTCATGCACACAGTGGTGGCACAGAGTCCCCAGATTTTTTTCTGCAGGCCCACAATGCATCCTCCTTGTGTGCAGAAAATTGACAAGTGGTAACGAAGTGAAATGAGACTGTGTCAGCAGATACACCAGTATAAAATGATGACTGTGAGGTGCATGTTGCTGGTCCAATGTGTTGTGCGAGACTATTCCACCAAATGAAATGTGATCATCTCAACTGGATTGAAAGGTGCCCTTTGGATGTACACTAATAGTAGCCTTGGTGAGTATATATATATATATATATATATATATATATATATATATATATATATATACTATATGTATAGTTGTGTATTTTGTAGGTGATGAGGAGGGTGTTGAACTGACATGGACATGTACTCATGCTATTGTTCTGCATCACACAGGTGACTCATAAACTGTTCGTGTGCACATTCCAGTGCTCAATGAGAATTTTTTGCACTTAAATTGGAAACGGATAACTCTCAAGCACATGAAGATAAGTATTTTTTTTGGGGGGGTGGGGGGACTCAAGGGGATAGCAAATTGCCTGATACCCCCCACTGAAAACATATGGTTCCCTGTATAGTGAAATAGTATCTCAGAAAATGAGGCACCTGGAGTCCACCAAGTTTCCTAGGCCTAACTAATTTATCATATGAATGGTGTGGTGGTTTGTGTGCTCATAAGAATCTAGATACTACACAATGCAAGCTTAAAAACTATTTAAGTAGTAAAACAATGTTCAACATTCCCAATGGATATAAAAGCTGGGGAAGAATGTTAATTTTAATAATATTACATCTGCCCCATAAAGTCGGAAGTAGCAATTTCCATCTGTCCAAGTCTTGCAAAATGAGTTTCAGTAAGGGGTCTAAGTTGAGGGATTTTAAAGTAGAAATGTTTGGAGAAATTTTAATACCTAAATATGTTAGGCTGTCCAGTTCCCACAGCAAACCGAATGCAGCAAAATCCTGTTTAAAACATTAAAGTGGGAGCACGATAGTCTGTGTCGAATTAAGCTTATATCCAGAAAAAGAACCAAATGTTTGAATAACAGAAAGAGCTGATTGTAAAGAATGAACTGGATTAGGCAAAATGCAATAAAATGTCGACAACAAATGTAGAAATTTTAAAGTCTACAGTACAAGTCATAATGCCAGAGATATTATGAGAGCTATTAATTTTCTGAGTTAATGATTCTAAATAAAGATTGAAAAGAAATGGCGAAAGAGGTCAGCCAAGGTGAGTGCCTTGGGAAATGGAAAAGGGGTTGGGGAGTGCTCCATTGCATAAAATTTGAGCTATCAGACAGGAGTACAATAACTGTATTCAATGGAGAAATGAGTCAGAGAACCTATATTGTTACAACACCTAAAACACGTAAGGCCAAGAAACCCTATTGAAGGCTTTTTCCACATCCAGAGAGACCAGAATCCTGTCAATGTCTCTCTCCCTAGATGCAGAAATTAAATGAAACAAATTACAGAAATGATCACTTGAAAGTCTTCCTTTCACAGACACCACCTGCTCAGGGTCTATTAAATCAAACCAAACCTGGTTTAGGCGAGTACCTAAAATCTTTGCAAGAATCTTCATGTCAACATTAATGAGTGAACTAGGTCTATAATTTTCAGGGTGGGAAGTATCTTTACTGGATTTGGGTAGAACAACAATAGGGGCCTCCAGAAATGGAGTTTCTAATAGAGGGGAGGAATGCCGGTAGTTATAGAGAGATGTTAAAGTAGGAGCAAGCTTGTCAAGGAACAGTTTATAAAAATCTGAGGCAAACCTGTCAGGGTCAGGGGCATTATCTAAAGCTAGAGAAGTAATAGCTTCTCTAACCTCACCTTCAGAAATGGGACCCTTCAGAGAGGAAACTGCAGTGTCAGATAATCAAGGCATTGGGTCATCTTCCAAAAAGGAGGACATGACATCGAAATTACTTCCTATTTCTGGGTCTTCAGAATGTAACTGAATATAATAGCCCATGAATATTTGGGTCATGTCTCTAGTCTTAGCAGTGAAGGAATCCTGAGCGGGATCATAGAGGGACTTAATCCACCGAGTTGCTGCTTGCTGACACAGCATGAGAGGCAACAGCCTACTGGCCTTTTCATCCTGGCCAACATATGTGGTCTTTAATGACTTCAGAGATCGCTGAGTTTGATCTAAGAGTATAGTGGAGTACTGGGTTCTAAGCTGGGCAAGCGGAGTACGAATATCTTCGGAAGTGGTCAGAGATACTTTTCAATATCCCCAATATTAGAGAGTAAGATAGTAATATGCTTAGAGATATTTTTCTTGCATTTAGTAGTAAGACAAATCAGTTCCCCTCTCCACAGACATTTTAGAACCCCCCCCCAAGCCTTATCTTGAGCTTCAACAAAAGTCCAGTTTATGGCAATAGAAGAGTTAATGTAGTCCTTCATATTATTAACAGTTAAAGAGTCAGCAAAAAGAGAAGTGTTAAGGGACCAAGTATGGTCTCTATCGGACTGGTATGTAAAATCCATAATGAGTTGTTTTTTTTTTTTTTGTATATTTTCTTTTTACACCCAACGGCCCAGGCATCCTTCTGAGGTACTCACTTGGCAAGGCCTCTACTCCCTTTCAGAACCCATCACTACCAGCTTCCTCCCCCTGAAACACCCAGGCAGATCTAGCCCCTCTGATCACCCCCAGAGGTGGGCCCACCCTCCTGTGGTAGCTTTTCTGAAATTAGAGTTGCCTACCTGAGTGTTGGGTCACCTGTGGAGTCACCTGGTGTGATGGGCTGGCGTTGGGATGTGGGCCTGCACCTGGAGTCCCCATCCTCTCTGTGATGCCGTAGGGGGATTTTCTAGTTGTGTGTTTTTCCCCCAGGAGTGCAGCGGTGCAATGACATCAGTGATGCTGCAGATGTCCGCCACACTCTTCCCACTCATCAGCCTGAGTGTGTGTAATGCCTTCAGCTTCCACCGGGGCTACTACTTTACCAGGCATGCCATAGATCCCTCCCCAGGGAGAGGAGAGCAGTCCACAGGATGCTCAATCCTCTCCCTCCCCTGCTGACCCCTGACCCGCAAACTTGATCTCAACCTTGGGTCACTGGCATGGTGCAAGGTGTGGCATTCAGCACCTCAGCCCTCAGTGCCACTGGGTCAGCTAATCCATAATGAGTTTAACTGGGGCATGATCAGAAAGGACCAGAGCTTCTATTTGACAACCATTTACTGTGGCCAGCAAGGGGGATAGAAATCAGTAATAATCTAACCAGGAGTAAGTTATATGGGTGAGAATAAAAAGTATATCCATTAACTGTAGAATTCAAAGCACACCAGGGATCAACTAGGCCAGAATTATCAATAAAGCTTCAGATTCTGGCACTGCACAGGTGATAGTCCAGACTTCAATCTATAAGTCCTGTCTAAAGCATTAGCCATAACTAAATTCCAGTCTCTGCCCAAAATCCAAGGAAGGTGTGTATATGGAGCCAGAACAGTAATAAGTCTAGTAAAAAGGAAGGCATATCACTGTTGGATCCATATACAGAACCTAAAATAAGTTCCATGGGGCCTAAGAGGCCATGTATAATGACAAATCTGCCATCTTTATCTTGAATTTCAGATATAAGGGAAAAAGGTTGAGATCTATGTATTAAAATGCACACTCCCCTCTGATGGCTACTATTTCCAGCCCTGTAGGCCTGGCCTACCCACAAATGGTGAAAAAAAGCAATGTGGTTATTATGAAGATGGGTCTTGTGTAATAAGGCTAAGTGGGAATTAAGTACTTTAAGATGTTTATGTATAGCTTGCCATTTAGTTCAAGACTGCTCTCCTTTTACATTCCACATAGTTACATTCCATGGAGTTCCCACTGTGGACAATTATCCATAAGACAGAGCAAAGAATAGCTCAGGGTAAAAATCATGAATGTATCCCTTAGTAGATTGCAGAGGACCTTCCCCTCCCTAATTATGTACATAAAAAAACTGTTGCCAATCTCAAATTATCCCATAAAGTACCAAAAATAAAAATAAAAAAACAATTATGCCGAAAATAAACTATCCCATTTGCCCCGCAAAAAAGAGGCAAAAACCCACCCACCATATACCAGCCCATGAATGCTGATGGATGAGCGGCTCCAAGAGTCCATCAGTGTTGAATTAGTTCTCCTGAAATTCCCAGTGAAAGCCATTTGAAAGAGGATTTTACATGAATCATCAAATTATAAGATTGAGGAATAATAAAAAGTAGTCAACCGGGGAGAGTCTAAAATATGAAACTATTTCACAAAATCCCTTCTTCCCACAGGTCAATAAGCATATTAAAATCCTCATCATCTTTGATTAAGGGCCCCAAAAATCCATGAGGAAAGAAAGAAAGAAAGAAAGGGAAGGGAGGGAAGGAAGGGGGAGGAGAACAGAGATCAGATAGCTTACTTAACATTAAAAATAATGAACCAAAATAAAGAAAAACACATAGAAAAAGGAAAAAGCAAATAGTACCTAATAGTAGAACCATAAAAAATATAGCTAATTTGCATAAATTAAAAGTATTAAGAAATCAAAAACTGCCGAGCATTGAGGGTAAAAAACAGTAATTTATATATTTAACCAGTAAAACTGTGATATAGTCCAAACAACTAGTGTTAATAACCAAAGGGGTGATATGGATAATTAAAATAAATGACTTCCCATATAAGGGTCAGGAGACTGAGGTGATCAGTATGGATCCACCTCCTGTTGGCTAAATCAGGCCATAGGAGGGGTAGCATACACTGCCACAGTAAGAATTATAATTAGGGTATTCCCTTGTAGAAGAGATAACAAAGAAAGTAAAAGAGATAGAAACAGGCGTGTTATAACCGCAGCTTAGGGTATAAGCAAATGCAAAACACAATTTTAATTTTGTAGCCTTTCAGAATTTCATGGGATGGCACTCAATATAGATAAAGGGGGTTGAAAGAAAAAAACTCCAAATGCTTGATCACAGCCAACCACTGGGAGAGGAACTCCTCCAAGTTACCCATGCTAGCCACATAGGCACCATTCAGTGTATTAATCACCACGTCCTTATCGAACATCAGTGTTCAGCATATCTGTAAAGATTAGCACCGTCCCTCATCACCACTATCCTAAGAACTAATCTGGAGGCTGGTAATAGAAAACAATCTGTTATCTGCTGCTTAGAGAGCTCCAAATCATGTCACTCACATCAAGAAGAGCCCTTGCTGTATTACCGCCTGTACATATACGGGAGGTAGAAGAAGGAAAAAGTTAGGGGGAACCAAGTTAACTAACAAAGATGAGAGATGGAAAAGAATAGAAAGTGCATCTCATAACGGTTTTACAGTGGCAGTGCTCTCATTTACCCTTCGCCACAGCCTGTCAAGGAGAAAAGATCTCACTGGCCACTCTCCCCTTCCATAACCTAGCAGTGTATAGTCCTAAAACTAGGGATAAAAATGAAATCCACTCATCATCTGTCATAGTAAACTAATTGCTCCAACCCCTAACAGTTAAATTACTATTTTATATTATTATAAAAACAGCTATCTAAACTGGGCTGTCCTTGGCAACAAAAATACATAGGCAATACACCTGCTATTAAAGTAAAATTGTCCGGGGTCCTTGTATTATTAGACTAAATAGCCTGATTAAAAATTAAATTAATAAGAAAAAAAGAAAATAGCATATATATCGTTAAACCCCAGACACTACTATTTCCCTGGGAGATCCAACGAGCCAAATAGTAAATCGCATCAGGGTGTACAGATTAAATAACCCAATGAAATAAAGTATAAAGAGTTCCACTAATCTTTAACCTGTGGAATACAGAATCCCATATTAACTCTAGTGTATCTCTAATCCAATATTATGCCAAAAAATGCTAATTATGTAAAACAGTAAAAGTGATTATTGCAATATAGTACTAAACTAACTTATAAACAGCATAACATTCTGGAAAACCACGACAATCTTAATATCAAATGGCAAGAATAGGTGCCAGTTCAGAAAAAAACCCCATACTCATATTGGTCCATCAAATAAGAAAAAAAAGTCAAAGAACATATCTATTGCAAAATGTCCCCATCAAAGTCTTAAGGCCAGCTGCCCTCTTCAGACTGGGATTTTCTGAAATTAAAACGGACCTCATAATTAAAACAACAACTTAAATGACGCAGTTTCTGGTATGCAGCTCTGGTCATGGCAGAAGGAATGTTCCAGAAAGCGTTCCATAATTGTACTTATAATTGAAGAAAGAAAGAATCCAAATAACCATAAACAAAGGATACAGACGTCAGTTAAGTGCAGAAAATCCAAACTGATATAAAAGATCACTGTTACTAGTCATCCTGAAGATTTAGGTCCAAAAAAGATTTGGAAAGATCCTCGGCAGTTCTTGCATAGCTTGGGTGGCAGATTCAAAATGTTTGATCCCAGAGTCAGTAGTGAACTCGAGAGATGCTGGATAAAGCACGTTATAAATGGAGGGGAAAAATACTGAAAGCTGATTGGCTGAAGCAAACTTTGACTCGTGACGATATCTCACAATATCGTCACGGTCCAAAACTGATTACTAATATCAGCCATTTACAAACACTTCAGGGCCATTTTATAATTGCAATAATACACTCCAGGGTGAGGTATATCATGGGATATCATCACTTCTTAGGTGCTTGAAACACTCGGCCTGTGGCCTCTTGCCTCATAATGCACCCAAGGCATGACAATATCTCATGATATGCCACATCCTGTCATGTATTATTGCTTAATTATGTTTGATGTGTGCTGCCCATAATTTCGATTTGGTCTCCTTATACTCTACTCTTTTCTGTCAAACCTGCAGAGTTAAATTCTGCATCAAACTGAGCCAGCAACATACCCATTGCAATAATTGCAGGGAATGGACCTGCTTTAAAATATGGACCCTGTCTAGGTGATTTAGTAAACAAAAGATCAAGGGTCTGGGTCTCTCACCTGGTGCCGGTTTTTGGCTGTAAAGCCCGGTGCAATCATTCTACAATGTAACTAGGGTCATTTGGAGAGGGGCCCACCACCTTAGTACAAACTTTTTGGACAAATTCAACTGGATTGGAGCCTTCTTCATTCTCATGAAGTCCTAACAGCACTAAATTATTTCTCCTTGAACGTCCCTCTAAGTCTTCTACCTTTTCATTTAATCAAGTCACAGAGAGACAAAGCTGATCAATTTATGGATCCATTTTGGCTTGCTTATCCTCTATGGAGCTGATACGGGTCTCAACATCGGACATTCTAACCACTTAATCTTGAAGCACCAGTTTAAACAATTGTAAGTCAGTAATTAAATCATACAGTGCTATCTTAATTTTAGTCAGTTCAAGGAAGAAGTTTTCTGTAGTAAGTTCTTGCAGAGATGCCGTTGACGGTGTTGGAGGTGAAGCACTCCTATGCTGGCGTTTTGGCTCCAATACTAGAGACCGTTCATCTGCAGCTTCAACTTCAGAAATTTCTGTGACCATCCTCTCAGCATTCTCAGGTCATTCAGTGGAATCCATGTTACCAATTCTGTAAATAGTTATTTTTTAGCAATAAGAGCCAAGAATAAAGTAAATCAACTAGAAAAAAATAAGTTTTACAGTTGGATCGAATGGAGCTCACTCAAAGCAGGTCTAGCTCTGAGCAAGCATGATGTGACTCCTCCCCCAGGACCCTCGTCTTAGTACGGCTCTATTGTAGCCCAGTTCATATTCTGAGACACACCATAAGGTGAGCACTTGTCCCCAGGTGGCCACCCACTGTGACATCAGCAACACAATTGGGGTCTTGGGACTGTTGTCGTTCAGTCACTACCAGCATGCCTGGGTTGTCTATGGGCACAGTGGTCATCTTCCTACTACTAGTGTAGGTCTATTTGGGGCAGGTGAGCCATTCATGTACTGTGGATGTGATGCATGTTGCAGAATGTGTCTTGTTCCATGATTCAGACACCTCTTGCAGAAATTTTACCCCACCTCATGTGCTGTATGTGGTATGCTGTAGCCTCTCTGTTGAGGTCCCTGCCATACACTTCCACACCATGGTAGAGGGGGTGGCTTGCAGTTCTTGAGCTGAAGTGTCACACACAAGAAGCTGGTGGCTGCATCTGTCAAACCCTTCCCATGTGCCACGGATTTGTCACACAGGAGTGGTTGCGGTAATTGTTGGGACTTTGATGCCAGGACCCCACCTATACCAGAATTTGGTACAGGGTCCCTAGCACACTGGGCTGCAATGAAAGCTGCCATTTTCCACAGCTTGCATCTGTCTAAGGCTATTTTGAAAATTAAGCCCATAGTGTCTAGTGTCGGGATCCAAAACACTTCCCGTTGAAGCAATCTCTTGGTTAAATCTCCTCCCCCAGTCCCAATTCGACCTCCACAATCCTGGAGAACCTTTAAGATATTTCTGGGCCAGAGCAGTGACATGGAGGGCTGAGGAATCTGTGTCTTACCTCCTGCTATGCTGGTGACCCATGTTTTCTGAAGCGGGTCACGAGGTAGGCAGTGGGAGAGATTGAGGTCGGAGGACAGCTCATCTCCCTGGGGAGGGTGACCTGGCAATCCCAACAAATGACTGCCCCCAGGTGGAGGCCTGAGGGTACAGTAGAATAGGATGGGGATGCCAATGAAGGGTGCGTGCTGCGGGACTCCGTAGCATACATATGCCTCCAGGGCATGTGCTGATATGTCACACCCCATCAATGGGGAAGGCCAAGGGAGAAAATGGTGGAAAAACACCGACGGTGGTGAGATGACAATCGACCCCCTGCAGGCTCTGTACTGGTGACCAGGCAAGCCAAGTCCTGTGGCCAGGACTGCAAGAAGGTAAGATCCCAGAGAAGCTGGGTGACAGGGCTGGGGGTCCATTAGATGGGGGCCACTGGGGGAGATAAGCAGCACAAATTACTGACAAAAAAAGAGGTTTCTGATGTATACCTTGCCTCGATATAGTGGCAAGCCATGGCATATTCAAAATTATAATTTCTTATTGCTGCCTTGTGCTTGCCAAATCTTATTGTTAGAGCTCTTTTTGTATAAGCCACATACCCCTGACCACAGGAACATGTCAAGAGATGGATAATTCTGGTACTGCTGCAGTTAATAAACTGCTTTATGTCAAATATTTTCCCTGATCTAAGGTGGCAGAAAGTGAGGCTATTCATTGTATTTGCACAGTGGATTCAATGTCCATAACAGAAATTGCCATTCAGATGTTTTGGGAGCCATGTGGTTTTATTGTCTGTTTTTTGTAAAGTGGTTCGTACCAAACTGTCCTTCACACTCCTGCTCTCCTATAAGTAATCCTTGGTCTCTGATCACTTAAAATTTTCAGTCTTGTGTCACTCTTTAGTAGTTCCAAATGTTTTTTAATAATGTTCCCAATCTTATTCAGATTTCAAATTCAGATTCCCGTTTAATGCAGGAATAATTCAATTGAGCAAGCTCATTCACAAGGAGATCCTGGGACATATATCAGGAGCACAAACAAAGTAGCAGCATATTATACATACAAACATTATATAATCCAGGTGGCAACACAGAGTATATATATACAATAAGAGTGGGTACAATGTGCAATGTTATACAGACATGGAGTACAGTAGATAACGTAGGCATAGTAGACAGTAAATAACAATGGCCTCAAGTGTGCACAGCTGAAGTACAAAAACGGATTAGAGACATGTAAATATCAGTGACTGAACTACGGCAATAAATGAAGTGCAAAGGCCTTAAGGTAGACATAGATAGATGGCCACTAGGGAGTTCATTAAGTACTGGAGTACAGGTAGTGTGAAGTTGGAAAAAGAGAAGATCTAGGAGGGATGGGGGGGTTTAGCAGAGTGAGGGAGAGAGTGAAGAATGGAAGGTAGGAAGTGTTGTGAAAACCTGGGGGGTGGGGGGGGAGATGGTACTGAGCAAAGACTAGGGAACCAATATCAGAGGTCAGGTTTACAGCCTGCAACAGATCCATTTTTCTTTAATCAAGCTTGTGGTAAAGGTTTTAAAGGAATTGACAAATATGAGGCAGGTAAGCTTCAGAGTAGACTGTAGATTGTTCCAATCGTTTGGTAGGGTATAGGAGATGGCAGTTTTGCCAAAGGAAGTGTGAGTCCTGGGTATGTCTAAATACATGAAGTCCAACTTCCTGAGGGAGTAAGTACAACGGGAGATGTGGGCAAGGGGAAGTAAGTAGCCTAGAAACCTTTTCAATAGAATTTTTAGCGTCCAGATGCCAGACTGTAACAAGCACCTGGTAGTGAGGGAGGTCAAACCAATGGACACATATCGATTGCAATGGTGAGTTCTAAATTGGGCATTAGTGATGAATCATATGGCTTGGTGATAGAGGATGTCCAGTTTGTGCAGACTGGTGACTATGGCAGATTTGTATATCAGATCACCATTATCGAGAAGGGGTAAGAAGGTGAATTGCACAATCCTGACTCTAGTCTCCTGGGGGAAGAGTGATCTATTTCTAAAGAAGAAACCTAGTCTAGAATCAAGCTTACTGGTGAGGGTGTCAATGTGGGTGCTGAAGGAGAGTTTGCAGTCAAGCCATATACCTAGATATTTGAACTTGGACACTATCTAGAGGGGTTCCCCAAGGAGGGTGGTAATAGTGGTGTTTGTCTGTAAAGGCAGAGAGGTGACGTTGTTGGGGGAAAAAACATAGCCTTAGTTGTTTTTTAATTGAGTAGCAGCTTCTGCTTGATGAGGTTCTGTTCGAGGCATGAAAAGATGGCCTGCAGCTCTCCTCTAGCTTCGGACATGGTTGGTTTTGATGAATACAGAACTGTGTCATCTGCAGAGAAGTGTAGCTTGCAGTCACTGATGTTAGAGTCAAGGTTACTGATATAGATGGCAAAGAGAATTAGATCTAAAATGTAGCCCTGGGGGACACCTCTGGTAATGGGAAGGGGAGCTAAGAAGAGACCGTCCGCTTTAATTTTCTGAACTTTACCTGACAGGTAGCTGGTAAACCACACTGCTGTGGAGGCAGTGGCACCTTCGCTGTGGAGGCTTTGGATGACAAGGTTGTGATCAACAGTGTTGAACACCTTGCTGAGATCGAGGAAGATGGTGCCTGTGAATCTTTTTCCATCATAGACTGTAATCCAGTCATTGGTAACGTTTGCAATGGCAGTGATGGTACTATGGTTTGAACTAAAACCTGACTGTGCAGGGTTGAGAAGGGAACTTTTGAGGTGGTGCTTAAGCTGGTTGTGTACTAATTTCTTGAAGATTTTGGAGAGTGTAGGCAAGATAGAGGTTGGCCTGTAGTTATTTAGGTCGCACAGGCCACCTGATTTGAAAAGAGGGATTATGTGCGCTGCTTTCCAACAGGAGGGTACTGAGTCTACAGAAAAGCTGAATAAGTGTAGTATGAGGGCAGTAAGGAAGTAATGCCCTAGCTTGAGCAGGGAGGGATCAAGCCCATCTTCACCACCAGCCTTCCTGGTGTCTAGCTTGTCTAGCTTAATGAGGAGATCCTCAGCTTCTTTAAAGGAAACATGCTTGAGCTGGAAAGCTTGGGTTGATGGAGGAACTGGCTGAGGGTTACTAACTTCAGCAGAGTTGAATAAACTAGCATATGAGGAGTAGTCAAAAGCCAGCCCAATGGAGGCAAACTGCATGTTAAGTTCCTGAAGGATCTGGGTATGATCCTCAACAACTACACCATTAATCTGGATTTTGATGGGAATGGAGGGAGAGGATTGATGGCTTTTTACCGATCTCATAACTTTCCAGAGTGTAGCTGAATTACTGTTTGCCTGCTCTATGGCAGTGATGTAGAAGTTTGATTCTGGGTACGTATGAGCTTGATGCAAGCATTTCTGGTGGCTCTGAAGATCTGTCAATCAGACAGTGATTTGGTTTGTCTGGCATGAGACCATAGTTTATCACAGTTGGCAAGTGCTGGTTTATGGTCAGGCATAAACCAGGGGTGGGAGAACTTACTAGCTCTGATTTTTATTATGGGGGCATGTTTATTGTCCAGGTATGTGATTTTATTATTAAATATTTTGACAGCCTCGTCTACCATCTTGGCAAGGTAGAGGTCTGGCCAGCTTACATTTCTTACATCTGCCAGGTAGTTCTCGAGGCTAAATTTACAGAAGGAAAGCTTCAATAAAAGTTTGGGTAATGTGAGGCCTTGGTGCAAACTACAAGCCCATGATCACTCAGGTTATTATGAAAGATGGCAGACTGTAGGATTTTATGTGGATGGTTGGTAAGGATTACATCCAGGACAGAGTTATTAGCAAGGTTGGCGGTGTTTGCCCTGGTTGATTCGGCAATGATCTGCGTGAGGCCAAGATCATCACAGAGATCTTTGAGGCTGTTGGATTTGGAGGATAGCCACTAAATATTTAGATCCCCGAGAATGATTGTTTCATTTGTGGAGGTGGCCACTAGTGACTTCAAAGTAGAGAGAATGTCCAAACCACCGGCATATGGCCAATAGCAGCCAATTATAGAGAAGCTTTCCGTGGATGGCAAACTAACTTTCAGGGAGACCAGTTCAAATTCTTTTGGCTTTGACATGCAGTACATTGAACATCAGTGATATTATATTTGTCCTTGGCATAAATAACCACACCACCCCCTCTAGATACTCTATCTGCCCTAAAGAGATTATAGTTTGGAAGGGTGATTTACTGGTCTGTGACCATATGTTTGAGTCAGGACTCAGTGGCTATGAAGAGATCTGGGTTAGTGTGTGCAGCCCAGACCTGGACCTGGGCAAATTTCTTGTTTAGGCTCAGAACATTGCATAGCATCTTTTTTATGCCCAATGCAGTTGAAAAATCTGAGGGTGAGGCAAGGGCTGTGGGGGGACCTGGATTGATTTCCACATTGCCAGAACAAAGAAGAAGCAACAGTATTAGCTTTTTAGCAGGGCATAGCACAGAGGCAACTGTCTTCCTCTTCTGGGAGTGCCCCTGGTGTGGAAGGAGGTATAGTGGTTTAGCACGGGATACAGGAGAGCAAAGGTTACAGTAAATGCAGAGAAGGGAGAGTGCTCTAATGGTCATGAAGGCCATGGGGTTATACTGCCTTAGGGTTATACTGAGTGACAAAAGTAGAGAGATGCTTCATTTCAAAGTCATTTTGTCCAGTCAAGAATTCTGTTCTATCCATAGTTTCATAGTTTGATTATGAGTTCAGTAGGCATGGAATGCCTTTGGAGAACTTGCCACCTTCTATTGGTGGAATTTAAACTTTAAACCTTCCATATGTTCATCTAGTCTATTTTCAAAAGTGTTGATTGTGTTGCTTTCAACAACTTCTTTAGGGAGTATCCACCTGGGTAGCATCTTGTAGTGCTTTTTGTAGTAGCTTATCTGGATAACCTCTTTCCAGGAATATTTTTGTAATTTCTCTGCTTGCCTCTTTAAAATCAATTTCACTTGAACAGGTCCATCATACTCGTAAAAACAGCCCTTTTAGTATATTTCTGACCAGAAGGCATGGGTGACAGCTTTCCATTCTTAGAAGAAAATTGTGTTACATTGGTTTCCGATAAAGTTTAGTTTCCAAATGGGACTCATTTTTGTAATCAATACATCCAACAACATGATTTCTTTATCGCTGATCTCACTAGTGACTTGGAAATGCATACTGATGCTACTGATATATGGAAGGAACCTTTGTAATGTCTCTCTAGCTCTGCTCCATATCAGGAGGCAATCGTCTATGTGTATCTCTTCCACAATGTTATGTGTGGAAGGAAACAACTGATATTCTGATCGTAAATGCTGGGGTGAAAGTTACCCCCATTACAGTCCCTTTTATTTGCATATAATATGTCCCTTCAAACCAGAAGTAGTTTGTTTCTAACACAAATCTTGCCAAATCCATCAAATACTGAATGGGTGGAAACATGTCCCCTCTTTCTGATAATGCCTTATGCATAGATTCAAGCCCCCCCTTCATGTGGAATTTGTGAATATAGATCTTCTACATCTATTGTAACTAGGAAATCTGTACCTTCAGCTGCCACACCATTCAGAATTTTCAAAATATAATGTGTGTCCTTAACAAAGGAAGTTAAAGTTGGAACAAATTTCTGAAGAAAGCTATCTACAAATTTTGAAATCAGTTCAGTAGTAGGACTGATCAAAGAGATAATAGGACAGCCAGGTACACGTGTAATCTTTTAGTAAATGTTCAGAAGCAGGTAAAGTACTGGCTTCCTTGGCGATGTAACTGTTAGAAAATATATTTCTTTATGTGTGATTCATTTAGACTCTGCCAATTTTAATAAGTTGTAAGGTTTGGGCTGTTATGTCTTCAGTTTGATCTTTTCAAAGCTTTTTGTAAAACTTCTCATTTGTTAACTGATGTACAGCTTCTATAATATTTATTTATTTATTTAAGAGATTTACCAGGAAGGCATACTGAGCAGAGCACCGCTCGATCCCAGATGCGCCCGGGGTTACAAATGGTACAGAAATACAGAAAAAAAACATACATAAATATGTTTGGAATAAAACAATGGATGAGACAGTCATAATACAATTTGAAGGTACATTTTCAGTAACATTTCAATAAACATTTGGTGCTGTCAGCATAACAAAGTACCAAAAATGGAGTAACCAGACTGGTGTTAACAGCTGGTTGTTAGGTTGTGAGGGATTCAATGGGGGAACAGGAGCAGTTTGTAGAAAAGTGCATTTTAAGAAGGGCATTCCAGTGTGGAGTACATGTGGCGTGTCTAATATCAGCTGCCAGGGAGTTCCATAACTTGGGCAACTTGAAGCTGAAGGTAGCCTGGCCAGACCGGGTGGTTCTGCGCGGAATGTGCAGAAGCTGAGAGTCTATGTTCCTGAGAGTGTAGGCCAGTGGGGGGAGGGCAGTTAGAGAGGACGACAGGTAGGAGGGGAGTGTCTGCGACCAGAATTTAGCAGTGGTTCTGGCACAGTGTAGCAATCGCCTGTTATGTAGAGAAGGGAGGTCCAAGGACTGGTAGAGGTCACAGTGATGAGTATTAGGAGGACAGTCCACGGAGAACTTGCAGAAGGAGTTGAAGAGGGGATCAAGCCTAGATAAGGAATTTTGGGGGGCAGCACAGTTGACAACATCACCGTAATCCATAATCGGGAGGATCATTTTTTGGACTATTGCTAGTCTGGTTGGTAGAGGGATGCAATTCTTGTTCCTGTAGAGAGCTCCCAGCATGGGGTGTAGTTTTTTTGTGTAGAGCATCTATATGCACAGAAAAGTTAAGGTACTGATCTAACCAGACACCGAGATATCTATATGAAGTGCAGGCCTCTAGTGGGGAGCTATCCAGAGTGTAGAATGTTGGGGGAGCAGGAAGGCTGGTTAGTTTGGCCCAAGAGCCAAAGGTGAGGGAGACTGTTTTTTTTTGAGTTTAAGAATAGTTGATTTGAGAGGAACCAGCGTTGGATGGAGTCGAAGTCCTTCTGTAGACAGGCTGTCACGGCATTAGGGGATGGGCCAGAGGCAAACAGCACCGTGTCGTCTGCATACATATGGATAGCAGTATGTGGGCAGGCAACAGGCAGGTCACTGAGAAAGATAGAGAACAGCAGGGGGACGAGTACAGACCCTTGGGGGACTCCACTGGTGACATGGAGTGAAGTGGATCTAGCTGAGCCAATACGGACTGATTGGGACCTACCTGCCAGATATGAGTGGAACCAGTTATTTGCATTCACAGACAGTCCAGCTTGGGCGAGTTTAGCCAACAGCAGGGGATGTGAGACCGTGTTGAAGGCTTTAGCCAGGTCAATAAATATAGCTGCAGTTATTTCCCCTTTGTCCATACCCGTAAGGATGGTGTTAGTGAGGTGAAGAAGAGAGGTGGTGGTGGTGGTGGAGTGATTTTTTCTAAAACCGGCCTGGAAGGGGGTGAAGAATGATATGGTATTTAGATAGTGGTGGAGCTGGGAAAGTACAAGGCGCTCTTGAATTTTGGCTAGGATGGGGAGCAGTGATATGGGCCGGTAGTTGGATGGGGAGGAAAGGTCATCTCCTTTAGCTAGGGGAATGACTGTAGCTTGTTTCCATATTGTAGGGACTGACCCGAGTCTAAAAGACAGGCTATAGAGCGAGGTTAGAGGATAGGCTATGGCAGGTGCTGAAAGCAGGAGCATTTTGGAATCAAGGCCCGATGAGCATTTACCTTTGGATGGGTTGAGTGACTGCAGTATTTTTAGCACCTGGCCAGGTAAGACTGGGCAGAGTGAGAAGGAGGCCGGAGAAGATACTGCAGGGGGAACAAAGGGCAGGGGATGGGGATGGGAGGATAGTAGAGAAGATGTAGTGGTGGAGAAATATGAATTAAACTCAGTGGCAACCAAGCTAGGATCCACAATGATTCTTCCTCCTAAGTTGAGAGTGGGAGTGAGGGGTTGGGCCAGTGGGGAAAGAAGGGATTTTATTGACTTCCAGAATTGTGTAGGGTGAGCGAAGTTATTGCTGAATGCAGAGTTAAAGTAATTAGATTTGGCCTGATGTATGAGTCTTGTGCAGGCATTTCTTAGCGACCGGTAGTGTTGCAGAGTCGTTTGAGCACCTGTAGACTTGAAGGATTTCCAGGCTCGGTCTCTGGCTCGTAGATGTTCCATGAGGTTTGTTGTTACCCATAGTAAGTGGGCTCCTCTTACTCTGGATCTCCTGAGAGGAGTGCGGAGATCTCAGGTGGCTAGGAAGTTGGTAGAGAAAAATTTCAGGGCCTCATCTATGGAGGTGGCCCTAGGGATGAATGACCAGTTGATGCTGGTGAGGTCATTTAGGAGAGCGGTCAGATCAAGGGATTTGTAAACTCTGTTGTAAAGCGTGCGGGGGGAAGGGGCTTGGGGCGGAAGATTTTATGCACCATATAAATCATATGGTGGTCACTAAGGGAGTCTGGTAGAAGGCCAACTTTAACTATCCGATGGGGGTGGGTGCTTAGGGCCCAATCCAGTAGAGTGTGTTTCTTGGATTTATGGTTTAGGCGAGTGGGTTCTCCTATTTGCTGGGACAGGTTTAGAGCATTTATTTGGCAGCGCGTTTTGGAGGCTACGCTGCCTAGCCAGTTCTGGTTGAAATCTCCAAGGATATGGAGTTCGCCGCCTGCCGTAAGGGACCTCAGGTTGCCAAGGAGGTCAAGGATGCTACACAGAGGTGTGTCTGGCGGGCAGTATGACCCTGCTATGTATACAGGGATAGAGTGTGGCAGGAGGATTTTGATTAGAAGGGAATCTATAGATTGTATGGGTACTGTAGGTGTGATTTTGGAGAACTGGAGTTTAGAGGAGATATACATGGCAGTGCCGCCCCCCTTCTTTCTGCCCTGTCTGTCTTGGCGGATTAAGGAGAACCCAGGTATTGAGAATTCCGCGTCCAGGTTATGGGGCTTCAGCCAAGATTCAGTAATGATTACAATATCAGGGCGAAGGGATAGGACAGTAGTTTGTAGGGGTGCTATTTTGTTTAGGATGCTGCAAATGTTTAGGTGGACTATTTTAAAACCTCTTGGGAGGTGAGTATCTGGTGCGGGGGGTTGCCCAGCTAAAGGGGATGGAGGGCCTGGGTTATGTTCTACGTCCCCGGCTATAAGGAGAAGGAGAGCCAGTATGTGCCTTACTAGGCACATGGTCTTTAGTGAGGACCAGCATCGAAGGCGAAGGTTGGGAGTTAGTGAGTTAGGCTTAGGGTCTAAGTAGAAGGGGATATGTAGAGCTGGTAGCTCTGCATGGAAAGAGGGAGGGAGGATAGAGGCCCCCAGGGACCAGTTATGCCAGTGGTACTGATTGTGGTCCACTAGTGCCGAGAAGGAGTGGAGGGGTGGCATTGCACCCAAAGGGAGAAGTGGCAGAGAGCCAGGTAGAATAGGGTGGGATGAGGGTGAAAGGAAAGATAAGGTTAGGCATAGCATAGTAATTGCTATTGTGAGATACTGCATTTTTTTTTCAGTAGTATATATGAAAGCTGCTCAGAGGTGGCCACTAGTGGCTGAATAATATCAGGAGCTAATGGGAAAGTGGGCTGATTGGTTTACGTGCTCACAAGATCAGCACTATATAAGGAGGTGCTCACCAAGGGTGGTGGTGGGGGCAGCTTTAAATTGATTTTAGGCAGAATTTCAAGGCAGTAAGGTTACAGAATAAATATGTGGAGAAAGGCTCGGTTTAAAAGCAGTCTAGTGAGCAGAATGAATCACTGTGTCCCATTTAGCTTTAACCGGTAAAATCTTTTAAGGCACTGATTCTGTTCCCCTTAAAAGTACATTAAAGTACAGTTCAGTTCCCCTTAAAGTACTGTTCCCCTTGGCGCAAATCCAATGTCAGTTGGGAGGCAGTGTGATGTGAAAAAAACTATCTGCACTGCTCCACCAACACAAAACTGAAAGACAACAGTCAGTCTGTGATATGAAAAAAGGCGCCAAGTTCAAAATCTGTGGCGCAGCTCTCTCAAGCAGCTGCAAGTGTGGGATCGCTACCTGGGCGCTCTGGTGCTGCTCCGATGTCCGCGGGGAGATTTGGTGGCTGTGGGGAGGGCCGAACAGCTTGCCCTCATGACCGCACTGCTGGGCGCTCTGGTACTACTCCAATGTCCGCGAGGGGATTCGGTGGCTGATTGATCCCAGATTACTATTACCCATCCTTTGTCCACTGATTTTATGATGGCTTTTGTTAAATTTTTAAGTTCACTAGGGCTTTCCTTTCACTAAATGTAATATTCCATGTCTTATTATCTGTATTCTTTTGCAGAAGCTTCTTTACATCCCTATACATCAAGTTGTAGTATGTTGCTAGGGTGGGGTTGCTCGTAGGTGGACAGAAGCTCGAGGGATTGTGAAAGGTCATGACCTCCCTAGTCTCATATGTAGCTTCAGTGAATTCTTTATATATTGATTTTTCTCTGAACAATTTAGTTAGATTCAAATGTATAAAAAAGTTAAAAAGATCAACTTCTGTGTCAAATTTGTTAGGTTCATTGATCAGGATAATGGACAGGCCCTTACTCAGGATGATATCTTGAACTGGTGTCAATATCAGTTTTGATATATTTATGACTGCCATTCAGGGTTCATCATTCTGGGAAACTTCACTGGGACCCAGTTCTGCATCTCTCTCGAGTGCAATCTGCCACTCTTGCCTCTGTTTCCTGTCCCTTTCCCTCTCCCTCTTCCTCTTTCCCAACCCCCTCCTTGTCTACCTCTTCTCTGATTTCCTGGATCTGGGTCCAGTTCTTCCAAGTCCTACTCAAAAAAGGAAGTCTATTCTGAGGTGTGGTGTGGTGACTCAGCAGATTGGCATGCTTGAGTGTGGGAGCCTTTCTGGTTTATTATTTTCTTTGGATATGGTATATTACATCACAAATGGGTTGCTATTTTTACTATTTTGATGCTGGTAACTGGTTATTTCAGTTCATAGCAGACTTCCAAAAGGGATGATACTGTACCAGTCCCCCTTTCATGACCACAAGCCTATTTATGTCCCATTGTGTGGTGAGCTGGTGTGTATACTGCTCTTTTTGAATTATCAGTGAAATCATTAAGTGACATGCTGCACAGGTAAGACTGTTCCTGGTCTAATTTATTTTATGGCACTGACCCACCTCTACAGAGTAGAATTTCCTGTGATGAACTGACTGTTGCACTCCAGGGTATGGTGCACCTTCTTATGTGAGTTACCAATTGTGTGATTTCTTGAACAATGATTCCTAACTAGCTTTAAGCAGAGCTCTTCAGTCCCTGCATGAAGCAGGATGTGTAGGGCTCATTGGGCCCTGTGGAACAAATCAGCTGTGTCCTAATTTTCTTCATGCAGGGTCTTTGTGTGAAACACAACATGAGTTTTATCTGTCTTCACCCAGGGCCCTTCGAGCCTGCATGTAGCAGAACATGCCCTGTATGAAACTTGAGCTGAGTCCTAACTTACTTAACACAGTGACCTTCAGGCCATGTGCGAAATGCAGCATGACTCTAGGAAACTTCAACCATGTTGATGTATTAAACATTTTATTTTTCAACATGCTGGACTTAGAGAATGTTTGCAAGCATTTTTGTTTTCTTCATATTTCGTAAAGGAAAACCTTTGTGAAGTATTGTTATCTTTTTCTCTAAGTCCAGAAATGTGCATACTGTACATGCTCCCATACATAAAATTGTTTTAACCTTTTTAACTGTTAATGTTTGCTAGTTAATAATGTTTCCATTTTTTGGTTTTGTAGATTTCCTTCATGACTGGCTCTAACAAACCTGAAAGTTTCATTATTTAAATTGGTGCACTTTTTGCTCTAGACTTCGGCAAGCAAACACATTCAAAAAGGGAGGAATTGTACATGATTTTACTAATTAACATACTCCTGAACCACCAAACAGATTCACACAAAACAGATAAAATAATTACCCCAAATGAATGAGGTAAGTTTCAGTGGCTAATGTTACTGAAATAAGTTATCAGAAACCCCTGTCTTGACAGAAAACTAACTCAGCCCTAACACATAGGTGCTACTGTGCCAGCCTCACTAGGGCTCTCACAATCCACATTAGATAGGTTGGACTGGGCTCTGGCTGGAGGCAAAGGACTTGGAGCTTGCTTTCTGGAAGGTGAGTAATTATTTGATCCTGTATTGCAAGTATATCTCATTTCATTTTGTTCTACTTGTGATGTTATATGCATCTTATGCACACTTTTGTGGGCTTGTGTATTACACATCTTGAAATAAAACATTTTAACTGACTATACTGGCATGTTTGCTTTGGGATGAACTGGTTTAAATAGAGAGCAGCTTTTTTCTCAGAGCGGCCCTTCTACTTTATTTATAAGACTCATACCGAGCAAAATTGACTGCCAAAGAGACCAATGCACTTTGAAGTCCAGGATGATACTCATGGAGATCTGGTGGGTGAGTGGATGGCTGGGGTACCATGAAAGAGAAATTTTGGCTCTTCCAAAGAGAAAGACTGGACAAAAAAGGAAGTAGGTGGCTCTCTTTTAAAGGATGATGTCTGTGAAACACAAGGAGAAACTTAGTGCTACACACAGTTCCACTGAATTCATGAGCCGGATTCTCAAATATGTCAGAATGCCGCTGACCTCAGATGAGCTGAATGGATGCAAATGGGGCTTGCAGTATTCCTTGGCTGGCATTTGGGATTCTCAATCCCATACGTCACTTGCTGTGAGTTAGACCAGCTTTTTGCTGGTCTAACTTTGCATCAGTCATGGGACCTTTTTATGAGGTTTATGCTAAATATTTGGCCCAAGCCACTGCAAAAGGGTAAAGTGTTACAAATGTGTGCAACCTATGAGAATGTGGCGCATGGTGCATCACTGGGTTTGATGCAAGGCTTGTTGCAAGCCTGCAGCACCCTTTGAGAATTGGGCCCCATTTGTTGAAGTACAGAGAAAAAAGCAGTGTGAGAGGACAACAAGTCACCTAGAAAGGAACTAAAGGGCTGTAAGCAACTCAAATCAGCTAAATGGATTCAGTGGTGATAAGTGTTTTGCAAAAGTTAAATTCCACAAGTGTAATTCAAGTGGCATTACTTGTTACGCTCCCATGAATCTTTGAGCAAATTTTTCCAGTTAGTAATTTGTGGTATTGTCACTGTAAATAATAAACTACTTGATCAAGCTTTCCAGCTTTGTTAGATTCTAGGACCCATTGACTTTGGGTATGCATTATCAAGTTTCATGTTTGTAACTCTGGCACTGTCTATCCAAGTGCTACTACCCCTGCCTTGTGGTCCCATAAACAAGGGTGAGGGGCCTGGGTTCCCATTACTGATTTCAAACTGGTTCTTTCCCATAGATCATATTATTATGTAGTGCCTCCACTCAGAGTATACATTTAAGTGTGCTAGAATAATACCTGGTATAACCCCCTGGGATGCTCTACCTACCCACAATACCACAGTGTCACCCCACACATGACCCAATTACCAAAACCCCACATTTCAACATTTTAGGAATTAAAGGCTCACTCTAATAATATGCTTATGACATAAGCTTTATAAAAATGGATAACCTAACAATTTATTTGCAAGGGGGCGAGGGTTAGGAATGGGTGAATGGAAATAGAGATTAAGGAACAGCTATTGTCTGACATTTAGATTATCATCATCATTGGCATCAAGATAATCATCTTTGCATTTTTAGATCTAGGCATTAATCACAGTGGCCACCCACCAACCTTCTGATGTATTCAGGTTTTCCTCTCTAACTAGCTAGTTGCATTTGATGACAGATACACATTAAAATGCCCACATTGGTACAAGTCCCAGACTATTATAGAACCCCACAATTCTACATTATAAATCTGGGTACTCAGTACTAAGTTCTTAGTTGCAGGCCTGATGCAGTTGCAGCTGAGCTGGTTAGCATTGGAGCCCTTTAAAAGAAAATCAGATTAGATCCTTTTTTTTAGATTACTTTTAATCATTCTGGCTGATCTTGAGAGAGCAAGCTGTAAACTTTAACATTCTAGGCCTGACTTCTGTACATACCAGAACTAGAAATAACTATTTACAGTCTTTCTTTTTGGATGGCAGTGATGGCTCTGCCTACTCACAGTTTTGAAGCCATCATTGGTGTAGAGAAGCTTTAGCTGAGATGCAGGCAGGAGCTTTGGCTGACCCCTCTTTATCAGGCTTTTGCAGCTTGCAAGCTGGAACTTTTCTGCATCATTCATGGATTGCCCTTCTCTCTGGGCTTGCAGTCGCACTGTGGAACAGACCAGGCTGGGACCAGGGCCAGCACGCTTCAGACCCCCACGTCTAGGCTATGACCCTCAGGGGGAAGTGCATATGGCAGTGCATAGCTGGTGCACTACCAGGCTGATTCCCAGGCCAATCTGGAAAACACAGTCTCTGTCTTACACTTAGCACATTTTTACATGCAGCACATTCTGGTTGCTTCAAGTGGTCACAATCTCTTCAATCATGTGGCCAGTGTGGCAGGCATGGTCCTTTTAACTTCAAGACATAGTCTCTCAGCAGGGGTGCTTTTCCCTAGGGCTAGGGAGGACCCAAACTTGTACAGTCCATGCATAGTCAAATTCTCTTTCATTGTCCAGAGCAGAAAGGCAGGAGCTTAAGGCATGTCTCCTCACCAATTTGTAGATGTAGCTTAAGGCATGGCTCCCAACCACCGTAACACTTTACTTGTTAGTAAATCACATTTGCAGATGCTTCTCAAAGCACAAATCACAATATAGAGTCCCTCTTGGCCATGCTGGCATTTGCAACTCCAAATGGACAGTCACAGTCCTCACAGGAAATGTTAGGAAAAGCTCCGTGCTCAGAATACTTTCTCCTTTATTCCTTTAGGCACACTTAAACAGTCACATTCAGGCATTTCACAACATACTGGACCCTTCTTTGGTCACTTGAATAAACAGATGTCCACCCATTTCTTGGCACTAATTAAACACAGGGTGCAGCCAGAACTTGAGCACCTCTTGGCTTTCTGGGCTTCTTGGCCCCAAGCAGGTCTCCAAATATCTTGTACTTGTAAGTAGAAGTTTACTCACTCAGGCTAAATGCAGCTTTCTGTTAGCTGAAATCATAGGTTTCATCAGCACTCTCACTGCTGAGGCAGAAACATTCATGCAGCCCTCTCACGACTGCAAGCAGGAATTTGTGCAGCTCTCTCACAGCTGATGACAAATTCAGGTATCTCCCACATTTTTCCTAAAATGTGGAAAGGCAAATGCTAACCCTTTGGGACAATGTCTGACAAGCCCCAGGCCAGCAACTTTACTCTTTTGCAGCCACTTTCTCTCAGGAGACAGAGCCCCCTCCCCTGCAGAGGGGCTCCTGATAAACTGACTATGCCCATTCTCTTTTGCAGAGGGTCAGAGCCCACCTCCCTGTGGAGGGGCTCACACTGAACTGAACCCCAGCCTGAAAAGTCTCTGACAGCAAAAGGGGAGGCTCTGATAATGGGAGACTTCAACATGCCAGACACAGATTGGTCAATACCAGCAGGAACATCTGCCAGAACTAGACACATAGTGGATTGCCTGCAGGGGAGGGTCTCAAACAACTGGTACAACAACCCACAGGAGACAGGGCTATCCTAGATCTAGTACTGACTAATGGGGAAAGGATCACAGATCTCCAGGTAGAAGGTCACCTGGGTGCCAGTGACCATCACATGGTATGGTTCAATTTGGCCACTAGAACTAAATCATCCCATTCCAAGGCACAAATATGGGACTTCAGAGGAGCTGACTTTGATAAGATGGCCAATAGAGTTAAGCTAGCCCTGGCAAGAAGAAATACAGGTGAGGGGGTACAGGCAAAGTGGGCAAGCATTAAGGATGCAGTACTTGAAACAACATCCCATTGTGTTACGGAGAAAAGCAAGAGCAAAAGGAGGAAATCACTTTGGTTCTCAAAAACAGTAGCAGAAAAGATCAGAGCCAAAAGGCTGGCCTTCAGGAAATATAAGGGAACACAGCGGGACGAAGATAGGGAGGCATACCAAATTTCCCTAAGGAAAGCAGGGAAGGCAGTAAGGCAGGCAAAGGCCCAAACCGAGGAAACACTAGCATGAACAGTAAAAGAAGGGGACAAGACTTTCTATAGATACATTAGTGAAAGAAGAAAGTCCAGAGGGGATATTGCTAAGATCAAAGGGAATAAGGAGGAGTGTATGGAGGAGGACCGAGGAAAAGCATCTATCCTAAATAGATCTTTCTGCTCAGTATTTACTGAGGAGAACATAGGGCAGGGCCCACAGCTCAGCACCATGGACACAGGGGGGTGTGTGCACAAGTCCCTTCACAATAGAAAGGGTCCTACAAGAGCTCTCTAAGCTCAGGGTGGATAAGGCAATAGGACCTGTTGACATACATCTCAGGGTACTAAAGGAGCTAAGGATGGAAATAGCAAAGCCATTATCAGAACTTTTTGGTGAGTCTCTGAGCACAGAAGAGGTCCCAGAAGACTGGAGAAGGGCTCATGTGATCCCACTCCACAAGAGTGGTAGCAGGGAGGAGGCAGGGAACTACAGACCAGTCAGTCGTACCTCAGCAGTGGGCAAGATTATGGAGGCACTCCTTAAGGAAAGGATAGTGCAACACCTGGAATCCATAGGAGCACAGGATCCAAGACAGCATGGGTTTACAACAGGAAGGTCCTGTCAAACTAATCTCATAGATTTCTTTGACTGGGTATCCAGAGTGGTGGACCAAGGGGGTGCAGCTGATGTTGCCTACCTTGACTTCAGCAAAGTTTCCGATACTGTTCCACATAGAAGATTGATTAATAAGCTGTTTAGGCTTGGAGTGGGTCAAAAGTTGGTCAGCTGGGTGGCAAACTGGTTGACAGCCAGAAAACAGAGAGTGGTGGTAAACAGTACACAGTCAGAAGAGATGCAAGTCACAAGTGGGGTACCTCAGGGATTAGTCCTGGGGCCAGTCCTTTTCAATATCTTCATCAGTGACATTGCAGATGGACTGGAGGGTAAGGTTTGTCTGTTTGCAGATGACACCAAGAACTGCAACAGAGTAGATGATGTAGATGTGGTGGGCAGAATGAGAAGAGATCTGGATAAAATGGCAAAATGGTCTGAAGAGTGGCAACTGGGGTTTCATGCAAAGAAGTACAAGATCATGCACATGGCAAAAGAAACCCTGAAGCCACCTATAGGTTGGGAGGGGAGTTGCTGGCAATCACAAGGGAAGAAAGAGGTTTGGGCATCATCATCACAGGTGACCTGAAATCATCCAAGCAGACCACTAAAGCAGTAGGTAAGGCTAGAGGGATGTTGGGGTATATTAGTAGGGGTATAACAAGTCGTAAGAGGGAGGTAATAATCCCTCTTTCGAGAGACACTGGATTAGGCCCATCTGAATACTGTGTGCAGTACTTGAGGTCGCACGTGCACAAGGACATTAATAAAATGGAGGCAGTCCAGAGAAGGGCAACCAAAATGGTGCAGGGACTGCATCAGAAAACATATGAGGATAAATTAATGGAGCTCAATATGTATACCCTAGAACAAAGGAGGGAGAGAGGTGATATGATCAAAACAGTCAAACATCTTAAGGACATTGACAAGGTGAAAGAGTCTAACATGTTTCAATATAAGAAAAATAGCAGGACAAGAGGACACAGCATGAGATTAGAGGGAGGCCGATTAAGAGGTAATGTGAGGAAGTTCTTTTTCACAGAAAGGGTGGTGGATGCATAAAACGGCCTACCTCAGGAAGTGGTGGATAGAAATACAGTGCAGAGCTTCAAACAAGCATGGGATAGGCATAAGGGAGCGATATAGATGAGTATGAATAGATAGGCCATTGACAGAGTAAAGGCCTATGGCACATTCATAAGGTAGAAGAAATGGGCAGACTGGATGGGCCTTGTGGTCTTTATCTGCTGTCAACTTCTATGTTTCTATGTTTCCCGATTGGCTGAATCCACTTGTCTGTCCCAAAAATAAATATTCATTAGGCCTCCTCGATGCCTGATAGGCTCCCTGTTTAGGCACTTAAATTTGGTCCCTGCTTTTTCCCCAGAAGCCTTTGGCATAATCCCATAAGTTTCTGACACTGTTCCAAGAGCCTCTGCAGCAAATCCTGATGCCCCAATTGGCTGACAGGCTGCAAATATGACTGCTAAAATCAACAGTCCCCATGAAGTCCCTTGCTGTCCCAAAAATAAAGTTATTTTGCAGCTAGGATAATTACTATTTATATACAATAGCCCCATAGTCATAAAACAGATACAGTGCCCTGTGAAGCGTTCCCATTTACAAACATTTGTATGCTGCCCTGTGCCTGCTACTTCCACCAAAATACAGTCCTCCTAGGTGGCAGACAGGTAGCTCATACATATTTAGTGAGCTCTCATTAATATTCAATGAGCCGTGGCCCAGCGCTTCTCTGTGCCCTTTATTTACAATATCCTGAGGGCTCTCTTGGCCCTCGTTCGGGTCACCGGTCCCCATTGTGCCCTTTTCAGGAACCAGGACAACTGGGAAGCCATTCATTTTACTTCTTTGGCAGTAGAAAGATTTGGAGTGCTCCTGCGAATGCGCGACAGCCAGCCGGTCGTGAAGTGTCTAGGGAAATGCTGGTGGCCTCACGGTTGCTCCGTCTGCCCACAAAGGGCAAAAACAAATGCAGGGACTGAAAAGGGTCTCCTGGGCACAGAAGAACTTGAGCTGTGGCAGTGCCAAACAATGGGAGAAAGGGGGACACCAAAGGCACTCCAGGAGGCAGTCGGGAGAAATGGGAGGCATGGGGGCATTTAAGGTGGAGCCCCACAGGGGTTACATGTTTATATTTAGCAGCAGAGCTGCAAATGTCAAACTGTATGAATATTTTCTACAAAATTTCACAGGTAGTTATACTGTGAAATTAGAAACCCCTGTAACTTATTTTGTGACCAAATATCTCTCATTTAGCAGTTTCTAAGACCCTTCCAAGAAGGTTATGCATGGAAATCTTAGGTATCTAGCCCCAAAGGTGCTGAGGTGTAGCCAAAATATATTTTCAGGAAGTTTTGCCAAAAAATAAATTGCCACTCTTTGAGCCCCTATAAACTTAAAACTACTCATCCAAGTATCACAAAATGTGCCACTTCCTTATGATGCCTTACAATAAGTTAGCATATGAACTGTTAAGTTTTGATCTGCAAGAATAGCTGCATTATAATCACATACATAATTTGTGAAATGTCTAAATTTCACGGAATTGCACAAAATTGCACTCGATTTCACAAATACTCCAAGAAAGCAGAATTAGCTAATTTCACCCAGCCCTATCCCCGGATCCTCCTTTATCATTTTTATCCAGTCCGTGCTGTCCATCCAGACACATATCTCAGCTTCATCCCAGAAAGAGATATTTTTCCTGTCTCCCTACCCTGATATCACAGATGAAGATGTTGAAGACAATTGGTCCCAAAAGGGATGCAACTGATCCCTGTGGTATACCACTAGTGACCCTCTGACCCCTGAGTGTTTCCCATTAAGTACCATCCTTTGGGGTCTGTCACTCAACCAATTTCTACTTTTTTTGTGACTCTATCCCCCAGCCTCAGGTCATGCATCTTTTTTACCAACCACCCATATGGGACAGAGATGAAGGCTTTACTGAAATCAAGGTACATTATTTCTACCATCTCACCCTTGTACACTACCTTCATCACACAGTCAAAGAAATCAATCAGGTTTGTCTGGCGACCCCCCACACACACACACACATAAAACCCATGTTGTCTGTTGCCTTGAAGTCTGTTTGCCTCTGGGAAACTTACCAGCCTCTCCCATATTATGGTCAATAGCAACTACCCAATACAGACATCACACTTGACAGTTCTGCAGTTCCCTAGTTCATTGCTACTCCTGCTCTTGTGCAGGGGAACTACATTTGCTGTCTTGTTCATGGGTACTACCCCTGTCTCTAGTGAGCTGTTCAAGAGCTCAGAAAGTGATGCAGCTAGGAGCTTCTCCATCTCCTTTAGCACATGAGGATGCAGCCCATCTGGGCCCATAGACATCCACTTTTACTGCATTTAAGCCTTCAGCCACCCTCATCACCAAAATTAAATCCTTGTTGACCCCCCGCCATTGGCCTGATAACACACTCGGGCAATGACCCCATATCCTCTACAGTGAACACTGAACAAAAGCATTTGTTCAGGAAGATGCTTTCCCTTTCTCCTCTTCCTCCCATCCATCTCCCTAATTCAGTGTGTTTATTCCTTCCCTTGTTATTCACTTCTCCTAAAAGTGGTGAAAGGCATTTTTTGTCTCCCTTCTGTCTTCCCACAGCTGTCTCTCCATGTCAGCCATAGTTTTCTATTTGATCCTGCTGGCCTCCTTCATCTCGTTTAGAAACTGTACCCTATCCGCCTTTGTTTTTCTGTTTTTTTTTTTATGGCACATTTTATCACCCACTTTCTGGCAAGGGATTGTTGGCAGTGTACTAACCATCTGGGGCTCTGTCCCCCCAAGGGGATCATACTGCAGGCAGTGGGGGTAGGAGTTTTTGTAGTTGTGGAATCTGGCACGTGGTCCCATATCCCCACCCCTGAAGATGCCGGCGTGAAGGACTGAGGTCCAGGCATGAAGCAGTGCTGAGGACGCTTCTTCAGCCACTCACCTAACGGCATCCTCCCCTCCCCACAACGCATCCCCATGGAGCGGTACCTGAACCCTCTCTAGAAGAGGAAAGCTGCCATACAGCAGCTCAGTCCATCTCCCACCTCCCACACCTGGCCAACCCCTGACAACCCAAGCTCTTTCCTGAACCCGGATAGCCAGGGCATAGCACGAGGTGTAGTGTCAATTGCTTCAACCCTCAGTGCCACGGGGCCGACTTGTTTGTTTATTTTTTTAAATGACTTTTTCTTTTCATTCACAGCCACCCCCTACCGTCTTTGTAAACCACAGTGGTTTATTTCCCCTCCTATTGTTCCTTATTACCCTTGCACAGGGATTCATGACTTCTGAGATCCCATTTTTAATCACTTCCCACTTTGTTTCTGCCACCTCTGCCTCTTTTAACTCTTTTTAGTTTCTCCTGTAATAGCTCCCTCCTCTTATCAAAATCTGCCAAATTCAGGACTTTTCTCTGGGGCTGGGTCCTGTCCACCTTAAATACAGTTTGATGGTTGCTGGTTCCAAGTGGGTCCATCAGTGAGCCTTCTTCTGTGATGTACCTATTTGTAAGGACTAGTTCAAGGATAGCAGCTTCCCTTGTAGGTTCCTCCACCCTCTGTACTAGAAATGCTTTCTGAAAAAATCTACTGCTATTAAATTTTTCAACTTGCTTCTGCTGGGGTCCTCCAGTTCATGTCAGGCATGTTAAAGTCTCCCATAGGCAGCACCTCCCCCTTTTGCACCACCCTTCTAATCTCATTCTTCTGTTCCCTATTTGCTTCCTTTTTTTTTAGATACAGGTCTATATACCAACTATAGTCTAGTGTTCCAACCCCATTTCCATTACTACCTGTATCTATACTGTCTCTGTAAACTCACTCTTCCCCATATGCTTGATCTGCCATAGCCTTTATATTGTCTCTTACCTATAATGACACCCCTTCCTTCTCCTTACCTCTCTATCCCTCCTGAATACTGCATACCCTGGAATGGCAATTTTCGGTCATGGTACTGCATTGCCCACATCTCTGTGATCACCACCAGGCTCAAGTATACTTCTGCCACTACTACCTCCAGGTCACTAGTTATATTCTTTATGCTCCTGGCATTCCAGCACATCTCCCACCAGGTCACCCACTTTCTCACCCTCTTTGGCTCCAGCCCTTCCCATTTTTTTCCCTGGCCTCTGCTCCAGCCCTGCCACTGTCTCATTCTTTCTATGCTGCTTCTGGATCCCCTGTAGCCAACCTCTTGCTACCTGCCCCAGACTCTCTATGTCTTCACTCTCTCTCTGTCCCATTGTTCCCACTATGGCTTCTAGCACTGGGGGAAGGAATCCAGTCTCCATTAGTTGAGTAGATGCAGCTATCAGCATCTGATCGGCCTTGCCCCTCTACTAGTTTCCAAGCATCTAAATGCACTCTTTAAACTTGTGTCCTAGCATCCTGATGCCCTCCTCAGAATAATGTAGGGCATCCCTCTTGAATAACCGTTTACCCCCAAGAATAGCCTTATCTCCCAGGTACCCTCACCCCTCCTCCTTGCACTACTCATTTAGCCACGTATTAAAGCACAAGATCAGATGCGTCCTCCCCTCTCCACATCACCACAACACAGACTTCAGAAAAAGTCAATGAGGCTGCTGCCAACTTAAGTCTCCCTCCTAACTTTCTAAAGTTACTACTTCTTTAAATTCCTCCAAGGGTCTGCAAGTCAGGTCATTAGTCCCTAGATGGACAATGACATCGACCCATCCCGCTTCCCATTCCCATCACAATTCTTTGTACTGTGTTTGCACCCCTCCTGTTCAAAGCCCCAAGAAGGCACCTAACCAAATGCCCCCTGCTCCTCTGCCCCTTCACGCCCTCTACCCCTCTTCTGATTGAGTACCTTATAACAAGCATCTTCCTAGCAAGCACTTTCCTAGCTCTAGCCATCCCATTGCACTCTGATCATATGTCAGATGACCTCTAATAGACAGACCTGGGGCTGGATTTTCAGCCTTTCAGGGACTAAGTCCCATGTCATGGGACAAAATCTCTGTACCTGCAGAAGTTTGTATTTTCTTTTTTCATTTTTTGCCAGGCCTCCCCCCGGAGGCTCAGTCCAGCTCTGCTTGCCGCTCACACATGCCCCAGGCTTACCCCCATGGGGTGCAGCTGCCGGACAGGCACCCCCTCCCAATGGACACTGGTGTAGGTGAGACCTTGCTTGCCCCCCCCGGTCAGGGCCATGGGAGTGGGCCCCCCCAGTGGACATGAATAGGCAATGGGATAGCAGCAGGGCCAGTGTCATGATTGGGGGCTAGAATTTTCCTTTTCTGCTGGGATCCCAGGGGCGAGGACGTGCAATGATGACCAGCATCTGTTCCATACCCTCAGTGTACAGCACCGGCTGTAGTAGTACCCCCAACCTCCGCCAGAGGTCCACAATGCACCAGACACTCAACCCTCCTCCCCTGGAAATGGAGAGCAGTCCCTAGGATGCTCAGTCCTTTTCCCCCCGGCTGGCCCTCCAACTCCTGAGTCCATTCCCAAACCCGGGATGTTGGTGTCACAAGTGGACTCCTTGCCACAGCACTGGCAGGTCTGCACTAGAACTTTGTATTTTCTGTGTGTGCAGCTGTGGGGGAAGTTTTGCTTTGTCCCATCAGGCATAACATTTCAGTGCAGCTATGCTAAAAAACAGCCACAAGCTGCCATAAATCATATAGCCAGTCGTAATCTGGCTCCACCTTTGAAAATATGGCAGCTGTGGGAAATCTGTATCTCTACAAGTGGTGACCCACTTGTCCCAGCTTTTTCCCAGAGCTGCATGACTTTCAGGGGTGCTGAAAATTTTGCCCCTGGACTCCTGGGTAGTTATAGGTTCCAGATGCCTCACTGGTGAAATTAGATCAAACAGATCTCATGGGGGCAAAATGGTTTCCTGTCACCATCTCAGGGTCCACACCCCTGTGGACCCCTCTTTCTTCTACAAACTATAATCCATCCCCCAGGTGTGGACCTTAGATATCAACTGGTGAATAGGAGTAGTGGCTGTATGCACCAGCGACTACTGGGACCTGCCCCAGAGAAGACTAAGTTCAGTCTTTACCTTTTTTTTTATTTAGTTGTTTAACCTATAGTAGCACACTAAGCTGAAAGCTTTTTTACAGGAGCGACCTGGGAGCACAGGGAAGTTAAGTGACTTGCTCAGGGTCACACAGTATGCAAGTGGAAGCTGTGGGATTCAAACCCCGGTCTGGTCTGCTGGATGTCACCAGATCTGCAGCTCAGAGCCTTAAGCCACTGTGCTATACTGCCTCCATCCACCTTAACCAGCCTCACACTGAGCACTGCAAATGTGAAGAACAGCAGACATAATTTCCGCTTCCAGAGGACTTCCCTGAAGATGACTGCACCACAGGTGTTGCATCCTACAAATTCTCTCCCCTCAGACCCATGTGAGCCTCAAACAGCTGCTCTGTATATTAAATCTCTTGGACTGCTAGTGCAGTATTGGCTTTAACTAGTCACATGGTCTGGTCCCTCACTGTGGCATCACAAGTGCACACCTTACCTGCACCTCAACCTCCCAGAAGCCCTCATTCTTCCTGTTCTCACAACCCACAAACACAAACAGCAATTTACATTTAGTTTTTGAGAACCAAAAAAACGCATCACAACTAAACCCTGTGAGATACCTTTGGGCTTAAGAGTCTTGTGAAATGCACCCCTAGGCTTCAATAAGCACCAAAGAGCTACTCTGTGTGTGTTAAATCTTCTGGACTCTTAGTGAGGTGTTGGGGCAGGCAAGTCACTTGGTCTAGACCGGCACCATACTATGGTACTACATAAAGCTGTCTTACACATCCCTCAGCCTCCTAGCACAGCCCCCTCTTCTCATCCTCCCAGCCCACAATCCAACATGTGGCAATTCACATTATTTTCAAGGACAGAAAAACAAGTATCACAAGAAATCATTATAAAATAACTTTGGGCTTAAATGCCCTGCAAACATCTCCCCTTGGCTCTAACTGAGACTCATAAAGATGCTCTGTATGTTAAGTCTCCTGGACTGCTAGCACGCTACATTCCTAGCTAGTCACACAGCTGGGACCCTTACTTAGGTATCACTTGTGGCCGTATCACCCTCCACATAAGTCTCATTACCTGTTGGTTGCCTTTGTTTGCTACAGTGTCTTCCCCAGCAGGTATCCCCATACTACATTGGCCCCTATCTCTTAAGGCTGCTGCAATAAACCCAGAGCCATTTGACATCCCAATTTGGTCTGTAGGAGTAAAATGAGATTATTTCTTTTTTTTTAATAAGTGTTTATTTTCCTACATGCTGGTCTGTCCCAATCAGCCAGACCCCAGCCTCATCATCCACCTTTTCCAGGATGTACCCTAGTTCCTCCAAGCCTCCATGGTCAGTGCACATGGCGGGGCCTTCACAGTGACCTTAGGCTCCTCTGGAGTACCAAATCCAGTGATTGTTTTTATTTTTGCAATTTAAAGTTTATTAACTTTTTATCCACAATATCAACAAAGCAGACATTCGTACATACAAGCCATTTATATTAGACACTTATACATCTTAAATCTGCCATATCCCCTCCCTTAACCCCAACCATCCCCTTCCCACCATTCCCCGTACTCTTATCTGCTAGTAGGATGAGCAAATGATATACCATGCTGAGATCTGTCCCATCAATATTATCTAGGCAACCTGGTAATACATACCGGACTTATGCCTATGCTAAAGTGAGTAAAGAGCGTAGCGGGGGTCCCATATCTTTTTAAATGCACTCATAGTATTGTTCAAATTAGCAATGGCTTTTTCAGTGCATAAATTCAGTAGAATTTCTGCTAACCATTCACTATAAGAGATTTTCTGCTGGTCAAGCCAATGTCGGAGGACCAACTTCTTGACGGACATAGCGATAAGTGTTATATAATACTTCCGATTGCGAACTTTTATACCAGAAAGGTCACCCAGGAGACAGATTTCAGGAGTAAATAGGTTGTCAAGACCTAGAAGGGGGTCCACAAGTTGCTTAATAGTGTTCCACAACGGGAATATTTTCGGGCATGTCCAGAAGATATGCAATAAAGTCCCTTCCTGTTGTTGACATCGTACACATAAATTGGTAGTCCTTAAGCCCAATTTAGCCAGCTTGGCAGGAGTATAATAAGCATTGTGTAGAATAGAAATCTGCATTAATCTTAATCTGTCCTGTTTGATAAATTGATGGCAGGTGTGCCAAATAGTCTTCCAGTTAATACTCCGGTCAGGGAAAAATGATTCCCATAGGCCGGAGGGCCCAAAACAATCAGGATACGTCCACAGGAACAATGTATTGTAGATTTTAGATATCGCCTCAGGACCACCGCTCAGATTACATAGTTCATTACAGAATGGAATGAAATGCCCAGTCCTGGGATTGTGGCCAAATGCATGTACCAATGCGTGTCTGAGTTGAATTAACCTGAATGTATATTTACTGGGAATACCAAAATTGATAATAATTTCCTGAATTGGAAGCCATGTATTATGGTCCTTGATAAACCCGGAGATCTCCAAGTCCTGCAGTACAGAGAACCAGGGCTGGGAAATCGGTTTGCCCGCTATCTTAATGTTAAGATTGCCTACCATCAGTTGATTTAGATCTTTAGTGTGATCATACCTGAGAAATCGGCAAATCTGTGCGTGAATTTTTATAGATATACAGATTGTCATGTTTTTAAGTTTTGTCAGAAGAAGACTCTCCATGATGTGTAATAATCCCTCGGGACTTAACCTGGATGTCTGTATTAGGGAAAGTTCAATTTTAAGCCAGGCTGGGGCTGTGTGTGCACACCTTTGGGATACCCATCACATGTATTTATTGATATGCGATGACCAAAAATAGAGGACCACATTATGAAGCCGCAAGCCCCCTCTACCCTTAGGGGCCGTTAAGGTATGGTAAGCTATATGGGGAGACTTACTTAACCAGAGAAATTTGGTAAACAGTGATCATAATTTCTTGAACCAGGATAGGGGGAGCCAAATATCAAGCATGGAAAGAGTATATAATAGACGCGGGAACACATTCATTTTAATTAAATTTACTCTTCCCCATAATTTGATGGACAGGGATGCCCATCTATTTAAATCTTGAGCGATATTGTTTACCAAAGCGTTCAGGTTTAACCTAATGATTTGCTTGGGACTATGGGACAATTCTATACCGAGATATCTAAGGGAGTCTTGCTTCAATCAAGTCCGAAGGGGGTAATATCTGATCTGAAAAGCCTGTGATTGAGCGGAAATACCGTTGTTTTGCCAATATTTAATTTATAATTGGACATCCTACCGAAAATGTCAATAATATCCAGTATGTATGGTATAGATGAACCGGGGTTAGCGATTTGGAGAAGTAGATCATCCGCGTATGCGGAGACCTTTATTTCACAGGGATAAATAGGGATTCCTTGAATATTAGGGCATCTTTGTAGTCTTCTAATTAATGGCTCAAGATACAGGTTAAAGAGTAGTGGCGATAAAGGACATCCCTGCCTAGTACTGGAATAAAGGGCAAAGTTTTCAGAAATCACCCTGTTTCCTGAGACCCTCGCAGACGGTGATTTGTACAATGCATGTATCCAGCTTATAAAATCAGCTGGAAAACTGAAAGCTTCCAAGACCTGCAAAAGATAGTCCCAATGTACCCTATCAAATGCCTTCTCGGCATCCAGGGAAACCAGCGCCGCAGGGTAGGGTGCATCCCTGGACACAGAGAAGACATGCGACAGAGTCCTTAAATGATCAGCTGGTGATCTACCATTTAGGAACCCTGCCTGCTCCAAGCCTATCGGAGTATCCATTACCTTTTCAAGCCGACCGGCCAGTAATTTAGTCAGGATTTTGATATCCTGATTTATTAATGATATAGGACGGTAATTGGTTACACAATCAAGAGGTTTACTGGATTTAGGAATCAAAACAATCATTGCTTCGAATAAAGATGGGTCCACATATGCACCCAATAAAATATACTGGTACAGGGGAAGAAGCATTGGTATTAACTGAGTCTGGAATTTTTTATAAAATAAGGCTGAGTATCCATCTATCCCCAGGGTTTTGTGTAGTGGAAGATCTTTAATAACCGTGGTGATTTCCGCAGTGGTTATTGGTGCTAGAAGTCCCTTTTGTTGTTCTGGTGAAAGCCGGGGTAGATCGGACTCGTGTAAATAAGCCTGCAACTGCTGCATTGTAGGGGGAGAATTCATGGGGCTGTATAACTCCTTATAGTAACTAGTAAATTCTCTTATAATTTCCTCTGTGTGCGTTTTAAGGGAACCATCTTGCAAGGACAATATAGAGGTAATATAACGAGATGATTCCATTTGTTTAACCCTAAGTGCCAATAGCCGACCAGCCTTTTCCCCCTGATCCATATACGCAGCCTGGGTTTTTAAAATGGAGTAATCTGCCTTCTCGTGTAGGAGTTCCAAGTATGCAGCTCTCAGTCTGATCAAGTCTTGCCGGGAAGTAAGAGAAAGGTCTTCCTCTAACGTCTTAATTTGAGAAAGCAGTTGAGTCAATCTAAGGCTGGAAGCCTTTTTCCTGTATGTAGCTATACTAATCAAGACCCCACGGAGATATGCCTTGAAGGCCCCCCATAACATGTCTGGCTTACTCTGGGAATCATTATTGGACTAATAAAAAATATCAATCTGTTATTGTATCTGCTTACTAAGAGGAGTATCTTTTAGTAATGAATCATTTAATTTCCACCTGGAACCTCATTTTGGGAGGGAGGTCATTGACACCAAACAGGAGACAATGGAGTGATCTGAAGGGGTCCCTGGTAATATCGAGGATTCCAGAGTTCCGGATATAAGGGGGTAGGATAGAAATATATAATCAATCCTCGATGAGGATAGATGAACTGGGGAAACAAAGGTACATTTCCTATCCTGGGGGTGCAAGATCCGCCAAATATCACACATTCCAGTTTGCTTAAGGAACTCCTGGAATGCCCTTTGGGCTGGAGAATGACCCATCTTCTGCGGACTCGATCGGTCCAGTATCAGATCATATACTAGGTTAAAGTCTCCCCCTATAATTATGGGTATAGAGAGGTGGGGTTGTAAAACTTGTGTTAAATGGGTGAAGAACTCAGCTGCATCATTATTGGGTCCATATACACTACCCAATATTATTTCTTTATTATAAAGTAAGCCCTGAACAAAAATATAGCTTCCTCCCGGGTCCCTGATTACATTAATAATATTGAATGGGATTGTCCTACGAATGAGAATCAATACCTCACAGCTATTTGTAGTTCCCTCTGCACTAAAAAATTGTTCAAATTGCTGCCTGCAAAACTGGGATGCTTCAGCATCCAAAAGATGTGTTTCCTGAACACAGACTATGTCTATGTTCAACAATTTTAAGTGGTGTAGCACTTGATATTGTTTCCTCCTCTGTCTGCCCCCTCTCATATTCCAAGTTGCAAAACGTAAACTATTAGTCATGATATCTAATTAGTGAGATAGCAATTTCCATCTCCTGTACAAGGAGCCACGTGAAAACCAGAATTCTGAAAGTCTCAGCATTGGTATGTTCCTAGCAGATTACCTCCCCTCCCCACCACCCCCTCTCCTCCCTCCTAATACATAGTAACAAAAGTTGAGACTAGAAAATATCCTCCATAAAAGATCCCAACTTATTCTCCCTCCTGTCATAGGCACGTGGCACTGCTAGTCCTGCGCCAGCCCAAAGGGTTCCCCCTCCCACCACCCAGGGACTTGAACAAGCAAGCCTTGTAATCCAGACTGAAAACACCCACTATGTATGAATCTCTACCACCTAAATATATAGAACCAAAGGTTGCACACATAAGTATGACCATGTAGAAATTTTCACCGTCCCCACTACTTATATAGAATCACACTAAGGGAAGCCCCCTAATATTGTAAGAGTACACTTTTTCGGCCTCTCCGTGTCTAGCCCCATCTATATCAGACAAGGTGAGGTTATGCAAAACTGGCTATTGAGAACCAGAGTGACCCCACAGAGGGGTGTTCATTAACACTGCCAATATATACAAGTGGAGAGTACCCTCTTATGGAGAGATCGTGTAGTAACAGCACCAGCTTGATTGCCAGAAATTAACATTACCCCGAACCAAGCAGCTGTTAGATATCGCACCCACCCTCATAATTAAACACTCGTGAGTGACCCAGCTGCTATCACCACTTGAGAAAAGCAAATCTGTTGGCAGGGAAGTGAAAAGAGAATACAAGGGTGTACGGTGCCAAGAATAAGTCCACAGAAGTGTCTAAGCTTCCCGACTTGCTGAAAAGCAAAATAAACATCCGTCAAATCCGCCATGTATTAAAGACATGTAAAGAACTATTATGAATGACCAAGACAGATCTTAAGTATCAAACTAAGTTTGCATTGCAGTCCTTCTATCTGTATGTAGAGAGGCTCCAGTGACTCTCCCCGAAGTCACCACTATAATCCCGTTCTTTCAGCGGGTCTTAAAGAGATCGGCGAACTCCTTCTGCAGCACCTTCGAGGCAGGTTCGACTTCATCAAAGGCCAGCCAGGCACCTGAAATCATAACCTGGAAGTGAGCAGGGTACCCCATTCAAAACTTTATGCCAGCAGCAATAAGCTTCATTACAATGGATGAAATAAGGTCCTCCTTTGCCTCACCGTGGCCGGGAGATCCTGAGTTATGCGTATCTTGTTTCCTTCCCAGAGCACTTGATCTAACTCCTTAATTTTAGTGAGGAGAAATTATTTTTCTTGAAAATTGAGAAATTTGAATATCAAAGGTCGGGGTGGTTGACCAGGAGGAGGCATCGGCCGTAGCACCCTGTGAGCCCTTTCAATTATGTAGGACGCTCCAAAGGAAGAGGGGCCAGCGAGCTTTTCAATTAATTTCTGCATGAACAGGAGGGTATTGTTGCCTTCTTCTTTTTCCGGAATACCCAAAATCACAATATTGTTTCTACGGCTCCTCCCTTCTAAGTCTTCAACTTTCTGTTCCAATTTTTTGATGCGCTGTCGGTTTTCTACCGTGGCATTATCAATACAGTCCGCCTTCTTCTCTATGGAGATAAGCCGGGCTTCTGAGTCTGTCATTCTGATTGATAAGTCTGCGAGCACCCCTGACATTTGTTTAATTTCAGCAGCCGTCGATTTCAAATCCTCTCTGAATGGTTGCAACTCTTTTAAAAACAGCTCTAGAGTGAGAGGAGTCGTGTCCGGAGCCGAGCTGTGAGCGGCCGTGGTAGTAGGTTGCTTACTGCTCCCTGTCATCTGGGCCTTGCTTCTTTTACCAGGTTTCTCCGGGGAGACAGGCGGGGTGTGTCAGGGCATCGCAACTCTCGTTTCAGATTCCATTTTCAGTCTGAACCTCCAGTACCAAGATCTACACCTAAAGTACTGGTTCGGCGACCGTTAAAATCTCGTGAGGGACTTGTTTAATTGAAATAAATGCCCTGAATAGCGTGAGCTAGACCCAAGTGCTGCTACACGGTCTGCTGCATCACATGATCCCCCCCAAATCCAGTGATTGAAGGAGCTTTGTATTTATTTATTTAGCTTTTGTTTGCTAGGTAAGTGCACTAAGCAAAATCAGCCAATTTTCAGGCGTGACCCGGGAGAGTACATTACAGGTAACATACAGTGGCACAAAGAATGGAATACAGGTAATTTAGAGCAACAGTATATCAAAGAGCAAGATACAGAAAAGAAATGCAATAACTACATCCTAAAATAAATCGAGCATGCAGTAATATAATGATAAAATGTAGACGTATTAGAGCGAACAGTAATTGCCTAGAATAGCATAACAATGATGTTGAACAATGAGAAGAATTTCTAATCACCTAGAATAGCAAGTCAGCAATGTAGGGCAAGGATTAGAAGTGCTAGGTGTGTACAATATATGGTTTGTATTAAGCTTGAATAGAGTTACAGTCATATAGCCAGTTGGGACAGTATTAGGAACTCGCTAAAACGTCCGAGGGGAAGGGAGAGGAGAATCAGCTATCAACAATAGAACTGGCAACACAAGTAATGTTTTTGGTACAGTGTGAGATAGGGTGGGATTAAGTAAACACACAAAGTAGTGACACATTGAGGACTAAACTGAGATAGTTTCAGAGGTAAGCGAGTATGGGGCAGTAGGGTAGCAAGAGTAGAAAAAGTATGGGTTGTAACAAGGCTTTAAGAGATTTATAAACATGAACATGTATCATAAGACCTAAGGTGATGGAATAATTATTTTTTGAAGACAGCATGGGATTTTGAGATACGGAGGTGATGGGGTAAGGAGTTTCAGAAATTGGGGCAGAGTGGACAGATGACTGCTGGCCCATCTTAGTGGAGCATTTTGGAACAACCAGGAGGGCCTGGGTGAAAGACTGTAATGGATAGGGATGGTCAACAGGAGAAAACATTGAGTCCAGTGAGGCAGGTTGTGAGCATCTAATGATGTTGTCTGTGAAGCATCCGAAGATATGAGATTGCCTGGAGGAGGGGGATAACCAATTTAGGTATGTGTAGAGTAAACAGTGGTAGGTTAGATGAGCGGCAGATGATGTGAACCTACACACATTATGCTAGGCAACATCCCATTTTTTAAAACAACTGGCATTGGGCTGAAAGAATGAAGGTAGTGCATAGCATAGCTTTGGAAGTAGAATGCCCGGGACAATTGTAAGTCTAGCTGCAGGGCTGAGGGCATGGTGGATAATGTAAGCCAGGCCAAGCTTGGAGTTGACAGCTTTACAGATGCCATTTATGTGTTGTGAGAAGTCTAGGGCTGAGTTGAGTGAGACTCCAAGATATTTGAAGGAGAGTGTGTCCAGCCACTGGTGTGGAGCCTGCGGAGGGTCAGTCGTCATCCTGCCACCTCAGGGATTTTTTCACCCTGGGTCCACAGGATGTGCAATGGATGCGATGGCCAAGCTTCACTTCCATGGAGATGGCCCCAACATCCTATACATGGGATCCCTTCCCTGTTTGCACGGTGGCATGCATGTGCTGACACTTCAGACAAGCAGCACGACTCACTGACCCCCCTTCCCAAGGAAGGAGAGATGTCTGTGGATGCTAATCCTTCTGAACCCCGCCAACCCCCAAGCGATCTGAGTTCCATTCCCAACCCCAGGTTGCCAGTGTGGCAGAAGATGAGGAGTCCAGTGCCTCAGTCCTCCATGCCACTGGGCTGGCCTCAAAGTGTGCATCTTTTGATGGGATCCAAAGAGCATAGATTGGGTCTAGGTTACACTGAGGATGAGCTGGTATTGGGTTAGCCACATTTGAATTAAGTGAAGGTCAGTGGTAAGTTTGGAATTGATACTGTTCAAGGACTTTGAGCTAAGATAGAGTACTAGGTCATCGACATACAGTAGGGTCCTGCAGTGAGAGGGGTAGTTTGGAAGGTTGTTAATAAACACTGAAAAAAGTAGCAGACTCAGTATACAGCCTTGAGGAACACCCAATCTTATGGTGGCAGGAGAAGAGAGGGCCTTGTAAAATGAGATGAACTGAGAGCGGTTGCAGAGGTAATTTGAGAACCAAAGAAGAGCAGAGTGAGAGAAATTGAGGGTTCCAAGCTTTTTGTAATAAGAGGGGGTGGTTAACCAGATCAAAGGCTTTGGTTAAGTCAGTGAAAGTGGCACCAGTAGGCAGGCCTTCGTCTACGTGGGACTTGACTTCACTGGTGAACTGTGTGAGGGTGGTGGAGGTACTGTGACCTGTCCTAAAACTGTGCTGGTGAGAGAAAATTAGATTTTAGTAAGTAGCCTGAGATCTGAGAGTGTATGAGCTTTTCAAGGAGTTTACTGAGGTTCAGCAGGATGGCAATAAGGTGATAATTTGAGATGGCTCTAGGGTCACCCTTTTTAAACACCAGAATGATCCTGGCAGACTTCCAAAATTGTAGGCACTGTGGAGGAGTGGAGAGGAGAGATAGGTTAAATATGCACATGACTGAGGTGGCAAGGAGAGGGACAGCTAGTTTAAGGATTTTGGATTCTATGCCACCTGGACCAGCACTTCCGTACGGAGAGATACAGTTAAGAAGACGCAGGACTTCAAGTCATGAAACTGTGTGAAGATGCAGGGGAGGAGCTAAATGGGGAGGGGAGTAGTAGGCGGAGTAGAGATGGGTGAGACATTAGGGATTCATAGCAAGATAAATCTGAGAAAAGGGAATTACAGACATTGGCAATAGCAGAGGGGTTATTACAGCTAACATTGCCGTTGACATCTCATGGTAGTTTGGCTTCCATTTGTCCCTAGGAGGTCATTGATATTAGACCAGAATGTCCTAGGTTCATTAGCTGTGGTTGCAAGGAATTCGCTATAGTATTTGCTTTTTGCAGATCTAACTTCACATTTGCAGATATTATGGAGTGTGCGGTAAGTGATCCAGTCCACAGGCGAGGAGGAGGAGGAGGTTTTATACTTAGCCCATTGTTTATCCCTGATCTTTAGCAAGGAGAGAAGAGGGTGATGTAACCATTTGGTGGGCAACCTGCTGACCCTGCATCTGGTAGTTGGAATATGTTTCATTTGAAGTGACATGATAGTAGAGGTAAGATATTCAGCAGCGATGTCAATGTCACTTGCGGAGAAGAGAGGGGATCAATCAACACATATGAGGTCTTCAAGAAAGACATCAAGGTTAAAGGCAGAGAAGTCAGTTATGTTAATAACCTTAGGAGGGCAGGAAGGGGGGGTAGCATCCCAACTACAGTAAACTGGGGAGCAGTCACTGATTGAATCCACAAAAACTCTATTTGTTTGCAATCCTATCCTTCCTATCAGTTAAGATCCAGTACAGAAGGGTATGGTGGGAACCTTTATGGGGTCATTAATGAGTTGGGAGAGATAAGTGTTTCTAATGATGGATTCAAGGCTATTTGTGCTAGTCCATGCCAATCTAGATTAAAATCCTCCATGATAATTACTTCATTTTTTTGAACAACTGATGGGAGATGGTCAACTAATTCCATTAGCCCAGACATGTCTTTTTGAGGGGGTATGGTAGTACAGCATCTGCAAAGGCTTGGTTTTACCATGCAGTTGTCAGCAGTTCTTCTCGTTAATTTTTCTTTACCCTGAGATGTCAACTGTGAATGCACAAGTGCAATGTACATACTGGGCATGCACACCTGCAAAGTTGACAGCCTCCCCACCCACAGATGTTCTGCCTGTTAGTAACAACCAGATGGCCCTAGCACAGCAGAATCATACTCCTTCCCTGGAGGAAGAGAAAATCATGTGGAATGCTGAAACCAACCTTCCCCTGCCCAGCCTTAGTTATCCAGGCTCATTCCTGAACCCAGGTCACCGGAGTCATGAGTGGTAACTCTATCGCTGCACTGAAAGGCCAGAAAATAATATTATTTTTGCATTAATTTTGTTTCTTCTGTCAAATTATTACTTCAAAGAGAGTAAGTTAAGAGTCTGAAGATCACTAAGGTTGTAGCAGATTTAAAATTGTCTACACTTTTAGGTTGCTCCATTTCCTCACTTAGGATATTTTGTAATTATTGTCAGAAAACCATTCATATTAAAGAATCTTAAAGTAATAAGTTTAGTGTCAGTGGATCAGTAGGTTACATGCTTAACTTTGTGACCTGAAGATAGGAAGGCTGAGGGTTCTAATATAACAACCTAAACTTGGTCTAACACCCAATACTGATGTTGTGTGTAGCACTATAAGAGGATGGCACTGCTGAGGTGCCATCTTTTGGATGAGACATTAAACTGATCCCTTTTCATCTGCTCATCTCAAGTAGCTGTCCTGGGGAAAGTTAAAGTTCCCATGGTACTTGTCATGACTCAAGAGTAGGGAGAATTTCCCCACTATCTTGGCAACATCCTCTTTCAGTAAAACAGGTCTATACAACCCATTCCACGGCATTGTGCCTTCCTGTGGAATATTACAAATAAACAAATGAAATATATAAGATTAGCAGAGAAATATACCTATCTCAGGAAATTCACAGTTATGATGCAAAAGACATTGTTAATCGGTCCCCGTCCAATTACCCAAACTGGGTTATATTCTGTTCCAATACAAAGTACAGTAGTATCACACTACTGGAAAAAACACCTAAATCTAATTTTTCTGGTTTTTATTTCGGTTAGGGTAACCTATGGGACATTCAGTAAAATCATCCACTTTTGAGGAGGTACTGTGCCATTGATACTTTCAAATATAAACTTAGCATACAGCATTAGGACATTTTTAAATATCCGGCTTATCGTTCTATAGTACAGCGTACATTAGCTGTGCAGGGACATACATACAGAATATGGATGATGATTGCAATAAGTAATAGCAATGAGAAATGTTAATGTTATGAGTAATTCAGAACAGTGGCAGATATGGAGGGGCTAAGGAGCTGAAGCCCCCTCTTCACAAATTTAGTCATCAGTAGTCAGGTTTTGCAGCAGCAGATTTCCTAAATTTCACTTTTTTATGTGTATCATTGACTGCTGCTGCATTCCCAACTAGCTGTGTGTGTAATCAATGGTCTTTCTCTTCCAGATGTGATCCAACAGTACCAGCATGGCCCTCCCCCATCCCTTACCTATTGTACAGACACCTGACCTGCTCAAGCTCTGCTGTCTGCTCACCTGGAGCTAGTATTCTCTGCACTGTCTTGGACCTTGTCAAGAGATGGGATTGGGATTTGGAACAAGAAGTTGCCTGCCCTCCCCTACCCAGTCTTTACAGGCAGAGATCCCTCTGTGACATCATGGGAATGGCCGCAGTGTATCCATGTTGGGTGGTAATGGACTGGGTGTCTGATGTGGAACTGTTGGTAACTGAGCCTGACCCATCCGAGGGGTGGGTATGGGTTTACAGAGAGTGGGGTCCTGGTGGAGAGATAGGTGAATGGACAGCAGAACCTCTGTTGGATGATCGCATCCAGACCCAGCAGGTAAGTAATGGAGCAGTAGCAGTAATTATTCTACAGAATTGTTCAGAGCCTGAATAGCTTCTGTGGGCTAGTCAAGTAGCCACGTCTCAACCTCCGGCTTCACTAATCAGGGACAAGACATAAAGCAAATTAGAGATGAATTAATTACCAAAATCTGGGACATGTCCTAAACAATTATATCAACTCATTAAGGCTGCTATGGTATTTGTGTATCTTGACTCAGTACTGCATATCTGGAGGCAGGTGTCAGTAAAACAGTAATCACTCTTCCCTGGAATGGTAGGTAGAAACTTGCTACTCATCATGATTTTCTGTTAGAGAAATTCTCAGATTGCATCTCATAGCATGTAAAATCCAAAATGTTTCTGGGGTCCTAGGCAGCCCCCAGACCTCCAGTCTATTTAGTTTGCTATTTCTCAGGCCCCCTTATTTATGCACCCAGATGTTTGCCACTGATTCAGAACTGTCTGTTTAAACGCGCTCTTTGATTACGTTATCATGTACCATACGTGCACACTGCTGGCTTGCCTGATTTCTGAGTTTAGTGAGTTTCAAGCATACCTTTTAAGTAAGTCCTGGATCTTTTTTTATTGATGTTTCAGATTTGCAGTTTAGCTTTGTTAGTAGGCCTGGCAGAATGGTTGTGGAGTGCTATGTGAACAATGGCTGCTGTAACACAGAGTACAAAACCTGCATGCTAAATACTGCAAATAGCAACCATTTTACCAGCAGATGCAGTCCTAGGTTAATAAGAAACTCTCTTGCTACATCAAGGCATTGCAGCCTAGTGGTTAGAGTACAAAGCTGTAAACTTGGCTATCCAACACCAAATCCTACCAGTTACTTCCTAATTCTGTGACCTTCAGCAAGTCACTTAACATACCTCTGCTTAACCTTCTCCGTCGCTCTTCCTGGTCTCTCTTCCTCTTTGTGCATGACTAATAGTCACTGCTACTTATCATAGCTTGTAAATTATTATGGGATACAGTGTATATGAAAAGCAGTCTACAGTAAGACTAAAATCCTTCCCATCCTGCACATTAATCCTGATCGTGCCACTCATGTGTTGTTCCTGATTCTTGTGCTTTATAAAAGCACCACACTTCTGACCATTATGCATTCTGTTTCAGTGATGTTATGATAATGATATTAAAGTATTAAATAGCTTAATCTCCACCAAGCTACAGCTGTTTTTCAATTGTAGTTTTCCTTATTAGTAAACAGAACTGAAATATAAAACCAAGACCTGCAATGAATCCGGGGGTGTAGAATTTCTGTTGATGCACATTCCTGTGTTAACCCAAGAATTTGGTAAGACAGTCTGAGTCCTATACAGAATGTTTCCCTGACATGAAGTAAACAGGCATGAATCACCGCAAGCGTGCAATTAATTAGCCACTAATAGTATTTTCTGTTTGGATAGCACGCACATTAAGTGAGAGAGTACTCATCAACTCAACATTCCTTAACCAAACTCCTTAGATGGCATGTTATCATTTTATTATAGCCTCCTCAAAGAAATGACTTGTTTAACTTTTTATCAGCATATTGAATGTGCTCAGTCTAAAATCTAAGGTGGATCAAACAGGGGTCAGTTCAATGGCCAGTTGTGGCTGCACAAGTATACAGTATTTCTGTTATCCTTATCTCTGTCTTTCTGTCTTTGTCCATCTCCAGAATGGAGACATTTGTTTCCTTCATGCCACCCTGTTCCTAACTTTCTCCTTTTAATTTTTTTCAAATTAAAAAAACTTTATTGAACTTGATTAGAAAGAGGAAGACACTGAACACAAGGGAGAAGGACATTCAGTACATAGAATATAAAATCATATTAAAGGCAATAATGGCTGATCTGACTCTCTATGATTTAAAAAGCAGAAAGGATAACATAGACCAGATCCATAAGCCTTTCCAATCAAGATATAACAATGATATACCCCCCTTGAATAATCTTCTCAATTTCCTTTGAATTTTACTTTCACACTTTTCTTGAGAAGCTGCTTTGTCATGGCCTTTCTAATTTCAACTCTTGTTCGTCTTTTGAGGACCATCCTGTTGGGAGGTGGCTCCAAAATCCCTTCCATCACTTCATTATCCACACTGCCCCAATAATAGAAACATACAGACGTAGACAAGCGATGGACAGAAAAATACCTGAACAGCCTATCCAGTCTGTCTCATGACAAAATTCTGCTCACTGTGAGAATCAAACTCATAACCTTCTTTTAAAACCCAGCTTCATTCCTGTTACACTACAGAATGTTCAAGTAATGATCTCCTTCTCCTGGCTACACCCATCCTTTATATCCTCACAATCTTAGTCAGGGTGCCAGTAAATTAATGTGGCACTTACTATGGATTAAGCACTCCTGTAACAGTTTTCCACAATGGACAAGCATCAGAAATGTCATTCAAACCCCTCACTCCCCCACTCTCTGTTTCTCCAACATCACCTATACTGTAGGTGCAGCAGCATTACAGCTCCCATCTTGTCTATTCTGAAACACCACAACCTTTTCTTTTTTGTCATAGATGTTTTTCTCTTTCTATGGTTGGTGTGGGTGTCTCTCAGCCCTGTTCCCATCCCATCTTGCCCCGCACCTGCTGCATCAGTTCACCATGCCTAATACCCCCCCCAGATTCCCTCCCAGTGGTGGGACTGGGACTGGGAAGGGGAAGGCCATCCTCCCTCACCTGGAAACACACATCCAGATGGGGCAGGAGACCAGTTGGTGCTGAGTGGAGGAAGGCAGGCAGAGCTTCATTTAGACCACACAAAACCTATTCTTATTTTTCTCCCTTGCCCCTAGCCACAATGGCACATAAGGCATGTGCAAGAAAGTGCACGCACAGCTATGGGATTGCAGCCCCTCCCTTTCTTGTTGCTCAGACTGCTGCCACTGCTCCAGGCCTCCACCTGTGGGCAGCCAAGGGATGAGATGGTGAGTTATCCTATCCCAGGAGACCAGAGCTGTCTTCTGGATTCTCAGACCTCTCCCTTCCTCCCTGGCTGACCCCAGCAGCCCAAATTAATTCCCAAATCCAGATTGCCGACATGGGAAAAGGTAATGTGCAAAGCACCTCAACCCTCTTCACCACCAGGCAGGCTACCATAACCTTTCTAATCTCCATTTAAAAAATAAACAATTTGTTTCTGTTTTATTTCCAATACATTAAATACACTCACAAATTAGCTGTCCAAAAAGTTTGAAAGAGAAGCAGAAACATGAAGAAAATCAAGCAACTTGTCTGCAAGTGCACCTCCTCTATTGTCACCAAGCAAAACAGAAAATGTAAAATGCTGTTTTTAAATAATTTTTAAACCTCTAAAGGACTCCCAGAACTATACCCTGGAAACATGTTGTTCAATGATTTAATGAAAATCTTGGGATGCCCTAGACAAAAAAGTTCAACAAACATGCTAAGATCTGATCAGAGCCATCAGAGAGAGCACCTCTCTTTATCTGCAGAAAGCTTGACGGAGCCTATCAGTGGAGTGCTTCAGCAATACACACATGTGGTTCCAAGAGATTACCCTTTGATTTTCACCACTTAATGTTACTTCCAGTGTTTGTTGCTTTTCATAACAGCAGGCGGTCGGTGGAAACTAGCCAACCCAGAGAACACGCGAGGCGGGAGGACAGCCAGGAAACTCTGGAAAGCCTTAAAATTTTGCCCCACCTGCCCTTCCCCTCTCTTGTGTGTTACTTTTATAGGCATCTTCCCACCAAAATCTCTTCCCCGGCCTCAGCATTACCCTAAACCAATAAACTGTTCCGCTGTCTTACTGATCTAACTAATCAGCAACTTCACTACTCTCCCGGTAGCCAACTAACAATATCTCTCTCACAATGGGGAGTTTACTTCTGATACTTCTTTCACTGTCAGCCATGGGGTTACCCAAAGAAGATGTCCCTATCACACAAACTATGGTGATCCATCCGCCCAGTCTCTCTGTCTCATCCTCATTGTTTGATGCTCAAACCTTCACATATGCCCTACCATTGCTGCATCGATTACAGTGGGGGTGACCCCCAAAAAGAGACGCAAACCACCATACATGTATTTCAATCAAGGCTCCACTACTGGATATACAGATCCCGCCTACGCCTGACCACCATACTGCTACTTGGTGTCTCGACACAATCCTATAACCCCACATGGAGCACCCCAAAAGAGTGGCAACAGAATAAGAGAAGGAGGACCAGAGACAGCCCCCTCTCCCTATCTCTGGCAGCCCTCATGAAACTCCTGCTCTTTCTATTGCTCTGTATTGGTAACATGGAAATCAACCCAGGACCCCCCCTGAATGTATTACCTCTCCAGCAGACCTAACCTCAATTAAAGGCCTCAGTTTTTTGCATATTAATGTATGCAGTCTGTTGAAAAAACTTACACTGATACAAGCCTGGGTTGCCCATACCTTGCCAGACTTTCTCGTGGTATCTGAGACATGGCTCAAACCCACCACAGCAGACAGGGATGTTAACCTACCCAACTATCAGTTATTCAGAGCGGATCGCCAAACAAGGGGCGGTGGAGTAGCTATATATGCAAAATCTGGTATATCTGTATCCTGTATTGCTGCAACCTTTATGCCCAAGGAATTTGAATGCCTATCCCTAAAAGTCTCTCACCCCAATACAGCAGCTTTTCAGCTAGTTGGATGCTACAGACCCCCCCTCTGCTGACCTCAAGCTCTTATCCCACCTGGGGAATCTGCTCAAGCCCAGCACTGAAGAAGTCATTATTCTAGGTGACCTGAATTTCAACTGGCTTACCCAGGCAGCTGCACCTCTAGTATCATTCTGTGACACACATGGGTTCAAAAACTAATTAATGAGCCAACAAGAAGTAATGCAAGGAATAGTAATAACAGCACACTACTTGATATCATGCTAGTGAATAAACCCCATCTATTCACACATGCTGGAGTGCTTTTCAGCGATATAAGTGATCACTGCCCCATCGCAGGGGTAAGATCTTCCAGCAAAACAACAACCCCTGCAAAATTCCTAATGAGGAGATCCAAGAAAAACATCAATATTGAAGGATATTTGCATGATCTAGCTCACTCTCCAAGCTGGCAAGAGTTTTATCTTGCTCATTCTGTGGAAAAAGCACAGCAGGTGCTAAATAGCATTATAATAAGTGCCCTTAACATCCATGCCCCAATCTCTAGTATCCGAATAAAAAAACAAATCCTGTCATTGGTTTTCAGCTGACCTCAAAGCTGCACTTCTGGAGAGAGACAAACTCTGGAAAATGGCAAGAAAAACCAAGAATGCAAATGACTGGATGATATTTAGGAAAGCCAGGAATAGATGCACCAAGAAAGTTAGGGATGCAAAGGCTGCCTTCTACTTGGCTGAGCTTGACTCCTGCTATCATAATCCTGCTAGGTTTTGGGGTACCATCAAGGGTGTGGTTGGGCAGGATTCTAGCACCTCCCTACCAACTCAATTACATCACAGTAATGGCCCCTATCTCTGGCAAAATGGAAATTCTGGACGCCTTCAATAACCACTTCACAACGGCTGGCCTTGCCTTTGACACCTCTCCAGCTAATCTGCTGCATGCACAATTAAGCTCCCAGTACACTGGTGCTCAGAGAGCTGACTCTTTCTTCAGCTTCAAATCTGTACTGTTGAAGCAAGTAGAGGACCTACTATGGCCACTGGATATCAAAAAAAGCATAGGGGCAGACTCTCTGGACCCCTGCTTTCTAAAGATTGCATCCTATGTACTTGCAATCCCCCTTACACATCTCTTTAACCTATCTCTAAACTCTGGTTATATTCCCACACTGTGGAAGACAGCCCAAGTGGTTCCCCTTCTAAAATCAGGGGACCCTATGGACCTTAATAATTACAGGCCCATTTCCATTCTACCAGTGCTATCCAAGATGCTGGAGAAATTAGTGAGCACCCAGTTAAGGGAATATCTTGACGAAGCTAACCTCCTGAATCCAGCTCAATCTGGATTCAGGGCCAAGCATAGCACTATCACTGCACTAGCCAAGGTCACAAATGACTGCAAACCGAATTAGATAAAAAGAATAATGTCTGTGCAGTATTTCTTGACCTGAGCAAAGCATTCAACACTGTGGACCAAGAGCTTCTACTATCATCCATGCACTCCATTGGCCTAGATCCACCCTCCCTTAAGTGGTTCAGGTGTTATCTTACCGGTAGGTCACAGCAGGTAAAAGCTGAAGGTGACCTATCCCCATTAAAACCACTGCTAAGAGGAGTCCCCCAAGGTTCTGTCCTGGGTCCTATCCTTTTTGCCATCTATATAAATAATATTGATTCAACCCTCACCAAATCCTCTGTATACCTCTTTGCTGATGACACTGTTTTGTATGTCTGCAACCCTTCTTCTGCAGCTGCCCGTGAAATCCTACAAACAGAATTCTCCTTGTTACAATATCAGCTACTTGAGAAAAAGCTTCTGTTAAATGCAAAGAAAACTAAAGCAATGATGTTCACAAATCAAAGCTCCACCAGCACCTCCTCTTCAATCATTCTCCCCCAGCTATGCACTATACTTGGAGAAAATCTGGAGTATGTAGAAAAATTCAAATACCTAGGTGTGTGGATTGACAGCAGACTCGACTTCACCCATCATTTAGAAGAACTGCTAAAAAAGCTTCACCAAAGGCTTAGCCTTTTCTATAGATTAAAACCCTTCCTAAACAGAGATTCAAAGATGAGCTTAGTCCAGGCCATTTTTCTTTCAGTTGTTGACTATGCAGACTTCCTTTATAGTCACTGCCCCATCTCCTACCTACACAAGTTGGATACCTTATACCATAGAGCAATAAGATTCATAACAGATCTGCCATCTAATACCCATCATTGCTCTCTTTATGCTGCAGTTGGATGGGTTTCCTTACACCTCAGAAGGAACAGAAATGCAGCTCTATGGACTTACAGAGCGTTATCAAAAAAACTTCCAAACTATATTCTGGACTGCTTCACCCAGACCATTCCTAGTTCCTATGCCCTAAGAAGCAACAACATCATCCTGATCAAATTGCCCAAATTCAACACCCAACTAGGGAGGGCAGCAATCAGCTATTCTCTATCTATAGCATGGAACACCCTACAAAAATCCCTAAAACTGTCCAATCTTATACCATTTGCATCCTTTAAACAGCGTTGTACAGTTTTCTTCACAGAGAAATGCAATTGCTACCGCTAGAACTAGCTTTGTCATCTCACAATCCCCCTCCCAAAAATTCACCATATATGGCATAATCTTTGTTCTTCAGTTCTCCCTCCCAGGCAGACACCCCATCTTATGGCACCCAGTAATACCTTCCACCATCCTAGTATTACATTATGCTGTGTGTTTGCAATGGCCCCTCCACTGGGATATGTATATACTGTATATACTGTAAATATTAGCTTTAACTTTCCTATAACCCATTTTATCGTGTGAATTTTACTGTACATCACTGTGTTTATAAATGTTTTTTCCCCTGTATGTATAACTGTTTATATAAGTGTATTGATGTATCTGTTGTGTATCAACTGTTGAACCTTGACCTTATCAGGTCCATCTTGTAAATGAGCCTTGCTCAATGATGCTCGCCTGAATAAATAAAGATTTGATTGATTGATTGATAACTTTTTATAAGTGGAGTTGCAATGTGATACTTAGTAGAGTGATGTTCATCCACTTAACAGGCAGGTTTTGCAAAAAATGTAATTGGTTTAACTTTGCCCAGAAGTTGAACTAGTCTTTAGGTACACAGCTCTATACTCTGACCATTATGCTTTGCTGCCTCCTTTTTAGCATTTCTAATATATTTACAACTGATTTTAGTACAAACCTTCTATTTATATGGCTTACTGTAAAGCAGAGTACTGTATATCTGTACTTTTACACAGAATTAGTTTAACTGAAGTGATATCCAGTCAAGGTGTTTTTAAAAGACTAGAGTTGAGATAATTTATTTTTATCGGGAGGGGGGAACAATTTGATCTTCTGTTGAAAGTTCCATGTTTACTTTTTTTTTAAATGACACATTAGGTAGTTTGAAGTAGGGTGGAGGGGATTTATGTAATGAGACCTCCAAATAAGGATTACCACAACTGTGCCTTACTATATTGTGATGTAGAAAACATGGCACATACTGTTTAACAAGTGGAACCCCTATTATATCTATCTCCCTCAAACAGTAGCACACCCAAAAGCCCAAAAGGAGAATCTAAAGATACATCACTGGTTCAAGGAATAGTAATTGACAAAGAAGATGAAAAAGGAAAATCGACCAAATAATAGACACTATTAGGAAATATGAGGAGAAGCAACAAGAGGGGTGAGAGTGTAAAACAATTACAATATTTGGTTGAGAGACCTTTAGGCAAGACCCTATAAGTGTAATTAAGAACTAAATACTGTCATTTATAGCATGGGTCATGCAAATCAATATTGATAGTAATTCCATAGATAGGATAAGAGTACACAGAAAGTACTTTGATACCTCACAAATTGCTATTCACTTTAAAAACACTCAAATAGTGAAAGCCTTGTTAAATGCTGCAACACAATTGAATACCCAGAGAATATATATATATATATATATATATATATATATTATATATAAAACAAAATCACACATGCCCACACAATGCAAAGCATCATGGGATGCATATGCAAATCACCACATCTATCACACTAGTGTCTCGAAGAGGAGATTAAATACTCATATAAGGGCTATAACCCACCAAGTATATGGTTAATTAAAGAAGTTTTATACCCAGCTGGCCTGGAACATTTCCTATGAGACATTTTCCTGAAACCCTGGGGCAAAATTGTACATTCTGTAAAAAATTAGACTAAGGGATATAGATATATCTAATAACATCACACAGTTCTTCAAACTGAAACTTTTGGGTGGTACAGGCAACTGAAATCTACTCACCAACTGGAATATTACTTGACCCATTTGTCTGATCCTAAAGCACGATGCCGCATTACAACATTTCGACTTGAGATTTACTCTGCACAATATGTTCAATACATGCAAAAAAGAGGGGTATTATTTCCCCATATTGTAAATGTGGCAATAATGTAGAAGACAATCTAAAACATGTTACATTGACTTGCCCTTTTTATGCTAAAGGACGAAGTTACTGGCTTGGGAACATTTTAAGTGGCATTGGTCTCCCTTCCTCCCAAATAGTGATCTTTCTTTTTTCTAGCACAGACACATTTATCCTCCAAGAATTAGTTGGATTTCTTACTACTGTACATTTGTAAACTCTGTTTGACATTGGGATAAGCTAGGAAACCCTGGATATAATGTATTGAACAATTAGACATGGATTATTTAATCCCTTATACAACTATACTGTATAAGTGCTATCAACTGCTTTGGGCACTAGATCTAATATAATTGTGCATTGTATTTTATATGTTTTAATGTGTTAATATTATGCAATGGCATTTGCCAATCAATAAAAACTTCTGAGCCTTCAAAAGTTTGAAGTTTTACTTGTTTTCAGTTTCATATCCTAATTGTAATCTAAAATTATCTGTTTTCTCTTCTGGACCCTAATCATATTTATGGAAATCAATGTGGGCCTTCTGGTCCCTTTGTCTACTCAAGGAAGGTTCAGTATGTCAGGATTACTTTTGTCCAACCATATTGTAACTCCTTTTCATTAGTGGGAAACTACTGAAAATGAGCTGTTGCTCAGTTCACTACATCCTTTCAATAAAATGTTTTGCTACTACATTAGTGCCAGTCCACATATAAATCAAATGTAAGTACTGTAACTGGTTTATTAAGTGAAAAGCACTTCTGCATCAAATTATATCACAATATACAAAAGTGCAGCTAGGCATAGATACAGTTATAGAAAAGCAATGTAAGGGAATGCCAAAATGTTTGAGGTTGTAAAACGTTCAATTCAAACCTGATCAAGTTGAAATTTGCCAAAATGTGGTTAAAATGCCCAAAATTGCATTTTTTAGTTGGGGCATGCATATAGATGTAAATCTTAAAGCACAAATTGATGTTAAAAAATAAGAACTTTGATTCACTGACCTGAACTTTTATTTCAGAGCAGTAGAAATACTGGATACAACTCTCATTTATATACGTAAGATAATTTACAGTAGAGGATGCTTTGCTTGGCTGAGTTTTCATGTCTGACATCATATGTTTTTCAAATGGCACAAATAAGATGTAGCAGATCATCAGCCAGTCAGTAGCACTATCTGGTGAGTATCAAATTAGTCAGCTAATCTACAGCTTGAGCAGGTCTGCTATAAGAACGTAATAAATGGGTGTCATTTTTTCTCATATGGAATCAGTGTATACCATTTCTGTGGCATCAGAAAGTCATAACTCTATTGTTCTGACATCAGATCAATGATATCATGAGACAGAATGTTTGCAGTGTTCCATATATTACACAGAGAATAATGGATGGGCAACAGTGAACAACAATGCTGTGTTCACTTTGAGAGGTTGTCATGACAACCAGCCAGACTTCGAGAGTGAAGCTTGAGAGGTCTATGGTTGTCATGACAAACTTGAGAAGTGAACTCGGCATTGTTGTTCACTGTTGCCCATTCATTGTCTTTTATAGTGTATGGGCAACACTGATCAACACTGGAGCATTTCTCAAGCAGAACATGTTCTTAAGTTTCAGCTCAGACCCAGAGCTCAGTCCATAGGTGATTGTCTAAAAGACTGCCATGCCACAGACTTATTGTTATTACAAGTCACTCAGATGGTTCATGATCTCACAACAATAAATATTTTTATTATGACTATTAAACAGACATCAGCATCAAACATCAAAAAAAATTATTAGCAACAAAAGATGTCAACAATTGATGACTTTAATAATCACAATAAAAATCTTTATAGTGGGATCTTGCATCATCTTAGTGACTCGTAATACGTTAAGTCTGTGGCAGTCTTTGAGACAATCACTTATGGGATGAGTTCTGGGTCTGAGCTGAAACTTAATAACATGTACTGCTCAAGAAATGCTCCGGTGTTGATCTGTGTGGCCCATACACTATAAAAGATGTTCGACTGTTTTTGTTTTTTACTGTCTGCCAGTTTTGCTGCTCTTGAATGAATAGTTGATGATTTGAAATTGCAGGTTTGGAAAACACAGCTGACACCATCACGATTGCTTATTTTTCTACTTTCAACTGTTAGATGAAACTGAAGAAAAAAAAAATTAAGGAGTGGTGTGGCTGTCAGGATAATAAGAGAATGAGGGCATTCTAAGCTGTACCATTGTAGTAATGTATTCAAGATGGTAGAACAGTTGTTTAATGTCACTACAATAGTACAACACGCCTTGAAATTAATTGAATTCCTTTGTTAATCATGCTATCCCATACAATATAAGAAATAACACACAGGAAACCAACAGTAACTGGGTTTGCCATTCCATTGAGGGATTCTGGTGACATCATAAACCACTTAAGTTGTGCTTTCATGATTTATGATGTCACCAGAATCCTTCAATGGATCTACAACCTTCTTACTGATTATTTCCTATTATTTTATTTATAATTATTGGTGACCCCCTTAATGCACGGACTCTATCTGTGTTTCAAACGCTGTGATAACTGGATTACCTGGTTATTACAGCATTTTGTTTTGCTTTCCCTTCAGTTTTATTTGTTGTGCTCACTCATTGGCTCTTATTCTGTCTTTGGGAAGGCTGAACAGTTTCACAAACATGTTGCTTAGTGATGAGTTGCTGGAGTAACTGATAATGTCCCTCTAGTAAATATCTCCTACTCATTATTTTTATTTATTTTTTGTAGTATTTTCCAGTAGATCCTGCCTGTACAACTTCTAACATGTATCTGATTGACACTGCTGTGTATCTGCTTTGGGAAACTGTGGGTCTGACCCAGTACGATCACCAGTGGAACTATGGCTGACTTCCTATACCTCAACTTTAGCATGGTTCAACACTTTCAGTTAAAACAACAACAACAAATCAATGTTCGTACTGGACAGGGACAGTGTGTGTGTGTGTGTGTGAGTGTGTGTGTGTGTGTTTGTGTGCGTAAGAGAGAGACAGAAGTGCTTCACTGACTTTCTTTGGCATTCACTATTTGCACCAATAATTACAAAAAATAAATCCTAGGCCTGTGTTTTCATGGATTTTTTTACACACCCTCAGTGTGTGATGACCTTATAAACCTCTTGAGCTTTGCTCTTGAGGTTTATAGATCATCACACACCTCGGGTGTGTAAAAAAATTCCATAACACAGTTGCCTATACATTATTCTCTATATAATAACTGGGGAGCATTTTCTCCCATAGGGAAATTCAGTTATAATTTGCCTTTATAACCTGCTGGTTATAATGGTGAACACACATTGGGTTTTCCTCCTTACGTGCATGCTTTAACTGCTTCCTCTCACTGAATGTTTCTGGAAGTAGCTGCTGCCGGAGATACCCAGTAACTGCTGCCTGCCCAACACAGAGCAGAGACAAAGGTTTTTAACAGTATTTTAATATTTTCTCTTCATGTACAATATTTACTCTTTTCAAGTCACTGTCCTTCCCACAGTAATGATCAAACTACCACAGACCATGAACAGGTGGCAATCACCGCTATAGCAGACTCTGCCTTCCAATCCCTGCTGCTGCTGCTGCTCAGGTATCGACCTCAGGGACTGCAATCCACTGTGCTTTTATGTGTTAGGGGGGAGTAATTCTTAACAACAAAACACAACCTCTCAAACTTGTGTGTGTCTGCATGGTGTGGGGGGGGGAATTAAACAGCAAACTGCTTTATTACTAAAGGCCAGCTCCATGTACTGGCCAAACTGTTACTTTTTTTAATGAAATACTGCAAGCGAGAAAACACTCCCCATCAATTATATAGAATAAAACATGGTGTGGTGTTTATAACATAGAGAATAATGTAGAGGCAACTGTATGTTAAGGTTTATTAATGATAATAATTATAAAAAATAAAGCATGTGCAACTGTTTCTATGGATTTTTTACACACCCTCAGTATGTGATGACCTCATATACCTCTTGAGCTTTGCTCTCGAGGTTTATGGATTATCATACGCCTTGGGCGTGTAGAAAAAAATCCTCCTTGTGTGCATGCTTCAACTGCTTTATTACTAAAGGCCAGCTCTATGTACTGGCCAAACTGTTACTTTTTTAATGAAATGCTGAAGGTGAGAAAACACTCCAGCAATTATATAAAATAAAACATGGGGTAGTGTTTATAGCAATAATTTTACACATGCCCTCAATGTTGAGTGATTTAGTAAACCCCTTGAGCTTTGCTCTCAGGATTTATGTAGCATCCAACACCTCAGGTGTGTGTGAAATTCTCATTATACACACCAACCCATGTATTATTCTACACACACACACACACACACTCACATATATGCATATCATTTTCCCCACATTTACAATCCTTTTGAGGTATCAAGATATTGACATACTAAGAAACTTTCAACAGCATGCATTTTTAAGTGCATATTTTTACAAATATTGAAAGATGCCTCATATTAATACTGGGCTTACTAATAACATCAGTAACCACCACAACCACAAGCAGACAAGGGTTTTCTAACAGCGTGATCATAATTATATATTACAGTGTCACTGCAAATATTTGACTCATCCGGTACTCCCAAGGACTCATGTGTCAGTATAATCCAAAACAAGGTGGTTAGTATGAATGTTTTGGTTCAGTAGTTATTATTTACACCACATGCGTGGTACATATCCTTGTATGGAAGCATTCATGATGTTGAATATTAGAAGCTATAGAGGTTTATGTTATCTATATAGTAGTATGTTTACTCTTAATGCTATAAATGCATAATGAAAACAGGCAGTCATTACTAAGCCAAGTAAAAATGATCAAGGCAGCTGGCTCAGTGCTTAATGTTCTTATTTATTATTCATTAAGTTAACTGTCAGCATATATTTAGGTATAATCATAAGCATAGGTGATACCAACAATGCTGATATCAGTGAAAAGCTACTGTATAACTACACTTTCTGCATATTTTAATTGACATTTCTGCTTACCGATCACAAGATTTTCAAGGGGAAGCTGGCTAGTATAAAAAACATGTTGTTCTGTCCACCTTTTTTTTTTTTTTAAGGGAAGCTGCGGTATAGCTTTCAGAAGAAAACAGGTGTTGATATACTGCCAGATGTAATGAATACTGTCACAGCTATGGTGCTCAACCTCTGAATAAAACATAAATATATAAGTTTGGAAACATACTTACTAAAATGACAAATATATGTTTGTCATAACTAAGCACAGCAAACACAATACACATTCTCATCACAGTGCATACACAGGGAAATGTAACGGACTGACTCAACAGATGCAATTTATCTTCAAGTTTGAGGGGGCAAGACTATAAATCATGAGTGGCAGAGCCCATAGTGGGATATGAATGTCCTGCCTCCTTACAAATGATGATACACTATGTTTTTGAGTGAGGCCATTGTATATATTTAGTGCTACAATATCAGTTATGGGGTTGTAGCTTTTACAACAGCTGTTTGTGTGAAAATTTCACTGTTTCTCTTTTACTTGAACTGTATGTTAACACCGCTGCAGAGACCACTCTTATGGTTGTAATTGTGGTCTCACACACATTCTTTGGGTATGAGAACCGCAAACTGAAAGTGGAGCATTTCTGATATCTTAAGGATGTGAGAACAGGCTTATAACTGGAACAGAGGTCTTGGATGCTGCATTAATATATTCTTGATTGAGTTAGATCAAAAATATATTTTAAAATAGACAGCCCCAAATGTGTACATTTTCAGGGCAGCTGCACATGAGACAATCTTCAAAGAATAAGTGTCTCATGTGCAAAGGAATGGAGCACTCCAGTTGGGGGGGCACCCCCTTGATCTGTAATACTAGCACCAGTGCTGCACAAAGCTATTGTGATGTCTTCTACATTGTGAAAGCTGCTCACTGGTTCAATAGTCCATTGTGAGATATCCAGCCTTCAAGATATTGACTATGAAATACCAAGTTTGGAGATAACATGTTACCTTTACTGTAAGTTGGGTGTTAATATAACACCTGTATCTTGCACAATTTATTTCACACCTGTTGTAGAAAATTGAGAGTTTTTATTATTCTATATCAACATCAGCCAGAAGCAGGGAAATACTTGAAGCACTGCAGAAATTGTATCTACATCAGCTGGTTAAGGGGCCCACAAGAGGGGAAATATTTTGGACTTGGTACTCAGAAACAGGGACAGTGCTGAAGAGGTTATTGCGGGAGACTGTCTGGTTACAAGTGATCACAACACAGTACGTTTCAAGATACAAATAGGGAAGATAACAAATAAGACCTGTAAGAAGGTTCTAGACTTCAGGAGGGTGAACTTTAATAGAATGAGGGATATTTTCAGGGAGGAAATGAAATGCAGTGACCGCATACAGGATGTAGAGGAACTGTAGAAATGTATTAAGGAGGTGTTTTTTAAAAGCAACTGAACTATGCATAAGGAGGGTAGGAAAAAACAAGACAATAAGGTGGCCTCTTTGGTTTAATAGGGAGGTTGCATGGGCAATAAGAGATAGAAGGATAGCTTTCAGAAGATATAAGAAAACTCAAAGTGTGATAGACAGAATAAATTATAAGGAGAAACTGAGACAGGCAGAGAAATTGATTGGGAGAGCAAAAGCAGAAACAGAAAAGAGAATGGCTAAAAATGTCAAATGAGGAGATAAAACATTTTTTAGATATGGGGGAAGAGGAGGACAAGACAGGGGACTGTGAGTTTGAGGGGGGAAGGGGAATTAAGATTGAGGGGAACTTTGAGAAAGCTGAGGTTTTAAATAGTTATTTTTGCTCTGTATTCACAGTGAAAGGGGATGTATAAAGGGATCTGAGTTAAAGAAGAAGGGAGGAGATGAATGTGGGGTAGATCAAAGCCCATTGAGTGAGGAAAGAGTTAAGGAAGAACTTGGAAAATTAAAAGTAGACAAGGCAACGGGGCTGGATGGTTTGCATCCAAGGGTTCTTAGGGAGTTGAGGGATGAGTTGGCAACACATTTAGCGAAGTTATTTAACTTGTCCCTAGATACAGGGTGTGCTCCGAGTGACTGGAGGATGGCAAATGTAGTACCACTGCACAAGGGAGGCTGCAAGGAGGAGGCAGGGAATTACAGACCTGTCGGCCTCACATCAGTGGTGGGCAAGGTGATGGAGGTGCTAATAAAGGAAAGAGTGGTAAAATACTTAACGGACAACAAACTGTTAGATGAAAAGCAACATGGATTTACTAGCGGGAGGTCTTGCCAAACAAATCAGATAGAATATTTTGATGGGGTAATGATAGTGATTGATCAAGAAGGGGCAGTTGATGTTGCCTACCTCGACCTCAGTAAGGCCTTTAACTCTGTCACTCACCATAGGCTGGTAAATAAGACAGAGCTTGTGGGTGGAACAGAAAATAACTAGATGGGTGGAAAACTGGCTGAAGGACAGAAGTCAGAAGGTGGTGGTAAATGGTGTATGATCTGGGGTAAGAAAGGTTATGAGCGGGGTTCCTCATGTGTCTATACTAGGACCAATCCATTTTAACATATATATTAATGATATCTCAGAGGGAATTTAAGGGGAGAATGTGTCTGTTTGCCGATGATGCAAAGTTATGGAATAAGGTCGACATTGAAGGAGGGGTTGAGGCCATGAGGAGGGATTTGAGTATACTAGAGAAATGGTCAGAAACATGGCAGCTGAAGTTCAATACAAAGAATTGTGTGATGATGCATATAGAGCGTAAAAACTGACTGGCCAAGTACTCACTGGGGGGAAGAGCAGATAAAGCAAACAGAACAGGAAAGTGATCTGGGGATTATAATATCAAATAACCTCAGGGCAGGCAATCAATGCAGTAAGACAGTTAGCAAAGCAAACAGAATGATGGCATGTATAGGAAGGGGCATAACTAGTAGGAAGAGGGAGGTGCTGATGCCATTATATAAGACCATGGGTAGACAACACCCTGGAGTATGGGTTACAGTTCTGGAGGCCTCGTTTAAGAAATGGCACAGATGTAATAGAACATTTTCAGATTAGAAATACAAAATCACGCATGCTGCCATAATGCAAAGCATCATGGGCTGCATATGCAAATCACCACAGAATATTATGCTGGTTCAACTTTAAGCAGAAATGCATGGTGCTGAAAAGCCTCTCACACAGTTTGCAAACGGTGCCAACAGAAGACACAGACACGTGCTTTGTCCTACCAGGACTCATCAGTGTGCCTCATCTGTTTGACACCCCAGTGGCATGAACCAGCTGCCCTAAGATGGCCTATGTGGGTTATGTTGTGTTGAATCCAATTAAAACAAAAAACAAGTTAAAAGACAAAGAACCTCAGCCTGCAAGCACTGAGGCAATGGTTACCCCAAAGGGCATTGGTGGGGAAGCCAAGTTTCAAAGAAATACAAAATCACACATGCTCCCATAATGCAAAGCATCATGGGCTGCATATGCAAATCACCACAAAATATTATACTGGTTCAACTTAAAGCAGAAATGCATGGTGCCGAAAGGCCTCACACACAGTTTGCAAAGGGTGCCAACAGAAGACACAGACACATGTTTTGTCTTACCAAGACTCATCAGTGTGCCTCGTCTATTTGACACCCCAGTGGCATGATTTTCAGAGAAGGGCAACAAAGATGGTGCAAGGTATGCAAGGGAAACTATATGAGACAAGATTGAGGGAATTAAATATGTATCCACTGGAGTTTAGAAGAGAGAGAGAGGAGACATGATAGAGACATTCAAGTACATAAAGGGAATAAATAAAGTGAGGGAAGTCTATTTAAAAGGAAAGTCAGAGTTAAAACAAGAGGTCGTACTTTAAGATTAGAAGGAGGAAGAATTAAAGGTAGTGTAAGGGGGTGTTATTTCACTGAGAGGGTAGTTGAACCCTGGAACAGAGTACCTGAGGAGGTGGTAGGTGTAAAAACGGTGAAGGGATTCAAGAGTGTGGGATAGACATATGGGGTCGGTTAGAGGACAGAGGAGAGGCTCCTTGTGCACCGGTGACAAGTAGGGAAGGGGGAGATGGGCAGACTGGATGGGCCAGGATGGTTCTTTTCTGCTGACATACTATTATGATACTATTATACTATAATAGTTTTTGCACAAATTGACCACATCTGGTAGGTGCCATAAGCCCCACAGAATGGGTCATTTTGATAAACAATGTGACAGTGCAAGAAATAGTGCACCCCACATTCAAACAGTTAGTGGGGCACTAACCTTGTAAGTGCTCTACTGCCATAAATAGCATCAGATGATGGGATGGGGTCCATATTAAAAGGCCTCTGCTGTGCTTTGCTGAACAAACAATGTGACCATGCAAAATACACTGCTGCAATAATGCATACTGGCTGCAGTGGTATATTCAGAGGTTTCAGTAGCACTAACCAGCCTCCATTGCAGTGCTGTTTAAGACTGCTGAAACGCTGCCATATCTGGGAACTGAGGTGCCCCCCATCGCTCCTCTTGTAACACAGATTTGAGTCCTGGAAGTCTAGTGGTCACCCCATCACCTGTTCTCACAGTCATAATTGGTCCCTGATGGTCTAGTGATTTTACCAACCTACATTGCCCACCCTAACCGTCAAAATCAGTCACTGGTGGTGTAGTGGGCCATCCACCCCCTAATTGCCTGACCTGACAGTTGTAATCAGTCCCTGGTGGTCTAGTGGCCCCTGTAAAGGTGTGGGAAATACAGATGGACACAAACACAAGATTTTGGGTGCAATACACTTTTTCTAAGTGGGATGTTTATTTTGTAATCATAATCAACAACAGCTGTGCACCATATATAAAGTAAAAATAAAACAATCCATATGATTCAAAAGAAAAGATTTCTAAATAATTTTCTCCTTAGTGCAGCACAGGACTCTCCTAGTCCTTCACCTACACTCAATCAGAAGACACTGACCCTATCTAACATTTGCTTGCTCAGGCAGTACTATTTATACCCACCCACCTGGGTCAGGTGACCAAGCATCATCATTGCCCTTCATTCAATTAAAGAGCTACTGATGCCTCAAGGAAAACTTAGAAAAAAACATAATAATTACGTTTAATTCTGTTTGCATTCCATTTATATTTTATATATTTCTCCTCCCCATAATTTATTAATAAAGAAATGTGTATGACTACGTGATCATTGCCGTTTAGTGTTCATTTTGAGTTCAACTGCCTCTATAGCTTACTCCCTACTTCAAGTCATAATCCTTTGTCGTGACATCACAATCTGTTGTCATGGGAGTAACTGTGAGGTCACAAGCAGTGCTCTATGATTTCAGATAGGGAGAAAGCAGCAGGAATAGATGGACTCTTCAGGAGCAAAGATCCTGTTTTCATGCAAATGACCTCACTACTAAATAATAGGGAGGAGGAATATAGAACAAATGGGAAATACAAGCTGGACAGTGCCTAATTATTATGTTTTGTTAAAGTTGTCCTGAACATGTCACCAGCTCCTTAAATAACAGGCTGAAAGGACTTAGTTAACCTTCTATAATCAGGAGCAGCTTTAGATAACAAGTGTTAGAAACTTTTAAGTACCTCAGTGGAATCAACAACAAAATCCAAGAGGGTAGCATCTTTCAGAAAAAGAGATGTGCAAGAACAAGGGGACACAATTTAAAGATAGAAGGAGGGCGGTTCAGGGGCAATGTGAGGAAGTATTATTTCACAGAGAGGGTAGTGGATGCATGGAACAGCCTTTCTGAGGAGGTTGTGGGGTCTAAAACTGTGAGAGAATTCAAGAATGCATGGGACAGACATAAGGCAATTCATTGTGGGGGGTAGGAAGAAATAGGTTGTTGGTTAACTAGGATCTGCGGCCTGTCCTGTAGGTAGGGAAATGGGCAGACTAGATGGGCCAAGCGGTCTTATCTGCCGTCAAAGTCTATGTTTCTATGTTTCTATGTTTCTATGTTGTCAATGCCAGAGTTCATCATTGGGATTGCTGTTGGTACGCACTGATTGGCAGGACTACAGTTCCCAGCAGAAAGAACAAGTTATGCCACCAAGTTCACATTCCCCTTGAAATACAGTGAAGTGCATACTTGTTTCCTCAATTCGTGATCTGGCTTTGAAGAGTGACGATGTGTCTGTGGTTCAGAGAAGATGAGGTCACTGGAGCCCCACCATGGAGTGGGGGGGAAACGTTATGGTTAGAAATCCTAACACCCTGGGTGTTAGTTGGTATTTGAACTACAAATTTTCAACATGGCCCTTTGTGACCCCCACCTCATGAAAGCATTTGGGATCTCTGCTCATGAACAGTGGCACTGTGATTGTGTTAATCTGTCCCGAAAGTTGATTTCTCACAGTGACTGTACCACACAGTTCAGGCAGAATGTGAAAAATTAAAGCTGTACCATTCATAGGGAGGTGTGAAGAGAAGGTAGTGTTGAACATCTGGAGTGAAAATAGTAAAAATGCTCGAACTTCTAAACGTACGTTGAAACTGCACAACGCACATTCATAACAGTCATTTAGTAGAATAATTTCACCAAAATTTCAACATAGGCATTTTGGAACCTCTACTTATGAGCACTGTTACTATGATTTTCTTACTGTGTCCTGAACTTTGATTTCCCACAGCGACTGCACCATTGTGCTCCAGATGTACGAAAACACATTCTGGGAAGGACATGAACAATGGCAGCTATGCTGTTTATAAGGAGGTGTGCAAAACAGACAATGTTGAAACTCTTGAGTGAAAATATTACAAATCTTCGATGTTATGAGTGTGTGTGGAAACTGCGTAATGCACGCTCATAAAATAGTCATTTTATGAACTTTTGTCACCAAATTTTCAACATAGGCATTTTGGGACCTCCGCTCATGAACAGTGATACTGTGATTTTCTTACTTTGTCCTGAATAATGATTTCCCAGAGTGGCTGCACTATTCTGCACCAGAAGTGTGAAAACACATATTGGCCAGGATGTGAAAAATGACAACTGTACTGTTCATAATGAGATGTAAAAAAATGCCAATGTTGAAAATCTGGAGTGAAAATATTGAAAATTCACAAAGTTACTTGTGTGCATGGAAACTGCGCAACACATGCTTGTAACACAGTCATTATATGGACTTTTTCCACCAAATTTTCCACATAGGTATTTTGAGACCTCCGCTCATGAATGGTGTCACTTTGATTTTTGTAATCTGTCCCAAACGCTGATTTCCCACAGCGACCGCGCTATTCCTCATCAGTAATGCGAAAACACATTTCGGGCAGGATATTGAAAATGACAGCTGTACTGTTCATGAGGAGGTATAAAAATATACCAATGTTGAAAATCTGGAGTGAAAATATTACATATTCATGACGTTACAAGTGTGCATTGAAACTGCACAACCCACGCTCATAACGGTCATTTTTTGGAATTTTGTCACCAAATTTTCAACATAGGCTATTTGAGAGCCCACCTCATGAACAATGACACTGTCATTTCATTTATTGATCCCAAAAGGTGATTCCATGCAGTGACAGCGAAATCACCTTTCGGGACTGAATAACCACATGACAGTGACTGAATTCATGAGGTGGGGTCCCAAGATCCCCATGTTGAAAATGTATTTATTTATTTATTTATTGAATTTTGTTGACCCGGTAAGCCCACTGGACCTAGAAGTCCCTTTTTCAGGGGCGACCGGGGGGAGGGGGATACAGATGGTAAGCAACTGAAATTGAACCAACCAAGCTGTTGGTGGTATTTTTAGTGAATGGGAGAAATGTGGCCAGGACTCCAGGGAAATTCCCCTACTCTGTGGTAGGGGTAGCTGCTGCGCTGTCTTGCTGAATGGCAGATGTTGGTCAGGCTGTGGTGGAGATGGACATTGCTGCTGTGGAGCAGCCTGTCGGATTTCTGTGAGGTGCTGTGCACCCTGTGGAGGCAGGAGTTCAATCCTAGTCGAGGAGTGAATTGCATGGTGAGACCCATGCGACAGGAGTGATGGAGAACGGCATCCCTCTTACCTTTTCTCCAGATGTTGCTCAACCTGTTGATTTCTGCAATACAGCTGTTTCTACTGATATCCAGGACTCAACTGCAGTTGTGAAGCTAGTTTCAGACAGTATCAGTGCAGGATGGATTCCTGGTGATGACGTAGTGCTGGATGGAACGTGGAAACAAACTACGACTGACACTGATGGCAGCTGGTCGAAAGAGCAAGCACTGCTCGATGCCGACTGGATGTGTGTTGATGGTAAGTGGATGCCTGACTCTAACGGGGAGTCATTTACACCATCGTGAGCTGGGGACACAATGCCTGCTGAACTTAATTCAGGTCAGACCTTTGTACATTCTATTCCGGGGATGAATGCATGCCAGGAGGGGATTCCAGAAGATCTTGGACCTGACCCTAATACTGATTCCACTGTTCCTCCAGCTGGTTCACCCCCCCTTCCCCTAGGAGAGGTTCTGGATGACAAGAACCCTGTTTTTCAGACCTTTTTTGCAACAATAGGTTGGAACAGGCCCCTCAACGTAATGCAGTATGGCAGAGGTATTGAGGTGGCTTATCCGAACATCCAGATTGGACTTTTGTTGCTCGTAAATTCCTAGGCAGTCTATGCTTTTTCTTGCTTCTGATATTTATGCCTTGATTAATGTTCGTGGAGAAGACACTTTTGACATTAATTTTTGAACTTTTGCAGGGTTAGATAGATTTTGGCAAATATATGACTCTTGCAAGTCCTCTCCTTTATGGGTTCCTTTTTTTGCCATTCCCCTTACTAAACCCTATTTAAAACAGTCCACATTATGTTTCAAAATGAGGGGTGAATGTGGGGGATATTCAGTAATGGCTAGAACACAAATGTCATGTACTAGTCCCACCTATAGCTGTTATTGATGATGAGGGGATTTGGACGGGCAGCTGAAAATTTAAAGTTAAGTTACATATTATTGAGAATGATGTCGTGCACATTCCCAACAGTTTTTTTCTGGGCAAGGATTGGGGGGGGGTTGTTTTTACCATGGACAGACTAGGGCCTGCTATAAATGTGGTAGTCGCAGACATCTTAGTAGTGTCTGTGACAAAGTAAAATGTGCATTGTGTGGAGATTTCGATCACGATAGTGGAGTCTCATAATGTGTTTAAATGTAGTCTCTGTGATGAACCAGTGCACGCCTACCGTCAGTGTACCTGGGCTGGGCAAAACAGGCAGGGAGGCATCAATAAGGATGACCTTATTGATAGGGCCCAAACTACACACAGGCCTCATACTGAGGCACAGGACACACCACCCTCTGACTCCGGAGCTCATCCTGCTCCTGATGTTAGGCCTGAGGCTTCTCCGACTACTTCTCAGCCTTCAGGGGCTGGCCCTTCTGAAGAGGTGCAGGATTTCTCAACTGTCTCTGATATTTCTGATCCCATAGTGCTGGAGCCTATGCCTCCCCCTAAACCTGATTTTCAGACCCCACACCCCAGAAGAGTTACTAGGACGACTAGTAAAAGTGCTCCTCCTTCTGTTGTACTTCTTTCTCAGAATCCGTTTCAAGTGTTGCAGGACCAGGATGGGGAATCTGAATCAGATATGTCTACTAAATCTGGTGTTCACTCAGAAATGGAGCTAGAGGAGGAGGGGGTTTTGGATACTACATTTCCGAAGAAAATATCTGGGGAAAAAAAGATAAAACTTGAATTTTTTTATGGCAACTTTAAACCTAGTCTCCCTCAATACCTGCAGCATGAAGCATTTTAAGAAGAGATTGGCTTGTTTACAATATTGCAGGTGTTTGAGTGCAGATATTGTTTTTTTGCAGGAGACTAGGTTTAATTCCTTGCAAGATGTCTCTTTGGTAAAAAAATTATGGGTGGGAGGTCCTTCCTTCCGGTCTTTTGGGGAGGATGTGGAAGATGGTGTGGGGATCCTTTTTTCCCGCTCACGAGTCCAGGTTCTACATTTGGTGGACTTGTTACCTAGGAGGGTTTTGCTCCTAGATTGTATTTATCAGGGATATTTGCTGCATCTTATTAATACTTATGCTCCTTAGACTAAGACAGCCTGTACTGATTTATTTAATTTAGTTAAGCCCTTTTTGTTTATGAAATTGGATGTTATTTGGGGAGGAGACTTTAGCTATAGTTTGGATGTCAAAATTAAGGATAACATTCATTGAAAAACATATTGTGATACCCATGCTTTGCAAGATACTATTCAGACTGCAAATCTGACTGATGCCTATCACCTGCTTTCCAGGGATGCTGGGGTCACCTATAGAAGAAGTGTGTTCTCTTTCCAGATTGATTGTTTTTTTCCAAATACCAGTTACTTATTACTTTTGATTTGCGACCTTGTGAGCTTTCAGATCATTTGACTTTATATTGTACGGTGAGTTTATCTGCTATTCCTCCCCGGTTTCCGTCTGTAGTTAAACGATGGAAGTTGAATTCTTCTTTATTAGATCTTGCTGATATGAAGAATCAATGTTCATATGTGCTACACTCCAGATCATCTGTATTGGATATGTATGACGATTGGGGTTCCTGGTGGGTGGATACTAAATTTGACCTTAGACAGTTTCTTATTCATCTAGGTAAAACATGAAAACATACTGATTAACTTAAGTATTTGGGGTTTCAAAATCAATATTACCGACTTATGTCATTGCCCTCTATTTCTGATGTCCAGATTCAGCAAGAAATAAATAATATTAAGGCTAAGATGAGGCAATATCAATATGATAGGGCGATTTCTTTGCAGGCGGAAATGTGTTTTGATCTGCAGAAAACTCCCTTTGCTGATCCTTTTTCTGCTTTCAAAAAGTCTGTGGAATGTAAGTTAATGGATGGATTATTTGATTCTGATGGGGTTTTGAAACATTTGGATGTTGAAATGTTACGTATTATAGAGCACGTTTTGCATAAACAACATGGGGATCCTTTTCTTTCCCCTTTACAGTGGGACGAGGTTTTTCATTTTTCACCTCCTGGGATTACGCATGAACAAGTCTCTGATTTGGAGCATCCTATCCTGATCACTGAAGTGACACAGTTGATTAATCAGTTAAAATTAGGGGTTTTCCAGGTGAGGATGGTATTACCAACAAATTTTCTAAACACTTTTCTGAAGATCTTAGTTCTGTTTTGTGTGAGCTCTATAATGAAATTTTATGGACTGGATGGTCTTTTCCTAAGTTTAATGCTGCACTGGTTGTTTTCTTACATAAAAAAGGGTCCCAACATCACATAGAGAATTGGAGGCCCATCCGCCTGCTAAACACTGATTATAAAATTCTGGCCTCCATTCTGTGCCGTAGGCTCCAGGCTGTTGCCACTACTGTCATTCATCCTGCATAGACCTGTTCAATTCTCAATAGATCTATACAACATAATCTTGCTTTTTTACAAGATGTTTGTGCTTTTGGTACTCAAAAATGGCTTTCAGGATATTTGATTGCATTAGATCAGACTAAGGCATTTGATAAGGTCTCTCATGCTTTTTTCCACTTGGTATTGTGCAAATATGGGATTCCTGAGACTTTTCGGAACTGGATTAGTTTTTTGTATCAGGATGCTTTGTTATGTCCGATTGTTAATGGCCTGTGGGGAATGGTGTTGGTAGTTATAGGGGGTACGACAGGGTTGTCCTTTTAGCCTGTTGCTCTATACTTTCATTTTGGGTCCAGTGATATGAATGATAATCCAATATAATGGGATTTAGGGCCTTTCTCCAGCTTTGGATTTGCTACTGCAAAAGACTGAGGTTTATGCAGACGATATTTGTCTTACTGTTCAAACTGCTGATTCTGTTTTGCAATGCATTACTGTTTTGAACTGCTATGCAGATATTTCTAGGGTAGAAGTGAATTTTTCTAAAAGCACAGGGGTCTATATAGGGGCAGGGCCTTATGTTTCCAGTGTTGGCCAGATCATGATTTCTGACACTACTATTAGATTATTAGGTTGTCATTTTGGTAATGGGGATTTAGCTGCCCTGAATTGGATTGATAAGCTTGAAATTGGAGAGAGAAAGGTGCAACAGTGGAAGTCCTGGTCTTTCTCATAAAAAAGAGAGTTTTGATTGTGAGAAAGTTTTTGTTGCCTATATTTCTTTATATTTGCACTATATTTCCTGTCTTTTTAAATTTGGAAACAAGACTTTAAAGTTGTTTTTTTCAAATGGTTTGGGGTAGCTAGTTGAACCCCATTAAGAGAGATTTTACATATTGCCTTTCCCACAAGGGGGTCTGGGTATGATTCACCCCGTAGTTTTTTATTTTTCCTTTTTCTTGTTTTTTAATTTTGGTTCGGAGAATAGGCACCTTTGGTCTGACTGGACTTCCTTTTTCTTTAAAGAATTTTTTCGGATTGGGGTACAGGTTTTCCTCAGTTGACCCCTTCTCTTTTGATCCCTGATTTTGCCATCCTGGCTTTGAAAAAATGTAATCCCTGGAATGTAATGAAATTGACGTTACTTACACTGAATAGGAAATCCCTATATAAAGAAATTATGGTGCATAATTTTGAAGTTCGGGTGGATTTTTTGAAATGCTTACCTACGAAGTTGGGATTGGCTCTTAGATTGCTTACTGATAAGAGGATTCCTGTTGCTATGTGGGATGTATTGTGGCTGAGTTGTCGTGGGAATCTTGGGGTAAAGGGAAATCTTAAGCATAAGCTGATTACTGAACGGCAATGTATCTGGCCTGAATGTGAGGGCGTTGTGGAAACTATGGAACATTTTTATCTATTGTGCCCTTTTACAGTAATACTGTATTTTGGCATGAATTAATTGATCACTGGAAATGGAGACCTGTGTTTAATGTTACTTATGAAGCACTTATTTTAGGTGATTATTCTGGATTCTCTGCTCGACATCATTGTAGTACTCTGAATGTTGTATTTGCCTGTATCAAGTTTTATTTAAGGCAATCTCATTGTTGTTTTTCATTACAGCATGTTCACACCCCTATGTTGCTATTGATCATACAGCTTGAGAATGCCTTACGACTACAAAAAGACAAACAAATGGCTGTTTTGGACTCAGGCCTTTTTCAATCTTACTGGAGAAATGTTCCATGGATTTAAATGGAAATGTTTATTTTGTTCCTTTTCTGGTTTACTGATTCATTTCTTTTTTTTGCTTTAGTGGTTTGTTAAGATAAGATTTTTTTTCCCTTTTCGTTGTTTTCATTTTGTATTTCTCCAGTTGTGATACCAATATGCTATGTATTTCTGTTGTTTATTAATTGTGTTGCTTTTTCACTATGATGTTCTTTTGTGATGATATTGCTTTCATAATAAATAATTCCCCTACTCTTTTTCGATAAGTGCCATGGGATCTTTAGCATCCACCTGAACTACCACCAATCTAGGCAGATGGGACCTCGTTTTAATGTCTCATCTGAAAGACAGCACCTCAGAAGTGCAGCACCCCCTCATGCTGTACTACAGTGTCAGTATTGGGATATTAACCCAAGTACCAGATGTGGGAACTGAACCCACAGCCCTCTGACCTCCCAGCCTCAGAGGTAAGTGTGCTACCTACTAAGCCACTGTCACTGTACTGTGAAAATTTGGTGCAAAAATTCACAAAAATGGCCAAGATATGTACCAAAGTTGAAAAAAAAAACATTTATGCCATTATACAGCTTACCAGCATTTCTTCAGTTCACGGTTGTCTTTGAAGACTGCAGACTTGTTCTCGGTCCACCGAAGATTGTTGCACCATGCTCTGGAGGTAAATATGAGGTGAGGGGGGAGGGGGTGCACAGTGTGTGGATGCAGGTTGGGGGAGGGAGCAAGAGACTCAACGAGGGACTGTTTTCTAGTTTACAGGTTTAAAAAAATGTAAACATGTCACAGAAAGGTTTTCTTACTTACAGGGTCTTTTGGCATGCTGAGGTGGACTCCCAGCATGCCAGCTGTGTGTTTTAGTTTGGGGGGCTGTAGCCAATGGGGATTGGGCACCCCCGATGGCACATACCGAGTGAGGGGGCAAGAGCTGAGGGGGATTTACACCCCCCTTCAGCACACAACAAGTTGGGGGGGACAAATCTGCCAACAGGGAGTGGACTTCCCTGTTGGCAAATGAACTGGAAGAGGGCATGCCGACAGGGGGATTGGGCACCCCCGTCAGTTTATTTCTGTTAAACTTTGGCACAGTCACACAGAACAAATTGATGAGGGGGAAATTATGCTGACGGGGAGTGGGCTCCCCCATCAGCAAATGAACTGGGAGGGGGCATGCTGACAGTGGGAATCTGTCACCCCTGTCATTTTTTTTAACTGCAAAGGGGCATGTGGAAGGCCTGGGCTCAGTGCGTTCACACTGCTGCAACTTACAGCAGTGTGAACCCGTAACCAGGAATGCAATGCAGGAATGCAACTTCAAAGGACCGTGCTGCGCCACTATTGGTGCGGCTCCGTCCTTTGGAAAATTGTCCAACTCAGCCTGAACAGCTAAAAGTGAGTCATCGCCAGCCTGCCAACTGATTCACCTATTGCTCACCCGCCCCTAGAAATGGAGCTGTCCATTGGGCACACCCCTGTAGAGTCCCTCTTATAGAAATGAGTTTGTCTGTGCCTCTGCATCATGATAAGGGACTTTCCCAGAAGGATTTACCCCTTTTTAAAGGTGGAAATCTTTCCACCGGGACTTCAGTGACAGACAGCTTACTATAAAAAGGGGCCACAAGGGGCTGCTGTTCCCCTGTAGATGATATTTCATTATTTCCCTTGTTTCAGGTAAGAACATACTTAATTTATTCCTTCTCCTTCCAGAAGTCCCTTTATTTAAAGCATATTGTGTTGCTAGAAGAATATTTGTGTTTACTTTACCCCTTTTCAGTATTCTAGTCTGTAGGTTTTCACTAGCTTCTGAAAATTAGGCTCTGGAACCTACTATGGCATGGCTTTCAACAGGGTTCCTTCTAATTTCTACCTATGCAACTTCAGTTTAACAGCATACTGCATTCAATAGACAAACTGCAGCATTCCATACAGGTTCTAACATTTCATAGTGGCAACAGGGTTACAGTAAATAAAAAGGGAAAGGGAAAGGGGTTTACTGCCTATACATATAATAATACAGCCTATTTCTGTAGCTCTTTCTCTGCCTACATTCTAATAGATACTATCTACTTCATTCTATTATTATAGGGTGCTGTACTATATAAAATACATGTCTGTCATTCCAACTAAGATAGCCAGCCATTCCATAGCACTATGGGTATAACTATTACATTTTATTGTCCCATTCTGTCTCAGACTTCGAGGTCACTGGAAGTTGACCTCCATACATTAGGACCCATTGAAAGAAGAGAAAGAAAAGGTAAAAGTAAGCACAGAGATTTGTCTAGAGGTGGCCTGCATCCAGATGGAAAGAAAGGGATAGCCTTATTAGATAAGAATATATATATAGAGAGAGGTTGCAACCTAAAATACTCAAGGGGTACTACTACAGTGATAGAGACGCACCCTGTCACAGTCCTCACACACCCCCAATTGCCGATCCTGTACTATAGCCATGGCCCCCCGATGTTCTTGTGGACATTGTACCACCCAGAAAGTGCTACCAAGCCTCATCTTGACCTGCCTGCTCAGGACCCTTCTTCCTGCACTCCCTTTTCCTTGGTCACTGAAGCTGATATACAGTGTTTGAGATGGCAATTGGCACAGCTCTATGCTCAACAACTCTGTCAGCCACCATCTGAATGTCAGAGTGATCATGCACCTACTGTAGAAACTGTTATTTGCACAGTAGGTACGTGATCACTCTCTGACAATTAGATGTTTGCTGACTGAGGTGGTGCACAGAGGGCTGTGCTGGTTGCCATCTCTAATATCATATATAGACTTCAGTGACTGGGGTGAGTGAGGTGAGGATCCTGAGTAGGTGGGTCAGGAGGGAGCTCAGCAGCATGATCAGGGGTGAGAATCCACTAGACCACTGGGGACACTGATGTAGTATAGGGTGGGAGATCAGGGGAGAACGCTACACTGCCAAGGAAATACTCAAACTGACAGGATGGGTGTTCAAGGGGTGGGAGGCACATGCATGCTAATGAGCCTATAAAAGGCATGCAAATGGTCCATAGCACCTTGCATGCCCAGTAGGCTCATAGAAACATAGAAAAAGACAGCAAAAGGAAAGCAAGGGTCCATCAAGTCTGCCCAATGGGTTTCAACACCTCTAGCAGTTATGGCTCCTAGCCCTCCCCACTGAGTTTTATAATCTTTCCAGCTCCCACTGAGTCTAAGGTAGCCTTTGCTCTCTTCCACCTATGTTTGAATGCTGCTACAGATCCAGCTCCTACCATCTTGGATGGCAACCTGTTCCATGGTTCCACTACCCTTTCTGAAAAGTAGTGTTTCCTTAACTCCCTCTTGAAGTGACCTCCTCTCAGTTTCCATTCATGTCCCCTCATGCTTGAGTCTGATATCCTGTTGAAGAGTTCTGAATAGGGCACCTTGTTTATGTTCTTCATGAATTTGAATGTTTCAATCATATCCCCCTCTGCCTTCTAGTTTCCAGCAAATACATGTCTAGTGCCATCAAGTGATCCCCATACAGCAGCTCCTGGAGCCCATGAATCATTTTGGGTGCCCTTCTCTGTATGGCCTCCAGTCTATCCCTGTCCTTCTTTAGGTGGGGACTCCAAAACTGGACACAGTATTCCAGGTGGGGCCTCACCAGGGACCTGTAGAGTGGGAGGATCACCTCCCTGTTCCTACTGTCAAAGCCTCTCCCTATACATCCCAACATTTTGTTGGCTTTGCTATAAGCTCTGTTGCATTGGCTGGATTGCTTAAGGGTGTCTGAGATGATGACTCCTAAGTCCCTTTCTTCATTAGTCTTCATTAGTGTGTTGGGCTGAATATGGTCCATAGGAGCCCTGGTACAATCTCATTTGAGCCGCACTATCTCCACTAGGCTCCTCTGGACCCTGTCCAGTTGGGGCCAGTGTCAGTGTAGTGCAGAATCCTTACACACTGTGCTGACACACCCCATATTCACAGTTAGCATGCTCCAATCAGAGCTCACTAATTGCCTGAAAATTGGTCCCGAGCCAACCATGCACTATCTGCCACACAGCACTCCTGTCTGTGTGGTGCACACAGCTGGCTCTGAATATGGGCCTACTGACTTATAAAAATTGTGATTCAAATTAGACATCTCTGTTAACCTTGCTATGCTGGGACCATGATCCCCTATGTTAAACAGCAGCAGTAGTTCTGATGCATACAGTTTGGTACCCCAACTAGAGTGTATATGCACAGAACAGTAAATGACCACTTTAGGGAAATGGTAGCTCAAAAACAGTAAGAGTTAGTAATCTGACTATCAGTAAGTCAGAGTTAGAAGGCAGTGTGCTCTAGTGGTTAGAGTACTCACTTTAGAACTGGAAGATAACAAGTTCAAACTTAAGCAGAGCCAGATTCTCACTCTGTTATCTTTGGCAAGTCCAGTGCTCCAAGTCCACCCAACTGTGGCAATTGGTAGCAGCATGTCCCCACCAGGAGCAGGTTGTTGCATCTCAGCTGGGCTATCCTGGGTAGCAAATTGGAAAATAAGGGCATATAGTGTTGTAGCCCAGTGACGCTTAATACTTTTCTGTTTGTCCATTTTAAATGGCCCAGGGTTTGGGGGAAGGGCACATATGACACACTCTCTTTGGTTTTATGTTTCCATTGACTTCAAGAGAACCAAGTTTTTGTCACACCCAGAGCACTACAAAGAGAAGCAATGTGAGCCTTGTCTAGGAGGGTTTTAGTCCTGCTGTCTATAGATCTCTGAGAGTAACCTGTGTCATTTCTGCTTGCCACTTGCGTCATGCAATAGTCCCTTTCACACGCCATTGAAATGTAAACAATATGTGATCAGTTACATCTAGAAGAGTACAAATACAGTAAGTTCACTATTAGTGAGAGTATTGAGAATTCAATAGGACTTGACGCAAACAACACAGCATAGAAATGACGTAAATTATAATTATCACAGAAACAATTTGATATTGAACAGACACTGTTGAAACTCTGGGGCTGAATCCAGTCAGTCATAATTGAAACATGGATTTGAATCCCCACTGAATACAGATTGAAATTAGTAGTTTTCTATTTTAATGCAGGGGTTTATAGATCTATTTTTTTCTAAATTCTTTTAATACTGAATACAGAGCTAACTAATGTTGCCTTTTGTGCAATGTGATATGTGTATACTGTAGTATACAAGTGATAAAGTGTGACATGTTTGTCCCTAAAGATGAAGATAAAGGGCTGGATATTATAGGGACTTGTCCTCAACAAGCCCCCACTTTAACAGATTTGACATCACCATAAAACAAATGAAAAGATAACAGAGAAGAGTCTTGTATACAATTACAGAACAATACATACATAGAACTATAAAGAAATATCCACACAATATCCCTAAAGGCCAAGTCGTATTGATTGCAAGTGCCCTGATCCCAATTCTCAGATGTTGTTTTATGGGTCACAAAATGGGACAATAAGTGTGCATGATTGGGTTTATCTATACAATCAATATTTTGAGAGGGAATAGATTTGTGCTGGGGGGGTCATAGACCTCCCAGCACAAATATGGCAATTTAATTGAAGGTAAACAGATGTTACTGTGCTCAAACAGGATTTGCATACTGTAACAGCCCATAATACTGCCACAGGCATGGACGCACATGGTATAATGCCATGCACATATATAAATGTGCTGATACAAACTGAAAGACCATCATGTAACCCTCCATTCCACACCTTAGGGATGATTCTGGCCCTTTGATGAAGCTGAGTTGTTATCCCATGACATTCTTCTTTGTAGCCCAGTTGGCCTCCAACCTGAAAAAATGTGTCCTTGTAGGCTCTGGTAGTCTACAGGCTCCTTCTCCACTCAGCTCTGGCCAACCCCACATAACTCCTGATGGTCTGGTCCTTCAGCAAACTGCGTTCATTGACATCTGGGTGCAACTAGTACAGCAGTCTGACACTGCCTACTTGGGGAGGGGATCACATTTCTTCTGTGCCCATGCCCCAGCAGTAGTTGGCACTTTGAAAGGCACAGCATGATTTTTACAGGCCAACTCCACCCCCTGTGGTGCACAAGCACTTTCTGAGGTGTGGTGGAAGGAAGGACTTCATGTCCACCTTTGTCTAGAGCTCAAGAGAGTCACAAACAAGGAATTGGCAGTAGACCATGTCACAGTGATTTATCACCAGTCCCTTGTTACTGAGAATGGGGTGCCCTGTTTTCATTCTTTAAACATGCTAGGTATTCACAACCCCCAAAAGAGGATCTTTCAGCTTCAGAAATCTGCTACCACAGAAACAGACTTTCTAATTATACACAGCCATCCTACCTTTAAAGGTTAGTATGAGGATCAGCCATTGGCACAGCGGCACGGCTGCTGCTCACAACACCAGTGACTTGGGTTTGAGAATCAGCCCAGGACATTGGAGGGCCAACAGGGATCAATAAGACCGTGCATCTCAGAGAAGAATCTCCTTTACTTGGGAGGGTAGCCTGCTGCCAAAACTCTGCTACCACAACCTGGGGTACCAGAGGCGGTCATACTCATTGGTGTGGTTGTTTTGGGTGGAAGGGCATTGACAGGCTCGGCATGAGCACCCTTGCATGTGCACACTTAAAGCCCCACTGTCTAAACATAGGAGGAAAACAACACTGGGAAATGCAGCAACAAGAAGTGGTTAGGGCACTCTAGGTTTCAGGCCCCACATTGTTGCAACTTGGAGCAGCAACATAATTTATGGGTAGTCAGGGGTTACAACTGAGACTCCCTATGATGTTTTTGCAACCCCTATGAGGTCTCTTGTAATCCCTATGAGGCTCTGAAACAGTGGTTTCCTAGGGTTGGATCATATTATATTTGGCAGGTGGGGGAGTTTTGCAGTTCCTATGCTTCTGTGGAAATGACTTTGCAACCCCTACAATTTTTATGAAATGATGCCATGGACTTGGAGGTCTGGTAAGCATGTCTTGCATTAGTCTTGCTCAATGGACCCATTGTGGGGAGCACAGCAGTGAATCCTGGCAACCTCCAGGTTAGGTGAATAATTGGGCTGGGAGTTCACCATTTGTAACCATTATGGAGGTGGGAAACTGCACCCAGCAGAGAAAAAAACAGGTGAAATAAAAAAAATGTAGTAAGAAATAGAGAATAAATAACACCCAAGTGTGAAGAACCCTTCTCCCCCACCCTCCTAACAAAATCTCCCTCTCCCCAGTCCCATAATCCTCATTGAAAATATGAAATGCCCACTTCCAGCCAACCCACTTAGCATTCCAAACTTCCATAAACAGTAACTGGCCTGACCAGACCTATGTTATTTTGCTCCATGGCTTTATAGAACTTTGTTGAATAAAGTGATCATATTACTTTTGTCACTATACTGACATTGCCTTTCGTCAAAGGTGAGCTTTGAGATATTTTTGTTTTGTTGTTTGATATCTTCATTCTGTCATAGGTACTGTGATGTCATGAGAATACTCAAGCTTCGCTCCCGTGTTCTGTGACGTCACAATACCTACCCAGTGTGAGAATCTGCTTGTTTTATGGTTATTGAGTATATTTCTTTTCCACTGTTGATGTGTAAAGACTTCACTTGTGAAGTACTGGTCTCTGTGAGTTAACACTTTGCCAAAGGCCAGCTTCTCAGAGTTTTGGCCTCTGAATTTAGCTGTCACATAGTATTTTTACATTGCCACAAAGACTATGAGAAGCTTATTGGTCGCATTTCACCGGTCCCTAGTTTATCAGTTTTAAAAGTCAGTTTTTAGCCAAGCCAAGCTAATTACTGTAGCTATTGCATATAGGGAGTCCACCTTGCTCCCTATTAGCCTGACACCTGTTGAGCAACTGAGCTTTCTTGCTGCAACCAAGCACCAAGCTGACACCAGAATGAGGCTGTACACCATGAGACTGCTTCTCTGACAATCATGTGATCTCAGGAGTGTATTAAACCACAGTCTGACATTTCATCATTTGACTGATTCAACTGCAAAAGTCAAACCAAAAGTTTGTGTTTAGCCTCAAGGCTTGCGAGAGTCAATAAAAATCAAACACCTGTTATTTGAGGGACTACGTTCTTTGGTAGAACCTAATTTGCAGCTCTAGTCATAATGTCCATCAAGCCTTCTCCTTTCCAGAATGACAGATGGCATTAACTGAATCAAAGCTCTGCATACCCCTTTCTATGTTCATCATTTAAGATTTGGCATAAATAAGATTCTTGAATGAGATGTTTTCAGGTATTTGTCATACAAAGGCATTTTCAAATCTGAGAGTTTGGCAATATCTGCTTGCGTAGCCATGTTCAACCCCCATTGTTTTACTGGAAGATATATTGCAAAGTAAAACTTCAAGTGCAAAGATGTGAGGGAGCACAAATTTTACCCTTTGCAAATGTTCTGCAAAATGCTGGCAAATTTGGCATGTCACCCTGCCGGCTCTGTGGTGTCGGGTAAAGGGGGTTCACCTGGCACTCTGGTGACCCAGGTTCATACCCAAGCCCATGATGACAGGAGCGAAGACCAGCAGGGAGAGTTTAGAGCACCTGAGAGACACTGTCCTCCTGGGGGGAAGGGTGTGAGCCAGCACTGCCTTTGAGCAGCTTCTAGTGGCTGATCTATGTGGCCAGGATGCCACGGCGTCCCAGCACCAATAGAGTAGAGGGGTGGGAGGGGAGAAAATGAAAAAGGCTGCCCAACCAACTAGATGATGGTCCCTGGGTTCCCCTCCACCACAAGGCTCCAGTGGAATGCTTTCAAGGCTGTGCCCGCAGCCCTGTTCCCTGGATCCAGTATGGAGCTTCAGTCTCTCATGCCAGTCTTCCTGGAGGAGGGGGCCCCCCCGGGCGAAGGGATACATCCGGGCTGTCTGGGGGCATGGAATTGGACTCACAACAGATGGTAGAAGGGGGACTGACTTTGCTGGTAGGTGGGGCCCTTGGTGGCCCAAAGGAGTTGTCAGTTGGTTGGCGGGGGCAGGAGCAAAAACAAAATTTGGCATGTCACCCAAATATTCCACAAATGTGGCAAAATGCCCCTTTGCTTGTAGAGTTTCACTTTAATTCACTCACGGGGCCCACTACCAAATGTGAAAATATATTTTAATGAAGTAGAAAAAACATTAAACCCTCCCCATCCTTATAACAATGTATCTCCCCCTTCCGCCTACTGCTCAAGTAATAAACGGCAATGCTCCATTACCCCCACATTTTGTATTTATTTATTTAGTTGTTTGTATTGTTTGTTTCTAAAAGTTTATTCTTGAAGTTCCAAGAAATGGATAACTCAATTGAGTGAACTCATTTACAATGGGGTCCAACATTCATTCAGTTTCCATACAGTTACACAATTAATTTCATCCTGCAACTTCAGACGCCTGTTTTCATTTAAGAAAAGCAGTGCCATAATCAATAGATAAAAAATACAACAAAACAATAAATAACATCCTTCTAATCATAACAATTTTTGAGTGGATCAGTTTTATATAGCAGTGGTAATTTCAACAACATTTTTTGGGTTTTGCCAATTCAGACATTAACTAGTTCTTTATTTCCCTCCATGATTTGATTCTCTTTGATTTCAAGTTACCTGGCAATCCATTCCATGCTCTGGGACCAAGATTAATGATGCAGGAATTGCCTTTTTTTTGTTTTGAATGTGTGGATATTAAAATCGAGGTTTTAAGCTACTCGTAAATCGTCACTTAACAAACGGATTTGAAATATGTCATCTAAATACTGTGGATTTTGTTTATCAGGTACTAATGTACAATGTATACAATATGCAGATGTCACTGCCCAAACCCCATTCTGTCTGTCTCTGTCTATCCATCTGTCTGTCTGTTCTTTATTTATTTGTTAACCATGTGGGTGCACTGATCCCAGGGACCGTTTTCAGAAACAACTCAGCAGTTAAGACAGCACATATCGTACATATCAGCATGGATTAATAACATAACCAGGAACAGAAACAAAATATACAGAAACATAACAAGTTCCCCACTCTCCTCATCCTTGGCCCAAGTAATACAAAACTAAACATTCATCTTTTTCCTAACCCTCTTTACACCCAGGTCCCCATTACTCCCACTTCTGGTCCCAGTAATCAAATAAGTACCCCCTTTCCCCAACCCAGTAAGCCACCCAGCACGAACTCTTCTCCCCTGAGCATGCACTAACTTCTCGAACAGATGATATTCAGACCCTGAGATGATAACTGACACAGACATCTGCACACCACCTTGGCAAGCAACCATCTAAAAGAATGAGTGTGAAAGCATACTCGTATACTATCAGGAAATCTTCTTTCATTCATTCAGAAGTCAGCTGACCAATATGGTGGGTGGAGGGCTGTGCTAGTTGTTGCATCCAGATCTGGATTTCATCTTTTTTTTATACGGAGACAAGGATTTTATCAATTTTTCTAAAGTCACGAAAAATCAGTTTTGCATTCTTGTTATGAAATTGTGGCAATTTCAAAAACCACAACACCATGTCTTAAATGGTCAATTATGATTGAAATTGCACTTTTTTTAAATCACATTTTAAAAAAATGCTCAGTTTGGAAAAAAAAAATGGTGCTCTTTGCTGATCTTGCACATTTTTAAGAACTTATGTTTTTAAAAATGTGCAATCTGGTGCACAATGTCACCATTTGAATAAAAAGGCATTGACAAACATGCCACATTTTGGTGCAATTTCACAAAAATTGTGTGAATGCAAAACTGGCAATTTTGTACAATTTCACAATCACATAAAAAATTTCCCCCATCATTAGTGCATACTGGGGGCAGGTGCTGGGGTCTAAGTGGATTGTGGTAATAAGTGAGTAGAGTGGAAGGGAGTATTTAATTGAATATAAGTATCTTCGGGGGGGGGGGATTCAGTTCAGAGAGCATGTGGGGTGAAAAGGATTTGTTCCTATGCCAAGAGTATAATTTTTCCAAGTAGGCCTGCAAACATCTCTAAGTTTCTCAACTTCATTGTGAAGACTATGCGAAATGTAGAAAATTGACTTTGGCCATTTCTGTTTGCTATTAATAGACAGTTCTTTAGCTTATTTTTGGCTATTCTGTGCTCTAACATGGCCCATCACAGCTCTATTAAGGAGTTTACTAATCCATAACAGTGGTGTGAACAATGCATGCATCCTCGTTGGAGCATTCTCACTGGAGTAAAAATATGTGGCCATTCACATTCCCAGTTTTTCTGTTTTACATCTCCCTAACACATTCTCAGGAACTGTAGCTGTAAGTGACTGAAGTATTTTCTGGACTAGACTGCGGGTATGTATATATGTGTGTGTGTGTATATATATATATACACACACACATATAGATATATATATATATATGTATATATATGTAATATATGGAAAATAAAAATAATACCCCCAAAATACATACAAAAAATCCCCTGTAATACACCGCCCAAAACGCAGTAATACCATCGATGGAACTCAATAATACTATCGTTGAGATCTCGTAATACTATCGATTGAAGATCTCAACGATAGTATTATTGCAAACTCACAACAGCGCAAGCGCCACCGGACAATCCCGAAGAAGCTTTCACTGACCAAGGAAACGGGCTTACTGTAACTGTCGCATACAGTAAAAGCCGACCACAGATTCACATCAGCGGTAAGCGGCCTGACTAAAATGTCTGTGGCAAAAGAACAAAACCTGTCAGAAGAAAGGAAAACTTTTATAAAAGAGCAAGAAAACATAAACACTGCAAAAAACAGCTTTCGACCTAGGGCTGCTTCAAAGACACTACGTGATGTACTCCGACTCGAGTAACACTCTGTACTAGGTGTCACTGGTTCCACAACAAAAAGAAAATTACTACTGCTTTGTTTGCAGTTTCATTAACACTGCTTGCTTTTCTTTGTTAAACTGTTCAAAAGTTATCCAAGTTGCATAATCATTGGCTGTGAATTACTTCACCACCACCGACCCACCATTCCTGACTATTGCAAAGGTAAGAAACTACTATTTTATTTTCCATATATTACAAAAATAACAAATCCATTCTGGTGTAACAAGGCAGTAATTCATCTCGAGGATCTGGGGGCACTTAGAACCTCTCGAGCTTAACTAAGGGGTTTACTGTGCCCGGCCCCTCTCGATGAATTACTGTCTTGTAATACACCAGAATGCATCTATTATTCTATTTATATATGTGTATATATATATATATATATATATAGATATATACAATGGGGTGAGTGGTAAATGAGTGAGATAAAACAGTGTATCATACACTGCAGTGTGATATTTTTACCCTCTGCTCTACTGTGATGATATCAGCCATTTACACACACAGGTCACAAAAGGTCATCATTCTAGGCAGCTTTCCCCTCAGCATGTAAGAAACACCTGTACTGTTACCATAGACACACATGTAGAACTACTTCATAGGTCTCACTGCTGCCAACAGCTAACTCAGTGAGCATTGCAAAACACACCTGCCCCCCAACTTCCAGCTCATTAATGTGGTATTCTCAGCTTGACTGCAGCCAGAATTCTAAACAGCACAGCTTCACAGAACAGTCTAAACTACTGCCTGCAGCTAACTCAACTACCACTGAAACACACTCTCACTTGTTCCTCAAACTCTGATTTTCACCCATTACAATTACTGTGGTACTATCAGCTTGACTACAGCCAGAATCCTAAAGAGCACAATTTCACAGAACACTCTGCACTCTGCTTTCAACTAACTTAATTACCACTGAAAACAGTATCAGCTGTTCTGACACTCTGCCTCTCAGCTCATTACAATTACAGTGATGCTCTCAGCTTCACTGCAGCCAGACTTCTAAACAATACAGCCTCACAAAAGCATGTTTCTCACTCCTAACTAAAACTAACTCATTTAGCATTGCAAAACAGACTCATGTGTCTCCCAGAGTTTATAACACTGCCAGCCCATTCAGAAAAGCTCACACACAGAATGAGCAAACACATAAACAGGAACAGAACACAAGAGAGCATAACAAAACTTCTGAAACTCTTGGCCCTATTGTATATATCAAATACATGATGGTCAGATCGTGTGCTATGGCAAATATTGTCACTCCTGCATCGTGAGCTCTGGATATCTCACGAGTGCCAAAGGCACTCGTGAGATATCAAAACTCACTCGACAGTGAGAATATTGCCATATCACCTCATGCCCATCATGTAGCCTATACTACATATATATATATATATATATATATATATATATATATGCATATATATATATATATATATATATATATATATATATATATCCATAATCTATATACTGTACATTCAAACGTATTCAGCACTCAGAGGGTTAAGTCCATATGTTACTGATTTCAGAAGGGTCAAGCCTTGAATTATAAGAATGTCACATAATCCCAAGGCCCTTCTCAAGAAGAGATTTTGACAGTAGGTCACCCAGGGCAACTTGGGAAAAAGACAAGACCCTTCTAAGAAGAGATTTTGAAACTGTACTAAACAAGCTAAGATCACAACCCATGGAGCCCAGATTTCAGAATCACACAGAAGTACTATTTCAAACTTTGCCATAAAAGTACTGTAAGGAAACATATGAATTACCTACAAACTTTTACTGGAATCTCAGAATGCCTTTAACCAGCTGATACTGTACAGGGAGATTATAATTCTGTAATAATGCTAATCCTACTGGCATTTAAAAAAAATATTTCCAAGGTATGATCATTCTTAATCTCCTCATTTTTTGTTAATTATAAGCAATGTCTACCTAAAACATTTTTGACCCCTAAAAACAAATGTTTGAATTCCTAATAAAGGAATAATGCCCTCCAGGGTGGGTGTTATACTGTGATAACATCCTGCCTCGGGTGGTTGAGCCCAAGGCCACTGACTGAGGGCATCCAACACCCGAGAAGGGATGTTATCCCAGCATAACACCCACCCTGGAGGGCATTATTCCTATTATACAATGGTTTGTTGTTATATATAAAATAAAACAATTATTTTAAAGAATAGAAACATAGAAACATAGAAGTTGAAGGCAGATAAGGACCGAAAGGCCCATCCAGTCTGCCCATTTCTTTTTCTACCTTATAAATGTGCCACTGGCTTTTGCACTGTCAGTGGCCTATCTATTCATACTCATCTGTATTGTTCCCTTATGCCTATCCATGCCTGTTTGAAGCCCTGCACTGTATTCATAGCCACCACTTCCTGAGGTAGGCCATTTCATGCATCCACCACCCTTTCTGTGAAAAAGAATTTCCTCACATTCCCCCTTAATTGACCTCCCTCTAATCTCATGCTGTGTCCTCTTGTCCTGCTATTTTTCTTATATTGAAACATGTTAGACTCTTTCACCTTGTTAATGCCTTTAAGGTGTTTGAATGTCTCGATCATACCACCTCTCTCCCTCCTTTGCTCAAGGGTATACATATTGAGCTCTGTAAATCTGTCCTCATATGTCTTCTGATGCAGTCCCTGCACCATTTTGGTTGCCCTTCTCTGGACTGCCCCAGTTTGATTAATGTCCTTGTGAAGGTGTGGCCTCCAGTACTGCACGCAGTACTCCAGATGGGGCCTAACCAGTGTCTCGTAAAGATGGATTATTACCTCCCTCTTACAACTTGTGATACCCCTACTAATACACCCTAACATCCCCCTAGCCTAACCTACTGCTTTAGAGGTCTGCTTGGATGAGTTCAGGTCATCAGTGATGATGATGCTCAAGTCTCTTTCTTCCTTCCTTCCTTCCTTTGTGACTGCCAGCAACTGCCCTCCCGGCCTATAGGTGGCTTCAGGGTTTCTCTTCCCTATGTGCATGATCTTGCACTTCTTTGCATTAAATCCCAGTTGCCACTCTTCTGACCATTTTGCTAGTTTATCCCAATCTCTTCTCATTCTGCCCACCCCATCTGGATCATCTACTCTGTTGCAGATCTTGGTGTCATCTGCAAACATACAAGCCTTATCCTCTAGTCCATCTGCAATGTCACTAATGAAGATATTTAAGAGGAGTGGCCCAGGACTTATCCCTGAGGTACCCCACTTGTGACTTGCATCTCTTCTGACTGTATACCGTTTAAAACCACTCTCTGTTTTCTGGCCGCCAACCAGTTTGCCACCCAGTTGACCAACTTCTGACCCACCCTGAGCCTACCCAGTTTATTTATTAATCTTCTATGTGGAATAGTGTCGAAAGCTTTGCTGAAGTCAAGGTAGGCGACATCAACTGCGCCCCCCTGGTCCACAACTCTGGTTACCCAGTCAAAGAAATCTATGAGATTAGTTTGACAGGACCTTCCTTTTATAAACCCATGCTGTCTTGGATCCTGTGCCTCTATGTATTCCAGGTGTTGCACTATCCTTTCCTTAAGGAGCGCCTCCATAATCTTGCCCACTACTGAGGTAAGACTGACTGGTCTGTAGTTCCCTGCCTCCTCCCTGCTACCACTCTTGTGGAGCAGGATCACATGAGCCCATCTCTAGTCTTCTGGTACCTCTCCTGTGCTCAGAGACCCAGTAAATAGTTCTGCTAATGGCTCTGCTAGTTCCATTCTTAGCTCCTTAAGTACTCTGGGATGTATGCCATCAGGTCCCATTGTCTTGTCCACCCTGAGCTTAGCGAGCTCTTGTAGGACCCTTTCTTTTGTGAAGTGAGTAGTGCTCACCTCCCTTCCCCCTGTGTCCATGGTGCTGAGTGGTGGGCCCTGCCCTTCCTTCTCTTTGGTAAATACTGAGCAAAAGTATCTATTTAGGATAGATGCTTTTACAGGGTCCTCCTCCTACTCACATGCCCCCTTTTCTCATTTGAGCTTAGCAATCCCCCCTCTGGACTTTCTCCTTTCACTAATGTATCTATAGAAAGTCTTGTCACCTTCTTTACTGTTTGTGCTAGTGTTTCCTCAGTTTGGGACTTTGCCTGCCTTGCCTTCCCTGCTTCCCTTAGGGCAGTTTGGTATGCCTACCTATCTTCATCCCGCTGTGTTCCCTTATATTTCCTGAAGGCCAGCCTTTTGGCTCTGACCTTTTCTGCTACTGTATTTGAGAACCCAAGTGGTTTCCTTCTTCTTTTGCACTTCCTTTTCTGTCTAGCACAATGGGATGTTGCTTCAAGCATTGCATCCTTAATGCTTGCCCACTTTGCCTGTACCCCCTCACCTGTGTTTCTTTTTGCCAGAGCTAGCTTAACTCTGTTGGCCATCTTATCAAAGTCAGCTCCTCTGACATCCCATATTTTTCCTTGGAATGGGATGATTTAGATGCAGTGGCCAATTTGAACCATACCATGTGATGGTCACTGGCCCCAAGTGACCTTCTACCTGAAGATCTGTGATCCCTTCCCTGAATGTTTTTATTGGTGTGGAAAAATATTTTTGATTCTTAAGAGGAGATGCAAAAAAAGAGAGCAGCCATAATGTCCATAATGATGGCACTAGAAATGTGAACAGCAGGGATGTTATGCCAGGATAACATCCCTGCTGTGATGGCCAACTGACCAATCAGAGCACAGGATTCTTTCTTGCCATTGTATAATACTATTTGGAGGTCAGTTTCTGCTAGAACAGATTCAAACTTCTGTGCAAGCCTACATGTATCCTTCACGTATCTCCTTGAATTCTGTCATCTGTCAAGAATGTGTGATAACCACAAGCAGCATTTTTTGGATGCCAGTCACTTAAACTTCCTTAACATACTATGTCTGGTCTCAAAATATTTCTGAAAATGTACAGCATACATGGTGAAGCCATCCCCAATTCTGTTTACAGTATACAGTCTATAATGGAGGGAGGTATAGTATAACATAAAAAAGTTATGTTTGTTGGATTGCTGCTTCATGTTTTTGGCCCCCAACCCCACCCCACACCATGGGAAAATAGTTGAAACGTCTCTGCTGGGCCGGCAGCCCACATCCTATTCTGAAATGGAGCTGAATTTAGAGAAAGTCAGGTTTTCATTCTGGCCATACAGCATTCTCAGACTGTCTCAGTAACATTCTTCAGTCATGAATCCTGTTGCACAATATTGCAGACTGAAACAGCAACACCACAAAATAGACTCACTGCCATTAGAAGGAGTACAGTAAATAATGACATAATAGGCCTATCATAGAAAGGATGCCCATGGCTCCAGTTCAGTCACACCATGTTTTGTCCACAGTTTCTCAGCCTGGAACTTGGTTCGATGGCTCATTCCTCTCAGGAGTCACACCATTTACTAAGCAGGTTAATGCAGCTGTGCAACAAAACTGGGCAAACATTTTGACTCTACCTTTTTTCATTATTAAAGGTTCCAAGCATCTTGCAGTTTTATTTGGTGGTAACATTTTCAAATTCCAGAAAATCTAAGTGTTTTATCTATGTATTAATTTTTTTTTCATCAGGGAAAAAAGGTGGCCACCACATTTGGTTCAGAAATAGCATTGTAGACCTGGCAAGGGTTAGGACTGAGAAAAATACATATACAGTGTGCAGCATAACAGGTACAGTCTGACAGGTATGCTAACATTTGTATTAATTGTAGCTGAAACGAGTGTTTTGGAAAAACATTTTCATTGTACTGCTGCTTTAACATTTGTAAAACACTGCTACCTTGTAAAGCATGTGTTGACTCAGACTGCACCAAATTATTTTGATAAATGACCTTTCAGCTGTGTACTGTAAATGCCTGTAGACTTTTAATTATAGAAACAAAATTACAGGTATTTAAGCAACAATGTCCAACTCTACAGGAAATTATCAGACACTTTAGCACTAGCCAGATGAGTCAGGTACCTGAAGAAGAGCTGTCTCAGAAATTCACTTATTACCTGTCAGATTTTTTTAAATTGAAATGTAGCAAACCACCTGGGGCCCTCTGGATTCCCCTCTCCAAACTCTCCTAGGGGGCTAGCCTAGGTTGCCTAAAGTTACACTGCACTGGTACTCGGACCTAAAAGTGGTGCAATGCCTCCTCCTGGGGTAACAATATGAGGTGCCTGAATGCTAATGCTAACATACACTAGGCGATTACCCCCCCCAGGAAACAGTGCATAATCTGCTAACACAGACTTGCCCCCAGAACAAGTGACACTGTGATGGCAGTAACAAGTCCCAAATAATGTATTCAAATGGGAGGTTACTGAATGAACAAGGGGGGAATAGGAAACATGAGAGCAATGGGGCAGAGGTGAAATCCTTACACTCCGTGTAAAACAGCAGTTGTGTTATGTTTTATATCCATGGCACTCCAGTCATTACATCATGGGTTTTAGCCCACCTAGGCTAATGATGCATGTGTGAACCAGGATCAAATTTTGCAGTATACCTTGGTCCCTGGAGTCCCTGCTCCTCAGTTCATTTTGTGCATCTGAAGGCTACAGTACTCCAGGAGTCCCTGTGTAATTGAATTGTTCAACCTTAAAGGTAGGCCTTAGTGCTTTGAACCACAGTTGTATTTTATTCCTTTGTAATCTCAGAACCTGCAGTATTGGTCTACCTGGTAAATTGATTGACTAAGGACATAGTTGCAGTGTTCTTTGAAACAATCGTGTTTTATTGTTTAGATTAATTGACTAATTGCTAGTAGAGGACTGTTTGATTGAGGGGGCCTCTCCTCATTTGGATCAGTACAAGTTTGTCTGCTAGTTAAGGATGGGCCAGCTCCTAGTTTATGGCCAGACTAGTTTAGCCCTCATCCTTATTATTCTGTATTTATAGTGAATTTTTCTCAGTCCTACTGAAATTAAAACAAAATAAGGTAATCTGGTTTCTCTACTGCACATTAAGGTGCAAACTTTCTACAGTCCTGAGTAGGCAGGCGCTTCTAAAATTTTAAATAGTCATGTTCTTTCTGTATTTATTCAGCCTGCTTGTCCTGATTCACCTGAATCGGCGTGGGCTTTCTCACACACCAGTATCCACGTATAGGCTTGGGTGTCCTCTGCACCATATTACCTTCAGTTGGGCCCAACAATTTCCTCTGCTAGTCCCTCTGCTTGTCTTCTCTTCTTTTAATAGCTGAGACAGTCCTGCGTTGTTTTACTTTGAGCCACTTCTGTTCTCCCCGCAAGAGCAGAGACACTCTGGTGCTCTTTCTGTGGGCCACCTTTCTTCTCCCCTCTCAAATGGGGCAGCAAAGTACCAGTCTGGATATCTCAGCTCGGGTTGCCCCCAACCATCTCAGTGCAGCCACTCGGTGTTCTTTATTATTTATTTATTTTATTTTATTTAAAATTGGTGACCAGGAAAGGCACACTGAGCCGAGGCTCATTTCCAGGTGCGACCCCGGTACAAGGTGTACGCAGAGGTATACAGAAGTACAACAATTTATGGTTACAGACAGTAATTGCAACATCTACTAAAGTACAACAATTTTTGGTTACAGACAGTAATAGCAACAACTACTGACAGTATGTACATCCTATAGCAATGCAGTATAGACATTAGTCTTTACAGAATGGTAATAGACAAGCACTGTAGAGACAATCATCTTTACAGTGTGGTATAAACACACAGGAATGGTACATCTGAGAAGCAGGAATTCAGTACAGTAAGAGGCAACATGTACAAAATGACTGTATGAGGCCTCCTAGAGAAGGTTAGGCCCTAGTAGGGGAGGGTACCATGGGGCATCTTTGGCAGAGAGGGGAAGGGAGGAGCCTGAAGAGTTGTTTAATGGCTTAAAGGGAGGAGGCCTGGTGAATGTTGGGTAGAAGGTTGTTCCATAGAGGGGAAGATGGTAGTAAAGGCGGCTTGCCCAGTAGCAGAGTGGAGGCGTGAGAGGAGGAAAGTCACGGCGTTCCTGTGGCGGAGGGAGTAGCTTAGGGATTGGCTGGTGCAAGGTGGGGGGTGAGGTGAGGGCAGGGAGCCTAGCCAGTATTTAGCTATGAGGGAGGTGCTGTGAATGGTTCTCCTGTGGGAGAGCGGGGCCAGGGAGAGAGTAGTGTAGAGGCGGCAATGATGGGTTAGAGGAGGGAGGCAGTGGAGAAATGACAGAATGAGGTGTGTAGGATGTCAAGTTTTGAGAGGGATGAGGATGGGGCCATTCCATAAATGATGTCAGTGTAGTCTTGTACTGACAAGATTGTTTTATGAACGAGTTCGCTACAGGTGGCAAGAGGAAGACTGGCTTTGTGACGATACAGAATAACAGGTTTGGGCCAGAGTTTGGTACAGATGGCCTCGATGTGGGTGGAGAAGTTGAGGTGGCTGTCCAGCCAGATGCCCAGGTATTTGAAGATGGAGACCATCTCTAGGAGGGAGCCATCCAGGGTGGAAAAAAACATAAAAAAGAAAAATGGAAAATAATGATGGTTGCCTCTTAATGTTAAAAAGTAGTACAGATTGGATGTGAATTAAAATCTGAAAGAGCATAAATTGGAATAGACTATAAGAAGGTTCGAATCCCACCATGAGGAGGGATGGACATAGCCCACTAGTTTGGTAAGAGGTTTTTGGACCACCTGATTGTATAGGTTAATAAAAGAGCTTAACAAAGATTATGGATCAAAGGTCATTTGCAAAAAAGATGTTTTGTAAGTGAAAAGAGGGGAAAAGTATGAGAAAAAATCAGGTTAGTAATTTAAGATGTGAAAGCATTAAAAAGAGGAGCGCAAAATAAAAATAAGAAACAACATAAGATGGAAACACTGCATGAAAAGAAGGTAACCAAATACGGAAGCAGCTTTTGCATAAAGAGGGATATTGAACATGAAAGAAAGTTACTATGGTAACCATAGGATATTTAAACAAGATGTTTTCCCTGGCAAAGTTAGCTCTGAGGATGGGGTGACATGACTCTGAAATGTCAGCACGTTTACGGGCACATTAGTGAATGGAAGTAAGAGCAGAGAGTGTGGTAAAAGTTGGGAAAAGCATATCCAGCTCAGAATGCGAATAGAACGAGGAGCTTTCAACTTCACGGATGTTCCACTGTAATTTTCTACTTCACATGCATTCGAGAGAAGCGCCGTAACCCTGTGATGGAAAGGCAGGCTTGGATTTAGGCAACTGAGCCAGAAAAATGCATTACAGATTGGTAAAGTACTGAGTTTGCTTAAAAGACATTCAGTTGTAATTAATAAATTTAAACCAGTAAAGTTTTGGGATTCGCTTAAAAAGACAGCAATCTTAAAAACATTGTTTAGGCATTTGATATGAAAGAACAAAGAGCCATTCAGTGCATATGGAAAAATGAGACTGTAAAAAGCCAACAAAAGGTTAAAAGAAAGTGAACAGTTTCATATGCTGGTGGAATGTGCGAGATTATTTGGCTTAAGATGTTGACTTTGTGTTCTGGATTGCTCATTTGCCAAAATTAATTTTTTATGAATGACCAGTATACTGTGGTTTATAAATAAAAAGGAAAAAGAAAACATTGAAATAAATAAGGAACTAAACCAAAGTGTGTGAATGGGATTTTTTGTGTCTATGGATATAGATATGATATAAGCTTTGTCTATGTCTGAAGACCATAGTGAAGTTTTTTTGGCATTAAGTTTGAGCTGGTTTGTCAGGAACCAAAGACTCTGTTTAAGTTATTTTGAAGGTCTGGGAGGACACTGTCATGGGAGGGGCCCGAGGCTTAGATGATCATGTCGTCGGCGTACAAATGCATGCTAGAGGAGAGACAGGTGGAGGGGAGGTCATTTATGAAAAGAGAGAAGAGGATGGGGCCATGAATGGATCCTTGGGGGACACCTGAGAGGATAGGAAGAGGAGGGAAGATGGTGTCTCCTATTTGTACAGACTGCTGCCTATTCTGGAGGTAAGACTGGAACCATTTGATGGCTGGTTTGGTGAGGCCAAAGGAGCTAAGTTTGTGGAGCAGCAGTGGGTGGGAGACTGCATGGAAGGCTTTTGACAAATCAATAAAAATGGCGGTGGTGGTTTGGCTGTTGTCCAAAGCTGATAGGACAGAGTCAGTTACTCACAGGAAGGTGGTGATGGTGGAGAGGTGTTTCCTAAATCCTGACTGAAAGGGAGAGAGGGAGCAGTTGGAGGAGAGAAAATGTGACAGTTTGGACAGCGTGAGTGATTCTTGGATTTTGGCGAGGGAAGGGAGGAGCGAGATGGGCCTATAGTTTCCCAGCACTGAAGATTCACCACCTTTGTGCAGAGAGAGGATCTTGGCCAGTTTCCTGGCAGAGGGAACTGTGGTTGTAGTGATGGAGAGGTTAAGTATGTGTGTCCAGGGTGCAGCTATGGCCGAGGCAGAGATGAGTAGCAGTCTGGGGTACATGCTGTCAGGGCTTGTTTTGGATTGGTTAAGGGAGGTGAGTGCATTGTAGATTTCCAGGGGTGTGAAAGGAGGAAAGAGGAAGCCGACAGAAGTGGTGGCGGATTCGAGGGAGTCAGGTGGGGGAGGGGAGAGTCAGGCAGGGCATAAAGAGACAAACAGTAGAAGAGTTCAGCTACAGAAGCAGGATCTGAGACCGGTTTGCCATCGATGTTAAGGATGGGACAAGTCTGCTTAGAATGGGGGGCAATAAAGGAGTTGATCACCTTCCAGAAGGATGTAGGAGAATTATGGTTCTGTGTGAGTTTTGTTTTGAAGTAGGAGGATTTGGATTGCCGAATAGTTTTGGTGCATATGTTTCTGAGGTGTTTGTAGGATTGGAGGTCGCAAGTGGCATGGGAGGTTTTGTACCGCCTCCACACCTTGCCCCTGGAGCAACATAAGGTGATGAGGTTGGATGTGATCCAGGGGTGATGGTACCATTTAACTCTAGCTTTCCTGAGGGGAGCATGGAGGTCCCAGGTGGTTTGGAAACTGTTGCAGAAGTAGGATAGGGTGAGGTCAATGTCCGACCCAGAAAAGACTGGTAACCAGTCAGCATTTGTCAGGTCATGCTGCAGGGTAGATTCGTTGAGGAGATGTATGGGGCAGAATCATATGTATTTGGGATGAGAGTGCAGGGAATGGATTTTGCATATGCCGAGTGTGAAGCAGTGGTCACTAAGGGCATCAGAGAGGATGTTTGGTGCTGAGATCCTGTGGGGATGGGTGGATAGAACCCAGTCCAGAAGGGTGTGCTTTTGGGTTCGGTGGTTTAGATGGGTAGGCTCCTGGATAAGCTGGGAGAGATTTAGGGCTTCAATCCTCAGGGCTGTGGGTTTGGTGGAGGAGGAGAGCTAGTCAAGATTGAAGTCGTCTAGCAATATAAGTTCACCGTTTGAGGTGCACGAGGGAATTGCCGAGATGGCCTTTACAAGGCAGTCAGGAGAGGTCTTAGGTGGGGCATATAGAACCCCAATATAGAGGAGGTTGGATGAAGGAAAGGCTAGTTGAGCAACAATGGATTCATGGGATGAAGGGCAGGCTTCCTTGACTATAACGGAGCATGTAATGGAATCCTTGATGTACAGTGCAACCCCCCCGCCTCCCTTACCATGATCCTGGTGGAACAAGGTGTAGTTTGGGATGGCTAGAGAGGGGTTGAGGATCTTGGTGGAAAGCCAGGATTCTGAGATGCACAGAATGTCTGGTTGATACTAGGTGGCCCAGATGGAGAGGGCATCTAGTTTGGGGAGGAGGCTCCTGGCGTTGAGGTGAAATATGCAGAGGCCCTTAGGGAGAGAGTCTGGGGGCAGGGAGGATGAGGGCTGTGGTGTGCATATGGTTTGTTTGGGCACTAAAGGGCCAGGGTTATGATGTTCATCACTGGCCAGGAGCAGGAGCAATAGGGCTATGAAGAAGGAGGGGGAATGCTTGAATCTTCCGGAAGTGCACCTGGAGGGTGGAGCACAGAGGTTTAAACACTAGAGGAGAGCCTCAAGATTTAGTAGGTGCAAGTGGAGTAATGATGGGTGAATGGTTGGGGATGGCAGGAGGGGGTAGATAAGGGGTAGGGATAAGGAATGGGGTAGGAGAGGAGGGGGATGGTAGGAAAGGGTTGAGTCAGGGAAGGGGTGATTCTTGGGGTAGAATGTGGGGGAGAATGAGTGGAGGGGTGGTGAGGGATCACCATTCTTGGCGAGTTGTCGCCACCTGTTCTGGCTCCCCTAGTAAGCGGGGCTGGCCGTGATGATCCTCAATCAGGCTGATGCAGTCAACGGGTTCTGTGGCCTCTACTAGTGGCTGCAGAACGGGATCATTGGCAATTTATCACCATTTTCCCTTTCCCCCCTGTCAAGCAGGGTCGGGCATTCTCTGGCCTCTGCCTTGACCGATCTGGTTGACGGGATCTGCGGTCCACCATCCCGCCTGTTGGAGCCATGTTGTTTTTGTCGCCTGGGCTCACAATTTAAAAATAAAGGGGAAGCCACCCTTAACTTTTGTTGGCAGAATAAGGACATGGCTGTAGCCCCTTTCACACAGCGGCTACAGGGCTGGGCACCATGTAACCACGAAAATACATCACATAGGGGCACACTAAGCAAGAATGGGCATGAAGCTCATACCTTGGCCCATGGAGGGCAGCATCCTAGATGAACTAGGCTTCCATTCTGACCTACTTGGGGACAGAGCTCAGGCATTTCTAGGCCTCCTCCTTCAGGATATTTTGTGTCAGTGCATGTGCAAGGTTTTGGGCAACCATTTTTTGTAGTCCAGGCCAGCCCCCACGCATGTGCATTGCACCAAAAGGCCGCCATATTTGTAGTCCATCCAAACTACTCTGCACATGCATGGATCTGATGAAGCGGCCATGTTTGTAGTCTGTACTCTTCTCCGCACATGGGCACAACGAGAGTGATGGCCATTTCAGACGTTCTATGTTTTGGTGGAAACGCAGTCCAAGTATAGAACAAGTAGAAGGTAGCTTCCTCTACAATAAAGAAATGCAGGACTGCAGATGATTTATTGTGATAGTTATGATTTTAGATCAGAGTGTCCAGGGGGTGTATTTGTTTTTCCACCGACCTGATGCTCACCATGACCCATGCCTAACCCTTCTTCCTGTCTTTTTCCAGATGGTGAAGACAAAGAAATGCATATCATGCAGTGCCACCTTAATGCCACACAACTCGGAGCTGCAGTGCTCGGCATGTTTACATGATGAGGATGATCTTTTTCTGGAACAATCCCCTTCCGTGGACCCTGGCAATCCAGGAACCAAAGGAGCTAATTGGGTGAATCTGGGGATGCTACTTCTCCAAAACCAGCAGGCCACAGTGGCCATGATGGAGAGTCAGCAAAACTTTATGCTTAGAATAATGGAAAAGCTGGAAGCATTAACACATCATAAGATGCCTCTGCCCCCGGCCCCATGGCCAGATCCAGCTCGACAGCCTGAAGACCAGACAGGAAAAGTAAATTCAGCCCCTGACATCCCAGAACCAAACCCAGGAGACAAGAATGGTGATGAAGAACTGCCAGACGATGAGGAAGACATAGTTTTGGATGAAGGGGAGATGGATAGCAGTCAGTCCATCCCTTCACTTACTTCCAAACTATGCTCCTTTGATTTAATACCTGGACTTATGAAGGCCATCAAAACATCGATGGGGTTCAAGCTAGAACCAGCAAAGGCTGAATCTAAACACAACCTCATGATTCAACAAAAACAAACTGTCAAGGAAACCTTTCCCATATGCCCAGCTATTGATGACATCTTTGTCAAAGAATGGGAATCCATGGAACCGGGTCGCCTGTCAGAAAAGAGGAACATGGACAGGATGTATCCAGTCCAGGAAGATAAAGTGAATGTCTGGTGCATGGCCCCACAATTGACCCACAGATTGTGGCCCTCAGTATAAAGATGGTCCTACTCTGTGGTACCATCTTCTTAAAAGATCACACCGACAAGAAAGTGGAGGATATGTTAAAGAAATTGTTCGAGATTACAGGCATGGAGGCACAAGCTTCCACAGTGGCAGTTTATGTGGCCAGAGCACAAATCCATTGGCTGGAGGAACTCTTGGAAAAAACAGACCCTAAATCCGGAGAATCCAAGTTGATCGAGTATGCTCTGGACACAGCAAAATATTTAGGGGACGTGACAGTAGATACACTAAAACTGGAGGCAAGAGCATTCGCATTAACTAACAGAGCCAGGAGATCTCTATGTCTTAAACTATGGGAAAGCAACAATGAATCTAAAAGTCTGCTACAAAATTTACCCCTGAAGGGTAAACATATTTGGAGAAGGCCTTCAAGAGTACTTAAAACAAAAAGGAGGCTAAGACCTAGGCAAGAACAAGAACAGAACCACTTATCTACCTTCTGGTAGACAGTGCTTTCGGGGTAATAAATTCCAGCAAGGCCGAAGACAATCAAATTTTAATGCTTCCAATTCATTTTGAGGCAGAGGGTATCAATATAACAATGGCCCCTGTACCTCTTTCAGTTCCAACAACCACTCCTCCTCATTCACAGCGAGGAACTCAAAGTTCAGAGGCAGAGGCAGAGAAGGAAGAAACAAACAATAATGAATACTTCCGCATACCCATTCTCTCAATCATTCAGGAACATCAATACCCCCCCTCCCAGTGGCATAAAGACTATTATTATTCCAAAATAAATGGAAGCTCACAACCTCAGACAGGTGAGTTCTGGAGGTAGTGTCATGCAACAGAGCTAACACAAAGACCAGAAAGACACAGGTTCATTCAGGCCCCAGTAACTAAAAGAAAAGCATCTGCCCATCAAGTCCAGAGAGTAGTGCAGGACCTGATTCAAAACTAGGCCATTCAGCTTGTCCCAGACAATGAACAGGAGTTGGGAATTTATTCAATCTTCTTCCTGGTGCCCAAAAAGAATGTGGACCTCTGCTCCATCTTAGACCTGAATTTCCTAAATGAATATGTCGTTACCCACAGATTCAAAATGGAGACTCTGAGATCGACCCTCATGAGCATTAGAATAGGCAACTACCTGACCTCTATCAATCTAAAAGATGCTAATCTTCACATCCAAATCCTCATCAACAATTCCTAAGATTCCACATCCTGAGGCAGCATTGTCAGTAGCAGGCCTAGCGTTGGCACCAAGGGTGTTTACGAACATTTCTATTGTCCTCACGGCTCATCTGCAGGAGCAAGGCTTGGACATCATCCTGTACCTGGATGACTGGCTAATACGAGCTTGGTCCAAAACTCAGTCATTGAAAAACACACATCTAGCCTTACAAGCCATGGCGAAACATGGTTGGGCAGTAAACCATGCCAAGAGTTCTCTTATTCTGACTCAACAGTTAGCACACCTGGAGGCAGAGATAAACACATCTGAGGGGAAAGCAAGGCCATCTCCAAAATGGGTGGAGAACATGATCAGCATAGTCTGGGTGCTATGGGCCAACAGACTCACCACCATTGGGCAAATAGCTCAAGTGCTGGGTTGCATGGCCTCATGCATTGTTCTGGTACCATGGGCCAGATGGAATATGAGGCCAATCTAGAACTATCTTCCAACTCAGATCTCTCCATCTGGAGAGAACCTGGGAGTCAAAATAGCTCTACCATTAGTGGTGAGGCAATCCCTGGCCTGGTGGACCCACAGGCACAATCTTATATGAGGCACTCCTCTGGGGCTGTCCTACGAAGACACTCTACAGACAGACACCAGCCTGATGGAGTGGGGAGCACGCATGGACCCTTATCAGCTCAAAGCTGTTGGACAGCATTGGAATTCAGATTGTCCATAGATGTCCTGGAAATGAGAGCTGTGTATCATGCTCTGAGGGCATTCAGGGAGACCATTACTGGTCGGTCAGTCCTAGTACGATCTGACAGCCAGGTCACTGTAGCTTACATCGACAAGCTGGGGGGCACCAGAAGCAGAGCCATGAAATGAGAGGTGATGAGAGTAATGGTGTGAGTTCAGGCCAACCTCGCTCACATCGGCGCTGTCCATCTGGTAGGCAAGCTGAATGTCAAGGCAGTATGGCTCAGTCGGCAGCAGGTGCACCCGGGAGAGTGGCAACTGCATCCAGACTTATTCTGAATGATCCAAAAGAGATGGGGGCCCATAACCATGGATCTAATGGCCACCAGGGAAAATTTCCACATAGGCAAGTACTACTCAAGATACAGGGAACAGCAATCCAAGGAAGTCGATGCACAGTCCCAGGACTGGGCCTATGTGTTTCCCCCCATTCCCTTGATTCCTCAGGTCCTGTCCAAAATTTGACAATTGCAGAGGCTCATCATCTTAGTGGTCCCCTACTGGCCTCTGAGAGCATGGTATGCAGCAGCGATAGCCATGACAGTAGACAGATGGAGTCTACCTCTCAGATTCGACATGTTGATCCAGGATTCAATGATCCATCCAGCCCCAGAGAGCCTGAAATTGTTGGCTTGGCTCCTGAGAGGCAGAGATTGCTAAAGGTGGGTTACCATGCCTCGATCATCTCGACCATGATGCAATCCAGGAGGTCATCCACCACCTCCACTTACAGCCAGCAGTGGAGTATTTTCTCAGCCTGGTGCTGAGCAAAAGACACGGAGTCAGAAAAAGCCGACATGTCAACCATCCTACTATACCAGCAACAGGGTTTGGACAAAAGTCTATCCCCTTCATCACTCCAGGTGCAATTTTTTGCCATAGGATTGGCACTGGGTCCAATTGGACAACACAGCCCAGGTGCAAACCCGGATGTGGTGAGATTCCTAAAAGCAGTCGAGGTGATCAGACCCCAAACCTGAACCCTAATAGCCCCTTGGGACCTCACTTTAGTTCTTGAGGCACTGAGTATTACCTCCTTTGAACCATTCCTTGAAACACAATCATACTGGCAGGCCTTAAACCCATTTTCTTCTGGTCATCTGTTCAGCCTGAAAGATAAGTGAGCTAGGGACACTATCCTGCAAGGAACCCTATACCATCTTCACTCCCGAGGGGGTTATCACTAAGAACAGTGCCCGCCTTCCAACCCAAGATTGCTTCCTGATTCCACAGGGAGCAAATAATAGAACTCCCAACCCTGTACGAGCCTACAGAACAAGGAGGCAACCTCATTCTCCATCATTTGGATGTTAGGAGCACTCTGGCGGTGCATATATCACAAGAACTCAGATGATATGCAAGTCAGAAAGATTGTTCATTACTGCACAAGGACAGAAGCAGGGTATGGCAGCTTCCAAAACTGCAATTACCAGTTGGATAAAGAGGACTATTCAAGAAGTTTACAAGGCAAAGAACCTCATCCCAACTGAAGGCATTAAAGCACACTCAACCAGGGAAGTGGCCACCTCCTGGGCTGAAAGGGAAAATGTCTCCACCGAGGATATTTGCCGGGACGGAAACATAGACTTCCATTCATACTTTTGCAAGACATTACAAACTCAAAACTTTATACAAGCAGAGGGCTTCATTTGTGAACAAAGTTCTCTCAGTGGCTAGTACAGCTAAGCCACTCTTCGATCACTCTGTCCCGCCCTGATGGGAATGGTACTGCTGTTTAGTGGAACCCATGATGTAATGACCGGAGTGCCATGGATATAAAATATAACACAGTGAGTGTTTACTCACCTGGTAAAGGTGATTGTGTTAGTTTATATCCATGGCACTCCATGGCCCTCCCATCAGAGCGATCAGAGAGGCAATAACCTCATATTAGGAAAAGTGGACTTGATTTGCTTACAATGGCACTGACTATAGATTATGAGGCTGCCTGTGATTGGAACCCACACACGCAGCTAAGTGTGATTTTTTTGTTTAAGTAGAAGGTTGTAGTAATGAGTGAGTTTTTTCATCCATCAGTCACACAAGGTGGCTGAGTATTAGAATTTTATCAATAGGGAAATAAAAGGTGTTTGGTTGGACCCTCAGTTTTACCTCCCCAAAGACTATTTTTTGTTAACTTAGTGGTTCAAAGAGGTATGTCTGTGTAATAACTTTGTTTCAGCTATAGAAGAATCGAACTGGAGAGCAAGGACTCCTGGGATCAAAGTTTACCGCAAAATTTGATCCTGGGTCACATGTGCATCATTAGCCTATCAGGTGGGCTAAAACCCATGATGTAATGACTGGAGTGCCATGGATATAAATTAACACAATCACCTTTACCAGGTGAGTAAACACCCATTACCCCACACAATCTGCCCACCCCCCAGCACTTCTGTAATCCTCAAGCAGTTTAAATTTTCCCAAAGATCAAGGGTGATAGCTCTATATTTAGCTGCAGTAGGCAACTCACTGGAGATGCGGTTGTTGCTAGCCGGGTAGGAGCTCAGTGGCACACTTTAACTGTTGCAGGCAAAACACACTTTAAAACACAAACTGTTGCTGAACAGTGAAACTGTCAACTGTACAAAAAGAGGCCCCAGTTTGTAATCCATGCACAAATGGGTGGCCAGATGGCCTTCACAGGTCTTCTGCATGGGCCTATGAAAATGGCAATGTCCTGCCCAAGCCTTCTCCCTCAGTCCTAGCACAATTATAATTTTCCCAGTTGAAGGGCTGAAACCCCAATGGTTACTCACAGTTTTGTAACTTCTCAGATACCTCTGATGTCTGATGATGGAACAGGTTAAACAGCTGGACGTGCTTCCGGCTTGAGAGCACGCATCCCTCAGATCATCTGGTATTCACTCACCAGCCTTGGTTCTCTCACAGTCAGGTTAGTACTACAGTTGCATGGGGTGCAGGGACCATGAGGTATGCAGTGGCATTCTCTGTCAGCCAGCTGACCTTTGAAGGAGCACCTCCCCCAGAGGGGAAAGTTACTGGTGGGGCAGAAAAAAAAAACAGCTCCAGTGCTCACCTTCAGACTTAGTTTTGATAAAAACTCTTCTTTTCTTCACAAAAGTCAGTTGCTGGGATACCAGATTTCTTTAGCTTGCCAGACCTCTACAGTGTCTCACAGACAGTGGCTCACTGGCTCACAGCTCCTATCTCTCTGTCACACTGGCAGAAGTGATCCAGATCCCTTGGAACAGCCCCGTTTATAGGTGATGAAACTCAGTGCCCTATTGGTCAATCTTGTTCTTTGGCAAGCAGTCTTAAGAATGTTGGCCCAGCTGTGCTGGACTTTCATGCAGGCTGAGAAGCAATGCAGGCTCCTGATTAGCCAAAATTCATGGACATTTTGGGTTCCGACCTCCAACCCCTCCCCAGCAGTTTTTGTGGGAGTCAGGCCTGAAGAGAGACAATAAGCGCATACATGTTTGTTTACATTTTGTCTGTAGCCTTTAGCAGCTTGCTGCTACTTTTCTTTAAACCCTCCTGGGCTGGTTTCATATTTGCTTTGGCTGGCTTCATAGTTGCTTTGGCTTCTCAGAAGGAACTAGAAGGGAAAGGATCAGATCGGTTACAGTACATTAGCTTCTTGTTGTTTTTACATTGTTTCTTGTGGATTTTACTTGGTAGAAGGTTATTTCTTTTCTTTCTTACTACTTCTAAGGGGCTAGCAGGGTATTATTTTGATGCTGTTGGAATTCTGAAAACTGTTTTGGTGGCTATAAGTGGGCTCATTTGTTTGATGTTTCACTGTGTAGCAGCCTGCATTTGTAGAGGCCTATTTCTTCTGATTTAAAACCTATTGGTGTGATTTAACTGGGGCTATTTCTTTGAATCAGATACCTATATCTTCTAATTTCAAGCCTATTTTGATGTGTTGTTGGTGAAGCTGTTTGAATTGGAGACCTGTTTCTTTTGGTAGCAAACCTATTTTGGGGGCTTTGAGTAGAATTGTGATTCATTTTTGCTGGCTTCACTAGCTGCAAAGGTTAGTGCATAGTGGGGGAAGGGTGCTAATGGTCTGACCAGGGGCCTCAGCTACCTGATTGTTTCTGGAAGGCTTGGGTTGGTCCCACCCCTGGTCCGTGATTTCCTTTATACCAGGGGTTCTGACATCACTTCCTCAAATGGGCAAAGGATATGCACCTGTCATAGCAGAAGCAGACATCCAGGAAAGGAACAGCATCGAGTGAAGAGGTGACTGCTATCTCAGTGGAAGAGAAGTAACTGCTAATCTAGGAGCTTTCATTATTACTTCTTTGCATTGCTATTGCATTGGGGAAAGGAGGAGTGGGAGTTTGAAGAAGGTTGTGCAATGGCTACTTAAAGTCTCTTTTTGAGTGTGGATAGGAAGGTTAGCAATATAAAAAGCATTTGCTCAATCTATCTAAACGTGTACAACAAAGGGGGTAAGGGAAATTAAGAAAAGAATGCTTTGCACTGATAGAGGAGGGAGAGGGGAGACTTGGGTGAGTGTTTGGTATCCTGCATCTGGAAGGGTTGGGGGTCGCTGGTGGGCAGCGACAGCAATGGGTAATGTGGTAGGCTGCAACAACTGCAGTGCACCAATCTTTCTAAAAATTGCCTGGAGTGTGGGAGGATGTTTAGTGTGCAACCACATAGAGAAACTTAGAAAGGAGATTGAGTGTCTGCAGGAGGAATTAAGACAGGCAAGGCAGACTGGGGGTGGGTTTAGCCCAATACTGGAGGGAGGAAAAATGGGAGATGAGGGAAGGCGATTTAAGCCAACAGTGGTGAGGAGAGGGTCAGAAGAAGGGAAGCAGGGACAAGGGGGCCCTGGCCAGGAAGAACGATTGCCGAGGAAACCAGGTCAGGAGACAAAAGACAAATGGAAGGAGGAGATAGGGACTTGTGAGGGGAGGCGAAGAAGTGACAAAAGTCATGGAGTAGAAAGGAGAGAACAGGTTACTATTAAGAGAGAGGGAGTGGGCATTTGTGAAGGGTCTTCAGAAAATAGTTTTGCTCTGCTACAGAGGAAGAAGGTGGAGGAGGGAAATGATGACATTAGAGGAGTAATTGATTAATGCCTGGACCAAACCGGAGCGGGGAAAAGTTCTGCTGGGAGAATTGCAACAGGCGCAAAATGGGGAAATAATATGCAGGAGAAAGAAGAGGAGCCGGAAATGAGAGAGGGAGATGAATGGAAGCAAGCAGGGAGAAAGAGTGGTAGAATCTAAGTGCTGGGGGACTCAATACTAAGAGGAGTCAGGTGGAGTAGCAAGGAGGAGAGGCATAGTCGCATTTGGGTGGAGGCCATGCCAGGAATGACAGCGGAAAGGGTGGGACAATCTGTTCTGAAATATGCTAGAAGGGGTAGGGACAAGCCTCATTTAATTATTCATCTTGGGACGAATGACCTGGCTGACAAGACAGTAGATATAGTCCAGAGGAGGTTTGAGGAACTAGAACAATTATGTGAGGGGGCAGGAAGATCAGTAACTTTTTTGGAGATACTTCCAGTGCCCAATGCAAGCACAAGAAAGCTGAGAATAGAGGAATTTAACGGATGGCTAAGAACATGGTATTGTGCTAAAGGGTATGGGCTGTTGGGGGGTGGGGAGGGACCTGGGAGGACAGTAGTCTCTATGCTAAGGACAGACTACACTTGAGTGAGGAGGGAAAGAAAGTGTTGAAACAGAGGATGGAGGAGTACATAGAGGAAGTAGGGAATTTAAACTAGAAGCGGGGGGTGGCAATTGGGCAAGAGACATGCAGAGACCACAGGTTGGGAAACCATATGAGCTTACCCCCCATAACAGTGACAAAGGACAAATGGCAAGTACTATTGGTGATGCTAGTAAAGGAGGGCAGGATGGGGGAGGGTGGAAGGTGGTTACCCTTAATGCTAGGACCCTTGGGAGGAAAACTGCAGAGTTACAGGTGCTCATGGCAGAGTGAGAGGTGGACATTGCAGCCATCACAGAAACATGGGCCACCCAATACAATGACTGGGACCTGTCTGTACCAGGGTACAGGTTATTTCGTAGGGACAGGGTGGTTGGGAAAGGAGGGGGTGTGGCACTATATGTGAAGGAAGGACTGAAGTGTGTAAGGGAGGAAGAGGAGGAGGGTAGTATGGAGTCACTTTGGATGCAAATCCAGGATTCCAAGAATAGGATTCTTAGAATGGCAGTGGTGTACAGGCCGCCATCTCAGATGGAAGAGTTAGACAGGGAACTAGCGGGACAGATCAGGAGGACCTGCAACAAGAGTAGTGTGGTGATTGTGGGGGACTTTAACATGCCAGGAGTGGACTGGAGTACCCCAACAACCAGGAACAGAAGGGAGCAGGTACTGCTGGATGCCTTCTAGGACAGCTTCCTGCTGCAAATGGTCAGTGCACCAACCAGGTTAGGGAATACCCTTGACCTTGTGCTGGCAAATGGGGACTTTGTGAGAGAACTTACAGTGGAGGAACCGCTGTCAGGAGTGACCACCACTCAGTATGGCTCACATTGGATATGGGCAGGAAGGAGTGGAATCTGGCACAAGAGTGCTGGACTTCAGGAGGGCTGACTTTGGGAGGATGGGGAAGTGGTAAAGGTACCTGGCCAGAATTCAATCTAGTATGGACACTAACCAGAGGTGGGAGCTCATAAAGCTGGGGATAGTGGAGGCAACCAAAACCTGCTGCAAGGACCAGAGCAAGAAGGCTAGGGCTAAGAAACCCGAGCTGGTTGACAACTAGGTCATGGAAAAGGTAAGAAGGAAAATAGCTGCCTTTAGGAAGTACAAAAACAGGGAGAGAAGAGGACAGGAGGAGTATTGACAGAATCGAAGGAGGTGACAAGGGCAGTAAGGGGAGCCAAGGCATCTTGAACTCAGGCTAGCACAAGGCATTAAGAGGGAGAGGACTTCTTTAGGTACATCAGGGAGAAAAGGAGCTGTAAGGACCACATAGTAAGGATTAGGAAGGAGGGGTTGGGTGGAAACAGGATGCGATAAGGCAGAAGCACTAAATGAGTACTTCTGCTCAGTATTTACTAAAGAGGGGGTGACACCCAAGGGGGTAGAAATGGCAGAAACAGGGGGAAGGGATGACAGATGGTGAAATCATGGAGGGCAGAATTTGGGAGGGTTTGAAGGCACTGAGGGTGGATAAGGCGCCAGGCCCAGATGGCATCCACCCCAGGGTACTGAAGGAGCTGGCAGAGGCCCTTGCAGGACCTTTGGCAGACCTATTTAATGCCTCATTACATTCGGGGTGTGTACCTAGGTACTGGAGGATTCCTCATGTGGTGTCCCTCCACAAGAGTGGCCCCAAGGATGAACCGGGAAATTACAGACCAGTGAGCCTCACATCCATCGTGGGTAAGCTAATGGAGACTATCCTGAAGGAGAGGCTGGTGGCCCTCCTAGAGGCCAAGGGACTACAGGACAGCAGACAGCATGGCTTCATACAGGGCAGATCCTACCAACCAACTTGGTGGAGTTCTATGACTGGGTAACTAGGCAATTGGATAGGGGCCATGCAGTGGATGTCCTGTATCTGGACTTCAGTAAGGCATTCGACTCGGTGCCACATGGAAGGCTGGGAAGTTAGTTAGTAGGCACAGGGGCAGATGCAAAGCTGGTGAGATGGGTAGGGAACTGGCTTCAGGGAAGGCAACAGAGGGTGGTGGTGGGTGGGGAGCTCTCACACCCAAGGGTAGTGACAAGCAGTGTTCCACAGGGCTCGGTGTTGGGACCAGTGTTGTTTGGGATATTCAGTGCAGACATATCATTGGACATCAAGAGCAAGATCAGTCTATTTGCTGATGATACCAAGGTAGGAGCGGTGGTGGATGACCTAGGGGGATGGCAGGGGTTGCAGGATGATCTGGCAAAGCTTGAAACCTGGTCAGACACCTGGCAACTGGGGTTTAATGCCAAAAAGTGCAAGGTGCTGCATTTTGGGATGAAGAACCAAGGAGGAGTTACCAGCTGTGGAGTGCAGCTAGCCCAGACAGAGGAGGAGAGGATCTGGGGTGCTCATTACAGGGTCAATGAACAACTTCGGCACAATGTGGGAAGGCAGCTGCAAGGCCAACAAAATGCTGGGTTGTATTGCAAGGGTATATCCTCGAGGAGGAGGAGGTGATTCTGCCACTGTATAGGTCATTGGTTAGACTGCACCTGGGTACTACATTACAGTACTGGTGCCCGTATCTGAAGGGGCATTAAGTTACTGGAGAGGGTGCAGCACAGGCGATAAAGATGATTAAGGGGCTGGGGACTTATCATGCTTGAGGAGGCTGAGGGGTTGAACATGTACTCACTGGAGGAGAGGAGGGACGGGGGACATGATTGAAACCTTTAAGTACATGAAAGGAATAAACAAGACAGGTACAGAAGGGCTGTTCAAAGTAGAAGTAAGGGAGGAGAGGGACACCAGGGGCCATGATATGAGACTGGAGGAGGAAGGTTCAGGAGGGAGATGAGGAGACACTTTTTTACAGAGAGGGTGGTGGCTGGGTGGAATGCGTTACCTGCAGAAGTGGTATCCAGTAGAACAGTGGACTGCTTCAAAAGGGGATGAGACAGGACAAGGGGTAGGGTCAATGGAGGGGAAGGGTGGAAGGGAGGGGCAGTTGCAGAATAAGGGGTGCTAGCTGCACATTCAAGCAGATTGATAGACCTCTAGGCCTTTATCTGCTGGCAAATTTCATATGTTCGTATATTGCCCTGGCCCCACTGCCTGTCCTTGAGCCAGGGAGGTGCTTTGTTATCAGGGCACTGAGTCCATTTTTTTGTCAGGGCTCAAGTTGCAGGAGACAGCCTTTGAGCCACTCTCCTGATATCTGGAGTGCACATGCGCACTGTATATTATGTTTGTGGCCCATTGTCTGCCCTGGGCCTAGAAACAATTACTTATGTACCCGATGGCACTACTGTACTTTGATCCTGGCTCAGCTGCCTTCTCTAGAGCTAGGACCCTCACAAGTAGTGGATGCATGGCCAGGATATCAAATTGGAATGAGATAGCTTTTTAGATGATGCCGCACATGTGCAACAGAAATGGCTTTGGCCACAGGGCCTATCTCATTCCCCAACCCCATCTCATGTTTTGAGGGTTGGAGGAATCACTTGGTTTGCATCTGATGGTGAGGAGATGCCTGGTCTCTGCCCCAGTGGCAGTCTGGGGGGGGGGGCTGAGATCACAGGCACTGCAATGTGGCCCTGGTCACGAAGATTTGGAATGGAACCCTGGCACAGTTCCTACCAGGGCTCCTGAATGCGACACTGCTGTCCTACCAAGAGTGAGGAAATGATGAGGAACATGGGGAGAGAGGATGCTGTCAGGTAAACTCCCAGAAATGGAGGGGGGGAGCTTACTTACTTCTCCCCACCAGACTCTCAGCGCCCTTGCCCAAACCATGTCCATATTGTCCAGAAGTCCAACGACAATAGTATGAACATGATTATCAACAATATATATATATAGTCCTATCTAACACCTGATGCCCAACTACTCAGTGGATTTATATATATTTACACAGAATGCATTTCTTGATAGACGATTGATGTCTAACTAGCCAAAGCATTCGACTGGCATACAGTTACATCTTCCCACCCAAGCCTGTGTGCAGCACATTGGGGAGTATATCACAGAGGTAATATGCTGATGAACCGCATGGATGGGGTATTAGAAAAGGCATCAAGGTGTCATATGAGTCATATTGTGTACTGTAATTGATTACCAACAGTGTCCTAAGACCCTCTTCTCATTGATATGCTCTCATTGCTAATTTCTGTGATTTAAGTTGTCTGCCAACATGCATTATATTTGTTCAGGGACTGTCAACCCTCCTTGTACCATTTTCTCCTTTCCCCCAGGACACATTTAGAAACAAGCTCCCAGCTCAGTATGCCTTTCCTGGTGAAACGTTTCAATAAATAAATAAATATGAGAACTTGATGATCGGCTTTGTTAGGCTGACTTCCAGACTCTGTGAGGTAACATTGTTTCTTTCTCAGGAATAGGACGCATGTTTTCCTCTTCCAGTGCTCTGTGTACAACACAATGGTATCATCAGGAATGGCAGGGATTGCATCAGTCTGAGATTTGTTCCTCCAATGCAAATTCCACATTGCTGTCCATAATTGGGTTTTCAGGTTGATCAATTTCTAATTCCTCTGGCAAGAATAGTCCAGCATCTGGATTCAAATTGTGTGAAAGTTCATTGCTTAATAATTCACCAATTAGAGATGCACTAGTTGATGGTTCAGAGCCTCTCCATTCCATTGACTGAAATTACTCATTCTGGGGTTTGCCAGCACTCAGCGTGACACACAGTGGCATCAACACCTTTGTCAGACCTGTTTTCAGCTGGCTCTTCCACAGGTACTGCATTTGGGATATTGGTATTAGGTGCAGACATCCCATTTCTCTGCTGGTTGGTGTGACTGCAAGTTTTAAGTCTCCTGGCCACTGGGCATTCAGCTTCAGGTGCTGGTTCAAGCATAGTCTCTCCAATGGATAGGAGGTGGTTCCTGTGTACAATCTTCTTGAGGCCTCTACCTTGTTCTTGCCAAATGTTGTAGACTGGAAAGTCAGGCATCATTTCAACTATAGCAGCCACTGAAAGGGAGTGTATAGACTGCAACCAGGGGTTCACAGTGCCTCAGTCAAACAGACATGCAGACAGGGTAAAAAAGGAAATCGGCACCTGCTTGTTGGTGCATTTGTGCTAAACATATTTCCCAATATACATAAGTTGTGGACCTAATGACTTGTAATAAAACTTCTTCCTTATTCAATCGTATTTAAAAAGGTTTTTCATAAATACGTACAAAATGAAGTGCAAATAAAGTCCATCAGTAGTGCTCAATACACAAGGTCCAAACCATAAAAACACACTGCACCAGTAACTCACATGAGGTAACTGTTTCCTGATGCATTTCATTTGGTAATGAGCTTTTTCAAAGGATAGCATGTCAACCCACCTATGTTTCTTATAAACCCCACCCCATCCAGAGATAACCCAGTCCAACTGCGTTGCCCCAAAAGATGTCAGGAGGAAGGGGCACAAGGACAATGGTGGGCTCAGGGAGGGAAAGGGAAGTTGAGCACAGGCACATCCCGAGACCCATTTCACTACATAATTCCTATGCCGCATTGGCAGTAAGGGATTGCCAATCTGAGGCACCCAGAGTAGTAGAAGGGACAGATGTGGAGGTCAACCAGGGAGGAGACCTCAACGGGGGGAGCAGTGGACCCGACAGGATGAGGAACCAAATCCTGGAGGGAGACTCAGTTGTGATGGGAATGCAGTTAGGCACAGGAGGGGAGGAGGACAGGGAGGTGAGGTGCCTTCTAGGTGCCACTGCTAAGAGGGATGGAAGAAGGATCCTAAGGATTGCTGGGAAGGCAGGAGGGGAGGAGGGGGAGCGAGACATCATTGTCCATTTAGGGACAAATGACCTGGCTGAGGATAAACTAGAGACAGAACAGGAAGAGTTCAGGAGATTGGGGAGAGGTCTGAAGCAAGTAACTAAATCCATTACCTTCTCAGAGATTCTACCTGTCAAGGACATGGGAGAGAAAAGGAGCATCCGCACCAGGAACCTCAACACATGGTTGAAGAAATGATGCGACAAGGAGGGATTTGGATTGATTGGGTACTGTGAATCCACCTGGAGGGATGGAGGCTTGTTCAAGGCTGATGGCCTGCATCCATCCGGGAGGGGAACGGAGATCCTCAATGAAAAGTTTAAATACTACATTGGTAGGAATTTAAAGTAGCTGGGGGGGGGGGGCAGACTACAATGCAAGGGAAATGGCAATACACGCCCTAAGGCTAGCAAGGAGAACAAGGAGCGTGAGGGGGTGATATCACATGATATCCAAATGCAAGTGGAAAAGAACATGGATGAGGGAGGGGGAGATAGGTAATGGACACATAGTTGGAAATAGGGATGGGAAGAAACACAATACCAGGAAAATGGTCACTAAAATCTGGAAGGCCATAGCCACAAATGCCCGGAGCCTAGCCAAATAAGCTGCAGATTTGGAGGCCACCATACTGGAAAAGGATCTGGACATGGTGGTAATCACAGAGATGTGGTTCAGTGATAACCCAGACTGGTAATGTAGCCATACTGGGGTATGCGCTATTCAGGAGGGACAGGGTGGGCAAAAAGGGAGGCAGGGTAGCACTTTATGTGAAGGAAAATATTAAGGCCACTGAGATACTAAGGGAAGGAGGGGGACATGGAGATGCTGTGGGTGGTACTGGAGGCAAAAGGAGAGGCCATAATAAGGGCAAGGGCAATATACAGACCACATGTACTAAAATAGGAAGTGGATACAGAAATGATAAAGGCAATCAGGTAGATATCAGGCAAGGGGAAGGTAATACTGATGAGGGATTTCAATATGCCTGACGTGGACTGGAGCACCCAGTGGCAGCATCTATTAGAAGTAGGGAACTCCTAGTTGGCCCACCGGCACAGAGGCAATGTGTCCATCTGTGACGCTAATGACTCAGGTATGGGAATGGACTCAGATGTTGGAGGGCCAGCCGGGGGGAGAAGGACTGAGCATCCTAGGAACTGCTCTCCTTCTCTGGGGGTGGGGGTTAGTGTGTCTGGCACACTCTGGGACCTGCGGAGACTGGGAGGATCTGCTGTGCCAGCACCGTACTATTGGGGTGACACAGGCTGTCATTGCACATCCCCGCCCCCCGTACAGCACACAAAAATACTGGCCCCAAGTGTGAAGCCCCTCTCCACTGCTGCCAACTATGTCCGCCTGGTGGGGTCCTGCTCCTGTGTCCCCACCCTGCGGGGTAAGCTAGGGCACTTACTAATGACCTTGGGGAGGGGACACCCACCCGGTGGCCCCACCTGGGGCAGTAAGCCTGGGCATAGTGAGGTGGCGAGCAGGAGCTGAGATCTCTGAGGGGGACTGGGGGGAAAAAATGAAGTAGGGAACTCCTGGAAGAACTACAGGGGGCATTCCTAAAGTAATTCATAAGTGAACCTACACAAGAAAGGGCCATACTGGATCTGGTATTGTCTAACAGGGACAGTGTTGCTAAGGTCATAGTGTGGAGTCATCTAGGGGCAAGTGATCATAACACAGTGAGGTCTGAGGTTAGAACAGAACAAGAAACTTTCCAAACTGAAACAAAGGTCCTAGATTTCAAGAGGGTAGATTTGGGAGAATGGGAGAGGAAGTTGGGAGAGTACTGGCACAAATAGGAAAAGGCAAGGGGGTGGGGGGGGGATCAAGAAGGCCATAAAGGAAGCTTCAAGCCTATGCATAAGACAGGTAACAAAGAACAGGAGAAGGAGGAGACTACTATGGTTCTCCAAAGAAGTAGTAGCAAAGGTTGGAGCAAAAAGGCAGGCCTTCAAGAAGTACAAAGAAATGCAGGGGATGCAGGACAGGGAAGAATATCGGGAGAAACTGAGGGAGGCTGCAAAAGCTGTTAGGGACACAAAAGCATGCACAGAGGAGAACATAGCTAGAACAGTGAGGCAGGGAGATAAAACATTCTACAGATACATTGGCGAAAGGAGAAAATAACAAAGCAGGAATTATTATAATTAAGGGGGAGGAGGTGAAAGTCTGCACGAAGACCAGAAGAAGGCAGACACACTGAACAGGTATTTTTGTTCAGTATTCATAAAAGGAGGGGGAATTGGTCCACAGGTAAGGGATAAGGGAAAGATGGGGGAGGGGTAGGCATAAGCCCCTTTTCAGAGGGGAGGAGACTCAGAGAACTTAAGAGTGGATAAGGCAATTGGATCAGATGAAGTGCATCCAAGGATACTAAAAGTACTACGGGGAGTACTATCTGCTTCTCTGGCAGCCCTGTTTAATCAATCCTTGGAAATAGGGGTGGTTCCAGGGGACTGGAGAAGGGTAGGTGTGGTGCCAATTCACAAGAGGGGGAGTAGGGAGGAGGCAGGGAATTATAAACCAGTAAGCCTAACATCGGTGGTGGGGAAGATTATGAAGTTAGTAAAGGAAAGGATGATTGAGTACCTGTCCTAAAAAGGGTTGCAGGATCCAAGACAGCAAGGTTTCACAGGAGGGAAATCATGCCAAACAAATCTGGTAGAGCTCTTTGACTGGGTGACAAGAGTTGTTGATCAGGAGGGAGTGGTGGATGTGGCCTACCTGGACTTCAGGAAGGCCTTTGACACCATTCCACACAGGAGATTGGTTAACAAGTTGAGCAGTCTAGGGGTAGGAGCAAAAGTGGTAAATGGGTGCAAAATTGGCTGAGCAGCAGGAGCCACCAGGTTGTAGTGAATGGGGTATGATCAGAGGAGGGGGAAGTGACAAGTAGGGTACCACAGGGGTCAGTTCTTGGGCCATTACTGTTCAATGGACTCATTAGTGATGAGCTTGGTGTGTTTTTGTTATAGTGCAAATATATAAACTGAATGAAAGATTTACCCTGGTGCCCATAATGGGAGGGCTTTAAGCCCGTGGTTCAATGGGCGGAGCAACTATGTCACTCCCCCATCAGGCTTAAGAGGTTACTCATCCTGGGCCACTCCAGGATTCGTGTTTTTGTTGCAGCCAGAGGCACTGCTCTCCTCAACCTTGCTGGATTCAGCTTAGTTTTGCCATGCCTCCAGCTGCCCATTTCTCCCTCCTCGCCAGCGCACATTTCTCTGTGTGTCCTCTCTCTTCTCATGGCTACTGCTGCTTCATTCTGTTGGGCCCGTCGGCGCTTTCTAGCGCTCCTCTCGCTCTGTTTGTTCTCCCTTCATGCACTTCCCCCTGCTTCTGTCGAGCAGCTCCTGTTCCTTTGCCCTGCATTGATCCCTCACTGTCTCCTTCCTGCCTCTTTCCTGAATTTCTACTGCAGCTTCCTCTGCTCAGCCTGCCCCCCATTCTCACTTCTCCCTCCTCCCATCCAGTGTCTGTTTCCCCTGTTGTCTCTGTTTTCCTTCCCCTGCCCTGTACCTCGTTAATTGCTCTTTTCCTGTGTTGCCAGCTCCCATGTGATGTCCCTCTATTCTGGGCTCGTTATCTTCCAGGCTGCTGCTTCTTGTTCACTCTTCCAGGGTCTGATGTCATCCCTGCTACACTCACCATGGAGCCACTGGATGCTGCTGTCTCCCGGTCCTTCTGTGATTGTGCAGCGAGCTCTTCTCTGCTTGCCTGATCCGCGCCACTTCCCTTCTGTGGTCCTGCCGGTGGGTTGTCATCTCGTTGCCTGCCGCTCCTTCTCCCGCTGGCATGCCTAGTCATGTCATACTCGCCGGGTGCACCATCGCAGGTAGCAGTTTGCTGCTAGTACCTCGCCTTGCTCGCACTCCTTTCGGTGCGCTCCGCATGACAATCAGCCACCTGCCTCTTCCACATGGGACATGGCTCGCTACTCACTGGGGACATGGGACCACATTTGGGACCGTACTGTCATCGTTTGTATTCTCCAATCTGGAAGCTATAGTCTCTGGGGCTTCATGTCTAGTGCATTTCAACCTGCTTTATTTGCCGTTCCTTCTTGGACAGGATATTTGTTTCCCTCCCTGACTGCATGATTCGAATCCTGCAGTATGTGAGACTACAAAATAAAAAAAAAATTCTGTTCTTTCTTGAGGTTTCGTCCCTATCCTGCCAACACTTTCCCTGGTCCTATCCTTCTATTAGCCTTGCTGGATTTATCACAACCTCAAGTCACTTTGTTTATCTCTAAGGTGCCACAATTAAAATGTGCTGTGTCATAATGAATCAATTGAATTTGCATCTGTTCTAACTTATAACCTATGGCTTGGCATTCAGCTTGTCAATATTCACGTTGAAATCCCAGCCCTTAGCTAGTTGTGTGCCCTGAGCATTGAGCAACAGGGAGGTTACATGACGAAGGCAAGGTACTAAGCTGAGCCAGTGGCTATACTGGGGTTTAAGCCTGTACTCTTCCATTTCATAATTTACTGCTATAACAACCAGACCATCCTCCTGTCCTTTCATGACTAAACAATTCCAGATTTGCACCATTCAAATAATGTTTTTCAACACTCTTAGGGTTGTGATACCCTTGGCTATCACACATTAAGGCTAATATCTTAGACTCTCATCTTTCTTATGGTACCTACCAATAGAGTACGTGTGGAATTGTCTCTGTTACATTCAAAATCATTTCAATTGCAAAACTTCGACATGACCACTGTCTTCTCCTGTCTCTGCTACCTTGAATCGACTCATTATCCGTGTACTGGCTGGGTCCTAAGCTACCCCATTGACCTCCCTACTGTCCGTCCTTTCATACCTCGCTTTCCAGTATCAGCCTCCATGGCTTCACTCTATCATTGTACCTCATCCGTTTCCTATTGTACCTTCCTCATCCTACCGACTTTTCTCATTCTGACTGACTCCGTCTGACCTGCAATGGATATTTCTTTGGGCATACTGATCATGACTCATATGCCACCTCCTCAATCTGCGGTCCTCCTGCCTCATGTATCAGGTTCCTGACTCCGGTCCTCCTTAACCATTTCTTGTCTCATCGAGCCTCCAATCATGGCTTCAATCCATCATCAGCTGTCAAGGATTCACTCCAGTCATGGCTTCCCTCCTCATCGTCCATCTTCCTATTTGCTCACATCCCACGATACCTCGCTTCAACCTGCTCATCTAGTTCAATCGCTCCATCACTATGCCTCGGGTGCCTCCCTCTGGTTTGCAATGTCAGTCACCTCGCTTCAACTCTATCTTCACTCATGGCCATGCCTTCCTGTCCATCACCCTTTGCTATGGGCTGGTGCCTCATTGAACCACTGCTTGGCTGGCTGCTCTCCACCATCGTTGAAGTTCACTTTCAAGTTCATTTCCTGTCTCCTCTTCCTCCGTCTTCTCGTATTTAACTGCTGCACTCCTGCGGCAATCATCATCATCTTCAGTCTGCATTATCCTCTGTCTCCTTGTGAGCTCATCTGGATACTCCTTGCTCCTTTGACTTCTGCATGGATGTACTCCTTCCCATCGACTACTCACGCAAACCCCTCGGGTCCCTGCTGCCTCATGTTCCTTCTTTGATCTGTATTTTCTTTTTGGGGTTTTCCCTATCCCGTCATCATCTTCCCTACTCATATCCCTCTCGTTAGCGAATCCTTCTGTTTTACGACATACATCCTCAAATCAAACGTTGTCAGCCTGGAGGGAAGGTGACCTAGGCCATGGATCCCCAGAGGTTTCCTCTTCAAAGTTGGTTTTTCCTCTCCTCCTTGCCAATGGTCATAATATTAGTTAGAGTTAGTGCTTTCTTAGGTTAATTAGTTAGGTTCCACTGTTGGATGGAAGTGAATGAGTGGCCCCGGCTTTCCTCTCTCTCCTTAGGAAGTCGCCCTTATCGTCTTCTCAGAATTTATTCATTCATCATCCTCGCCTCTTCGATGCTCGACGCCTTTGAGTATTCTTTTGGGCTTCTTCCTAACCTACCTTAAGCCGATGCAATCATTCCCGTGGCACCTGTAGGGGGAACCCTCCTCTAGGGTTCCTTGCGTTGTACCTCTACAGGGTGGTATGTCCCACAGATAGAGAGGCGGAAAGCCACAAAGTAAATCAAGTCACACACGCATCATCTCATCTAGTTGCGTAAGGACAATTGAATGGGAGGGCTTTAAGCCCGAGGTTCAATGGGTGGAGCAACTACGTCACTCCGCCATCAGGCTTAAGAGGTCACTCATCCTGGGCCTCTCCAGGATTCATTTTTCATTGCCCACCATCCACCCCTCCTCCTCCAACAGCTCGTCTCTCTTACCCGTGGGCTTCTTCCTAACCTACCTTTAGCCAATGCAATCATTCCCACGGCACCTGTAGGGGGGAACCTCCTCTAGGGTTCCTTGCATCGTACCCCTACAGGGTGGTATATCCCACAGATAGAGAGGTGGAAAGCCACAAAGTAAATCAAGTCACACAAGCATCATTTCATCTAGTTGTTTTAGTACAATTGAACTTATTTATAAGCTGATGCACACTGCACAGTGTCTTCTTAATGCGTTAATGTGTATATAGATAGTTTGAAACATTTTTTGGGTTAATGCTTTGAAAGCTGAGAACACAACTTATTACATGTAATTCATTCTCTGTGCACTGTCGCTTTATCTGTGGGGTTTATAAGAAACATAGGTGGGTTCACATGCTATCCTTTGAAAAAGCTCATTACCGAGTGAAACTTGTCAGGAAGCAGTTCCCTCATGTGAGTTACTGGAGCAGTGTGTTTTTATGGTTTGGACCTTGGGTATTGAGCACTACTGATGGACTTTATTTGCACTTCATTTTGCACATATTTATGAAAAAAAACTTTTAAGTATGATTGAATAAAGAAGAAGTTTTATTGCAAGTCATCAGGTCCACAACTTATTTATACTGGGAAATGTGTTTAGCACAAATACAAGCAGGTGCCAGTCTCCTTCTTTACCCTATCTTTTGAATTATGACATATAGTTCTGGCATTCATTGGTCCAGAATTTAATGTTTTCCCTGTAGGCCTAAGTTTCTCAGTAGCACACAGCCTCCAGTCTCGACACCTGGTGTCAAACGCGTATGCTGTAACGGCTTATGTTGGCAAGACTGTTCTTGGAGGCAGCATCAGTGGCAAGTTGATAGGCTTTTACCAACTGTTGATGCAATTGCTTGGTGTATTTTAACTATGTCTGTTCTGATGACTGAGACTCAGAAACAGAGATTAACTGGTAGGCTAGCTACTCTGCCAAACATTAGGTGGAATAGGGACCTTTAGGTGATGTCATTACAGGTGAAATTGTAAGCCTGTACCAGTGAGCTTACTTTCTGGCTCCACTTCAGTTTCTGGGCTGGCTCAAGGTGTGCAACATGTTAAGCAGGGTTCTGTTAAAGGGTTCAGCCTGAGGGTTCCCCTGTGGGTGGTAAGGAGTGGCTCTCAATTTCCTGATGCCATAGGCTTTCAGAAATTCTTTCACAAGTCAACTTTTGAGGTCCCTCCCTTGGTCAAGGTGAATTCTTTGAAGGATGTCATAATGGTCAACATATTGCTGAAGTGCTTTGACAACAGTGGTGGCCTTTTGATCTTTCATCGGGTATGCCTGAGCATATCATGTGTAATGATCATTCTCCACTAGGACGTTGCCAATATTCTTGCTATCAGACTCTAATGAGAGAAAGTCAACACAGACTAATTCAAGTGGCCCACTGGTTTTGATGCAGATCAAGGGTGCTGCTCTTTCTGGTAAAGTTTTTCTCTTGATGTCCCTGAGACAGTTTCTGCAATGGCGCTCCACCTCTGCAGCCATTTTGGGTGAAGAGAAACGGGCTCACATCAAGTCCAGAGTGCAGTCAACTCCCAAGTGACCCATATCATCATGATCATGAAGGGATAGTATGATGTCCTTTCAGTATTTCCAGGCTAAAACCAGCTGTTGATGAGGGAACTCAGGGTGTGCATTGTCGTGAATTGCTCGTATGAGCAGTTCATCTTTTAAAGACAGTTTGTTTCACTTTCACAATAACAGGGGGATATCTGAGTGAGTTATTTCTACCTGACTTGCATCCTGCCCCTTCCCCAGAGCAAGTACTACATGACATAACACATAGTCTTCCTGTTGGACTTGTATGAGTTTGAAACAGCTAGACTGGGGTAAAGATGAAAGGTCCTAACCACTGAAAATGAGAAATGCAGTTGGAAAAGGATCTATGGAGGACTCCAGCATGTTGATTGCTTAGTGCACACTGGCAGGCATGGCACGATGTGTTGTTTCAAATTTCAAACACATGGGGCAGGATTTTCAAAAGGCATAAATCATCGCAAGCCCCGGGTGTGCCAACGATATGGCGCATAAACTGCGGTCATCTAGCATAGGTTGCCTAAGTTAGATCAACTTTTTCTGGTCTAACTGCGCAATCCTGGGGCCTTTCATGGAGCTTGCACCAGATACAATATGTGGTGCAAGCTGCCGTAAATCATGAAAACTGTTGCAACTGCACCCAAGATTCTGGAATCAGGCACAGTTGTGGGGATGTGGGTGGGGCGCTACCAGAATGTAAGTGTCATGGCACAGGGCTTGGTACAAGCCCTGCACCATGCTTTGAAAATCCTGCCCATGGCTTTTACTGCGACACTTGGAACCGATGTACTTTGATTTGGCTGATTGGAATGTGGACACCAGGACAAAGTGTCAGCATTAGTGTCATTTCGGCCACTGCAGAATTCTAGACTGTAATTGTAGATGGCTGAAGTCGAAAGCCACTGGTGTCCTGCCACATCCAACTTGGCAGTCGTATTTACATAAGTGAGATGGTTATTGTCTATTCTCACTTTCAACTGGGGCCCATACAGGTAATCATGGAATTCTTTGGTGACAACCAACTTTAGTGCCAGAAATTATAGTTAGTGCACCAGGTAGTACTTTTCTGAAGGGTTCCAACTTTGGCTGGCAGAAGCAACTGGATGAAGTCCCTCGGGGTGCTTTTCATACAGGACAACTCCTAAGCCACTTAAGCTGGTGTTGGTGTGCAAGATGTACAGTTTGGTAGAATCAACAAATGCCAGCTCAGATGCCTCACTCTTATGTTAGATCATTTTTTTGAATGCCACTTCTCACTGTTTGTGCCACCTGGCACCAAAAGACTCGTTCACCTTCTAGTACTCTGTGTAGGGATTGCCCTTCCAAGAGAAGGCGTTCTTTTTGTGGGTAGGCATCTATTCAAATAAGAAAACATCCGAGTCTGGATCATACGTAATCTTCCTTTTATTGATTCAAATTCTGCCCCTACGTTTCGCTGCTTTCAGCTTGTTCACGGGGCCCATCAAATCTAAATGAATCATAAATATATATCAATTAAATCACTATTTTGATAAATCTTATATTTCATTTCAAAATTAGCTCATAGCCCCTTATTTTATAAAATTTTGTTATTTTAAAGATTTTTAATTCATCACCTGAATGGAGATCTGTTGGTCTATTAATAGTTTATTTTGACCCCAGATGAATCTATTATCTGTAAATCAAACAAAATCAATATAAGCCAAATCCTTATAATTATTCGATGAATTAATTCTGATTCCAAAAATACAATAGTAATTTATAACAATAAGGAACTAATCTTATTTATTTTCTTATATTAGTGGATCTTTCCTAAATAATTGTATGTCATAACCTACAAAAGGAAAAATAATAATGAAAACTAAATTTAATCAGGAAATATATGAATTTGTACTTTCATAAAAAATGTGTCAAACATACACTGGTTGTGCTCACCCTTTCGGAGATCTTCACAAATAAAATCTCGTTTTAATGTTCCCAATTCCATATGTGGTAACCACTTTCCAGTTAATCCAATGCCTGAGAGCAAACTATGTCCACCAGCGTTTTAGTGACCGCGTTTTACAGCATGAACATGCCGCTAATAAATGATTTCTTCTAATTACCGCAATATCTAAAAGATAAATACTTCCAACAGCGTGCTGCTGTCTCCGCACTTTGTGAAGAACAAACGGTGCCAGTGAATATTCCCCTCGTTTAGTTCTCACCGCGGGTGCTCTCCTCGCATCCAACTTAAACGATAAAAAGCAAGACCTGCTTTCAGATCATCTTAAATGCGTTTAAAACGCCCGCGAAATGATGTGGGGAGGGGTTCAAATATCCCGCGAGATCCCTCATTCATTCTTTTCAGGTGAGCCCTTCATGAATATTCAGACTCATGAATATTCATGGGCTACTGGCAATCTTATGGATTAATTTGCCATACAGCCTTGTTTTATCTATTATAAACCCCTTATATATATTCCAGATTTTCTAAAAAGACTGTTTGAACCTGTATAGCATAAATTTATCTCAAAGTGCTTTTATGATCGCGATCTGCTATATGTATAAAATCTCTTATTCGCGTATGTCTTCAAACTTATCAGCTGCGTGAACTTTAGAAAATGTCTATGAACATACTTCTTGTGAGCACAACCGTGTGTATTTTTCTAATATACGGAATTCTATTATTTGAAATTCCAATACAGTGAGGTCCCATAATTGTTTTTAGTTTTCAAAAGTCTTTATAATTCAAGTATGGGTATTTTACTTATATTAGACCATAAGATCTCCATTAGGGACTTGTTACATTATAAAATGTTCTCTACCTAAAAATCCAAAAAATCCACTTGTCATTCAAACTTAAATAATGAGAGAGTGGAAAGTATTCTCAATCTTATTTACATTTCATTACAGAGAACCTAAACCAAGGTGCTATTACACTAATAATTATATCCATATCTTACAAATCCATTATATTTTAGTCCATATTCAAATCAAACTTCAAGCCTTGATAGGTCCTAATAATTACATCCTAGTGACTTGTTCAAATATGTGTAAAAACATATACAATAATATGTAGGAAAGAAGGCAATTATTCTAATCAATTCTCAATACTCTTATTTTATATATAAATCTAATTTTATACTAAACTCAACATTTTACCGGTTCTCTGGGACACACCAGCATGTTGCTCAATTATCACCTATGTGTCAAATGTTCTACTAAAGTAATACATTTTACATATAAACCATTATTATTTTATAATTTCTGTCTTTAAACACAACCTGCCAATTAAATTCAATATTCATACCAATATTTTTATCCAATGTTTTAAGTTCAAATATCCATTTCATTTCTCTTTTTCTAACAGTTTTTGTAATCTCCACCCTGTTGGGTTTTTCAACTTTTTCCAAGCCCCAAAATCTCAATGATGCCCTGTGTGATTCACTTCATTAAAGTGCATTAATCGGAGATTTCTCATTTCTATTTCAGTATATCACTCTTATGCTCTCCTATTCGGAGCTTTAATGCTCGTGTGGTTTGTCCCACATATAATTTATTGCATGGACACTGTATCACATATATAACCCCTTCCGAGTTACAATCAATAAAATTTCTAATTTTAAATTCCTTATTAAAATAAGGATGTTTAAACATTAATTTTTTACTGGTATTATTGCAAACCGCACACCTTCCACATCTATTCATTCCTGGTTGAAGTGGGCCTAGAAGTAGTTGATTTTCATTTTTAGGTAAGCCATGTGTGAATTGTGAATGAACCAACCTGTCTCTTAAATTCTGAACTTTTTTTGATACCACTCTGGGTTTGTTTTGTAAAGATTGCACATGCTGGTTGTCCATTGAAACCAAATACCAATATTTGTAAATAATTTTCCTGATGTCTCCCACTATCCGGTTGAAAATTAAACCTTTGTTTTCTATACTGTTTATAGGTATATACTCTATTATCCTTATAATCATTCGTGTCCCTAATAAATTTTCTTACTTTTTGTTGTTTTAATTTGTTCTCATAATCTAAAATTTTGCTTTTTAAATCAGTCAATGATTTACTATATTCTTCTAATATTAACTGCTGTTGTAATATAGTTTCATGTTTTTTAATTTCTCCTGATAGAATCTCCCTTTCTTCAATAATTGCTTCTATTAAAGCATACATGAAATCACTTATATTGATTTTGTTTGATTTACAGATAATAGATTCATCTGGGGTCAAAAAATAAACTATTAATAGACCAACAGATCTCCATTCAGGTGATGAATTAAAAATCTTTAAAATAACAACATTTTATAAAATAAGGGGCTATGAGCTAATTTTGAAATGAAATATAAGATTTATCAAAATAGTGATTTAATTGATATATATTTATGATTCATTTAGATTTGATGGGCCCCGTGAACAAGCTGAAAGCAGCGAAACGTAGGGGCAGAATTTGAATCAATAAAAGGAAGATTACGTATGATCCAGACTCGGATGTTTTCTTATTTGAATTGATACTTTCACCCACAAGAGTCTGCAACACTACCAAGGACTTTGAATTCATAGTTCATTTCTCAGATCTTTTCATTAATATTGTGGGTAGGCATCTACTCTGGGTGAGGTAATTCAGAGGGTGGACAGCAATGGAATAGTCTTTTACAAACTGCATGTAGTAGCCACAGAATCCAATGAATGACTGTAATGACTTTAAGTTGTGTGCTCTAGACCAAGTGGCAAGTGCCTCTACTTTTGCAGGGTTGGCTAACAAAACTGGCATTTGTTGATGGAAACTTTGACACCAAATTCTTCCAATTTATCCAGGACTTTCATGATTTGGGTTTCATGCATGTCAGAGGGCCTGGATATGCCTTGGGGGTTCCTATCAAGCTGGTAGAACCCCAGGGGGCAAATAAATGTAGTCTTTTCTTTATCTTCTTCTGCCATGGGGATTTGGTAGTAACCACTTTGGAGATCTTGTATGGAGAGCCACTTGCTGCCCATCAAACTCTCCAGGGCATCTTTGACTCTGGGTACCGTGTATTGGTCAAGCACTGTCTTTTTGTTGAGTGTGCGGTAGTTGATGCACATATAAATTGCACATGTCTTCTTCCTCACTATGACAACAGGTGATGCATATGGACTTTGGACTCTTTGATCATCTCTGCCACCAATACTTCTTGCAAGGTGTGTCTGACGTCCTCTAATTTAGCACGGGCCACTCATCAGGATCTCTCCCAAAAGTGTCTGTTATCCCAGAGGTGGATGTGCTGCTCTTCTCTTTAGATGCATCCTATGCCCCATTCATTTTAGGGGTTGGGGGTAGGGGACTTTCCTGAATCTGGCTAGCTTGTTACTTAGGCTCCACTGATAGTGGTTGAGAATTAGCATGTTTTCAAATTCAAATAGCCTGAGGTCAGTTTCTGTGGTAGTGATAACTTTAGGATTTACTCCTGTTAACTGTTTGCATAAAAGATATTTGACAACACTTGCTCTTTACACAAGATGATGTTTTTTCCATTTCATTCTTCATCCCCACTGTGACTTGTCTTTTCCAAGGGGTGTGCGCAGGGGTATCACTCCTCTTTGGACCATCAGCCCTTCTGGTAGCCTGTTGTCAGCTGTTACATCAGTGATAAGAGCAAGTCCTGCTGACTGGCACTTGAACTTTGTAATCTCAATCACTCGGTACATCTTATCAGATGGCAGGACCACTTCACAGCTGTCAACATGGTGGATCACTCCAGTAGGTTGTTCTTGCATCACTGGCTTTGGGGTTTCAAGTTACTGGCTCAGTCTTGCTACAATTACTTCTAATGGTGGACTCTGTAGGCACTGTGCTCCTCCTCTCTCTTCACATATTTGGGACAGCCTCCCAAACATATCGGCTGTGATGGTGATTAACACTAGAATGTCATCCATAGTCTTGGATTCTGGACATATCAATGCTATGACATCAGTCTTGTGTGGCACTTCCTTGCCAGGTCCTGGGAACTCAAATTGTATGATGTTGTAACCATAATAGGGGTTACTCAGCCCCACTGGGCAAGTGCTTTCTGAGGCATCAGAGGTACAGTGAAGCCCACCAGGATGAATCGCAGTGTCACAGGTTTCTTGCATGACAAAAGGAATTAACTTGCATTGAAATTGCATTGTTTGCTGCAGTAACTCTACTGCAGAATTCTGTGACACTGCACTTTATCATGGCGGGCTTCACTGTAGGTGTTTTAAGTGCCTATCGTAGAAAGAACGGTGGATGATGGTAACCTGTGACCCACTGTTAAGTAGAGCTTTGCATGGTTTTCCTTTGATGAGGTCTGAAATGTCAGCTCTGGGGCTCAGCAGTCCTGAGGAAAACTTACCCCCCCAAAGGGATTTCAGGGTCAGTCCATTTTATAGAGCATGGCACTTTTTGAGGCCCAGGTCTCTCCTTTGCTGTGTTCCGCAGTAGTTTCCCTGCTGAGGGGGTTGCCTTTCCTACTTCTGGTTCATAAGCTGTGGATTTGTAGACTGAATGCATCCTTAGGCAATGTCTCCATCTTTGCTACATCTGTAGCAAAACAAATTGTTCCCAGGATGAGGTGGGGCTTGAGACCAATGCTGAGGGTAGCAGAAAATCTGGGGACACTTCCTCTACCTGGAGGCCTGGAGTTGTCTCTTGTCTGCTGTTCATGTTCTGTGGCCAGTACTTTTATTTGCTCCACTAGTTGCTTCATGTATTCTCCTAACTCAGTGGCATCCATCTGATGGCTTTAGGCAGTGGCTTGGGACTTGATGGGGGTGGCTTTCCCCGTAGTTACTTTCAGTGATTCTCTCCATTGCTGTCTGTGACCTTTCTTCTCACATCTCTTCCAGTAGCTGTTTCATATTGGGCAGTGTGGCTTTCAGATCCTTCAGTGAAAGTAAAAAGACAGTCTTCTATGAATGTATTTAGCACTTGCTCCAGTCTTGTCCTGTCAGCTTGGTCAGGGGTGATTCCACCTGTCTCAGCTGTTCAGCAGATAACTGTCTCCATTCAGCTCAGGTGCTCAGACAATTTCTTTCCCTCTTTGTGGATGGTTACACATATTTGGAAGCAAGTCTGTGCCACTCTTAATGGGTCCATAGGTGCTCTTTAGCATTGGCAGGTAGTCCTGCAGGGTACAGTTGTGCTGGCTGGTGTGTAGAGACTGGATAATGTCCAAAGCATTGCCCCAGAAGCTTTCCACCACTCATTTCCATTTTTTGTCTTCCGAGTACTTCCATTCTTGGAGCAACTGTGTTGCTTGGCACATACAGCTGAAGTACTCATCTTCCCTGTTGGGGGTAGGGATGGTACCTGAGAACACTCAAAATCTTCTTTAGAAACTGGTGTTATAGTGGAATACAGGAATGGCTGCCCATCTTTCTCCTAGAGAAAGCACAGGGGGGTGTTGCACTATCTTTGAATAACAAGTCACTTACATCCTTGGCAGTCTTTCCTGTTTCACAGAGAAATTACTGAAATGTTGTCTCAAAGACTATGGGAGCATTGGGATTTGGGTTGTCACTTGTCACTAACACCTGAAAGTCTTGCACAGTCTTTCCTCCATTAACAGATAACATCTTGACTTTTGTCATCCAACCTGGTAGCTGTACCGGCAGGGAAGGGGGAATGGAAGATGGACTACTCCCCATACCAGACAGGTGCCATACCTTATCCAAACTATCAGGGTTGAGCAGGGCAGGCAGCTTGCTCACATAATTTTCTGAATCACTCTCAATTATGGCAGTCATGCTTTGGCTGGTATGGTCGTACCTCACATCATATACTTGTAAGTTACCCAAACACTTCAAAGCATTCAGTTGTTCCAAAATACTGGCCCTATCAGTACCTTCAGGGATTCCTGTCAACAGAATTGTCTTTTTTAGGTCCAGGGCCTCCCCTCAACTCCAATCTCATGAAGCACCAAGGCAGCTCCTAAAATTTGTGAGGGGGGGCTATATTTACACAGAATCACAATTCAAGGACTCTCTGTGCAGTGTAGAAATCTCAGCAGTACTTCTAATGTAGTGGACCACCCAGGGCCCTTGAGGTTCACCCCTGCAAAGTTTCCAAGGGAGACAGTCTTTTGTTGTCTAAAGTTGTGCTACATTGGGTAGTCACCTTAATGTGGAGTGGTGCTTCTACCTCTGGTAGCAATATGAAGTACCTGATGCTGACACACAAGGCTGTTACCCCCAGGAAACAGTACATAAATTGCCCACGCAGTCCTGCCCCCCAGAACATGTGACACAGTAACAGCAATAACAACCACCAAACCAAGGAAGGCAGTTCAAACAAATAATTTATTTAAAAGGGAGGGTACAGAATGAATAAGGGGACAGTATGAAATATGAGAGCAATGGCCTAGCAGGAAGATCCTTATACTCTATGCAAAATAATGATTACTCTACACAGTATGTGCACCCTCCTGGAAGTATTTTAATCCCCAGCTGGGTACATATGACTTAAATACCCCCTTTAAAGCTATGGGTGAAAGCTCTCTTTTTTAGTTGTAGTGGGTACCCCACTTGGGATGCAGTTGCTGCTAGCAGAGTAGGAGCTCAGGGCCACACTGTTGCAGGCAAAATACACTTTAAAACACAACCTGCTGCTGAACAATTTGAATCAGTAAACTGTAGAAAAGAGGCCCCTTTTTGTAAACCATGCACAAATGGGTGCCTGGAGGCCTCTGTAGGTTATCTGCCTGGATCTATCAAAATGGCAAAGTCCCACCCAGCGCATCTCCCTCGGTATCCCAAACTCCAGTGGTTACTCACAGTTTTATAGCTTCATAGATACCATTGGTATCTGATCATGGAACAGGTGAGGCAGCTGGATGTGCTTCTGATGGGAGAGTAGACCTCCTCAGGGTCATGTATTAACTTACCAGCCTTGGTTCTTTTATAGTCGGTCTACTACTGAAATACAGGGAGCCCAGGGACCAAGAAGCAGACAGTGGCCTTCTCAGTCAGTCACTTCATCTTCAAAAGAGCTTGTCGCTTCAAGGTGGGAAAGTTACTTGTGGGGAAGGAAATAAAAACAGCCCTAATCCTTGCTTTTAATATGTTAGTTTTAATTTAAAAAAAAAATTGTTTTCTTCACAAAAGAGTCAGCTGCTGGGATTCCTTCTTATGCCTGACAGGCCTACAGTGCCTGGCAGACAGTGGCTCCCCAACTCACAGCTCCTATCTCTTTGTCACACTGGCAGAACTGACTCAGGTCCCTGGGAACAGCCCATTTTGTAGGGGATGAAACTCAATGCTTTACTGGTCAGTCTTGTTCCCGGGCAGTCTTTGGAATGTTGGCCAGCTAGGGCATTTTGGGTACTGGATTTTCAGCAGTCTTTGCAGGAGCCAGAGGACTGAGGAGAGACATAAAAAACAGAAGCATAGAAATTTATGACAGATAAGGACCACTAGTCCAACACCCTGTCTGCCTATCTGACCTGGGTGCCATCATGTTTGTTTACATCTGGGCTGCAGCCTTTAGCAGATTACTGCTGCTTTTATTTAAACCTTCCTGGCTGCTTTTATGTTGCCCTTGCTCTGCTGCCTATACTGGAACCAGGGAGGTGTTTGAGTACACTTTGCTGTTTTTTGTGTCATGGCTCACATTGCAGAAGGCAGCCTTTGAGCCACTCTCCCAATGTCTGGTGCATGTATACATACTGTATTTTATGTTCCCAGCCCACTGCCTGCCATGGGCCTGGGAATGATTATTTGTGCACCCAATGGCACTGCTATACTTCAGCCCCAGTTTCATTGCTTTTCCTGGAGTCAAGACCTTCACAAGTAGTGGACGTGGACACATGGCCTGGATTTCAAATTGGAACTGTGATTCCATTTAAGTACTGTCATGCATGTACAGCAGCACTGGCTCTGGCCACATGGTCTTTCTCGGTTCCCTGACACCTCCTATTTTCTGGGCACCAGCAAATCACTTTGTTTGTGTCCAGAGGTATGGAGATGCCCAATGTCAGCCCCCATGGCAATCTGGGGAGCTAAGATCACAGCAGTTGCAATGCAGTTCTGGATGTGAAGATCTGGAGTGAAGCCTTGGCTTGGGTTCTACCAGAGTTCCTGAATACCAGCACTGCTGCCCTATTGGTCCCTACCTTGGCAGTCCAGGGGGAGTGGTGGATGATTAAATGTAGAGAGACATGGGGGAGAGGAGACCATCAGTTAAGTCCCCTGAAAGGGGGGGGCATGCTTACAGAAATAACACTTAATTGAAGTAGTATTTTATTTGCTAGTTCACCAGCCCATTGGTGTTAGTGGTAAGGTAGCACATTGAGAGCACAGTTAGATCAGCATCGGAAGCCCAACTCTTTATTCTGAGCTAGTATAGTCTTTCAGTGCTCTCAGAGTCTGAGCGGAGGGAGGATGCCCCCTTCTATGTCACCTCTTATAGGATCTGGTAGAATGCATCTGGTGCTGTGGGTGATCATGCTGTACCTGCAGGCAGCTAACCCACAGCACAATGTAATGCAACATTACTACTAATTGTTTTTTAGGTAGGCAGAGAATGCAGAATGTTGGTGGTTCCTGCTCCAGCAAATAATATCTCCTCGCCCCCCACACTGACATGGCCTCCATCACACTGGGTCCTCAATCCAACCACCACCACAAGTGCAACAGTGTTGCTTTTCCTTGGTGACAGCAGGGGGGAAGGGCTGATGAGACCAATTGGTAGCAGCTGGTAAAAGAGAAACTGGGATGCCTGACGTACCTAAAGGGCTGTCAAATGTAACAACAGTAGAGGGGACTGGGACAGCCTAAAGGAGTATGGTGCAAGGGCAGTGCAAAAAAGTGACTTCTGGATATGCCACATGTTCTTTTGAAACATCACTCATTTTGTAGATATTTTTCTGCTGAACAACGTTTTTGCTGAAAGTACCATGCTGTCATTTTTTGTTTTAGTTATTTGCATTTGTTTGTCGAAAACATGAAAAAATTTGAATTTTCTGCTGTTTTTTTGCTAATTATAAAAAAACTGATAGGTATCTATAAATGAAACACCACTCATTTTGTAGATAATTTTGTGCTGAACAACTTTCATGCTCACTGTACCATGCTATCATTTTTTGTTTTAAAATTAATCGCATTTGAATGTGGGGGATGTGATGTCACTACTATAGATAAATGGTGATGACATCATTACTGCGTAGATAAATTTTATTTATACAGTGGCTGTGAAGATAAATGGTTTTGTTCAATGGGTTTTGTGTGCCTATTGCATAAATATGAAGCTCAGATACCAGTATTATTGAGGGTTATAAAATACAAAATTACAAGGCATCAGTGGAAATACAGCAGCAAAATGGTACACAGTTCAAAAACCAGATATATAAAAGTTAAGTCTAGCTATTCTCAAAGTTGAATTCTGCAGAGTGTTTGTTTCATTTGCTCTTCTGGATAAGATCTATGAACCCTGATTTAAAGGTACAATTTTCATGTGGCTTTAAATGATAAAACTTGGATCTAATATGTCCTTTTATGAAAATTCCACACCCATCTGTGACTGCAATGTAAAACTCCATTTACAGCTCACCTTTTACAAAGAAGGCCTTTGTGCTTTAGGCTAGAAATAAAACTTAAACAAAAAGCCAGGTAGGTATATTTATCCAAGTAAACTTAATAAGCCACACATAAACTTTAAAGGAAACTGTGAAAGTGTACACCTACTTGGCATTTTGTTCTTTTGATGCATGTAATTAATTCACAGCTTCCTATAAGCTTGACCTTCTCAGAAGGACTATTATAAACCTCAGACAAGCATTTGTCAATGCCGAATGTTTGCTTGCTGGCATTGGCATTGGTAGTGTAGGAGTCAGAGAGTTGCATAATAGGAATGGCAGTGAAGTATTGAACTGAAGCCAACCCCACCACCACCCTGCAGAGAGTGACAGGCATTGGGGTGTGCCTTTGGGTCATTAGGCATAACGGCCACGCCATTTCACCACACCCTATCCTGCAGACACCGACAAGTGTCACGGTGTGCCTTGGGGTCTTTGACCCTTATGCTCAACTCATTCCATCAGTAAATACTGTATGGTGAGATGGGTCCTGTATAGGAGAATGGGGTGAACTTTGGGGCCAAAGAGTTCAAGGCACACCTCGATGCCTCTCACTGGCTGCAGGGTGTGGAATGGTGTGAGCATTACAGACGAGAATCCCAAGTCTCAGCCCTGATGCCTGTCAATCTCTACAGGGTGGGACGTCATTGTTGGAAACCCTAATGCCTCAGGCGTTCGTTGGTATTTTCACTCAAAATTTTCAACATGAGTTTTTGTGACCCCCACCTTATAAACATTGGCAATATCAGTCCAGTAGCCGAAAGCTGATTTTGCACAGTGACTACGCCATTTGGCACCACAGGTGCGAAAACACATTTCAAACAGGATGTGAAAAATTACAGCTGTACTGTTCATGGGGAGGTGCAAAAAATGGCAATGTTGAAAATCTGCAGTAAAAATATAAAAAAAAGTTGTTAAGTCACGAGCGTGCATAGAAAATGCACAATGCACACCCGTAATGCAATTAGTTTGGGGATTTTTTACAGCAGATTGTCAACACAGGGATTTTGGAACCTCCACTCATGAACAGTGTCACTGTGATTTTCTTAATCTGTCCCGAACAGTGATTTCCCACAGCGACCACGCATTTCTGCACTGGAAGTGCAAAAACACATTTCAGTCATGGTGTGAGAAATGACAGCTGTACTGTTCATAAGGAAGTGTGGAAAAATGGCAGTGGTGAAAATCTGGACTGAAAATATTAGAGATCCATGAACTTATGAGGGTGCGTGGAAACTGCAATGGTTGCTCGTAACACAGTCATTTTATGGACTTTTTTCACCAAATTTTTAACATAGCCATTTTAACACCTCTGCTCATGAACAGTGTCACTGTGATTTTCTTAATCTGTCCCGAACATTAATTTCGCACACCGACTGCACCATTGTGCGCTACATGGGCGGAAACACATTTTGAGTGAGATGTGAAAAATGACAGCTGTACTGTTCATAAGGAGGTGTGGTAAAATGGCAATGCAGAAAATCTGGAGTGAAAATATTGAAAATTCGCAAACTTACGAGCGTGTGTAGGAACAGCGCACCACATGCTCTGAACATTGATTTCACACACAGACTGCACCCAGCAGTGTCAGTGGCTCAGCAGGTAGCACACTCACCTCTGAGGCTGGGAGATCAGTAGGCTGTGGGTTCTATCCCCACATCAGGCACTTGGGTTAATATCCCAATACTGACAATGTAGTGCAGCATGAGGGGGGTGCTGCACTCCCGAGGTGCCGTCTTTCAGATGAGATGTTAAACCAAGGTCCCATCTGCCTGTTCTGATGGTAGTTCAGGTGGATGTTAAAGATCCCATGGCACTTCTCGAAAAGAGCAGGGGAATTTTCCCAGTGCAATGGCCTAATTCCTTCATTCACGTAAAATACCACCAACAGCTTAATCTGGTTCAAGGTCATTTGGCATTCATCTGTATCCCCTTCCCCAGGTCGTGCCTGAAAATAGGCAGGATTTGTCTAGTGCACTTACCCGGTCAACAAAAACTAAATAAATAAAATAAATTGTGCGCTACATGCACGGAAACACATTTTGGGCAAGACATGAGAAATGACAGCTGTACTGCTCATAAGGAGGTGTGGTAAAATGGCAATGTTGAAAATCTGGAGTGAACATATTGAAAATTCGCGGACTCATGAGCGTGCATAGGGACAACACAACGCATGCTCATAAAACAGTCATTTTTGGGAATTGTGTTCACCAAATTTTCAACATAGGGTTTTTGGGGGGCTTACCTCATGAACTGTGACACTGTTGTTTCGAAAATCGGTCCTGAAAGGTGGTTCCGTGCAGTGACCGCAAAATCACCTTTCAGGCCTGATTAACAAAATGACAGTGACAGAATTATGAGGTGGGGTCCCAAAACCTTATGTTGAACATTTGGTGAAAAATTCCCAAAATGCCTGAGATATGCATAAAAGTTGAAAAACTCTATTTATTCCATTATACAGCTTACTAGCATTTCTTCAGTTCACGGTCAGCTTTGAAGAGTGCAGACATGTTCCCAGTCCATCAAGATTGTCACGCTGGGCTCCGGCGGCATGGGTTGAGGTGGGGCGTGGTGAGGCAGGGTGCACAGAGGGTGGGCGCAGGTGGGTGGGGTAAGGACAGTAAGTGAGGGAAGGTTTTTTGTTTCAGGTTTTTTTTTCCCTTAGACAACGTGGGACTTGTGCCATGCTGTGGTGGGCTCCCAGCATGGCAGCTGAAACTCTGTTTGGGGGGGCTGTGGAGCCGATGGGGGATTGGGCACTCCCATCAGCCATACAGACTGTTGCCAAGCTGGGATGGACTCCCAGCGTGGCACCCGGTAGTCTCTTGAGGGGGAGAACAGTGGAGCCGACGGGGGGTTGGGCACCCCTGTCGGCCATACAGACTGTTGCCACGCTGGGGTGGGCTCAGCGTGGCACCTGACTCTGTTGGGGGAGCACAGCAGAGCCGATGGGGGTTGGGCACCCCTGTCGGCCATACAGTGTGTGTGTGGGTGGGGGGAGCATTAGCACGCACTATGCGTGTGTGTGTGTGGAGGAGCGCATGAGCACACGATATCTTATCGCTACTCACTGAAGCGTAGCCCTTCCTTTGAACTGTATGGCACTACATTTTCAACTGCTGTCATAGACAGCTGCAGCATTCATTGGCGAACTGTGGCTGCACCTGCAAATACACTGATTGAATTGGAAGACAGGGTGCCACACCTACGAAAATTCGGATGATGGCATTATGTTTCTTGCACATGTGTGCAAGCAAACATAAAAATTGTTGTACAGTATGAACATGAACTGGTAAAGTCTGGACCTGTGATCCAATACAGAAGAAGCAGTGGTGGAAATGGGAGGGAACCCAGGGAACTCGGTTCCAGGTATGAAATTGTGAAAGACTGACTCGGTACCAGGAGCAAAATGGGGAAAAACTAGTCCTGTAAAAACTATGCCCTCCAAAAAGGTCTGCAACTGGCTAAATAACGCATAAAACTGCAACATACAGTGAGGAAACTTATCCCCAGAGTCACCCCTGGCACGTACTGTATGTTCAATCTTACATCAAAAGTGTTGTTTTCCACCAGTGAATATTTTCCATTTCCAACTCTGAACAAGGACAAGTCCATTAAAGGTACTGCAGGGCTCCCAGATCTGCAGGGATTCCTGTATTTTATAGGGATTTGGAGCCATTTACAAGGAAATTGTTCCCATAGACTTGCATTAGTTATACAGGAAAAATAGAGGAATTTGGCTTCCATTGGACATAATTTAATCTACAGGAGAACATAGGAAAACTGTCCTGCAGTTACAGAAAAAATGCAAAATTAATCTGGGAGCACGGGGTACTGTGGTGGGTGCTTGATTCATACCCCCCAACCCCCATAAACATAGTTTGTGAGTTGCCTTTCTGTATTATGTTTACTTCTGAACCTCTAAACCAACTTTAAAACAATGTGTGAGAAACATACTGTACAGAGAGAACCCCCACCATTACCACATAAACATAAAGTACAACCTGAGAATAGTTATTGTAGACTTTTTACAACATAGTGTACAAGTAGTGCCTCCCCTTCCACGTTTAAGTGTCCTGATCAGCTGTAACAACAGTGGAGGTCTGTGGGTGGAAATCAAGATCTGTGTTCATTTTGTTCCTCAAATACTGTGGTTAATGTAGATAATCGCATTTTAAATGCTTGAAAAAGGAACAAAATTAATACCTTCTCCAGGTTTTTACTTACTGCCAGCCACCTGCACTCATTTGTAAAGTATATCACCGGTCACTTCAGAATTGCCATCTAAGCTGAAAGGATCAGATGACCCCAGAAAAGTACAGTAAATAGCCCCGTAAAGTATGCACCTCAGGCACCCTCCACCCCTTATGTGACCTGGTCACTGAAGGTGTACTCCTAACTTCCCTTCTGAACACCTACAGTATGTTGCCGACGGCTGAAGCGAGGACTCGACCTCCACTTTTTACCTATAACCATCCATAATGTATAGTGTATAGTGCCTGCAAAGGGACCCAGAGCTTGCACATTCAAACCCCGCTAATGTTAAATTAAATACTATGCTTACTGTGTGACCTCTGGCAAGCCAGTAACATCACAGTGACCCAGTCCACAAGGCTTCGGAAATGGGTACAAGAAGGACCCTGTTGAAAACCAGATGTTGCATTTCGGTGCAATCAAGTTCCCGGTTAAATTGTTAAAAAAATTAAATATCTTAGAGAAAAAGGGTGACATAGCAGAATCCGAAATCTAGGGGCAACACGATGACATTGTATACCAGTGGGACATCCAACAACGTTTCCGATGACCTCAATTGTGAGTCTTTAAAAGGGTGTGTGGGAGATCGTCCTTTTTTAAAGAGGTTCGGGACTGTGCACTGTTGCACCTTTAAGAAGTTCTGGGGTACAGTTAATGGCAGGGGGGCATTGAACTCAGAGAGTTGGAGCACCGAGGACAAGCAGGAGGAGGCAGTATTTCATATGTGACATCTCTGCCCCTAAACCAAAAAGATATAGACAAGGAACAAATAAAAAATACATGATTTACTGGCTTTTGCATGATTTATACTCCAGCACACCTCACAGAAGGACCGGATAAGGGATAAGAGCCCAAAGTTAGCATTTTGGATCTCACATCAGTGTGGAAGAAGGCATACAGATGCGATCTGTGCGGTGATGGTGACTTTGAATGGGGGTTGTTTGTTTGTTACCTACCTTGCACACTCTTGAGACTTAACGTTGCCTCCCAGGAAGATTAAGGTAGCAGAAGAGTCACCCTGAGTTTTGTGTACTTTGTAGGGGGAAATAAATTGGAGTGGATCAGGAGCACTGGGGCAATGTCGGCACTGGACAGACTTGAGTGGGAAAGGGGGACATGGTGAGGAGTCAAGCGTGGACACTGCAGGGACCCTTGTCATTTGTGGATGTTGTGGTGCCTTGGTCCTGCCGGGATCATGTTCTGTGGGGACTGTTGCTACAGTGTCGTCTTGGGTGGGGGGACTGCAGGAACAGAGACCCCTGTGGGGACTGCAGGAACAACATCTTTGTGTGTGGAGAGTGCAGGGACTGTGTTGTTTGGGGGTGACAGGTTTGGTATCCTGGTGAGTGGCGACTGCAAGAACCGTAGGAGCTACAGGTTTGGTATCCTGGTGAGTGGGGACCGCAAGGACCGTGATCAGTGTTAGAACTGCAGAGACAATAACTTTGTGCACTGCAGAGACTGTCATGTGGGGATGAAAGGAACAGTATCCTTGTGAGTAGAGACTGTGGCAGGGGCCGTGTGACCTGTGTGGGGACTTCTGAGACCCCCTAGTTGTGTGGCAGTGCGGGGACAATATTGTAGCATGTAGGGACTGCGGGGACAGTGTCATGTGCATGTGTGAGAGAACTGTGGTGACAATATCATGCTGCAGGGACCCTGTCATATGGGAACGGCTGGTGCCATGCTGTGTTGGGACGGCAGGGACAACAGTGTGTGCATGGGGGGGAGCATGAGCACACAATATGGGTGTGTGTGTGTGTGAGGAGCGCATGAGCATGCGATATCTTATCGCTGCTCACTGAAGCGGAGCTCTCCCTTTGAACTGTACGGCACTGCAATTTCAACTGCTGTCATAGACAGCTGCAGCAATCATTGGCGAACTGTGGCCATGCCTGCAAACACACTGACTGAATTGGAAGACAGGGTGCCACACTTCCGGAAACTCGGATGATGGCACTATGTTTCTTGCACATGTGTGCAAGCAAACATAAAAATGGGTGTTAGGCTTCTGGTGAGATAATACAGCTCACTACATTGTACCTGCCAACAATTTAATATCTAAAATTCCCTTTTTAAAATGAATATTTTTTTTTTTTTACCTCAAAAGGATTCCAAGTTATTATTACACTAGTGAAGAAAAGGGAAAGGTAGATTATTTCCCCCAGCACTACTGAGGACTCTGTCCTTGCCCAAAGCCCTACTGAATTGCAGCCAGTCAGTATCTGACATCATCCAAACAAGGGGTTTGTCAGTTACTGCCTTTTTAAATGGACTGCAGAAGGTCACAGGGGCATCAAGTCCAGAAATATCTCAAACATATATTAAAAGGCCTGAAGTATATTTAAAATGTTAAACTACAAACCTACTGAAATGAGCCTAAGGAGTGCAATAAAAGAAACTAAGATAGTTTTGAGGGCAACAAATTAAACCCCCCACATCTCCACATGGGAAGAGTTCCAAGGGCTTGGGTTCACCATCATGTATGTTGAGTGAGGCACATACCTTTTTTCCTCATTTCTGTCCCCGTCCCTCAGGCTGGATCACATGCAGTGGCATGGGTGTATGACGTAAAGATGTCATACATGCTCAGCACCCATTTACAGCCACTCGACTGGCTGTCACTGCCACATCACCCAGCATCCACTAGGTGGCAACCTAGCAGCAATGTGCACTATCCCACTCTCCCTGAAGGAGAAAGTCCATCCATGGACTCACAGTCCTCCTTCCCAAGGCCAGCCCCTAAATGACCATGCTCCATTTTTGAACCTGGGTCACCAGGGTGGTGGCAGGTAAGAAGCCCAGTGCCTCAGCCCTTCACCCCACTGGGTAAGCTGCAAAAAGGGTCAGGAATTTTAAAATTGTACTCAAAACTGACAGCACTGCTGCCCCTCCCCCAGACGGCACTGTTGCCTCCCCCCATTACGTAAACATAAACCAAAATATACGGTGCCACGCCACAAAAGAAAAAATAGGCCTGCCCCCCCCATTTCAGTCAATTATGCATTAAGCCAATAATCCTAATAGATTAATATTTCATAGATTTACAACATTTTATGTTATTGTGTCACACACAGAAGTTGGCTGGCTTTTAGTTACAATGTTTAGGAAACATTGTGATAAGCCTCTGTAGCACATCAAGGTAGCCAGCCTGACAGAGGTCCATTCACAGCAGCAGTCATGTATGCATGCGTACTAAATCGGGTGCTTCTAAAGCACCCCTACCCCACACACACACACACACACACACACACGTAAAGGTTAAAAAGAGTCCATCCATACAGTGCACTCAGGAGGACCCTACAGGAGATAAACATCCTCACCATACATACACCAAGCAGCCATTTACAGTAAACACACCTCCGCTATGGCTACACCGCACATGCTTGAAGTCCCCCAGTTTTCACCTCCACCACTTCAGTAGGCAGTCTGTCCTAGGTGTCTACCACCCTTTCAGTGAAGTAGTGCTTCCTCACACACCTCTTACTCCCCCTTCGTTGCATGCCTCCCAGGCCCAGTGCTCTTTGTCATTTGAAAGAAGACGCCCCTCCTGCACACTGTTCACCCCTATGAGGTACTTGTAGGTCTCTATGTCACCTCCTACGCTCCTCTTTTCCAAGGTGCACATGTTTAGATCTCTCAGTCTCTCCTTGTAGGGCTTTTGACACAATCCCTGTAGCATTTTAGTTGCCTTCCTCTGAGCTGCCTCCACCCTATCTATGTTCTTTCTGAGGTACAGCCTCCAAATCTGGACACAGTACTCCAGGAGGGGTCTCACCAGAAAGCAATACTTTGGCAGCACAACATCCCTTCTCCTGCTGGAGAAACGCATCCCTTTGTACACTAGCATTACACTAACCCTAGGTTAAGTGGGTCACTTCCTCAAAGATCACACAGAGTGTAAGTGGCTGTGTTGAGATTAGAGCTGGAGATTCCCAGTTTTTCAGTTCTGAAATCTATACTACACTGAAGTACACACTTGTCTCCAATGACCCCCCCCACATGTGATCTTATTTACCTCCCCCAAGTGCATTCTTCTTATCCCCACCCCTCAAGTACCACCTTATTCCCCTACCCCAGAAGTGCTGCCTCCTTACTCAGAAATGCATTTTCCTTGCCCCCAAGGATGTGCCACATTCTCACTCTGCCATCAGGAAGTGCCACCTTATCCCATTTCCCCAGGCAGTGTAACTGCTTTACATAACAGCACACATAGGTCTCAGGTCAACAAAAACACTGCTTCCGATACTCTGATTTATATTCATTAAACACAGCTTTGCAACTGTTTGTCCACAAGCTGGAAATCTAGGTCCAGTAGGGGATCAGACAACAAACACATAAAACTGCACAAATGCATGGATTCCCAGTCCCTTAATTTACAGACCAGCCCAATTACCTTCAGCACTCCCCCATCTTTCTCAGGGGTGATGTCATCTCCTTCCCTGACAACTGGATCCTGGCACTCATTTTTCTCCTCTTCAGCAGTCATCTTTTTATTTTAAGGCACCAGTTTGGGATTTGGGTAGTATTATCAGCAAGTTGGCTCCAATATGGTTCCGATGCTTCGCTTAAACTGACTCAGGTGCCGAGTCAAGCATGACAACTGCCCAATACTTAATTCCCCCACAAGGGGGAAGGGCGACAAACTTTCCAGAGGATGAAAGAAAGGAGAAATCCAGAGGCTGCTGGACAAGTGCAATACTAAAAGAAAAGCGTACAGACAGCAGCAAGGGAGGGGGTCTGGCCCAGTTAGGCATACAGCAGCACTTTGGAGTAGGACATTATGTTGGAGCATTGGTTTGCCACAAACTGTCTCACTAGTTGTCTGCTGCAGTAATAAGTGTGGGGTGTAGGCTATTAGTAAATCAGTTAAAGGAAAACTTTGAAAACCATATTAAACACAATTCTGGTAGCACAATATTTCCTGCCCCCCCCCACTCAGTAACAAGCAATTACAGAAGACACAACTAGTAATTGAATCAGTTCAGGGGAAACTTTGAAAAAAAAACATATTTAAACACAATTCCGGCACCCTGGATGCACAATATCTGTCCCTTACCCACCCAAGTAATAAGCAGTTACAGCAGCTAAACAGAGACTCAGTTCGGCTGAACAAGTTTCACACTTGCAGAAGCGGTGCTTTTTTAAGGGCGTGAGACCAAACAAGGGACCATCATGCTTTTATACCATGTTCTTAAAGGCAATGTGAACAACAGGCACCCATGAGCATATTATTACAGATCCCCTGTAACTCGAAACAAGTTAAAAGAAAGAGAATTAAAGAAGGATAAAAGCTCATGGTGCCACTCAGGGTGCCAGAATGACATATGATCCTCTAAGTGCACTAGTGCCAAAAGTTAATTAAAATAGCCACATATTTAAATCCTCCCCCATCCCATTTCTCATCACTCACTTGACAATTATCCATCTTCCACAAAGATACTTTACCAGCTCAGTATGTCTTTTCTGATAAAAATAAGAAAGAAGAGAAACCCAGCCAACAGCAAGTACATAGCCCTAATTAGAGAGTCTGCCATCTGCTGGTCCCATAGATACTCAGTGGCGGGGTTGGGTGGGGGTCCTGTCATTACACTGTCACCATAAGCATTTAGACCCCCCCAAAAAAAAAAAAACAGCAGATAAGACATTGGCAGGAAATCAACACAGCAAACAGGAATGTTCTGGAGATGTTTCATTGACCCAACCTAGTTAGCAACTGGGCAGGTGTAGGGAGCCTGAGCAAAGCAACCTCCCCCCCAGCCAACAAATAAACACAAGTAACCATCAGCAGGGCTGAGCACATCATCGGGGGTGCCATCATTATAAACATTTACGTGGTTCCCCCCTCGCAGCAGACAAGTAACTGTACCAAGCACACCAGAAGGGGACAAACCTGGAAAGAATCACAACACCCCTTTTTTTTCCCTAAGTCCTGACAATGACTTACTGTACCTCAAAAAAGCTTGAAAACAGCAAGAAATTAGGACAAAGCTCTCTTTGCTTGCTTGTTGTTATTATTGTCTACTCTATATGACCATGCTATGTACCCAGAGTTTTTTTCTGCTGCTTGCAGACTGGATCCAATTCTGTTTGCATTGTCTCTGGCTGTCCTCTGCAGTCTCTCCTCCCTATAGCACCTCCTGATTTCTTGAGTCTGATGCTGGGTCTGGTCCCAAATATCATTGCTGCCAGTGCCGCTGCCAGCTCTGCTGAAGTCGCGATTGCTGCACTGGTCCATCCTCCAGTTTCCAAACACTGGATAAGGATCAAGGAAACTAAAGCATCCTTTATTTGTACTGCCACTGCAGACATCTGTATATGAAAAGCCCACTGATCCACCAACCTGGGACTTGTGTAGTAGCCAATCAGCTTGCCAGGGATTGTGTTTCTCAGCCACTGATCATCTCCCCCACGAGCACCCATGGCCACTACTCACCACCCCCATCTGATTAATGTAGGCAGCACGGAAAATAACAGATTAAAGTCTAGGGACTGGTGGCTGCAAGTAGTCAGTAAACAAAGAAGTAGGCTATGTCACTGCTTGGGGGAAACATTCAAAATGGTACCCCAGATTTTACATTTTTGCATGCATTAGCGTACACTGCATATGCCTGCCGACATCCGTGTTTGGTCCTTCTCTCTTGCTACACCCAGCGTAAAATATGTGAGACATCCTGGTGTTATTCTGTGCTGTTTACCATTGGGAGAACCTGCAAGTGTAACCCTACTACAGCCATAGTATGAATCTTGAATGTGCAGTTCAAAAATAAACTAAAAAGACATAAAACCTCAGCACAAAAGCACTGAGGTTAGAATTAGAACCTCAGTATAAAAGCATTGAGGTTAGGGTTACTTAAAAAGGGCATTGGCAACAAAGTCAGGTTTCAAAGAAATACATGCCTACACATAACTCTGTAAGCACTGTGGGATGTATATGCAAATCATCATGGAAATTTAGACTGGTACTGTTTGAAACAGGAATGAATAGTACCAAAGGGCCTCTCACATAATCTGCAAAGGCTAAGAACAGAAGATACAGACATGTATTTTGTCCTACTGAGGATTCATCAGCATGCCTCATCTCACCCCAATGGAAGAAATGAACCACCTGCAATTATATGATATTACGTGTTTGGTCATAGTGGACCCAAAATAAGAAAGCAAAGTAAGAAGACAAAGGATCTCAGCATAAAAGCACGGGGACAGTAGTTACCTGTTCATGGTGATTTGCATATACATCCCATGATGCTTTGTATTATGGAGGTATGTGTAATTCTGTATTTCTTTGAAACTTGGCTTGGTTTCCAATGCCTTTTCTGGGTAATCCTTGCCTCAGTAATTTTGTGCTGAGGTTCATTGTCTTTTTAGCTTGATTTCTTATTTTGGGTCTACCAAGACCCAAACCTGTAAGACCACATGAGGGCTGGTTCATTTTTCACCTGGGGTGAAATACAGATGAGGAACACCGAGTAGGATGAAACATGTCTGTGCCATCTGTTCTCAGCCTTTGCAGATTGTGTGAGGGGACCTTTGGCTTCATGCATTCTTGATTAAAGCAGAACCAGCCTAAATTATTACGGCAATTTGTATGTACACACCACAATGCTTTGCATTAACAGCATCAAACAAAGAGACTTTTAAAAACTGCTAGTGGTGGTCACGTTTATTTACTTTTTGTAATTATATTTAATTGTTTTTACATGAAAAACAACTCCACACAATGTTCTCATGCCAGGTATTATATTACATAACCAAGCATTTCATCCAGTGCATCACGTGTGATTATTCTAAGCACTTACTTTTGGGTTAGAGGGTATTCCTTTGATTAATAGTCCAATAATATATAGGCCAACATAAGCTGTACCCTACAGGACTTTGGGCGATCCATTCGATAATAAAAGAGACACCAAACAGAATGAGACAACATCCAGTGTTGCCATGATCCCCTTTCCAAACATTTTGCTCTAACATGTTACAGTTGTTCGAAGTTAAACAGCACAAATTTCACTTGCAACAATACAAACTGCAATTGTTTGTCAGAACTCAGGTTCTTCTCCATGCATTAGTTGTGCACTATTTCTCCACATGGCACCCATCATTTCAACAGAAATGGACAGAAGCAAACAGCCTCTACTTTCTTAGGATTAAACAAAAATAGTGGCAGCAAAACATTTAATCACTACATTTCACAGTTCACTTTCTCAAGCTCAGCAAAGACAAACTGCTCATTTTAAAACCAACAACTCTAATACGTTTACACATTCTAGTTGGCAGTTTAGCGTTAGAAGTTTTAAAAAAACTCTAAAACTTCACCAACATATAAAGAGTTCAGTCAGACCCAGTAAACTTCATCTAGCATCTTCCTCCGAGTTGGACATTTCCCGGGCCCTGGTATGATCAGATTCTTTGGAAATAGCCTCCTCTTTCTTGCCGGTCACTTCTGGGTCGGTGTACTTGAAGATGTGGCCACTGTAGTGTATCCTCAGCCTAGCTGGCATTAAGAGAGAATAAGCCATGCCTAGGCTTCGTAATTTTGCTCGAACCCCATCAAACTTCTTTTGCCAAGTTCTTGTGGCATAGGACAGGTCTGGGAAGAGATGGACTGTACAACCTTGAAAATTCAATCTCTTGATGTCCCTGGCTGCCTGTAGAATATGATCTCATATGCCTGGGCCTGAGGTTACCACCAGGGCATTCTGAGGCAAGTCACTATGAACTGCAGCAGTCCTTGGAGAAATCCAGAAGGCTCTCATAAAATTGGCCTTAGTTGATGCTGATTCCAAGTTCAGCGCACCCAGCATCCATCCTTGTATAAAGTAGAGCAGGCGATCTCCTTCACAGTTTTCAGACAGTTCCACAATACGGACGTTGGAGGCCCTCTGTGAATGTTCGAGTGCCTCCAAACAATATCTCAATTGGGCATTTCCCTGTGTTAGTTTGCTAGTCGTTGCCAGTGCTTTAGTAGCTGCTGAAGCCATTTTAATAGCAACATCTATTTTAGTATCCTGCTTTACAATTCTTGTAAGAATAGATTCCAGCTTGGCATTGATGGTTTGCATGGATTGCTGCAGGGCCTTCCACAGAGGCTCTGTCCCCAAGGATGATTTAGCTGCTTCATCATGCTGTAGGCTGAGTGTTTGGTCCACCTGTGGGACCCTTATTAGTACATCCCATCTTCAAAAAAGGAATCAAAATATGCAGCCCAGCTTGAGGAATATTAAGCTGACCTTAGAATTTACTTTTTTTCCCATAGGAAAGAGTTATTTTATTAAGTTTAATTGCCATTAAGCACAGAGCTCACAGTGAACACGACTTGTCAGTAAGTGTGCTCCACAGTACCCCATGGTCACATTTATTATCTTGTGTCATTCATTACCAAACTGACTAAGGGAATTAGACATACAATACTAATGAATCTGAGGAGCTCAGATACAAAAAAAAATGTTATGATACATTTTTCTGTTGATTGACACATACTATGGTTTTATGCTTATGTTGTTCATCCTGCTGTCTGGTTAGTTGGTTGTGGCACCACTGTTAATAAAGTTACAAAGCTGAGGAGGTACAGAATGAAGTTAAGCAGTACTGCCCATGGAAGCCGCTCCACTTCTTTTAGCACAGCAGAACTACCTGCTGGCATATACAGTTATGTATCTCAAATATGGTATCACGTCACTTCAGCGATGGAATTATGGTGACGACAATTTAAGCGATAGCAATTATGGCAACCATGAAAGTACGGTGACGGTAATAATGGCGATACTGGATTCCGCCCCCTCCCCAAGGTGCTACGACCTCAGAGTAGGTTATTTTAGTAAGGGGGTGTGGGGGCAAAGCACCCCCACAGAAAATAAATAGTTGCCATTATTGCGTTCGCCACACTTACTGTCACTGTTATTGCCATCGCCAAAGTGTCCATTGACGTACTTGTCATCACTGTAATTCCATCGCTGAAGTGACATGGAACCCCCAAGTACCATAAATTATCATATCCCAGTTGCTAAGGGTTGCTTTGGGGGGCAGTACAGTGAAGCATCCATTGGTGCTTACTGGATGAGTGATAGAGCTGTGCAAAATATTGAATTCCACTGGTGTAATATGTGCAAAATGACAATTCTGCTTCCGAAATGCTTTTCAGAATTTCTTTTTAAATTCCATAGTAAAGTACTAAAAGCAGAGTAGGTACTTTTGCCCATAAATTCTTCTCTCCACTTCTCAGTGGTAGCAGGAGTAAGGTGATAATGCCACTCTACAGATGCTATGTAAGGCCTGTCTTGGATTATGGCTCACATATAGCATCATAAAACAAAGACAGTGAGGGGGTCGCATGACTTAATTTACAGTGAAAGATCAAATAGTCTCAATCTAATTAGCCTGGAGATAAGGAGATTAAGGGGGACCTGTTGTTTCTGTTTGACATCAGACATGGCACAGAAATGATAATGCAGCTGGGCTTAGAAATGAAAGAAAACCCTGTCCAAAGCAGGGGTCATTATCAATTACAATGGAGAATTTTCAAAACAAAGCAGGAAGTAGTCTTTACTTGCAGAGGGTGACTTGATTATGGATTGAACTTCCTAATAATATTGTAAGGAGAAAAACAAAAGTTATGTCTAAATCAAAGCTGGATAACCTTATACAAGGCAATACACAGTCCAGCAGCACACATGCAAAAGCCTTCTCTAGCAACTCAGTCCCTAGCCAGCACCTGCCAGCCAGCCAGCAGAAATCCTCTTCCAGAAACCCAATTTCTTGTATGAGTGTAGCAACCAAAGTTCTACACAAATTCTGGCTCCACCAAGTCCTCTTCCTCCACAAGTGACTTTCTTCAGGACATTTCTTCATTAGTTGTGATGGTTAAGTGTCAGTTTCCCTGAATAATATTGGTTCACAAAGAAGAGAAAATTCCTCACAATAGTGCTCCCGTAACTGTTAACACATGCTTGTCTGAGAACAGGTTCTAGCTTGTATTTCACACCTATCAACTAAAATTGATATTCTCTGTGTCTCCCTTTCCTGTTGTACAACCATCAGAAGAGATGTCCAAAACAGACTTCTCCAGTGACCCTGGTTGACACCTGATGATAATCCCTAGTGCAAAGCCCCAGCCATAAGAAACCTCCAACTGGCAACACCTCCTGTCCTGTGAGATGCACTTTAACTCCAGTCCAGTTCCTCTTCCAGTTTCTCTGTCCACCTCCTTGCTCCATCAAGGGCTCCTCCTCCACCAGTGGCTCTCTTCAGGGCCTTTACTTATCTGCTATGATGGTAAATGTCTATTTCCATTACAAATGCTGATCCACTAACAATATAAAATTGCTCCATAATAGTGCTTTAGTGTTGGTGACAACCTCCAATATGAAGCTCCAGTCTTAAAAAACATCCAGCTGATGAAACTTCCTCTCCTGTTGAGTGCACATCTACTCCATTGCAGTTCCAGTTTCTGTACAACTCCCAGCTCCAACAAGTTCTCCTTCAACATCTCTCTTCAGGGCCTGTCTTCATTTTCTGCAGTGGTAAGTGTCTTTTTCCCTGACAAATAGTACTTTGTTCACAATAACTTCCTTCACACTATCACCTCAGAAATTGGTGATCCAGTCTTAGAAACATAGAAACATAGACTTTGACAGCAGATAAGGACCACTTGGCCCACCCAGTCTGCCTGTTTCCCTACCTACTGGATAAGCTGCAGATTTTAGTTAACCAATAGCCTACTTCCTGCCACCCCCCACTACAATTGCCTTATGTCTGTCCAATGCATGTTTGAATTCCCCCACTGTTTTAGACACAACAACCTCCCCAGGAAGGTGGTTCCATGCATCCACCACTCTCTCCGTGAAAAAAAATGTCCTCACATTACCCCTGAGCCATCCCCCCTCTATCTTTAAATTGTGTCCCCTTGTTCTTACACATCTCTTTTCTGAAAGATGCTACCCTCCTGAACTTTGTTGATTCTCTTGAGGTACTTGAACATTTCTATCATGTCCCCCCGTTCCTCCTTTCATCAAGGGTATACATATTAAGCTCTCTCAGTCTCTCTTCATATGGTTTCTGATGCAGACCCTGCACCATTTTAGTTGTCCTCCTTTGGAATGCTTCCATCCTGTCTATGTCCTTGAATAGATGAGGTCTCCAAAACTGCACACAGTACTCCAGATGGGGTCTCACCAACTGACTGTTCAGAGTGATAACCACTTCCCTTTTTCTACTTGTGATGCCCCTTGCTATGCATCCCAGTATCCCGCTGGCTCTCCTTACTGACTTCTCACATTGCTTACCAACCTTTAGATCATCTGAGATGACTACCCCCAGGTCCCTTTCCATTTTTGTTGTTGTTAGTACCTCCCCTGCTATTGTGTACTCTTCTCCTGGGTTTTTTGTTTCCCAGGTGCATTACTTTGCACTTCTTTGTATTGAATCTAAGTTTCCATATGTCTGACCATTTCTCCAACCTTGCCAAGTCACTTCCCATCCTCTCTAAGCCCCCTTGTGTATCAACTCTGTTACAGATCTTTGTGTCATCTGCAAAGAGGCATACCTTTCCCTCCAGATCCTCTGCAATGTCACCTATAAAGATGTTAAAGAGGACTGGACCCAGTACTGAGCCCTGAGGTACTCCACTAGTAACCCCCCTGTCTTCAGAATGTGTTCCAATCACTATTACCTTCTGTGTCCTGTTGTGCAGCCAGTTTGCTACCCAGGCTACCACCCTGGGACCCACTCCCAGGCTGGCTAACTTGATTATTAATCTTTTGTACGGGGGACTGTGTCAAATGCCTTGCTAAAGTCTAGGTAGGCCATATCCACAGCTCCTCTCTGGTCTATTACTTTGGTCACCCAGTCAAAGAAATCAATTAGATTCATCTGACATTACCTTCCTGCTGTAAATCCATGCTGCTTTGGGTCCTGTGCCCCACTGGCCTCTAGGTACTCAACAATTATTTCTTTCAGAAGTGATTCCATCATTTTCCGTACCACTGAGGTCAAACTTACAGGTCTATAGTTTCTTGCTTCTGCCTTGCTCCCACTTTTGTGAAGGGGAATCACATCTGCCCTCCTCCAGTCCTCAGGTACCACCCCATCCTCCCATGATTTGTTATAAACTGTGGTCAGTGGTGTCACTAGGTCCTCCCTTAGTTCTTTTAGGATTCTGGGGTGAATCCCATCAGGCCCCATTGCTTTGTCCGCCTTGAGTTTTAGGAGTTCTTTCAGGACTCTTTCTTCTGTAAATGGACTGGTGTCAACCCCCCTACCCAGAGTGCTTCTTTTGTCTGGTTTAGGTAACTCCTCCTCATCTTCTTTTGTGAACACTGAGCAAAAGTATTCATTCAGTATCTCTGCCTTTACACTATCTCCCTCTGCCCACCTCCCCTTTTCCTTATTAATCTTCACTATTCCTCCCTTAACCTTTCTATGCTGCCTAATGTACCTATACAAGGTTTTATCCCCCTTCTTAACTGAATTGGCTATTTTTTCCTTGGTTTGGGCTTTTGCTATTCTGACTGCCTTCCTCACTTCTTTCTGCTTTAATTGGTACAGTTCCCTGTCGTGCTCCTTCTGTGATTCCTTATACTTTTTCAGTGCAGCCTTTTTCTCCTTAACCTTCCCTGACACCTCTTTTGAGAACCATAGTGTTTTTTTACTCTGCTTTATTTTCTTTATTTGTTTCACACAAAGGCTTGTTACCTGTAGGATGGCAGTTTTGATTTTTCTCCATTGTTCTTCCACCCCTCCTTTTTGGCCATTTGCTAGTGTATTCCTCAGGTATTCACCCATTTTGCCAAAGTCAGCCCTTCTAAAGTCCAGTATCCTTGTTTCTGTATGGCACATCTCCATGGTTGTGCTTATTGTGAAGCACACTGTGCAGTGGTCGCTTGTTCCCAGATGTCTACTGACTTCTAAATGTGTGATCCTCTCTCCATTTGAGAGTACCAGATCTAGTATTGCTCCCTCCCAAGTGGGTTCCAGCACTAGCTGTCTAAGGCCTGCCCCCTGCAGGGCATCGAGAATGACCCTGCTCTTGGATGTGGCTGCAGTACATGTCATCCAGTTAACATCTGGCATATTCAGGTCCCCCCATCAACAGTATCTCCCCTTTTTCAGCCAATTTGAGAATGTCCTCTATAATTTTCTTGTCCATTTCCTCCCCTTGAGATGGGGCTCTGAATACAACCCCTGTGCAGATTGTGATGCCATTCTCTGTCTCCGAGGTGACCCAGAGTGCCTCTTGTCTTCCCCCTTTACTTTTTAGTTCTGTAGCTCTGATCCCTTCCCTTATGTACAGAGCGACTCCACCTCCTCTTTTCCCCTCCCTGTCCCTTCTGTAGACTGTGTACCCCGGTATGTTGACATCCCAGTCTTGGTTCTCCATGTACCATGTTTCCGTGACTGCCACAATATCCAATTGTTCACCTTCCATCAAGGCTACTAGCTCAGGAAGCTTGTTTCCCAGACTACGGGCATTGGTACTCATTGCCCTCCATTTAATGTTGGCTTTATCTTTTTCCCATGCCTGCTCTTATTGCCCTTGTCTATTTTTCCATTTACCCCTGTCCTGCCCTCTGTTGAGCACTGTACCTCAATGTTTACCTTACTACCTGACATGTTTTGTGGAGGGAGGCTTGAAATTTCCTGCCTCTTTTCAGCACCTCCCCCCATGGCTAGTTTAAAAGCTTGCCAAGGAAGCATTTAAACCTGTCACTTAGGAGCTTGGTTCCCTTCGTGGACAGATGTAGACCATCATGCTAGTTTAGACCTTAATCTCACCTGGTGTACCCCAGTCCCCAATGAAGCCAAAGCCCTGTGCTCTGCACCAGTTTTGCAACCATTCATTAAACAGCATGGTGTGCAGTACCCTAGCCTCACCCCTGCCATGGACTGGCAGCACCTCTGAGAATGTAACCGTGCTTGCTATCTGTCTGAGGCCCCTACCCAACTCCACAATTTCATCCTGCACTGCACTGATCCCATGCCTAGCTAGGTCATTTGTCCCAAGGTGGACAATGATATCTAGTTCCCTCTCCTGTGATGCTGCTTCTGCAATCCTGAGGATTCACTTCTTGTCCCTCCAAGCCATGGCACCAGGCAGGTACCTTACTTCCCTCCCTCTCCTCTTCCTTCTCCAGGTCTACCCCTCTAACAACTGAGCCCCTATCAGAAGCTGTTTCCTTCCCCTGTGGTGTCCCTTGCCACCCTTTTGTGGGTCTCCCTTGTGGATGTCCTCAGCATTTTTCTTGGTCTCCACTGAGAGTGCCATCATAGAGGAACCTTGCTGTGCCAGACTGGTGTATGGTTTGTGTACAGGTACAATGAGGGGGCTTCACCTCTGTTCTACTACCCGCACTCTCCCAGAACCCACTGTGGTCCAGCTGCTCTTCATACTTGGTAGCCTCTAAGGCAGTGGTTGTGGCAGTGGTGCTCTTTGGGTGGGGGAGGCTTTCTTAGTCCTTGCCAGTCAGCCTGGAGGTGGGCAACCTCCTCCCTCAGAGCTGACAGTTGCCTGCAAATAGAACAGCATCGCAGTTTCCAGAATGTCTCCCGTAAAACTGCTGCTCCACAACCAGTGCATTGCACCACTCCCCACATGTTCCTCTCCCTTATAATATACAATATGTAATATATATAAATATTTTTTTTTCTCTTTGTGGTGTGTACTTACCCTTTATGCACTGTGCTGAGTTATTAAGAATATGACAGTTCTGCCCCAAGACCTGTTGAGGAAGTGATGTCAGAACTTTGGCTATAAAGGAAATGTCACGCCTGGGGGTGTTGGGTGTGGGGAAGGGTGGGGGGTAGGCCACTACCACTGATGACTTTTAGAAACAATCAAATACACCACTGCTCCACCACCCTGGTGATTACTACCTTTTATAGTAATTCAGCTAACCTCCAGTTATTGATTTGTAAACTATTTAGAAGTAATTTGATGCAAACTGTCACAGAATACTAGTAGACAGTCCAGTTACCCACAAAGGAAAATCAAATATGCAGTTATTTCAACACTCCTGAAGTTGCTCACAAGATAAGCAGTTTTGGGGGGTGTGACCAAGCCAGCATCCAGAATGGCTGCTTAATTCTGGAGCTCTGAACCTAAACCATCAGGAATCTCCCTTTCCCCCGTTACTCCGGGACATACTGAGATAAAAAAAGTGGGATTTTGTAGGGAAAACAGTTATGCCACCGAAGATGTTGAAAAAACAGGGGCAACTTCCATTTAAAAGCACCAACAATGGGCTTAAGGATCTGGGCCTGGAGGCTGTGCCACCACAAGGAGAAAATGCAGGTAACGGGGCTGCAACAACTTCAACAGGGACTGTGGAAGACAACGTGTATAGCCCTCAGTTCTTGGTACTGGAAAAGTTATTTAATGATTTAAAATATGACCTGATGAGTAAAATGAACGCTGGGTTTGAAAATGTATCTGCTCAACTGGCCCTCTTGCAAACAACAGTAAACAATTTGGGGGAGACAGTGGAACAACATTCGGTTCGATTAACAGAGGTGGAAGAAAGTGTTAGTACGCAAGAAGACCGATATAATCAGTGGAGCCCCCAACTGCAAGCAGCAATGACTGAAATAGAGAAGTTAAAAACAATATTAGAAGACCATGAAAACAGGGAGAGGCGAACAAATGTAAGAATAGTGGGCATGGCTGAAGGAGTGGAAGGAAGAGACTGTGTAACTTTTTGCCAGACATGGTTAAGGTCAAAGCTAGATCTGCCAGTGGAGTGCTCCTTGGAGATACAGCAGGCACATAGAACTCCCGGACATCGACCACCCCCAAATGAAAGGCCTCGTCATATAATTGTAAAATGTTTGAGATACCAGGACAGAATGACGGTATTGAATGCAGCACGAAAGGCGGGTGCCATTAGAGAAGGCTCTCAAATGGTTAGTATATTCCAAGACTTTTCATGGTCGGTACAAATAGATCGGAATGCGTTTATGCCTGTGAAGAGGAGGTTACATCAACTCGAGTGGCCTTTTGCACTTGTCTACCCTGCTCGACTGATTATAAGGAGAAAAGGCGCTACACCGAAGGCTGCTATAAACCCGACGCTGCAATGCAGTATATCGAACACTAATCGAGCAGCCAGAAAACGTAGATGAGTGAACTCTATTTTGGACTTGGGCTGTATAAATAAGTACTTTTATACTTGCAGACCAGCATTACAAAGGATGAGGATAGAGGGAGTGGGGTGGGGGGGGAGTGGAGCTTGTCTCGGTCTGCTCCGAAACTTTTAGGAGGCCTATTAAGACTGGAGCAGGCATCCATCCCCGTTTTCCCCCTTGGTCTAGCTCCAGGCAGGACTGTTTGATCTTCCTTTTTGGAGGTGATTCCAGAGTGACATTACAGAGATCTAGCCGTTGCCTAATGACTTTATATTATATGCTGTGACCAATCCTTAGTTTATTTATTTGTATAGCACTGTGTTACATCAGTGGCCTGATCAGCAATAAGTGATCAACTGGGAGCTGGAAAACTGTTTTATTTTTTCTGCACATAAATTGCGCAGTGGGTGGGCCTATGTACTGGCAGGGCAGCTTTAATGTGGGACGAGGGTATGGGAGGGTGTTGGGGGAGGAAGAGGAGCATTGCTTGGTCTGTTCTGAAACTCTTATGAGGCCTATAATGGCTGGAGTGGGTGGCTTTCCCCACTTCCCCTGGCACCAGCCCCTGGGCCTAGAGTGGCTATACAGTGCTCCACCTGCAGCTACTGAATTTTGCTTTGGTTTTTATATTTGGGTTCCAGAGGCTGTTTTACTTTTCTTTACTATAGAATGCAGAATCAAAGACATGTTTAATCAAACTAATAGGGAGATGTAGTTTTATCCTCTTGTTTCTCCATTGTTTGCAGGGGGAGGATGAGGGGAGGAATTGTGTGGTTGCTTTTAACTAGTGAAATGTTTCCCTTGAATATATGGATACAACATATGTCCCGGGAGGGGGGGATTCAGTTGTTTTTAATTTTTTGTTCCAGGTGGGGTGGGCGTTAGCCAGCGCAGGAGACCAGTAGTATGCTGGTCACTCCCTCCTATTGAGCCAGGGTGTCATTTTCGCATGACCCAGGGATGAAAAGGGGAGGGGAACACTTGGAGAATGAAAGGATGTATGAGCAATAAAAAGTCTATATGTTAAATTATGAGTAGGGGCCTGCCCACCCCTGTTGGGCTCCTCATTCTGGAGGTTCCCTGGAGGGGGGTTGGACCCCTAAGTGTTCTCAATTAGCCCAGCTTTATACTTACTCACTCTATTTGGACAGTTGGGGTGTGGGAAATTACTTTTTATGTTTGGCAGTTCGGGGGGTCCTGGGCGGGGTCCTCTTGTACCGTCGCACCTGGCTTTATGGAGGGATAATGATGGTTTGGTCAGCAGGCTATTCCATGATAGTAAAGGGGGTTCTAACTACAGGTATACTTGGGGAGAAGGGGGAAGCTAGGTGGTGAGAAAAAGTCGGATATCACCTTGCCTAAGATTCCTGACACAAGGGGCTTAGTTTTTCTATCAGATTAGTTAAGCGCCGTTGCGCAGGTCTTTACCTTTCTCTTTCTTTTCTTTTTTTCTCTTTTCAGTGTTTTTTTTTGTTCTTTTGAAATGTTACAGACGAGAGGTGGAGGGAGGAGGGGCTGTTTGTTAATTGGGATTAAAAATAAAAAAGGTCAAGAGTCGGTGATGCGAGGGGGCTTGAGGTAGATGTAATGCAATGTGCTTGGGAGATCCTAGATCTAGGAATAATTATGATGTCACCAGATGGCTAGTTTAAAAATGTTATCCTGGAATGTAAATGGCTTAAAACTACAGTGAAACAAAAACGTGTATGGGCATATATTAAGAAAAAGAATGCAGATGTTGTGATGTTACAAGAGTTACATTTAACATGTGAAGAGATTAAGCGAGTAGAATAAAATGGGGGGGTACAATGGTAGCATCTCACTTCACGTCCAAGGCCAGAGGAACATGTTTGTGGTTTAGACTGGGGATCAGGGTACAAATCCATACAACCCAAAGAGGCAGTCAAGGGAGATATGTTATAGTGAAGGCTATGGTGGAGGAGGACTTGCTAGTCCTGGGGTCCTTGTATGGCCCTACATTTGATTGCCCAGAATTTTTTGAGCATCTACTTATTATGCTAGCAGTGTTCCCAGACAAAATGATTATAGGGTGCGATTATAATACCTATTGGGACCCTCTTCTTGACCATTCTAAACCCAGATTCAGATGTTCCCCCAAAAGTGTGGGGGCCCTCCGGAGACTGGTGGAGGAAAGGACCTTGCAGGAACTATGGAGATTTAAACACCCAGACAGAGGAATTTTCCTTTTACTCCTGTGCCTATAAGGTCTGTACAAGATTAGACTATTTTCTGGCTTCTCCTGCTTTTCTGGGGCGAATAAGGGAGATAGAATATGGCCCTATTATAGTATCAGATCATACTCCCCTACATTTAGAGATGGAGAAAGAGACAGACATGGGGGGGTGTGGCAATGGAGAATGGATCCTACATTATTGTTAGATCCCCAATACGTACAACAAATGTCCGAGAAACTACAGGAATTCCTTGAAAATAATAAAGTGGAAGACACCTAAGCAAGAACTACGTGGGAGGCTCTGAAAGCTTTTGTAAGGGGGGAGACTATTTCATATGCAGCCTTTAGAGGCAAAAAAGAAAAACGTAGGGAGAATGAACTAGAAGCTAATATATTGAGGCTAGAAAAGCAGATTATGGGCAGTCACTCACCTGCGGACCTGGTGAAATTGAAGAGTATGAAGGGAGAATACAACCAACTGTGCTGTAAGCGCACTAAGAGGGATATCCTAATGTCAAAAGCGGGACAGTATTTCGAGGGGGACAAGTCAGGGAGATGGATGGCCTGGCTAATTAAGAAACAAAGAGCAGAGAGAACAATCCTAACAATAGAAAATGAGAATGGGGAGTGTACCTCCTCTGTCCTAGAGATAAATATTATTTTCAAATCCTTCTATGAAAAGCTATATACATCAGAATTCCCACAAGGAACAAACCTGGATAGTTTCCTAGAAAATATTCCCCTTCCTATGATACCTGCTCAGATAAATGAGATGCTGGGACAGGAACTCACTGTACAGGAAATTAAGGAGGCAATCTGGGCATCCAGGTCGGGGAGAGCTCTGGGGTAAGATGGCATGCCCATGGAATTTTACAAAAAGTTTTGGGGTGATTTGGGCCAGCTTTTCCAGTATATGGTGAGGGAGGTACGGGGGAAGGGGGGCTGACACCATCTCAACAGATAGCTATTATAGCAATTTTACCCAAACCGGACAAGGACCCCAAAAAACATAGCTCTTATCATCCAATCTCTTTGCTAAATGCTGACGATAATAGCGAAAATATTGGCAAGGAGGCTGGAGGGGGTTCTACCACAGGTCATGCATCATGTTCAAGGGGGCTTTGTTAAGGGGAGGCAAGCAAGGCATAATCTAAGACGGGTAATGAATATTATCTGGCAAGGGTCAAGAGGAAGAAAAGCTTATGGGGGCCTTATGGCATTAGATGTAGAAAAGGCCTTTGACAGGGTCGAATGGCCGTTTATGTTTGCAGTATAAAAAAAGTTTGGTCTGCACCCAGTCTTTAGGCAGTGGGTGGAGTGGTTATATCAATCCCCATGGGCCCAAATTCTTACAAACAATACATTGTCACCCCCCTTTCGGCTCCATAGAGGGATGAGACAGGGGTGCCCCCTTTCGGCATTGATTTATGTGTTGACCATTGAGGTTTTGGCTACAGCCATTAGACATCATCGGGAAATAGAAGGCTATAGGGTGAATGGAGAGGAGTACGTTATCTCTCTTTTTGTGGATGATGTGCTTCTATTCCTGGCTGATCCAGTAAGAGCAATGCCTGCCCTAACCTCCCTTTTCAAGGAATATGGTCCTATCTCAGGGCATAAGATCAATTGGAACAAGAGTGAGTGGCTCCCTCTGGCGGATGGTGGAGAGTCCATACATATAAGTGGCATAGATATTCCTCCTAGAACAGTAATCAAATACCTGGCAATACTACTCCCACATAGAATAGCGGATGTGAGGCATATAAATTACAGCCCATTAGCAATGAAAATTAAAGAGCAATGTAGTAGATGGAAGTTGCTCCCCTTGTCTTTGCTAGGAAGAGTAAACTTAGTAAAAATGCAGATTCTACCTCAGTGTCTATATCGTTTCCAGACCCTTCCTGTCATGCCTCCACCGGGTTGCCTTAAGTCCCTTGAGGGCTCTATTACTTCTCTAATTTGGGCCAACCGGAGACCTAGGATCAGGAAGGAGGTGTTGTGGCAACCACTTCATAGAGGGGGCTTGACACTCCCCAATTTGAAGTTATGTGCCTTAGCGGCCCAACTAACATATATCATGGATTGCCAGGAAATAGGAGGAAGAACGAGAGCCTGGGTCACTATGGAGTCACAGTCTAGGGTGTGTTCCCCCTACGCCTTATGTCTCCTCCCATCAAGTTTGAGGGAGGGAGATGGTGAGAAACCTAAGAATCGATTCACCAAATGTATGCTTAAAGCCTGGGGGATGGCTTCACTGTTGATAGGGGAAAAGGGGGTTATGTCACCAGAGGGGTCCATTTTGTTTAGCTTGTGGAGGGATGGAAGGACTCCCTCCTCGGTCAAACATGCTCTGGGACAGTGGGAGGGGAAAGGGGTCTTTCTCCTGTCTCACTTATTCAACAATGGGACCTTTTCTAGCTTTTCCGAGTTGAGATGACTATTCGACATTCACCCCTCACACTACCTTACCTATGTGGTAATAAGGTCCAGGATACTTAAATTAACTGGGATGTGGGGGGGCCTTCCTTGAGCAGAACATCTTTGGAGGAGATTTGTCAACACTGTTAAAAACATGTGGGTGTTAAACCACTGTCCGTACTATACAAAGCCTTATTGGGAGCACAGCCAGATAAGCTGCGAAAGTTAAAAGACAGCTGGGAAAAGGACCTAGGTGTAAATATGTTAACAGGAGGGGATTGGAACTTGGCCCTGCTGAGCAGCAAGGCTGTCTCGGTAAATAACAGATTACAGATAATTAACTATAACATTGTGCATAAAATTTATCATACCCCTGTTTTGGCACACAAGATTAATCCTCAAATTTCAGACCAATGTCCTAAATGCTGTGCTCAGGGATGTACGTTTTACCACATGGTTTGGGCATGTCTAAAAGTGGGAATATACTGGGATGAGATAAATCAAATCTTAAATAAGGTGTTGGAAAGAGAAATTCAGTTAGACCCTGTGGATATTTTACTCGGAGTACCAAGAAATGGAGGGAGCCAGTCAGTAGCTTCACATCCTTTGAGAAGACTGGCACTAGTAGTGGGTAAGCAGATTTTAGCTCAAAATTGGATGGCCCAGGCCTTGCCTACCATCGCCCAGTGGGCAAAAGCCCTCCTAAACAATATGAAGCTAGAACATATCCAATATAAAGTCCTGGAATGACTAGATAAATATGATAAGATCTGGTCCCCCCCTTGAAAGGGCACTGGGAAAAGAATGGTTTCTGCTCTTTTAGGTAACCACATGCACTGAGGGCTATGATTTTTGTATTGAGAAAAGGGTTCCTCTGGTGCTGGATTGGGCAGGGGTTTATAATAAAGTGAAGGGATGCATTAGTACCCAAATGGAAAAATGAGGGAACTCCAGGTATAGAACGTACTGGTAAGACCACAATGAGGTACAGTTGATAAGTTTCACTGTATAAAATGGTGTTATTAGATGGATCATGGATTGTACCCAAGCCGATGTGTACATGTACTACGATGTAAATGGACAAGATGTCATTGATTATCTGATTATGTAGAGCTCTTCTCAACCCGATGGCTCTTCTATAAATAAAGTTTAAAAAAAAAAAAAAAGATAAGCAGTTTTGAAAACCCCCTTCCTGATTTAAAAACTAAAATAATTAAACACAAAGCAATACCAATGTAAGATGTAAAGTAAGGAAAACGTCCCTCATATGTAAGCAAGAGAAAGATTTGTTTCAGATTTCTAGTCCAATATAACATGTATGAGACAGACATAAGGCAATTGTAGTGGGGGGTTGCAGGAAGTAGGCTGTTGGTTAACTAGAATCTGCAGCTTATCCAATAGGAAGGGAAATGGGCAGACTGGGTGGGCCAAGTGGTCCTTATCTGCTGTCAAAGTCTATGTTTCTATGTTTCTATAGTATATGCCATGCAGCTCTCAGTTGTTTCAAAGCACACCCTGTTACACAACATTAAGAAGATGGGTTTCTCGCCTGAGAACAAGTTCCAGCTTGTCATCTGACTAATACCCATTACTAAAACTGTCTTCTCTTGCTTGTTTCTCCTATGTTATACAGCTGGGAATAAAAAGCAGTATTCTGTTTGATCCATTGTTTTCTGTGGCAGCATGAGACCCATATCTGACAACACCTTTGCTACAGATGCTTGACGCAAGATAGAAAACGAATCACCTGTTCCACCAACACATCAAGAGTGGAGCTTTGTCATGAACAATGCACATTAGAGGTGCCATCAGGTGTCACTAGGGTTTGCTTCTACATAATGTTAATAATTTTTATATATTTACTGGTTAGTGCCAATAATCAGTCACTGGCAGAACCTCACGAACTCCATTATTCACACATTCCATTAACCACCTTTCTTAGAAATTCTAAAAATATCTCTCACAGGGCCTGTCCTTGTGCTGACCATTCACTTGTGCTCCCTCATGAAAACAGTCAGTGCAAATGACAGACTTCTCAGCAGTTCAAATAAACAAAAACAGGGCACAGTGTCCTAATAAAACTGTAAAAAAACAGTAGAAAATGGCTACTTCTTTATGATTCATACCACCAGTGCGAAGGACTGAATTTTCCTCAACTAAAACCACGGCATACTGAAACCCTGTTGCAGTTACAAGTGCCCAGGTGAACACTTATGTTTTTTTGTTTCAGGAAATTGTGCAGGCTGGGTGGATCAAACTGGATTACTGGAAACTGTCTGCAACAGAATAAAAAATACATTGCCCAAAGAACCAGTAAATATAAAAAATAAAAATGGAGAATTGCTTAAACTCAGATTTTATGCACACCCTTGGTGTACATAACATTTTCATTACACACACTTCCCCATGAATTATTCAATAATAATTACTGAGTTGCATTTTTCCCATAAGGAAACCTGATTATAATTTTGCCATTATAATCAGCTGGTTATAACGGCAAACACGCGCCAGGTTTCCCTCACTCTTAGCATGAGCAAACTGGCCATCTTCCTGCTGCTGAGCCACCATCCTGACCGCCACTCACTGTCGGCGGTAAGTAAAGTTTTTTTTTAAATAACCAAGAACAACTGTAGCCATGGATCCCCACAGTTTTAAGGTGCCTTACAAAAAAAGTAAATAAATAACTAAAACCAAATGAAAAGTCTCACCAGCCATGGACCACAGTTAAGCCAGAACAGGAAAGAAGTTTTATTCTATATAATTGCTGTGGTGAAAAAACGTGACCCAGCAATTATATAAAATAAAGGCTGGGTAGGGGGTTGTAAAACTTGGATTTTACACACACCCTCAGTGTGGGATGTCTTAATAAACCCCTCGAGCTTTGCTCTCGGGGTTTATGTGGCATCCTACACCTTTGTTGTGTGTAAAATCCTCATTATAGCCCCCTATTCAGCCATTATTCTCTATTTATACTTCAGTGAATTATTACATGATGACCCCTGGCTGCAAACTTAACATCAATAAACAGAAGCCATTAGCAAAACAATCAGATTTTGTTTACTGGAATATAAGGTAAGTCATCAATTAACAATGGTTAAGGTACATTACTGACAAAGTATTCCTTATATTGCTGTTACTGATGTTCCACCCTCCCCAAGCAGCCCTCCCAATACCAACCATCCCAGCCCCACTTTCCCAATTTTCCTTCAGGACTTACCATCATGCATATGCATTGTGACCTGGTGTTCATCAGGGTGCAGGGCAATTGGAAGACAGGGGTCAGCAGCCATGCAGGAATCCATTTTTCTGCTTTCTTCCCCTGAGGAGTGGCATGCAATGCTGCTCAGATAACCCCACGCATGCTTCTGTACATGGAACATCTGAAACTGTCACTCCCCTTCATTCCAACAGTCCCTGGCTGCCTTATCCCAAGGCAATCCTTGGTGCCAGGCTAACACCAAGCATTCAAATCCCCCTTTCTGGTAGAGGAGAGTAGTCCTCTGGATGCTGTACCTTCTCCCACCACAGCTGACCCATGGCAACCCGAGTCCACAACCGAACCCTGGTCACTGGTGTCACGTGAGGTGTGGCACCCACAGTAGTTCTAATTTTTCACTTTAGAGCTTTTTCTCTGGCCATGCTTGGCCCAGGGATGAAACCTGTTCAGGTCCGCCTATGCTCCCCCAGGTCCAATGCCACCCTGACATCTCCCATGGTTTCCTCTTCATAGTAGAAGCTCTGGGAGACAGGGTCACACCCCTAGGGCAATTCACTGTGTGGACTAGGAGCCAGGATCAGTAGACACTTGGATTAATTGGAGTTCATCAACCCAGGCCTTCATATAAATGTTACATGTTTTTTTTCCTGTGTTTCACCCATATCCAACCTCCCCCCAGTTGGTGTTGGCTGAGCCTGCTGATGGCCTCGGCTGCACACAGAGATGTCCCTGCAGATGAAGCACACTCTCTTGGGCCACCACAGGGATTGCACTGGTACCAGACACCAACATCAACTCTCCCCGACTTCAGCACGCTGCTAAGCAGCTGCTGTGGCCTGGTCTGCCTCCTGACTCAACATGCCAAGCTCACTCCTGAACTGAGTTCACCTGCATGGCACTCTGCTAAACTTTCACTGGGTCATCAGAACAGTCTTTGAACAAGTTTTCTCTTACTTTTTTGTAATTAATTTACATTTGTTACCGTTTCGATTTTTTCATTAGAAATTTGGATTAGGATTTTATCAGAAATCAGATTTTGGCTCCTGTGGTATAAAAGAATTAGGATAGAATTGGAACTGGGTTTTCCAAAATCTGAAACAGTCCTATCAGATCATATTTTGCCAAATCCAATCACCCCTTGATTTGAGGAGAACCTCTGTTAATTGACCTGTCACAGAGAAAATAGAAGTCCCTGTTCCATACGATGCCTGAAGTTATGTGAGTATAGGGGTGAGCACTCCGTTCATACAACTAAGCAGAGATTTGAGTTTGTGTATTCCACAATACACAGGTGAAGAAATGGGGTAATGTGGCTGTGTTCCATAAAATATTGTGTTTAAGGATTAATTTAAACCAATTAACAACTAGATGGAATGCTAATGCTGGGATGTGCAGAGGATATTTTGGGTGGATGAAATTTTCAAAAATAAATAATTGTTTTATCATTCAATTTTCACCCCCAAAATCTTGAACCAATTTAATAATCACAATAAAACAATCCAGGGTGTGCATTGTGGTGGGATAGCTTCTCTTCCTGGGTGGTTGAAAGTTCTAGGTAAAGTATCTTACCTCCCAACACACCAGAGGTGTGTGCTATTATTCCATTACAGTGTACACCCTGTCAGATTTATTGCATTAATTAATTACATGGCTGGTATGTGTAGACATTCCACGGTTTAACCAATGCAAAATCATTTAGGTGGATTATCCACAACAAATACTGGATTGTAAGGGTGCTATCACAATATGTGTGATTGTGCTGCTCACATTAAACTGAGAACTTCTATTTAAAAAGGTAAAAAAAAAAAAACACAATGAGTGCACATGACACTTTTCAAGTTCAATTGCCTCATGCCTCACGATGCACCTGGGCATGTGGTTCAGGAAAAGAAGTCCACATGCTGTCACGTCGTACTGTTTACTTGAAGAATCGTGCAATGCAGCATTACTGTTGCTGTAACTTTGGCACCCCCTCTCTTAGAAATGGTGTGTGTGATCGCAGAGCCTGGAAAGTTGGTTCTTAAGTTAGGGCAACAATAACACTGCATTACAAGATGATTACAATCAAAAGAAACATCACACCACATAGCCACCAAAACCCAAGTGAATTTTTCTTCCTAAATGTAGCAGTTCCTTACTTTTTGTCTTACTAAGAGGCAACAATCACCGGTGCCTAAACATACTTATATTTAACATCACAATTTATACTTTTTTTTTTGTACAGTTCGTTTCTGCACCAGAGGTCCAGGGCATCTCTCAGATGTACCCTCTCAGCTTCAGCCTCTACTCCCTGCCTGAGACCCCATCCACTGGGAGTACAAGGGCTGAGCTACCCCTGCCCAAGCCCATGGACCCGGCTGCCCCCAGATCTAAGCCTCCTGGGGTGGGACTACCTCTCCTACCCAGCAACCTTTCTAGAATCTAGACGGCTGGTCTGTGGCTGAGTCAAGGGGCTTGGGAGAGCCAGTGGAAGGGTGGTCTGGCATTGGGATATGGATGTCAGCTCCTGGGGTCACCGTCACCTCCCTAGGTCTTCCAGTGATTTTCTTTGGTGTTTTCACTGAAGACACGGCATGCAATGAGCCTGTGCAGCTCTGCCTCCTGCTGCTTGCATCTGCCATCATCTTCCCCCATGCTCATGTCCCTGATCTTGTGCTGCCCCTGATCTCCATCGGGGGTAGCTACAGATCGGGGAATCCCCTGTAACCCACCCCAGAAGAGGAGAGGAGAGCAGTCCTCCAGATGCTCAATCCTCTCCTTCTCCTGCTGACCCCCGGCATCCTGAGTCTATTCCAAACCTGGGTTGCCGGCATAGCACGAGGTGTGTAACATCCAGCACCTCAACCCTCAGCACCACTGGACTGGCAGTTTATACATGTTTATGTGATCCACTGCCAACTCAGCTAAATAGCAACAAGACTCAGTTATTCCACAATGTGAAAAATAAATCTAATTTCTATAATACTGTCAATGTCAGGGAGTTTGTGCCCTATGTTTAATTTAGGGAGGTGGTGGAGGGTCATTAAAAAAGACATTAGATGAGATCTTAGAGGCCGATAACATGTTTGAAAATTACTCTATGTCAGTTACCAGTGTTGGGCTCCCAGCGTATGATACATGTTGGGAAAGGGGGAGAGGAAGGGATATGTTTGAATCACTGGTGTTTCTGGCAGAAACATTCACTGTAGATGGTATCAAATTGTCAAAAAAATACCATGTGACAGGGATCAAGAATAAGTATAAAACATAATAAACTGGTATACCAGGTTTTATAAATAATTTCATTCACAAAAGAAAAATATGCAAGTATAAAACCTCAATCAATACGACGTACACCACGTAAAAAATAAACCATGGCACAAAATTAACATTTAGTGAGGGGATAATTCTCCACAATATAGTCCAATTCATATAGTCCAGTTCATTAAAACAAGAAAAATTAGATGTGCCAGAAAGATTTTTACTTAAATTACGCTTGACATTGTATAATGAAGCTCTTAGAGCTTTCTATATTTAGGAAAGTTGTATTTCAGTGTGATTAAAATCTACATTCTTTGTATTATTCACTACAGATTTATATACAGTGGCCTGGATATTCAAAGGGGTTGCGCCTGGTGCAAAGGAGTTGTGCTGGCGCAACTCTACTTTGTGCCCCGGTGGAATATTGAGAAGGCTGCCTGGCGCATCGCAAATCCTGATGCACCGGGGCTCAGTGATAATGTATGCAGTGCAGATGCAGTGGGCGTGCCGTGCATATGCAGCACATCCCGATTTTCAGCTAGGGATGTGTGGCGCATATGCCGGTGCACCCCTGCATGGGGCCACATAGGGGGGATCAAAGTTTGCAACACAGCACCCCAGCCATGGGTGGCCACCCACCCACCCAGAACACAGTCCACAAGGACTCACAACCATGGTGGTCTAGAGGAACCCCCCCTACCCATAGCCGCGATCGCATGGAATATGTTTCTGAAGATATCCCTGGTAGTCTCATGGCCCCCCCCGTGCAAGATGCCCCGATGTGTATGAAACATGACTATCCCTATTGGTCTAGCAGTCCCCTCTCCCACCCGAGTCCCCGATTCCCTGATAAATGACATTAAGATGTCTCTGGTGGTCTAGTGGAAACCCCCCACCTGTTGCCGCGATCGTAGTGAAATCCCTTATTGAGACACACTAGTGACCCAGTGGCACCCCCACCCACCCACCCACACAGAACCCTTGCCCCGTCATCAGCCGGCTGCATATCCACCCACACACTGCTCGCCTTGCAGCGAATGACAGGTACAGTATGGGCTTGCAGGGCATACTGTACTAGACGATCCCAAATCTATAGATAGAGTCATTCACAGATATGGAACTGTCTAGTACAGAATACCCTACAAACCAATGATCCACTGAGGGTCCAATGGGCTTACAGCCCATACTGTACCTGACATTTGGCCAGTGTCGTGTGTCTTGAGTGAGATAAACCTGATGATGAAGACGGAGTGAGCAGAGTGGTTCTGTGTGGGTGGGTGGGATGGGGGTAGCCACTGGATCACCAGGGTGTTTCAATATGGGATATTACTGTGATCATGACAACAGGTGGGGTGATTTACTAGACCACCAGGGAGGTCATATTGTCATTTATCGGGGAATTGGGGACTCAGGTGGAAGGGGGGACCACTAGACTGCCAGGGCTATCTTTAGAAACATATACTACGCGATTGTGGCTATGGGGCGGGGGATGCCCCAGGAACACTACAGCACATGTTATGCTGTGCAGGGCACCAGGCACAAGTCGCCAGTCTGCGCTGTGCAAGGCATGCAAATGGGGCCATAATGACATGCAAATGGCCCCATTTGCACCTTGCATATATTATGGTCTCATTTGCATGCCCCCTACTGAATATCATTGGTGATGCACCTAGCACAACTGCACTTGCGCTGGCGCATCCCCGTGCTCCCTATCAGAGACTTGCGCCGGTGCAGTGCCACTGCCCCATGTGCAGTTTGTGCACTGCCCGTGCCATATTCAACAGTGCTGTGCCATGGCGCAGCACCATTAAATATCACCTGGACCGGGTCCTGGCGCATCACAGTTGCCCTGCACCCAGGCTTGCACCACTGCCTGGTGCAGTCTGAATATCCCGGCCTGTATCTCAGTGTCTTTTTTCTCTCGACTAGTTTAGCCATAACACTCAAATCAATAAATATTTAAATTAAAATACATTTTTTGTTCTCACTCCAAGCTTTCCCCCAGCATGGGACATACACCACAGTCAGTGATTTAAAGCAGGAGAAACCCAGAACACAAAAATACATACACAGTCAGCAATGTACTACAGTAGAAGTCGCTTAATTAGGATGGCCTCGTGGTGGGCTTTTCGTCCCGTTTATGCCGGCCTTCCCTATTATCAGAAGTGAGCATTTTCACATAAGAACCATGTTACAGTACCTCGCGGTAATAGAGATCTGTAAATGCACTTCTCCCTCCCTCTTGTCTTGCCATCTACCTCAGTAACTGACAGAGAACCACATCCAGCTAAACAACTTGGAACTGCACCCTCCCCGTTTTCATTTAGCACAGGGTGTGTCAGCTGTGTAATCACTTACTGACCTGTCCCTACTTCGAACAGATTTGCGGCATCTCCTGGTAGGCAGCAGATTAGAGGAAGGAAGGCTTCATGCTTTTAGTTTAATTTTTTTTATTTTGTAAAGCACAACGTGATTGTACTGATGTGACTGATGCGATCTTACTGTGGAAGGTGTGGAGAGTTGAGGGACCAGTCAGGGACACAGGACAAAGAAGTAAACATGGGTTAAACAGCTGCAATCTTACTAATGCTGTGGATCTGAAGTGGAATGTGTGGAGAGTTGGGGGGGCACAATCGGAGACACAGGAAGTAAACAGGAGTGATGTTTCTGATCAATGCTGTGTAAGGTAAACAGGGGCTGTTTTCATGTGCGCTATTCACAGCACATTCACACCCGATGAGTCACTAATTAGTTTAGGCATCAACGGCAGCAGCAAGAATGGTCATGGACCCTAACACTTGCCAGGAGCAGGGGCTGTTATGAGTAATTGAGACTGAATCGTCCCATTAATCCAGATTGATCCAGATTCCCTGTCCCAATTAAAAGAATGGGGACACCATAGGAATACATGGCCACTTAATTGGTTCCCAGGGGGACGTCCCAATAAAGCGGACATCCCACTTATCCGCATCCCAGTTAAGTGGCTTGTACTGTAACAGGTGCTGTTACCATGGTCAAGGAAACATAACAGTGTACTGTTTGTGCAATGAACTGATTTTGGCATCAACTAGGTTTACATGAGGAAGAACATAGAAAATAAAGTAATTGATGCAGTTGTTTCAAAGCATTAAAACTGGATTAAAATGCCATTCAGACATCATCATTTACAAAGTTTTATGTTCAACAAACTTGATTACTGGGTAATCCAATTATTTTGAGCATGGGAATAGGGCAAATGAATTTAATGTGAACTATCCTGTACCAAGAAGGTAGTTAACACAGAAATTATAATAACCCAGTAACAGTTCATTGTGATGTAATCACCTACCCATATGACATTTTAGTGGTTTAAGTATGCTTATAACTAAACAGACAAATTGCATTTGTAGTTTTTTGAAGCAGTTATCCTAAGCAAATTCATGGACCAATGACTAACGTAGCAGCTAGACTAAGCAGATTCATGGACCAATAACTATCGTAGTTTACAGATCATTTATTTTTATCCAAATTTTCGGGTTTATCTCTACAACCACTACTCTTTGGTAGCTCCATTTTAATGCAGATTTGTATTTTTCCATGAGCAGCTTTTTTTAACAGTGAAACGAATCATAATCAACATTTGGTTCAGCAAGCTCCGATTCTTGGCACTAGTTGATTTTTTCTTGTTCCTTTGATTTGCTTTTTTTCTTCACCTGCAGATTTCTGCATCATTAAATAGTTCAACATGACAGGTCCTTTGAAGTGATTATACAGTACACTTAAGAAGAAAATGCATGGTATGCTGTCCATTACCACACCGTGTTTTGTTGGCCCATTTGCAGAAAGGAGGTGTGTTGGCTACAGTTCCTGATGAGTCACCTTGCTGTGTGAATGATAGTGTTAGAAAAAAATGATGTTTGTCAGTAAATGCACAGTAAAATTTAAACGATTAAAGTGCCAGCTGAGTGGTGTGGTCACAGAACTTTGCAATGTGATCCGAAAGAACAGAGCTTGGTTTACAGACCCACTTTATGATTAAGACAGGTGTCAGTTTTTAAATCTTGTCTGAAAGGTGATTTTGTGAAATGACTGCAAAAACATGTTTCAGGGGATTCGAAAAATCATACCTGCATTGTTCATCGATAAGGTAAAGAGAAAATCTGTGGCCAAAATGTTGAAAGACAATGAAGACTGAAACATTGAAACAGAGAATTTGCTGGCAGAAAAAGATCACTTAGCAGGCCTAGTCTGCCCATTTTCCCTACCTAATGTATCACCACAGCTCCTGCTTGATCTCCACCCCATTCTCCATGTCCTCTTCCTTTCCCCTAAGAGTCCCTTATGCTTCTCTGCTGCATTCTTCAACCCCACCACAGTTTTCACCCCATCGTCTCTGCTGGAAGGCTGTTCCAGGAACCTACCACTCTTTCTATGAAGAAGTATTTCCTCACATCTATATTGAATCTACCCCCTCCAGCTTTATGGCAGGTCTCCTTGTTCTTGATCACCTTTCTTTTCTGAAAAATACTTACCTCCTGTACCTTGTTGATCCTTGCGAGGTATTTAAAGGTCTCTATCATATCTCCCTTCTCCTTCCTCTCTTCCAAGGTGTACATATTTAGGCCTTTTAGTCTTTTCATATAGAGCTTCTGATGCAGATCCTTCACCATTTTAGTTGCCCTCCTCCGGATTGCCTCCACTCTGTCTATGTCCTTCCTGAGATGTGGTCTTCAGAACTGGACACAGTAAACTTGGTGTGATATTGCCAGTGATCTATACAGAAGCAACACCAACTCACTCTTTCTGTTGACAGTTCTCCTCCCTATGCACCCCAGCATCCAACTAGAGTTCCCACTTGCCTTGTCGCATGGCCTGCCTTTTCACAAGCTAGGCATATTTTTTTTCATTCAGTTTTTACCACCTTTTAGACCACAGTGGTCCTCATCTACTATTGAGATGATCTCCCAGTCCCACCTGTGCCTTCTCTGTCACTTACCCTGACCGCCTCTTACCTAATACTCTCTCATCTGAGGAAGGGTGGTGGGAATTTGACCAGGCCCCCCAAAATTACTCAGTTTCATGACATGATGGGCAGTCAGTGCATTGGGCCCTGAGAGTGACTGCAGTAGCTTCCTGTTTGCATGCAGGTAGTTTCCTCTGTTCATTCCCTGCTCCGTAAAAGACCAGGGTGGGGTTCATGACAGGCACATGTGGAGGCGTAATGGTGCTCCGCCATGCTAATCTGCATCTCCCCATCCTGTCTTCTCTTCTTTGCCTGCATCACCAACTATGGTCACCCAGGTAGCAGTCATAGAGTGGGAGCTGGGGCTCTCTTTCCCATAGGAGGATGGCATCCTCTGTGATGTTCAATTCTCCTCCATTGGCCAGCCTTCTGGCAACTCAGGCTTACTCAAATACCTGGTCACTGGCATCCCAAGTGGTAGAGCTACTGCAGCTCTAGAGAGCCAGCTCAAGCTATGCATATTTTTGATACAAATAAGATTTTTATAATGGAAAAGCAGGCAGGGCAGGGCACTTCTAGATCCCTTCTAGGAGAATGATCTCTAATAGAGTCAGGGAGCACTTCAGTTTTTGTGATATGGTCAGGGCATAATGCAAATCACCTTGAAAGAGTTTAGACTGGAACCACTTTTTTTTTGTTAATTCTTTTTTCGCTCCGGTCGCAGCTCATGGGGCCATTTCTCTGGCATCCAGTCTTTTTCCTGCCCACCTGTGGATCTCTCAGACTGTGTCTCCTCTCCCCCCCACAGCTGGCACCCCCGGTTTCACCTGCCTCGGGAGGGAGGGTAGCCCTATGCCTCTTGGGCTGTCTTAGAAGACAGACTCCGACTGCAGGTGGGCCTGGAGGGAGGAACTGGAAGGCCAGCCAAGGAGAAACCAGCAGAGGGCATGGGGACTGGTGCCATTGCCTGTTCCAATGAGCTGGGTTTTTCGTTTGTTCTTCCCCCCACTGCATAGTCATGCCCTGACACAAAGGCACATGGCAACTCTGCCAGCATCAGCCATGCAATTACATATAGCCCAGTGCTCTGCAACACCCCTGGTCTCCACCAGGGGCTGCCAGAATGCCGGGCTCCCTGATACCCACCCCCCCTGGAATGGGAGAGCAGCCCAATGGGTGCTCAATCCAATCCCTCCCTGTCAGACCCTGGCACCGAGCTCGCTTTCTGAACTCGGCCGCCAGCCTGGGAGCGAGGTATAGCGCCCCAGCACCCCAACCTCAGCACTACTGGGCCAGCGACTGGATCCACTTTAAAAAGGGAGTCTGGTCAAAAGGACTACATTGCATAATTAGAAACAGCCTACCCCCAATAAATCTCATACCAAAAATTAGGTTTCTACGTTACTTCGTTTTAAAGTTATGAGCTATTTTGTAACACTGATTTCACTCCCTGTTCAAAAAACGCAGTTTCAGTGAAACGCTACCGATGATGTCACAAACAGAACTCACAGACTAGTTCTCCCTATCAGCAACCTTATAGGACCTATTTCTTCAAAGTTATCGAAACTGTAGCTGTAGTATTTATTTAAAAAACCAAAACTGACACAGGGTTGTCTGCAATGCTTGCGTGTCCAGAATTTTCAGATGTATGGTACTATACTTTAGAATGCATCAGGAGGTGGTTTTGGAATGCAGCACTGAACAAAGGTATAGCCTGTCAAAGTGGTGCAAAATTTTAGAATGTTGAGGGGGGCATGTAATCTCGGCATGTGGCAGAGATGGGCCATCTCGCAGTGTGGTGGGACACTCAATCTCAGAATGCGACAGGGGGATGCACACTCAAGAATTTAGTGGGGACTGGCAATTCTGGAATATAAGTAAGGATGTACACTGTTGGAATATGGCAGGACACATCATTTTATTTTGAAACGGCTTGTCCTTGCCACATTCTGGAACTGTATGCTTCCACCACATTTTAAAATTGTGCATCACATCCCCATCACAATCCAACATTGTGCATCCCAACCATATTCCCAAATAGTGCATTCTTGCCACATTCCAAAATTGCAAATCCACACCACGTGCCAAAGTTGTGTTTCACTGCCACATTCTGAAACTGTCACCCTCACATTCCAAAACTGTGTCATTACCACATTCTGAAACTGCATCACCACCACATTCTTTTTTGCAATTCACTTTACTTTTTTCTCCCCCTCGAGCCACCTGCCACCTTCACATCTGCTCGTTCACGGCTCGCCGGCTTCTGTCCCCAAATCGGCCACCCCCCGATACCCCGTGGCTTACCCCCCACGGTGGGGGCCCGTAACACGGCAGGGGATGCCCCGGGCACTGTAGAATAGGTCAGGGGTCGGCCTGAGGACACATCGGAAGCCGTGGCAGGCTTCATACATGGCAGCAGGTGCTCAGTGTTTTTTCCAGTTTTCTGTGGAGCGGGACCACACTCCCTGATGCCGTACGTCACCCCCCACCCTGCCTCCAGGGAACACGTAAGTGTCGGATGCTTGGGCACACCCCGGCCTCCGCCAGGGGTCCCCAGTACACCGATCACTGCCCGCACCCTCCCCCCGGAGTAGGAGAGCTGCCCTTCGGGTGCTCGATCCTACTCCCCCCGGCCGGCTCTCCGACGACCCAGGTCCATTCCCGAACCCGGGTCACCGGCGTCGCAAGTGGAAATCCCACCGCTGTGCCAGCGGGCCGGCTATCACCACCACATTCTGAAACTGCACATTACCGCCACATTCCAAAATTGCATGTCACTGCCACATTCTGAAACTGTCTTTGCCAAATTCTGAAACTGAGCATCACCACTGCATTCCAAAACTGTGTGTCACCACTGCATTCCAAAACAGTGCGTCACCACTGCATTCTGAAACTGTGCACCACTGACACATTCTGAAGTTGTGCATCACTGCCACATTCAAAAGTTATGCATCACTGCCACATTCCAAAGTTATGCATCACTGCCACATTCTGAAGTCGTGTCACTGCCACATTCCAAAGTCATGCATCACCACCACATTCCAAAGTTGTATGGCACTGCCACATTCTGAAGTTGTGCATCACTGCCACATTCCAAAGTTGTGCCACTGCCACATTCTGAAGTCATGCATCACTGCCACATTCCAAAGTCTTGCATCACCACCACATTCCAAAGTCATGCATCACCTCCACATTCCAAAGTTGTGCATCACCGCCACATTCCAAAGGTGTGCATCATCACCACATTCCAAAGTTGTGTGGCACTGCCACATTCTGAAGTCGTGCATCACCACAACACTGCAAAGTCATGCGGCACATCCATATTCCAAAGTTGTATGTCACCACCACATTCCAAAGTCATGCATCAGCGTCACATTACGAAGTTGCATGGCAGCACCACACTGAACATTCCAAAGTTGTGTGGCACTGCCACATTGAACATTCTGAAGTTGTGTAGCACTGATACATTCTGAAGTCATGCAGCACTGACACATTCTGAAATTGTGTGGCACCACCACATTCCAAAATTACATGGTACCACCATATTCCGAAACTGCATGGTGCTACCACATTCTGAAACTGCACAAGTGTTCATCGCCACCTCATTCTGAAACTACGCATCACCGCCACATTCTGAGACTGCACCCCATCACCACATTCCAAAACTGTATGTCGGGGTCACAACCACATTCCGAAATTGCACATCATCACCACATTCTGAAATTGCATGTCAGCCACATTTCAAAACTGCATGTCAGTTACATTCTGAAATTGCGTGTCACTGCTGCATTCTGAAATTGTGCGTCATTGCCACATTCTGAAATTGTGCATCATCATCTCATTCTGAATTTGTTCATCATCGCCACATTCCAAAATTGCCCATCACCATCACGTTCTGAAATTTGCATCACTACCACATTCCAAAGCTGTGCATCAATGCCCCACTGCAAAACTATGCGTCACTGCCACATTCTGAAATTGTGCGTCACTGCCACATTCCAAAACTGCATTTCTCTTCTACATTCTAAAATTATACCTGCCTGCCACATTCTGAAATTGTCTGTTAGCTTCCATGCTCCAGTATTGTCTGTCATTTTCACATTCTGAAAATATGCATTCCCACCATATTCCAAAACTGCACATCCCCACCAAATTCTGAAGATGAGTGTCACAGCCACATTCAAAACTTGCATGCTGAAGTTACATTCTAAAATTATGCATCCCTGCCTCATTCTGAAATGCCATGTGGCTACCAGATTCTGAAACTGTGTCACTGCCACTTTCTGAGATTTTGTGTCCATGCCACATTCTGAAATTGAATGTTGCCACCACAGTCTGAAATCAAGCATACCAACCACACTTTTGACATTTTGCTTCACTACACCACATGCCAAATTAATCCATCCAAGACACATTACGAAATTACATATCTCTACCACCGTCCATGACTATGTGTCTCCTGCATTTCAAAATTGTATATCTCTGCCACATTCTAAAATTATATGACACCACCACATTAATAACTTTAGCATTCTTGCCATTTTCAAAAACTGTGTGCCCCACCTACTTTTTGAGATTGTGTCACTGCTGCATTCCACAGTTGCAGTCTGGTGACATTTTGAAATCTCATCCCTGCACTATTATAAAAATTGCACATATTTTTGTCATTCTAAAGCCACGTTTGCCACTGTATTCCAACCCCCATCACATTCTAAAGTACTGTACCTTGCATCTGCACACTATGGAAATGCATGCTCTGACTCACCCATTGTCAGCTTTTCTTTTCCAGATGATTAATACCACTGCAGTTTTATGTAATGTGGGAGAAATAAGTCTTGTAAGGTAGTTTGCAAGAAGGACTAGGCTGTGAGTTCTGGTTGTGATATCATCAGTAACTCTTTACTGAAACTGGCTTTTTTTGAACAGGCAGTACATTTAGGGCTACAAAATGACTTGTAACTTTTAAACAAAGTAACTTAGAGATCTCATTTTCAGCATGCGTCTGACTGTGGATGTGCTGATCCAAATTCTGAATGTACTGATGCTAAACATTTTGGCCAGACTTCTTATTTAAGCAAGAGTGTGTGGTGCTAAATGGCCTCTCACACACTCTCCAAGGATTGAAAGCAGGAGACACAGACATGTGAGTCATCCTACACAGGACTCACCAGTGTAGTTCAGCTGTAACAGCCCAAGGGAAGGATGAACCAGTCATATTTTGGTCTTACTGGTTTGGAGCATGGTGAAGACAAAAGTAGGAAAGCAATCCAAAGACAAAGAACCCCAGTACAGCAGCACTGAAGCAGTGGTTACTCAGAATGGGCTTTGACAATAAAGTCAGGTTTAAAAGAAATATAAAATTACATATATTACCATAATACAACACATCATGGGAAGTATATATAAATCACCACAAAAGAGTTTAGACTGGTTCTGTTTTAAGGAAGAGCTTATGGTGCTAAATGACCTCTCATACACTCTGCAAAGGGTTAAAATGGAAGATACAGACATGTGTTTATCATGCACATGGCTTAATTTATTTATTTATTTGGATTTTGGTAACTGGGTAAGCCCACTGAGACCAGAGGTCCCTTTTTCAGGGGCCACCCGGAATTAGTTACATAAAGAGACATTTATAGTCACTATATACAGTAATTACATATTGTACACACATAAACATTACGACAACATACAGGGACAGTACAGTTAGGCTCCCAACTAGACTTCAGTCATGATTTATAGCTATGACATTAATTTCATAGATAGACATTAGTAAACAGCATACAGTAGTATACATCAGTTTCACGTTCAGACACCTGGCTCCCATCAGTTAGCATGTGTTAGCCAGTCCAGATGAGGCTAGGTAGAAAGACAGGATGTAGAGACGTTCAGAGCAGTTTGGCAGGCATGAGACCAGGGCTTGGGGGCTAACGGTTGCAGCCACAGAGACTGAGATTGAGTAGATAAAGTTTGAGTCCAGACTTGAACTGGTTGAGGGTAGGAGAGTCAGTCAGACTGGCAGGAAGGGAGTTCCATAGGTGGGAGGCAGCAAACTTGAAAGAGCGCTTACCTTGGTTGGAGTGCACCTGAGGGATGTCCAGTAGGTGTTTTGCAGATGATCGCAAGGTTCTGGTTTGTTCTTTAGGGGAGAGTAGTCCTCTAAGATGGGGAGGGGGACCCAGGGTAGAGAACTTGAAGGTAAGGCAAGCTACAGGGTATGCGAGTTTGTGTCCCAGAGTGGGCCAATTAAGTTCCCTAAGTGCCTCGCAGTGATGCCTTTTAGGAGAGGAGCTTGTGGTGAACCATGCCACTCAATTATAGAGTACAGATAGTTTGTTGAATTCCGACTCTCAGAGAAACTGCAGTAGTGGAGCACCATATAGAATGGTGGGGAGAAGACTGCAGCTAGCAATTGCCTGTCATGCAGCCAGGGAGAGGGAGTCCCCCAGTCAGTAGAGGAGACCAAGTTCTTGGTGGATGGCCTGGGTTACAGAGTCGGCGTGGGACTTGTAGGTCATCTCCTGGTCAAGATGTATTCCAAGGTATTTAAAGCTGCTCAATATCTCAGCTCTTTTTCCTTGGTTGGTGCTGATCTGGAGCACCTGACTTCTGTCAAGGCCTAAGTGTCTAGACCCAAACAGCACAGCTTTGGTTTTATCTTCATTGAGTAAGAGGGAATTCGCTGAGAACCAGGCCTCAAGCTTTGAGAGACTGTCCTGCAGCTTCGCGGAGATGACACTAGGTTGGGGGTCACTGCAATATAAGACAGTGTCATCCACATACAAAATGAGCTTACTGAGTGAGCAGTTTCCCTCAATATCATTGAGGAAGAGTGAGAAAAATAGGGGGCCCAGGATTGAGCCCTGAGGCACCCCAGTAGTGACGGGTCTGAGTCCTGATTGAGTGTCCTTCCAGCAGACTTTTTGGGAGTGGTCACTCAGGTAGCTCACAAACCAGGAGAGTGAGTGGTGATCCAGTCCTAGGAGTCAGATTTTGGTGAGTAGGAGATCATGCTTGACCAAGTCAAATGCCTTGGATAGGTCAATGAAGAGGACACCCCTTGGGGAGCCCAGGTCCATAGAGGCAAGTATGTCTGCCATGAGCCATATGAGAGCTGTGTCAGTGCCATGTCCTTTTCTAAAGCCATGTTGCACATCAGCCATGAGTAAGTGTTGTTCTAGGTAGACCTGTAGCTGGGTAGAGACCAGTCTTTTCTGAATTTTCCCAATGGGACTGAGAAGGGAGATTGGCCTATAGTTCCCCAATTTGTTTCGAGGACCACTTTTGGTGACAGGGACAATAGTCACCATTAACAGTGTGCCTAATCTATAATAGCCCATGGGAAAGATGAACCACTCATATTTTGGTCTCATTGGTTTGGGTCATGATGGAACTCAAAAAGGAATGTGATGTAAAAGTCAAAGAACCTCAGCACAAACACAGTGACAGAAGGGTTACACAAAAAGGTCATTTGCAATAAAGCCAGGTTTCTAAAAAAAATGTAAAATTACACATATCCCCATAAGGTAAAGCATCGTGGGAAATCTATGCAAATTTCCATGAAAGAGTTTATACTTTAAGGAGCAGCTGACACCTTCAGGACAACTTTAACAAAGCATAATATTTAAACACAGTTCAGCTTGTATGTCACATTAGTTCTATGTTCCTCCTCCATCTTATTTACTTCTGAGGTCATTTGCATGAAAACAAAATAAATCTTTGTTCATGAAGAGTTCAGCTATTCCTATTGCTTTCTCCCTACCTGAGGTCATAATGCACTGTTTGTGACATCACAGTTACTCTCATGCTAACAGATTGTAATGTCACAACAGAGGATTATGACTTGAAGTAGGGAGTAAGCTACAGAGGCAGATGAGCAGTAAGGGAATTCTAAAGGATAAAGATCATGTATTCATGCAAATTTACTCAGCAATAAATTATAGAAAAAATAAATATACAGAATATATATGGAATGCAAGCTGAGTTGAATCTATCTATTATGTATTTTAAAGTGTTCTTTGAGGCATCAGTAGCTTCTTTAAGCAAGAGTATATGGTGCCAAATGGCCTCTCCCACACACTGTAAAGGCTGAAAACAAAAGACACAGACATGTGTTTCATCCTACACAGGACTCATCTATGTGCTTCATCTCTAACAACCCAGGGGAAGGATGGACCAGTCATGTTTGTGGATCTCAGATTGTTAAACAAAGGGGATGTTGTCGAGTAAGTTATTTACAGTGTTGGGTAAATTACTTGTTCTATTACGTTCTATTATGTTTGGAAAATTGTTCCAGAAAGCTCTGTGCAGTCACTAGCAAGGATGGAGAAGTACTAGAAAAAAGTAATACACCTTACAATTATAGTTACTTATTTATTTTTATACAACAATAATACAAAAATAACAAATAACTACAATAGATGACATTTTTTGAAAGTAATAGGTTAGTTACTAGTTACTTTCAAATAAATGTAATCAGTTACAGTTACGTAATTCTTTTGTATAAAAATACATAAGTAATTGTAACTGTAAGGTGTATTACTTTTTCCAGTACTTCTCCATCCTTGCTAGTGACTGCACAGAGCTTTCTGGAACAAGTTTCCAAAAGTAATAGAAAGTAATAGAAAAAGTAACTTACCAAACACTGGTTATTTAACACAATATAGGTGACTACTGGGAGATAGGCATTATCTCATTGAGAGGTGAGAAGTCAGGCAAATGGGTGAGCTACATCAAAGTGGTACCAACTGCTGAAAAAAAGGTTCCATTAAAAAGCTACTGACATCTCAAAGAAAACTTTGAAAAACATAATAATTAGGTACTATTCAGCATATAGTTATCTTTCACATTATTTGATACTGAGTAAATTTGCATGAATGGATTATCTTTATCTTTTAGAGTTCATCTGGCTCTATAGCTTATTCCCTACTTCAAGTCATAATCCTCTGTTGTGACATCACAATCTGTTGCCATGCGAGTAAGTGTGATGTCACAAGCAATTCATTATGATCTCACATAGGGAGAAAGTAACAGAGATAGATGAGCTCTTCAGGAAAAAAGATTCTGTTTTAATGCAAATGACCTCAGTAATAAATAATGGGGAGGAGGAATACAGAAATAATGTGAAATACAAGCTGGACTGTGTCTGAATATTGTATTTTGTTAAAGTTGTCCTGAAGGTGTCAGCTGCTCTTTGAGTATGTAGGATGAATAATGTTGCCAGTTTCAAAAGTTAATTAAGCTGTGCCTGAATATGTGACTCCTTTAAAGTGATCTAGTAAGATTTATCAAATACCTTTTTCACATAGTATGCAATTGCCAGCCATGCTTCAGATGTTGCAGCTGCAATTTGTTTTGTAAAAAAAATCTGTTATATTATTTTTTTTTATGTTTTATCAGCATTTTGCCCTCCAATTTTCTATGTGTGGCCATACTCCCAGAATGATGTCATACCAGGGAGCTGTCAATGTTTTACATACAGCAACAAGGCATTCTGGGTAATTTATAATGTTGACTTAAATATGCCTAACTAGGAAGTACAGTCCCATATGTTGATAGTGGTGAGCACTTTTATGTAAATGTACATAGCAAGGCATTGTGGGTAACACAAGAACCTGTTTTCTAATTTCTATACTGTGAGATGCTGTCTCATACTTCTGTAGTGGTGTCAGCAGTATAAGCTTTTGTATGTTTATTTTCACAGTAATGCATTGTGCACACTGTATCTAGCTGCAATGCTTCTATGCTGAGAGATGTAGTTTCCTATTTCTGCAGTGAGCACAGAAATATAATAGCCTGTGTACTAAATGTACATAGTGAGGCATTGTGGGTACAGTACATAGGTGATTTGTCTATCTAAAACTAAAAAGTGGTTCTGTCCCTTTAATAACTTTATTTCCCTGGTATGATGTCACAGTTGTGTGTTGCAGCACTGTGGGGAAAAAAGGTCAGGTTATGCAAATGAAGCAGACCACCAAAATAAAAGGATTTTTTTCATTGAAAACAGCACTATTTGGCAGTTTGAATGGTAAGAGACTAATTCACAAAATCTACAGGTTACTATTCCCATTCTTTTTGTGAATTAAATGTTATTAAAATAATGTTATAACAAAAAGAAACATCAGTTACATACATCTTTTAGAGACCATAAAGAAACATCAGATATTGAATGTTCAACACAAGCATTTGTTAAATAACTAAAATAATACTAAACAGAGTGCTAGTGACTGCACAGAGCTTTCTGGAGCAAGTTTCCAGACATCAACTGTTAAAAATACTGAGAGGTGTTGTACTATGACTAGCATAATACCATGCATTTGAAAGAGATATTACAAAATAAAATTTACATACCTGAAAAACTGTAGATTACTGAGGTATATTCACACACAGTTAGGGTGAGTAAAGGTAAAGAAAGTATGTGTATTTCCTCTGATGGTTGTAAAGCAAAACAAAAAAAAAATCACAATTAGAACAGAGAGAAAGCGTAGAGAAGATAGAGGACTATTCCCATTTCTTATGGCAAACGTTGGTAAATCCCTTTAAGTCAATTATGTCACAACAACAGTGTAAGATTAAAAAAAAATAAAACAAACAACAACCAATCAAATAAATAAATAGATGCATTTCCACCTTCTCCATATAAATTACAGTAGGAATGGAAAGCTCAAAAAACAGCACTGAGGAGCATACCACTTTACTAAAAGATTATTTAACAACCTCAGAATGATTTATTGAATATTGCTTTCAGACATACCAAACTGCTCTGAATGGACACATGACTAGGAAGCATGAGAAACTGAAACAACTACTGCAGAAAACTGGGATTTACCCTCTACAAATAACAGACCCGGAACATCTGAACAATAGTTCTGACCAGAGTACTACAAACCAGACTGAAACTTATGTGCTCAGTCTATTAAAATATGCACTCCCACAGGCAGAAACATCTTTGCCCTCTTAAAGGATTGCCTTTTTGTTCATCATCAGATCTAGATGAGATACAACTATGTGAGGACCTTGAACAGTTTTCCATCAATTGCACCTCTGGGAATTCTTCTATGATAAGTAAACCACTGAAAAGCGAACCGTCCAAAATACAGAGAGAAAATCATCATGGAATCCACCTGCGGGTGCCCTCATCTGGATCAATATATTGCCACCTTTAGACACTATGCAAATTTAGAAATCTTAAGCAAACTGAACAAAATTCAGTATAATCTGAGCCCACTAGAAAGAAATGCAAATCTAGATCTAAAAACAAACAAAAAAAAATGACAATACCACCATCGAGTCTGCTGACAAAAGAGGAGCAGATGTAATCATGAACAATACACAATATACAACAGAAGCAGGAAAACAACTGTCAGATACAAAATTCTACATGCCTTACAGGAGGATCCAACAGAAAACTTTAGAAAGGAACTTCTTTCTTTGACTGATAATTATCCACCCATCATCAAAACAAAACTAAGCAGTTTAATTCCTTGAAATCCAAGAACAGGAATATTTTGTAGACTTCCAAAGACACACAAACCAGGAATTCCAGGGCGGCCAAAATAATTTCAGGTACTGGCACTTTTACTGAACAAATATTGGGCTGGGTCAAGGATATCCTCAAGCCAGTGGCACGAAAATTCCAGGCTTCATTCTGGACACAATAACTGACTATCTAAACAGACGTCACCAATTAAGTGCAATAATAGATTTGGGGGCCAGATATTCAAAACTTTGCACCAGGGCTAAATTAACACTGCCCAGCGGGCAAACTTAGCCCGGAGCACAAAGCAAGTTATATTCAAAAGGAATAGCCCAGGGCAAACAGCTTCTGAATATAGCATGGGAATGAGGCCAGGCAAACTGGGCTGGGAGTGCAGGGCAAACTTAGCCCTGGAATAAGACAGCTCTAAATATAGCAACCAGGAAGCGCAAACCACAACAGCAACACAGTGCACAGTGACATGAAGGTAGGTAGAGGTGAACTATGTGGCTAATGCGTGTTGCCAGCAAATGTGTGTACCCAGTACAGCTGCAGGCAGCAGCACATGTGAAAGTACAGTGTTCTAAACTGTATAATATTCCCCGAACTATTTGTGCAGTGCTATCACGTTTGCATGGGTTTAGGGCAGGGCTAAACCGTTAGCCTGGTGCTAAACTTTGCCATTTTCAAAAGTGACATGCAAATGAGCCTACTTAGGTAGTCTCTGGGCAAGCATCCAGATTAGCATCTCATTATGCCCTGATTTGCATGCAGTTTGCCCAGCATTACTGCAGGGTCCCGCAGCTCCATCTGTAGGTCAGTCTGGAAGTACAGGGGCTGGCCTGGTCCGACTGCAGCTCCACCTGTAGGTCAGTCTGGTAGTGCATGATGATAGCTGTAGGCTACATGTAAACAGTACAGCATAGCATAGAATATTGTACCCCAGGGGACAACACAGCATAGGCACAGATGGTGGTGGTGCTGCATGCAACTGTCACACAGTAGATCATGCTGCAGTACACAGCAGGCACTACAGTAGCAAGGGGGCCAGTAGTGTGTGGACACAGCACTGCCTATGATGTGTAGGGCAGTGATGATGACTGCACTATACACAGTGACAGGCCCAACATGCAGGTGTTTACTGAGAGTGGACATTACTGTTACACTGCTGTGTGACCCACAGATGCTGCACCTCTGGCATGGGATGCTCACAGTGACATATACATGTCCTGCTTTGTGTGCTGTGGCAGTTGTACGGCTGTGTGGTATGTGGCTGGGGGGGCATATATTATCAGAAAGGCACACTGGTGTTGGGGTACTCTCAATACTGGCCCATGTGCACTGCGTGATGTGTCCCAGCCTTGTGGCCACACCTCATCTGTGGCACAGCCTGGCCGCCTGTACACTTTCCTCTCAACATCCTCCATGTCCACAGTGCTGCATGTGTGTGCTGGCATGTGTTGGTGTCCACAGAAGAGTGGTCCGCAGGTGTGTGCTGTATGGCCACACTACCATGCTGTCCACTGGTGGCAGGGTCACCACTTACTGCCCGGCATGGCTGGGACTGGTGGCAGATGATGCCATCATTGTGATGCCATCAGTGAGCAGCATGTTTTCTCTATGTCTTGCTTTGTTACTGTGTCATATATTTTTGTTAGGATTGTGAAAAGCTGCACAAAAGCCACGCAAACACCGCGCAAAGCCATAATGTCATGCAAAGCTGATTGCCCAGGGTTAAGACTACCTTTTCCTGGGCGGTAATGTGCACCATGCTGAGTATCATGCTACGTTGCGCAAAACCACTTTGCATGGCGCTAGTCGTTAAATATAGCATTGCTCCTGTGTTCATGTACACAGACACCCTCAGTTTGCCCCTTGCATACATTATGATTTTGCCCGGCGCTAATGCAGTTTGTGCGTGATACTAGGCCTTTTGAATATAGCAAACCCGCGTTAATCCTGCACTAAACCTGTGCAAATGGTTTTTGCCCGCTGCAAAGTTTTGAATATCTGGCCCGCAGAGTCTCTCTATACCAGTATACCACACTCAGATGGACTAAATGCACACAAAACACTACTAACAAGTGACATACTGTAGATAACCAGGCAATTATAGATGCATTTTTGGAAATCATTGACTTCATATTGAAACGTAACTACTTTACTGTACCTAAAGCAACTAACTATACAGTATCTACAGAAAACCAGCACAGCTATGGGCAAAAGAATAGCACCTCACAGTATGATGGCACTTTCATGGCTGTAGTAGAAGGCAGCTTTCTATCACAGCAGAGAACAAAACCATTGATCCGCTACTGTTTTACTGATGACATTATTCATATGTGGACAGAGAATGAGGACAAACTACATAAGTTCCACAGAGCCTTCAATAATTTTCATCCCTCAATCAACCTAAAAATGGAGTACTATCAATAAAAAATCTCAACTTTCTGGACACCGCAATCGAACTGCAATTGAACAGCAACAGGGCAAACTAAAAATGCCACTATACAGAAAACAAACAATTAGTTTCAACTACCTACATCATTCTGCTGCTCTCCCAAATTATAAACAGTAGTCTACAGCCAAGCTCTGTGACACCAACATACAGTACATGCACAGATGAGTCAGACAGGAACAGCAATATGAAAATACTACAAGGAGCCTTCATCAGCAAAAACTACCCTTCACGTGTAATTGACAAACAGCTTGCTCTAGCTATACAAATACCACAAGAACAGCTACTGGCATACAAAAAGGAAAAAGAATCAAAACTGGTTGTGTCATACAACCCAACAATTAGACCACTACAGAAGATCGTAGGAGAATTGAAAGTAGTCCTGCACAGCAATGACAGACTGCCCACTATATTCAGTGAATTACCTATAATATCATTCAGATAACTGTATCTGTCTGTATATCTATCTATCTATCTATCTGATAACTGGGTAAGTACACTGGTCCGAGGGACTATTTTCAGGTATGACCCGGGCAATCTAGGTGGCACATACAGTGCAGCTGAAGCAGCATACAGATCGAGGTGGCACATACAGTATAGTCCAAGCATAAAATATAACAATTTCTACAAGTAAAAACAAACAGTCATACAGCAAATGCAATAAGTAAGACAATAACAGTAAGGCCCCAGACTGAAACACTGGCCAGTAGTGTAAATAAGCAAAAGGGGAAGGGAGGCTGACTCTGGCTGATAAACAGTAGCGTGGCTCAAATAAAATGGACAATTAATAAAAATACACAAACACCAAATCTAGAAAGAACACTGATCAGGAATAACACTTTCACAATCCAAACAGACACACAAAGAGGAAGACTGTGCAAAAAGCCCAGATGAAAAGCATACAGCATGATTGACAAATGTGACTCTTTCTCCATTTACTGGAGGAATACAAAATACAAGGGTCTTTCTCATGCAGCACCAAACAATTTGACTTATCTAATAAGATGCCAAAAATGTCCATATGTATAACGTGGGTGAAATGGAACAAACACTCTGTAAATGCATGAATGGCACGGCTCCAGTATCAAACACTCAGACAACCAAACACCAGAGGGCGAGCACTTCTCCCAGAACAGGGGTTCTCAAATGGTGAGGCCAGCCTCCCTGGGGAGGCCCCAACCTGTTCCAGGGGAGGCTCAAGCAAGTCTTAAAAAGTACTGTATTTAAATTTTGAGTTTTATGTATTTTGTGTGAAGAGATGAAGCAAACTGAAAGAGGATAATAGTAGGGGAAGGTTATGTATTTACTAATAGGTGACAAGGGAAGGTGAATGAGCTAAGGCTCATTTCAGGTGTACCTGGGGAAGGGTAGGGAGTGAATGCATTTCAAAAGGTAACTGCAAAACAATCAAGAAATACACAATGAACAATAGTGAAAACAAATATGAACAATAAACTAATAATAAGTGGTGGTAATTGGCCAATTTTTAGACAGATGACAGAACAGCTCAAATACAAGGGTTGAGCATAGAAGTGTTAAGAACAATAGCAGGAAGAAGTAAAGTAATTCCTGAGATGTTGCTTAGGAGCAGGGATGGAGGGGAAGAGGCAAAGTATGTACGAAGGTAATTTCATATAGAGAGGAAACAAAGAAAGCAGTCTGACCCATTAAGGTACTGCAACAAGGGGTAACAATGGTTCAAGAATGAAAATAGTGGAGCAAGTAGGCTGGCCTGGGGGGGGTTACAATAAGCTGAATAATAATATTTGTTTATTTTATTTGTGATTCAAATGACACCTTTGAGCACAGGAGCTGTTTTTCAAAGGTTCCACGTCAGTATAACACAAATAACTGAATGTGAGCCAAGTACTCAAAGGGGTTTCAATTTAGTCATGGTGTACTGCGTAAAGTACAGTATGTAATTTTTTTTGGGGGGAAGCCCAAGATTATTTCGGTTTTTGGGGGAGGCTCAAAATCTTTTCCATGGATTTGGGGAGGCTCACTGTGACAAAGTCTGAGAACTATTGTCCCAGAACAACCATTCTTTGAGGGATCTTAAAGAGGCAGTTTGAGAGGAAACCTCCAAGTCATTCATACAAGACTTCTTTGGGAAGCAAATTTCATGAGGCTTTTTGGAACAGAGATAAATGGTCTGAACATAAATGTGGGCTTCCTTACCCACATTACTTGATCTCAAACAGAGATTTGACAGTTTCCACTGCAGCTCTAGGACACAGCTTAATTAGCATTATGAACTGGCAGCATTACACATCCTGTATATTTAATGGGGCCTGTTTTAGCAATTAATCCTTTTATTATGATACCACTTTGATGTAACTCACCATTTGCATGTCTGATCTCTCATCTTTTAATGACATGAGGTCTATCTCCTGGTAGTCACCAGTATTGTATTAAATTGCTTCCTCTATACCTTCCCCTTTGTTAAACAATCTGGTGTCCACACACATTTGTATATATTCTGAAATGCTGGTTAGTTTTCTCTGTACCTAATGAAGGGACCTGGGAAGTCTTGGAAGCTTGTGTAAAATTACTAAAGTTAGTCTAATAAAAGATATTACTAAAAAAAGTGTGCTAGATTTTCCTGGGACTAATGTGACACCACCAACCTACTCATTTTTTGTATTAACATATACAATTACATGATGGTTTTCTTGGCCCTCTGTGCAAAGGCCCAAGGGTGATATGTGGCAAGAAGCACAGGTACAAAGGCAGCTGTGTACACTATGTGGCTGGGCGGCAGTATGCTGCATATACATGACACTCGCATGTACAGTGCACTAGACATGAACTTGCAGCTGCACATAAACTCATAATACACAGCCCAGGTGGGCACGTATAGTTATGTGTGTGACCATAACATGTATGCATGAAAAGCTATATATCCACAGACTATGGCATGGGACACACCATGCACTATGCAGTATGGACAGCTGCCATAAATGCAGTTACACACATAACCCCCCCCCCAGCAAAAACAAGATGCCACATACAGCTGTATGTTTGCAAAAATGTTTACTTCATGCCTGTTAAGGTACTGCCCCACATCAAATACTGTATACATGAGTCACATATCTCATGTGAACCTACACAAGCCAGCCACACTGATGCCCACTGAATGTGACATAGTGCCATGGCTATACTGTTGCAGCCATAGATATTGTTAGATTTTTTTTTGATATCTAACAATATATTTAAATTAGAATTTACAACTTGAAGGGGTGCAGCCGGCATTTTCAGACAGGGCAGCATGGAGCATCCGAGATCGCGCTGCAAACAACGCGATATGCTGATGCTCCACTGCCCCTTCCTGTAGTGTGCTCCTATGTACGGAGATTTAATAATATCCGTATTTCCCATGCCCCAGTGCTATTTTTACACAATTTGCTAAATACCATGCTTATACTAAATAGCACTGGTCATGGGAAATAGGGAGATTATTAAACCTCCATACAAAAGGGCACACTATAGAAAGGGGCAGTGGAGTGTCAGCATATTGCGTTGTTTGCAGCGTGATCTCGGATGCTCCAGCTGCCAGCTGCATCCCTTCAAGTTGTCAATTTTATGAGTATTCAGGTGCAAAACTGCTTATCTACATAGTGTGGCTACAGGGGGCATCGGGGTACTGACGCCATGAACTTTGCAGCAATTGCTGCATTAGTGTTGTCAGTAATTCTCCTTTAAAGAGGTTCCTCTCTGGTTGTTCACAATGGTACTGCAAGCAGGAAGGGAATTTCTGTAGAGATAGCACAGAAATTTCAGGAAATATCTGGCCATGTATTTGGCTGCAACTGTAAAACAGGCATTGTAAACATTGCAAAGAAAAGTGCACTGTCTAGTGACTGTGGTGACACTGTAGAACACTGCTGTGCATACCTATCAACAGGCAGAGTGGTTTCCAGGTTGATGTTATTGATACTGTGTCCATTTCTGACAAGCCACATGGTGGTTAGTGGAGCCACTGTACAGTAACTAGTGGGAATAGAAGAAGAAGAAGAATCAGCATTTATATAGCGCTTTTCATACACAGTGTATCCCAAAGTGCTTTACAAGCAATACTAGACTGATAATGAAGTGACTGAATGTGAAGGGGAGGCCATATCGCACATCAACACCCACACACAGCCTGAACAATTGCGTGATCCAGTTTATGGGAAGGGGAATGTTGACCAGGACACCGGGAATGTCCCCTACTCTTTGCAGAAAGTGCCCTGGATTCTTTTTCTTCCACCTGGACACCCACATGGACAGCACCAGGATGGGTAGAAGGGACCTCAGTTTTACATCTCATCCAAAGGATGGCACACCCCAGTAGTACAGCACCCCCTTAATACTGCACTTGGATGCCAATATTTTTAGATATGAGTCCAACCCCAGTGTGGGTCAAGAACCCACAACCTTCTGGTCCAGAGGCAGATGTGCTACCATGTGAGCCACACTGACACCTGACATGGGAGAGATGATTCCCACTAGTTGGTGTTCACACCCATGCCCCTGTGTATGGCTGCCCTGCTGTACATGCCCACCACCATCTATTCCTGCACTCCCATAAATGCCCCAGCACATGCCCATCCCCCCATACATGCCCACCCAAAGTTGGCAAACATGCCCTGTGTACACGCCTGCTCACATAGAGTATGGGCACCATGCCTGCAGCTCAAGTACGAACCATGCCATTCCATATTCATCAACATAGTAGGTGACCACCTTATCCAGTCTGGATGGCAGTCACATTGCCTATGCCAGTCTTGCCAGGTGCCTTATCCATGATATCATAAGTGCTGGGTTGGCCTCCACAGGACATTCTCTGCAGGACATCCCTGGAATGCCTGCAATGACAGGTGTACAGAAATGATCAACAGGCGCAAAATAACATCTATTCCCTGCAAACAGCAATGGCCCACACATACATACCATACCTGGCTGGACAAAACTCCATAAAGTGCCCTCACAAATGAGGACACTGACCCATTCTTTCACCTCTGGCAGCAGTCTCCAAGCCATTGCCATTGTCAATGAATCTCCATCCAATGCCGCACTTCCATGAGACACCCAACAAATCCCAGTTGTGGTACAGGGTTGCACATGTGTATGTGACTGCCATGAAATCCAAGCACGCCTCAGACACCAGTGCCTCCAGATCATTAGTCTGGTTCACAAACTTCTGGCATTTGTGCACGTAGCCTTCTATTTCATCTGCTTCACCATCACTTCAGGTTCTGACACATTCCCCATCCCCCTTGATCTCCTAGCCAGTCTTGTTCTTCCCTGTCCTTCTGTTCTCACCTTCTATCCAGAACCTCAGCAGCTTTCACCTGCTGCTTTTTCCAGCTTCACCTGTCTTTATACACTGTTTCTTCTTCCATGTTTTTCAGCTATTAGGGAGGTCCTCAACATCTCTCTCAATTGAGTGGATGCTCCATCTAGTTCTGAAATGCCCCCCCCCACCAGATTAAAGGTAACACTATGCTTTATTTTAAACCTGCTCCCTAGCCTTCTCACTGAGGATGCTGCCTCCTTGAGCCTCCCCCTAGTTTTCTAAATCTATCCATAGCTTTACAAAGGGGTCTGCAAGCCAGGTTATTAATGCAAGGTGGACAATGACATCCAGAGCACTACCATTTCCCGCTCCATGACTATTCTTTCTACCCTGTTTACATCCCAACCAACTGAAGCACCCAGCAGGCACCTTACTATCCTACCCCCTGTTCCCCTGTTCTTACTTCCCCTTCCATTCCATTCAACATACAATGGAGTCCCCTGTTATGAGTATTTCCTAGCCCTGGCTTCTCTGTTTCCCTGGGCTCCAATTGTACATTAGGTGTCCCTGGAAGGACAGATCTGACCTCCTGGCTGGCCACTGATTTTAGCCTCTGCCCCATGAACCCTGGAGCAACAAAACTGCATAGAGGTGCTAATATGTTTGCTGTTTTCACCTCAGGATATCCACCTGCCTGATCTCACCCTTCCATACTCCCAGTCAGTTACAGTCTACCCTCCATTTGGACCCTAGGCATCTGCTGGGGAAAAGGAGTAGTGGCTGCCTGCACCAGCAGCCACTAGGGCTTGCTTTGGAAAGGACTTAGTCCAACCTTCACTGCAGCCAGCTCTGCAGTAAGTGCTGATAATGAGTTATACACTGGGCAATAACATTGCCTTTAGATGATTTCCCTGAAGAAGACTGCACCACGGACACTGCACTCTATCAGACTCCCACCTCTCCTTCTGTTCTGCACTTCCTCAGAACCCCACATCCTCCTTTTCTGCTTTCTCCTATGCATGTACTTTAGCCTCTGGATTGAGTTACACCTATTATAGGACTCACAATTTCCGGCCACCGGATGCTCCCTGATCTTGGGCCCTTTTATTAGGGTTCCCCAAATAGGATTTTTCAAAGACTCCCTACCACTCCTGAACTCACCTCTACTGTTTGTCTGTGTTTCCAAATCCCTTTTACCTCAGTCTGTTCCTTTGTTATATTTATTTATTTATTTTATATTTATTTATTGAATTTTGATGACCAGGTTGGCCCACTGGGCCCACGAAGGTCCCTTTTTCAGGGGCGACCTGGGGAACAGAAGCAATACAATACATACAATCAGGTGATCCAGAAGCAATACAATACATACAGTCAGGTGATACAGGGTTACGAGAAATAGACAAGATAATGAGGATAACAGTATAGGCAATTATATAGACCTGCTGATTTTGACTGACTTGATATACAGTATGCATCTAATGTTCTTGGGGCAGTTTTCCCAGCAGAACTGCAGACTACCTGAATATGTCCCTGCATATGTCATCCTTCTGCACTGTTGCCCTCTTGCTCTGGGGTCTTGAATACTCCATGGTCTCTTAGATCTATGGAAATGAATACAGAGTACTGTTAGTGTTGATTGGTGCTGTGTAGTCATGTGACAGCTGTCCCAACATAGATGGCACTGCTAGCAGCCATTGACTCCCTCTCCTTACCCACAAACAATATCTCCCTTCCTCCTATTAGGACTCTGGAGAGGTCCATTTCTCTACATTGATAGCAACACATCTGCAGGGCTCTGCCCACTGCAGCCATAAAAAGTTCTTAATTAATCTAATCTTTGGCTCTATTCCTCCAGGTCATCTTGAAAAGAATTTGTGCTAAGTATGGGCCTGCATCAGATGGCCAGGGCTCTCCAAGCACTGGACTATGTAAAAAAGTAGAGGCTGAACTGTTTAAGGCAGTGTCCAGAAAAGTCAAAATGACCACACATAAATATGGTCCTCAGCATTTATATTGCTTAGATTTTATTTTCAAATTGCATATTCTATAGCTGCAATTAGTATATAGCTTCTTGACTGGATACTTTCCAGCCACCCTGAATGAATTACCAATGTGATGGTGCACCCTGATTCATTAAGTGACCACTCCCCAGTTTCATGTAGCTGGTCCAATAAATTCCCAAAGTCCCCTCCTCAGTCTGTTTATAGCAGGATGCTAAAACGTGGTTACCTGGAGCTCCTGAAACAAGACCTAATCAGTATTAACTGGTCCCTACTTGATGGCACTGATGATGACAACATTGTCTTACAGCATTTAATAAAGCAATTCACTGGTGCTTGTGATACACACGCTTCACGAAAAAAGATGAAAGTTTGTGGAACTGTAAACCCCTGGTTAACAACAGATCTCTTTAATAAGATGAAAATCAGAGATCACCTCTGGCAATGTGCAAGAGATACTGGGAAACAAGCAGATGTGCAATCATACAAGAAGGCCAGGAATGCATGCACCTGGGAAATTTGTCTCGCTAAATCCAAACACCACAGGGAGATGCAAGAACTTTTGGAATAATGTAAAAGAAGTTATTGGGAAAGACTCAAAGGCTTCACCTACCATGCTCAGTACTGAAGGAATCCCCACTCTGGACCCATTAACCATAGCAAACACTTTCAACAAAGCATTCACAGACCTGAGTGGAGTCCTCCCACCTGACTTCTTTGAGAATACTGACCCAACCAATACACTCTGTCCTGGTGTAAATCTCCAAACTCCCCATCCTTTTTATTTTAAAATAGTCTCACTCTCATAGTGTTAGGGAAATTGTGACAAAGTAGTGACTCATTGGATCTCAAACTTGTGGCCCTCACACACTATAAGAAGTACTGCAACCCCTCACTAAGATCCTAAACCTGTCACTCTGGGTCTCTCAATTTCCACAATTGTGGAAGTCAGCCCTTGTAACACCAGCAATAAGAATGGGGACAGGGCCTTGCACGCAAATTATTGACCCATATCTAGCCTCCACCTGCTATCCAAAGCACTTGAGCTCATTGTTGCAGATCAACTGGTTGAATACCTTGATAAATACTATATCCAATGACCAGAGCAACATGGATTCCATAAAGGGCACAGCACCTCTGTGGCACTGCTGGAATTCATGGCTTCATTCATCAGTCCCTGGATCAAGGCACTTTGATGGGGCAGCTTTCACAGACCTAACAAAGGCCTTCGATACTGTTCATCACTCGCTGCTTCTTCAGCAACTGTTCTCCATTGGCCTCTCCACAGACTCAACACTTTGGTTTAAAGCTACTTGGAAGACTGCTCTCAGCGGGTGAAAATAGCCAGTGTCATCTCTGACCAGCAGCCCATTTGCTCTGGTGTCCCACAGGACTCTATTTTAGGACTGCTGGTGAGCTGGTAGGGAACTGGCTTCAGGGAAGGCAACAGAAGGTGGTGGTGGGTGGGGAGCTCTCACACCCAAGGGTAGTGGTGAGTGATGTTCCACAGGGCTCAGTGTTGGGACCAGTGTTGTTTGAGATATTCATTGCAGACATATCATTGGACATCAAGAGCAAGATCAGTCTGTTTGCTGATGATACCAAGGTAGGAGCGGAGGTGGATGACCTAGGGGGATGGCAGGGGTTGCAGGATGATCTGGAAAAGCTTGACACCTGGTCAGACACCTGGCAACTGGGGTTTAATGCCAAAAAGTGCAAGGTGCTGCATTTTGGGATGAAGCACCCAAGGAGGAGTTACCAGCTGTGGGGAGTGCAGCTAGCCCAGACAGAGGAGGAGAAGGATCTGGGGATGCTCATTACAGGGTCAATGAACAACTTGGCACAATGTAGGAAGGCAGCTGCAAAGGCCAACAAAATGCTGGGTTGCATTGCAAGGGGTATATCCTCGAGGAGGGAGGAGGTGATTCTGCCACTGTATAGGTCATTAGTTAGACCACACCTGGAGTACTGCGTGCAGCACTGGCGTCCATATCTGAAGAGGGACATTAAGTTACTGGAGGGGGTGCAGAGCAGGGTGACAAAGATGATCAAGAGGCTGAGGGACTTATCATATGAGAGGAGGCTAGGAACGTTGAACATGTACTTACTGGAGGAGAGGAGGGACACAGGGGACATGATTGAAACCTTTAAGCACATGAAAGGAATAAACAAGACAGGTACAGAGGGGCTGTTCAAAGTAAGGGAGGGGAGGGACACCAGGGGCCATGATATGAGACTGGAGGGAGGAAGGTTCAGGAGGGAGATGAGGAGACACTTTTTTACAGAGAGGGTGGTAGCTGGGTGGAATGCGTTACCTGCAGAAGTGGTATCCAGTAGAACAGTGGACTGATTCAAAAGGGGATGGGACAGGACAAGGGGGAGGGTCAATGGAGGGGAAAGGTGGAAGTGAGGGGCAGTTGCAGAATAAGGGGTGCTAGCTGCACATTCGAGCAGACTTGATAGACCTCTAGGCCTTTATCTGCTGGCAAATTTCATATGTTTGTATGCTCCTATTCAGCATCTTTCTCAATAAATCTTCCTTGTTTCTGCCATCAGCGGATCCTCCTTTATGTGGATGATGCTGTCATCTTCTCCAGTAACCCTGACTCTAAGCAACTGGAGTACCAACTACAGTGGGGCTTTGAGGAAGTGGAGGACTGGTTCAATAAACACAAGTTGATCTTGAACTACAAGAAAACAAAAGTTATGATGTTCAGCAGCTCTCACAATAAGCACAAATCTCATGCGCTTACCATCAGAAACTGCCTTGGCATTACACTTGAACAAATTCAGCAATTCAAATATCTAGGGATAACTCTCGACAGTTAACTATTTTATGCCCATCATATTGACAATGTCCCCAGGGCTGTCAACATCAAGATCAGTCTTCTCCACAGGTACAAGCACTGCCTGACTCCAGATGTCCTCAGACTTGCTATTCATAGTTCTGTCCTATCCATTGTAGACTACAGTCTGGTACTCTATGGCACCATACCTCTCAACTGTACCACATTATGGGGAACGTTCCTCATTTTACTTCACAAAAGCTCCCTGTTCCACATTGTGAGGACTTGTCCCACATACAGTGTTAACATTTTAAAGCAAAAATCTATAGTAAATGATGCAAAACATATATTATTCAATTAATAACAGACTTTCTGAACATAAATGCACACATTTTAACAGTGTTCTGAGCCTCTTGGGTAAAGATTTGATTAAGTGTTCCACATTTTGATAATTTGTTCCACGTTATGAGAGGCAATGTTCCACATTTGGGGGACAAAGGGTTGAGGGGTATGTATGGCACAGCCTCTCCATCATCCCTCCGTACAATATCTGTAGAGTTGAACAAGGTGTGCAGACTATTCACTGGTGCTGCACAACTCACCCACACTGGTGAGCTGTATGCTCAGACAGATTGGCTTCAGCTTAGTGGGAAAATTCAATATCAAAGCTGTCTGTTCAGCAAAAAAGCACTTCTTGGCCTCCTGTCACCTGGTACGAGGAACCTGCTGAACCAACACTGCAGTTCTCAACATACGCGAAGCTCTGGCAAGCAATTCCTCCACGTACCTAGATGCCAAACAACACAGGGGTGATGCTTATTTGCCTACAGAGCACCTCTCTGGTTTAATCCACTTCATGGGGATATATCTACCCAACCTAAAATAGGTCCATTCCAATGCATGCTCCATCAACATCTCACCTCTAACAGCTCTTGTGACTGCTATGCCTAATCTCCACCACCTGCAAGCAATGTTCTACCTATGTACTCTCCCAATTACTACAATACTCTTCCACCCCTCCTCACTTATTGATAAGACAATTGGCTGCCTCTCGCCTCCTCTATATTCCCTCCCCACCTCACATGCCCTCTCCCTGCCCTCCCTCCTACTCATCTTGGCTGACAGGGACCCTGGCGGCCTCCTCCAACTTTCCTGCCTCCTTTACTTCCCTCATTTCTCCTTTTCCACCTTCTTAGTTATAGTGCCACTGCACTTGCAATGTATTTTACTCTGATTGACTCTCTTGTTGATAGCAATGTATTATACCTCCTCTGTATGTTTGTCACCCCTCCTTAATGACAAGGAACCTTTGCAAAAGAGCTATTTGTGCTGAAAGGTACTGTAATCCGAGACTGTAAAAAATAAATAAATAAAAGAAGTTTCAAGTGCTTAAATACACAGAAAAAAAGCTTGTACAAGTAAGGCATACATTACAGTAACCAAACCCCTGAAGCAGCAAATCACTGGACAACCCTCTGACTCAGCAAATAATGAGACAAAACCCTGACTTGACAAATCATCAGCTAGAAGCCAATGTACCACCTAAGGGCGGTGCATACACTTTATGAATAAAACTCTCAGTCTGATTTCCTGTGTATATATGCAAACATGGAATTGGCACGTTGTATCAGTGCAATGCAGAGTAGCTATAGGCATCTGGCAAACCTGTTTTAAAGCTTCCTTTAGTGTCATTCTTTTATGTTCTTTCCCAGCTGTTCAGTCTGGCAACGATTTTAAACACCCATCCCCCACCCTATCCACACCCATGAAACCTAGCCTGTAGCTGCTGTGCATTGACAGCACTGGTTTCAACCAAGCAAGTTAAATGCTGGTATCTAAAAAGAAATGCTTGGAACCCTGAGTGACATTCAAGAGTTTGTAGCTCACTTGTGGGAAGGCACACAAGTATTTTATTTAGAATCTGATCTGCAGGTTCAGGTAACAACATAGTTATGAAGAACAATAAGCTTGCCTACATTGTCCAGCATAGCAACTGGAAAAGTGCGTCATTGCTTATCTGTTGTAACTGTAGAAAAAATAAATAAAAAACAATACTTAGGAACTGGCTATGGATTTGTCTTAATACTGTCTTTGGAATATTACATTTGCTATTATAAAATGAGTAGAAAATTATCTGTTCCCTGGTTGGCTGTGCCCCATGCTTATGTGGAGACAACCACCAGGTTGGGAACCCTTCTTGTAAACAGGGCAGCTATGTATCTATAAGAAAAAATACACAGCACAAATACTCAGGCATTTAACAACTGTGACTTTTTATTCTATGTGCAAAAAAGCAAGTTCCCACAAGTTCGGGTGCCCTATTCCTTCTTCAGGGAAGGAATACTTGTCTTCCTCCCTTGTACAAGATGAAAAGTCTGTCATACTTTCTGAACTGTCTTGTTCTATTGACATACATCACTAGGACGTTTTTCATGCTTAGCATGTGAAGAGATGGTTCATTTACATCATCCAGTTCTGGTGTGGACACTAATAATTTTATTGACTGGTGTGAAAGTCTGATATCACCTTTGGGGTAAACAATGGAATTGTTCTCAGTGCTACATGGTTGTTGTGAAATAGAAGGAATGGTTCTTTGCATGAAAGTGTATGTAGTTTGTAGATCCTTCTTGTTGAGCAGATTGCAACTAGGATACCATTTTGAGGTTTAGCCACTTCAGTTCTATTGAGCTTAGTGGCTCAGAAAATGCTGATATCATGACTTTGACAACTAGGGTGAGATCCCAAGCTGTGGTAACCTGTTTTGCTCTTGGCTGTATGTTAGACACTGCCTTTAGAAAGCATAGCATGTCATTATGGACTCTTGGAGTGACATTACCTATTTGCCTTCAGGCCACCCCATGGCTGCCAGTTGGATCCTCATTAGTGATGGCAGCAGGCCATTGTCCAGGCCTTCTTGTAAATACAAAACTAAATCTGGAATAGATGTCTGCTCCACTGTTATGACTTTCTGTTTACACTACCTGGAGATTATGGCCAATTGCCTTCGTTATGTAGATGTTGTTGACAGCCTTTTTGACTGAATCATGGTGTTGATCACTAAAGGGTGGCACCCAGCTCCTAGCAATCTCTTCCTTTCAGGAGCCAGGCCATTAGTTTTAGGTTCTGAGGACTGGAGTGTCTCATTGACTCTTGATGCAGAATGTCTGGTCTGCTTGGAAGCCTCCATGGGTGGTCCAGTGCCATGGCTACCACCTTTGGGAACCAAGGCGTGAATGGCCAGTAGGGAGTTATTAGTATAACTCATGCCCTGGACTGACCTATCTTCCATAATACCTGTGGTATTAGAAGAAATGTAGTGAATATGTATGCCACTTCAAAGAGCAAGTCCAGAGATAAGACATCTCCCCAGTGATTGGTTCTCCCTGAACCAAGAGTAGAACTTCAGTACTACTTGGGCATTCAGGTTTGTGGCCGTTAGGTCTATCTGGACCAGACACCATCTCCTGTTCATGTCTGAGAATACCTTGGTTTACTTGGTTTACTCTATTTGGTGTAGACATAAGCAGGCAATTGCCCATCTTGAATGTCTCCCACACAGTGTGGGTACATTATCCCTTATTTGAAGTCCAATTGAGATATCTATCCAATCTTGATTAAAAGATGTCAAAATTATTTGAATCTACAACATATTGAAGGGTTTGTTCCATGCCTTGGTGACTCTAACTGTAAAGTAGCCATCCCTTCTACTAGTGTTACCCTTGGGTACTATTAACTGCTTATTGTGAGATCTTAAACAAGGTATGCATTGGTTATATCTAAAGGGACATCAGGTGCTAAGCTTTGGATTTTGCAGGATTTTATAAAGTAGCAGAAGGTCTTTCCTGCTTCTCCTTTCCTCTGGACTAACTAGTCCTGTAACAGATAATTTCTCCTAACTAAATTTTTTTTTAATTTTGGTTTCATTTTTGTGGATTTATGCTGGGCACTCTCAACCAAATCAATGTCTCATCTCAAATAGGGGCACCTAAAGGGTGAACCTGTATCAAGGTGAGTTCTGATGTAAGAACTGTACATGGGCAGGATACATGACTCGCTTCTGTTCCCAAATGAGTGTTTGACACAGGTCAGGATTCTGTTAGTACTAAGTGTAATTTTGCTGCAATGGTCAGTAGATGATAATTTGTTATTGACCATGATGCCCAGGTCTCTTTCACTATCAAAAGATTTTAATGTGATATTATTAAGTGAATAACAATATAGTGGGTTATTGCTACCGAAATGTAATACCATGCATTTATTATGGTTGAACACCATTTTATTAGTCTTGGCCAAGAGTTCAATTGTATGAAGATTAAATACCATGGAAAGGTGTTTGCTGTAAGTATTTATTCCCCTCCAGTTCTGTATTGTCAGCAAATTTATAGAGTAGGTTGGACACTTCAGTGTTAAGATCTGATATGAAGAGATTGAATAGGGTAGGGCCCAAGACTGAACCCTGAGGTACTTCGCTACTAACTGGGCCCATATCTGATAGAACTCTTTTTATGGATACGTATTGTTTTCTATCTTTTACCAGTTATCAATCCATCTAATTAGGTGATGATTGAGCCCCATTTAAAATAATTTCACTATTAATGCATAATGCGGGAATGTATCAAATGCCTTAGCAAAATCTAACATGATGACGTCTGTGGGAATATTGGTATCAAGACTAGTACTGACTGCATTATAGAAACCGACTAAATTGGTGGTGCAAGATAAACCATTAGTATACCTGTGTTGGTAGATGTCAATTAGACCCATTGATTTAATTTCTAATTAAATTCTTCCTTTTATAAAGTGCTCCATGATTTTATAATGAAGAGAGGTTAAACTTATGGGATGGTAGTTGCACACGGAACCCCTATTTCCCTTTTTTTGTATTGGGATAATAATTGCTAATCTCCAATCACTGGGTACATCACCAGTTTCAATAGATTTGTTGAAAAGAATTGTAAGGGGGTGGATATGACCGACAACATTTCCAATTAAGAATCTAGACTGAATGTTTTTGGGTCCTACAGTGGTATTGACTGTAAATTTTTTTATAGAAGATTCAATCTCCTCTTTGGTAAAGTGTATACTGGGATTCTCAATGACTAACATTGTACCAGGATTGTTACCCTTGTCATTGAAAACAGAGCAAAAGTATTCATTGAAAGTGTTTGCTGTTGTTTTCTCATCCTCGATAATGGAACCGTTAATGACCAATGGTCCAACATATTCATTTTTTGGGCAATTGACATAAGAAAAAAAGGTTTTTTTATTCCCCTTTGTATGGGCAGTTTTAAAATCGATCTTATATTTTTCTTTTTGAATCATTTATTTAAGATTTTTTAGTTAAGTTTTGTAGTGAGTTCTAGCCAAGGTGGAGTTATCTTTTTTTAAGTTTCCTAAAAGCTTTTTCCTTTTCCTTATTTGTTGTTTAATTGGTGTGGTTAACCAGATTGGGACCCCCAACCCTTTTGTTGTGTTTGACTGTTTTAGGAACAAAGGAGTTTTCTAAGTTAATAATTGTGTTTTTGATTATGGCCTAAGTGCTTTTAACCAAAAGGCTATCTGTTATGCGTTCCCAATTAATTGCTTTTAAAGCATCATGGATACTTCCAAAGTCAGCCTTATTGCAACTACTAAATGTTTGCGTACTAGAGGGTTTGGGTTTACCAATGTTGAAGGAGAATTGAATTGAATTATGATCGCTGCCTCCTAGTGGGCAGCCAAGCCTAATGTCAGTGTGGTCAATATTTAGGTTGGTAATAACTAAATCAAGTATATTTTTGCCTCTAGTAGGATACATAACTAATTGATTGAGGCCTAAACTAGTGATTGTGTTGATAAACTCACATTCCTGACTATTGGTACCTGACAAGTTTTCCAATTTATTCCTGGGAAGTTGAAATCCCCAATGATAATGGAATAATTTGTATCACATATTAATTCAATCTCCTTGGATAAGATGGTATTGTATTCTGGCCCAGAATTTGGAGGTTTATAAAGTTAACAAATAGTATCTTGGGTCAATTATTTATTAGAAGCTGAATCCAAATGCTTTCTATTTCTGTAGTTGTATTATTAGGTGGTATAATTTGATGACAATCAAGAGTGTCCTTAGCATATATACAAATACCACCACCGCGTTTGTTACTTCTGTTGTTAATAAAGAGTCTGTACCCCCTATTTCTTTGCTCCACTCATTAGCCTTGTACCACCATGTTTCAGATCAGTTTCATTCCTCAACATAATTGCCTCTAGCTCAAGTTTTTTAAGGAGACTGAGGTGCCTGGCATTTACCTGCAGTATTCTGCATTGCTCAGTCTTAGCAATAGGGCAATTTTTGATGTTTGTAGCAGAAGCTACCATACCCGTATCCCCCTTCAAATAGAGTTTAAAGGCTTGTTAATGTGGGATAATATCTTTTTTCTTAAAACCAAGCTCACTCTCTGGCTCAGATGCAAGCCATCCCAACTAAATAAGCTAGGATTATTGTTGTAGGTCTCCCAGTGTGTCAAACATGTGTACCCACTGTGGAGTGACCATTTCCTTATCCACTCATTTAGTTGTTTAATTTTGTTATTTTTTGTGAGACTTGCCCTAGGTGCTGGGAGGATTTCAGAAAAACAAATCTCACTCCCTTTATCTTTTAATTTATTGGTAAGATTCATGTATTCCTGTTTTATTTCCTCAATGCTGTGTCTATTAATATTATTTGCACCAACATGTGTAACCACAAGAGGGTTGGAGCCTGCATCTTTCATTATATTATTTAACATACTGGTGATATCAGCAATTTGTGCCCACCTGAAAGTGTTACAGGTTTGGTTGGCCTTTTCAGGTCCACATATAATGTGGTCAATGTATTTTGTAATAGAGTCACCCAGCACATAAATTTGACATGGCAAGGATGTGGCAGAGGATATAGCCATGTCATCAGGTGTAGGGTTTATAATATTGGTGTCATTCATTGATACTCTTAATGGGACCTGGTTGTGGCTTATCTTACTTGTTACATTATCATTACTATCCTTAGACCTCGATTCTGAATTCAGGGTGACTGAGTTAGATGCTATTTCTTCCATAGGAGAAGAATACGATGGTCTATTCCTTATTTGATTAGCAGAATTTCCAGCACCCGGTGGGTAGGAGACTGGCTGCAATATTGTATTCCCTGTCTGAATCGGTGGACAATGCTCAGTATTGAACTGGTCATTGTTAAAAGCTCTAAAGTGGGTTTAACATTAATATTCCTGGGTCAACTGATTGATGACTGGTGCCTACTCTCTGAATGTCCAAGTTTTTATCTGAAATATTGGCCATGTGTGTCTCCTCTACACAGGGTTGAATCAGGTTATCCTGCGGATCATTTTGCAAGGGTAGGAAATGGTTACAAGTATTAATTTCAACGTTCATGGCTCTTTGACCTTTCTTTAGTTGATATTTATAACCAATTTGGACCAGTGTTCTCCTTCAGCTGGAAACTCATCATCCTCTCTGACCCATTTTTTAGTCATGCCTAAGTCATTATTTACCATAGATAGCACCGCAGCAGGGTCTGTTGTTGGTGTTCGAGTACTGTATTTACAGTAAGCCTGGTAAAGCAGGGCCAGAGGTAAACCAAGTAATTGTTCTTTGTGATGATGTTTGAGAGCTATTTATATCAGATATTCTACAAGCCATATCCTTCTGCCCCTTTTCAATGATTGCTAATTTTTCACTGAAGGTGCTAAGTTGAGTCTCCAAGTTGGAAATGTACTCACACTTCTCCTATATAAAGATATTGCAGCTTGTATTCTTATACTCTGTTTTGTACATTAGACATCATTGATATTTAATTCCCACTATCCCATCATTAGTCATGATATTATTTGCCATAATGTGCAGTTATGCTAACCTGCTGGTGAAGATACCATTCTTCCAGGTAGATTTGTTGCCCGCTCAACTAGTCCACCATATTGTTAAGCTTCCCAGTAAGATGTATTGCAGTGATATGGGCTAAGTTGCTTTGTGCCCAGTTTAACACCATTGTGGCCTCTTATTGTACTTCCTTGCTCTTTGTCCCTCCTAGTTTGACTACTGTTCCCTTGTTACTGGAGTGTATTAGTATGTTATTTTTATTGCTTCTCCCTTGGAAGTGGATTAAGACACTGTATACTACCCTCATCTCCAGCATGTTGATGGGCAGTCTCAATTCCGCTCTGGATCATTTTCCTTGTGCTGTGTGTGAGTGTAATGCTGCTCCCCATCCTGTTAGGCTGGCACCAGTGTTAATTATGAAATTGTGTTGGATAGCTAACACTACTTCCTTTGTGAAATTTGTCTAATTTACCCACCAGTGTAGGGATTTGTGGACTATTGGGGGAATCAATACTTTGGTCAAGAGCTCATAGACTACTTAAGTTCCTTGTTGGATGGCCAGCAGTAGCAGTAGTCTCATGTTCCAACATGTCTACTGAACTAGGTCGATACATGATGCCATAATTCCCATTTCTTGAGCTATATGTTTAGAGTTGGGGGCTGGTTGTGTTGTAGGCTTGATGTCTGTAGAATCATGTTCTGTACTCTTTTGTTGGAGGGGCAAACCTAACATTTAGCCATGTTTAGCAATGGTCACAGGAGTTATATGCATTGTCTGGGTGTGAGACTGCTCTTTAGCCTGTTTGCTACCCACTCATGACTTTCTAGACACTGATAGACAGTTTGAGTCCATCTGTGGGATTGGGAGGGTGACCTGGTTCAGATGAGCCAGTCTTCCATGTAGGGAATTACTTGGATGCCTTGTTCCCTCATCTTGGTGGCCATGACTTCTGACCCTTTGTGGAGACCCTTGCAACTTAGCTAGGCCAAATGGGCAAGCTTGATCATGGTAATTTTGTTCCGTTTTGTAACATCTCAATTATCTGTGGCGAGATGGTCAGATTGGAATGTGAAAGTAAGCATGCTTCATATTGATTGATGTCAGATAATCCCCTGGCCAAATTGCCTTAAGTGTGGATCTTATCATCTCCATTTTGAACTCCATGTGCTGGATGAATTGGTTTAAAAATGTAAAGTCTTGCATGGGGTGTAAGTCACTTGTTTTCTGTGGTACTGTAAATAATATTGAATGTATTACTTTGCCTCTCTCTTCCTCTGGTACCACTGTGATGGCCTTGGTCATGATAAGGTTGTTTAGAATCTGTCATGCCTGTTCTGGGCTTACCATTCTTTTTGAAATGGGTGATGTTATCAGGCAGTCTTATACTGTTTTTCTTCCACTTCTTTAACATAGCATTTTTGTACCACTTCTAAGACTATTTGTCTTGAGTTGTTGTTCTCCATTTGTTTGTGAGCTGAAGTAGTCTTGTTCCTATTGGTGGGTGGTTCTGGGCTTGGTCTGCTGGGCACAGTCATTAACTGGAATGTTGTTCGGATTTGAAGGAGCAGTTGTAGTGACTGCTGTTACAGTTGTTGTGGTTCCTGAACCTGCTGTTGGTGTTGCTTGCAAAGAAGGATCAAACATTATTTCAGTTGCTATTAAAACATTGGCACCTGTCTCGAAAGTTTCAATTGTTTCAAAATCTGTCCCATGAAGGTAGGCATGTGGTTCTTGTGTTGCCATCCTTTTCTAGAGTTTTCTGTCCTCTGTTGCTTTCAGGAATTTCTCTAGACTGTCACCGAAAAGGTGGCCTCCTTTAAAGTTCTTGTAAAGGTGGAGCATTATCTTAGTCTCTGTGTCCGCCTCCCATTGTGTCAGTCATAGGGTTCTTCTTGCTCTTTTTGCCATGGCTGCTGCCCATGCTTTTATTTTTTAGGAAGTCTACAGCCATGTCAGCCAAATATTTGGTGGACTGGATTGACTGCTCTATTAGTTGTACCTTGGTGGATTTGGGTGCATGAGTCTTGTGCACATCCTGCTTTTATGCCAGCTGTGCTCTTGCAGCATAAATAGCCATGGTGGTGGCTTCAGCTAGTTAACCGCTCTTCTTGGGCATTTCCTAGACCTTGTGATCCACTGGGTCCTTGAGGCCAGTGGCTCCATCTAATGGGAGTATTGTTTTCTTGTTCAAGGTAGTAATTTGGGGTCAACCAGTGGAGCATTTATACCAAAGTTTGTCCTCCTGTAGAAGATACATCTTGTTCCAGGAACATCTCCCTGGGATCCTAGACTGTTATGCTCCTTTCCACTCTTTAGCCATCACTTTGTCGATTGACTTGCAGACTGGGAATGAGTCTGGTCTTGATCTTGGGGTGGAGTGATGGTACCAGTTTAGTTACTGGTGAGGGTGGGGGAACATCGAACCCCACTGTTGTCTTGCTGTTCCTCATCAGATTGTAGACCTGGTTGGAAAAACACATCTTCTCTATGAATGTTTACAGGTCCTGTTCCATGTCAGATTTGTCATCCAACTCCTTGCCAGACATTTTCTGAATCTGGTTTACCACTATCAGTTCATGGTTGAGTCAGAATAGGCTCTGACTGGGTATGGTTGCATGGATTGGCTATTTCTGACAGTTTTTCCATAATGGTCACCATGTATTGCTGCTTGACCCATATGAAGGTCATGGTGGGCTGCTGGTTTTGCAGCAGTAGGGATGTTATGTTGGGCAGCTCACAGATGCTTTTTTTCTAGGTCTGCCTTGCTGGTAGATTTGCTGGTAGTAATACATCTGTATGCTTGTATCTTGCGATGAGCTTCTAGGCTCCTTATTGGTGTACATTGGATCTGACAAGTCCAGTGGATCATCAGAGGAGCATGTGTGATACAGTGGTCCAGTTTGGGACGGTAACAGAGGGATGCTACATGTACAGTACTTCTTTTCCTTTAGCATGATTCATGCATAAAGGAGATGTGAGGGAAAGGGGGCTGAGTCAGTACGTACTACATAATGTGTGTCATGTAGTACAACATAAATCATTCCAGTGACATACATGACTGTTAATGCATTACAGGGCTGTTGGCTGGCATTGCATTGCTATGCTTAGACTTGCCTCTTGGTCGGTCTAATATCTATCGCTGTTGATGTGACATTTGTGTATGTCATTTATAGAGCAAATGGCATGCACTGAAAGTCTGCTGACAGTAGAAAGTAATATAGACTGTGAGTATTGCCATTCATAATGTGGTTGCTGGAAGTGATGCAAAATGGGTCACTTCTGGTGGTTGACAACAGTCAGGCACACATTTTAGGTTTTTGAGAAGCCCACCAGCAGTGATGTGAATTGGGGCACTTCCGTCAGCTGGGAATCAGCTATGTAGTCTACAGAAGAATTCAGTACCATTTTCAATATGGCTGCCGGAAATGTGATGTTAGTTGGGTCACTTCCAGCAGCTTTGAAACAAGTAAGGCACTGCACCAAGATAGCGCCATGTTCAAAATAGCTGCCAGAAGTGACTTGAACTCAGTCACTTCTAGAGGCTGGTTAGCATTACAGAGTCTTGGAGCCAAAGAAAAAGTGGTTGTTTGAGTGGCACGGTTGAAATTTGGGCACAAGCGGACCATCCCTAGCTCATACTGCATGTGTTGTGTATGTTGGGATGAAGCATCTGTCTGCTCTGTCTATTTTTTCCCATACCCCAAATAAGATGATGCAAATGTGTAGTGTGCCTGCTCTGATTGCCACGCATCATGACATCATCGACATTGACACTGCAGCGTCTAGTGCCTCAGAGCAAGTGCACTAGAAGGGGTAGCAAATGACTGAGAAACTGAGGAGGCAGGGGGAGGGTGCACAGCTGTGCTCTGTGCTGGGCTAGTAATGGCATTCCGTGCTACTGTAAACATTCAGTAAGCCAAGTAGTGCTTAAATATGGGCACCAATGTGGTCTGCCTGCATGGCCTCCTCTCTGCCCCTACTAAGCTACTGCAGGGTGAATGAAAAGTAAGCAGACCTGGAGCCACTGGCAGGGGCCCCAGGTTCTCACCTTACATATTACCTAGTCTTTCAGCTGCAGTGAGGGCCCTGCTACCAGGAGAGCACTCCACTGCAGTAGGACACACTGCACAGTTGGGGACCTCTAGATAAAGGGTCACACACGTACAGGCTGACTCCACTGGTAGGGGAGTCAGGTGTGGCAGTAAGCCAGACCACCTGAGGCATGTAATTTAAATTTAAAGGTACAGCATGCTTTACAAAGGGATTTCCATGAATTTAAAGCCATAGTGACCCTATTCTAAATTAAATATAAAACCTGACATCCCAATATGAAGCTGGCCTTGGACAGAGCAGGTAACCAGCATAGAACAGTAAGATGCAATCAAGTGAGGGAAATCAATATTTTTAATACATATATAAAAAGCCTGATATTGCCAAGATGAGTTCACCACAAACCTAATAAAGTGGGCAGCCTCCACACCTCCACATTGTACCAACTAAATCCCCTTCCTATGGACTCCACATCCTCCCGCTGTGCATGGCTGTTCAAAGTCCCCTATCTAATGCCTATAAGCCTAATGTATTTATGAAAGAATTCTACTTATGCCATACCTCCTTATCTTTGATTAGAGGTACCCCAGTTTGCATGTTTACAATATCCTATCAGTATCAGATCCACAGAGTGTCACTGGGAGAGAGATTTGCTGCTCAGTCACTGTGTGAAAAGTCCTATCCTGTATAACTCCAGCTACAGTTTTACTGATATTTCCATGTTTTCAGTAAAACACGTTTTTCCGTTTTGGAACCTACCAAGACCAATCTACCTTCACCACAGCTACTGCTGTGTTAATATTCCCTAACAACACATTTACAGTTGTACAAATGATGACGAGAGCAGATTACCCTCTGTGGATGAACCCAGAGAGATGCTACCTTGGATCAGATGACAAACTGGTGAGAGGTCCCTGTGGCTCTGGAGAGCACTCGGTGGACACCCTGCAGATCCTGACTTCCTGCATCATAGTCCTCACTTGTTGGGGTCACTCATGTGAGAGACTGCTGGGAATTGTTGGACTTAAGCAATGCATATACAATATTTTGATTGTGCATAAGATAACTGGAGTGGTAGTCTGAAAAAAGGAGTGCCTAGTTCATTCAAAGAAATACTCAAACAAACAATATAACAGAGCACTCAGACTGGGTGGGGGTGTTGAGTATTGTCAAACCCTGCTTCAGTCCAGATTTACTAGTTAAGAAAAAACTGCTTGTACAGAAAACGATTAGTTATATAAACCATTTAATATGGGCAGACCTCAGCATGCTAGTGACCATTACCCACCCCCCCATACCCCTAGATTTGGGTTACAGGGCTTGCAGGCAGATTTTTCCTAAATTGGTAAATCTGGACTGAAGCAGGGTTTGACAGTTATCAGTCGCCTTCTGAGTGATCTGTCATATTATTTGTCTGAGGATTTAAATAGCAGATTGCTAGTGACTTATTTGCACTAGGCAGTCAAGTGACCTTAGCCTCCCCACAGGAAATAGTGCTGCTTGTGACCACTGTATCTCCTGTCCCACTTTCTCCCAATAATTTCCCCTCCTCCTAACCTCACATATCCCTGCCCCTATAGGCAAAGCAGCAGTTTTTTTTTACTTTAAAAATAGAAGTGTAAGCTCTCTGCCCAATCACTGCTGCTTCCCAGCTTCTGTTCTCCGAGTGCAATGAGCTGGCTCTTGAAATGAAATTTAAATAAAGTCTGCTAGTCCCTGACCCATGCTAAGAAGTCACATGAACTTGACCCTCTTGGAAATTGTGTAGGTTGTGGCTGCTGACTCTCCCACCCTGCTTTCTCCCAGTATTTTGTCCCCAGGCCCCAAAAGACAAATCGGAAATTTGATTTGTTTTACTTACAGGGAACTGTCATTTTAGTTATGGTTTCAAGGCAAAATACAGTTTGGCATACTTGTATCAATGTTTGTGTTTTTAAAGTACATTTTTTAAATTGTGGTTAATTGTTGTGTTTGTGACTGCCCCATATAATAAAAAACTGTGCACACTGCATTGGGATATATCAACTCTTCAAGATACACAGTAGCTTTTGGTCCTAATTGCATGTTATAAAATTCAATAAACAAAACGTTCACGAAAAAAAAAAATAGAATATGGGCTCTTTATCCTATCATAACCACTTTCTGGAGTTGGCACTTCAAGTGCACTGGCCTGGTACTTGTAACAAAATTGAAAGGAAGCCTGCAAATGCCTAGTTGGTGCTAGACAGTCACAGAACCTTGGCACCCCACAGAAATGGCACTGCTTATTATGGGTGCCGACTTTCCTGTCACATTTCCTCCCACAATTCCCTCCCTCTTCCTTTCCTCCCTTACCCTCCAAAGACAAATCTGCACAATTATTTACTTTTAAAACAGAGCATGGGCTCTCTGCCCTCTCATTGCTACTTCCTGGCTTCTGCTCTCCAAGTGGGCTGACATGGCACTTGAACTGAATTTAGAGAAAGACTGCCAGTACCTGATTGTTGATGGGAAGCAATGTGACCTTCAGATCCCCCACAGAAATATTTTTTTATAGAACTTTAATTTATTAGAACATGTTAATGGATCAGTGCCTGGTCTTGTACCATATATGTCATTTTATAGTATTTGCATCTGTACTAATCACTGATTTTGTCTCCTTTTCTTATGTCTAGGAGTAGATAAAGCCATTACAGTGCAGGTCTCTGCCATGCTATATTTGCAATTTCATTAAGTATTTTTTCAAGAAGCATGATTTGTACAAGCAAATAGTACAGATGTGGATGTGTAGATACAGGTATTGTAGTTTGGATTGGAAATAGGGATATTTTTTTGTTTCTACCCTGCCCTGTAACAGGCCATTCCTTCGGGCTATGAATTGTTAACCTCCACCTGCTGGGCCATCTTCTTTATCACCTATTGGTTCCACATCCCGTCAGACCCAATGTTACCCTGCTAGGGGGGGTCCTCCCTCACTGGGGGTGGAGGAGGGGGGAGAGGGTTCCACAGCCTTGACCAGAAATATGAGGGAGGGTTATGGGGATCAAAGGGGGTGCTGTGAGAGGTGACGTGACCCGAGGGGAATGTGGCGGCTGTCATCCTGTCAGCTGGGAAGGTGATTTTCTGCTTCTCTAGGGCCTCTCCCACATCCTACAATCATACAGCTGCTGCAGTGGTGTCCTAGGGGCAGCGACATTTGGCAGCATGTTGAGGCTCATGCTTCCAAGCATACCTCTGCTAATCACCTCCAGTAGCCACCGATCAGATAGTCCAGTATGCTCCCCCAAGGAGGAAAGCATCCAAAGGGTGCTCTAACTCCCTCCCCACCAGTCTCTGCTCCTGATGTCTGGGCTTGGGTCATGAGCCAAGGTCACCAGAATGCCAGAGCAATGCCCCATCAGTCAGAAATGGGGATTTAATGCAAAAAAAATTGTATTCAGTAGTGTATGAATCTGACTGGTAATCAATTATTTAATGCTTGTTCATTGCGAATCTATCTTTTGAGTCAGTTTGTTTCAAATATTTTGAGAACTTTGATTTAGGAGCACAGAGAGGGGTGGGTTGGCCATCTGTTTTTGATCTGCTGTGGGATTCTCGGCATACTGATGGGAGTTTCCAGGTCTTTTCAGAGTTTAACTGTTAGGGGTGAGGAAGGTGCGGGCTGTACGGCCATCCTCATATGCTGGCCTCTGGGGTATGTGGGTGATTTCCTGCAGGAGCTGATGGATTTCATGGGCAACCAGATGTTTGATGCCCCCAAGCTTTTAGTGTTGGGGAACTTCAGTCCTTGGGTTGATGATGAACTTTGCCCTTTGGTCAGTAGCTCCTCCAATTGATGTTATCACTGGGATTTACACAGGTGGTTGTCTCTGTGACTCACCTGCATAGTAGCACATTGGACCTGGTCTTATCATCAAGGCTTGATATAAGTGTCGTCAAAGCTGATCCTGTCATTTGGTTGAATCATGACATTGTATCTTTCCTTTTGTGGCACCCCCGGCTTAATATCTCTCCAGTAGAAATGGTCTGGTACTACCTGAAATTTAATCGGAGCCTCGCAAACTCCATGCAGTACTGGACATCATGGTCATGGTGACTGCTTGTGCTCAGGTAGCTGAGAAAGCCATGGAGCACTATAACACTGTTCTTGCAGCTGCCTTGGACTCTCTAGCACCCTTCTGTATCTGTCCATTGACCTCCCACTGCAGCTCACCATGGTACTCTGAGGACCTGAGGCAGTTGAAGACTAAGGGACAGAAGTTAGAGCATTCTTGGTAGAAATCCCATTCTGAAGAGGACAATTTGGCTCTGAGAACTCACCACAGTGAAAATCAGAGGGCGATTTGATTGAAAAAGACAGAGCTACTGTCAAGGACTATTGCTACAAGCAATAATCCGCCATCTCAGCTTTTTCGTATTGTAGAAAGACCGTTAAATCTGGCCTGTCTGTAGTCCAAATGAACTTTTTGTGCAGAGAGGTGCGATGAGTTTAGTCATTTTTTACTTGACAAGGTGATCTACATTCAGATTGCTTCAAGGAACCTGTCATGGGCCAGTGATATCCAAAGAGGGAGAGTCAATGATGATCTGTCATCCTTGGCTGAGTTCTGCCCATTTGTAGAAGAGCAGAAAGTCCAGGTGATCTTGGGTTTGTGCCCCAATTACTATATGCTGGATCTTGGGCCTACTTGGTAGCCTTGAACCCTAGGTCCCGTCTATACTGAGATTGTCTGGTGTTTCTTGAGGGAAGGTGCTTTTCCATTAACTCTAAAAAGGTAGGTCACGTGATGCAGTGTGGCTGGTAGCTGCTTTCTCCTGAGCTCCCAAACAACAACCCAGCTAAACGTTTCTTTTTCCTGCTCCATAATATTTGATTAGCGATCTCATACTGCTGGAGCGATCCTGAGCACCTGTGGAACCCTAAGACAAAATTAAAAATGAAGGCGACTGCTGTAATCGACGGATTTAGCCATGGACTCAGATATGAAGTCACCCGGAGTAAAGCATACTCCACCCACGTCGCCAGAGAAAAGCGCCAAGAAGGCCAGGAACACTAATTCGGGGCAATCACCGAAGCAAACGTCTCTTGCTTCCCAAAACAACCTGCTTACGGAAGACAGATTTCTCCAGGAGCTTCTGCCCTTTCGGGAAACTCTCCAGGAAATCTCCTGCAAATCAAACCATCAGGAACGACTGCTGCTCTATCAAGGAGGGTGGGTGACATGGAAGCAAGAACTTCATCTCTCAAAACTGGAAGGACAGGACGGACCCAGAAATAATCAAACTAAGGCAACAGCTTCAAAAACTACAACTGAAAACTGAAGACTTGGAGGGCAGAAGTAGGAGGAACAACATATTAATACTTGGCCTGCCTGAGTCGGAGGAAGGTGGGGACACCATTAAATTTGTTCAGCAGCTTCTCAACAAAATAATTGGTCCTTCCTCTTAATCAGCAATATCACATTGAGAGGGCACATCGATCCTTGAAGCCGAAACCCCCGCCGGGTGTACCCCCCCGACCGATTATAATCAGGTTCCTCAGCTTCGTTGAGAAGCAACACGTTCTGCTAAAAGTAAAGGAGCTAGAATCAATTCAGTGGGAACGAAATAAAATCCGAATCACGCAAGACCTTCCATATGAGACCCGCCAAAAGAGAGCAGCCTTTCACCCTATAGTGAAAAAACTAATTGCAGCTGGCATAAAATTCAGGATGAACTATCCGGCGAAACTACTCGTATCTTTGGATGGTGTCTGGCAGGCTTATGATTCACCGGATCAAGCGCTACCCGACCTTGCCAAGAGGCTCCCGAATCTCTTTAATGGAGACTGATTTTTATGTACATTAAGTTTGGTTATAGACAGCTGTTATGCCTCCAAGTTGTGGTTTATTTTGCTTGATCTTCTTCGGTTAGGTTATCTTTTACAATTGTAATCAAGGCTGGCTTACCTGGTTTTCCTTATGGAGAGGGCAGAGGTAGTAGGGTGGTGGTGATGTAGATGTAGGCCCCAGGGCTCATGAGGCCTAGTTTGACCCAGGAGTCCTGTCTGCACACCATTGCTGGGGTAGGAGGAACTAGTATAAGTGGGGACGGTTCCTGAGGGTGCATTAGAAGTCGGACCGTTGGGTCCGTCTGCGTTCTTCCGACTAATACTTCCTCTATAGGCTTTTCCCATTAAGTCATCGTGTAGACCTCATCGTTCATTTCCTTATAAATGCTGGGGCTAAGTTCAGGAAACCGACGACCTTATACGACAGGAGTCGCCCTCTGTTGCCCTCGCAATCGGATTAGGACGGGCTGGAGTTCACGGTGGTAAGCTTTTTTCAAGTTGCTAATTTAGTTGAACAAACAAGTGTGGATCAATGTCCTAAGGCTCAATAGTTAATGGGGCGAATACAGTGCAAGATTAATGCTGGGTTGGGGGGGGCTCAGGTTGGGAGTTAGGCTCTAGGGAACCTGTCTCATGGCCTTAGTTGGGAGTTAGGGATACCTGGGCCCAAATCTGGTGGGACGACCACTTTATTTCCTCTTAGGTGCAGTCACAAACCAGGGTGGTCCTATAGGTTTGAACGAAGACTTAAATATCAAGAGGCTTACTTTGGGCTAAGGTACCCTTGAGGGGGTCCCGTCTCTAGGCTATAGCTGGGTGTTTTACTGGATAGGGTTAGTTTTGGGACCGCATGTAAATAGTTTTTGGGGTAGCTGGGAGGATGGGTTGGGTAAATCTCAGGGTGGAGGGTGGGGAGGGCCTACGATCAGTACTGATTACATTGGTCACGTTAACTTTTCATTGGGGGTGGGGAGGGTATTATGCAGTAGTGTGTTCTATGGTTACCTCAACTTAATTCTACTTCCGCTTGGCTCTATTCAATGGCTATGCAGCCTTAGTCATGTGGCTGGTCATTTCTTACTGTACTGATTGGGGTGCTCAGTGGGGGGGTTATGAGGGGTGGTCGGAAGGTGCCACTACTCAGGGGTTTGATTTGCAAGGCCATGGATGGTAATTGTTCATATTGTTTCCTTCCACGATTGTTAAATGGCTTTAGGTCACATTAAATTTACTACATGGAACGTCAGGGGTATTAGGGAGGTATTAAAGAAAAGACAAATTTTATTGAACTGTTCGCTTACAGGTGTGGACATTTTATTTTTGCAGGAAACCCATATTTTAGCCTCTGAGGCCAAACTGCTACGGTGTCATGGTTTCTCCCAGGTTTTTGTTTCAGAGGGGTCCACAGGCAGTAGGGGTGTGGCTATCATGTTGAAATGTAACATATCATTTGTTCCAGAGAAATGTATTAAAGATTCAGAAGGCAGATTTGTATTAGTTAAAGGTATACTCAATAATTTGGGAGTGGTTCTGGGGGCCATATATTGCCCAGTTGGTGGGGACCCTAACTTCATTATGCAGTTAATGGCAAGATTAAGTGAGCTTTTGCCAATGGTTTTCATCTTGGGAGGGGACTGGAATACTTCCCCTTCACAACTTCTCGATAAAACTTATAGGCCCATAAGACCATCCACGCCCGCCCAACTGGCCCTCCAGGACTTTTGTAACCTGTTGGGTTTGAGCGATCCTTGGAGAATCTTGAATCCCTCCAGTCGAAGTTACACGTACTACTCTCCAATTCATAAGTCTTGGTCAAGGCTAGACTATCTGTTGGTGAGCACGGGGCTTTTGGCTAATATCTCTCTTTCTGGCATAGAGCCGATTGTCATTTCGGACCATGCCATGGCATGGATGAAGTTATCCCCCAATCCCCCCAGTCAGAGGGACACCTCTTGGAAACTCAATACACAACTTTTGAAGGATGAGCAGATTGTTGCTCATCTCCAATCTTTGATATCGTCCTTTCTCGAGACCAATCAAGGCTCAATTCCCAGGGATGATCTAGTATGGTGTGCGCTTAAATGTTTTCTCAGAGGCGAGTTTATTAAAATAGCTACTAAAAGAAAGAGGCTGAGGGAGGAGAGAATTACTCTTCTGGCTAACCGAATTAAATTGGCTGAAAGTGCCCTCTCTTCCTCCAACTCTCAAGCTGACATAGAGAACCTATGCAGGATCCGGAATGAGTACGAAGACCTGATTAAAGAAAAAACAGAATACGCTATTTTAAAATCTAAAACGCGATACCTCGACCAAGGTGAGAAACCCGGGAGATTATTAGCTCTCAGATTAAGGGAGGTAGAAAGCTCTAGGTTAATCCCTGCCTTAAAGGCGGCTGACGGTTCAATTAAAACTAAACCAAGAGAGATAGCAAAAATCTTTGAAGACTTTTACAAAGATTTATATAGTAACAATTCTTCTTCAGCTCCATTGACGAACCCGGAAAACTTTTTGGCAGGGCTCCCTCTCACAAAACTGCACCCCAGTCACTGTGATGTACTTTCCTCTCCTATCACGTTAGGGGAGACAGAGGAAGTCATCCGAAATCTTCCCATCGACAAATCACCAGGACCCGACGGCCTTCCCCCCAATTTCTACTAAACATTCTGCAAGGAGCTTGCTCCTGCACTTCTTAAGCTATTTAACTATATTCTTTCATTGGCACAACTGGATCCCTCGTTGCTGGAGGCCACCATAATTCTAATCCCAAAACCGGATAAACCTAAACTGGATCCAGCCAGCTATAGGCCAATATCACTACTTAATTATGATATTAAAATTTTAACCAAAATTCTCTCCTTAAGAATCAAACAGGTATGGCAGGTGTTGCTGAGTCAAGAGCAAGTGGGCTTCGTCCAAGGGAGATCAGCTACGGACCATCTGCGCACACTTACCCACATTTTTCATGTGGCTCAGGAGTCCCAGGTACCTATGGCTCTAGTTGCTTTGGATGCAGAGAAAGCCTTTGACCGGGTTAGCTGGGAGTTCCTGTGGATTACCCTTAATAAAATGGGTTTCCCCGAGAAGTTTATCAGCTGGATAAAGGCGATCTATAGCTCGCCCTCTGCGAGGGTCTACTGCAATGGGGTGTTCTCGCTTTATTCTATTTTCCGGTACTCGTCAGGGATGTCCCTTGTCTCCTTATCTATTTAATTTATACCTAGAGCCTCTATTGCTTCATATCAAAAATTCTCCTAAAATTTCTGGTTGTGTAATTGCTCAACGAGATTTGACCCTCTCAGTTTTCGCGGACGACATTCTCTTACACCTTTCAAACCCCGAAACTTCTTTAGGGGAGGTATTGCGTATAATCAACCTTTTTGGTAACGCAGCCAACTATAGGCTGAATTTATCTAAATCGGTGATATTCCCACTTAATTCACTCCAACTCCAAGCTAATGTCTCCCAATTTGGTATGAAATGGGCCCCAAACCACCTCAAATACTTAGGTATTTATTTGGCACGGGATGAGGAGATGATCAAGAAGCTCAACCTGGACGACCTGTTAGATAATATTCAAAAGGACCTCAACAGATGGGATAACCTTCCCCTTGCAATTGGAGGACGACATATAATCAAAATGAATGTTCTTCCACTAATCTTTTACCCTTGAATCTTCTCAACATCTGGCTTCCTAAATCCTACTTTCAGAAATTACATTCAATTGTGACCAAATTTATTTGGGGTGGCAAAAAACCTAGAAGATCCTTCATCAAGCTCTGTCTACCCAAAGACAAGGGAGGCCTTAGGTTGCCTAACTTCCGCTTATACTATTGGGCCAGTCATTTAGCTAAAATGGCTAGGTGGATCGGACCCCCGAATGAGTATTACACGCCCGCATGGTTAGATCTGGAGCTTAGATTGTTGAGGGAACATAATATTTCTCCCCAGCATATCTTTTACTATAGTTTTTCCTCCCTTTCGGAGGCTCTTCACAACTCAGTGATAGGGGTGTCCGTTAAAGTCTTAACTCAACTCTGGAACTTCCTTAAAATCCCATATACTAGGGATCAGGCCCAGCCATTGGTCCTTAACCCCAATATTAGAATAAGTCGGACACATATTGCCAGTGACTTGGCTCCTCACAAATTCAGGACCTTCTGGTCGAGGATCTCTACTTTCAGGGTCTCTTGGTTCCTCTAGTGACATTCTAACAAATTTATGTTTACCTCCCCAAAATATATTCAAGATTTATCAATTACGACACCTAATAGGTAAAAACTTTGGGCTGGAAAGTCTACCCTCTCAGGTTAGGCCTTTCCTGGAGCAACTTAGGAATTCTGATACTAATACCCACTGTATAGCTAGGCTATACAATTATTTCCTATCTACAAAGTTTCCTGATCCCTTGGATGGATCCAGAACATGGGTCTCTCGCTTCTCTGGTCTTTCCCTCTCCTGGACTCATATATGGCGTGATGTATACAGATATCTTACTTTGGATAGGAATAGATTAATCCAGTTTTACATCTTAAACAATATGTACTACACACCACTGAAGTTAGCCAAATTTGACAGATCAAAATCTGACAGATGTACCAGATGTGGCTTAGAGTGGGGATTTACTACATATTTTGGTCATAGTCAAAATTGCCCTCATTATGGCATGCAATTCGTAATGGTCTGGATCCAATTCTGGGTCTGGATGAATTATTTACAGCTGAGATTTGCATTTTTGGTTTATATTCGAATATTAGGTGCACAGAACGGAAATTTCACATAGCCATAATTTCAATGGCAGTTAAAAGGCTAGTGCTTAGACACTGGCTAGACCAAGTGGCTATTTCTTATAATGAATGGCTGGAGGAAATCTCCTTGTGTTTCAAGATGGAAAGATTAATAGCCAATTCTAGACATGCCATGCCTATGTTTCAGAAAAAATGGGGCAAGTTATACGCTTTGTATCTTCATTGATTTCTTTAGTTAGTGCCCCTGACGGACTCAGGAAGTGATGTCTCTATGTGACTATTTTCTCCTTGTTGGATATTGTTCCATGGCGCTAATTAACAGTCCTCCAGGTTCACCTGAGCTAGAGGCACCTTCCGGGAGGGTTGGGGGTGGTGGGGGTGTACTTTGTCATTGTTCTTTCCATTTACTGTATACAAATGGAATTTGGTTTTGCTTCGCTTTATCAATTGTACCATATACTTGGCTTCTTTTTGTAAAATAATAAAGCTTTGAATTTCAAAAAAAACTCTAAAAAGGTAGTGGTGAAGCCCCTCCTGAAGAAACCAGCTTTTGATCCTGTCAGTCTGGTTAATTACAGGCCTGTCTTGAATCTTCCACTTCTGGGGAAGGTAATCAAGAAGGTAGTTGTGGCAGAGCTTGAAGTTCACCTGGAGTTACCTATCATCTATGAGCCATTCCAGTTAAGATTTAGGCCTCATCACAGAACTGAGACTGCCCTTCTCAGAGTGATGCATGATCTCCTTATAGCAAGAGACCAGGGTCTTTGTTCCATCTTAGTCTTTTGGATCTCTCATTAGTATTTGACTCAGTGGACCATGGTGTGCTGATTGATCACCTAAGGAATTATGTGGGACTCATGGACACAGACTTATGCTGGTTCATTGCCGGGAGACTGCAGCATGTAGCTCTAGGTAATCACATTTCTGAAGTGACTGCAATTTCCTGTGGGGTTCCACAAGGCTTGATATTGTCACCTATACTGTTCGCCGTGTACATGTTGCCATTGGGTGAGATCATTAGATTGCATAGAGTAGAGTTTCACTGCTATGCAGATGATACTCAGTTCTATTTGTCTTGCACCCCTAGTGGGTTGAATGCTGTTTTGTTGCTTGGACAGCGCTTACACAAAGTCAACAACCGGATGCCCTCCAACTGGTTGTGTCTTAACCCTGGCAAGACAGAGATTATGATTATTGATCCTGGCCGGCATGGGCTTGCAATGACAAGTGCCAGCCTTATTTTAATGTTTGTGAATGGCACATCACTTTGAGCTGTGGGTGTGGTGAAGAATGTCTACAACAACAGATGTCAGCAGTAGTCAGGATCAGTTTTCACCATCTCTGTAATATCGCACAGATCAAGCCACATCTAGCATCAGCTGACCTGGAAACAATATAGTCCAGAACTTTGTCACTTCCAGGCTGGATTATTGCAACACTCTGTACATAGGGTTATCTGTAGGTTTGATGCATCACCTGCAGCTGGTCCAGAATGCTGTGGCCCGGCTGGTGCCAGGAACTTCTCTGAGAGACCACATCATGCTGGTGTTGTGAGATCTGCACTAGCTACCTGTGTAGTGGCATATCACTTTCAAGATGTGTTTGGCAACATTCAAAGCCCTACACTGATTGGGTCCAAGCTACCCGAAAGATCTTCTGATGTCCTACACTGCTACCCACCCCCTCCAATCCAGCAATGCTGTCTTGTGTTATGTCCCTCGCTCCCATCGCAAACAATTTAGGGACAGGGCCTTTGGGGTTGCTGCCCCACTTCTCTGGAACTCCCTGTCAGAAATAGTAAGATTTGCCCCTATGGCGGTAGCCCTCAAACACTACAGTAATTGAGGATATATTTGTTTGGGTATCCCATGAACAGAGTGACTCAATGTAACTGAGTCAGTTTTGGTGATGTGAAAATAGTGATTGTCAAATGCACTATGTGTTCTTTATAGCGCATTGTAATTTCAGTGATTTCCTTTTGGTAGGGAGTACTCCTTTTGTGTAATACATAGGGATTTGTTGGTTGGGCCACTTCTGAGCTGGCTGTTTGTGTAGTGGTAAGAGTCACTGTCCTTGTAGCTGGAGGACCTTGGTTTGCGGCTGGCTATGGGACATACTGTTTTTTTTTTGTTTAGTTCTGCTCGTTGTTTAGTTTATTATTTTTGGGGACTTTGTTGAAATCCCATTTCCCTTCTCCCCTTGCCAGCCTCTGAGTTTGTCCTCCCAGGGAGCAGCCCCCCCTCCTAGGTTTTCCCCTATTACTCAATGGCTACCCCCCCAGTGAAAGTTATTTTAGAGATGGGGGTGCGTGAGGCATAGCCCCCCACATAAAGTCAGTACATGTTGCACCCCCCCCTTAAACATGGCCACCCATTGCTGTTTCTTCACTTTGATGTAGCGCCCATTGCTGTTTTGACTTTCAGAGATGTGCATTCACTGTTTTTGTCGGCACTGTTCTTTAATCGCTCTTATCACATAGAACCATTGGTCTGTACATGCATACCCAGACTAACTTAATTATAACCGTATACTGCTTATTTATTATATTAGTAGTATCTTTTATGCAAAACCATGAAAGGGAAATTACTCCATTGAGCAATGCTCATTTCCAAGGAGGTACCATATTCACTTATGAGAGGTATTGTTCTGTGCTTTTGTTATTATTATAAGGTGCTCTGAGCCTTTGGGTAGGGCACCAAACAAATAAAATTGCCCTGCCTTGCCTTCCAATTAAGAGATATACTTTTTTGGCAGTACTGACTGTTAAAACTTAGTGTTAAAATGAAAGTGTATTATTTTATTACTTTGCCTTTCCTTTTTACTTAATCCATTTCTGAAGATTTTATTATTAGGAATTTGGTTTTCTTTTTAGCATGCACAGCTGTATACAGTACATTATTATGTTTGACTTCCTCTGTGAGCCACTCATGGAATATTGAGGTCTCAGATCATTTCTGTTAATTATAACGTTGTGCTTTTTAAATGAAAGTTGACTGAATTAATGAATCTCATTTTTAACTATGTCACTAATGGTCCATGATCTTGGATTTAAAAGGAGAATTTGAACACCCAGGAGCCTGCACCTGACGAAGCTCAGCAGTGTGAAGCATTGGGCCACTTGAACTGTTGCAGGAGTTTTTGCTGGACTGGAGTTTGGAGCACAATTAAGTTTATGTTTATTTTTTTGTAAATAACATTTTATTTAAAATTACTCAACAGAATTCTGCATACATTTATATGATACACATATTTTATAAGTGAAGACTAAAACACTAGCCAGGGGAAGGCCCTTGGATATACAATCTAATGCAACTTGTAGTTGTAATACCAAAGCATAGAAAAGGAGTATTAAAACATTAATAGCTTAGTTAATGGTAAATATCCTACAGGTCAGCACATGAGTAATTTAAAGTATAAATTTGCACACAGCTATAGCGGTGCAAGGAGAAATCAACTGAAGATTCTAGAAGGTTAACCAATTAAGTGATCGGATTGCTTAGCAACAGGTTGTAGTGATCCTGATGTTGACCTACTTGGTTGGCAACAGGTCATCCTTTACCGAAGTTGGCCAAATAGCCCTGTGCTTAATGTGAGGTAAAAGGAGGGGGGGGAGGTAAGACTGCCAGATCTCTTACTTGGGACCTACTACCTTGTGAGGGGTGAGGCTGGAACCTTATCACATTGATCTCCTATCTTTGGTGTGGTATATGGTCTCAAATTCCTGAAAGCTGTTTGGGAGGAGAGCTTTCATAGAAACATAGAATTTGACGGCAGATAAGGACCATTTGGCCCACCTAGTCTGCCAATTTTCCCTTCCTGTTTCTTATACCGCAGATCCTAAATGATCTATGACTTACCCTCTCTTTCCTATCGCTAGAGTTACTTTATTTCTGTCCCATGCATTTCTGAATTCCCCTACTGTTTTGCCCCCCACAACCTCTGCTGGGAGGCTGTTCCATGCATCCACCACCCTTTCCATGAAAAAAATACTTTCTTACATTACCTCTGAGACTACCCCCAAATCTCATATCATGGCCTCTTGTTCTTTTCTTTATGAAAGATGCTACTGTCGTTTACCTTATTTATACCCTTGAGGTATTTGAAAGTCTCTATTATATCACCCTTCTCTTTCCTCTTCTCCAAGGAATACATATTGAGATCTTCTAGTCTCACCTCATATGACTTCTGGTATAGCCCCTGCACCATTTTTGTCACCCTTCTCTGAACCACTTCTGCTCTGTCTATGCCCTTTCAGAGATGTGGCCTCCAGAACCAGACACATTACTGCAAATGAAGTCTCACCAAAGATTTGTAGAGTCGAATTACAACTTCTTGTTTTCTGCTTGTGATACCTCTCCCTATGCACCCTGACACCCCACTGGCTCTCCCCACAGCCTTGGCACATTGTTTGTCCACCTTTAGTTCATCAGATATGATCACCCCCCGATCTCTTTTCTGTTTGGTGTCTGTTAGTAATTCCCCACCCATAATGTAATCCTCCCCTGGGTTCCTATGCCCCAAGTGCATGATTTTGTACTCTTTCACATTGAATCTTAGCTGCCACACTATGGACCATTCCTCCAATTTAGCTAGGTCCTTTCTCATTTTTTCTATCTCTCTCGGAGTGTCAACCCTATTGCAGATCTTGGTGTCATCTGCAAAGAGACATACCTTCCCTTACATCCCCTCTGCAATGTCACTAATGAAGACGTTAAACAGTATTGGGCCCAGAATTGATCCCTGAGGCACCCCACTGGACACCCTCCCTTCCTGAGATTTAGCTCTGTTTACCACCACCCTCTGTGTTCCATCCCCCAACCAATTACTAACCCAATTCACCACCTTGTGACCCAATCCCAGGCTGCCCAGCTTATTCACAAGCTTTCTACGTGGAACGGTGTTAAAAGTCTTGCTAAAATCCAAGTATACCATATCCACCACTTCCTCCTGATCCACTTCCATGGCTCTGGTCACCCAGTCAAAGAAATCTATCAGATTTGTTTGACATGACTTTCCTGATGTGAATCCATGCTGCCTTGGATCTTGTGTTCCACTGGCTTCAAGGTGCTCCACTATCCTTTCTTTTAGCAGTGAATCCATCAGTTTACCCACCACCGAGGTCAGGCTGACAGGTCTATAGTTTCCAGACTCCTTCTTATACACACTTTCTATGGCTGTGGGCAGAGCCTACAGCCATCTTGCTGTCTGTAGCTTGAAAATGGAGTATCATGGAACACGTCTTGGACTTTTCAATGTATCCTTCCACAGCTATAAATCACTATGCCAACTAAAAAAATACTACCTCCTTTCTGTTTAGAATGTTGGAGATATAACTCTAAGCTGCTTATCAGATGGCCATTAGGAAACTGAAACAGTCCGTTAAATATTGATTACCTATTAAACTGGAAATTTGTTTACCCACTATGAAATGCAACAACTTGCACATTTAAATACCATGCATTTAATAATACTACTACTACTGCTACTACTAATAATAATACTTTATTTATAACGTGCCTTTCGACAAACCAAGGCGCCTTAACAATAAGATAAAACAAAAAATAAAAGCAATAAATACAGTCTCTTATAAAATTCAGATAGATAAAATCAAACAACGTAGGCTTGATGCCACAAATGGGTTTTAAGGGCCTGTTTAAATCCCTCCATGGTCACGCACTCCCAGAGCTGACAGGGTAGAGAATTCAACAGGGCGGGGGCCATGTACATAAATGCACGGGCCCCCAAAGATTTTAAAGAAACGCTTGGAATCTCTAGCAACCCCTTATCAGCTGAGTGGAGCAATTGCCCTGGGCAGTAAGGAGCCAGAAGCCAAAACAAGTTAGTTGCCTAAAACATTTTTTGCAACTAACTTCAGTTGGTATGTATTGTCTTTCGAGAAAGATTCATACCTCATAAATGTCAAACCTTTCCCAGCAAATGTATAATGATTGACACTGTTTTTTAACCTTTTAAAACAGTACTGTCTCAGACATATACCAGGTCTTCAGTGAACTATCCAGACTAAATATATAGGTTTCTTGACAGCAAGGGCTGCCCCTGCCTTCCAAACATAACAGTCAAGAGCCTTCCAAGTACTTAGGTAGGTGTGTGTGTGTGTGTGTGTGTATATGTGTGTGTGGTGGAGAAACAGTCAAACTTCTGGCAAGGGAGACCTCTAATGAATTAACTGCTGACAATACAGAAGAGTGAGAAATTCATCTGTATAATTATCTGATTTCTTAGTTTCCATATAGAGTTATAAAAAACAGTTAGTCAAAACAACTGAGAAAGAAATTTATAGGGGACAACAGTTGAGCTTTTCTTGTGTTTTGGACTTCCAACTCTAGGCTGTGGAACATAAATGTATTGTTTGTGGTTGGAATGAGAAAGCTAAACAGTAAGGTCTAAACAGTAATATTTTAATTTACAGTATTAGTAATGTAATCATGCATAATTTTTTATAAATAAATTTAAGGTATGATAATAATGTAGACAGGGTATGTGTTAACTTGCTTTGTTCTGTCACAACATGTACTAGTAGTAAAAATTTGATTCTGAAAATTCAGAAAAGGATAGCATAGTTGAGCCGAGGCTCATTTTCAATAGGGTCCCAATGTATAAAACAAATAATTACACAGAATATGTACATAAATACAAGCATAGCAAATACAATATACAACCTGTATCAAAAAACACAATACATGACAGGCATGTAGATGTTTTTCAATTAATTACAACAAACTTTAGGCATTTCAACACTTTTTACAAGCCAAGATCTTATTTGATGCCAAGGTGGAGATCATATTGACTTGATATATATTGTGCTATTTTTGAGAATGAATGAGATCATGCCATTTATTAGGAGGACAATTATGTTTTAGATACATGGATACATAGACACTGTTGTCAGATAAGGGCCTATGGCCAACCCAGACTCCCCATTTGAGCTTGCAAGTTCCCTTTATGTTTTTCTACATTATTATTTTTATACCTTTGGTGGTTTCGTGTAGGCTTGATATTATTCCTGAAATGTCAGAGATCTTCCTGGGGAATTTGCAAGATACTGGTATATAACTATACCATTTGTAAAAGGTTCTGATCAAACAACTGGAAACAGAAGACTGTTTTTTTTTGTCATTTTATAATATGATGTACTAAGTGTGTATTTACTGAGTTGCTGGATCAGGGCCTTGAAGAAAATAATAACATTTACTTAACTCATTCAAGATTCTATCAGGTGGTCTGAAAAAAAGGCTATGAGAATTTGTCTGAAAACTAACAAACATAAGCTGCAAAAAATAGCATCTGTGTATATGTACCAAGGAAATATCTCTAATGTATTTGCAATAAATTTGTTTACAGGTTTACAGGCATCACTAGTATCTTTTGAAAGATTGGCTGACTAGTTGTGATAATTAATTTTGAGTATTGTTCATGAAATAATGAGTGTGATATTTGTTAGTTCATATACTCCCCCATTATGCCTTATGCATACCATGTAGATCCAAATCATTCCAAGGCCATCTTGACATATAATATTAATACTGGGCAGCAAATCAGAGCTATTTTCCTAATAAAAGGCTGCTAATATAATAAATAAGGAACAAAGTCATAAATAAGGAATCAGTGGCTTATGGAAAAATCTACAGGGATTTGATTCTGTCTCTGTGGGGAAAATACAGGAAAAATGAGGGCTTGTTACAGGGAAATGGTTATTTGGATCTGGAAGCACTGAATATTTCTTATCCTATATTTTGTATCCTGGATAGTACAGGGGAGATACTACATCTCATTGTCACAGGGATGTCCATTTATATGTTTTTGCACTGTAGTTACTCAGGCTATCCCAGATTAGATGCAGTATCTTGTTTCAGTGGGGTAGGTTGTTACCATTTTTATAATGTATTTATTCAGGGTACCTAGTACTGGGCCCCCCCTTATTCAAAGGAAATGTGCAGCACATCCTGGCAGAAAAGGGAGATGTGCTGAGCAACTCCAATAATGTGCCGCAGCATGATATTCAAACATGCAAGATGCACTGGCCACAAGGGAATGGGCCATGGCACACACAGATGGTATGCTGTGCAAGTCGAGGGGGCATTCTCAAGCATATGCTGCACTGTGGCATATTCAGTGGGAATGCACCCCTCACAGTCTAGAGCACTGCGGCAGACAGTTAGGCCATGAATAGCTGGCCTAACCTGGCCAGTCATCCACAGGTGGGCTGCAGAAGTGCACCCAGGTACACAGCAGCCTGGCAGCCCTGGTGGACATGGGGTACCCCTTCCCATTCCCAATTGATCCAACTCCATCCCTGAAGAGCTCCATAGTGTAGGACCCCCCAGATCTGATTGCACCAGAGAAAACCATGGTCCATATCCATAAAGTAGAGGACCCACACCCACCATTCCAGTACACAGAAACCCCTGCTCCCCCATACCTGACCTGGTGCAGAGACTGGCACTGCCCTCCACACCCTGCCATGGCCAGCCACTGACTGCACTGGACCCGGGCTGGGGACCTGTACTCCACAATGACCCAAGTGGCTGTATCATCTATTGGGGTACTACTCAAGCTGTGGACCCACCAGTGTATGCAGCTGTGTGTACAACCCTGGAAAACTGTAAGAGGGAATTGACATACCTCCAATGCATGCCTAGTCGATGTGTATCTTCCTGTTGTCATATACCACTGCAAGTCCACACTCTCCCCTGTTCCCCTGTGTAACATGCCACCCTCCGGACTGCTGAGATATCCTGGGTGCCATGGGGTTCAGTATCCTGCAATGCAATTTGCAGTGTATGCTCTAGGCTATGGATAGTTCATCCATGGTTCCCCAATTACACAAACGAATGGGAGACTGACTGTAACATGCCTGTTCTGGGACCTCTGTGAGTGGGTACAGCATTGGCCATCACCCACACTGAGAAGTGCAATGGCACTGGGATGATGGATCCACATGTGAGTGCCTGAGGTGTATGGCCACTGGGCATTGTCACCCCCACACAGCCCGTGCCTATGAATGACACATTCCAGCATCCTACTGCCAGTGCTTCATCACCTACCAATACAGTGGTACGATCCCATCATAGTGTCAGTCATTGCAATGTGATGGCTTGGGGGCAGGGAGGGGGTGTCTGTGCACCTTTGAGGGGGGTGGGGGCCAATACACTATGGATGTAGACTGTAGGTGTATACTGGTGTGATTAAGGATGGCAGCAGGGTTCCTACATTATGGAACTGATAGAGCCTGGATTCCAGTATGATCAGGGCTGGTGGAATGAATGGGGGTGCCACTTTACCACCACAGACTTTGGGGCATGTGCCACATGCGAGCGATCAGGGTTGGGGCTTGGGGCGAGAGCTGCTCTGGGCACATTCATCCTCATGCCAACATGGGCAACAAGCATGCATAAGGCCCCTTTGCACCCTGCATATTCAATTAGCTCATTTGTATTCCTGGGCTGAATATCACCCATGAGGGCTGCGGTACATACCAGTATGTGCCACACATTCCCCCTGGGAGGTATTCAATCAGGGGTGCCCTGGATGCACCTGTCTTGGCAGCCACCTGCACTGTGACTCCTGTCCAGGGTCACATTTTCAACAGGTACAATGATGCCTGCCAGGATGAAGTGCAGTGTCACAGGTTTACTGCATAACAGAAGGAATTAACTCCCACTGAACTTGCATTGTTTGCTACAGTAACTCTACTGCAGAATTCTGCAGTGCTGTGCTTCATCCTGGTGGGATTCACTGTATGTGCGCAGTGTATCGGTGGCGCATTCTCTTTGAATACTGTATCAGTGCCGACCCGCACACCCTCTTTGCACAATGCATCTTTCTGCTCGTGCATCGGTCCAGTACTTAACATGTCCCCCAGATGTAAAATATTGTTTTCAGTGCATTCTAATTTTATGCAATGCAGCATAATATTGTGCAGATGTATAGCCCCACTGATAATAAGAAGCCATTTCTTCTGTAAACTATCCAGGCTAAATATATAGCAATCAGCAAGTATATTCTAGGAAAACACATTGTAAAAATGTGTAAAAGGAAGACCACAATGGAACTGCCTCTCTACAGATCTGCATTGTGCAAAGTCATTAGAAATAATGGGTAAAAGCTTCCCAAAAGCTCTCCACAGCCATATCGGCTCTGACCAGAGTTTGTTTAGAGAGGGACTACATCTGCTCTTTCCAGTCCTCTAGAGCTACTCCTGTATCTAGAGAGTTGTTGAGCAGGTCAGCCAGTGGTGCTGACAGCTCCTCCCTTAACTCCTTTAATATTCTAGGATGTATCCCATCTGGTCCCATTGCCTTGTCCACTTTCAGTTTTGCAAGTTCCTTAAGGACTCACTCCTCTGAAAATAGACTGGTGTAAACCTCCCTTCCAATCCTGTTTCTCACCTTTGGTCCCTCCTCTTCTTCCCTTCTTCTGTGAATATTGAACAGAAATATTTGTTCAGTATTGATGCTTTTTCCTGGTCGTCCTCTACACCCTCTCCTTTTTCCCATTTTAGTCTTACAATCAGTCAAACAAAGGTTTGTCACCTCCACTACGGCTCCTTTTAGATGGGCCCATTGTTCCTCAACCCCCCCCCCAATTTCTCCCTCCATGCTAGGCTTTCCTGAGATATACCACCATCCTAGCAAAGTCTGCTCTCCTGAGTCCGGGACCCTCGCTTTTTTGTGTGACTTGATCCTGTTGCTGTACTCATGTTGAACCATTCAACATGAGTACAGTGACAGGATCGAGCCCAAACCACACTGTGCGATGGTCACTGGATCACAGGTGTTCGCTCACCTTAACATCAGTAATTATGTCCCTGATGGTGAGTACCAGGACCAGAATCGTTCCCTCCAGGTGGGCTCAAGCACTAGCTGCTTGAGGCATGCTCCTTGCAGGGAGTCCAGGATGTCCCTGCCCCTGGCTGTTGCAGCCACTAGGATGCTCTAATCAACCTCTGGCAGGTTGAAGTGACCTACCAGCAGCACCTCCCCTTTAGCCATGATTATATGGATGGCTTCCAGTAGATCTCTGTCCATTTTCTCCCCTTGTGCTGGGGGTCTGTAGATCACACCTGTGTGAATACCTGTACCATTGCCCATCTCCAGGGTGACCCACAGTACCTCTGCCTTCCCCTGCATCCCCTTTGCCTTTGTAGCCTTTATGCCCTCTTTGATGTAAAGAGCAACCCTCCCCTTTTTTCCTCGCTGTCTCTCCTGAATAAAGTATAACCTGGTATAGCTACATCCCTGCCATGATTCCCATGGTACCATGTCTTGGTAACAGCCACAACATCCAGGTTAGCTTCTGTCATCAAGGATGCCAGGTCAGGGATTTTATTTCCCAGACTACGGGCATTCGCACACATGGCCCTTCATGTTCTGCAAAACCCACCTGTGCTGCCTCAGTGAAAAGCACCCAGTGAAAAACAATCAGCTCAGCTGTTCCTGGTGCCCTTTCTAGACTGCTCCCTGATTTGTCACTCCTTCTGGCTCAGCTGTTCCTGTTTCGGCATTCCGACTCTTTTTTTTGCCCCGCTGCACCTCTGATCCTAAGTTTAGAGAAAATATAAAAGTTAATTACAGCAACTGCAGCTTCCTCTGGAACACTGGCTCTGTTGTTCCTGTTGTGGCATCCTGACTCTTCTGCTCCCTACTGCACCTCCGACTCCAAGTGAAGTGGAAAAAGAGAAAAAAAAATAAAAGCCAGTAAAGTAAGTTAAATTAAAAAAAAGAACCTAAAGTAAGTTCAGCTCCCCTCTTGAAACTAATCAAGATACCTCCTAGCACTCATTCAGAGTCATAGATCCATAGATACATAGATGTTGTCAGCAGATAATACATGTAGCGTAGACTACCTGCATTCAACCTGCACTTGTACTGTTAAATCACACTTGCTATAAATAACCTATGTATACCTATAAATGACTGTCCAAGTTTCATTGTTGTAATTGTCAATGTTTGCTATGCCATACTGTACTATGTTCCCCTGTAATAGCCTTTGGACACCTGTAATTGTCTGTTTAACTTTCATTGCTGTAACTGTCACCGATTGTATGCTTACATGTCTGTATTCCCTATCTGTATACCACTCCCCTCAGGACATTCGGTGTGATGAGCAACTTGTTGTTCAGTGTATTTTTCCTGGTGAAACATTTCAATAAATAAATAAATAAATAAGATAAGGGCCTTCGGCCCACCTAGTCTGCCCATGAACGCACGTAACCGTGCTTCTTCAAGCTACCCTGTAACTAGGTTGTCCCCTTCCCCTGACTACCAGGATCCCCTTATGTTTATCCCATGCATTCTTAAATCCTGTTATCGTTTCTGCCCCCACCACCTCCTCCGGCAGGGAGTTCCATTTGTCCACCACCCTCTCTGTGAAGAAGTACTTTCTCACATTCCCACTGAACCTCTCTCCCTCCAGTTTCATCCCATGTCCCCTAGTCCTGGAGCATCATTTTCTCTGGAAAATTGTGTTTTCCTGCACCTTGTTTCTCCCCGTAAGGTACTTATATGTCCCAGTCATACCCCCCCCTTCCAGGGAGTACATATTTAAGTCTTTCAGCCTGTCCTCGTGTGGTTTGTGATGTAATACTTGCACCATCTTGGTTGCCCTCCTCTGGACTGCCCCCACCCTAAGACCTTACATAAGTAAGGCTTCCAGAACTGGACACTGTACTCGAGGTGTGGCCTCACTAATGTCCCGTATAGTGGAATAATGACCTCCCTTTTCCTGCTGGAAATACCCCTGCCTATGCATCCCCGCATCCTGTTTGCTTTTCCTGCTGCCCTGTCGCACTGACTCCTCACCTTGAGTTCATCAGAGATGATAACCCCTAGGTCCCTTTCATGCTTGCAGCATTCTATAACCCCCCCAGCTAATATGTAATTCCTGGGTTTTTGTGCCCCATGTGCATTATCTTACACTTTTTTGCATCAAATCTCAATTGCCAATTCCTTGACCAGTCCTCGAGCTTCTGCAGATCTCTCCTGATTTTAGCCACATCTTCCGATGTGTCCACCCTGTTGCAGAGCTTTGTGTCATCAGCAAACAGGCATATTTTCCCTTCTAGGTCCTCTGCAATGTCGCTGATAAGATATTGATGAGGACCAGTCCCAGCACTGATTCCTGTGGAACCCCACTGGTCACCTTCTCCTCTGTGGAGTGATAGCCATTTACCACCACCCTCTGTGTCCTGCTATCCAGCCAATTTTCCACCCACTTCACTACCATCTTACCCACTCCCATGTTCCCCAGCTTGTTTAACAGCCTTCTATATGGCACAGTGTCAAAGGCCTTGCTGAACTCTAGGTAGGCCACAACCACTGTCCCCATTTGATCCACCTCCCTTGTCACCCAGTCAAAGAACTCAATGAGGTTAGTCTGGCACGACCTCCCTCTAGTGAAACCATGTTGCCTTGGGTCCTGTAGACCATTGGCAACTAAGTGTTCCACTATTCTTTCCTTCAGTAGTAATCCCATGTTCTTCCCCACTACTGAGGTTAGGCTGACTGATTTATAGTTTCATACTTCCTCTGTTTCTGCTTTTGTATAAGGGGACTACATAAGCTCTCCTCCAGTCTTTGAGTACCTCCCTTGTTTCCAGTGATAGGCTGAAAAGGGTTGCCAGAGGTTCCACCACCATCTTGCTTGGCCCCTTCATCACCCTGGGGTGTACCCCATTTGGTCCCATAGCCTCATCAACGCTTATTCTTTTCATTTCCCTTAGGACCCTTTCCCTTGAAAAAGGACTTGTATCCATTTATGTGCCCTTCCTACCCTTTCTGCTCCCTTCTGGCCAATTTCCTTCCCCCTCCTCTGTAAAGACTGAGCAGAATTATCTGTTCAGTACATCTGCTTTGTGGTAGTCATCCTCCACTCCATACCCATCCTACCCTTTTAGCCTCACTGTCTCTCTCTTTGCCTTCCTTTATTCTCTGATGTATCTGTAAAAGGTCTCATCCTCCTTCAACACTGATTTTGCAATGCATTCCTCTGTTTGTGCCTTGGCTTCCCTTACAGCCCTCTCTGCCTCCCTTTGTGTCTCCTGGTACCTCTCCCTGTCCCCTTCTGACTGTGTCTTTTTGTACTGTTTGAATGTAATTTATTTTTTGCTTTCACTTTCTCAGCTACCTCCTTGGAATATCATAATGGATTCCTCTTACTTTTCCCCTCGCTAACCTGTTTTACACACAGTTGTCACCTTTGTTATCCTAGATTTGAACACCTCCCACTGTTCCTCTACCCCTGTCTTCCTCCCTATTCCAGCTAATGCCTCTTCCAGTCATCCACTGACTGCACTGTAGCCACCAGTCCTCTCATTCAGCAGCTCTCCCTTGGTGGTGTCTGGCTCCTTCTTTCTACACCCAGCTATTGATGGGCACCCTTTCTTTTGTTTAAAATTGGTACCCTTTCTAGACTGCTCCCTGATTGGTCACTCCTTCTGGCTTAACCATTCCTGTTTCAGCATCCTGACTCTCTTTTTTGCCCCTCTGCATCCTCTGATCCAAAGTTTAGGAAAAATATAAATGCTAATTGCAGCAACTGAAGCTCCCTCTGGAACACTGGCTCTGTTGTCCCTGTTGCAGTGTCCTAACTCTTCTGCTCCACACTGCACCTCCAATCCCAAGTGAAGGGGAAAAAGGGAGAAAAAAATAAAGGTCAGTAAAGTAAGTTAAATAAAATAAAAAAAGGAACCCAAAGTAATTGCAGCTCCCCTCTTGAAACTAAATCAAGCTGCCTCCCAGCACCCAATCAGTGTCATCCTCCAACTGCACTGTAGCCACCGGTTCTACCATTCAGCAGCTCTCCCTTGGTGGTGTCTGGCATTTCAGGGGGGAGTTTGCAATATGTAGAACTAAGGTGTGCCCTCCAGATGTCCAAACAACTCCCTAATCTGTTCTGCTAGGCATATAGCACCCTTTCATAGCTGGCTGTTCAGCCCAGTTCTAGCAGCCATTCCTGAAGAGTTGGGGGAGCCTGTTCCCTCCAGTGTCTTAGGATGATCCTTTTGGCCATTACTAAGGCACCCAGTGGCCACATAACTCCTCCTCTGGGGAGTTGAGGTTCTCCCTGACTATGGTGATGAAACCCCAGCATGACAGCTGTGATGTAAGGATTATCCTGTTGGTCAATACCTCCCTACATGTTGACTGGATCACTTCCCAGAAGCTTGCCAGATTCAGGCAGAACCAGAGGACATGTGTGTTGGAGCCTGCTAGCACATTGCAACTCCAGCAATTATCTGTGGGTAGTAATTCCCATTTATATAATTTTTGGGGGGTTCTGTGTCACCTGTGTAGGATTTTAAATTGTATAAATCTATTTCTTGTGTCTTTGATGGCACTTTGAACCGAGGACCAACAGCTGTTCCAAGCTTGTGTAGTGATCTTGTGGCCTAATTTAGCTGACCAGCTATTCCTCACCTTCACACAAGGGTCTGGGAAGAGATTGAGGAGATGCTTATAGATGTCACTGCTCTTTGAGTCTATCCAATTTTGAGGCCAGAGGAGGTTATCTACCTTGTTGGGATTAGGGCCTGACAGTTCTTGTCCCAGAATGGGGATCAGCGTGTGATGTAGCTAGAGGTATTGCCAGTGATACTGTTTAGGGAGGTGGAATTCATGTTGTAGTTGGGTTAAGGATTTGAGCGTGTTAAGATCTGGATGTATTAGGTCAGAGAGGTGGCGGATTCCTGCTGCCTCCCAGTTCCTTCATTTTATTGGTTTTCTATCGATAAGCAGGGACCTGTTCTCCTATAATGGAAAGTATGGTGCTCACTGTTAGTGGTGGGTGAAAGTTGCGAATTCTGCTTTTACAGAACTTCCGTGAAATTTTGGAAATTAAGCAGAAATTTCAGAACTTTTGCCATTGGCGGAACTGGGATTTTCCACGGATTTTCGCCGAGTTCTGGGGACTTTTTTTGTGAACTGTGGAAAAAGGTATATAAATTGTGGAATTTATTCTATCCACACTTTAATGAACTGTCAGTGAATGAGGGCGTGCTTGTACAGCCATGTGGTCATTCACTGACAATTCAGCTGGCCACCAGTAGTGGAGAAGAGAGGAGGGCTTCACCAGTGGCCCACTCAGGGGCAGGGTGCGGGGGAACCAGGGTGGTGGCAGATGAACTGTCAGGGTGGAGGGTCTACTAGACACCAGGGAATTGGGTTTACTTTTTTATAAGGGATTAGGGATGGGGGTCCAGTAGAGACCAGGGAATACTGGGAATAGAGGTGGATAAGTCAGCAGACTGCCGGCTATGTTTTTGAGGATTAAGGAATCCAGGATAGGGAGGGGGTCCACTAGACACTAGGGAAATAAAATGTTTTTGGAGGCCATGATCAGTGGGGAGCCACTAGACACCAGGAGGGTCCAAGGGAGGGATTATAGGTATTTATTTACTGGGACCCCTGATCAGTGGGGGGTGGATTAATGAATTAAACTGCAGTTAAAAAAAAGCCTCAAAATTCACCACTGGCAGAGATCATTTCTGCAGATTTTTTTCTCGTAGTTTAATAAATTAACCCACAGTTTGTATATTTATTCTGCATTTTTAAGGCAGAATTTCCACGGAAGTTGCAAAAATGATTTCTGAACTTTTGAGGAAGAGAAATTTGCACTGTCTCAGAAATTCCACAAGTGAAATTATTTTTTCACACACCCCTACTCACTGTGCTTTCCATTTGCTTAGTTTGGCATATCTCACCCAGTTATACTAGGCATGGACCAGAGTGTGTGGGGGGGGGGAGGGTTCTTGGCTGGGTTCTGAACTGATGGATCTTGATCAGAGGACCTCCTGACACCAAATACTCACATTCTACCCATTTTGGTCTGTAGATTCGAGATCTCCGGGGCGCAGTCTGCAGACTCTGCAGAAGATGGCATGCCATGATCTGCTTATTAAAGTCCAGTTGATTGAGACCTCCTCTACTAAAGTACAGCTGAAGTTTGGGCCAGCTGATACATCTTGAGCCCATCACCCAGAAGAAATCCTGTAACCTAGCAAGAATTGTTTTAATAATTTTAGTATCCAATCGGAGTGGGAGGTTGTCCAAGATATATTGTATTCTCTGTGTCACCATCATTTTGAAGGCATGCACCCTCCCCAGTGAGAAAGATGCATCAATTTCCACTTTTTTAGGTCTTTATCTATCTCCTCAAGGAGCTGGTTTAGGTTATGTTGTCCCAGTAGGGGCATATTCCAATGGAATTTTCCCCCCAGGTAATCAACCTGATGGGACACATATTGCAGTCCCCATGGGTATTTGGGTAACATCAAGACCAGTGGAGACAATGCCATGAATTGTGATCTAGAGATGTTCTGCTTATATCTGGATAACTGGCTGTATTGGTTTATTAGTAACAGGAGGTTAAGAACCAATGTGTAGGGCTCAGTGAGGGTCAGTAGGATGTCATTGGCATAGGTCATTGCCTTATGTTCCCCTCCCATATGTACTCCTTTAATTTTTTCAGACAAGCAAATAGCTTGTAGGAGTGCTTATGAGGACAAATAGTAAGGGCAACAGGGGGAATCCTTGTCGGGTGCCTCTGCCGAGTTGGAAAGGGGTGGGGAGGTTCTACCATTGGTGACCACTTTGGCCACTGCAGAATTGTAGAGTGTACTCAGACAATCCCTGAAATTGGGACCTATGCTAAAGGCTGTCAGGGCCTTAAATAAAAATGGCCATTCGATCCTTTTTGGCATCCAGGGAGAGTAAGATGGTGGGGGTGTGGGGGGGAGATTTCCATAAGAGGTTAATTAACCATCTAGTGTTGTCTGTGCCTCTGTGTTCCAGGATGAATCCTACTTGGTCTCTGTCCATCAAGGAAGGAATGACTTCCTTGAGCTGGGTGGCAAAAATTTTGGCAGATAATTTGCTATTGGCTGTAATTAGGGAGATGGGCCTATAGCTGCTGCATAGGGTAATATCTTTTCCTGTTTTGGGCAGTAGACAAACCTGAGCCATTCTCATAGAGGTAGGAAGAATCCCAGATGAGCAAGCCTCTGAGAGGGCACTTAACGGGGTCAGCAAGGATGTCTTTGAATGCTTTCAGAAAATCTGCGGGAAGACCATTCCCTCCTGGTGCTTTCTCCATGGGAATGCATTGTAGGGCTGCCTCAAGCTCAGTGGGATCCAGGGGTCTATCCAGTTGCACCCTGTTTTCCTCCGACAGTGCTGATAGGTGTAGTTGCCTGAGGAAATCCTCTATTTCTTGTTCTGAGTGAAATGCCTCGAATGCGTATAGGGATTGATAAAAGACACGAAATTCTGTATTGATTTCCCACTCATCTCTGGATAGGGCTCCATCTCTTTTCTTTATGGAGATAATCCTGGAATGCTCCTGCCTCTTTTTCAGCTGGTGGGCCAGGAGGCAACTTGGCTTCTCACCTGACTCCCCAAACAATTGGCACAGGCGGAACAAGGCAAATTCGGCTCTTTGATTTAAATAGGTATTAATTTCATAACAGACACCTAAGATCTTCAACAGTAAGTATTTGCTGCTGGGGAGTCTCAAAATTGTTTTCCAAGGTCTTTTAGATGCTGTTGTTGATCTGTAAGGGCCCGCAGGTTGGCCTTCTTTAGGTGTGAGGTGTGACTAATACATTGACCCCAGATGTAAGTATTCAAGGCTTCCCAGCGCATGGCAGCTGAGGTATCCCCGGGTTTGTTGGCTTGTAGGAAGATCTTGATATCATCCTAGAGTTGGGCACAGAATCTAGAATCTTTTAAAGTGGATACATTGAAACACCAACTGCCCCTCCAGTTTCCTGTGGCATCGGGGGGTAGCCAGGTAAAGGAGACCGGTGCATGATTGGAGATGATCATGACTTCAACCTGGGCTTCTAGGACATCTGCTTTCCATGCCCCAGGAGTTGGCCACATGTCTATTCTACAGAATGACTAGTGTGGGGTAGATACGAATGAATAGTCTTGTCCTTTTGGGTGCACCATTCTCCAAATGTTCACCAATTCCAGCTCTTGAGCTAAGTCTTGCAGGGCCCCAGATGCTGGGGGACAGTGCCAACTGGGAACCTTGCTTCTATCCAGGAATTCATCTTGGACTGTGTTCATGTCCCCCCTGAGTACAATCTTCCCTTTCTGCTCTTCAGACAATGTCTGGGTGATTGTCTGAAAGAAGGTAGCATCCATGGAGTTCAGGCTATATATGTTGCAGAGGATTATATGGTGTGACTGGCTAAAGAACTTTTGACAGTGACATAAAGTCCTTCAGGGTCCTGGATAACTGCCTCCACTTGGAAGGGGGGCGTTTCTATGTATAAGAATCATGATGCCTCTATTCTTGATGTATGTTAAAGGAAGTGCTGAATACCTGTGATACCAACTCCATTTTCAGTTTGTCAGCTTCTACAGACAAGAGGTGCATTTCTTGTAAGAAAGCTATCTCTGTTCCCTCCCATTTAAAAAAATCAAGAATTTTCTGTCTCTTTAGCAGGGTGTGGGTACCTTTTACGTTCCACGAGACCCATTTTATCTGCTGACTAGCCATTTTGGAAACTTCTGGTTCACTGGTGTAAGTGTACATTGAAATATGACCATATGATGGCCCCAGTCAAGGTGGATTATCCCAGTTGAGAATGTTGAAGGGCCAGTTAAGTTGGTTGGGGTGTCCAGCTTGGAACCCAATGTGCATCTTGAAGAATGAGCATGTTGCAACTAGTTCAGGAAATATATATCCAACCCTATCTTAGAGGGTGAATTACAACATTTTGCTATAACTGGGTGCTGGCAGTATAGCCTGGCAGTATAGCCTAGAGGTTAGAGTAATGAGCTATGAATGAGCTTGGTACATCCAGAAGAGGTGGGTTTGATTCTCACAACCTCCACTTGCATACTGAGTGACTCTGAACAAGTAACTTAACCTTCCCAGTGCTCTTAGGTCACCCCTGAAAACAGGCACCTGTGCCTAGTGGGCCTTATGTGGTTACCAAAGAATAAAAAAACATAAATAAAAAATAAACTGAGTAATGTAGGTGAAACATTGCTGACTTGTGTGCCAGCCAATGGCTTTTGATATAAGCTATGTCCAGGGGGTGAACTGGTGGCACTGAAGTAACAACAGAATACTTGCAGAACAAAACAATAACCAACATGAAACAAGTTATCAATAATTTAAATGTCTGTGCCTTAAGACATTTTTGCATGGGGGGTAGGAGTGAACAAGATAGTATGGCCTCTAGTTCTTTCCTCCCCACACCACTACTGGGTGCAGTTTAACATCATAGACAGCTTAAAAGTGGCTCACCATACTTATGAAGCAGTTTGGATTGCCACCAGAGAAAGTCTGAGCTGCAAAACATCATCGTGGCATGACCTTGGTGATGTGAGAGGGGTCATCCCAGGGAGGTGATGTCATTGTTGACTGTTTTGATCCTAGGAGGGGAGTGGGGAGGTGGAAGGAGTGTGCAGGCATGCATGCAGCTGTATGGGATCCAGCATTGTGGGGAGTAGGGGAAAAGGGGGGTTGTGGCAGATGAAGTTAGTGGAGAGGTTGCAATTGCAACCCTATGGCAAGGTGTATATCCTCTCTACAATGTCTACCCTATGAGCCCTCCTGTCCTTGAGCCTATAAAAGAGGATAAACAGCAATAAACCAGATTTTATGTCAGCAATATGCAATGCAGGCATCAGGTCACATGTTTTTGTGCAGACTTACTGATATCTTTCTGTTAGTCACAGAGGACTATCAGGGCATTTATGTTCAATGTCCAGCCGGTTACCAGGTGTAGGCAGTTGTCAGCATATAACGGGTATCTAAGTCTCTAGTCAGATTTGACCTAAGGAGACCACGGGAACCCCGTTATCCATTCTAGTGCTTGGTTATGGGATCAGCATTTGGCCTTGTGATATCTTGGGGGTAGAGATGTTGCAAAATTAAATTTCGTGGGTGAAATTCCCATGAAACTGGCAATTTTGCCGCACAAAATATTTCACGTAATTCTGCCATTCCACAAAATATTTTGTGTGTGCGAAGCTGCAAAATGTTGCCCGTGAAATACTAACTTTCACCCGAAAATGGTGAAACTTCACCTGCTAGTGGCAAATTTTGCCATTTCGTGAGCAAAATTTCACACTCTGCTGGTGAAATTCCACATTTCATGAAATGGCCAAATTACACAAAATATTTTCACAACAAAATTCAGCGATTTCAGCACATCGCTACTCCGGGTGGGGTGGGGAAGCTTCTAGTTCTGCAGCTGGTCTGCGCCTAGTAGACACTATCTACTGCAGTGCTGCTCACATGTCCCGGTTCCAGCGGTGAGAAGCCATTACCCCAGATGTGAAAAATAATCAAGAGGATGGTTACACCTCTACGAGAACCTACATGTGTTTCATGGGGGAGAGGGACAAGGGGAGACCTCAAGCTCTGTCACAATTGAAAACTTATCAGCTTCCAACACCATCTAAGTATGGGGGGGTTTACACATTAAGAAAACACTTACAGAAACGGCTTTGAGAAGGATCTCTCACTTTGTAAAGTCAAGAACAGTCTGGGAGGGTGAGAGGAGGTCTCAGGGGCTGAGGAGCAGCCCAATCTGGGGGATTAAGATCACTTTCCCTCTCCACCTCTTGGCTGGTAGAGTAGTCGGGACTTGCAGTTTTGGCCCACGATTCTGGACTGGTGTGAGGAGAGCTCCTCTGATCATCTGCCAGGGGTGGGGAAACAGGTTGAGGAGTCTTGTTCTTGCCTTTTCGGTGCTGGTTCCCCCACTGATTTGAATCCTGTGGAGGATGAAACGGAGTCTCTGTGGAAAGCTCCTGGGGGGAATTGCACCCCTTTACTATGCCTGTTTTTTCCTTTACCTCTCTGTTTTCTTTCAGCATTTGTTGTTTGGTATTCCATACTGTAAGCAGTCTGGTGCTGGTTCTCTTCTGCCAGTCCCATCCTAAGGGGAGCCTGAGGGTTGCCTCTGGAGGGTGTAGAGTGTTCTTGTGCCCAGCTCTGCTTTTGGGGGGACTGGTTTGGTAAATTCTGCTCAACATATTTAATTGCTTCTTAGGGGGAGTCAAAATGTCTGAGACCTTGTTTATGTTAACTTGGAGCTTGGTGGGGTATAGAAGCCTGTGAGGTACTTGCAGTTAATGCAAGGCCTTCCTGACCTCCATAAAGCTCCATCTTTTCCCACCCAGCTTAATTGAATAGTCATTAAAGATGTAGAGTTGGTGCCCTTACCAGGACAGGGTACCCTTCTCTCTCGCTACAGCCAGAATTCACTCCTTGTCTGGGAAACGGAGGAATTTTGCAAGGATTCACCTTGGTCTTCCCCCTTCCCTCAGTGGAGGTCCCAGTGAGTGATGCACCCTCTCTATCTCCAGTGAGGGCTTCCAGCTGTAATTTAGGATCTCGGGGAGGTCCTTTTGCAGAAAGCTGCAGGGTCCCAGCCTTTGACTCCTTCTGTAAAACCAATAAAGAAGAGATTGTTCCTTCTGCTGCAGTTCTCTGCATCTTCTGCCCAGTACCAAAGGAGCTGGGCAAGCCACTCAAGCGCTTGGATTTGAGCATTATGGCAGCTGTCATTTTGGTCAATGTATAATAAAAAAAGTATCTCCATCCTGTGCCCTGTGATGCAGGGCTTGAACTGTTTCCTCTAGAGTTTCAATGGATGATTTCAAAGTTTTTATATTGGTCAAGACTTGTCTAAGTAACCCTTTGATCTCCCCATTTTCCTCTGCAGCTGCAGCCGCTGGCACTTCTCCCACCATGCTTCTTTAGGTGCCCTGCAATCATGGTTTTTTAATGCAAATATCTCAAGTTTCTTGAGGAATTTCTTGGGAAAAATTGGGGGTTTGTTGGACTATATTTTTATACAGCCTCTCATGCAGGGTGATTGTAGCTAGACTTCACTGATGGACAGATATTAAGCGGATGAAATGAGGATGCCATGGAGGTTCTTCTTCAGCAGCCATACTGTTCACCAATTTGCACATGTGCTAAGTTAATGCATTTTTCTGTAGTGATGTCAATATTAGGCATAAAATCCTCTCTGTACTCATAATTTAATCACTCTAAGCACTAATGCCATGAGTGCAGTTGATTTGTTCATCTCCCACAGAAATGGTGCAGCTTGCAACCTCTGACTCTCCCACACCAATTCCTCTTACAATTCCACCCTTAAATCCCACCTGCCTTACCCCACTCCCCAAATAAAAATCAGTACTCTTTTTATAGAATATGAGTTGTATGCCCTCTCACTACCTTTTCCTAGCTGCTGTTCACTGAGTGCTCTGACCTGGTGCTTTCAATGAAGTTTAAAAGATAGTGCTGATCGGGGCTTGGTAGTCAAGAGACCTCAGCCCCCCCAAAATAACATTGCTTATGTCTGCTGACTCTACTACCCTGTTCCTTTTTTTATTTATGTATTTAAAAATTCAAATATGCAGGATAGGTTCACTAAGAAACAAGTCTTGTTTACAAAACATACCAACTCAAATATTAATAAAATAACACAAGTAACATAGGATTCATAGGAAAACTACAAGTCCACAGCCTAACAAAGCCATTTAGGACCTGACCATTCCCCAGCATCCCCTATATCCTGTATGTCCTTTATTTGACATGCAGTATATATGTCCAGTCTGTTTTTAAATAAGCTCATACTATCACTTTGTATCACATCTAATAGAAGCTTATTCCATTCCTCCACCACCCTTTGGTTAAACCATTGTCTACCATTATTCCCCTTAAAGTGCTCTCCCTTAAGTCTCAAATGATGCCCCCTAGTTATTCTTTCAGTCTCTCTACTTTCAAGTGCCAGGCATTCCCACAGATCTTCATTCTGCATTGCCTTATATGCCAAACACAAATCCCTATGAAGTCTTCTGTTTGTTAATGAGAACATATTTACTACATCTAATCTCTTTGGGTATGCCAAACCTTCATTTCCCCTCACCATTCTCGTTGCCCTTCTCTGTAGCCTCTCCATTCAATTTGTAGCTTGTTTACTGTGTGGAGCCCAGAACTGGATGCAGTACATGTGGCCTCACCAAAGCACCATATAATGGCATAATAACTTTCCTATCCCTGTTTGTTATATTTCTCGCTTCACAGCTCATCATTCCATTCCAATTTTTCACTACCTCACTACAGTGTCTATCAAATTTGAGATCCTTGTTATTATAACACCTAAATATCTTTGTTCATCTACTGATGCGGTTGTTCTCCATTTAAAAAATATGTGACTTCAATGTTCTTTTTCCCAAAGTGCATTGTTTTACATTTATTGGTGTTAAATTCCAACCCCTTGTTGGTGGCCCACTCTGCAACAGCTTTGATCTCATTCTGAAAATTCCTGACATCTACATTGTTACTTACTAATGCCTCCATTTTAAGATCATCAGTGAATTTGCTAAGCCGTGCTGTAGCACCACATGCTAATGATGTCACAAGTGTATTGAACAACAGGGGTCCCAACACCGACCCCTGTGGCACCCCACTCATCACCTCTGTCCAGTCTGAAAAAGATCCTCTCACTGCAACCCTCTATCTCCTACCACTAAGCCAGGATTCCACTCATTGATGAATGTGGGGATCTGTGCCTTGCATTTTGAGAGTATCAAGAAGCTTCCCATTTGACACTGTGTCGAAGGCACTAGAAAAATCCATGTACAGCACATCAACAGGAATCCCCTGATCCATTGCCTTACTCACAGGCTCAAAGAAACTACTCAGGTTAGTGAGGCATGGCCTCCCCTCCCTGAATCCATGTTGGTTCTGATCCATTTGTCCTGAATTTTTGAGATGCTCAATAAGATTGTCTTTTATTATTCCCTCCAATATCTTATAGAGTATGGGCATTATACTAACTGGTCTATAATTACCCATAACCTCTCTAGCTCCTTTTTGTATATTGGTGTTTTAATTGCCTTTGTCCAATCCTCCACCACCATACCTGTATCAAGGGACTCCAGAAAAATGACTGTTATTGGTAGTGCAATGGACTCTGCATTATTCTTAAGTAAAGCTGGATGCAGACCATCGGGCCCCTCAGATTTATTGGGGTTCAGATATTTAAGCCTTGTAGTGATGTCTTCAACATTTATCCTGATATTACAAGGTCCTAAGTCCCTCATTTTCATGCATATTTCACCATCCCTAGGTTTGTTCATTCTAGAAAGATATGTATTCAGCTCATTACCTATTGTTCTCTCCTGTTACCTCTTCACTCCGTACCTTCAAGGGTCCCACCTGTATTTTCTGATTTTTCAATCCCCCAATATAATTAAAAAAGGTCTTCTTGTTATCCTTAGTTTTTATTGCTAAATTATATTCATGTCTTCTTTTGGCTTTTCTAATCTTTTTCTTACACTCTTTGACCCTTTTCCTATATACACTCCAAGCCTCCCTGGTGTCTCTCTCTTTAGCTGTATGATAGGCATATTTTTTGTTTAACAGCTTTTTAAAAGTTTTTGAGACTGAGTTCGGTACTCTTCCTTTAGCATTATATTATTCCTTTGTGGGGATATACCTTCTAGAACATTCAAACATCTTGTTTTTTAAATGTTCCCATTTTTGTTGTAAGGATGCCTGCTCAAATTCAGTTTTCCAGTCCCAAACTTTAAGGCAGTCATTTATTTTGATGTAGTTGGCCCTGTTATAACAATTTAACACTGTAACCCCACTCTGCTTTTCATGTTGAAATTTCATTTCAGACTCTATCTTGTTATGGTCTGATCTAAGCCACGGTTCTCTGACCCTACATTTGTGTACTACCTCCTCCATATTTGTTATAACTAGGTATAAAACATTACTTGCCCTTGTTTTTTCAGTAACATAGTTATTACATCCCATATCTTCCATTAGTTCAAGAAACTGATTTTCCGTAGTTAGATCTCCCGTCATCTTTACCCAGTCTATCCCTGGGAAGTTGAAATCCCCCAATAAAAGTACCATTCCTTTCTCACACTGTTCTCTTACAACTTCCAAAAAACTCATGCAGTGTCCTTTATTCATTGATGGTGCCCTATAACATAGCCCCACCCTAATCTTGCTCATCCTTTGTGGAAGAAGTTCAAACCAAAGTTGTTCATGTGCCAATAAAGTTTCCTTTGTGATCATCCTGGCCTTAATCCCCTGCCTAATATAAACTGCTAGACCTCCACCTTTACCTATATCCCTATCCTTGTGAAATAGTTGAAAACCCTGGATATTCCTGTCCTAGTCATTAATGTCCCACCATGTTTCAGTGATGCAACAAAGATCAAACTCCTCCTCCACTAATATGTGTTCCAGCATCTGTTTTTTGTTTCTTACACTACGTGCATTCAACAGAAATATTTTTAAGGTATCAGTCTACCTTGTATCCCCCCTCCCATTGGGATTAATCTTCTGATTCCCACCCACCCCCTTTTCCAAGTTTAAATATTTAAATATTCCAATGTTTATTCTCTGAGCCAACATTCTTGTTCCTGCTCTGTTCAAATGTAACCTGTCATATCTACACAAGTGTTGTTTACCACTAAAAGTATTCCAATGTTCCAAGAAGCAGTGCCCCTCCTGATGACACCAGTTTTTTAACCATTCATTTAGGTTCCTGATTCCCTGATTTCTTACTTCGCTTGCCCTTAGAACTGGTAATATTTCAGAAATAATTAAGTCCCCTTTCCTCTTTCTGATTTCAGCAGCGATATTCTGGAAAGCCTTATGCACTTCACTAATATTCACTTTACCAATATAATTTGTCTCTGTATGTAATATCACCAAGGGTTCCATTGTATTATTCAGGTGACCATTCAGGCCTGTCCATATGTCATTTACCCCAGCTCCTGACAGGCTGCTCACACTGGTGGTGCTTTTCCTTCCATAACATATAATACTATCTGTATACTTTAATACTGAGTCACCTATTACCACTATATCCCTATTAGTTTGTGTTTTTCTGGGTGGCTCCCCAAATCTTCCATTATTCCCTCTTGCAGTGTGTTTCTGATACTATCACCCCTTTCCTTTTCATGACTATTGGTTGCAGTGACATTAGTTCTGCCTTCATGTGGATTTTGAGTGGCAGTTTCCATTTCAGTTAACTCTATGGCTGATTTCTCCTTAACTGTGTTTACTTCCATTATAGTAGTGTCTAACATTGCATCATCCCTCATATCAAGGATAATACCCTCCTCCCCTTCCATATCCCTGCAATTATGTATGGAAGTGTCATTGTTATCTGCATTGAGGCCCACTAATGGTTGAAAGGAATTCGAAGTAGGTATAGGCACAAGTGCATCCCTTCTCCTTTTCTTCTGTTTTCTTTGTTTCACCTGGTACCATTCCCCACTACCTTCCTCATTGCTATCATTAACACCTGTTTCTGGTTGGGAATGCTTTCTTTTTTCACTGTCCCTGCATGTAACGGGTGTATTTCTCACTGCTGCTCTTGTATCAATATTTGGATGCAAAATGTTTTCGTTAGTCATAACAAAATTTTCACGTACCCTTATTTCTCTATTAATATCACAAGTAACCTTTAATTGTTTTAACCCCTCCTCTAATTTTTGTAAGTAAATACACCTTTTACATACAAATGAGGTCCTCCCCTTCCCTTTGGTAAACATCTCACAGATTACACATTGAATCCACTGCTCACCCTCTTTGTCCATTTCCTACTCTGTATTGCAGTTGCGTGTTGTAACAGCAACTGGGAACACTCCTTAGAGACCTCCACTGCCGATAATCACTCCTACTCCTCCTGCCTCCTGCACTCTGGATGAATGGTGAGATGCACGGTGATGAGCGCACTCAGCTCGGCTTGCCCCACTTGCAGAGGGGAGAGTTTAAATGCCTGGTGTGTCCCGGAACAATTTCCTTGGGTCATGTCCACAAATTCAGCACACCCCTTTTAAAAACTCACAAAATCCACTTCTCCTACCCCAAATGTGTTGCAGCTTACAATAAATCACTTTTGCAGTGTTTTAAAAATAAAATCAGTCCTCTTGTTCAGTCTGTAGTCCTGTAGTATGTTTGGAATACAAGTACCTCCCCTTCCTCGTATGTGCTCAGTGCTCCCCTCAGGTAAATTGCACTGTAGTAGGCAAATATGTGCAAATAGATTGTTATCTTATACACTGCCCACGGAACAAGTATTGTGCTTCTCATACAGTTGCCTGTCTCGCAGCTTTTGGCCGCCGCACAGGTCTGAGTGATCTGCAAAATAATCCTGCTCACTGAGGGGCAAGTTTAAATGCCTGGTGTGCCCCGGAACAACTCCCTAGGGTCACGTCCACAAATTCACCACACCCCTTTTAAAAACTCACAAAATCCACTTCTCTTACCCCAAATGTGTTGCAGCTTACAATAAATCACTTTCACAGTGTTTTAAAAATAAAATCCAGTGCTCCCCTCAGGTAAATTGCACTCTAACAGGCAAATATGTGCAAATAGATTGTTATCTTATACACTGCCCACGGAACAAGTATTCTGCTTCTCATACAGTTGCCTGTCTTGCAGCTTTTGGCCACTGCACAGGTCTGAGTGATCTGTGAACAACAGATAAACATAGAATAGATATGATACATTTTTTTTGTCAATTGAATTTTATTACAGGAAATTAAATGCAATCATACATACATTGTGAAAAAGTATAAATTGATTAATGTTACATAAAAAAATACTAAGAAATGAGTTACAAATCATCTTAATTAATAGAAGTTCACACTAAGAAAAAGGAACCTGAAAATCAACTTACATATGCATCAAACATAGAGGTTATTTTCCCCTGCTGTAAATATAGTATTGAAAAACTCTTAGTTCCCCTAGTCATATATAGGCCTAACCTAACCATAATACTAAATTATGCTAATTCACATGGTAAATTGGTGAAGTGCAGACAGAAGTAGGCAGTAGCCCATCAAGACTGTCTCCCACTTAGCATGGATCAAGGTGTCCCTAGTACCCTAAGAATCTATCCAATTCCCTTTTAAATAAATCAAAACTAGTAATGTTTTCTAGATGTTAAGGTAATCTGTATCATTTTATTGGGACTCTAACTGTGAAGTAATCGTCCCTTTTTCTGTAGATGTTCGTGGTATGTCAAATTGTTTGTTATGGCATCTTAGGTCTTGATGACATACAAAAGGAGTGCTGCAACAATGTTTTCTGAGTTCATTATTATTAATTATGTTGGAGAATTGTAAGTAGTCCACCCTTCCCCTTCTCTCCTCCAATGACATTAGATGTAATTCTTTAAGTCTTTTCTCACAGAGAAGATTTTTTAATCTGGGGATAAGTTTGATGACCCTTCTCTGGACCACCTCCAAAAGTCTGACATCCTGTTTTTGAAATGATGACCAGAAGAGTGATCCATAGTCTAAATGTGGTTGAACATAGTTCCTGTATAGACTCATGATGCACTGCTTGTCCCTAGTAATACATAATTTTTTTATAATATTTATGTATTTGTTAGCCAGCAGTGTAGCTTTTTGTGCCTGTGTATGCATATTGAGAGAGTTATCAATTTTAATGTGACAATCTATTTTGGTATTTACTGTCAGTAGAGGTTTATTGCCTATGTAATGTGGTCCATTTGGCTGTTATGGCCAAGATGCAGCACCAAACATTTATCTAGATTCAGAGACATTTTGCTGATTTTGTTCCATTCTAAGATTTGTTCTAAGTCATTTACCATGGACAGATGTTTTGCTTCAGAGTCCACCACCCATTATTTTTGTGTCATCTGTGAATTTCATTGATTTATTTTTTAATCCATTGTGTAAGTTGTGAATGAAACTGCTGAGCAGATAAGGGCCCAGAACTGACATGATGGTATGAAATATAGCATAGCAACTAATGCAGAAAGAGAGAAGAAGAAATGATAGAGAGGAAAGTTAAATGTAAAAAGGTGACCCCTTTTTGGAACAATATGCTTTGCTATGTGTAGTAAAAGGACTATCAATTAAGTGCACCTTGTGATACTCATTAATTGTCAGAAGGTGATTCTCCACTTAAACATTTATGTAATGTGCCCATCTATTATTAAATGTGTGCCCTTGGTCTTGCATGTATTGGGCTTTTCTGTGCAAAGTAGCTCTATTAGGGACTGTCTCCACTCCTGAACAGATGGTATTCTGTTATCCAACCAAGCCCTCAGAATTATATTTCTTACTGACATCCCCTATTATTAATAGAGAGTACCTCTGCTCCGAATTCTGGACTTTACTTTCATTAG